>OZ007594.1:48892623-51412623 GCA_963931845.1 Maratus michaelseni | reverse complement strand
AATACCGTCAAAAAGTGAACAAAAACAGAATACATTTATATACACATTTACATATTTATATTTCTGTAAAAATTTCAAATGTTTCAAAAAAAAAAAATTAAAAATTATGTAAACTTTAAAAATTTTCTAAATAAAGAATGTTGCCAGAATTTTATATTTGCTTTATTAGTTATATTTCTTTGCCATATTTTTCAAAATTATGGGTATTATTTTGTTGCAAATACATGAGCACAAATTTTGATGGTGATCATTCAAATGACATTTCCATAATGAGCAATTTAGGAGTTTGGGATAAATAAAATCATAAAGAATTTTTTTAACGCCTGCTGTTTTCAGAAATGGAATAGCTTTTTCTATAAAGTCCAGAATAATTGAAATTACAGAAATAAATTGTTGTTTTGGATATGTAAGGACACCCCTGTCTTGATTTTTAATCAAACTGAAGATTGGAGCATTGCAATCCATTGTTTGTACGTGTGACAGACAAGTTTCATAGTCTACAGTTCCTTCGATATTTTTCACAATATAGACTGAGACAATGGCAATGCTGGCAAATTTCAAATTTGTTGTAAGTAAATCTAGGGAAAAAAGGAGAAAAATATTTATATAGATGTTTGTAGACATTACTAACTAATATGTCATAACTAACACCTTCTTTATTCCGAGATGATGAACGGCAGTACGGTACACAACAATATACCATATTGATTCTAAAAAGAAAAGAAAATTTCTAATTTTATACAACAAATCGTATCCAAAAGCTAACTACAAATAGCAACAAGATCGAGAGAAACCTTGACTGATGAGGTGGGCAGTCAGCGCCAATTTCTTGCAGTGGCCACAGTCAGAACTATATTTTGATTCCAGCGCTCCCATTGTATTTGATACTTTTGTTAGAGCCTGTTAGATCGAGTGAAGCCTTGGTTGTAGTTAACTACCTTTTCAATAAAATGGCTGTAATTGTAGTTTACTATAAAAGTAAAGTAATTTTTCCCGATTACTGGTATAAATGTTCAGAGCCTAAAGAAATATTATTTAGTTTGAAAACTATTATGAGACTCAGAATTAAAGAAATATATCATTTCTTATTTTAAAATGTACATTTATAAACAGAATAGTACTTTACACAAAATAAGAAGGATCTCATGAAACTAGAAAAAAAAGATTTTGTTTCTTCCATACATCATATCTAACTTTCCGTAAGTTAAGGATGTCTTCAAAATGTATGTTACCTTATTGTTCTGAGTATAAAAAGAACATCTGTTGCTCCTAAGATTTGAAAAGCACTAATTTTTTTCCTTGGCAAACTAGCAGGGAAAAAAAACTTATCATCAATGTCACTTTCATGAGATTCTTTGATATAATTTATTGAAAATGTTCTTTGTATAGATCCCCCCCTACCAAATATCTGATATTTCGGACAAAAAAAAAAAAAAAAAAAAACTTGCACTGATTGCTTTTTATGGATAATCGATGCACTGTGTGTCCTAAATGTATTTTGATGTTAAATTCATATTCTTTTGTCTGTACTAATATTATCAAGAAGTAACGTTTGTGTGTTTGTAGGGAGGGGGCAAGAAAACTGGCAGCCTCTGGAAATGCTGAGCCAGTTTAAAAAATAATGGTGGCAAAATGATGGTGACGATCTTTGTTCCAACATAGGCTATATTTTATGTCTGTACAACAACTCCCAAGGGAGTGCAGGAGCAAAAAACATTCTAAAATTGAGATTTCTGCAATATTGTTGGGGCTAAAAACTTGAAATTTAGTGTGGTGGTTACTTTTAAGATCTAAATACTTACTATGAACGGTTTCTCAAAATTCTGAATTTAAAAGGGTGAAATGAGTGGAAAATGTTCTAAATTAATATTTATTTGGAATTGTAAAGGATAGAAACTTGAAATTTGGCATGGCTGTTACTTTTAAGACGTAAATGCTTGCACAGAACAGTTTCTAAAAAATTCGAAATGTAAAAGGGTACAGGAACAAAAAAAATGTTCTAAAATTGTGATTTCTGTGATACTGCTGGGGTTAAAAACTTGAAATTTCGCATGGTGGTTACTTTTAAAATGCAAATGCTCTCTAAGAGCAGTTTCTAAAAAAATTCAAAATTTTAAAAGGGGAAATGAGCAGAAAACTTTTTAAATTATGATATATTTCAAATTGTTAGGACTAGAAACAAACTTAAAATGTTTAATAAAACTAGATTTCTTTTCCCTCTTAAACAATTGAAAGACACCATGCAATTTAAATGCAACACAATGGGTTGCTACACAGCTTGTAAAATATAATTTTCAAAGCCATTGCATTAAAAAAAGAAAGAAAAACTGCTATTGCAGTATTTGTACAGATGGTCATTCTTTTTATATTCACTTTTCTTAAATGATAAATATTTATGTATCGTAATGTCAACAGTTTTTTTTTTTTTTTTTTTTTTTTTTTTTTTAATAGTCCAACTATTTTATAGATATAATTTTTAAAATATGCAGCAGGATGTTTGTCTTACAGCTATGTTTTAAAAGCATTCTAAAAAATAATTTGGATTTTAGAAACTGGGACTATAGAACCTTGTTTTTATGATTTGCATTCTTTTTTTTATAATTTTTCAAATAATACTGTTACTTTAAAATGATTAAGAAAAAAAAACAAAAAAAAACATTGAATTTTATATGAAATTGTCTTTTAAAATATTATATAATTTATTAAATTTAAAATGGAAGTTAGTTTTGAAAACATGTTTATGTACTCAATTATGTTGAACAGGTTTTAAAGAGAAATTTTGCACCAAGCTGTATTTTGAAATAAAATTGATTAATAATAAATTATTAAAGAAAAGTTTTATAATCTTTAGAAAATGAACATTTAGCATTTTAGCTGAGATGCCTAAAGTATTTTAGTTTTTACCAATGTCTATTAGCTTTTCCCCCCCCTTTTTTTTTTTTTTTTGTGTGTGTGTATGTGGGGGGGGGGGGGGTTAGCAAGGAGGGAAGGATTATGATAATTTATACTCTTAAGTACTTTGAAAATGTTGCGCAAATTTACAAATTAATTTGAGTAAATGATAAATTAATATTTATTTTGACTTATTGTAAATGTTAGGAACAAAGTGTTACTATTGTCCCACAAACATTTGCACAAAAATTAAGAGTTTTTAACTTTTTTGAACTGGATTCTTAAAAAAAATGGAACCTTGGCTACTTGTAAAATGAGATTAGTTTTAATTAGGTTTTTCTGAACTCAAGGAGAAGTTTACAAATAAATTCTTTATTATTATTTTAAACCAAACTTTATTTTAATTTAAAACTGTTGTACAATGAAAGCCTGCATTACTTTCCATAATTATTTTTGAAAAACAAAAGAAAATTTTTTTCTGGTCTAAAGCAATATTATTGTAATGAGTTTAAAAAATAAAAATATATATAATAAAAATATATATAATAATATATATAATAAAGATGGGTAAAAAATATTTGCTTCTTCTTTTTTTTTTTTTTTTTGTTCTAAGATATATTGCTACTTGGTTGATGAGTAAGTTTTTTCATGCTATCTGAAAAAAATGTTTAAACTGTTAGCTGTTCATCCTGAACCAAATATTATAAATCTTGCTTGCACATTTTTTATGTTAATTAAGTTCCACATTTTGACAGGGATAAAAATAATTTTTTTAAAAAAAGCAAAAGTTGAGAAATTTTTCATGTGTAAATAAAGGAGTTGGTCCCCTTAAGTAAGTTTAATGAGTAGAATTAATCTTTAAAAAAATATTAGTAGTACCATAATTTCTGGTATATAACCTGCAGCTCAAATAAATCGGTTTCAATCCAGAATTTTTATTTATTATATAAAGTCAAATAAGTACCAAGTAGAAACAAGTTACATTTTATTATATAAAATTTTTGGTTTGAAACCAATTTATTTGAGCCGCAGATTATATACCAGAAATAACGGTAATTTATTTTCAATATAGCTTATTTTTAACATGACATTTAACATTGTAATGGATTTCTAGTGTGTCCATTGTTTGAGTTCTTTTGTTGTATATTTATATGTTAGTAGAAGCTTACAAAATTTATAGAATATTTATCATTTTGTTTATAATAAAATGTTATATATGTTGTCCGAGCCAAAAAAAAAAAAAAAGGAAATTGTCCATTTTTTTAAGTTGTCAAAAAATAAAATAAAATAAAACAAATTACAAGACATATAAAACATATAATAGCAGTGGGTACTTACATATTATCTATGCCAGGTCAGATTTACTGTGCCAATAATGACGCCAAAAATATGAATTACAGCACCTCTTAATTTACTTTCTTCATTATAACAGCATGTTTAATATTATATAGTTGTCATATAAAAGCAGTGGCAGAAGTATTTATATATATGTATAACTATATAATATGATGTAAAGCTGAGCTGCACCGCTAGATATAGATATAATATATTCATAGATATACCGTAAAATCCTCAGACGCAATAAAAAATAGTAAAATAATCAGAGGGGGCACTTACACAAGATTAAAAGGGTATGTAATATGTATGAGTAGGTGGTGTATGTATAATATATATGCTAATATGTATGCTAATTGCCGATCATCACAAAATATGCATTTTTGAATAAATTGTGGAAAGAAGAAAACATTGTGTGCTATTATAAATGACTACAAAATAGAAAAATAGTATAACTTTGTGATTAACGGCGATTTCAGATTATAGAGAATTCTGGATTACAGAAAATTCGGGATTACAGAAGTTTTCTAACTGGAATGCATTTAGATAAATAATGATACTAATATTTGTCATTAATATGGTAATAGAAAAATGAAGGAACTTCATAATTTAAAATAATTAAACATTGAGAAATTTCAATTGAAAATCTCCTAAACCATTTTCTAAAAATAACATTTTACGCAGTGTTTCCATCTGTTGTAAATAGTACAAAATAATAAGCTACAAATTCGACTTTGGCACCATCTACGGATCAATCAACTGGTAATTATTTTGCAATTAGATTTCATAATAATTTTAAATACAAATATAAATTCTTTGAAAAAAAAATTATTTTTAATCAGTACATTTAACTTATTTAATGAGAACTTCCATTATCGATATTTTTATTATCTTCATATCTCCATGGAGGTAAATAAACAGCTAAACTGATGTTTGATTATGATTATATTGCTTTTTGAGATTGGCAACAGTTGCATTTTGTTTGTTACTTACTTTTGTGTTTGTACACATTATTCGTGAATAGTGAGAAAAAATATCTGACAACACTACTCGAAGTAGAAAGATTTGTTCTAAATCTAGGTCAACCGGCAACCCTTCTGGTTAGCGAAAACATGTTCAGAATCTGTGCAGTGAAAAAAAAATAAAAAAATACTCTGAGCTCGGGAAAAAAAGATACTTGATATTGACCTTGTCGTGCCAGGTGGATTTTTTTTTTTTTTTTTTAAAAGGGAGCATTTTCTCGGGATTTTTCGAAAAATTCTAATTTGTTTACAATATGGGGGAAGGGGGGAGGGCGTTTTATCAGGAGGGGTCGATTAATGTGGTTTTACAGCAGTACATTTGTATTAAAAAGGCATATTTATATAATATTCAAATTTTTTCTGGAGACCATAACAATCTTCCGGAAATAAAACTGCCATTGTTTATATCATTTATTGTTAAAAGCTGTCAATTTTATGTTATGTATTTAATAAATTGTACACTAAATTAGTTTGCTTTTATCTTATTTATCATTTTTAACAATGTTATGTACTTATTAAATGTACATTAAATTAACATTTTGAACACAATTTACAATTGCCAATGATAAACACAATTGGCAATTGACAACCATTTTTGACAATCTATCTTCCTGGTACAGCTAATACGTAAGTACCTAGCAGTGTTTGTAGTCGGAGAAAGCCTAGTAACTGTGAAAATTTGTGATTGAAAAAAAAAAAAAAAATTTCGGTGTTTAAGGAATTTTTGACACATTGATTAGAAAAGAATCTTTGGTAAATGTTAAAAGATTGAAAGAAAGGTAATTTAAAAACCAGTTGTAGAGCATCTTTATTTTTTATTTTATTTTTTTTTTGCAAAAGTAATACTTGATTTCTATCTAATATTCTGCTTTGTTTATGCATGGTTTACCATTTTATTGCATTCAGTTGAAAATAAAATTTCTTGATCTAAGTTAAGATATCGGCAAAAAAAAAAAAAAAAAGTTAAAATCCTTCTGTATGGCAGTGGCTGGAACATTCAGATTGTAATAACAATCTAGTACCAATGCAGTATCTATGAAAATAATTTCACTTTGCTTTATTTATTTTACAGATCTTTCATTGTCCTTTGATGATAGTTTGTTTGATATTGATCGAGTAATATTTCCACAGAATGATATATTTCTCTTCTTGTAATGGAACTTTGATGGCAGCTATGTGCAGTGACTTTTAAATCTAATTCTATTTCACACAAGCACATACGCATACGAATAAATAAATAAAATAAATCAATAATAATAAACTAATAATTATAAATTAAAACACAATTTTACTGTTGAGAATTCAGCTGCTTAAGTTTTTGTAAAGATGTGAAAAATACAGTGTGTAAAGGAGCATCTTAATGTGACCATCACATGGCTAAATTGGTCACTTTACTGGATAAAAGAATAAGATGATGCAGCTGTTAAGCAGTGCAAAACTTTGCAAGTTTGGTCACTCTATCCGGGTACTTTACTATAATGTTCTCTTTACCAAGTTCCACTATAATAATCATTTAGAAAGAAAAAAATGTGTCTTGAAACTTTCTAGCGCCTGCTATGTTTTAAAATAAATTGTAATTTCTACATGTCTTTATCCGCAATTGAAACATTAAAATTCAGTGTAAATTGAAGACTGAATAATATAATACATAAAACTTTATATACGAGTAGAATCTGCTAAAATACGACATTAGTTTCAGAAACAATTGCACTTACATATGCACTGTTTCACAAATAGCAGCAGACTAACCAGAATTTCACAAATATAGCCAGATTCATAGAGAAAAATCATTGAAATTTCATTATTCATCTTAAAAGAATATTTTTAAGTATATATTTTTTCTGTGAAAATAAAATAATACACAAAGAAAATAATATGTAAATATTGGCATACATGGTGCAATATTCATTGCAGTCTCGAGATACAGGATAAATTTTTTATGAAAATCTATTATAGGTAGTCAGAAACAATTATAATCAGTAAATATTAAAATTTTTAATATAATTTAGTATATTTTGTAAATTTTTCAATTTAATTTTTTTAAGATGCAAGTACTTCTGAGTTTTTCCCCCCTTAATTTTAACTTCAATTATGTGCTTGCATCATAAAAAAAAAAAAGTAAAATGTATTTTTCTGTGGGTCAAGTAAAGATAACTATGTTATAGTGTTCATTCTAAAAACAAAAGTTTGAATGGTTTTGTGAATTATAAATAAGAAAAATCTATATATATATTTGTCTTGCGTGGCGCGAAAATAGGGCTGAATTTGTAACTTATGGTTTGGCAACAACCGTAGTTTCCAGAGCTCAGGCCAATGAACAGACTAGATTGTGTTAGATTAGCTCCACCTCCAATATGGCCGTCAGTGTGAGAGCATTGAAACCATAGAATGAAGCTCAAACCTCAAACTAGCAATTATTAAAAATAAAATAACATGTACGTAATCCAAAACGTCTGAGATGATTCCTCATTTTAATTATGAGCAATATCGTTACTTTCAAATAAATTCTCAACTCTTATTCAGAATTCATTTACGAATTTCACTCACTCAAAAGTCGGAGAAGAAAAAAAAATCAACTTTGTAGATTGCACCTGGCGCCATCTGTTGATGTATTGAGGAAGTAAAAGGATTATTTCTACGTAGTTTTTTTTTTTTATGAATTTAAGTCGTGCTGTGCAATATCGTTAATTTCAAATGAATTCTCAACTCTTATTCAGAATTCATTTACGAATTTCACTCACTCAAAAGTCGGAGAAGAAAAAAATCAACTTTGTAGATTGCACCTGGCGCCATAAGTAAAAAATAATTTCTACGTAGCTTTTTTTTTTTCTAATGAATTTAAGTCGTGCTGTACAAAACATCCTTTTTTCATAGTATTTAAAAGATTTATATGCTCATTGGTAGCGCCAACTAAATACATTTTCAGTTATGTTTTCAACGGAGAATTACTTTTTTACATTAAAAAAAATTGTCAATTTCATATGTTCAAATGTTTTATGGTAGAACTCATTCCGGCTAGAATTGCTGAAAAAAAGGGGCGAGCGAGCGAAGCGAGCTGTGACCGCGTAGCGTTCTCAATGTGAATTGCTTTGCAATTCACGGGGGGTTGGCGAGCGTTAGCGAGTAGGGGTCTGAGCCCCCTAGTACAATTAAATTACAATATGATTTAATAATCGCCTTTTTTTTTTCTTAAAGAAATGTGGAAGTTCTGTAATTTTTGCAAGAGATCTGAGTACAACTAAGGATCGATTTCACTATTTTTAAAAACAGCCGGGTGCATTTTGTCAATTTAAGTTGACCTAGAAGGAATATGAAATATATAGGGTGTTCCAAAATTCGACTGACAAATTAAGAGGGGTGATAGAAGGCTTCAAGAGGATGAAAACTTACTAGAGAACATGGGGTTGCAAACCACGTTTAGTGGGAGAAAATCACAAAAATAGTTATGAAAGGTGTGACGTTGAGTGGAACCCAATGGGCCAATAATAAGTAGAAAAAACATTTACATGATGTCAAGTATGATTACAGTGCATTACAGTTCAACGTCAGAAAGGAGAGACGAGATATTTTTATAGGAATATGTTTTAACACGTCTGTCAATGTCGGCTGTGCAATGATCTTCGTGGCTGCAACTTCGAACAATTTCTATAAAAATGTGTTGCTGTCTCCTTTCTGATGTTGAACTGAAATGCATTGTAATCCTGCTTGACATCATATAAATGTTTTTTGTACTTATTATTGGCCTTTTTTGTTCCGACGCCACATCCTTCATAACTATTTTTGTGATTTTCCTCCTCTAAATGTGGTTTGCGACCCCATGTTTTATAGTAAGTTTTCATCCTCTTGATGCTTTCTATCATCCTTCTTAATTTGTCAGTCGAATTTTAGAACACCGTGTATAGCCTTTTTTTTTCTAAATTTTGAAAGTAACTTATTTTGAGTTGGCGTGCAGTATTTCTGTCAGTTTAGCACAACTTTCAACTATGTCGCAAGTTTATAACTGACATTGATTTGTACACATGTTCTAAAATAAAATCCGGCCTTCTCAATTTGGTAAATTTTCTTTTTAATCTGTAGTCATGGCAGAATTTCATCAATGGGCATGCATGCAAATGTTTATATTTTACTTTTATTGAGTATATGGAATTTTCAATAATCATTAAGATGTTGTTAAACTGTTACTAGCTTAAAATGTCGTTTCTTAAAGTCCTGGCCAAAGAAATAAGAGAGTCCAGCCAACCTGAAAGTTGGGAAATTTAGTAGCACTGGGAAAAGTCAGATATTTTTTTATTAAAACCTTGAAAATCGGGAGTATTAATTGAAACCTGGAAATTTCTTTACAGTGTTGCAATTGACCCCTTACAGCATTAACTGCAATAAATAAAGTATTTCATTCATGCTCTCACCTTGCTTAAAACGTCACAATCATCAGGTCTCAAGGGGTGACAGTTTAATGAGGTTTCACCGTAAAAAGTTGTCATAACCAGGGCTTGACAAATGCGGTCGCCACCGGCAACCAACATTTTTTATCTGGCGACTAAGTTTTTTAATCCGACTTATTTTTTGTTTTATTTATTTGTCTATTTATTTTTACGAAAATTGAATTAAAAATTCAGCACAAATGACATTTTGTCTAAAGCCAAGTTTAAAAGGCATTTTCTATTTCATGTGCATAAAACTCCATTCTTTTCCACTCTAGTCGGCTAGCATGTCACATGATTAGAATGTGAGAAGAGGGGAGAAGTTTCAATAAGAAATATTGTCAATCCGACTTATGTGGCGTCTAAAAATTGGATGCAATGATAAAAAAGGCTTACGCTTTTTTGCATGTTTCAAATCAGATTTTTCTGTTCATAATTAAAACTGATTAATGTATCACATTCATTTAAAAAAATAATAACATATAAGTGTTTTAAGTAAATCTATAAAACGTAATTAAAATTTAAAGAATAATTCATTTTAATAAAAATATGTGTTTTATAAATATTTCTTCCCCGTTTAAAATGCTTGGCGCCTCGCGTCTGTGTGCACCACACACATTGGACATTAGTTCGGCGTCACTCTGTCTTGGCGACAAGTGTCTGGTTCTGGGTTGTTTCTCAATAATATTTTATAGTTACATTGGTTGTGTTATTATCTAGAAATAAATGGAAATAAAAAAACGTTGATTGCACTTCAGAAGGGTAAGTTTTTTTTTTCTTTCATCCTTATTAATTCTTATCGTAGATCGATGATCAAAATAAACCACAGCCGGCTGCTGATTTCGATTTAATCCAGCGCAGGAAATTTTTTTTTCTTTTTTTTTTTCGTTTTAGCAAAGAATATTACGTAATAACTCTGGAGTTATTTTGTGAACATCACAATGTTTAATTAAATTTCTTATAAGATGTCTCATTATAGATAATGCAAAGTTACAAAATATTAAGAAATAAACTTGAAATTATTCAAACAACAACAAAAAAAAAACCTTTTATTTTTAATTTGGCAAAACTGAGAGAAGTCATTAAATGCAAATTTTGAAATAATTAAATCAGAATTATTTGACTTTTTTAATTCAATAGGCAAAAAATCGTTTTCCGGCTTCACTATTTTATAGGTGCCCTCTCATCAGATATAGATTTTGTAGCACTCAACTATTTGGACATTGAAGCATACGACAATAAGCATTTCCCAACATGTCGGTTAATTCAGAGTTTACAATATTTCCTTTATTATTTTTTTTCACAAATATATAACTTTGATAAGTTTCCTTAGAAAACTTAGTTTTATCTTTTTAAATTATGTACTATTCTAAACTATGTAACTAATAATTCTAAACTATGTTTGTTATTATTTTTTCTCACTTAATTCATAATCAAACGTTTGTGCTTTTTGAAAATCAATAACGTTTTAGGGGGGGGGGGGAGGGGGTGTTAAATTTTTTTACTGGCGACTAGAATTTATACCTGGCTACCAGATTTTTTTCAAATTTGTAAAGCCCTGGTCATAACTATTAGTTAAAATTATACTTACTAAATTTAGTATTTTAGATATTGCTTGAGAATTTAATTTGATTCTCAGGGAAGAAAAATCTTTCATAGATGTATGACTTTTTTTTTTTTTTTTTTTTTTTTTTTTTTGTACTCAGTTTGTTGATAATTTGCTGTTGCTTTTATTTATTTAGTTTTAGCCTTGCTTTTTAGGGTTTCGTTCATCTCACAAAACCCTATTACTCCCACTTTGTTGTCTGTCCATCATAGTCTGTTCTCATAAACTATAGAACTTGTAGGCATGAAAATTTGTGTACTTATAACTGAATATCTACTATGAAGCTCAAAATCATAAAATTTGAAAAAATCGTATTTTAATATATAGAGATAAAAAAACAAAAATCTAACAGCCTTTTCTTATTAAATTTAAACAATTTTCGTTATAGCAGTTGCCAACAATTAAAAATCCACAATAAAATTCTTTTTACAGTAATTAATTTTCTATTGAAAGATTTCCACATGAAAAATGAAAATGAAATAAAAAGTTTCACCAATTGAAAACAGATTAATATGACGTCATATTGGTAATATAACGGAAAATTTCAAACATTTCTCAATAATACCAGGAGTATGAGTAATACAGAAAGCAGCTTCATATGACGTCATTAGAGAATTAGAAAGAAAATTAATCTCACGTCATATTGGAAGTTTAATGGATTTTTCAAATGTTTGACAATAATACAAAGAGAGTATCAATATGAGTAATAGAGAATAGTAAATATATGAGTTTGAGGAACGTATTAAATCATGATGATAACCCGATTATGGAAATATTGGCATATTTTAACATTTTGAAGGTCTCTATACAACCTGTTTAATTTTGAAATTGATTTTTTTTTAATATCGCATTTAGTCCACATGACAGATATTATTATGACAGTATAATAGCGGGCTTTGCCTACTATCGGTTCAGTTATTTAAAAAAAAAAAAACGAGAAAAATAGCAGGGTTGCGAGTTTAGCCAGGCCAAAAGACCCGGACAGCTTTTTTATTTAATTAATTTTTTTTTTATCACTAGCAGTTTTTAATTGAGAAAAAAGGCTTTTATTTAAAAATAAAAAGTTTACAGGCAATTCATATTAAATTTGCATTAATTTATATTTAATATGCACTCAAATGTTTTCAACACAAAAAATCATAAACTTCTATTAAATATTATCAAATAAATAAGTCTTTATAACCACTAGAAGGCAACTGTTGAGGAGAATGCATTAAATTAGAGTCCAAGATAGTGTTTTGAAAAACTATATTACATAGCTGTACATTTTAATGCTGTACATTTAATTATATTTAATTAAACAATGACAAATCACCACACACAAAAAAAGAACATTCTTACATACTGCTATTTACTTTTAAAATTCATTAAAACAAAATAATTTGCGTGTATTTAATAAAATAAACTATCTTATATAATATTTTAGAATATAATATTCATATTTAATTAGTAATCAGTGGGTTCTGATTATTTATAAAAATGATATATTTTAAAGAGTTTTTCAGTCTTTTCTGGTACTAAGCAATTTTATAACTTATTCCAGATAATTTCATATGAAGAGATTAAATCGGAGATTGATCTTATCAATGTTGAAATAGGAATTAGGAATGGTAGTATATTTGAGGAGATTTTAGTACATTAAGTGTGCGAAACAGGGGACAATAATAATAAAAAAATGTTTTCAAAATGAAACTTCTTAAAAGCAAGTATGAAAATATTTGTTGCAATTCAAAAATGTTATTCATGATTATCTTATTCCTAACACAACTGTTTTCAATGCTGAGGAATAGGGTTTTTGGTTAAATACTTTTATGTATGATTTTAAATATTTATGAGGGAAAGAAAAAAAAAATACTAGTTCCCACCCAATACTTTTACATATCAATCAATAGCCCTTAAAATTAGCTAAGTAATAAAATACATAACAAAGCAACTATCCAAAATATAAAATATGTAATTATTTAAAGCAATAATAATAATAAAAAGTGTTAAAAGTCAGATAAGATAAAGCAATTGGTATGTTTTTTAAAATATAGCTGACATATTTGCAATGCTGACTACAAATCGCTAGCAGCTCCATGTATGTTATTCCAATATTAATGTCTTCATTATTGAGAAATAATGTTATTTATTAAAGTGTAACTCAATAAAATGTTTTTAAAATTAGTTAAAAAAAACACTTAAAAATATGCAGATAATAATTAAAATCCTTCACTGTATAAAAGCCAATTTTGGCGAAAAAAAAGGTTAAACTGGTTGTCACAACTTAAATATCTGGCGGAACAAAGAAGGTTTTAGTGACATATTCTGGATACTTCAAATGTAATATTTCATTTTGATGCAGTCTAGGAATTTTTTTGACAAATCTAAACAATTTCTTATTTGTAAATGCAAGTATTGGTACATAACTTTTGAATTTTCATTTCAATTCTATCATGGCCTGTTGTCTGTGTGTGCTCATCTGTATTCAAATTTGAGAATAAAATGCCAGATTTTCTAAGTTTGAATATCTTCAAATTGACTGCAGTAATTCCCTTTTTAAAAATTGTCAACATAATTTCTTTCTCTCTTGTCTTTTTACAGATCCAAGTAAAAAAATTAACATAACAATAATTAAGTAGATTATAATCTTTGATCAGCTTTTTTTTTTTTTTTTTTTTTTTTTTTTTTTTTTTTTTTAATAGGACAGTTGCAATAGACATGATGCTGGAGGTCACACACTATAAATAGGCAGTTCTGATTGGTGGAACCACCACGACCTCCAGTTGAAGCACAATAGTTGATCAGCTGATTGCAATTTCCCTATTCCAAATTTTTAACTCATAAGTCATAACTTACTTAAATATATAATATGGGAAGAATGAATGGAGTGAAAATTATCTTGAATTGATTTGTGGCCATGCTATAGACAAATTTACTTATGGTTTGTTGTAGACTTAGACTCAGTAAGATCATGCACTTGCTTGGGAAAAAATATATTATAATTCTAAGATATTTTATTTTTCTTATTTTATTTTATTTATTTATTTTTGCTTGATTTACTGTCAAATTCCTCTGAACAATAATTAAAAAATATCTAAGTTAAGTTTTTATAGATTTCAACTGGCAACTATTTATTTTATACCTTTTAATGTTTTTTATATTTTGTTTAGCTCTTAAGCGAATGGATCTGAAATTTTATTTTAAATTTAGATTAAATATTAAGCATATTTATCTTATGCTCAATCAGAAATAATGAAATCTGCTGAAGTAAGCTGAGCTTCAAACCATGTGTTGGGGAGGGAGATGAAAATATGAAGAAGAAGAAAAATCAATATATATTTTCTAAATAGTAATTTGTTATAATTTTCGTATCCATAATTGAATAAAAATACCATATGGGGAAAAAGAAAACATTGATTAAGAGCCTGTGTTAGCCGGCCGCAGGTGATAAATCGCCAAATATTCTTTATGGTTATATCTGTAATAAGAGTTGCAATGATAATGGAGTTCATTATACACCCAAAACACGCTCCCTAAATTAGTTTAACTGGCTGTGAAACTGCAACAGTGCCATATTTTAAACCCTAAAAACCAGAAAATACAGAGACCATTAAAATACAGAGTGTAGTATTAAAAAAAAAAAAAAGATTTTTTTTTTATTATAAATTTCATCTAGAAACTTTTTATTCTTTTTATAATTTTTATGTGATTTTTAGACACACACAAAATAATAATAATAATAAATAAAAAATATATTGATTTTATGATTAATGGGGAATATTTAAACGCTGTAGTAAGCTCAGTTTCATACTTAGGGTAAAAATAAAACACAAAGGGAAAACAATGATTTAATATACCATAAATCATTGTCCCGGTTTCCTTACCTCATAACTTTTGATTTAAAAATATGAAAAATATTATTATATATTCGTAAATTACAACTCAAAAAGTTTTCTTAACACTTTCCAGTTAGATATGCGTTGCGTACTGTTGAAACTGAAAACGTTGTTAAGCAAGTAACGATTATAATCAAATAATAATTATTACAATTTTATCAAATTTATAAAAGAATTATTAATGAATTATGTAATATCTATCTTACTTTGTACTCATAATTCATTAGCAGCTTTTTGATAAATTTGATAAAATTTTAATAATTATTATAATTTGATTATAATCGTTATTTTATTAATAGCGTTTTCAGTTGCAACTTTACCCATGTGTAACTTTGTTTGTGTTATTAAAAAAACTTTTTGAGTTGTAATTTATGAATACGTAATAATATTTTTCGTCATATTCTTAAATCAAAATTTATGAGGTAGGGAAACCGACACAATCATTTATGTAAAAACCCTGTATAGTTTTTCTAAATATAGAAATTAGCTTATAATTTTTAGGGTTTCGTTCATCTCACTAAACCCTATTCGTCTCGCTTCTCTGCCAGTCACAGAGTCCGTTCTCTGAAATTGTATAAGTTAGAGACTTGAAATTTTGTGTACTTACAGCTGAATACCTACTCTCACACTGGAAATTGTAAAATTTTGAAAAATTTTCATTAATGGAAGATATTAATTCAAACCCTAAAGAGCCACTCATTAATGAAAAAAAAATATTCAACTAAAGTATAGAATTTAATCGAACCCGCAAAGAAAATTCATTCTGAAACTCCAAAAGAGGGGGAAGGGTTGCCATAGTCATAGCATTGCAATAGCGATAACAGATTGGACATTTTCAAAGACCTTAAACCTTATAAACTATTCCACCTAGGAATGTAAAATTTCAAACACTCACGCGCACAAAAAAAAAAAAAAAAAAAAAAAAAAAAGGGGGGGGGGGGTTCATTCATCTCACGAAACCCTATTGCTCCCGCTCCGTTGTCTGTCTGTCACAGAGCCATTCTAGAAAACTATGTAACTTATAGAGTTGAAACTTTGTGTATAAATCAGAATATCAGCTGTAAAGAGCTGAAAATATTAAAATTGAAAAATTCGTATTATTTTAATAAATAGAGATAAAAAACCTAAATTCTAACAGCATTTCTTATTAAATTTAAACATTTTTGTTATAGCAGATGCCAAAAATTAAAAATCCACATGAAATTCTTTCTACAATAATTAATTTTCAATCAGACGATTTTCACGTGAAAAGTGAAAATGAAATAAAAATTTTCACCAATTGAAAAAAAGATAAATATGAAATAAAATTGATTGACGTCATAGTAGTAATAAAGCGGAAAATTTCTAAGATTTATCAATAATACAAGGAGTATGAGTATGTTTATGTACACAAAGCAGGTTAATATCACGTCATAGAGAATTAAAAAGAGAATCTGACGTCATATTGGAAGTTTAACGAATTTTTCAAATGTATTTGAGAATAATACAATGTGAGTATGAATATGAGTAATAAAGAATAGTAAATATACGAGTTTGAGAAACATATTGAATCGTTATAAAAATCCGATTATGGAAATATTCGCATATTTTAATATTTTGAAGGTGTACAACATGTTTAATTTTGAAATTATTTTTTTAAATATCGCATTTAGTCCGCATGACAGATTATTAAGACAGAATATAACAGCGGACATTTAGATATTAAAAAAAACGAAAAAATAGACCGGTAAATTTTTACTTTATAAAAACATGACTTTTTTTTTTTTTTTTTTTGCTGCTGAATGAAATTTATTTGGATTTATTAAAGAAAGGAATATTAAACGAAACCCTTTGAGCGATAATAGATCACGCTTACCCACTTGTTTTTTAATTACTCCCACTAGAAGTGTAAATATCAATTAAAAACAGATTTGAATAAATTCGTTTAATTTCCTTTTATTGGAAAACCACAGACGATCAGCTGATGTGTTAAATCAGATGCTCTCCGGACTTTTTGGAAAGTAGGGAAGATAAATAAACCACATAAAAGCTCTATTTATTTATTTTTTATTATTGCATTTACCGATTTGAAAATTATGCATATTTTTTTTATGGGTGAACCCAGAAATCTAATTTTCATAAAATTTCGTATTATTATAACTGAAGTTGTATTTTATTACAAAATGCTAATTTTTACTTACCCATCATACGTAGTATAGGGTAAGTCTTGTAATCGTTTTGAAAATCGAAAAATTTTTTTTGACGGATTTACACGTTTCAGACACTGGAGATTCCGAAAAACATATTTTTAGAAAAAAAAATTTTGCCGTCCGTCTGTGTGTCTGTGTGTCTGTAAACGCTCTATCTCCCGAAAAAATTGAGATAGAGACTTGCAATTTGGTATGCACTTAGTATGTAATAATGGGAAGAAGCCTATTTCATTTCAATAACCTCGATTCACCGGAACAATTTTTTTCGGACTCTCGAAATATTCGTTCTGATGAAAGGTATATAAAAATTTTCGAAATTGTTTATTTTAAGAAATGAATATAAAAGACAATAAAAAAACATAAATTTTGCATAAAGCATGAAGTCGATCGGATAATTAGTTGCTGAGATATTTGGAATCCTATTTTCCACACTCTTCGATTTTTCATGACCCTGTATTTCATCCAAATTTCACTTCAAAGATATATTTTAATTGAAAATTTGACGCTTTATCAGATGCAATAAACCGCTAGTTAATAGGATTATTATTTTTGGAGTTATAAGGATGTTTCTTTCAAGCAATTCAGTAATCGAGCCTTTAAAGTTTGTGACGTCATCAAGCCACGATTTTATTTGAATTGCAATGCATTTTATAAGTAGTTTACACATTTTTTATTTTAATATTTTACATTATGCATATCCATGATGGGTAAGTATTACGGTGGCCCCCAACGACTAGTTTTTTCTTTTTTTGAAAAAAGAAATAAAACGCTAATAGACAATGATGTAATTAATAATG
Organism: Maratus michaelseni; assembly: GCA_963931845.1. Classification (NCBI taxonomy): domain Eukaryota; kingdom Metazoa; phylum Arthropoda; class Arachnida; order Araneae; family Salticidae; genus Maratus; species Maratus michaelseni. Next base: position 51,394,483 of record OZ007594.1, on the reverse strand, counting down.
CGAATAGGGATTATTAATAAAGAAGGGGAAAATAAACTACTTTTTATTAAATATCGCATTTAGTCCACATGGCAGATATTATGACAGAGCCGGCTTCGCTCGCTATCGGTCCGGTTCAGATATTCGAAAAAACAAAGAAATAGACTTGTAATTTTTTATTTTATATATATAAAAAAAATGACTTCTTCCTTTTTTTTTTTTTTTTTTTTTTTAAATGAAATTTATTTAGATTTATTAATTAAAGGATGAAGTGTTTTGATAGAAATAATTAAACGAAACCCTTTGTGCGATCTTCGATCACACTTACCCACTTAATTATGTTTGATTTTTAATAAAAACAGTTTTTCCCTTTCTTTTATGGAAAATAAAATAAAAGCTTTTACAACTTTGAATAGCTTTTCAATTCCTCTAACATACTGAACTATTCTGATACCACATACCTTTGTGCGGGAATGTAATGCAGTCAGTCAGATAAAACAAAGTTATGAAAACTTTTAAATTGCTTTGAATTGTGTTAATAGGAGGACAAACATGCTATTCTTTTTCCAACCAACCCTCCCTTCTCTTTCCCCGTTCATTCTCTGCTATTGATTTTTTTTTTTTTTTTTTTTTTTTTTTTTTGCATTGTTTATTTAATTAAGAATTATTCTAAGCAAATAAATTGAGGAAAAAGGAGAAACTATTGCATCATTTATGTGATTAAGAAATACCTTCTTCAAAAAAAATTCATCGAAAGAGAAAATTTGGTTATAATTCGGATGTTAAGCTTTCAGAAATTGTAGTGGAGTAATTAGAAAATTGATTTTGAGTCTTTTTCATGGAAAACTAAATTTTACAAAACCATTTAATTATCTATGAAATATTTGGATGCTTATTGTATTTGAACATAAAAGGGGGGGGGGGGCAGGCCCCGATCATGACTAATTGGGGCCCTGGGCAAAGAAAAATTAGGGGGCCCCATTCGAACCGTTGCAACATTATTCAAATAGAACTAATGGTCAGTCATATGTGTAATGCCTAAACAATATTTTCGCATCTTGGATTTTAAATAGTCCGCCAATTCTAAATTAAGTACTTTAATTAATAAAAATACTCTTTTTTTTTTTCTTAGTATAGGACAAAACTCTTTTATATAACTTTAACAAACTTGTTATATTACTTTAAGGTGAAATTAATAATAACTTCAACTTATGGAATAGTGTCAAATACTCTAAATATGAGTTAATCAAGTTCCCTTTTTTTTTTACATCTTTTTAAGTTGTACTACACACAACATAATATCAAATCAAATGGATTCTACTTCACAAGTAGAAAGTGTTTTTTCAATAAATCTAAAAAGATGGTAATTTAGCTAATAAATCATATAGCTATTATGTTCTATGTTCTGTGCTTGCAGCCAAAGCGGAGTGGTGCTTTGCTACTGAGTGGTTGAGGTTAGCTTTGTGAAAGCACTGAGCTCTGTGAGTTCAAAATGAAATTTGTTTTTTCAAAAAGTTTAATAGAATCTTTTAAAGATGAAATTTGTATTTAGTATTTGAAAATTTTCAGAATTGGAACTAGGCGGAGAGAAAAAAAGTAAATATTTTATAAATTAATATATGGATTTGGGGGCCCCTTGCGGTCTGGGGCCCCTGGGCAAAGTCCCGGTTTGCCCATGCGATAATAAGAGCCTGGGGGGGGGGGGGGTGTTATATGTTAAGCATGTTCTTTCTAACACAATTTCCAGTAATTCGTGTTATTCTACGGATGGGAAATATTAGTTATAAGTTTTGAAGTCTCATTTAAAAAAATTAACGCTTTCAGTTTCTGTAGTATTTATTATTTTTTAAATTACTCTGTATTTTTTATTTTGCTTTTTTTTAAGATGCGTCAGCTTACATGTTCCATTCTTAAACATATCTTGTGTTTAACTTCATAAAATGTAAAAAATAAAATAAAATAAAATGGCTATAGTATTAACCCTCTGCGTACGGCTCCCGCGATTATCACGGTCGAAAGTTTATTACCTTACCCCACATGATACATGAATATTTAAAAAAATACTTTGTCTATAGCTATTTCCAAACAATCATCTCCGCAGTAGGTTTCTAAGAAATCTATATAGTATATATGTAGATTGAGAATATATAAAAAATAGCCCCGTATTCAGGAAAGTGTCAAAATTGAGTCGAAAGCGGAGGGTTTAAAAGAGCTATTTTGCTGTTATATTTTAAAATTGACAGCTGTTGTGATTCTCTACGACTTTCGCACCCCCCCCCCCCCCCCCCCCCCCCCCGCGCTCTACGTTATTCTTTTTTTTTTCTCTTTAATTATTATTATTAGGGATGCACCGAATATTCGGTATCTATTCGGTATTCGGCCATATTACCGAATATTCGGCTTGGCCAAATATCAAACTATTTGGCCTGCCGAATATTCGGTTTGGCCGAATATTGAAATATTCGGCCAAGCCGAATACTTAAAAAAACTTTCTTTTTAAATATTTTTTAAAATCCACAATTTCTACTTTTAACTGTCAATTAATAAAGATATTAAAAAAACTAAAAATAAAATCATTTCAATGAAAGAGAATGCTTTTACATTTATTTATTCGCTGTTTAAAAAGTGTCACTTAAGAAAATTAACCATTATTGATGACCTTCATACCAATTAATGATGTACAAATAAATGCAAGTTCCTGAATATTGTCTAGTAAATAATCTGTTTCTTGCTTTTTTGAAAACATCATGTTTCTAAACAAAATGGAAAAAAAACTTTCACAGGTGATAATAGACATCAAGAGAGGCAATTTTTCTCCTGGAAACGAGAATCGCAACACACTTATTCAATCAAAAATAAAGTGCATCTCACTCCAGGTCAAATTTGGATATTCGTTTGTTACTTCGATTTCTGTGAATCACGATATGTACTGGAAATTTCCACCATTCATATCTAAACAACACTGAGCTAGATATTCTTTTATTCAGAGTGCAGCTGACAGTACTACTTATACTGTGTCACTGGCCAAAATTCAGCCACTTCCAATAGTATCATCATATTTTCTACAATCAAAATTAATACGATGCAAATCTCGCTAAAATATCTTCATTGTTGTTATAGTTTTAAACAAAAATTCAGTTTCAGCTTGCGGTGACACACTCTGTATTTTTGATTGAATGTATTGTATTTTTGGTGGAATAAGTGGATTGAGATAATGTTTCTTGCTCAAAAAATGTTTGGCTTGACCTCATTATCTACATAGAAAATTTGTTCCAAGATGTATGAACACCCTGTATGTTTACAACCTCTGAATATGATCGCCCATTCCAGACACCTGCTCTCTGGTTCATTCAAATACTTCCTTGCCAAATCAAAAGGAGCAGGAAAGTTATTCTTGCTGATTTGCCACCATTTTAATATATTGTATTGTTTTACTTTAGTCCCTTCCTAACAAATAAACACAGCAAAATGTTTCTTCTAATTTTTTCAAAAAATTTCTTTGATTTTAAAGTATTTGTTATAGAATATAAGAACATTTATTTTATAAATTTATTTTAATTCACAGAAGAAGCTACGAAGTTTAAAGCTTTATTAATTAAAAAAGTTTTAAGACTATCCTCTTTTTAAGTTATAACTCAAAGCACATTTTTTTTTTTATGTAAAGGTTTCTTGTAAAAAGGTCTAGTTCATAAAATGGTAGTATCTGTGTTAAATATTATGTAAAATTCTTCTATATAATTTAACTTATAATACTTTTAAAATCAGAAATATAAAAATATCCGACCAGCCGAATATTCGGTATTCGGCCTCCCTTTACTATTCGGCTAGCCGAATATTCGGTATTCGGTTTGCTTGTGGGCCGAATATTCGGTATTCGGCCAAAATCATTATTCGGTGCATCACTAATTATTATTATATTTTTGGATAATCTTGAAATTATTTCATTAGTGTTAGAATATCTGTAATTTCAATCATCGGAAAAATCTTGTTGAATTTATGGTAAAACATCTTAATAGTGGAGAAGAATCCTTAACTTTTTTAAACGCCCGAGTAGGTATTTTTATTTGTCGAAAAAGCATTTTTACCAAAAATTATAGGGCATTCAGATTAAAGACGATCCCATTTAAATATATATTTATTGCGTTTTATTTGACCCCCCGCCCCCCATAAAGTATAAACTTATCCGCAGACAATGAATTAAAATTTTGATTTAAAATAAGTAATTTCATTTAAGGTGTATCATAAATGGTTAATTTTGTTTTAAAGATAAATTTTTCATGCCACTAGGACAGAAAGGAACTCCGATCACGGGAAAAGGGGACAGGCAGCCTAATTGTGAAAAGAGTAGAAATAAAAATAAATTTTAAATTAAAAACATTTAAAAAATCTGCCCTATTTGCAAATTTTATGGGTGCATCAGCTGAACAAAATATACATTTAATACAAAAATGAAGTATTTATTATTAATCTTAGCCACTCTGATTAGCCACTCTAAAATGTCCAGTATTGTAGTTTTTGTTTAAAACCTTCTAATATTGAAATCGAGGGCTTTGCATATCGACCATCAGCTTTTTTCCTACTTCTTTTATAATTCTTTCTGTATTCATCTGTTACTATTCGCTGATATTTTCTTTAATTTTAGTGCATACTTTTTATTTGCCAAGTTATTTTTGTAATGCTTTTTTTATTCCCCTAAATAAGCGGCACAGCACAACGCAACGTGTCAGAGTTATCTGTGTGATTCTTTGTACCTCGAAATGTTTATTTAAAATAATCGGAGTTTGTCCAGTAACTGGTATTATAATGTGGGATCGTTATTTGTGTCAGTTGGTTGGTTCTTTATTTAATGGATGTCGAACCAGTTCAAAATCAGTTCAGCGAATTTAATTTTTTTGGTTTGTAATCCCGTTCCAGAAAGTAGCTAAGATGCGGGGGTCTCAGGTAGGTGTCTGTGTCGTCGCTCTTTGAGAAGGGGGAAAAACAACATGAGATTTATTATCAGTGACTTTGTGTTTTGCGTGTTAATAATTTTCCATTTTGAAAAAAACTGATTAGAAGCTTATTTTTTCAATTTTTAATATTTCTTATTTATTACATTTCTGTATTGCTTTTTGTGTTAATATCTTTACAAATTGTTTTGCAATTGTTATGACAAAAATTTTCTAGTTTAACATACATAGAACATGATTTAGAAAAAAAAAAAATAGATTTATATTAACATTTGGAAAAAATTAAGTTTAACCATAAGTTTTAAATCCATATTTTCCCTTAAATATAAATTGCCGGATTTTTCTGGTGCGTGTGCAAACATTGAATAATTAGTAAGTGCATTAAACCAATTTCGTTAGGCAGCTTTAGAGAATTACTTTTAATTAAATGTTTTCTGGGAAGTAAGGCATTTCGATTACACATAAATTTGTGTTTTTCTTCCTTTCCTCACAGAGAAATGAGTAACTCAATTGGTTAAAAAAAAAAAAAAAAAAAAAAAAAAAACATCACAGAGAGATTAGAGATCTTAGTAGCATCGGTAGGTGGGATGGGAAGGCAGGAAAAACTGCTGTTAAAAAGGGAAATCTTAAACACTCTCTGGTGATGTTAGTTGTCAAGAACATTTATTGTCGAGAATTTCCATTATAGTTTTACAAAAACTAATTATTTCATCACGAGTTTCTTTTCTTCTTTCGCCTTCTTAATAACATTTAAGTTATGCAATACGAATTCACAGCTTAATGAGATCAATGCTATTTTCAGTTTATAAAAATGTGTACCGTGATGTTAGTGTGGATCAAAGCTTTTAGTTTTATTTCCCTTTAAAATTTCAGTTATAGTAGCGCAAATTAATTTGAATTAATTTTATCTTTCTTCGCTCTCCAATTTTAGGAATTGAGCGGAGGAGGCGAAAGCATTTCTTGGAATGTTGCTAAGGTGATGAAAGAATGTATTTCAAAAACCGTAATTAATCGGATTTTTTTCGTAACTCTATCTGTTGGAATTTAACTGCTGTATTTTAGTTAAAAGTTAACTGAAAAAAAAGGGGAGTAGTAGCACATTGATTTGTTCTCCGCATCATTTAATACATTAGACCATTTATATTTAAGAAAATAAATTTATTGCAAGCCGTTGAAAAGTTATCACGCAAAAATTTTAATTATATATATATATATATATATATATATATATATATATATTGTTTTATGGGCGTTAGTTAGAAGTGTGTTAGAGAACACAGTTCTAAAGAAAGCATGTTCTGCGGATATTTTGAATTAATTTTTCAATTAATATTCAGCAGTGAAATTACGCCATTATTGAATATTAAACATATTGCTCACAAAGCGTAAAACCGACATAGTGAAAAATTGTCCAGGCCGGGGATCGAACCCGGATACTTTGGAATAACGCTCCAACGCTCTACCTTTGAGCTACGAGGACGATACCCAGTCTGTCATCGCCCCACCAGTGGCTGAGAGGTTGTGCTCTCGAAGCTGGTAGACGGGAGGTGCTGGGTTCGATCCCAATCGCGCCCGTCGGCCTAATCGCTCGGAGTTTTCGTGGTTTTCTTTCGAGCCGTGGATTTTCTCCATGCGTGAATACGGATTAGGTTCCCTTAGAAAGTCCCCCACGAAGGGCACTCCCCCTGGGCCTATATCCCTAGTGTCGATAATTGGCCGTCAATAATCAACCCAACCCAACCCAGTCTGTCATCTCTAGTATGTCAGAAGGGCTAATGGTAGAGCGTTGGAGCGTTATTCCAAAATATCCGGGTTCGATCCCCGGCCTGGACAATTTTTCACTATGTCGGTTTTACGCTTTGTGAGCAATTTGAAAAATAACTTCATGTTTCACATGTTTAATGTTCTACGGAGTTACGTATAGACTTCTTAAAAATATCTTTTTCGGCCATACAGATATATTTTCCGATCTGTTGGGGGGGATCTCTACGGCATAATACCTATCCTTTGCAAATTTCACATTTATCATCTTATACTTAAATATTAGTATAAATGAAATGTATCCCATAGCTAAATATTGTTATAAAGTCTTGTGCCTAACACAATTTTAAGTACAATACTTTTTCAAAAGCATCACAAATTCAAAGAACAGCTACATGTTCCAATCTAATTCATTCCAATTAAAAACATGAAAACATTTAAAATGAATCAATTTATTGCTCATTACTAAAAAAGGTATAAAAGGAAAAGGAAGGTTTTAAAACATTAAAATCGTTCTATAGATGTTAAAATTTTCGTCGGAGTCCTGAGCGCTTTCGACCAGAACCTGACCATCATTAAGAGGGCGAAAATGAGAAAAATTCAATTCATTATTAAAATAGGTGTAAAATGTAAATAAAGGTTTTAAAACATTAAAACCGTTCTATAGATGTTAAAATTTTCGTCGGAGTTCCGAGCGCTTTCGACCAGAATCTGGAAATCATCAAGAGGGCGAAAATGAGAAAAATTCTCGTGAGAATTTTTCTGGTCGAAAGCGCTCGGGACTCCGACGAAAATTTGAACATCTATAGAACGGTTTTAATGTTTTAAATTTCATTCTTTATTTTCATTTTACACCTATTTTAGTAATGAGTAATAAATTGAGATTCATTTTAAATGTTTTCATGTTTTTAATTTATATACAAAGGTGAATTTAGCTCCAACATTAGAAATTGTTTTTTCTATACATTAATGAATTCATTCCATTTTTCATTTTCAATTTAAACAGACATACTAAGTTACCATTGCAAAAGCAGGTCTGAAGTAGTAGGTTTATTGTACGGTTCTTAAAAAAAAACCTGAAGAAGAGGTGCTTTTTTACTAGTGATTTAACGTAACAGATCCTGTATTCTTTCTTAGTTGATTAAACAAACAATAAGAAATAAAGTTCTGTAATGATTTTCTTGGTTAGAGTTGGATATGATGTTGAGAAACATTGTACATTTCGTATTCAAAATTTTAGTTGACATATTCAAAATAATTTTTAGAAAAAAAAAAGTTATTTATAGTTGACAGATTTTATGAATAAAAAGTCCAAAATTATTATACTTTACGAGAGAGCACAATTTTATTACACTTATTTTACGTCCACAACTTCGATGAAGAGACTCAGATGACCCTGATTTTGATTATAGTGTTATTTTGAGGACATTTAATAAGTTGATTATTATTTTCTTCTATCTTTACAAGAAGAAAGCATTGGATTCATGAAAATTTTTGCCTTCCGGTTTTCGACGGATTATACGTTTTAGAAGGTCTTGAACACGATTTGACTGTTTTTAGAAAATGTCTGTCTGTCTGTATGTGACAAAATTTTTGTGGGCGCTCTATCTCAAGAACTAATGCACGGAAATTTAATAAAACTTTATATTCAATTAGTCCCTGATATAACTTGGTGCTGATTAGTTTTTGGTGAAAATCGCCCTATAGGTGGCGCTGCTATGCTGCATTTTCCGTAATAGCTCTATCTCAAGAACCAATACTCAGAATTTCATCAAACTTCAGATTCATTTAGACCTTGACATAAATAGACGCTGATTACGTTTTGGTGTAGATATCTCAACAGGTGGCGCTGCTATACCACTTTTTTAAAGATTTTTACGATAGCTATATTTCAAGCACGAATGCACGGAATTTCATCAAACTTCAGATTCTGTTAGACCTTGACATAAATAGATGCTGCTTACGTTTTGGTGTAAATAGCCCCACAGGTGGCGCTGCTATGCTACTTTTTTTCATTATTATCACGAGATAACTATATCCCAAGAAATAATGCACGGATTTTCATCAAACTTCAGATTCAGTTAGACGTTTACATAAGTTGTTGTTGATTATAGGTTTTGATCAAAATCTCCCAACAGGTGGCGCTGCTATGCTACATTTTGCTGGATTTACACGATTTCAGCAATAGTCATATCTCAAGAACTAATAATGCATGGAATTTAATAAAACTTTAGACGTTTAGACCTTGATATAAATTGGTGCTGATTCTTTTTAGTGTATGCGAAACCTGTGTGAGATAGAAGAAAGTTTTGGGATTGGCACATTCGACTACACTGTAAAAAAAAAAAAAAATTCCTGGAGAAAAAAAAAAAAACTGATTGTGCTGGCAATCGAGACGCCAGTACTATTTCCGTTTTTTAACGGGAAAAAAATTCCGTAAATTCCAGGAAATTTTCCGTGATTTCTGAAGTATCCGTTTTTAAATTTCCGTTTTATAACAGCTATCTTCCGTATTTTTTAGAAATTTTTATGTTGTTAAAATAAGATTTATAGGACCAAAAAATAAAAAAAAATTACTTCGCGAGGACAACCTTATAAGGGACAGATACATTTCTGTTTCTTTTTTTCATTCCTGAGTGAGTTTACAGTAATTAACCAACCCTTGCCATCAGCGGAATCGAACTCTGAATCTCCCATGTATTTTAAACTGACGACACTGCGCTATGAGCTGGTCACGCCTAGAGCCTCTGGCCCTAGTCACGCCTCTTTCTCAAATGTTGTTACTTATTTTGAGATGCAAAAACTTCAGGTTTTATCTGTAGATGGATTTTTTCAGAGTTCCATTGTTTTTAATATTTTCTTTTCATAATTTTCAATATTTTGCTGTATTATTTGATGCTTTATAACAGATAAATTTAAATTTATTATGTATTATATGCGTAAAACATTGTATTAAGGATAATTAATGATTGCTTCTTTTTGCAACAGTACCAACATTTTCTTTTTTCGAACATATACTTTTTAAAATTATTTGCCTAATTATCTATTTATCAATTCAAAATAAATAAAAAAATAATAATAATAACAGCAGTTATCTTAATCAGACGTGTTTATTACATGCTATTAAAATATTTTTTTTAACCCCTTAATTCTCGCGCCTGTGATATTCACGGGCGGTGCATTCTTTTATTTTTTATTCAGATAGTTTGATTCCCACCAGTTTTTTAAATAGTGAAATTGGCTTTATTCTCGCATCATTTTATCAGCCATTAAATAAGGTGAATATTTATACTTCAATAAAATGGTGGCAATCAAACAATTTGAATTAAAAAAGAAGTAGTCTGGACAAAAATATAGTGACGCTTAAGGGGTTAACCTCTTATTTTAAATAACTTATGTAAATAAACAATTTTATAATAAATTAAATTATTATATTTCAGCTTTCAGCTATGCTGAGAGCTTTTGCGTACGGTTCTGTTAAACTGAAAAGTTATATATATATATATATATATATAATGATTTGTAGAGAAAAATTAGAAAATTATGACCTTGGGATAGGTAAGTTTAAATCTGGACTTATTGATTTAATTTAAATTAAATTAGTTTAATTTATAAAAATAGGAACTAACGAAATAAATTATAATATTAACGTTATAAATAATTAACGTTATAAAGTTAAAAACTTTATTTTTATAAAAGTAAAGAAAAAATATTAACTAATTTTATAAATTTAAGGAAAAAATTATAAACCTTTCAAAATTATATTTTATAAAATAACTAGGGGGCCTACCCCCTGCGAGCTACGATCGCCAACCCCCGCTCAGACTTCGAAGCCTCTAAAAATATGACAGCGTGCTTTGTTTTAAAAATATTGGTAAATCTGTAATTTGGTTGCAATGCTTTTAACGTTTCAATGGAGCATTTTTTGATTACCATGGCCTCATTACACAGCTGTTGCGACAACTGACGACTGTTTTCGGGATTGATATGGTTAGGTTTAAATTGTGGCTACCTCTCGGACTTTTATAACAACGATCTGTATTCTATTCTTCCTTTGCTTTTAAGGATGAGAAAAATTCCATCTGCTTGTGAATAACATTAAGAACCACGGTATTGAAAAGTACTGTTATAGACATTTTCAGTAACAGGTTTTAATTTTCTCTCTATTTTAGTGCACCATCATGCATATTTTCATGTTATTTTAAATATGTAAATTATTTATTTTAATTAATATGTATATACGAATTTTCTAATAATTGTTTATCATACAAAATTAATTAAATATTTTGTGCATGCCTGCATTTATTCGGCATCAATTGATGACATATTTAAACAAATTTGCTATCCGCGATAATTTTACACCTTGTTATGTCACTTGAATACTGTCCATAAGAAAATCGGGTACTTTTCCAGTATAGGATCCTTTGCTTTTAGGTTTGGCGTAATTCGAGCTTCGAAAAGGGATAGATTCGTTAATATACATAGATTTGTTGCCAAAAGTTATGAAAACAAACCCAATGAGCTTTTGGTGCTTTTCTATTATAGGGGTCTTGTCGCTTTTGTAAAAAGCTTGGCGCAATTCGGGCATCAGAAAGTGAGATTTGGTGCCAAATGGCAAAAACAGCCATGGAAACAAATTCGACGATTTTTTTGTTTATATGCGTATTTTAATTATACGTATATTATTATTGTTTTTTCTATACAAATTACTTCTGATTATATATAAAATAGGATAAATGACATTTTACGCTAAACAAATTGTATAAATATTTTTTTGCTCCTTTCTTTTGCGTTTACATAAATGACGTCATTTGGACGAATTTATTCAAAATATTTTCAGTTTATAAATTAAAATAAATGCTGACAGACGATTGAATCCTAACGATAGAAATGTGATTTTTTTTTTTTTTCAAATTTTCCTGAAAAACATAATTTAATCACAATCTTGTCTTCATTATCGATTGAAATAAAAGATAATTTCAATTTGAAAATGACGAATAAAAAGAAATCAATAATCCCTATCAGGATCCTTTTCAATTTTTTCCCCTTTTTTGTCACAAAAAAACTGAGTAATCCAGTTGCCATCATTACAGAAATGTCATTAAAATTAGAAACAAATTAATATCTCGAAAACTAATTCCAATTTCAAAATTCTATTACGAGTTTTGACATCCGCGGATTTTTATGGACAATTGGTGTTAATTTCACCATCAAGCGTTTAATATTTTATTAAAAATAGCCCTGAAACATAATCAGTCGTTTCATAAAATCGTTTCATAAATTTGTTTCATAAAATCGTTTCACAAATTTGTTTCATTAGGATTTTATATTATATATATATATAGGGTAGATAAATTTTAGCGTAATTCATAAATTTGTCAGCCAAATCAGTTTAGTTTAATACCAATTTGCATAGCTATAATTTGCAAAGATATTATGCTATGGAACCTTTAAATAATACAATATTGCCTCACGTTAAAAAAGTTAAAATAAATTAAAAAAAAAATTAGTGAAAAAAAATCAATTTTGAAGTACTGTCAAGAAATAAAAAAAAGGTAGATTAAAAAAAAAATCTGTAATTTATAAATATAAAATAAATTTCTAAATAATTCATTAAAAAATATAAATATTACTATTATTTTCACAATAAATTGACATGGCCTTGGTTAGAATGGGCCAGCGGGTCGAGCCAGGCCGGGCCTGTATCCTAGAAGAACTCTAGTAAATACAGCAATCTTAATTCGCATTTCAAAGAAGGCGATTTCTGTACTCAATCTTTAAACGTCATTTACGGAAATTGCACTGTTTTGGAAGAAATACGGACATTGTACTGTTTTGAAAGAAGTACGGAAAAAATCCATTAAATTTACGGAAAACTTTCTGAATATTTACGGATTTGAAATCTCTTTAACGGAAACTAATGTCATTTACGGAAACTGTACCGAAGTTTTAGAAAAATGAAACTTCTCCGTAAAATTTTACGGAAAATCTATTGTATTTTCACGGATTTTTTTTTTTAAGAGTAGTTTTTATCTATTAATATCACCATCCAATTTAATTAAAGGTTGAATTTTAAAGGCTTCGAATTAATCATCGCATTTATAAATCTAATATAAATAATTCTCGTAAACCGAATTTATTTCCTGTCAGAATTCTAATCCCACCTTCAATTCTAAATTAGATCGAAATAATTACGCTTTTACGGAAGTCTCCGTAGTGTCTGTCCACTTTGAAATGACAGTTTTCTTCAAAGTTTGATCCTTAGGTGAGCAAGCAGTAAACGCGGCTTTAATTGCCCACATTCTGTCCGGAAAATGTGGTCATATACAGACACATTTAATGGAGACAACTTATACGGAAATGGCATTACAAAATTGGAGAATTATTTTAAAACACCATTTTCACGGATGGCGAAATGGATGAATTAGGGTTAACGGTGTTTTAAAGTTTGTTTTATAGATTCTTTATTTTATTTAATAATTTTTGCACTAGACTAAATGGATATTATAATTATTTTAAAACAGTATGTGAATGCGATTTAATGCTAGGAAATCTATTTATATAAGACACAAGTGAGGTAACGATTCCGGTCAGCACCCATCGATCTAACTAACGATGCGTGTTATGCTGTCCTTAAAAAAAAAAAAAAAAAAAAAAAAAAAAAATCCACATTGAAATGTTTTCTAAAAAAACACGCATCAAACCTACATCAAATATTTCACTAAAGTCAATTTTATTGTTTTGTTCTGTTTTATGCACCATTTAGAATAATAAAAATAATTAAAAATACCTAAGGAGTCGTGCTTATTTAGTTTTAAAATAATTTAAACTAGCAATTGCAGAATTCTGTCAAAACATGAGCTTTATTTTTACAGATTTTCTTGTTATAATAAAATTTTAGAATATCTACATAAATTTTTAATTGTTTTTATGTTAAACCATTAATATGTAATAAAATGCATCATTTTCAGCTGATTACGCCAGGTGTGAAGTTTTTTTTTTAGGTAATGTGTGGTATTTTTTAAAAAAGTGGGCTTTTTTCAAATTCTCGCTTAATTGGCTGTCACTTTGTAATAAAGTGATGAAATTAAAAATTCTCAACATTAAAATCTTAGTCAGAACAAGCTGTACAAATTTAGCCATGTTTAATTTTTTAAAATTCTTTATTAGACTTTATATAGAGAAAATTTCCAAAAATGGTTTTTTTTTAGAAGAATATACATCTTCCTATAATGAACCAATATTTTACAGGTAAACAAACAACTTTTCTTTGCAAGATAAATTTCCGTAAAAATATTTATGCGCGGGTACTTTAAATTCATATTAATTGTGACGTTACGAGAATATGCCATTTTTTTCATTTACAAATTAAATAGAAAAAAATATTTTTATTTGATTACATGTTGGCGAAGCATAAAAGTATGTGCAATAAAGTACGCGTGAAAAGTTTGCGCCGGTGAAAATGACGTTATGCTTAGCTCGAAATGTATTTTTATGTTGCAAAAAACTAAAGAGAAGTAAAACTACCTTCTATCTCACACAGGTTTCGCATACTGTAAAAAGAATCTGCACCAATTTATATCAAGGTCTAACTGAATATAAAGTTTTATTAAATTTCGTGCATTAGTTCCTCAGATAGAGCGCCCACAAAATTTTTGTCACATACATACATACAGACAGACAGACATTTCCTAAAAACAGTCAAATCGTGTTCAGGACCTTCTAAAACGTATAAATGCGTTGAAAACCGGAAGTCGAAAATTTTCATGAATCCAATTCCAATACTTTCTTCTTGTAAAGATAGAAGAAAGTAAACATTAATATGATTGTGTCAACATGACGTAATTTTCAAATTCTTCCTTTCTTAATTATAAAGATTGTGAATTTGAGTGGGAGCTTTTATTGATTACTTCATCTTGATTGTATACCTTGATTACATGTTAAAACGATAGTTTAAAAAAAGTAAACTATTGGTTAGATGAATTAGTTTTTTAATAAAGAATTCGGAAAAGTAAAGTATTTCAGGAAAATTAAAATTATTAAAAGTAACAGGAAAAAAAAAAGCTTGAAATCATAATTTTTCACTTGCGTATTATGCAAATAGATTGTATTTTATTAATTTTAATTTTAAAGGACCGATTGGGTATGTCACTTTATAACAGGGGCAGGATCTCCGATTGTGAAAAGAACAGACATCACGATTATGGAAAGGGAACGAAGAAACCATATATAAAGAAATTATCAGTTGAAAATATTAAGTCTGTCCGATTTGCAGATTGTATATTATTACTGTAAAATAATTTCTCCATTTTTACATAAAAATTGATTTAAAAATGTGTTTTTAAAACACATGTTAATCGGATCCTGAACTGCAGATCATGTTCCGTTTCAGGTCAGTGTTCCTTATTGTCGAGGAATAGTATATGAATATTTTTATCAATTATTTCAAATTTTAAGTGAAAACCGTGATTTCTACTCACCATCCTAAGACGGACATTTACACTAGTTGCTTTATAAAGCTTATTTATTTAAGGATATGTATTAAGTATTAAGAAAATTATTTGTTTGTAATACAAAATCTGAATGCGCTGGGCTTTTATTTGTTTGGGTATGTTATAAGCAATTATCCTATGATTTGAAATTAAATTGGTCTTTTGAAAAATGACGATTATCGTTTATCGTAAAAGAAGTAATGCTTATCCCCCCCCCCCATCCCCCCATTCTTTCGTTTTTCTTTGAAAATATAATGTCGTTTAAAGGTTTTTAATTTAAATCGTTAATTTTAATCGTTTAAAGATTTTGATTTTACTGATTATAATTTTCATTAAAAAGTATCCCGTTTTCTTTTAAGGTTCTAAACTATTAAAATGTTGCCATAGAAATTCATATCCCTCCCTCCCCCTTTCTACAGAAATCTAATTAAAAGGATGATGTAATCCAAGGATCGGACATTTACCGTTATTAAGATCTTTACAGAACCTGGGCCTTGTCATTGTCACCTCTTCGCCCCCCCCCCCCCCCCAACATTATGTCAAAATAAAGACTTTTAAACTACAAGTATATTTTCAATCGAACAGTAATGTATATGTACCAATTTCTAATTTATTTATTCAAAGTCTGATAAACAACATAAATTAATGACAAAATTGTGTCATTATATAAAGCGAATATTTATATTTTGTAATGTATGGGGAAATTAGCAGTTATGTGCCTGGCATGTAGATTTTTCGAACCCTGGTATGCGTAAATTTTCCATTATCCAAAGAGAATGCAGCAGAAACATGAATCGAACATAAAAGTTTTCGAAGTTTGGGAAAGTATAACTTCTTTAATTTGCAGTTTAATGAGAAACGCGCATAGATAGTTATTTTTTCACTTATATATGTATATATTTTTTTCAAACAAAAATTATTGCAATTGAAAACGACTTAGTCTGAAAATTCTCTTTAAGATTTCGTTTAAGTAAATTATAACAATATTTTGCTGAGCGTTATGAAAATATACTTGAAGCAGTAACAACCAACAGACACGGTATATTTATATAGAATTAGGAGACGATTTTTGAAAAGAAAAAAAAAAAAATCCTGTTTTGAACTTCAACAATATATTCGAATTTTACAGCGATCTGGGTATTTTTACAAAAGTTGACGATTGAGAGGATCAACGGACTAATAAACCGTCATCAAATCATGTGCAGTAAAGTTTTTGTTTGAGGGGCTGGAATTTTTTGGATTTATTGTACTTGAGTTTCAAGTAAAAAAAAAAAAAAAGAGGGGGGGGGGGTTGGAAAGAAACAGAGAGAGCGAGTTAATTTCAACGTGTTTGTCAAATTTTTCTACGATTTGAGACTTTGAAAATAAAATAATATAAAAGTATATTTCGTTGTGAATACAGTATAACTCTAATAATACGAGCTCACTTAAATCGAAATATCGAATAAATCAGTCTCTTTTTATTGTTACTTCCTAAAAATAGAAAGGGAATAGGCCAAAACGAAGTCCGCGTATAGCGAACAATTTTCACGTTCCCTTCATCTTCGTCCCTGTATTTGTTGAACTTGCTGAAACTCATGTCGTAAATGTTTCTATCAGCTGACAAGGGACATGTTTTTTCACTTGCCTTCAATAAAATATCATACGAACCAATGGATTTTACATTCTGAAAAACTCTTTTTGCGTTCACATTTCATTTATTATTTTTTACTTCGTCGGGCTTATTAATTTGCCCGAAGCTCTTAATGCATTGTTTCGCCGTTAATTAATTTTGGTCATTAAAATTTTATCCGCAGTCGTAAGAATTTATTATTCATTAAAAAAAAAAAAAAATTCAAAATATTTAAAACTTCGAAGGAGAGAGAGAAATTTAAAAGCTCATGCTCCTTACTTTCATTTTCTCCGTGGTTTTTCCCTCATTCGTGTTCATGTTTTAAAGCATTGTTATTCAAGAGAGAGAAGGAGGGAGGGGAGGAGTCGTGGTACAAAAAGTGCACCGCAAATATTGGTAACTCTAGCTTATATAATATTTATCGACCGGCAGTTGTAATCTCCAAGATTCACCAATAACATCTTGTTCAGTAAACACTCTCTACCATCCCTCTCGAGCTCTGGCGCTTGCGCGTTGCCGGTTCCTTGTATAGCAACAGGCGTTTCTACCCACGTGGTATTAAACCAATCAGTGGCGATGTTTAAACAAAAACATGCAATGAACAGGAGCATATATTCGCTCGTAAGGTTTCGTTCTTGCTTTCCCGTCTGGTCTGGTATCTCTGCGGTGCCGTGTTCTTCCTTCTAAGTCTCAAGTAGGTCGAAATTTTTTGGATTTTATTCTCTGGAGCGCTTTTTTTGATCCGTCTACCGTAAATTGCTCGCATATTTATTAAAATCCGAAGAGTTACACCGCGAAGTTTTGTATGGAAAAATTATTTCATCTTGTTCAACATATTTTACTCAAATGTTTATTAATAGAATCGTGATTTATACCTGGTTCTGAATGTTTTCTCTCGCCTACCTGTTGATTTATTATGAGTGTCCTTCCGTAGAATTCTTTAACCTTATATTACTGTAATGTTTCTGGATATTTTAATTTAATGTTTATTTGGAATTTTATTAATTTTGTTAGTAAAAGTTGTTATATCGTTTTTTTTTTTCGTTTACTGTTTCTTTTATATATATAGCTATTGTCTTTAATTTAGTAGTGATTGGCTTGATAAATTGACCCCCTTTTTTTCCACGCTGAGATTTTTTTTTTTTTTTATTAGTATCTGTATGATAAAACTAGATACATTTTTAAAAAACGAATTTGTTGAAAATTCAACTTGTTTTGAATAGTTACATTTTTCTCCCGTATTCTTATCGGATATTTTTCTCGCACTATTTCTCAATTATTCTTTTATCCTATAAGTGTCTGGAAGGACAAAAAAAATTAACTATATGGTTCTTTCGGGTGATGAACTATAACATGACTAATTTATATTAAGTAGTTGTAATTATTTTAATTTAGAATTATAATATTAATAAATTGTGAAAACATTAATTTATTTATGCATATGTCGTTTTAAGTTTAATGGAGTATTTTTACTGTTTCTATTATACTTTAAATAATTATACTTTTTCTATTATGCTTTAATCCAATTCGGAAAATTTTTGGAATTCAATCATCCCTGAAACGTTTACATTACACAAAGAAGCTTCCTCTTTCAATTTGCGAGCAATTTATGGAAGTGTTTCTCAACTATTTGACTTTTTGAAGCATTTAGTGAGGGGAAAAAATGCTTTGCTGTGTAATTTTAATGTTAAAGTATAAGTTTTTCCTCTTATCATTTGCGTGTGCAAGTGTTACTCGGTTCCTCATTCTTCAATTTCATTATCGAAGTTAGAGGAAATTTACCTTTTCTTTCTTTTTTTTTTGTGAGATATAATTATAAGAATTCTTAAGTTTTTATTTGATAAGAAAAGTACAAAAAATGGCTTAAAATCGTCTCCCTTTAAGGGCACATACAACATCCGTCAATTTAAACTATTTTAGAACACATATTAAAATTAAAAGCAACAACTAAGCGTATTTTTATTTTTAATTTTTATTTTTTTTTTATAATACAAAAATAATTTTGATGTTAAATGTAAAATAAAGATATATATATATATATATTTGTAACAGAACGCTTTTTAAAAGTAGGATATGATAAATGTTGACTTTCAATATTTTTGTGGGTAATTTTCTTTAAAATTTGATTTTCTTTAAGATTGTTTAAGACTGAATACGTCGTAATAAAATAATTTTTCCCTTATAGAAGTGAAGTAAAAAATGTTTTTGGAGTGTTTTCAAAATTATCGAAGCAATTTTATTAATTTTTTAATTTGAATATTTCTGTTCGGTATTTTTTTTCTTTTTTAAAGCAGTATTTAAAGACAAAATTAATTCTTAATTGGAGTGTTTGGAAATAGCACAGAAATATATAAAAGTATATTTTTCAAAGAGGTAAATATTTTTTAAAGCATATTTTCCATCATAACAATATTTATTTTAACTCTTAAAAGATAATTTTCTATTCTTATCTATTTATAAATGACTTTTTAAAAACTGACAGCAATTTCACAACCCTGATTTTTTTTTTTTTTTTTTTTTTTTTTTAAGAATATATTTCATAACGTCTGAATTCAATTTATGAATTCGAGTATTAATTACAGAATTAAATTAAACACCACACCATGCATTTTTCTTCAAGTAAAAATCTGAAATCTGGAGCATTTTACGGCTTATGTGCCCTTAAGTACGGTGCTTTTTCCATTAAAAAATATGCGTTTTCAATTAACAGGTGTTTGACAGTGTGAGTAATTAGTTGAGAAACACTTAACACTTGGATCACAGCTGATTCCTTTTTTCATGAACTTCCTTGTTTAATGAAAAAAGTTATGTATTTTCCCCGTAGATAATGCTTTGCCAGGGTCCTTATGTAAGTAGTGAGTACATCGCTGCTTCGCCGAGTTGCAGCTGCTGCCTGCATGCTGGCTGCTGTTCCGGTCTTTTTCGCAGCCACGTGCACCATCATCATATATTTCAGGTGATGTCTTTTTCCAAACGTGTGATGCAGCGTTAAATCGTTTTTGTGAAGCCTCTTTCATCCTTGTTTTCGTTTTATTTTGTGTGTCGCCGTTGTTCTTTGTGCTAAAAGTTTAAATTATTACTTAATTAATGCTGTTTTATTATTTCCCCCCCTTAAAATTTCGTGTCATTTAAATTAAACGGCAAAATGCTATTTATATTTTGCTTAGCATGTTTCGTTATTTGTGCTATTATTATTTGGACATTTTTTCAAATTTTTATTTTAGCCGCATGGATTTTTGTGTTTCAAAGATTTTATGTATAGTCTTCATGTAACAAATATATTGTTTTATTTTTCGAGATATTGTCGTAATCCGGAGGGGGGGGGGGGGGGGGGGCTGGGCTATCAGGTTTTTTTTTCCTCACAGGGTCCTGTGAATTTGAAATTTTTGTTTTTAACAGGGTCCTTTATGTATATAAAAACTAAATAATATTTTCTTTAGCAACTTCATCTGCATTGTGACAGATAGGAATTTATTTTAAAAGAATAATTTTGAAAACTGTTCAGTTTGAAGAAGGAAAAGTTTTATGAGAGTCTTATTTTAAAACAAAGAATTTTTTAAGACTTTTAAGGTAAGGTTTAGAGAAAAAAAAAATTGTAAAGGATCCTATTTCTAGGTAAACAGTTTTGTGAAGGGTCCTGTTTTAAGATGGAAATTTTGTGAAGTGTCCTTTAAAGGACCCAGTTTTTCTTTATAAACAAATCCCTGGTGATAATAATAATAATAAAATAGTCGATTTTTCTTAACCCTTTCAGTGCCAATTAATGTTACTGTAATATTGAAAGCTCACCAGAATTTTCGAAAAATTTTACTTGAAAATAAATAAATGCTGTTAATTGTTTTTTTTTTTCAAGTACGTTATAAAGCAAAAATGTACTCAAATATTCTAGTACGAATTTTGATTAAAATTAAGTGGCATCAATATTATACCACTGTTCTTCAAGGGTCTTTTATAAGAAATGTTTCCAACTCTTATAGCATTCCAATATTATAGGTTTTAAAAAAATACTTATACCGAGATTGTGAAAGTTTAACTGGAACTTTTATACAGTATAATATTAAACTACTTTAATTGTTAGAATGTTGCTTCTTAAATTACTATTTCCAAGATTGAATTAATATATCTGCCCTGCCTTTTCTGAAATGTTAATAATGTTTCTGGAAATTATAATTAAAGAAAATTACTTTGCATTTAATTTCTTTCTTGTGATTTTTCCCTTTTACCCTCTCATGAGCAGCTACAAAATAATTCTTAGTTCTGAAAACCTATCAATTTGCGAGTACTTCTTTAACTAAATAATAATAATAAAAAGCTGGAGAAATTTTGTAATTGGAAAAGTTCCATTTAAAAGTAGAGATGTGGTGACGAATAGTGATTTGGGCGAATACCGAATATTCGGCGGCCGATTACGAACTTTTTTTTTTCCAAAAAGAAAACTTTTGATTTTTATATATATAACATAATAATTAAAATGGAAAAAAAAAATATGTATGCACTGTTATGTAGAAGAACTTAGTTTAATAATAAAATCTAAACATATCAACACAATAGAAATGAGTTAGTGTTCAGTGTTTTTTTGTAATATACTGAAATATAATATTGCAATATTTTGTATTAAATACATTTTTAGATGTTCCTCTAAAAATGCTGAACACTCCAAACAAATCTTTGACATATTCTTAAAGCACTTTTTTATACGTGCCTGAAATTTGCATACATTAATGAATATTCAATTGTTTTAGAATCGAACAGTGTTTTTAATTTTACAATAAGAGTATTTACATCCTGAATTGTAATCTATCATTCCCTAATGAAGACATTTCTCTTGACAGTGTGTCAATTTAAATCTCCCATTTGGACACCATTTTCGAAAAGATTCTTAACTTTTGTAGAAAATAGAGATGCTATATGCTTTTTTTAGTATCCGAATAACTGTACATTTTGTGCAGTTAAGAATGAAAATGACTTTATGAATGTGTCAGAAAGTAGTCGGTGTGGATTAGAGAAATAAATTGCAAAAAAGAAAAAAAATTTTGAATTTATTTTGCGAGATATCTAGCAATATTCAGCGAAATATCTTTCAATATTCTGCCGCAGGTATTCGGCCAACCGAATATTCGGCAAAAGTGCCGAATATACCGAATAGTGGTGGAATATTCGTCATATCCCTATTTAAAAGAAATACTAGAACAGTGATAAATATGTATACAAAATATTGCAATATTATATTTTAGTATATTATTAAAAAATCCCTGACTGCTCGGCCTACAGACACAGGTAGATTTCGAAGACGCCTGTTTGTTGGGAATTGCGGAAGAAATGACCTTTTTTTCATGATGCGGCAGTTGGAACCGCCTACTTCGAAACCTAACTTGTTTGCAGGCGGAACCGGCAAGGATTTTTTTCCCCCTTTGCTATAAGGGTTGGTCCTATAAAAAACTTATCAATATAAAAGTTTTAGATAATATTAAGAGGATTTATAATAAATTTAAGCGGATTTGATATCTTGTGAATTGACGAAGTTATGATTTTTTTTCTTCTAAAACCCCCTTTCCCCCCCTTGGGGCCATTTTTAATGATATCAAAATTTGTCATACATACATTTTCGGCCCTTTTCTTAGAAGTAATAATAACTTTAAACGGATTCGATACGTATCATAATTAAGAATTTTTTTTTCTGTTTTCATAAAAAGCCCCCCACCTTTGTTAGATTTTGCCCATTAACGAACTTGACCGAGATTGTATGCCCCTTGATTTTATGTATCAGTTTGGAAGAGATTTGTGCAGAATTATTGACGTTATCGTGTCCATGAAAAAGTGACATGATAGATAAAGTTTTGAACTGGGGGTGGTTTTGGGTTCTGAGAGTCATGATCGGCATAGATCTGCAATTTTTTTTTCAAAAATTCCAATTTAGGGGAGAATGTAATAGGTAGTATTTCTTACGAAATCTACCTAAAAAAAAATCGCTTAACACTAACTCATTTTTATTTTGTTTATAAGTTGTTCAGATTTTATTATTAAATTGCTTAAGTTCTACGCAAAAGTGCATATAATACTTAAATAAAAGTATTTTCCAAGGTGTTTTAAAAGTTACAAGAAATGCACCAGGCTATTAAATTTTTTAAAAAACATAAATAATATAACATCAATTTGTATTTAATTCTTTTCTAATATTAGTGTGAGGAAAGATAACCATCTTTGTCCCTTTGTATGACAAGACAAGATTTCTGTGAAGCTAAAAGCAGTGTTAAAGTTCATCATAGTTGTTATTGCATCGGGTCAGATAACCCTTTTTGTCTTCGGGTCGGCCAGGTTGACTCTAGTTCATTGGTTCCCAACCTTTTTTGGGGCTATGCCCCACCTAAGCATCTCTGAAATCGCGGTGCCCCCCCCCTCCCCTTCTTCTGTAACATATAATTATTATTATTTAAAAAGTGATTTTTTGTTCACATAAAAGAAGCTTAAAAAGTATTAACACTGACAAGTCATTTCAGAATTTTTAGCTTATCAAACAGGCAAAATTTTGTCACTAACGATTTTACCATAACATGTAACGATCGTACATCTTCTCTTTTTTATCTAGAGGAATTTTTTTGTTCTTTGCCAACTTATCTCAGTGCAAAACAAAAGTGTTTAAAACAACAGAAAATTTTTATGGCCCCGCCAAAAAGAATACTATAAAATTACAACACGCGGTGTACCTGCAAAGACGGAAGGCTGTCTAAAAAAGAATATTTTTTTGGTCCGTTGAGATTCAGTCTTGCAAGTTTTAACATGATAGTCATTATTGTCATTCTCTTTTGGTTCTTACATATGTACTCAATTTCATAAATTCAATTAATGTATTTTTATTTCAATCCTTTTTACCATTTAGTTCTTTGATCTTTTATCCATTAACCTAATTCTGATTTTAAATGGTACTTTATCTTTCCTGTCTTTCACGTGTATTTTTTCCCCCCTATTATGTTTCCATTCCTAATTTAATAGAAACACGAAAAAATTATGGACTTAAGGTTTCTTTTATCTTTTAAGATTTTACTTGCAATGAAAACAACTGCTGTTCTCATGTCATCCGAAGTCCTATTTCAACTTTGCTTGAAACAAACGCATTTAAAGATTTCTTTTTAAAATGCAACGGTGCCAAGTAAAAATCGTGATAATAACTGTGCTGTCATGAAAATGCATTGAAACATTTTAAACGTTTTTATTTTATTGTTATGTTTATTTCATTCGTCTAAAAACGAAAATCTTAATGTTTCTCAAGGGGGCGGGGGGGGGGGGGATGTTAACCCACGAGCATGCGTGTTTGAACTTTTAGGCCCGGGCGCTACAAAAATTTACTCTTCGTTGACTTCAAATGTTCAGACCCCTTTTAAACATCTGAAAAACATTTTCCTATGGCCCTGAAATGCATTTTCTTTTCTTTTTTTTTTTTTCCTATTAAAAAATTAAAAATTTCTTCTTTTTGTATTCTCTTCCTAACCGATCTCTCTCTCTTTTTTTTTTTTTTTTTAGCTTGACAAAGTATTTCTAAAATATGTATATACACTTAATTTTTTTAAAGCTGTGAGTAAAACCGTATCGCTGCAAAAGTATTGGGTGATTTTAAAATTTGGGAAGTTTGTGTCAAAGTACATGTTCTCAACTGCTCATATAAATAAAAATATTTCGTTTAACTATATATTTAAACTTCGACTATTTAAAATATTCAATTTTACTAATAAAAGTATAAAGTAAATTAAAAGTAGATTATGCTTCTTTTAATACCCTTTAACATGCTTTTTTAATACCTTACCAAAAGCTTAATTGTTTAAAAAAATTTGTAATCATTCAGTAAATTAACGCATGGGGGAAAAAGGATGTAACGAATATTCGGCTCCTTTGCTGAATATTTATCCGAATAACTGTAGGATAGAGACCTGCATCGGTCCGCTATTCAGAGGTTTCATTATTTTTGAGTATTAAAGAATATAGATTTGTCCATTTTCCTATATAAAATTTGTATTACAGATACAATTGTACATTACTTTTAATAATAGCATTAAAACATGATTTATTGTCCTTTCATTGCGGGTTCGGGTCGAGGAATTTTTTTTTTGTCTGGTACAATCTGACCCGTGCAGGGCTCTACTCCAAAATAATATATATATTTTTTTTGTTCCTTTTTCTTTTTTATTAGCTTAAGAGTTACGATGTAAAGTAGGGAGAAAAAACAATTGGCAAAATTCTTTTCATACGAAAATCAAAATTTAAAAATTATTATTGCAGTTAGCAAATCAAAATTTTAAAATTATTGCAGTTAGCACTTTGTTTTTAATATTGAAATACACTACTGAAGCAAAATTTTAATGACAGCGTACAGCAATTTTGTTTTCGTGAAGGTAGGATTTTTGTTATAAACATAGAATTACACTCAAAATCTTATGGAAATTAGAAACAAGACTCCAGTTTTTAAGCAAATCCGGTATTAGGCTTGTCTGAGAGCAGACAAAAAGAGACTAATTTGAGAACAGGAAAACCCCTTTTAAACCATGTAGTCGAGTGATGAAATTTTTTGAATAGGATATGAAGGGATAAATTTAAAGGTTATATCGCCACAGAAGAGCGCTTTCAAGATAATGATCGACGTCGTTTGATGCAATTTGCAACTTTTCATCTAAAATAAAGCCTGAAAAGGGAATATTAATGCTTTAGTTTTTCGAGAGACTATTGATGCAATTTTGAAAGATGCTAGTTATTTTAAATGTGTCCCTAAAAGTTTCAAACAGTAAAGTTTCTTGAATCATGCAATTTTATAAATTATTGGTCCTAAACTTCCCAGATTTCATTCATATTAAAAGTTAGCGAGTTATCAGTAAATACTAATCTTTCTAAAGATGATTCAATCTCTATTATGGAATGGAAATTCATTATTGTAGATTTATGGTATAATAATATGTATTCATTACTTTTAGAGAAGATTAAAAGAATGTATTTTTAAAAAATTATATTACCAATTTATTATCGGACATTATTACATATGTTTTTTTGGCGATGACTACGTGCATGATTTCCATTATGTCATTAGAAAAGCTCAAGTAATATGTTACAGTTCATAATAATATATGACAAAGAATATTTTGAAATAATTATAATAAATAGATTTGTCTTTGTCATATATTATTACGAACTGTAACATATTACTTGAACTTTTCTAATGGCATAACAGTAGAAATGATGCACGTAGTTATCGCCAAAAAACCATATGTAATAATGTCTGATAATAAATTAGTAATAAAAAAAAAAGAGAAATACAGACATTAAACTAATATATCTTTTTTTTTTTTAATACAAGCGTTTATTTCATGAAATGGTGAAGAGATTGAAAAATAAATGATTATATATTTTGTAAATTAGTTTCTTGAACAAAATAATGCAAGCTATGTAAATGCTACCCTAACACAGTTATGTGTTTACAAATTTTTCTGGTTTCTACTACAAAATAGTAATAGAGAGAGAGAGAGAAACATGATTCGATTCTAAAGCACTTGGATGTATTAATATCTGTAAATTTCCTATACACATAAAAAGGGTTGCATTGTGAATATATCAGAAAGATTTGCATCGCTCGGTTTTTTTTTTTTTTTTTATTAAATAGTTTGAAAAAGATTCAAGATTGAAAAATATTAAAGATCATTCATACTATTCTCTGTTTCTGTGTGTACTTTCAATTTCTGCTGAGTAAGTTGTAGAGCTTCCTGGTGTTGTTGTGTATTGGATGGTACAACTGTCAAAGAAGTTATTAAATATGTTTTTTCTACTTCAATGATGACTCTTGCTTTAATTTGTAATTTAAGTTATACAAAGTAGTTTAAGACACACTACAAATTTGATCACCCACACATGGACACACACTCCTTATTTGACCAAAAATTATTTCCTTTTTGTGCCAAAATAAGTTTTTTAAATTAAGAAATAATAAATTAAAAAAGCACATTAACAGTGGTAAGAAGTTCTTGCAGCCGGTCAACTGTTGCGACAGCGGTGGAACAGAAAAATCCTCCAAACGGAATGATAACCCGATTACAGAAGATCGTCACTGGTCGGGATAATATTCATTCTTCCGTAACAACCGGGTAATTTTTTTAAAACAGCAAACTAGCGTGTTTTTAGAGCATGAGGTATTTGGACGGAGGTAGGCGCTCGTAGGGGGCAAGGCACCCTAGTTTTTCTTTTCTGTTTAAGTATTGATTAACCATAGACCTCCTGGCA
This sequence comes from Maratus michaelseni, assembly GCA_963931845.1. Lineage (NCBI taxonomy): Eukaryota > Metazoa > Arthropoda > Arachnida > Araneae > Salticidae > Maratus > Maratus michaelseni. The sequence continues at coordinate 51,367,436 of OZ007594.1, read as the reverse complement.
CGTAAATAAAATTTGCTAATAAGATAATTTACAGAAATTTTCTTCTTTTTTAAAAGTTTTAAAAAATATCGATAAAAAAAAATAAATGGCAAATACAGCTTTAGCTTATAATACGGTAGTTTCGCAGCCGCTATACTTTTTGAAGTCTGGCAATGCTGCTCAGTAGATGAAAATTCGTTGCACACGGATAATTTACTGTGCAGTGACTGCAGTATTTGCAGAGGCTTTTTCAAAAGTATGTCGAAAGTCTTCGTAAATGCTCAACAGAAAAGCGGGACGTGTTAATTTCTAAAAATTTGCTAGGCTGAGTTCCGAGAAGAAAGATGAAATATGGTTAGTAATTAATGCGTAGTATTCTTTTGTTTGTACAACAGCTCGTTAACAAAGCCCTTTTATTTAAACCTTTCAAAATTTTGCGAAAAATCGACCGTTTTCTTTTATTTGAAAACGCATTTTTGGACTTAAATTGTTCTCCACAGTGTTGAAATAATTTACATGCGTTCATAAATAATCATTTCAATTATTTCTGTTCGTATTCCAAACATAACGGATTTATTTTTTATAATTGAAGACAACGCATTTGTCTTTCGCTTTCGTGGTTTCCCTGACAATTTGGGGCTGCGTGCTTGTCTAGTGGCTAGCGTTTTGACTATTAGTTATGAGATGCGGGATCGAATTAGTTCTGCATGGGGTCGAGTTTCCCGACCCGAACCTCGAGTCGAGTTGCGTTAACGCTAATGTTTTTCGCTGTGGTTCGGAGTCAGGTCGGGTTGGCTTTTAATTGTTTCGGATTCGGTTTTGACTCTTGCGGGTCGGGTTCGGGTTGACCCGATTTTTCAAAAGAAAGTTCTGAATATTGCTCAGATGAAACAATTTTATATTTAAACATTAATGAGTATAAATATGTTCATTTTTCTACATAGAAGATAAAATTAATATTAGAGGTATAATATGGATTAATTTTCTTTCATTTCGGGTTGTCTCATTGTGTCGGGTTGCGGGTTGACTTGAAAAATAATTTTCGGGTTTACCCCGACGCGAAGTCCCGATTCATTATTTTTTTCATTATATTCATACCAAAGCATGGGTAATGGAACGAATTCCACTTTAAATGCAGATATTGGTTTGTTTGACCGTAACACGTCTCAAGTCACCAACCAATCGATCCGACAAATAGTTTAAAACATTATTTTTTTGCGTTGTTTTATGATGGAAGGATTATATTTACAGGATGGAGGAAGCAGTTCAATTGCTTTAATTATAAATTGTAAGTTTTATGCTTGATTGAATAATGTATATTATTCAATCAAGCATAAAACTTACAATTTATATAGAAAGATATATACTTTTGAAGAAGAAAACATTTCAAAATTAATAATTTATTATCAATAAAATAATTATGATTATTATCAACAAAATATTATCATTGTTAATTTTTATAATCCGTTGCATTTTTATAATTAAGAATGTTAAAAAAAAAAAAAAAAGGTATGTTTTAAGAATTACGCATTTCTTACGGTCAACGAATCTGAAGATAATTTCATAAGCGGCTTAACTGTTATATAAACGACGTTATAGTCAGTGTAAAAATGCCCCCCTCCCTTTCTTAAGAGGGGGTGGGGGAGAGGAGGATTTTTAATTAGAGGCATGATATCATGTATGTGTAACGTTGAGGACTGTTTTTTTCTTCATCTTTTTGGATAACGATGTTTGAGAATCTACTTCCAGAATCAGTTTAATCTGCATGCATAAAAGGTGTGGGTAGATAAGTATTGATGTTTGGTTTCCAATTAGTCAATTTTTCTTCTTTTTTCTAAGATGTTTGGATTTTTTTTTTTTTTTTTTTTTTTTTTTTAAATAATTTATTAATTACATTTACAATTTTTTTTTCTTTCTTCTGAGATATTTGGATTTTTTTTTTTTTTTTTTTTTTTTTTTTTTTTTTAAATGTAGTTTACTATTTATATTTACTTTTTTGATTTTTGTTTGAAATGTCTTACACAGGACCAGGAATAGAGGTTTATTTAACAAATTTAAATGTATTTCAATTATATTATATTAATTTGATTTTTTTTCTTTACTCGAAACGCTAACACCGTCGTAGGATTTACATGTTTTTATTTTTCACATGTAAAACCTTCGATGGCGTTATAAGTGCTTTATACCAGGGGGAAAAAATCAAATTAATATAATTGAAATACATTTAAATTTGCCAAATCATTTCTGGTCTTCTATAAGACAGCCCCCTTCGCGACACAGAATTTTTCTTTTACAGAATTTTTAACCTTTTATCACCGGTTTTTCAAAAGAAATTTTTGCCTAATTTAACCGCAAAGTTGCTATGATTTTATTTAATAAGGCGAAATTTTCAATTAAAAATCACTGGTAGGAATGTATAATAGTTATATAAACAGTAAATATGGAATTCTCAGTTATATTAAAGCAATCCAAACATCTTATATATTTTTTATTTTATTTATGTATTTTTGTGTGTGCGGAAGGGGGGGGGGATGGCCAAAAAAAAATCAATGCATAACTACTCATCTCCTTTCCACATTTATTATAATTAAGATTTTTTTTTTTCATTTTTCCTTTATGAATTTTTGATTACAATTGAATTTCAGCTAATTATCTTTTCATGATTTATATATTTGAACTTGTTTAAGATGACAACTTTGGCATTGTTTCCTGATGGATTTATTACTTTTATAGGTTAATTAAAAAAGTTACTCCGTTATTTATGAATCTGAACTATTTATATCTGAAACTTTAGTGCGGAAAAACAGTAATTTGTGAATGCGGCAGAAGTTAAAAGTTTAAATAGGAGAAACTTATGTTAAAAAAAAAAAAAAAAATCTTCTTAAAGATGAGATTTAGTAGACATTTTTCAATCTGAAGTTTCATTCAGCCTAATAGTTAGCGTGATAGCTGCAAATGCACGGATATCGAAACCGAAGTTTGTGGGTTTTGGGTGGCGCTTGAACGGGGTGGTCGTGTAAAAGTGTTCAAGGTTTTCTTTGCACGAAAACGAGAATTAGTATTTAATTAGTAGTTAATTTCCGATTCCCAAGTTTTCTCTAAATATAATTATACTATAAATATATGACCAAAACTGACGCATTCCTAATAATGTCCCTTTATATCAAAATGTCATGCTTCACATGCAAGTATTTTGCATTTTAAAAAAGATAATGTATTCAGTCTAAATATTTATGGTACATTCTAGTTGTGTGACATATTACAGATGTTAAAGACTTTCAAATTTGTATGCTACATTTTACTTTGTGAAATTATTCGTCGTTATTTTCGGGACTAATTCATCGCTTTTTATCTGGACTATTGCAAAATTTTCCCTTTTCAAAAAATATTGAAAATTGTCAAATTAAATTCAAAATCATAAAAGAAATCAGATTCCCCCCTTCCCGGCAAATGAATAAAATGCCGTGCTGGCGTTATTTTTCACCTTTTGGGTCTAATTGATTTCGTCTACCTAGTGAATGACTGTTCTAATTTCCTGAAGAGGAAATGACGCTTGCGATTTTTTTTTTCTTGTGTATATTCTTTATATAAATAAGCAATGAAATGCAGAAAGAACCCCTTTTTTTGTTTCGTATTCGGTTTCCTTTCCGTGTGTATTTGTAGTTTCACTTTTTCGACTCCGGATTCTTTCTTTTCTCATCGGTTTTTCTAGGTTTTCCTCTCTCGAATGCTATTATTCCCTTTTTTATTCGTCGCCCGAAGAACCGGATTATAAGTTTCTTTTTTCTGTAAATCGCGTTTGCTGGAATGCAAGAGTTTGGAAGAGCTAAGTAGGCCGTTATTCCACGTGGTTGCCGCTTGAACATATGGTATTCGTCTGCTAAGTGCTGTGGATAGGAGTGTCTTTTAATTTTTTTTTACCAATTCGTTCCAAACCAAAATAGGTATTTCTTTCTATTTCATGCATGTATGTATGTAAATTTTTGTAATATATATACACCGAAAGAGAGGGTATAATTATATCTTAATTGAAAATTTTAGTTATATCTTGATTTCTGTTTCTTATCAATTTATCTTAATAATGAATACATTTTATTTATGAATTAAATTCCCTTGAGTTATTTACTTTTTTTTTGGTACTGAAAATTTCGTTATTGCTTCGTTATGTGTGCTGAAATTTAATGAATTGTAATTTTTATTAATAAATATAAATTGTTAAGATAATTAATAGTAAGCGTCTTGCTATTTAATACATATGTATGTGTAAATTTTATAATATACGCACAGAGAAAGGGGGAAAAGATATGTATTTTAATGGAATTAAAAAAAATATATTTTAGAAAATTAAAAAAAAAATCAGTTTAATTAACAATATGAATTATTAATATAGTAATTTATATATAACTTATTTCACCGATCTAGATAGATATCTTATCTAAAATTTAATTTTAATACGAATTTTTTAATTTAATTAAGAATTTTTTTCCGGTTTAATTAACAATATAAATTATTTATTAATGTATGAATAGTAAAATTAATAATAGGTATCTTAAGATAGATATCTTATTTAAAATTAATAGGTAGGTATCACCAAAAATGAGCTTTTAGTTAAATCTCAAAACTGGAACATAATTTATAGATTTTTAATGATTAATTAAAAAAAATAAACAACATATAATTGTTTGCTTTTAAATTTCAGTAAATCTCAAACTGCAAACGATTATTTTGTTTCTCCATTTGTTTCTTTGCGCAACGCTGAGACACTAATAATAATCCCCACCCCCACCCTAAATTTTGCGAAAATAAAAAATACCATACCATATTTGCGCAGTTAGAAGTCACAGGTAATAATTAATAATAAACACCTGTAATTTTAACCATTTAACACAATATATATTTAATTTGTCATTTATCTGTAAATTGTATTATATTTGTTCAAAGAAGGAAGAAATAAATCTTAATTGAAATTGAACATCCATTTAGTTAATAGAACTTTAATTAATTTTATTAATTTAATAAAAAAAATAATAATTTTAATATAATAAAAATAATTAATATTAGATATCTTTTACTTTTAACCCCACTACTTTAATTCCACAGTATGTATTTGTTTCTATTACATACATGCATGTAAATTTTACGATATGTGCATAGAGGGAGGAAATAAATATGTATTTTAATTGAAATTTTAATGTGTAGTTGTACCTTAATTTCTGTTTTATTGATATATTTTATTTGTGGAGCCTCTTGAGTTTTTGTTGCAAGTTTTGATGTTGCTTTATATGTGCTGAAATTTAATGAATTTAAATATCGCATGTTTAACGTATTTAGTATTACTTTAAGTTATGTTTTGAATTTTCGAAAGTTAACATAAAAGCGTTAATTTTAAAAGTTATCTCATTTTAAAACAGTAACAATAACAGTAACAATAACAGTAATTTATCCATGGAGTAATATTTTGGGGAAGAAGTATGATTAATGAATATAAATTTTATTTAATAAAATTTAATAGCTACCAATTTAACCAAATCTGTAAATATTATTTAGATGTCAATTATTACAGTGTGTCTAACCAACTGGTAAGCCTGAATAACCTGGAAAAGTCGGGGAAATTTATATGGACTAAGTCAGGAAAATTTATCATTCCTGAGATAGTCAGAAAATTTTGAAACTTCCAAAAAATATTCAGAAATTTTCTTATGATTATAAAGGATTTTAAATTGCAGCATTAGGAAATTTTAATTTTTCTCTTCATAAGTATTGTAGAGAGTATTTCAACTTCTCATGCAATTTGGATTGTCTAACCCCCTTCGATTCATTCCTTCTAACTCTGAGATTTTAAATTCCAGCTTTACTGAATCTTTGTACAGAATGTTGTAGGTGATTCAGTCTGTTTACTTATCTTTGTTTGGGAACTGAACATTTATTAGCTTAACTTATTGAATATTTATAATTCTTAAACTGGGTTAATTACAGATTACAGAGCCAGATATATTACTTATAAAGAAATATATATATTGTATTAAAATATGTCAAAGCAATCTGTATTTAACTGTGACTGATGTGATAAAGAATGTCATCCTGATTGGACAAAAATAGATAGAACCTGATGCTAAATGTGTGTATCGGCAAAATGTGCATATAAAAGAAAATGTTCTCTTTAAAAAATATAGAGCCATCAAGCAATCGTTAACCATAAAATAAATATCTTGGTGTTTAACAATTTGTAAATTTTGCAAAAATTTGTTTAAAAAAAGTAAGTAGTTTGTGCTTCAAAATCAGTCGTGAAAGTTCCACTCTCAAATTCACAACTTTTAAGGTTTTTTGTGTGAAACATCAGCATCACAAAACCTCGATACCTGGAAATTTTATTTTTACTGGTATGGAAAACCTGGAAAAGTTACTGAAAGTTGTTACTGATCTTGAATATAGACACTCTATTATTATACATTTCGTTTTCCTCTGCATAGGTATTTAATATCAGGTTTTAGTTTATTATGAAATTACCAGTTTTAATTACTATTTTAATTTTGTGCTCTTTAATGTTTGCAGATAGCTAATACGACTGGATCTGCCTCTGGTGGAAGTGCTTCTTTATCAACGCAAGCATGTATTCCACCTCCACATATAGAAGATCATCCACCACCACTGCCACCACCACCACCACCACCACCGCCGCAACAAGTTCATCCTAAACCTGTTGTAGTTGATAAGAAACCTCGGCCTCATGTTCCTAGTAAAGTAAGTAATTCTAGAATTGCATCATGCTATTTTAAATGTACCCGATGATACTAGTTTTATAATTAGAGATGAGACTGCTTGGAAAAAAAGTAAAAAAAAAAAAACTAAAAGTTTTCTTTCCTGAAGGAGTTTTTCAGAATTTCACAATAGCTTCATTCTGAAGTTTTTTCATTTTAGTAGTTTAAATTTTTTTATCTGAAGCAAAATTATTCATAATTTTTCTCTTATATAAATTGTAAATTTGTTAATATAAAGACATTAGCTTCAAAGTTTTTGGTGTTATTTTTATTTATTTATGTATAGTTATAATTATCGTCATTTTTATTATTTTTTTTAATGTAATTTTATTTAGTTTATGCATTTTAGTGAAAAAGAATATCGCCTCAGTTTGGTAAAATATCTTAACCTTTTGACAAGTGCGTTTTGATATACTCTGTTACTAGCATACTGGGTTAGAAATTCAGCAGGAAAAATTAAGCATCTTTCCTCAGTGGTCAAAGTTTTGCATTTAAGTACATGGATTCGCTGATAACTCAATTAATATTTATCACTACAAAAGAAAAACACACAATCTCAATAAAATAACTTACTAGCGGACTGTGATTCGCCGATAACTCAGTTAATATTTATCACTACAAAAGAAAAACACACAATCTCAATAAAATAACTTACTAGCGGACTGTAACTCTTTTAATTTCTCACAACACTAAATAAAAATGGTCGAGAGCCGAGATTTACACAACTTCTCTGATCGGCATCTCAAACCCAACTCACAATCACAAGTTTTTTAACATTTTACATAGACGGCGCTTCTAGCGGCAACAGTACAATTTAAAAATTGTATTGTATTATTGTGTAAGGATGATAAAAGAAATGAAGGTATTTTTTTTATATTTAATAAATAAAAATGTACTTATTGGTAATATCGAGTCGCATTTTCTCGGTGATTGTTTTGGCAAGAAATATTATCCTAGGAGTTTATTCCAAAACTAAAAATATAAGCATTAAAATATATATCTGTTTTATAAAGCAAAAACATATCTCTGAATAATGTTTATGTCACATTGACAGTGGCAATAACCTGACCAATAAATTTCGTTTTTACTGCAATTTTTTAAACTTTTAAATATTGCCCAAAATCTTTTCTTTAAATTTTTACTTCTTCGAATAGAAAAAAAAAAAATTTACTTTCAAATTCAATTTCTTTAAAAACTGTATATCAATTTAATGATTTTTTATAATTTAAAAAATAATTTTCAAGCCCCCCTCCCCCTTTTTTTTAAATCCACTTGATTAAATTAACCCAAATGCAGAAGATTAATGTGTTTGCACTTAAAAATACTATAAAATACAGCATTTGTTTATGTCTATTATTCTATAACAAAATTAAAACTTCATCAATAAATAAATAAAACACAAATTTAACTGATATGTAATCAAACTATGGGCATATGGCTCTTCATCAGAAAAATATCAAGTTCTCCCATCCCAGCTAATATTAAACTAATGGATGTGTGATGCATTCGTATTTTTAAAATATTTTCTTAGGAAATTAATATTTTTAACTTCTATTTCCTGTGTGCTGTTCTTAAAGGATGTCTTTCTTTCTTAGTTGTCAAATTATTTCTAAAATATATACTTATGTTTATGTCTTAGCGAAACTGAGTAAGATTTTATACTTCAAATAAAATTAAGCATATATTTAAAAAATATTTTGACAGCTAAAAAAAGGAGACCTTCTACAATAAGAGTACACAGAAAATAGAAGTTAAAAATATTAATTTCCTAAGGAGGTGTTTTAAAAATATAAATGCATCACACATGCATTGGTTTAACATTAGCAAGGGGAATTTGAGATATGACTGATGAAGAGCCTTAAGCGCTAATATATATATATATATATATATATATATATATATATATATATATATATATATATATATATATATATATTCAGAATGAAAAAGGCTATTATATATAGTAAAGTCTTTGATTTCTATCTGTAAGTGTCAATCCAATGTAGCTAATACGAAAGTATCACTTTTGATTAATTTCGAAGCTTTATTTGGATATGTATTTTTCACATAAAAATTAGAGGTGTATCGAGTACTCGGTATATACTCGATATTCAGCCTATTGGCAAATTTGCTGAGTACTCAGTATTCGCCAAATTTTGTCTGTTTACTCTGTCAATGCCAAGTAGTTGTAAAAATTTGCTTTCTTTTTGTTTTAATCATAGCTTAAAGACAATAAAAATTCATACTCAGGTAAAAATGGGAATGCTCAGGAAAACCCCCTGGAAATTTTGAGGAATTTTTGATTTTGTCTGAAGGTGTTTATTTTCAATTGGAAAAATTTAAATTCTATTTTTGAAATAGCGTATTAAAATTTTTATATCTACATTATGATGTTTTTATTTATTTTATTTTTTTAATGTTTAGTGGCTCATATGAAAACATTAACTTTGAAAAGAGATAATTAAATGCTACTTCTTTCATTAAAAATGCAAAGTTATATGCAAAATTATATCAATAATATCAATTTGTGCATGATAAGATAGAAAACAATGTAATATGGTATTATATTTATGATATTATTTTTATGGTATTATTCCAAATATCTCATCCAAAATGATGAGAGTGATTTATTAAATTTGGTAGTAAAGTTAATTTTAGAAATATATTTGCATACTCTAAATGTATGTTTTCAAATAGTGCAAAACTTTTGCATCAAACTGTAGGTGTGTGCACATGCAAACGAATTTGTAACATTTTTCTTAACTTCTGTGTGTTAACCTCTAATCTCACAAGTATATACACTAGTAAGTGTATACTAATGTTTCTTCATTACACACTACTAGTTTGCATTCGGCACTTTTACAAGCTCAATTACACCCCCCCCCCCCCTAGAATAAGCAAGAATACATAGCAAAATTCTCTCCTACAGCAAGGTCAAGCAACTTTTGTTAAGTAGGATGTTGTGTAAGGCAAATGACATCCGTGTGCAATGTTTTATGACAAGGGGACTTGCCCTCCACTTCTGTCTATATTTATTTATCATTAAATAAGTAGAAAACTCTGAATTAGCCCCACTAAAAAATTTTAAAGCCCCCCCCCTCCCCCTGACTTTGCCAGCTGGTTACGGTCCTGCTACTAGCGTGTATATAGGCATAGCATTCTCGTCAAAAGATTAATGTTCAACATCGTAATAATGAAGCTAAAAAAATGAAAATCTTGTGGAAAACTTTTCAGAAGTAACTAAAGTATTAATATGAATTTAATAAAACTGGATTTAATATTACTCAAGGCTTTTGCGATGTAAATTGTAAAGCACAAAAGTGCCTAGTTTGTCAGTAGAGCTAAGCTCCAAAGTAACACTAAATGTTGTAACAAGCGACCCTTTAATTTGATCACATATTTTTATTTCAAAATATTGTATAATTTCAATTTTTACTTAATAGAAGAAAAAATGTACTTTAAAATAAATTTTCTTTGAATAACAACCAAACAAGAAAAAAGATTTTTGGATAACTTAATTTGCTGATTTTTGACAATTTTAAGAAATATCTCCATGCAGTGTAATTTTTAAATCTATCAACATATGATGTAACAAACATTTGTTCTCTAAATAATGTAAAACAACATTTGCAGTAACATACTGTATTTTCTGCCGTAGAAGTTGACCTTATTGTTTTAATCCTGAAATGGCATATTTTGGGTATGTATCTGATATCAATCCCCTAATTTATTCACAAAAAAAAAAGTATGTATATATTTGAAAAATGAAAAGTGTTGGAGGAAAAAAATTACGTCTAAAAAATTAAATATTTTAAGAAAAGCAATACTGTAATGATTTTTTTTAAAAAATGAGTCATCATAATCTTTTTCACATTGAAGAGATTGGGATCCATACAATGATTCTATAAATGTAAACGATTTCTTAGAATTTTGAATCTTATAGTGATGAAAACTTGGCCAATTCAGTGGTTTGCTAGAATTAAACCAGTTTTTATTTTTTGCTTAAAATATTTTAAAATGCAATATTTTATACTTTCCTTTGTGTGTCTGCAGACATAAATTATCTTTTTTTTATAATTTTAAGAAATAATTTTTATTTACTTTGGGGGGGAAAAAAAATGAAATGTGAAAGACATTCTTTCTTGCACAATCAGAAATTGTTTAAAAAATTATTTCGCTTATAAAAAATAAATAAAACTTATTATGAAAGATTGAATTTTATCATTGTAAATTACTTTCATTATCTAACCATAAATTCAAGTTGACAAGTAACAACGTTAAAAAATGAAATTCAAAGGATTAAAAATGTATTTTTTCATTTTAGCACTTATGTTGTTTTAGATTTAAGCTCTAATTTGAAAGTGGAAAGTTTTTATATAAGAAATTGCTAATATATGTTGTGTTATTTTTCAGGAGATAAAACCGCCATCACAACCACCTCCTCCAAAACCTAGTCAACCTTTTACTGATATATTTGGTGCTCCTATAAGGACTAAGAATTCACCTTCTGATACATCTTCAGTTAAATCAAAGGTAAACTTCATGTCTTTTAAATGTTGCGTTACTTTTAAAGGATTATGATGCAATTATTCAAATTTTTTTCAGAGATCTGTTTTTGTGAAATTGTGAAGGTTTTTTTATAAATGTAAAAAATTTAATCATGATTTTGTGAATCTAAAAGTTTCACTATATTCAGTTCCTGTAGACACTTTTAACAAGGTCCTTTTTATGTATATGTTTATTTATTGCTAGATAATAGGTTGTTCAGTGGCTTCAGCTGTTTTGTGACAGATCTGATTTGATCTTAAAATAATTAAAGTTGTGTAGGATTCAATTTGTAGATAGAAAAAGTTTTGTGAAAAGTCTGTTTTTAAGAAAAAGAATTTTGAAATAGGTGCCATTTTACAGTGAATTTTGTAAAGGGTCCTGGTCCTGTTTTAAGATGAAAAACATTATGAAGGATCAAAGGACCAATTTCTCTATTTAAAAGTAAAATGATATTTGGTGAAATCTAGTTTTTTGTTTTTTAGATTATTCTAGTTTATTTTTTTAAGCATTTTTTAGAAACTATAGTGAAATAATAATTTTAAATGATTATTCAAGTTATTTAAACTTATGAGGGCTGTTTTTTTTTCAAACCTCCGATGGGTTATAAAAAAAGAAAAGACAACTTCACATAACATAATTTTATTACCAAAAGTACACAGCAGGGACACCAAAACAGTTGAGGCATTTGTCATATTGTGACGGGCAATTGAACATGGCTTCTACAATCGATGCTCCTGCCAAATGTGAGTTACGAAGTGTAATCCATTTTCTGCAAGTAGAAGGATGTAGTGCTGCTGAAATCCATCGCAGAATGAGTAAAGTGTACTGTGAAAACTTTGAGTGATGGTAGTGTAGAGGAATGGTGTGGGAAATTTGAAGGGCGAATCGACATCCATGATGATGGCGGAGAAGGGGCGCAAGTCTGTCGCTACTGTAGGCCTCGCTCAGCATGTTGATCAGGCGGTTAGAGCCAAATGAAGGTTTACAATCAGTGAGGTTCTGAAGAATTTCCAGAAATTTCAATGTCTGCTTTGTACACAATTGTATAAGACGTAGCTCTTCTCACTGGCAGCGGACTTCTTTGAAGAAGGCATTGAGAAGTATAGGTAAAAATTAACTTTTTTACTCACTGGCCACTGGCCAGTACATGGATTTTTTTACTCGCCAGTGTTTTTCAGCACTGGCCAATAACAAATTTACAAATACTTGATAAAAAAATTGCGAATTTTGTCAAATGATTGTGGAATAAACAGCGAAATTCGTCAAATGGTGTCGGGAACTAAATCGCGACATTCATCAAATGGTCTCGGGAAAGAAATCAGGAAAAAAAAAAAAATTTTGTCTGTTGTGAAAAAATTTGAGAAATTCGTCAAATAGGTTTGGGGGAAAAAAATTGCAAAATTCGTCAAATGATCTCGTGAGAAAAATTGTGAAATTTGTCTAACAATCGTGGAACAGAATTGCAAAATTCGTCGAACGGTAGCGGAAATAGAGTGCAAAATTTGTCGAACATCAGTGGAAAGAAAGTGCGTGATTTGTTCGTTCATGGAAAAAATCGTGAAATTCGTTAATCGATAAATTGCGAAATTCTTCATTCGATAGTGGAAAAATCACAAAATTCATCAACTGGTTTTGGGGGGGGGGGGGGGAATTTCGAATATCGTCAAATGGCTTTGAGAAAAAAAAAATCTCAATCCGTCAAATAATTTCGGGGAAAAATCGTGAAATTCGCCAAATGGTTTCGAAATTTGTCGAGCAACAGCGGGGAAAAAATATTTTTCCATTCAATCATCGCAATTTGCGAGTGTGCCTATTAAGTTTGACCAATGGTGGCAATAAAGTCAATCACCAAATTTTCTCGCTGATTGGCGAGTGCTAATTTTGTTCTATATTGAGAAGCTTGTGTCACGCTAGACAAATGCCTCAAATGTTGTGACGATTATGTATAAAAATAAATTATGATTACCCTGCTGTACTTTAGAAGCTGTACGTTAGATAAGACCCTGCTGTACTTTTGATGATAAAATGTTATGTAAAGTTGTCCTTTTTTAGCCCATCAGAGGTTGGGGTGAAAAAAAAAAAAAAAAAAAAAAAAAAAAAAGTCTTTTGTATATAGCATCCGGTGGAGGGCACAGGAATTCTTTTAATTGAGATCTTTTTGATTTATTTTTAATAGGTGGCTTTAGTTTATCTGTTAAATGATTATAACATTGAAAATATTTTTCACACATTACTAAATGACATCAGTCCATTTTCAATTAAAAAAAATAAACTTGTAGTCTCCATTGAACCCATCATATATAGGGTCATTTGGAAAGTTCTGTAGTCTTTCAAAGTAAAGCATGGTTTTGTCTAGTTATTTTGCTAATTTTGATACAGAGTGACCTTTAAGACAGATATGTAGATTCGGTCTTTTCTGCTTGCACTGCATAATACTTGCTTGTGTTGTGGCATAATTTTTGTTTCAGTGCAGTGCTAAGAATTGAGAACCGAAATGTTCATTTTCATCATTATGCTCTTTTATTTCAACAAAGTAAAAATGCTGGTTAACAGCTCATAAAATTTGTGCTGTATGTGAACAAAGTGCTGTTTCAGATGATACCGTTGGTAGGTGGTTTGATATGTTTAGGTACAGAAATTTCAGCCTCAAAAATGATGCCCACTATGGTCAAACATCATCTTCTATAAAGGAGGGCTTCTTAAAAGAAACTATTGCTGAAAATCACGTTAGACAGTTTAGGAGCTATCACACAGATTAAATATTTAAAAAGTACATTGCATGATCATTTGATAGCTTCTTTTAATAGGTTCTTCTTTAGAGATGGTGGTAAAGTCCAGAGCGGGCAACATCTTCGAGGCTGAAATTTCCACGCTTAAACTTCTCAAACCACCATCGAACTGTGTCATCTGAAACAGAACTTTGTCCATATACAGCACAAATTTTACAAGCAGTTTGACCAGCATTTTTACCTTTCTCGAGATAACAGAGCATAATATGACGAAAATGAACTTTTTGGTTCTTCATTCTTAGCACTGCACTGAAACAAAAATTATGATGCAACACAAGCGAGAATTATGCAATGTTAGCAGAAAAGACAATGTACATATTTGGGCCATTCAAGTTCAAGGTCTCTCCTTATCACAGGTGTGATTGTGTTCATGTTATATATCTGAATTCAGGTGTTTTTTTTTTCATTTTCAATACCGAAATTCTGGTTTTTCTGATAGTTAAAATCGTAAAATAAGACTAAAATATCAATTTCATATGATTGCTAAGCATAATTAAAATTTATAATTTTTATAATTTGACCTTCCTGTAATAATTTATATGTTCTCTCCTCCTTTCTCCATACGGAAATAGTTTCTCGCTATAATTTCAGGTTTTTTTTTTTTTTAACCCACAATCGCCTCTGTTATCAGCAGTAGCAAAATATAACTAGACAAAACTGCACTATACTTTTAAAACAGTCGAACTTTCCAGATGACCCACTGGTGGATTTCATATAAATATATTTTTAATGATAATGATAATAAAATTAAGTACATATAAAATATCTGTGTTATATCTATAATTAGCATTGCAAAAAAGTTGATAGGAATTTGATATTTGGAAACGTGTTGTTAATGGCTTAAAATTTTTAGATATTATGTATAAAATGCATGCAACATAATGCATGTTGTTTAATGGATTGAATTGATTATAAAATATCCTTGATGTAGAGTGTACAGCTTAAGGCATTACAAAAGTGTTGAAAGTTATTGTAAATGTTAGTGTTATTTAAAATGTAATTGAAATTTTAACTTTTACTAACAAAAGCTGCCTTTGATAGGCCTGTGACTACCTACTTCATAGCTGCCAACCTTCTAGATTTTTTTTAACCCTCTAAGCAGTTTGCCCATATTATCGACTGTAGGTAAAAATATTTTTTACAGAATTGTATTTTAAGATATATGTATGATAAAAAAGAAGTGTATTTTAGAAATTAATATTATTTTTACAAGCATTTTTATAAAAATGCACGAAAGCCCTCAGACGC
This sequence comes from Maratus michaelseni, assembly GCA_963931845.1. Classification (NCBI taxonomy): domain Eukaryota; kingdom Metazoa; phylum Arthropoda; class Arachnida; order Araneae; family Salticidae; genus Maratus; species Maratus michaelseni. Next base: position 51,352,114 of record OZ007594.1, on the reverse strand, counting down.
ACAGAGGGTTAAGTCAAACAAATAGATTTTTAACCAGAAATTTACTTAAAATATGAATTAAAATAGAAACTACTTTGATACAAATTACATTTTATTAAAAAAATTTTGTGGATCAAAATACATTTAAGTTTATATATATTTAAAAAAATTTGGCAGCATGCAACTTGACAGTTGACATAGGTCTTCTTGTGTTGCTGGGTATTGATAAGCTGTGTGTGCGTGCATATGTGCAATAGAGTGGAATGAAATTCATGTTTAATTTTTTTCTTTACGTAAAAATTTGCTATAAATGGCAAAAGTTGCCTTTTGGGCAATATTTTCAGGTGCTGCACCTTGAAGGTTTTGTTCGCTATATCCGAACCGTTAAGAAAAATGTTAGAGTTAATGTATAACGTAGTTGCTACGTGTATATTCAATAATGATGTATTAAAAAAAAGGTAAAATCTATTAAATATGATCATTAAAGAATTAAATTGGCTAAAATAGATTATATTAAACTAACACAATACTAATTAAATTAACTAACAATGAAGTCAAACAAAAATAAATTAATTTTACCTTTAATTGTTGCTCACTGTTTTGATACAGAAATAATTGGTAATCTTCTGCTGATGTGATGCCGATTTCAAAAACATGTTATGAATTTCTTTGTCTAGTACATCAAATGAATCCAACACTCTTTCTTCCGCTGTTTGTGTAGACAAAAACTTACTAATTACACGCATCGCTGCTGTAGCATCTGAGATTGTGGGAACTTCGTCATTTATGTGCTCCTCTTCATCAGCATCAGATGCAGAATCTTCGATTTCAGAATGATTCATTTTAATTTCTTCCACAATCTCTTCATCAGTCGGATCTTCACATGTTATGACTTCGTCATCACATGTTTCAAACATTTGCATGTCACAAACTGAGAACGATGAAATTTTGTGCTTTTGTATCCACATCGCGTTAGGTAAGTTTTCATCATCCTCTTCCTCAACATTCTTTGCTTCTTCAACATTCGTTGTATCTTCAATATTCTTTGCTAGGCCTGCATAAAACATTTTCTAATTGTAGAATCCGTAACAAACCGCCAAGATTTTTCGAGCATTATAAGTGAATCAAGAAGAGAAACGTCACATTTCACGTTTTTATCATATCCCTCTAAAATTTGTAAAATGAGCTGCTTCCTGTAATGGCATTTAAGACTTCTGATGACACCCTGGTCCATAGTCTGTACTACAGATGTTGCATTCATGGAAAAGAGTGCAATTCTAATCGATTGAAACTGTGTATCGATTTTGTGTGCACTACAATTGTCAAGCAAAAGTAGAATATTCCGCTTTTTAGCTGCAGTTCACGATTCCACATTCAAAGCTCTTTTTCAAACAGTTCCTTAGTTATCCACGCCTTGCGGTTTGCTTCATAAGCAACAGGTAGCCGTTTGATATTTTTAAAGCATCTGGGGTGCTTAGATTTTCCTATCACTAGAAGCTTACGACGATCAGTACCACTCATATTGGCATATACAAGAAATGTGATTCTGTCTTTTGACAATTTTCCACCATTACATTTCTCTCCATTAAATTTTAATATCTGGTTTGGTGTCATCTTGTAAAATAGTGCCGCTTCATCAGCATTATATATGTCATTCTCGTCGTATTCACGAGAGATTTCATTCCAAACTTTTTCTTTCCACGTATCGATGTCTGATGTTGAAACACCTCTCGATTCTCCGACAACTTTTCCGGAAGATGTGTTGTTCTGCTTTTTTAACCTGTCTAACCATCCATTAGAACACGAAAATTGAATTCCAAATTTACTGGCAAATTCATCAGCTTTTGACTGAAGCATTTGCCCAGAAACTGGTACATTTCGGCTTCTTTGAACGCTAAACCATTTTAATAAAGCCTCTTCCACTTCTTGATGTTCAGCTTTTCTCAAATTTTTTTTAGAGTTCAAATTTTTCTTGAAAGCAGAAAGTATGCTTTTTCTGTTTTTCCATATTGTTCCAACTGTAGATTTCGATAAATCTTTTTTTTTTGGCAAATGTCAGCTTGGCTACCTCCATTTTGTATTTCTCTTATGGTGCTTACTTTTTCTTCAATGCAGAATGCTTTACGCTTGCTCGACACGACATGATGGACCTAATGATTTCTTAAAAGCAAATTTTTAACTTTGAAGTCTGGAACCAGAGATTATGATGCACAGGCTCTTTAGAGAGTGTTGGCCGTACCAATAAAAGAACAGTGTTTCATGTGACATGTGGAAGACTTAAAAGTAACAGCTCCTTTAAAATCCTAGTAGTTTATTATAAACAAGAAGACAGACAATAAGACAGCATAACTTCGCTGTAAAATGAACAAACTGAAGAAAATAATATGCAGCTACATTTTAAAAGCAACCAGCATTACAAGCTGGAGGAAGGAAAAGTGCGAATGACATCCTGGAAAGTCCATCCTTTTAAACACATCATCGGCGAATGTTTTGCATAAACATGTTGCCATTTAAAGGTACACAAATTCGCATCTGAAACGCCATTGGCTACGAATACTCGCAAGTTGCGAATAGCAGACTACGGTGATTAGCGCGATCCTGAAATCACAGGTTACTTACTGTTACTGAGTAACGTATTTTGAATTTAAGATCGTGAACGAGAACGTTAGCGCTGGCCGTTTCAGATACGCAAGTATGTTTATTCAAGAGATGTTGAAAAACCAAAATGCATCAATGTAAAACTAAATACCTTTACTTAAATTTAAAGAAAGCTTTAAGTCAAGGATTTATAAAGATGCATAACAATCGGCCTCCTTTTTCATCATCTCTAGAATATTACAAAAGCATGAAAAATTTGCATAAACATGAAAAAGTTCAAAAAGTTTACAAAAAAATTACACTTGAAAAGTTCAAAAACTAACAATCTGATCAATGTCAGGTCACATAAGACTTTATTGGCAGGACATTGACCAGAGTGAATAACATTGTAAGAAAAAATATAACCCCCCACATAAAAAATTTAAATATCAAAAATTCTTTTACAAAAATTAATCAGCTGCTCTTTTACTTGTGGCTTAGTAAAGCTATCTGCAAGGTTAAGTTTACTAGGAATATATTTAGGTTTAAACATTTTATCTAAAACAAGATTTTTTAAAAAATGATATTTTATATGAATATGTTTTGTTTTCTGGTTTTCAAAAGGGGAATTAGAAAAAGCTATGGCCGCTTGGTTATCACAGAATAAAGTGCATTCTCTCAAACTTAAATTAAGTATTTTATTTTGCAAGACATTTTTTATCCAGATTAATTCTTTAGCAGCTTCAGTTAAACTAACATATTCGGCCTCCATGGTTGAAAGACTTACACATTGTTGTTTAAATGTCTTCCATGAAATAGGAGTTTCATCCAGAAACAAAATATAGCCACCTATGGAAACACGATCGTCTCTGTTTGCTGCAAAATCTGAATCAGAATAACATGAGAGATTTAAATCACTAACTCTAGATAACTCAAGTTTGAAATTTTTAGTATATTTTAAATAACCTAACAATTTTAATAAACAATTCCAGTGAGCAATGCCAGGATTGGTTTGAAATTGGGACAATAAATTTACTGCATACATGATATCAGGTCTGGTTCATCCAGCTATATAAGACAAACATCCTATAAGATTTCTATAGGGAAATCTAGACATTTTATCAATTTCTTCCTTGGTTGAAGGTGAATCTTGCTTTGACAAAACAAAGCCCTTAGGAATAGGTAAAGAACTAATTGGAAACTTAAAATTTGAATACATTTCACAAACTTTCTCAATATAAGATGTTTGGTGTATGTAAAAACTATTTCCTACCTCTTCAAACTCTATGCCTAATAGCTTTCTAGTCGTACCCAAAATTTTTAAGTTAAAATGTTTTTGCAGCAAATCTATCCCAAAATTCAAATCCTCTTTAGTTTTGGCAAAAAGAACAATGTCGTCAACATAAAGCAAAAGAACCAATCTGTCATGAAACACATATACACAATTGCACCAGTCTAGTTTGCAAAAATTTAATTTGGATAAAACATCATCCATCTCAAAAAACCACTGTCTGCCACTTTGATGCAGACCATAAATGGCCTTATTTAACTTACAAACTTTATTTTTTTCTTTTTCAAAACCCTCAGGTTGGTGCATGTATATAGTTTCATCAAAACCAGCATAAAGATATGCATTGTTGACGTCTACCTGGACATTAACCCATTTTAACAGACATGAAAATATGGCAAAGAACAACCGAATTATTGAAAAACTAACAACTGGACTGAAAACTTCATCGTAACTTTCTCCTTTAACCTGGTTAAACCCCTTTGCCACTAACCTAGCCTTATACCTTACAATCTCATTATTTTCATTTCTTTTTAAGGTATACACCCAACGATTACCAAGTATTTTTGCATCTTTCGGAGGTGTCACAAGATCCCATACATTACGTTCATACATAACGTTCATTTCTTGGTTCATTGCATCCCTCCAACTAGATGCTTCTGGGGTTTTTACGGCCTGATTGTAAGTTTTGGGGATTTTAACCTCAGTCAAGTTTGCTTCATCTATTTTTAAAAAATTAGAAATTTTACCGGATTCTTTATTTTTACTGCTGAAGTCAAAAAGATTTTTATCACATTTAATTTTATTTAATTTACAGTATTCTAACAATTCATTAAAGGATCTTATTCTAGTATTGGTTCCTTCGATGCCATAGTAAATGTCTGTTTTATTTCCTACTTTTCGAGGTACTGGTTTACGTACCCAAGGAATAGTTGCACAAGTCTTTAAACTACTCTGTTCTAAATTTTTGTCAGAATCTGATGCCCCTCCCAATTCAGATGTAATCTCTGGTTCTACATCAAAAATATTTCCGTCCTCTGGGAAATCAAAAAGTGAAAAATTTAATTTAGGTTCTTTAATTTTTGAAGCTATATCTATCCCCCTTTTAGTTTCATCAAAACGAACATTAATGGTTTCTACAATTTTCTGTTCATCTATTAACCAAATTCTGTAGCCTTTAATTGCCTGAGCATACCCGCACATAATCCCTAGTTTAGCTCACATATCAAGCTTCCTTCGGACTTGTTTGGGCACTCCAACATAAGCTAAACAGTCAAATGTTTTTAAATGAGAAACTGAAGGTTTTATACCAGAGTACATCTCAAAAGGGGTTCTTTTTTGTTTGTGACAGATCCTATTCCAGGTGTAAGAAAAACACATTAAGGCCTCAGCCCAAAATTTTTGTGATAAGCCACTTGAATTGAGGAGAGCTTTAACACCATCAAGAGCAGTTAAATTAAAACGCTCCGCGACACCGTTCATTTCTGGACTGTACGGGTTCGTTTTCTCATGTAAAATTCCCTGCTTCTCTAAAAATTTCTCAAATTCGTTGTTGCAGAATTTTAAACCCCCATCAGTTCTAGTAGAAATTACTTTCTTACTTAAATACCTTTCAGCCCTATTCTGAAATTTTAAGAATGTCTGAAAAACGTCCGATTTATTTCTGATGGTATATACTGCAACATTACGAGAAAAATCATCAATGATGGTGAAAAAGTATCTATTCCCTCCATGTGATGCTACAGGTAAAGGGCCGCACAAATCCATGTGTAAAAGTTCTAGAGCAGTTTTTGATCTAACATTCCCTATTGATTTAAATGGCACTCTCTTAGATTTTGCAAGTTTACAGGAGATGCAATCCTCGGTTAACTTTGACAGCTCTGGTAAACCTCTAACACTTTCATTTTTACTAGTATTAACCAAATATTCACTATTTATGTGACAAAATCTCTCATGCGACAAGTTACTCAAATTTAAATTTTCAATTTGGTTAGCTGAAATGTCAACCGAGTTGCTTTCTCCTTTACAAGTTTTATAGCTGAAAGGTTTAACAAAATACAAATCATTTTTCCTTACTGCATAAAATAACCATTGCCAGTCCTTGTCATACACAATTAGTTTGCCTTTACTGCCAACAAAATTTATGCCTAGTTTTTCAAGTTTACTACCAGACAAGAGATTTCTACGTAAATGAGGATTATACAAAACATCTTTAAGAATTATTTGATTGAAACTTCCATCTTTACATTTAATAAAAAAATGTATTATACCTTTTCCCTGAACAGGACTTTCTTTTTCTCCAACAGCAAGTGACATCTGCATATTTGAAACTGACTCATAATTCAAAAAAAGATTTTTGTTATTACAAAAATGAGTAGTAGCAGCTGTATCAAACACCCAGCTACTATTTTGGCCAAAAACAGATGAATTTGTCTCAAGAAAATTACTTTTAAAATTACTTTGAGCTACTTCAATTAAACTAGTCTCGTGTTCAGAGAAGGTACATTTTACATTACTATTACTTTTTTCATTACTACATTTAACATTACTATTGTTTTTTTCATTACTACATTTTACATTACATTTTAACTCTGCGTTACTAGATTCTTTAAATTTTACTATTTGACTGATATTTTTTAGTTTGAAAATTTTTAGACTGAAAATTTTTAGATTGATTTTTCAATTTACAATTAGCAATTAAATGACCATAAGATTTACAAAGAAAACAAGGACCTATTAATTTACTTTGATTAACATTATAATTCTTAAATTTACCTGTTTTACACTTTACTATTTCTCCAGAAAAAGCAACACTAGAACTAGAAATGTCCTTTTTGGCCAGTTTCAATCTGTTCTCCTCCAGTAGCAATTCAGCCTCGATCTTGTCCGGTACAAACTCTGCATCTGACCACCTGTAAATCGCTTGGACTGTAAACTGGAACTCCTCGGGCAAACTTCTAATCATCTGGTAACCCATGTACAAGGGCTGAAGGGTATGTCCTACATCACGCAGACGCTCTGCTGCTTGCTTGACACGACACAAAAAAAGTCCCAAATTTTCTCCAGGAAAATAACGGACACCAAAAAAATCATCTAGCAGTTGTATAACACGAGCTCTTGTGGTAGGTTCAAAATGCTCTTTAAGGATCTTCCAGGCCTCAGCTCCATTCGTTATATGCGAAATTAATGGCTTGAATTCCGATGACAAGGTCTGGTAGATGATAGTATAGGACCGGGCTTTTCTCAAATTCACTTCACTCTGTTCTCTCCATGTCAGCTTATCTGTCACTGGAATTGTTTTTGCTGTTTTGTCTGATGTTGCACCGCTTTCACTCTTGCCGTTCTCGATATATTCCCAAGCGCCATAATGCATTAGCAGAACTTTAACTTCTACCTTCCACGTCTCCCAGTTTGAAGAGGTCAAAAGAGCAACGTTCTGAAACTGCATTTTCTATACGGCCTCCGTCGAATTAGTAGGGAAAAACACTTTAATGAAAAAGGCAAAAGTCTCTTTAAAAGCTCACTTCAGGGAAACAAACATCAGCAGTAAACATCGGCGACACGTCAGCAGAAAAACATCGCAGCGACTTCGGAAAAAGAAAACATCAGCGACGTCTTCACTTCCACAAAAACAAACTTTAAACTGTGACACACTTTAAACTGCAAAAAAATCACAACCGTGCAACTCTGCTACCACTTGTTGGCCGTACCAATAAAAAAACAGTGTTTCATGTGACATGTGGAAGACTTAAAAGTAACAGCTCCTTTAAAATCATAGTAGTTTATTATAAACAAGAAGACAGACAATAAGACAGCATAACTTCGCTGTAAAATGAACAAACTGAAGAAAATAATATGCAGCTACATTTTAAAAGCAACCAGCATTACAAGCTGGAGGAAGGAAAAGTGCGAATGACATCCTGGAAAGTCCATCCTTTTAAACACATCATCGGCGAATGTTTTGCATAAACATGTTGCCATTTAAAGGTACACAAATTCGCATCTGAAACGCCATTGGCTACGAATACTCGCAAGTTGCGAATAGCAGACTACGGTGATTAGCGCAATCTTGAAATCACAGGTTACTTACTGTTACTGAGTAACGTATTTTGAATTTAAGATCGTGAACGAGAACGTTAGCGCTGGCCGTTTCAGATACGCAAGTATGTTTATTCAAGAGATGTTGAAAAACCAAAATGCATCAATGTAAAACTAAATACCTTTACTTAAATTTAAAGAAAGCTTTAAGTCAAGGATTTATAAAGATGCATAACAGAGAGAAACATTAAAATGAGTGAACAAGATGAAACGACTGGAATACTTGTTCTGGCGCAAATCTGAGACGACCTTTTCCCTTGTTCTCGTGATCTGATTTTTACTTCTCCGTCCCCTCTCACCTAGCGTCCCCCCACCCTTCATTTTCAGCTCTCTCCAGTCTTGCACACAGCTGTGATCAGGAATAAGGGAAAATGACTGACCGGTAGACGGGTTCACACCTGCAGAGTGACTAGCATAAAAGAGAAAGAATGCAGTTGTTCCTACCCTTTAATAAAAAAAACTTATCGCTGACTTGCACCATGTTTCACTAGCCGGCATACATTTTCTTATGAAATTGGAGTCGAAGTCCTGTTTTCACAACTGCGGAAAAGTAAAAAAAAATAAAAATAAATAATAATAATAAAAAAAAATTGTGGTCGACTGGAAAAAATATTCGTTATAGACGATTCTTAAGATTTCGGAGGTTCGCCATAAAAGAATAAATTAGCATTAAATACAATAGGAAAACGATGGGACAAAAAATTTCGTTTGTTATATCCGTGTGTTCATTATATCCCGGGTTCGCTATAACGGGGTTAGACTGTATTACTAATTTTTAGATGCCATTACAGAACAACTGATTTTGAAGTATTTAGCGTTTATCATCCTATTAATTTTACAATAACATTCTTATAGTACTACATTGAAGTGAAAGAATTTTTTTTAACATACCTTAGTAAACAAATCACACTTATTTAGAAAAATATTAAAGCAGTGAAACCTCATTAACGAACACCTATTGGATCGAAAAAAATGTCCGAAAAAAGAGAGGTGACCACAGGAAAGGTGTTTAATTTTAGCTGGGAAATTTTAATTTGGCTGCAAGAGAGAGGTGACAGTATCTAAGGCTGTCCGTTAAGCAAAGTTTCACTGTATTATGTTTTTAAATGCAAAACTTTATTTTTAAGAAACATTCATCTTTTTCAAAAGTTTACACTGACACAGAATAGTCATCATGAAATCAGTCATTCATGAATCAGTGTGAACAGAATTTTATTTATTTTTTTATTTTTTTTTTCGAATCTTGGCATTATCTTTTGAGAATGTATTTTGGTTTTTATCAATGCATCTCTTGGAGAAGTGCTACAAACAGACAAGGAGGAATCTGTAAAATAATTTAACAATCCTTTAAACTGCCTGTGTGTGAAATGGGAAAATATTGAAGTCAATATATGTTGATGCAGGGGTGGAAAATCTGCTCCAATTGCTCCGAACTGCTCCAATTTTGATTTCCTGCTACATTCTGCTCCAAAAATAGCAATTTTTTTAAATTCTGCTCCAATCTGCTCCAAAAATGGAAATTTCTTAATCTAAAAAATTAGAATAAAAAAAAAAAACTTCATTAACTTTGTATAGGTTTGGCAATGCACTGCTATGATGCATGTAGCTAAGATATGCAGCATCATTTAAGTTTAAGAATTATCTCTAACTGAATAATGGATTATACTACATAATCATTGTCTTACATTTCAGTTTTTATAATATAACATATCTTAATCCAAAGAGGATGATTACTCCAAAACACAGCTGATGTACCATCTATCAAAAATAAGCATTATTGAAAAGATATCCAGCATTAAGACTGTTCTCAAACAAAATATTTTCCCCCTCAACAATACAGAAATTTCTGACACATCCACAAACTATTTTTAGATGTAAAAGCATGAAATTGGTAAGGCATGACTACTGAAGTAATTTGAAATTGAATAGCAGTTTTTGATAAATGTCACATCTTATGCTATAAGTGATTTTTGAGGCATAAAGACCTTTACAAATTTAAACAAATTTTTTATTTTCTACTCCTGTATTATGAGACTCCAAATCAGAAGATTTGTTATTATTATAAAGTGTGCTTTAGCCAATTAGCCAAAAGATTAGTTGCTGTCGTTCTTTAGCAGTGGACTGGTCACGAAGATTGTAAAAAACAAATTGCATGAAATTAACATTAATACTGTTGATATAGAAGCATGCACTCTTCACAAAGTCCACAATGCATTTGGCCACGGTTTTAAAATGTGTCTTATTGACTTATACTACTTTTTTAAAAGAAAACCACTGTGCAGTCTAGTGATTACTCACAGTTACAGGTATCACTTGGGTTATTTAAATTTACTATCAAATGTTTGTCATTTGCCAAAAATATACAATAACTATTGTAAGTAAACATATTTAACTTGTTACATTCTGTTTTTAATTTAAATCCTTTCTTAAATCTTTTCCTAAATGTTAGATAAGTCGAATTATTTTTTAATTTCTAAAAGGGTGTAAAATATTTGTCGTCAGAATATGGTATATTTATTATGTATTATTGGAATGTGGAAAGTCAATTCATCTGTTATAGTCATATTACTAAAAATTTTGAAACTCTCTAAGTATATAATTTTTTTTTCGTGTATTTTATACATTTATTGCATTTTATACTGTTGAAATTGTATATATGCACTATTTTAAAGAAAAGTTCATTAGCAAAGCATATTTGCTTTTAATTTGGAGCTGCTACAAAATGTAATTAACCCACTCCAAAATTGTAATTGACGTGCTCCAAAACTGGCATTTACTGCTCCAAAACTGTAATTAACCTGCTCCAAAACTGGCATTTACTGCTCCAAAATTGCAATTTGACTTCTCCAAACCTGCTACAAAAACGGATTTTTGATTTTCCACCCCTGGTTGACGCTCATGATCAGATTCTTTTGCTTGCTTTATTTATAAACTGCTTTAGTCTGGTATCAGAAATGCCTATCGTCATTGGAGGTTCTGCTACTTTACCATGACATTAAAACATATCAATATAATCCGTGGCATCAAAGTTACGAGGAATTAAAATTTTTCCATTGTCCCCTTCATTTCCAGCCCTTGCTTTTACAGCCCAGCATAATGCAAGCTCTTTTACATGACTTCTATCATCTGATAGATTTTCAGGAGTAGCAAAGTATGCATTTCTTTGAATGACTGGATCAGTTACATTTTAGGTAGCTTTCAATACAAAAAAGTATAAAGCTACCTGTTGCAGCCGTTCGGAGGAAAGCAATTCCGGAAAATTTTGATATATTTTCACCGATCATGACCCCCAGACCCCAAAACCACCCTCCGTTCAAATGTTGATTTATATATATATATATATATATATATCTGACCTATGTCATACGATAACGCCCGTATTTATAAATCGATTTTGATGAAACTAATTGTGTGTATTAAGGTCACTAATGTCTCGACCGAGTTCGTTGGCCAGCTTGGTCCGCCATTTTGTTTCAAGATGGTGGCCATTTAAAAATTTAAAACTAAAATAAATATACAAAAAAGTAAAAAATTCAAATTTATTTTTTAATTACGTGTTAGGCCTTGATACAAGGATTCCAGAGCAATTTTTGGTTTACCTCTATCTTAAAAAAATGGCTGAGATAGAGCAGTTTGAAATTCTAGGGTGGCTGACATTTTGAAATAAAACAGCACATTAACGCGATTACTCGCAAATTAATTTCTTTCATTGTTGTAATAATTTTCCCAATCATACGCATAAAACTATAAAGTCATATCCGTTAGCGCCAAATTCTCGCCAAAATTGGCGACATTTGGCGAAATATCGCCAAATTTGGCGACCAAAATAAGTCTTCATAAATGAAGCCAATTTGGCTATTGCTCAATAATTTGGCAAATTTCTTATTCAAATTCAGTATTAACGAATCTTTTGTAACCGTTTTTTTGCATTTTAACTTGCTGTTTTCGTGTAACATTAGCTAAAATTTTAAAACGAAGATATAGGAAAGCTACCTTTTCCTCCCGGTACAGGCCGGAAGGACTTTTTAAGAGTCTGATTGAATTAACATGAATAGCTGACAAGTTTCCACAAGTGCTTCAATCCATAGGTATAGTTTCAACTTTATGTTAAACCAAACAGGTTCATATTCTTTCAAAATGTACTCTGTCAGTATTTAGAGATATTTTGATGGATATTCTGTTCCCGCATACAAGCGAAGTATTCTGTTTTCTAAGGTAAGCCAGTGTGAATGACAGTTTATGTGGTTTCTTCATAGACAAATCAGATTGTAACTTCCAACAGAGATTGCATTATACATTTTTAACAAATATTTTTGGTCCATACCTAAATCATTCTTAATTTCTAGTAATGGAATCGGAATGTTATTTTCAATAGGTGAAAACTCAATCACTAGAAGTTCATAACACTTTTCTAGTTGTTTCCCTATTTTTCCTCCAAATTCATTTGGACCTTTAGTTTTTCCATCTGGGAAACAAAATAGGTGATATAAGAGCAGTTCATTTGCATGAGTTAGACAAATCAACCACTGCAGTGGCTTTCGTAATTCTTTTTCCAATAAAGGAATCTCACCATTATTCAATCCAGTGTTCGAGGCAGTTCTATCACATCCAGCTGCAGTAATGTTTAAGTATTGGCTGTTGTCATTGAAAATGTCATTATGCTGTCTTTTATATCTTTTCCAGTGCCAGAAATCTGTATTACATGTCCTAAAATCTTTGATCCAGGTTCTTCAACAAGTGATACATGTTCTTCAATAACAGTTCTTTTGTAATACTTAGTTTGTTTCTTCTCTTGCACAATAGTCTTGTCTTTTTTTCTATCAAAAAACAATCTTTTACTTCCTGCGAGTAGTTTTACACTTTCTTCTATATACCTTTTTCGGTTCTTAACCTGTTCTCATCTAATTTCCATTCTGTCAATTACTGTACTACTTTCTTCATCACTAATCAGACCAACATTCTGAAGAGTAGCACATGCAATTCTGTCTGATACTCCAGTTCGACCATAAGCAGAAGCTACAGATGGCAATTTCATGAGCATTTGACTGTGGTTTTGATTACTTGAGGTTTCAGAGATGCTTAACGTAGAGGCAATAGCAAAATTGGATTTAATACTGTGTCCTCTTCAGAACTTTGTTCTGTTTCTACCTCACTGTCTACTATGTATGTATGTTTCATTATGTTTTTTCCAACTTTCGCTAGTTGTTGAATATAATTCATTTTCCTCTGTAATATTTTATTCTTTCTATCCACTTTCAGTGCTGAAGCATTGTATGTTCCTTTACCAAACAGTACTTATGCACATTTTTCTAGCTGTTCTCTGATCTTTTAAAAATGTTTTACTCCAGTATGGGGACTTTTCTTTCTTTGCTACATTTACAAAGTGCAAACTCTGAATAAACAGCAATTCTGAGCAAGCAGCAACATCAAATAAACGTTAATATCATTTTTAAACAAAATTAAATTTGAATTATATTTTGCTGTTTCTTTTCTACTTCTAGATTTTAACATATTTCTCTACTTGTCCCTTGTCGTGATAACGTTTAATCATGTTGAAAATTTGCATATAAAAAACTATAGGAATTGAAGCTTTCAATCGAATATTTTTACTTCTTTTTGTCAATATATGGGATATTTCACTTACTGAGGGATCCTTAGAAGATGCCTCCTTCAATGAATGTCTTATATGTTGAAGGTAACACTTCAACGTCTTCAATCGTTGGCATAAACAATTCACTTAATTGTTTTGGATATCTGAAAATCGGGCATTCTGACATTTGTTGTGTTAAAACTGCTTTTGACAATTCCATTTTAATTCCACTGTTAAAAGATTAAAATGGTTATTGAAACAGTCTAAATTTTAAACACACAAACAGAAATATATAACATTGAAAGAACTTAAATTTAGTATCAGTCTAACAGGTAAAACATCACAGAATGAAACTACTTCACACACGTCACTTCACACTTCAATAAAGTTAAGCATATAAGCATTTTAATAAAACAGGTCCCTTCACAAAATTCCTCTTAATAAAATAGGCTCCTTCACAGAATTCCATTCCATAAAAACATACTCTTCATTAATTATTTTTATTTTGTTATGTTTAAAAATATGTAATTGGCAAACAAAACAAGTTCACGGAAAAGGAAAACCTAAGCAAAAGGCCTTAAAGAAGAAATTATTATAAAATGCTTTGTTTGAATTTGAGTAGCTAAATTTCATCTATCGTTAAAAAATGTTGTTTTTCACAAAAATATAATAAATTTCACAAAAATATGATTAATTTTACAAAAATAACTTATTTTGCACAAAATGGGCTCCAAGAATAAAAACCTGCATCGACCCCTGATTAAATGCAACTTCAGTAGTACTGTAGTCGTAAAATAACCAGAAAGTATACGCTATAAGCTCAGAAGGTAGGTGCTAGACAATATACGCTATAGCTTTAAATTAAATGAGAAACAGAGTATACGGAGGTTCTTAGAAAAATCCAGAAGGTATATACCGTATACCATCATATACCCTCCCCTCCACTCCACCCCACCCCTAAACTTAAGCAACAATTATTCAGTACTAGATCAATTATCTTTGCTTAGATTGTTTAAAATTTTGTGGATCCTAATACACAAAGACAAGTTATACAACAATGTGCATACACATTTTTACAGTGCAGTTATAAAATTTATATTTTTAGACTGTTAAATCCATACTAAATTACAGTGAAATGACGAAATCACAAGGAACTGAAAGATTTTCCTATTTCAGACAGGTTTCTATCTTAAGATACATAGTCTCTTAAAATTGCCTAGTATTTTTTCGCTAGGACCATAAAAATTTTCTGTTAACACAGGTTCTGTTTATTACAGGGTTTTTTGTATTCTTGAGGATGAATGCAGACAATCCGTGTAAGTGTCGTGTGGGAGCGACGGATTAACAGGATTTTACAGTAGTCATAATTTTGGTGTGTATGTTGCACCATACTAGATTGTAAAAAAAAAAAAAAAAAAAAAAAAAAAAACTTTTCCTAGTAAGGTTTTCTGAAAATTTCCCACTCCCTGGTTATGACTGGGATATAAGTGTTGGCAAAAAGTACATGTAGCCACCAAAAAGTGTTACTTAAATACAGGGTTGATAAAAATCATGATTTTTTTTAAATTTAAATAAGATTTTTTTTTATTAATATTTTTTGTGTACTGTGCATGTATTTATTCATTTTCTCTGCCTAAATTTACACATTTCTATTAATTTTATTATAGTTCCTAGATAAAAATTCAAAAAAAAAAAAAAAAAAAAAAAAAGATTGCAAACAAATTCGGATTTACTATCATATTTTTCTGCTATTAAATTGTTATAGATATACCTATGTCTTGTGTGTATAATTTCTAGTTAATATTACATTTTTCATTAAGGTATTACTCCAAAAATATACATATCTAATCACATAATAAATGCAGCAAAGAATGCTAAATATATATGTGTATTTTAACCAGAGTTGGCAAATTTTTGCCTAAGTGGAAAAAATTGTCCCGGCCAAAATATTTTTTGCCATAATTTTTGCCACTGGTAAAAACTGCTAGTATATTTTAAAACAGGGTTTTAAGGATTTTATTTAAATTACATTATTTCAATGTTTAAATCATAATTTTAACAGATTAAAATCAGTGATTTAAATTACAATCTTGATCAACTTCCATTTTTCCGCTTTTTGCCACTGTCCTGACAAAAATACATTTTGGAAAATACAAAAATATATTTCCAAAATACATTTTTGAAAGGCAAAAAAAACCAACCTCATTTTAACAGATTCAGATTCACTGTTATCTTTATCCCATAGACTGTAAGTTTCTTTGTGTTTTTTTTTTTTTTTTTTTTTTTTTTTTTGCCACCATTTCTACACTACATGGTTTACATATTGCTTTCACACATATTCCTGAATTTTTTTTCTCTTGTAAAATAAAACCACATTGGATCTTTCTTTTTGCCAGCCATTTTTCTTATGTATCAATGTATCCTAAAGCTCTCTGTACTGATATTCTTGTCCCAACTTGTGTTTCACACTATACTATATTAATGATTACAAAACAGTTACAAGATGCAAAGTAATCGCATAACTAAAAGTACGAAGCTATCAATTGTTAGTGTTATCCAGCCCTCAGCCAATTTCAGGAATCAATTATGCTTACTTAACTGTAGAGATGACTGTTTAGCTTAGAAATAAGGTATAATAACATATCTTATATTTTCCATTGCAGTAAGCTATGAATTCTAGGAAAGGAAAGGGCAAAGGGATCAGTCACAGGGATTAAATTTTTTTCAGTTATAGAAGAAACATGAAACTGGAATTCTATAATTCTGTGTTAGACCAACAGTCTAAATATTTATTATGTTACAATTTAGTCCTTGGATTGATCATATTATATGATCAATACATCCCCCATCAACATATGGGATATTGAAATTTGCAGGTCTAAGCAACTAAACATAAAACAAACTTTTGTATTGTGTATAACCTATCTTACAGGAAGTATTTCCTCACTGAAAATGCTATGAAATAAACTACTATTATATTGAATATATTTAACTTTAGCTTCAACATCTAACTTGCAAAAATGAAGTGATCATTTAAGAAAGACAAAAGTTTAAAAATGAGAGAGCATTTATCAGTATTTGTTTTGGGATATACCATGAATAAATAATATTTTGAATGTAGTGTTGCATTTACTTTTATAAGTTGAAAATAATTATTTTATGAAAGTTTTATTTAACATTTTTAAAATATAATTTTAATCTGACATGAATTATGACATTTATTTGAACACGAATGATGATTAATTTAATCCTTATTCAGCATGTAAATATCACTGTTAAAAATACTGATTTAAATCAAAGATTTTTTAAAAAAAATCATTTGATTTAAATCATGATTTAAATCACGATTTAAATCAAGCTGATTTAAATCAAACAACCCTGCTTAAGTATCTCATAATATAGAATTAAGTGGATAGATTCAAGGAATCTGAACCATCCATTTGAGTGTAGGATTTCGTGTTTCTGCATAAAAATAATAATTTTCAAAATAGTCTTTGAAAAGTAGGGATAGAGAAAAATTAAAATTCTTTTCTTTCATGCTTTTTTTCCAGGATTTATTGCTTAAATTTTCATCCATTACTTTATAAACCATTAATTTTTTTGACTTGAATTTTGCTTTACTATCATGTTACTTTAAAAAAAAAAAAATGTTTTCAGTGGTTTCAAAATTATTTTTAAAAATGTTTTTTTATCCTTTATTCTTCATAATTCAATCATTGATTTTTACCTACTGTAAGTGATTAATTTTTTGTATGACTGACTTTTTCCATACTGTTATGATACTTTTGAAATAGATTTTCATTATCTATTTTGTGAGTTACATTTTGTAGACCTTTTTAAGTACATTAAGACATTTTATGTTAGTATAATGCAGCTTTATGTAGTAGTAGTAGTATGTCTTTAATCTCTTGCTGATTCTTATATTTTTATCTAAACAGGATTCTGGACATTCTAGTCAAGTAAAAAGCAAAAGTTCGGTAAACAGCTCCTCTAGTTCATCATCTTCGAAGGAAGGTAAATCCAGCTCTAAAGAATCTCATAAGTCGAAAGATAATCATCACTCTAGTAAAGAATCGCGTCACCTGCCATCTAAAGAGAATCACCACTCATCGAAGGAGAGTCATCTGGCTAAGGAAGCTCACCACTCTTCAAAAGAAGGTTTCCAGGAAAAAAGTACTCTGCACCTATCAAAAGATTCTGTTCCACCGAAAGAAAGTCATCATTCAACTAAAGAAGCTCACCATAAACCAAAAGATCATCACTTGAAAGAAGGACATAAAAAGGAGAGCCACCATTCATCGAAAGAAGCCAAATTTCCTAAAGATAATCGATCTGCAGATTCAAAACCATCTAAACCTATAAAATCTGATAAGGATCCTAATAAATCTGGTGTCAAAAGGGCAGTTCCCACTGATCCTCATGACTCCCATGGAAACGCCGAGAAAAAGAAAAAACTCTCTCCTGTGCACTCTGAGAGCAGTGACAAGAGCAGTAGCCATTCAAAACACAAAACTAAAGAGAGTAAAGATAAAAGTGCAAAGCAAAAAGTTAAGTTACATAGTAACTCTCTCAAGAAAGAGGAGGAAAAATCAAAGCACAAAATCAGTCCACCACCTCCTCCAGAACCTGCTGAGCCCAAAGAAATGCCTAAACCACCAAAGCCTTTCAGTCCAAAAACTCCGTTAACGCCTCCTCTTCTTCCCCCTCCTGTCATGAAGCAGCCACCTCCACCAAAATCTCCTCCTGTTCATTCTCCTTCCCCTTCCCTTTCTCCTTCTCCTTCTCCATCTTCTCCTAGCTCATCTTCGGACTCTGATGACGAATCTCACAAAAATTCGTACAACAAAGCTCACTACAGTAGTCCTGCTTCCAGCATTTCTGAATCATCTTTGCATAGCAATCTACCTGTTTTGTCCGATCGCAGCATCATTTCTCCTTTGAGTGATGATGATGATGACGACGATGCTTTCTCCCCACCACCTCCAAAGAGGAAAATCAGCAGTGATTTTGACCTTGACGAAAGGAGTCAAGAGCTCAAGCCAGCTGTTGAGAGTAGACCAGTACAAAAACTGAATAAAAAATTATATCACAAGTCCTTCAAGCATAAGTTTGAAAAGGAAAACTTCCATCAAGGAAATGGTAGTATTCATAGTGATGTGTCCATGCAACATTCACCAAGTCCCGAAGGACAAAGTAATTCTACCAGTAATTCTACCAATAATAATTCTTCCTACATTGATGAATTGGTGGAATTACAGCGGAAAATAATGTTATTAGAAGATCGAAAGCTTCTTCAAAATATTGTTGACATAATTGAAACGACGGGAAAATATGAAATCACCAACACTACGTTTGATTTTGATTTGTGCTCACTGGATCAAACGGTAATTCAGAAAATTAAACTTTACTTGTCAAATTGTGATAAATGTTGATGTTGTATATCAGAGAAAGGATGTTATGAGTAAATAACTATTTTTAAAAATTCACATGTGAATATAAACATGTTTGAATATTTTTGGTGCAATGCATCATCCTTTTCCATTTGATAAAACTGTTGTTTATTCATTATATGGTTGTGACAGTATTTTTAAATTCAAAAGATTCTATATAAGTACAGTGCAATTATATATTTTGCTGTTATGTCATCTACATTTTTTGTGTTGGGGGGAAAAATACTGTTTCTAAACTTATCGAAATTTATCTTTTCAAGTAAAATAAAAAGGGTTTTGCTTTATATTATTCTTAGTATTTTCTTTCATATCCAGCTAACTAAAGAATTTGTTATGTTTTTGATGTACCTGAAGCCTATGTTAGTGATAAGGATAGTTAGTCAGTTTTTTGCGATTTCTTTTATTGATGCAGTTAAAGCATTTCTGGGAAATGTTGTTGAAGGAAGCTTGTTTTACTGTTTTTTTTTTAACAAAACCATTATGATTGACAACCATGGGGCCAAAGTTCACACTAGTTCATTATTATAAAATAGTAGCGCTTTTAGACATAACTCATTCTGAGTAATAATTAGGATTCATTGATTTCTATTTCATCTGCATCTGGAAATTTGAAATGTAAATTTGACCCATATTTTTATTTTTGTGACGTCGTAAAGCAATATAAAAAAAGTATTTATTTTTTTGTTATTTTGAAGAGAGATTGTTTTATTTTGCTAGTTTAGAGCATTTTAACTGAAACAATCGCTCTTTAAGTGTTTTGATTCTGTACAAATAATAGTAATTTACTATTGGACATAAAGAAGAAAATTTTGCAATATCTTTTCCAAAGATACTTTTCAACTGTAAATACGTCGCTGTATTTATTTATAATTTTTTTTTCTCCACTTCAATATTGAATATTTTTGCTGATACCAAAAAATTTTCTAATGAGAGTTTTCATGCTTTTGCAGTCCAGAAAGTTCCTTAAGCCGTATGGGACCAATAAAAGGCATAAGCAGTTCCAAAAACTTGTCCCATTTGTGGCCCTATATTATCTGCATTGCACTTTTAATGACTTTGTCTCCATTAAAAATTTAAGCACTGAACTCATTAAAGAGTAGGCTTGAGAGAAATTTTGTTAAATTAAAATACGGCGAGTAGGTAAACTTTAAGCGATTTTGATTTAAATTAAAACTCCCCCCTCCCCATCAGTCAGATTTGAAAATTCTTCTCTCCAATGCTAATCCCATTGATGATTGGGAATGCATTTCTATTTTTCAAATTTCTCATCAGAAAATTAAAATTTTAAACATTTTTTTTTTCTTTATAAAGGATGTTTCTTGATGAATATTTCTAAAATACAGTTTTTATTGTGTATGGCGTGTAGTTTTTATAGTAAATTTTTTTTTTTTCATAAATCAGCTCGGAAAACTGCTGCTGGAGAGAACGAAGCAATTGTGAAAATTAAGAGCGACAGCGATGGTGAAAATTAATGCAAGTATAAAATGTACATTTAATTTCTGAAATATTATTAATATATTTTTTAATAGTTGGTAACACTGAATTTTCAGTTTATACATGGAGTTTCCTATCCTATTGCATCATTATTGTCCTCGGTTCGGTATATTGGATCGTTGGGGGACTATTTTCTATTTCAATATACAAAATTATAAAATAATCTGTAAATATTGTGCGATACTAAATATAATTGTTAAATTTTAATGGAATAAAATCTGTTTGAAATCTTTTTGTTCATATGTTTTATTAAATATATTTTTTTCTCCAAGTAAGGTATTAAAA
Source organism: Maratus michaelseni (assembly GCA_963931845.1). Lineage (NCBI taxonomy): Eukaryota > Metazoa > Arthropoda > Arachnida > Araneae > Salticidae > Maratus > Maratus michaelseni. Next base: position 51,331,353 of record OZ007594.1, on the reverse strand, counting down.
TTCTGTGTCTGCCTGTTATATAAGTGTATGGCATGCTCGAGTAAATACAGTAAATACTTAATTTTATATTTTATAAAATGTTACTAAAGCTGTAGTGATGCGAATAAAACTTTAACCATAAAATATATATTTCGGAAACATTTTGCAAAGCAAAAATTGAAGAGTACATAGAAAAATATTTAAAAATACAAATGCTTTCCAAGCTCACAGGCTTAACCTTAGAGAGGAGAATTTGTGGTCTAACTGATAACAATCCTTAAAGGATCAGGGTCCATAAGCCGTGTTTTGGCTCATGAAATAAGACTAGAACTCTATTTTGTTATACTGACTTAATTATTTCACTTTTTAATATTAGAAGGTTTATCCTGTACGATTTCAACAATAGTCTTTGCATTTTGTTCAGATTTATATGACTTACACAAGCTCAAAGTTCGTATTATTCATAATTTTTGATGAAAAATATGCAATTTTTCTTTATTTTCCCTCAATTTATATGAGCGCAATCATGCAACACTTTCTTCTTTACATATATTATAAAATACATCAAAATGTACCATATATGTTAAAATAAAAGTGTTGCAAAGCCTCGCTCATAGTAAAATACTAAAAAATATATTAAAAATTGAGGTAAAATTAGGAGAAATTGCATATTTTTTATCAAAAACAACGAATAATACGAACTTGGAGCTTGTGTAAGTTATATAAATCCGAACAAAATGCAAAAAATATTGTTGAAATCGTGCAGGATAAACCTTCTAATATTAAAAAGTGAAATAATTAAGTCAGTATAACAAAATCAAATTTTAGTCTTATTTCATGGGCCAAAAACATGGCTTATGGACCCTGATCCTTTAATTATTGAATATTTTTTTCCTTCAGTTATTTTTCATTGACACAATCCTATTGTAGGCACATTTAATGTGCTTATTTGACTGTTTAACTTATATAAAGAATTATTATATAGATTTTTCAATCTAGTCTTCAGATTTAATATGTTACTACTTCCTCATAATATTTTGTATATGGAGTTATTTTTATGTTTTATTTGACTTGAAAAATTTTCTTTGGTCAGAGATTATTATGTATTAGATAATAAACGAGCCTTGTGATGTGAAATTTTTCTTCAAGGTTTTCTACTGAGTGTTTTTGTAGTCAAAAGTACCTGCATGTTCACAAAGATTCTTCTAAAAATTATGAGCTGATATGTTTGCTAAAAGATGTATTTCTTGTTACATAGTCAATTACCTCCTTTTTTTTTTTTTTTTTTCTATTTAAAATAATTTAGGTGATAAAATTAATAAAGTGAAATCTTGATTATCTGAAGTATATGATGTTGAGCCTGCATTAGTTAATAGAAAATTCCAGGTAATTGAATGGTTATTATGTATTAGATAATAAACGAGCCTTGTAATGTGAAATTTTTCTTTAAGGTTTTCTACTGTAATTGTTTGGCAAAAATAGCACTGTATTTTTAATGACGACTCTTTTTTTGATGTTATAATTAATAATGTATTAAACAATTGTTTTTGTTATAATTTGTCAGACAGCATTTATTTAGGTCATAGTTTCAATGGAAGCTTTTTCTGATATAGTTTGAGCCTCTTTTGCATTGCAGATTTATTAAACTATTTTTACTTTAATCAATAAGTTAAAACAAAGTTGGATTAAAGCAATTTAAGCTTTGCTTTATTTTTTTAATTTATGAAAGTATTGGAATTGTACCACTTTATCTAGGCAAGACTTTTTTTAAAGCAAGATTGCTTTTTATTTTTACTAACGGAGAAATTCAAAACTTTTACAATTGGAATATCCCATGCTCAAGGATTCATTTTAAAACTATAAAATTAATTCCATACTTAAGGATTCATTTTTTTTAACTATAAAATTAATTATGAATTAAAAAAATAAGGCAGATATCAATTATGGATAATCAAGGCTTTACTGTATTTTATTACAATCACTGTAGTTTACAGATTTCTGAATTGTTTTTGATGATTTTACAAAGCCATCTTCATCTCAACATCAAGTAAAATTATCATTTTAGCAATAATATTTATTCTGTAATTGATTGCCTCTTATTTCGGTGTTTATATATTTCGTAATTGTATCTGACTTCCGGATCAGTTAGGGATTTATGAATGTGTCACTTGTTTTAAAAAATGGAATTAGAACAATATTTTGCATAAATTAGAAAAACAAAACCTGTATCCAATTCAGTTATTTTAAAAATCAATTTTAGATTATTTGTTTTTGGCCAGTTGAAAATTCCTCAAGAATGAGTAAATTTTAACAACTGTATTCAAATTGGGGATTTTCCAGTATTATGTTGTCTGTCTTTGACATGGTCAGAGAACAAAATTGGGATGTTATTGTAATAAATGCAAGAGTAAATATAGTAACTATATTTGCTGTTTATATAACAATACATAACAAAAAATATAGTGACTGTTATATGTAGTATAATATAGTGGACAAATTGTTTGTAATAAAACAAAACCTCTTCCATCTTGTCAACTGTTTTCATCAGCTGTTGTGCCTAAAATAAATGTTCATACATATTTTTAAAATTTTGTATTTTTTCACTGTTAGAGAAGCCATTGTACTTTGTACAGTGGAAATTATTTTACATTATATATGACTATTACATTTCATTCCTTATTCTGAGAGAAGTTAGTTTAACAGTTGTTTTACAGTTTGTTTTATTAGAATAATCTGCATAAACTGATTATTTAAACATATCAGCTTGATTTATGTCACTTGCAGCAAAAAAAAAAAAAAAAAAAAAAAAAAAAAAAAAAAAAAAACATTTCAAACAAATTTTATTTGATAACGATGAATCATTTGATTGTCAAGATGCCTTATTTGACCAACATTTCCAAATTCTTTGTTGATGTATGAGTGCACATGTCACATATCTGTCATTTATTTCTCTTGTAAAGTTTATTACATTTTTGTACAGTTTCATATTTTAAAAGATATGCAATACTACTACTACTTAAAAAAAAATTTAGTTTTGCCATCATCTTTTATGACATAATTGTAATATGATTGCGATTTCTAGAATACTTGATGTGACCCATCCCTAACAGCCGACCAATATTGTCTTCTTTATTTGGGAGTATTTATATATTCTTCTTTATTTGGGAGTAATATAAATATTGTATAAACATTATTTTGATTTCCTTGGAAGTGTATACAGAATATTACTAATTTTGAAAATAGAAGTTTCATTAGAAATATACTGCAATCATAAGCAAACATTTCACTAATTTTCAAAAGCATTTTTCTAAATTTCTTTACTATTGCTCGGAGATTGTGTTGGTTTGCTGTTAAGGATAATATTTTATTCATAACTTCTTTTGAGAAATGTAGTAAATGAGCCAGTCGCCATTCATACTTAGAACACATATAAAAAGCTTTCATTCTATGGTGTGTATAGAACAACTATATGTGTATTTAGGATATTTTCCTGGGAGAGAGATTGGGGGGGGGGGGGGGGGTTAAATCACATGTAAGAAACTAATAAAGTATAACCATTTATTAATAACAATTATACGGTATAAAATTTTCTTTAAAATGCGAACAGCTATATTGCAGATGTGCTATAATGAATCATTTAAACAAAAAAATTGGATAAGGATGCATAAAAAAAAAAAAGTTATGGGTCTTCCCGGATGCATAATATTAAATGTATTGAATCTACGATATATATAAAAAGAGACCCAGTCTTTTGGAAGTGCATGAGTCTCATGGACCCAGGATTCTTAAAACAAAGTAACATCACTGGTGAAATAAGTCAAATTTTGGTCAACCCTCCCCCCCTTTCCTCCATTTAACCTCCTGAAGATTAGCAAAGAAATGTATTAATTATGCCCCATTTTCTAATTTTATTGAAAAAGCCATCTGTATTGTAAAATAAATATGTATATCTATAAAATAACTAATGACAAAAAAATCTGTTTCAAATAATACAATCTATTCAATATCCTTAAATGTCTTTACATGTACTAATAACTGAAGGAGATAAATAAAAAATTCTGCCTGATTGACCAGTTTTCTGTCTCTCAGCTCTATAAAAATCATTCTTTAAAAGATTGGCAGCTATTGTCTCCTTTAAACTACTTAAGGGTCCTCTTCATGCACTTGAAAACACCCGCTCGCTAATGTTAATCCTATGGGGCATTATTTTTCTAGTATCTCGTTTGCATTTCAATATTATTAAGCGATTTTTTTCTTTTGCATTGGATAGCAGAGATCAATCTCTATTTCCGCCGTTGATTACTTTTTAATTTCGATTTTCTTTCCGTAATTTTTTTACCAAGATACTTTCGCTTTCGAAACTTGTTTCGAAAGTGAAAGTATCTTCGTAAAAAAATAATCCACAAATAAAATCGAAAAAGTGATCAATGGTGGAAATAGAGATTGATCTCTGCTATCCAATGCAAAAAAAAAAAAAAAAAAAAAATCATTAAAAAATATTGAAATGCAAACGAGATATTAGAAAAATAATGCCCCATAGGATTAACATTAACGAGCAGGTGTTTTCAAGTGCATGAAGAGGACCCTTAAGAGACCACTTAAGTGAAACTCTCCAATAGCTAAATCTCATGTTAACCTATGGGAAAAATTAAAAGTGTGATTTCTCATTACCTAATATAATTATTAATATACAGTTTTCACCATCAGAAAGTAGATGTCAGATGCTGACGATATGCCTTTTTTAAAAATTGTCTCCATAAATTTTATGTATAAGATCATAAAGTTTCATCAAGTGGAAATTTCAAAGTTTATAGAGATTTTTTAATTACTTAAAATTTAAGGAGACATTTAAAAAAAAAAAATGCATTGTTGGCCTCCAATGTCTTCTTTCTGATGGTGAAACTGTATTTTAATAATTATGTTACGTAATGTGAGTAATCATGCTTTTAAGTTTTCACATATTGCAATTGGGGAGTTTAAGTGAAGCAACACCTTAATCATTTTATTGAAATATACCTTGAGAAAGTTGTTCTCAATCTCTTAGGGAAGACCTAATCCCCCCTGTCCCTCCCCCCCTCCCTCTCACCCCTACCTAATTGTTTTCCTGAGAATAACATAAACAGAGGAGTTTTATTACATTAATATATACACATCATAGATTCAGCCATGAATGCTTTCTGACACAAATCCCACATTACCATTGTGTTTAAAAAAAAAAATTGTAGAAATCTGAAGATAGATGTTGATGAGCTAGATGTATTTTTTTACTGTGTGATTTTATTTAAAATGTGATAACTTAATTTGAGTTGGTTTTCTGTTAATTTAACTCATGTTACTTGAAGGGGATGGGTGCTTTATCAGTTAGTTAGTGTTTGTTGATGCCTTCTTATTCTAAAACTCTTTTTATGTATGTACCCTTATACACATGCAAATATTATTACGGTGATGGATATTGACTAAATAAAAAAAAAAAGATATTGATTGAAAATAGCAGACTTAATGATTTATAATTTGATAGATCTTTAATCTTTTCTATCACATTCTTCAAACACGTAAAATTGACCTGTCTTTGTGTGTTTATTTATATGGTGTTTAATTGTTTGGTTTACTACACACACGATTACACGTATTTTTATGTTGTTAGTATTTCCAAACTTGTTTTAAGTCTTACTGCTTATAATAAAGATATTTTTTTATTGTGCTTTCTTAAAACCACGATGTATATGTATGTTTTTTTTTTTTCTCTGTTTTACATTTTTATTATATGTGTACTAGTCATATGATGTTTGAGTTAGTGATATTTGCTAAAGCTTAATATATTAATTTATTATGAAAATTCTGTTAGAGCTTATACTATTTTGTAAGAATAGTTACAACTGAAGATTATTTGTAGAGCATCTCCTCCCAATAAATAGTACAATGTATAAAAATACTTCAGAGCCTTGATCATTAGTGTTAAGGTTGTATCATCACGTCATTAAAGACATTAATAGCTACGACTTAATGGCATTAAATGTTTTTTCAAGTAAATTACTTATACCACTATTAAAGAACTAGAATAATTTTGTAGTAAAAGTTTGTGTATTTTTATACAAGCAAACTTTTCTTCATCATTTGCTTGGTGATTTAAAAAAAAAAAAAAAAAAATAAAAAATTGTAGGTTGAGTTTTGTTATGTGCTCTCTAGGGATGCACCGGATATCCGTCTCCTGCCGGATATCCTGCTTATTCAGCACTCAAACCGGATATCCGGTCCGGCCGAATACCTCAATATCCGGTTGCCGAATAGCGACTCATTTTCAAAATCATTTTTTAACATTATCAGAAAAGGTTAGTGCAAAATTAATTTGTTTATTACCAACATTGTCCCGTTAAAACAATGTTAGTAGGAATAAATATTCATATTTTCGCAAAAATGATATTATAGGATTTATATGTAAAAGAAAATATAATATTTAAAATATGACAATTATTTATAATTAAAGACAAGTTATGGTGCTCAGCATTTTCAGGCTGTTACGTTTTTATCACAAATATTTTCCTCCTTCTGAGAAAAGCGTTCACTCCTCTGGTTTTCTCGGATTCTTGTGTTTTCAACAAAAAGTAAAAATGATTTTATTGAATCTTTTGTCCACTACTTTGTCTATGGATGGAAGACCAGCTGTGGTAAAATAATACTGATCATGAAAAGAATTGTGCCACTTTCTTGAATAGTTCACTGTCCCCTTTCTACTACAAAACAAGATACTCTCAATGAGGAGCTTCTCTATTTAAATTCTGTTAGAAAACATTCGTCATAGGAAAAGTAAGTAATAATATGTATCAGTATGTAAGAAAAGAAAAAGACGTTTCAATAGGCTGTTTAGTATTTATAAATAGCAAATATTTATAAGTATGAAAAACAGAGAAATTAAAATTATTAAATGGTTTATCTTTTTATGTTCAATGACCCGGAATAAAGGGGGAAAAAACTACTAATATGTATATTAGAATAGGCAAAAGACAAAAGATGATTAAATTTGAAAACTTAATTAGTAAAAAGCATTTTTGTTTTTAGGCAACTTTAAAATTTAATAAATGAGTTAATCTATTATTAACATTTGAATGACATAAAATTATAATAATTTAAAGTTTTCCTTCTTTAAAGCAAGCATAAAATAGAAATATTACTATTGAAATTAAAAACAAAAAAGTATTCGGCCGGATACCGGATATTCGGTAAAATTTTGTACCGGATATTCGGTATCTGGTATCCGGCAAAAATTCACATCCGGTGCATCCCTAGTGCTCTCCACCCCCCTCTGCCTTATTTATGATGTGCTAGATTCACGCATTGTTATACAAAAATGATTAACATAAATTTTTATAAGAAATTTTTTGCAACTAGGTGCATATATATAATTCATTCTCAGATAAAGGGAAATTTTATGTCCTTGGCTAAAAAATGTGAATTTATCTAATAAAATATGAATGTTTAAATTTTTTGGAAACATTTATGTTTAAGCATTACATTGTGCTCTAGTTTAAAAATGAAAGCAAAAATAATTTCAATATTTAAAAAAAATTGCAAAGTTGTAAATGTTATTACCATGGTTTGTCCCAAATTTCAAACTTTTTAATTGAAACCCTAATTTTTAAGATTGGGTAAGCTTTAGAACAAATGTAACAATTATATGGGTATATTTCATGTCTCTATTTTTTATACATTTGACAACCTTAGGCAAAACAGAAAACATTTCTTAATAGAAGTGTATTTAAAGTCTGTCCCTAGCATTAATTGTCATTACCATGCTTCACAGTTACTTTTCATTAATTTCTCTTTTTTGAAATGGAAATGATCTTAGATTGTACAGTTCCACAAGTTCTTAAAAGCGGTAATGTCTATTTTTAATTTCCTATGCAAGAACCACTTCAGTTTGTGTCTTTTGTTCCAAAATTACAGTCAGTGTATTTAAATATGGGTCATTACCAAGTTCCCTTATTACTTAAATACATATTCAGTAATTTAACTTTGCAGAATCAATTACAAAGATTGTTTGGGACTGCTTTTAGAATAAATACCCCATAAGCTTTCAATTGTTATAGTTTAGCAGCTATAAAATAGACTTAACATTGAAAATGTCATTACCATGGTCATTATCAAGGCATATTGGATTTATAATTCCAGAGACAATGTCAATTTCTAACACTTTAAAAAAATTATTGCTATTCTTTAGAAGAAATCCCCCCCCCCCTTTTTTTTTTTTATTTATGGCAAAATTTGAGCTAGAAATTAAAAGTTAAAAAGTCTAATATTTTTTTCAAAGCCAAAATTTCTCGTTAACTGAGAATGACCCATATAGTATATACATATTCATTACATAAGAAAATATGTAATAATTCTTTGATCATTTATTTCCTATTTGGAATAAATACCTAAAATGTGAATGTAAGAAACTCTAGGCATTTTGTTTTAGTTTAATATTTTTTACTTATTGATTGGTGGTTTTTTGAGGGCAATAACAATTAAGACTCAATAGATAAGAATCAATAACAATTAAGATTCTATTTTATAAGTGTATAATGTGTTTAATAATTAGACGTGATGATGCCAAATGTTAATTGTAACTCTAGTGATCAAGGTTTTACCAGGTATTAAAATCAGCTAGTGGTTGAAAATATTAAGAATTTTTCTAAATGACAAATCTGTTTTGCTACTGAATTTTGATTCAATCACTTTGTTGTTCATTGTATATAGCATAACTGTCATTTTGTAAAAATTCATTGCACTGGTTACATTGATTTGTTTGAAGCTCAACTCCATTATCACAATTTTGTTGATTGTTTGATACCTTTTTCAGTTATTTTTCATCCAAATATTAATTACCGTATATTTCGGCATGTAACAGACACCTTTTGATACAAGAAATTTCATCGAAATTCACAGGTGCACGTTATGCAGCCAGTATAAGATTTAAAAATTAAGAAAAGATGAGCATAAGAATTGATATTTCTATATTGGTAAACATTATACAGGGTGATTCATAAGTATCCAACTTCCAGATGCTGTAAAACAGGAACAGTTTAAGGCCCACTCCCCAAATGCAAGCCGTAAGGTAGGTGTACTCATAAAGTTTTTTCCCCACTCTTGTGTGAAGTGACATATGCCATAGCTAGCTTGTCACATGAATATCAGTAAAAATGGCTGTGTCTGCAGTGAGGAAGGCATTTTGTGTTCTTGAATTGAGCAAATTGAAATCTGTCACCATTGTGTAATGGAATTTTTGAACACGATTTGGAAAAGAACCTCTAACCAGAAAATTCATTTATGATTGGTTTAAAAATTTTGAAACTACAGCTGTTTGTGGAAAGTGGACAAAAATGGATTACTGGTTTGATGTGTGTCATTTCACTAAGGGTTCACACAAAGATTTTTTAAACCAATCATAAATTGATTTACTGGTTAGAGGTTCTTTTTCAAATCGTGTTCAATAATGACAGATTCCGTTTTGCTGAATTATAGAACTTTAAAATGCTTTCTCCACTGCAGACGCAGCCATTTCTACTGATGTTCGTGTGACACGCTAACTATTGCCCATGTCAATTCGCAGAGCAGCAAAAATTTTGAGTACACCTACCTTACGGCTTGCATTTGAGGAAGCGTGCCTTAACTGTTCCTGCTTTACAACATCTGGAAGTTGCATACATACTTATGAATCACCCTGAGTGTTCCCACTTCACATTGGCTCACTCTTTTATCCTTATTTTTTGCTAGTTATTCCAATTTTCAAAATTCTTTATTGTATTTTTATGCTATGCATCCCATGAAAGTTTTCTTTGCAAAGAAGGAATGCATATAATATGGTGAAAATACCTAAAAATGGTAAAATTTAGTTTAAAATTTTTGGTACATATAGTATGCCAGAATGTGTTATACGTCGGAATATACGGCAATACTTATTGTTATTATATTACCTAAAGTAACTTTTTGAAATGAGAGAGTGACTTAAGTGCTATTATATATCATGCTTTATAAAAAAGCAGAAAGATTTTCTATTCAGTTATTTTCTCAGGTATACTTAGTATATTAAAATTTCATTTGTAAACGGTGAATTATTTTAATATGTTGATGCTCTCCCTCATTGGAGGTATTTAATTAACCATTGAATTTATTCACTGAGTTTCCATTTTTTGTACAGCTGTTTGTTTGAAATATTAAAATAAAAAATACTTTGAAAATCTGTTTTGTTTTATTCTAACAACATTCTACATAATATTAAAGTTGGTTCTAGATTGTTAATTTGAATGTAAATGCACATTTTGTATAAACATTTATTCTATGGTGGGAATATCTGGAATCTTAATACAAATAAATATGCAAGGAAAATGCTACCATGCTACCACTGTTTTTGAGTTTAAAAAATGACCTTATTTAAAGACAGGAACTTTGCAATTAAATAAAACATAGATAGTTTTTTGCAATTTCTGGTGGCAAAAGATCTTCAGTAGAAAGGCTGAATAATCAAACATAATAGTTTTGGTGGTTAATGGGTTAATACATTGTTGACCTATGATAATTATAGTTGTCTTTTCAATGTTTTTTGTTACCAGGAATTAAAAAAAAAATATCTTTGCTTTATTTATTTAATCACTGAAATATGTGATTAAATAGGCTAAGATTATTTTTTAAACATTAATGGTAACTGAAAAGCATTATAAAAAAGTGATTTCACACTAAATTGCCAATTAACAAAGTGATGAAAAACAGCATAGACAAAAAATAAAAATCATGCATTAAGCATATATTATGTAACTTTTCCAGAATACTGCAAGAAAACTTCACCGTTTAAAAAAATGAAAGAAACTATAGAAGTGAACAATTTACAAAATGCATGATAATTTGAAACCAGATTTCAGCAATTATTGTCCCTAGCCAGAAAGGTATTCTAATTCTTTTGTGCAAACCTGTATATGATCTGTAGATCAGTATATACATTACATAGTGTTTTAAAATTTAGCTTAGTTACAAAACGCCTATTATCTAACCGATATTGGTGGCGTAATACAGTCGAAAATTCACCTTCAGCAATTTCCACCAATGCACTAAAATCATTTTGTAGAGCCTGATATATTGTCTTCAAACTTTTATATCCTCTTATTAAATTAAAATTTAATTCAGGAAAAAAATATTGCTCAATTAAAAACATTTTTCAGAAATTGCCAGTCATAGGTGGCTGTGTATTATATTCCTTCTGTAGCACTGCATATAAAGTTATTTATATTCTAACAAAAATCACAGTATATTAAATATAGTTCAGCTGGAAAATGCATAGCTCAAATAACACTCTTTAAGAGGCTACTTACTTCATTCAGGTGAAAACACCGTCTCGCTAATTGTTAATCCTATGGGGGAAATATTTTACCATATCTCGTTTGCATTTCAGTATTTTTAAAGGATTTTTTGGCATTGGATAGCTGAGGTTAATGGAATAATTGTTATGCCCTTTTCAGGGTGGTCACAGACCTGGAAAACATGGAAATATCAGGGAATTTTGTTAACCTGGAAATATCAGGGAAATTCAAAATAAACCTGGAAATTCATTGAAACAAGTGTTAATTTCCATAACGATTGCGGTAATCTGAAAAAAAAAAAATCATCTCAGCTCTCGGGCTCAGTCCGTGCCTGAAACCAGCTTGGACTCTATTTTTATACCAGTCTTTGGGCTTAGCCTCATGGTAAAAATTTTATTTATACAAAAATGGAAAAAAAAAAAAAAAACTCGTTTTATAGAAGCAAGAATGTGGCCTAAGTTTCTTACAATGTTTTACAATCCTTTAAAAACTGAAAGTAAACTGAATTGATAATAATGTGATATAAAGAGAAATATTCTTTCTGAGTTTGAAGCCTTTGCACAGTCACTGTTAGTAACTTAAAGAAGCCCTGAGATATTTCTCTTCTGTTTGAAGTCCTTTGTTTATTGGAAAACAGAGCTAATGTCTTTCTGCCATAGTTGTACAATGATATTTTAGCAGAATGAAAACAGCGACTTTTACAGATTTTTGCCAGTGGTTAGAAATAAAAAACAAATTTGCCATTTTAAATGATTTTCAGGAACATGAAAATTGTGTCTTTTAAATGAAAATATTAATCTTGAAACAATTTTAAAATGTTGTTAACAAATTTCTGCTGTGTACTTTCAATATCCGTCTCAGACCCCCCCCCCCCCCCCCCAAAAAAAAAAAAAAAAAAAAAAAAAAAATCATCTCTAGGATGAAAATGAATGATTGTATTTTCCTTGTACAAATCTTTAATTGGTGAAACTTGATATGCAAGTCATTCTCAGATGATGGGAAATTTTATGTTGTTCTCTAAAAAATATGAATTAATCAAGTCAACTATGAATGTTTGGTTTTTGTGAGCATTTGTGTTTAAACACTCACTTTAAATATGAAAAAAAAAAAATCAATATTTAAAAAAATTGTAAAGTTGTAAATATCGTTGAAAAGGCTTGTCTCAAACTTGAAATTTATTAATTGAAACCCTTATTTTTAAGATTTGGAAAGCTTTAGAACAAATGTTATGATTACGTGAGTATATTTCCGGTTTCTATTTTTTACACATTTGACACATTAGGGAAAACAGAAAACATTTCAATTAATTATCTCGTTTTTGTCTATTACTTTGTCGACCACTTCCCATAAAAAAAAAAAAAAAATGCCAAAATGTGTCACATAAAACAAATTTAAGAATGTTGCCATTCCGAACTTTTATACTTAAGAATATTAAGGAAATTGAGTTTAAAACAACACTGATGAATAGGCTGCTTTATAAATTTCAAACAGATTTGATTAATTTAAGACATTGCATAGCAAAAATTTAGCATTCATAAAGTAACACCAATTATTCTAAACATTTTTTTGCCCTAAATTGCCTGAATGAAAGTCAAAATTAGCAGTAATTATTCTGGCGGTCAAAAATCTCTAATGCCATTCAAAATAGTGACAAAATAATCATCCTTTCTATGTATTAGATGCCATATAAACACAGTTAAACATGAATCTAAGTGTTGACGTGCTGTTCGGCAGTGTTTCTTATTTCACCATGTAGCTGGGCCCCAAAGGCATTCAATGTTTTATGTATGTGCACCAGTATCCAAATCTACAAAATTATAATGATTTTGCGAATCCTTCAGCATTTAATTTAGTCAGTTTTATAAACCTGCCATGAATCTGAAAAAATGATAGAGCCATCTTCTATATATTCTTTTATTTCTCCCATCAGTTCTGTTGGGAACTTTTACTATAAAACATTCAACAGAATAATCCTCCAAACAATCACTGCTGAGGAAGAATTCGATCGACTTGATTTTTTTTTTGCTTTTACAAGTAACTTTTATCAATATCTACTTTACTATTGTTTTTGACCCTCCAATTTTTCCAGATTTTCTTGTTAGAAGGTTAGATATACAAACTTTTCTGAGATAATTATTCCAATCAATAACTTAAATCCAATTGTTTTTTTCTCCATTTTATTGATGTTGATTCATCAGACCAGGTATAAATGAACCCTAATGCAGTTAAAAATGTTAATTTGAAGCCGTCCAACCAGCTTCCTTTTGTAATGGATATTTTTTTATCACAGTTTTTCACATTAGACCATCACTGTTTATCAGTTTGTAGATAGTCTCATATCATGCCCATCAATACACACTTTTTTCATGGCAGAATTCCATATTTTTGAAAATAGGTTATTAACCCATTTTCTTTAGATGGCTGATCACAGATTTGTATCATTTTTTCTCAAAATGCAAGAGAAAGCATGGAAATAGAAGTTAACTAATATCGTTCATTAGAAACACTAAACTGACTTATCCTCAAAATAAACAAAAATGGAAAATGTACATCACGTGCTAGCTTTGTATTTAAAATCAAACATTATTTTGGAGTTAAATCCAACAGCTCTTAATTAATTTTTCTTAATTATTTCGGCTTGTGGATAAATGTTTCTGACGTCAGTTAAAATTGCTAGATTCTACGCACCACAATATTTTTGCAGTGTTTTTCAGTTTTATTATCATGACATCATCGTTTAATGACATAATTGTTATTTTAATTAATGAAATAACTAAAAAATTAGTAAAACATCATTAAAAATAACAGAGAAAACATCGAATTAAAAATATCTTGATGACATAAGACATGTGTGAACTCTTTCTTTTTTTTATATATGAAAAGTGGTCAATGGGATAATAAACAAGTACCAATTATCCTTATATGATGTTTGTCTCTATTGTCATTACTGTGATGCACAATCAATTTTTATTCAGCTCTCCACTAGATGTTGTTTTTTTACCTTGTACAGTACCACAAGATCTTAACAAGCAGTAATGTTTATTTTTGATTAACTATGTAAGAACTTGTAGTGTTTTTTTTTTTTTTTTTTTTTTTTTTTTTTTTTTTTAAATATTAACTTTTACTAAGTAATGACTGTATGCATTAGAGTAATGTTGTAAAAGAAATTATGTATGAAAATTTCATTATTTTAACGCTAACCTGGAAATTTCAGGGAATTTTAACATAAGATATTTGTGGCCACCCTGCTTTTTGTACTTTTTCCGATTTTGATTACAAGTTTTTTTTTTTAAGATACTTTCACTTTTGGAACCGGTTTCGAAAGTGAAAGTATCCTCAATAAAAAGAAAAAAAAAACTGCAACCAAAATCACGAAAAAGTAAAAAAGAGCCTGCATAGAGATTGACCTCAGCTATCCAAAGCAAAAAAAAAAAAAAAAAAAAAAATCATTAGCGAGCTGGTGTTTTTGTCTGAGTGAAGTAGACTCTTAAACAAATCATGCCCATACACAGTAATGTTTACGAATTATTTTGTGTAACCCTGTATATGATCTATAGAATTCTATCACAGTGGTTAAATAGGACAAAAAATAAATAAATAAATACAAATTAGTGGTAGAAGTATACTTTCGTGCCTATTTCGCCCCTGTGAAGTCGGTGCCTATGGATAAGTGAAGTTACACTTTCGTTCTCCAAAAGTGGCCCACTTGTGCGCCAATAGTGGGAAAGTATTTTAATAGTAGCCCACTATTAAAATAGGCTTCTCTACCAACAGATAAAAACAATTATTCCAAACAGTTTACTGACAGTTAAGGGTTTAAGTCAATCAAGATTTTCAGGCATTTTCAGATAGGCGGTGAGCATTTGTTTTAATGTTGAGCAATGTTTTTTAACAAGAACGAAAAATCCTGCGTCAAGCATAGATTATGTAACACTTCCAAAATAATTTTACAAACCTTTACCGTAAGATATCTAACTAAACAATTTTGAAAACGCATAACATATTTAAAAATCCAATTTCAGGAATTACCAACAATATTCGGAAAAATATCCGAGCTCTTTTGTGAAGCCCTGTATATGATCTATAGATTTGTATATATACAAAGTAGAATGCTAAATTTTAGTTCCGTTAGGAAACACGTAGCACAGTTTAAAATTTCCCTTCTGCAATTCCCGACAATAAACCGAAATGTACTCGAGAACTTTTGTGCTGCCCTGTATACAATCTATACAATTTATATACTCCAAGTAATAGACAAAAAATGAGTTAAATTTAGTTCAGCAACTGAAAAAGCATTCCCAGCAATTATTATTAATAAGCAGTACTTTAACAGAATTATTTTGTGTGTCCCTGTAAATGAACGATGAAAGCTATACACACAGTATTCTATAGTAAGCCTCTTGTAATCTACGTTAGTGATGTATATCAATTTCAATATGTTTGAAATAGTGAAACATTATTAAAATAAACCGAACTTGACCGTACATAGACCGTAATGTAACGGAATTCTTTTGAGCATCCCTGTAAAGGAACTAAAAGTGCTATGCACACCACATTCTATAATTAGTCTCTTGTAGTGCACCTCAGTGATATATATCAATTTCAATATGTTTGAAATTGCATAACATCGTTAAAATAAACCGCAAATGATTTTTCCCCATAGACCGCAATGTAACGGAATTCTTTTGAGTGTCCTTGTAAAAAAACTAAGTGCTACACACTTCATTTTCAATACCGAACAGGCCACAGTAAGCCTCAATAACATATACCAATTGCATGACGATCCGAGCATATTTACGCGAGTTAGAGCACGGACAGACGGCAGACAGACAAACCGAATTCATAAACACTTTTCAACTATGTTGGAAAGTGTTAGAGGCTCCCTACTGGTACATAGTCCACTATAGATTCATTTCTAACTAGTTTGTGATGAAGCAATGCACACAGTTGATATATAAATAGCATGCATTTGCACGAGGCATTATCAGTATTAGGCACAATACATACAAGTGTTTATTGGATTGCAGTGTTTCTTGCTAATATTTTATTTTCAGGAAAATTCGTTGCATTTGCAAGGTTATAAAATTCAAATCGTTATAATTAGAAAATAAAAATAAATAAAGGGACCATTTTAATGGTTTATCAAAATTTTGCGAAGGGGTCCGTTTTTATGAAATGAAATTTTGTGATGTGTTGGCAAAACGGACCCACCTTTTATAATTCTCTTAATTTTTTAATGAATTATAAAAAATGGTATTTAAAAATATTTATCTTGCAATAGGCATAAAAATATTTATGACGAGAATCCGAAGTTTTCATATTTTTTTTTTCATAAAGTTTAAGAAGATATTTAAAGGTAAGGGAGCTCGAATCGAAAGAATACTGTTTCTAAGGCCGGATATAGTATTGCCTAGTGCGCGTCGTTCGACCCGCGGTTCGGGTTGGATTGGAATGGTTTTTAGGGTTTCGTTTATCTCACGAAACCCTATTACTCCCGCTCCGTTGTCTGTCCGTCATAGAGCCATTCTCAGAAATTATGTAACTTACAGAGTTGAAACTTTGCGTATATATAGATGAATACCAGCTATGAATTTCAAAGTATTGAAATATGAAAAAATCTTATTTTAATAAATAGAGATAAAAAACCAAAATTCTAACAGCCTTTTCCCATTAAATGTAAACATTTTTTGTTAGAGTAGTTGCCAAAAATTAAAAATTCACAAGGAAATTCTTTCTACAATAATTAATTTTCTATATAACGATTTCCACGTGAAAAATTAAAATGAAATAAAAAGTTTCACCAATTGAAAAAAAAGGTTAGTATGAAATAAAAATGATTGACGTCATAATGGTAATAAAACGGAAATTTTCAAAGATTTCTCAATAATACAAGGAGTATGGGTATGTGTATGTACACAAAGCAGATTAATATCGCGTCATTAGAGAATTAAAAAGAAAATCTGACGTCATATTGGAAGTTTAACGAATTTTTCAGATGTTTGTGAATAATACAAAGAAAGTATTAATACAAGTAATAGAGAATAGTAAATATATGAGTTTGAGAAACATATTGAATCATGATAAAAATCCGATTATGGAAATATTCGCATATTTTAGCATTTTGTAGGTGTACAGCATGTTCAATTTTGAAATTATTTTTTTAAATACCGCATTTAGTCCGCATGACAGGTATTATGACAGAATATAATAGCGGGCGTCGCTTGTTTAGATATTCGAAAAAACGAAAAAATAGACCGGTAAATTTTTACTTTATAAAAACACATGACTTTTTTTTGTTGCTAAATGAAATTTATTTGGATTTATTAAAGGATAAAGTGTTTTGAAAGGAATATTAAACGAAACCTATTGAGCGATCTTTGATCACACTTATCCACGTGTTTTTGGTTGGATTGGTGCTAATCTTTTCCGTTGCAGGTCGGGTTGACTGAAGTAGTTTCGGGTTGAGTTTCTATTCTTGCAGGTCATGTTCAAACTCACTATTGATCTATGTTATTATTTCTTCTAAATATTAACGCCACAAAAGTTTTCTGTAGGTCAACGAAGAATAACAGATCAGCTGTCTTTAAAATTAATTTTTATTTCGAAAGAGACGTTCAAATTTTATAGCCAGTCTCGCAGAATAATTTGAGGAGGGAAAAATACCACTGATGTTCAAGTTAAAGGAGAAGGATGTTTTTAAAGCAGAATTTAGTTTTGTGTAGGTATTTTTTAATCTTAAATTATTTTCTTTGATTGTGGTCCAGTGAAAGTATTTTTTTTTTATAAATCCAAAAACAATCAATTATTTTGTTGATAGAGTTGTTTTTTGTCTAATGCAATTACAACCACTACTCCGGGAGGCAATGCTATATTTTTGCAACAAATTTTATCATTGATGATTTTGGTATATAATGTGAGTTAGATGGTATACAAATAAAATTTCTGTCGGTGATCTGGTGTAACACGGCGGGTGTTGTCATAACAATATCGCACAGCCCGCTGCAATATGAGATGAATGGCAATCCGATTTCAGTGATTGGGCTGCCGTTCATTTCACAATGAAGCGGAATGCGTAAGGCTGTAAAGCTTGGGGCTACGGTTCGGATGTCCCTGCTGCAACGCCCTCAGCTTTTGCGATAGTTTAACGACAGTTTCATTCTCAGTACCACCTATCATATATACCATAATCATCGACGCTGAAATTGATTGTAAAAAATATGACGCTGTCTCCCGACATATACAGGGTCGCCATAATTAAAGTAAAGGTTTTTCGAGCTAAATTATTAAAGATGAACAAGGACAAACACAATACCATTTCGTATACGCACAATTTAAGGCATGGGGAAACAGTTTCTAAAGAAGAAGAAGAAGAAAAAAATATATATTCGGCACCAGGGGCAAAAGTGGCACTGCAGGCTGATTTTTGGCAGTGAAATGTAGGCATAGTAACTAAATAAAAGTAAAAATAGTTTATTTATTTTTAAAGCATTCAATGTTTATCTTAAAAATCCCGCCTAATTTCTTGACTGCAATTTATGTTTAAAAAAAAAAAAACGTTCATTTGACATGGACTCCGATTATTGAAAATTCACCGCTTTGATTTATACTTAATAGAAAGCGCGACCAAGTTAATTAAATTTTTTTTTTTAATTGCCCTCCTAAAAAAAGCATCATTTAAACTGTCTATATTTAAGATTTCTAAACTGTTTTCTCAACGTATAGTCATGATTTAATTAATATTAAAATATTGAATTATAAAAGAGTATTAAAAAAAATATATTACACTCTTTTATTTTATTTATATTTTCTACTTTTTAGTGTTTAAAATCTTTCGTTGTTGCAGTTTTACAGACAGGTTTTGGCGAGAGTGATTTGGCGCATAAAGAACACCCATTGTTTTTGTAACTCGTAAACAAGTTGTAACTTGTAACTCTAAAGATTATTTGGCGATTTATCACTTGCGACCGGCTAACGGAAAGATGCTTTAAAATTAATTTATAATTAAGTTCTAAAAACGTTAAAATATTATACTTTTGTAGGAAACACACTTGTGTACATAAATTTTATAATTCTAGCCTACCAAGAAGTGGGTGGAAAAACGATTACAAAATTCCATCTTTACATTAACGTACAAAACTCTCTTATATCTGGTGTCGAAAATGTAAATTATTTTTTCCTTTATAAATAGTCCCCATAGTCTAAATAGTATTTATACAAAATTTGGCCCCAGTACTTATATATATATATATATAATTGAGCTCTAAACACCTATACTTTAATTATGTTCACCGCTGTACATACAGTCAATTCTGCTTAATTCGAGCTTACATTTATACCAGTTATGAGGGAAATTCATTAAGTAAGTCACAAAAGATAATTAAATAATAACTTACAATGATATTTACTTCAAAACTATTTTTATTTCTCAACATATTCTCCACCAATATTTATGCACTTATATCACCGTTTTATCAGTGCCCCAACACCAGCTGCATAACATTCTTTGGGTTGCTGTCTCTGCCACATTAGGACTTCAAGTTGAACCTTTTCATCATCTGTGAACATCATCTTGCTTCCAAGATGGTTTTTTAGTGGACTAAACAGATGAAAATCGCTTGGGGCTAATCAACCAAACTTTTGAGTTGTCTCCTGTGTTCAACTTGAAATCCAAATGTGGCTGAGACAGCAACCCAAAGAATGTTATGCAGCTGGTGTTGGGGCAGTGATGAAACGGTGATATAAGTGCATAAGTATTGGTGGAAAATATGTTGAGAAATAAAAATAGTTTTGAAGTGAATATCACTGTAAGTTATTATTTAATTATCTTTTGTGACTTATTTAATGACTTTCCCTCGTAAAAGCTGGATTCAAAAATAGTTTTAGACAGGGCTTTACAAATTTGATAAAATCTGGTAATTAGCAAAAAATTCTAGTCGCCAGTAAAATATATTTACCTCCCCCCCCCCTCCCCTGTTATTGATTTTCAAAAACAATAAAAGTTTTTTTAATGAATTAATTGAGAAAAAAATAATAAGAATGGTTTAGAATAGTTAGTTACGTAGTTTAGAATAGTACATAATTTAGAAATATAATATAAGTTTTCTAATGAAACCTGTCCAAATTATATTTCTCTGAAAAAAAAAAAAATACTGTAACGGCTGAATTAACTGGCAGGTTCGGAAAATGCTGATTGCCGAATGTTTCAAATGTCCGGATAGTTGAGTGCTGCAAAATCTATATCTGATGTGGGGAGGGGAGCATCGATGAAATAATGAAGCAGGAAAACAATTTTTTGCTATTTTCCTATCGAAATTAGTCATATAATTCTGATTTTATTATTGTAAAATTTTCATTTGAGGAACTTATGTTTAGCAAGTTAAAAATGAAAGTTAAAAATATTTTAGTTTTATTTCTTAATATTGGAGGTGAGAAAAAATGCCGTTTGTGCTCATTTGGTAGGTCAATTTTTGTACCAATAAAAAAAAAAAAAAAAAATAGTCAGATTAAATAACTTGGTCGCCAAATGAAAAATCTTGGTCGCCAGTGGCGACCCGGCGACTGCATATGTCATGCGCTGGTTTTAAAAGTCACATAATTCGATTTTTCGAACCATTTGTTTGGGTAATTCGAATATCTTGAGTCACGGCTCGGCGTCTCGTGCATTTTATTGCCAAGTCCTCCATTCTCAACGAACACTCCAGGGTGCGGCTATTTTTTGCTCCGTTAGTTCTTGAAAAATCGAAAGTTGAAGGTTATTTGTTGGCTTCTTGGTTGAACTTATAAATGTGTTTATAATTAATTAACATTCATTGCTGTTATAATCAGATAATTTTGTATAAGTATCCAAATTTCCTCGATACTCGCTACACTTGAACGTAGACTAAGTTTTGTGTTTACCATGATTTATAAAATGTGAGTACTGACATTGTTTTCACGATTTATCGTTAGGATATAAGTTTTAGAAGTCTTGATTTTAAAAATTGTCAAGGAATTATTGCTCTAGTAACCAATGCACACTGTAGTATGCGGTACTATAACAACAAATAATAATATTGATAAGAATAATAAATAAATACAAGAAAGAAAATTCATGCGTCAATCATAGACAATGAAACACTTTTCAACACAGAATACTGTAACAAAACTTCACCGTTCAATAAGGAGAAATATGAAGTCAAATTCACAATTTAGAAACCACATAACTTATTTGAAAATCCAATTTCAGCATTTACTATGTATAGTCGGAGAAACATTCGAATTGCCTGTATATGATCTATAGATTTGTATATATACCTACAAAAGTTCAGTTAGGAAACGCATAACACAAGTTGAAAATTCCCCTTTAGCAATATCTGCCAATAAGCAGAAATGTACTCGACATCTTTTGTGCAGCCATGTACATATGATTTATACATACCAAGTAATATGCAAAACATTTGTTAAATTTAAAAAACTGTAATGCATGGTATTCTTGATTAAATTATTTTTCCAGTGGTATATAGTTCTTATTATGGTATTACTAAGAAATATTTATTGTTATGAGCCATCAAACTTTAAAAAAGCATTTTTCCCAAAAGGTTTCCACAATTTTGGGCACTACTGTATATACACTAGCAATTAATTATTGCAGTGTATTATCCCATATAGGCCATTACTTTTAGCATTTTCCAACATAGTTGAAAAGTGTGCCTGACTTCGGTTTGTCTGCCCATGTTCTAACTCTTGTAAATATACTCGGATTGCCCTGAAATTTTTATATGCTACTGATATTTGCTATAGCACAATTTACCACAGCTGAAAACGCACTTTTCGAAAGTACTGTTCACAGACATTTCTGTAACCGAATTCTTTTGTGTGTCCCTGTAAATAAACGATGGTTGATATGAACATCATAAACATCTTGTAGTGCACCTCAGTGATGTATATCAATTGCAATATATTTGAAGCAGTGTAACATCATTAAAATACACTGCAAACGATTTCCCCCAAAGAACATTATGTAACGGGATTCTTTTGAGTGTCACTGTAAACAAACTTTAAATGCTACACACTCCATTTCAATAGCCAACATGCCGTAGTGATTATCAATAACATATATCGGTTACATGGCAATACTGGTATATTTACGTGAGTTAGAGCGCGAACAGACAGACGGCCAGATAAACCGAATTCATAAACACTTTTCACTTGCGTTGGAAAGTGTTAAAAAACATTGAAATTGCATATATTTGTCTAATTTAGAGGCAAACTAACTAAAATAATTGAAAATAAAAATAAAATTTTGTATTGTATATCCTATGTTGGAGATACAGGGGCTTCAAACATAAAAACCAACTAAAAATAACAACTAAATTTTTCGAACATCTAACTATTTAAACTATCTAAACAGTCCCTTGAAGTTGGTTTGACTTCCCCCCCCCCCCTTAAATTACTTAAAAAATAGTTAGAGTGCTCTAAAAATGTAAAAGTTGCAAACTCTTCTAACATCAAAATCATTATTTTTTTTTCTTAAAAAATTACTTTTCGTAGTTAGAGTACTCCAGAAACTTAAAAGATAATGTTCTTAAAACATCAAAATCACTATTGAACTGTGTTTTTTTGTTATTACTTCTAAAAGTTTTCTGTATTTCAACGAAAAAATAATGGGATAGCCTGG
The DNA here is from genome assembly GCA_963931845.1 of Maratus michaelseni. Taxonomy (NCBI): domain Eukaryota; kingdom Metazoa; phylum Arthropoda; class Arachnida; order Araneae; family Salticidae; genus Maratus; species Maratus michaelseni. The sequence continues at coordinate 51,308,388 of OZ007594.1, read as the reverse complement.
CCTGTCTCTATAAGGTCAATTTTTATTTCGAAACAAAGGAGACGTTCAAATTTTATAGCCAATTCCGCAGAATAATTTGAGGAGAAAAACAGCATTGAAGTTCAAGTTACATAAGGAAGTTGTTTTTAAAAGTAGAATTACGTTTGATTTGCTGTTTCGAAAGTCCTTGTTTGTTGGGTATTTTATTATTATTATTATTTTTGTCTTAAATTCACTTGAAATATCCTTTAGTAAAATAGGAACAAAAAGTTTATTTCATAATAAAGTTATTTATTATTTAATACATAGAAGTATGCATGAGCTTAATTATTACTCGATTCGTATTGATTGTGCTTTTTGCAGAAAATATTAACCGACTTTAAACACATGCGTTTGTATACAGGGTGTCCACAACATAGCTTTACAGTTTCAAGCTTTTATTACAACTACAAACGAACAGATCTACATGTATGAAAAGTCGTAGAATATTAGGATTATATATTGAAGCTCTTTTCTCTCATAAATCAATAAATCTCTATATATGCATATCAATTATATGATTATCAATTTGACGTGCTTAGAGCTAACCAATGGTATACACATATAGAGGTTTATTACTTCATCTAAAAAAAAAAAAAAAAAACTTCAACATATAATCGTAATTTTGTACTGCTGTTCATTTGTAATAAAAGCCTGAAATAACAAAGATATTTTGTGGCTACCCTGTATATTTTGTCCCATATATGCTCACGCATAACTTTTGAACGGATTCTCCTATTTTCAAAATTCTTTTTTTGTTGAAAAATGCTCTGTCTGGTGGTTGTCCCATTTCAATTTCATAAGGATTAAAAAAAAATGGCGTGTTTGCCTTTATGTGTGTTTTCACCTCTTGTTTCACTTTATAGACTCTAACTTTAGTAAAATTTGGGCAATCATGACGAATTTTAAATATCTATGTTATAAAGCAAAAACATGTCAGTGAGTATAACGCCGACGTCATATCGAGGGTGGCAACGTCTTAAGCAATCACTTTCGCTTTTTTTTGCATATTTTATTAACTACTAAACATTACAAAAGTTGAATTTTTACGCACCCATTTTTTTTAAACATCCCAAATTTCAATTTATTATGAATAAAGTTCTATCCTTATGTGAAGTGGTGCTGATTAGTTTTTGGAGAAAATCCCCTAAGAGGATGTTCGACGGTTTGTTCGATTTAGGCGATTTAGGTTATCGTCAGTTTATGTGCGCAGAATTCAACGAAACATCAAATTTGGAATCTTCATAATAGGAATAGATTGTCATTCAGTTTTGGTTACAGTCATCTAAGAGGAGGTGTTCAAATTCGATGATTTGCTCGAATTATGTGATGTTTATTTCACCAGTTTAAATGAACAGAATTCAACGGAACTTCCCGCTTAGCATTCTGAATATTGGAATACACTGTGTAAAAAGTTTATTTGCTAAATCAATTTAATTTATTGCATTATCTAAATCATTTAATTGATTGGATTTATATGGAAGAAAGTATGTAATGGCTATAACATACTAGTTCAAAAGTCTATCAGTATAGTGTACAGACCGATTATGGAAGACTCACCCATTTGCATTTAAAATAATGTAAATAGTTCAGTATTTGTTTCCGGCTAATATTGCATAACGAAATTAAAGCTTCGCCAAAAAATAATTAAATATATAAATAAAAATATATAAATAAATAAAAACGCATGATTAATAGACATATGAAAACGAACCACGCATTTAACCCTTGTAATGTCCATGGTAGCGTATATGCTATTATAAGAGCTGCCAATTTAGTTGATTTTTGTATTCAGATATTCCGAATTCATACCAGAAATTGGCATGGAAATCTTTCCTTTATTTAATGACATACATTCCGGGATTAAAAAGAAACGAAAAATAACAGTTGTTATATCTGGAGATGTGAATTCAGATTTTACTAATTTTGGAATTTCTAAAATACATTCTACCATGAACATTAGAGAGTTAAACAATGAAATATTCAGAATAAAAAAGGCTGCAGTAATAAGTTAAATCTTTGGAGGTTTCTTTGGCTACAAAGTCATAGCATTCGGTTAATACAAAAGTAGTATTTTTAATAAATTTCAAAACTTTTTTTTTTTTTTGAAAAATGATATATTCATATAAAAATGCGTTTTGATGTCAGTGCGCAATGTCAAATATGTATTAAAAGAGAAAAATCTATTACAGTATTAATTTAAAAAGAGTTTTCACTTGTGTACACCCCAGGGTTGGTGTAATGTTGCGCAGGGCCCTGGTAAATCACTTAGCGGGCCCAATTTATCTGACTGCAATAATACAAATCTTTCTTAGGTGGGTTCGTAATTATATAAATACGTAGCATCTATAGTCGGCGTCTGGTCTGTCCGTCTGTCCGCATATAACAGCGCAGAAACTACCCATCCGCATGGTTTAAAATTTAATATATGTAATCGTTGCAGAATTTTGTCGATTCATTTCAAATTGGATGAAAATCGAATCAAAACTTAAAAATATATTACTAAAAGTTTTCTTCATTCTATTAAATCCTATCATACGTAATTAATTCAATGCTATCCCATGATAGGTAATGATTGTAGGTTGTCATGGTTATTACGTCTTATTTAAGATGGAGCCCTATTATTTCCGTATTACTGAGTTTAAAAACCGAATTTGGATACTAAAATAGTTTAATTATAGCAATCCTATAATCTATACCGACAGTTTTTTGAATACATGATGCTTCCGGAGAAATAGATATTAAATGGAAAAAGTGTCTCAATATGAATTTCAAGTTCTGATATTTTCAAAGCTAGGCTTAAATTTCCCATTGGAATTTTCAGTCAATGTCAACAAATGATAAAATGTTTCCAACTTAAAATGTATTTATTTTACTACGGAAATTAACCCTATCATAATAACAGACGATATAAACATTTATAAAACAAATTATAGTACGAACACACCTCATTTGTCGCGTTTGACGTACAATTTCCAACTTGTTAAAAATTGTATCTATCATAGAATGATTTATAATATAGAGTGTAAAATATATGAAAAATAACATGCAAATTTTTCGAGATGTAATGTGTATAATTATTTTTAACTTCCAACAACCTTCTCTCCTTCAGAATACGTTAAATATTTATTTTTTGCGTTTACGCGTTTACTTCCATGTAATCTCTCGTCTATACATTCCCCGACAATTATACATCGACTTTGGCTGTAAGAAATAAAATTAATACTAACTTTTTTTCGTAAAAAAGCATTTAAAGAAAAATTTAGAGCAATGGTATCATTAATTTAAACGGGATATAACGTTATTTTTACACGGGATAACGACGCTGGGGACCCCTAACAAGACTGCTAGTGGCGCGGACCCCGTTTGCCTCATGATTGCGCCGGCCCCTTGTACACCGAGCAGTATTTTCTGCATCCTGAGAAATCCGGGTGGTGGTGTTTAAAAACACAAAATACTACAAATATTTAAGGCAGTTCTCAAATTCAAACTGGCTACTTACTGACAATTTTTTTTATTGCAATTTTGTTCCCTGGTGGTGGTGTTTAAAAACACAAAATACTACAAATATTTAAGGCAGTTCTCAAATTCAAACTGGCTACTTACTGACAATTTTTTTTATTGCAATTTTGTTCGCAAATGCACGAAATTGGCAAGTGCTCTTATTCAGAAACTATGTAATCGAACAGTTTTTTTCTTCTATCTTTCGTTAAGGTGGTTCTCAAATTCCCTGCTCAACAACGCGAAACTCTCTGACACATTTTTCGAATCATTTTTAAATGTAACGGAATAAAATTGGCAGGCCTGACTATTGAAGCGTTTTGGAATCGAATAGCGTTTTTCATTTTTTGATAAACGCATTACTTGCCGAGTTGTAAGCGATTCTTGTGACGTTACGACAAGTTTTCTTCTCCCTTTCTCGTGCTGCCGCGTTGGGAATTCGTTTTGAAACGCCGACTTTGGCAGTATTTTCTAACCCTCCACTCCCCGCCGCCCCCCCCCCCCCCCCAAAAAAAAAAGGAAAACGCCATTTCTTTATATAGTTTGTGAATAAGAACATCTTCTCATTTCATGCGTTTCCGAAGAAAAATAAATTCAGAAATGTGTCAAAAAGTAGCTCCATTGGATTTGAGAACGGCTTTAAAGGCGGAAAATATTTTAGAAAATGCTGTCAAAGTTGGAGTTTTGAATTGAATTTCTGGACACGACAGTCCGGGAGAGAAAAAAAAAGCTGCTGACAGGAGACAACAATCGCTTATAATTCAAGAAGTAATAATTTAACCAACAATAAAAGAAACTGTTCCATTACAAATCACTGTAATAATTATGTCTCCAGGTGTCATGCTTTTACGTTTAAAAATGTGTCAGAAAGTTTCGTGTTGTTGATTGGGGAAAAATATTTTTTCGAGAACCGCTTTAACCTCTTTAGACCTAAGGTACACAACTGTGGATCTCTGTTCTTTTCCGCATAAAAGCTAAACTGTTTGATTTTTTTTTTTTTTTTTTTTAATTTCTACTTTACTTCTTAGTATATAGCTGAACGTTTGTTGCTTTGGAACAAAACCAATAAATGATGCTTATTTTCTGATAAAATAAATATTATTTTCATTTGAGTTTGCAAAATGCCTCCAAGACCTTGGTCACACTGTCTTGAAGACATTTTGCAAACTTTAGATGAAAATAACATTTATTTTACGAGGAAATAAGCATCAGTGCTGCCATTTATAGGTTTGGTTCCAAAGCGAAAAACTTTCAGCTATCGAAATAAAGTAAAAATGCATGAAAAAATCAAACAGTTTAGTTTTTATGAGGAAAAAAACAGAGGTCTACAGTTGTGTACCTTAGGTCTGAATTGGTTAAAGCGGTTGTCGAAAAAAATATTTTCCCCACTCAGCAACGCGAAACTTTCTGATACATTGTTAAACATAAAAGTATGAGACTTGCAGCCTGCTGGCATAATTACTGAAGTGATTTGTAATCGAACGGTTCTTTATTTTTTGTTAAATTAATTACATCTTGAATTGTAAACGATTGTTGTCCCCTGTCAACAGTTTATTTTTTCAGCATTTTCAAAAATATTTTCTGCCTTTACGGCAGTACAAGGAAAGTTATTCTTTAATATTCTTTTTTCAAAGTTATTCTTAAACCAAAGTTATTCTTTCGCGTGCCAAAAGAGGCACGCGCGCCATAGGTTCGCCGTCCTTGATCTAATCTGGTGTCATTTTGTTTGTGCAAAAGCCACGAATGTGTAATCGCGAATGTATAATCGCTAATGTGCAATCGCAATGCGTTTATGTGAGAAATTATTTTATGTCGGTAAATTAATTTGTTTCAATAATTAATTTTGATTTTATTGGTAGTTTATTCAGTATTAGATAGGTTAGTTGTTAGTCCATTAAAAATGCCAGTAAAAGTATCAAACGTAAATCCTCAATGGTGAGAAATACTGCGAATCCTACCGGGCTGAAATGTTATTTAAACTATAGTAGCAAAACAATATTGAGCTAATACTCTTGCATTGGCTACATGCGGGCGAATATGGAAATATTGACTAGTGGCATGAAATATTGCCTCAACATCGGACTGTTTACATTTTGTTAATATTGGCAAAATATATTTAGCCATTTCATTGTCAATAGTAAAAAGCCAATGTTTCAACAACATTGGCGTTCCATTTCAGATATTTCCAATATAAAACCAATATCTTAGCAATGATATTTCATTGAAAATATTTCTAATATAAAGTCAATATTTATTCTCAATATTTAGATCAATATTAGAATTTAATTAGAAGTATTTCCAATATAAAGCCAATGTTTCTGCAATAGTGGCGTTTCATTGCAAATATTTCCAATGTAAAACAAATATCTCAGTAGTAGAGGGATTTCATTAAAAATATTTACAATATAAAGCATTCAATATTGAAATCAATATGATCAATATTTCTGTTGTAAAGCCAACGTTTCTGCAATATTGGCGTTTCATAGCAAATATTTTCCTTTTTCATATCCACTTCATACCCAATATAAAATCAATACCTCAGTAGTAGTGGTAATTTATTGAAATATTTCTAATGTAAAGCCAATATTTAATCAATATCGGAATTTAATTGGAAGTATTTGCAATGTAAAGCCAATGTTTTTGCAATAGTGGCGTTTCATTGCAAATACTTTCGATGTAAAACCAATATCTCATTAGTAGTGCGATTTCATTAAAAATATTTCCAATGTAAATCCAATATTTAATAAATATCGGAATTTAATTGGAAGTATTTCCATTGTAAAGCCAATGTTTTTGCAATAGTGGCGTTTCATTGCAAATACTTCCAATGTGTAACGCTATTTTGGATATGCAAATTTTGATAAGGTAAAAATGATTTAGAAAAAGGAAAAAATAAATAAAAAGGGAATATAAATGAAATTATTGAATGAAATTAAATATTTATGATAAATCAAAATTTTTAAATCCGAAACATCGTCACAGGACGTGATCGTATAGCAAATTCTAACATGATAATCAATATTTTAAAGGTAATATTAAAACAGTTTGTAATAATAAATAAAAAAAAAGGCTGGAAATTATATAAAAATACTTGATTTAGATTTATTAAAATAAATTATGAATACACATATTGATTACCAGATCAGAAGTGCTATAAAAAATATAAAAACTCACCCTAGTGTAGAAATGAAGGTACTATTAATATATTTAGACATTTCCTTTTATTTAAGCATTCACATAATAATAATTAGAACAATAACACTTATTGGTCGACCAACTATTTAATACAATTACAATTTTTACCTTTCAAATTAATAAAATTATGATGATAGCATTATTACAATTTATGAATACGATGTTTAATTTTTAATGATGATATTATCAGAAAAACATCGGATTTTGTAAACACTATTAAAACTATTGATGATGGTTAAATGTACAGTTTATCACTGTGATGCTTTTCTTTTGATAATGATGGTTGTAAATACAGTTTATGAATACGATGATTAATGCAGAGAAAGTTTAGACTAGGCAAACGTCAACAGTTTATGAATATGATAATTAATGCAGAGAAAGTTTGAACTTTGTAAACGTTAACAGTTTATGATTATGATGATTAATGTAGAGGAAGTTTGGACTTGGTAAACGTCATAAATCTATTAATGATAACTAGAAAAATAGACTCTAAACACAACGATTGATTTTGTAGATGATGGCTGGAAACACTATTGATGAATATGACGACCTATAGCAGAAATTGAAATTGATTATTACGATAACTGTCCGCAGAACAATTAAAAAAAGGAAAATTTGGTAAACTTTAAACATCTGCAGAGAAAGGTGGAACCTAAGAATCACAATTCACTATAATTCTTATCAGTACAGGTTTACCCGAAGATGGTAAAATTTAACGACATACTGAAGACAACTGCATAGATGAAAATGACGGACACCTCAGATATTCTGAAGATAGCCGCATGAAAAGTTATTATTTTTAGCAAAAGTAGTTAAAGAAATTTTTGTGGAGTTTGAAGAATTGGATATATGATTGCTGAAATTGGAAACTATTTCACACCAATTTCTTCTATATAACTCTGTGTTGTAAAATTATATTTCTTTAGAGAACACGAACCTTGTGCCGTCGAAAATCTTAGACAATCCTGCTAGGGCCCGCAGCATATACTTGACGAAACATATCACGTGATCCCGAAACGCATGTATTTGAGGAAGAAGGACGTGCCAACATGGCTAAAATACCAAAACATCAATCGCGCGATGTTTGAAAGTAAAAAGGAGTAATTACTATTTTTTATCATAACTTCGTAAGTTATTAACGATTTACAAACCAAAAACGGAATCTGAAAGTAAATAAATAAATCTGTACAATGAATATGAATTTGAAACCAAATAATTAATATTTAGTAAACTCGAATTTTGCCTTTCTGACTTAGATTTTTTTTTTTTTTTTTTTTTTTTTTTTTTTTTGACGTATCTTTTGATAGGCGATAAACTAAGTTAAGATTACTTTTACGGAATATTTAATTAATGAATTATTACTTTTATGGAATTAATTAATTATTATTATTTAAATTATGAATTTATTTAATTAATGAATCCTTTGATGAAAATTTAAAAATAGTTTTTATGATTAGTATTTAATAACGGAATAAAAATAATTTAAAGGAATATTTGAATTTTTAAGAAAGAAAAATTAACTTATTGAAAAAGGATTATTAATTTTAGCTAAGTGGGGAATTAAATTAAATTACTGAATTAATTTAAATGTATTAACACAGAGGCAATGTACGGTGACGTAACACAATGTAAAACCAATATCTCAGTAGTAGTGCGATTTCATTGAAAATATTTTCCATGTAAAGCCAATATTTAATCAATATCGGTATTTAATTGGAAGTATTTCCATTGTAAAGCCAATGTTTCTGCTATATTAGCATTTAATGGCAAATATTTCTAATTTAAAACCAATATCTCAGTAGTTGTGTGATTTAATTGGAAATATTTCCGATGAACGCAGTAATGGTAAATACATGAAAATTATTGGTTCGCTATTAGGATTTTTTGATTAAATTAACAAAAACTGACTCAAATAAATAGCAACAATCCTTAACAATCAACAAATAAAAAACACCTTTATCAAAGCGTAACCACATTTAAAATTTTCTTTAATTTTCATGCACCTAAGCGCTAAAATTAAATAATAATAATAATAATAAAATACATTAAAAAAAAACGAAAAGAAAAGAGAGACAATCATTTTACCCGAAGCAATGTTTTATTAAAAATGAAGAATAGCCGAATGAAATACATTTGATGTTATAGTTGCTCCGGGCGTGTTGAGGTGTGGAGGTATCATATATATGCTATTATATAACCAGACTATTTATTGGTGGACGTCTATTTTTCTCAAGATGTGAAGTAACCATTATTGTTGAATATGCTTGATAAAACCAGGATCTTTTCTTTACGGAACGAACTATTTTTTGATGACTGGTGCGCAACAGAGGAATGTGCGTCTTAATTTTTCTCCCTTCTTCTTAAACCAACTCTGGATTTTCTGTTTTTTGGTCGATTCGTTTTTTGAAGAGCTAATCATATTTTCGAAAGTTACGTTTTCAACATTACTCTTTTTTTCATCTTTCTTTTCAAATTTACGTACAAGATTGTTGAAATCCTCATTATGTTTTTTATTTTCGCTAACGCGTGAAGTATTTTCATTTATGTGACAGGATGAATTTGACTTTTTTGAATTACCATGATCAAATCTTATCATTAAATTCTTTGGAGATTTCTTTGTATGATTTTTAGATTTCTTTGTATTGACATTATATCTGTCTGTTTTGCTGTCGTTTGTATCATTAAGATTTTCTCTTTTCATCATTTCCTCATTTCGCTTTATCATAATATAATCAACCATACCGTGTAAGTTTGGATACAGAGTAAAATCTTTAAACGTAGTATCAGATCTAGACTTTATATTTTCGTGATCATCCACAATCGAATCATATTTACCATTCCTGTTTTTATATCTATTTGAATCTGCCTTTTCTTCTTTATTATTTGGTGCCACATTATTCATAATATCTACTTGACTATCACCTTCTTGAGGAATATCTAACACATCATCACATCTGTTTTTAGATTCTTTAAGTTCTTTAAATTTCGTTACGCATTTGGCATTCATGTCTTCATACCCACAGTCATCCGCAGTTACTTCATCATTTGCTGCAGTATCATGAATAATATCTACTTGGCTATGATCTTCAACAAAATTTTCTGAATATTCTTTTCGCGGGATACAGGCGACCTCACGGTGTGGTTGCAATTGAGATTTCACAATATTTCGGTATGTAAGTATAGGTAGAATATGGTCATTGATTATATTACCCCAAGTAGAATCTTCCACTACATAATCTCCAAGATATATTTTAACATCAACATTTAATTGTGATTCTGGTCCGAAAAATTCAACAGTAACTTTATGATAGCCAAATCCAATTCCACCAGCATACTTGATGTCGATACGTTCTAGATTCAAAAGAGTTAGCTCTGTAGCTCTTAATCTGAAATTTATTGTGTCAATCTCACCTCGACGAAACTTTTTGCATAATATATCCATTTTAAAACAATATTATAATATGTTTTACGTTAAACTCGCTATAAAATCGCTTTTTATATGAGAGCAATCACAAACGAGACATTAGTCGCAATTTGCTTAATGATTACAAAGAATTCTCTGTTGCGAAAACCATTGTAAATTTCTATTTTCAGATTTACATTGTTGTTACGCGTTTGCATTGTTTAAAAAGTAATTCTTGTAAAATATTTCATGAATCTTTCGTAGTTTGTATTTAACAATGAAACAATGAAGTTTAACAATGAAATAAATATTAATTCGATAGTTTACCATCCTGATTTTAAACCACCTCGAAACTAATTTATCGTCAATAAAGCAAAAATGAAGACTCTGTTATCGTCGACACTAATTGTTTTCTTCGATATCGACGAAAACAATTAGTCTATCAAGATTAATTGACAGAATACAGGATTTGGCACGAGAAATAATAATGAGAAAAAATATTCTTTATTTAAAAGGAACCTCTGAAATGTTCCGAAGAGATACAGTTAGGAAGTGCTTTTTAAATTAAATTATGTTGATACACTAGATCCATATTATAACGCGCATAATGCAAAACAATAAAAAATCGCGAATACCCAAAGGAGGGATATAACCGAGGACGTTTAATAAATATAAGAAAGATTTACATAACCACTAATGTCTCAATAAATTTACTGAAATATAAAAATGGCCTTTATAGATTAGAACTTTTTATTTATTTATTTATTTGAAATTGTTCTGTGTTAAACTTTTTAGTAGTATTTTCTTTAAATATATACAACCCCACAGTCCTCGTCTTTAGGTCGCAAGGGATTTTATGCATATTACTTCACACTACACAAAAAAATGACGACGCAATTTACGGGTTAACTGTAGATAGCAGTTGTTTGATTTTCAAAATAGATGCGATAATGAATTAATTATTTTTGATAAATCTCACAAAAAATGCCCTAATATCGCAAAACGAAATGATTTCTTTTGTTTCGCCAAATCCTTGGCAATTTCAGCCTTTTTTTTTTATGAAGCTAAATGTAACACAACACTAGGATATTCTTTTCTTAGTTGCATCAACCACTACACTTACATTTTCAAAAATATTGGTGTATTAAAGGTTTGTTCCCGTTGCTTTTTTTCCCCCGTAAAAAAAACGAAAATTTCCGTTTTGATTTGCCCATTTCCTCCAAAATACCAAAGATTAATCAATGTGAGGTTAAAATTACCTTAAATCCTCCAATATGAAGCTGCATTTTCTTCAAACCGCCATAGGGGTATTCCTGCAACTGTACTGCTTGTTACTTTTTTCGTATCTGAAACGGATTTTTTACGTATGTTTTTTACCCGTCAAAACACGAAAAATTTGGGAACCGAAGTTCAAAATTTCCTGAAAATTTTCAGTCAGAAAACGAAAATTAATAGAAAAAATCTCTTACAATTACAGGTGTGTTCAACTTTAGGCAATTTGGTGCCTGTACTTTTACATTTTTTTTTTGACGAAATAGTTTTTCAGAGTGTACTTCTTCACTTGCAATGCATAATAACATTATGATGAAGATGCGGAAATCTCAAATTTGAGATTCTTAAAGCCCTTTGCCACTTTCTTAAGACATTTTATTATTTTAGATGAATTCTGATAAAATTTATACAGTTGATTTAGCAGGCTGTCAATTCTTGATAGGTACTCTGTATCTTTAATCGCAGGCATGAAAGTAGGAAATAGAAAAATAATGTGGAATTATTTTTTAATTTGTACAATAGCACCAAAACTTTTAAATATTAGACACATTTTAACAGATATTTATACAATAAAACGAAATAGAACTGTATGTATGATTGTTATTTTCTTTTTGTAACTTAGAAAATATTAAAGAGAAACACAAACAATAAATGTATGCTTTCGTTGAACCAAAAAAAAAAAAAAAAAAAAAAAAAATTAAGAGGGTTTACTAAATGTGTAAATCGAAATATATTTGATGAAATTATGTGAAGTAATTTTTCAAAGCAAATATTATTCTGGATGATTTAGCTGTTTAAAAATTTTCCCTTCTTTCAAAAAAAAAAAAAAAAAAATCGTTCTTTCTCTTTTTAAAGTACATAAAAAAAATCACTCTGAAAAGACACTTTACAACTTCACTTACATGATTTTCAGATGCCTCATCAACTTACTATAATATAAGCTAATATTTGATTTGATGGCGCTTTTGCATAGTAGTTCAGAAACAAACTCTAAGGATTTGAGTAGGCAAGTAGCCCTGTATATAAAGTTAGAGAACCGATAAAATTTCTCTGTTAAAATCATATTTTATATATTTTTTTATACTTTTAATTAAGTTTCGCGTTCTGGAGTGAAGGAAAATATTTTTTCGAGAACTGCTTTAACCTTTTCAGACTTAAGGTACACAACTGTAGACATCTGTTCTTTTCCTCAAAAAACTAAACTGTTTGATTTCATTTTATATTTTCAGTTTACTTCTATAGTATATAGCTGAACGTTTGTTGCTTTTGAACAAAACCAATAAATGATGCTTATTTTCTGATAAAATAAATATTATTTTAATTTGAGTTTGCAAAATGCCATCAAGACCTTGGCCACACTGTCTTTGAAGACATTTTGCAAACTTAGATGAAACTAACATTTATTTTACGAGGAAATAAGCATCAGTGCTGCCATTTATAGGTTTGGTTCCAAAACGAAAAACTTTCAGCTATCAAAATAAAGTAAAAATGTATGAAAAAATCAAACAGTTTAGTTTTTATGAGGAAAAAAAACAGAGGTCTACAGTTGTGAACCTTAGGTCTGAATAGGTTAAAGCGGTTCTCGAAAAAAATATTTTCCCCCACTCAGCAACGCGAAACTTTCTGATACATTGTTAAACATAAAAGCATAAGACCTGCAGTCTGCAGGCATAATTACTGAAGTGATTTGTAATGGAACTTTTTTTTATTTTTTGTTATATTAATTACATATTGAATTATATAAGCGATTTTTGCCTCCTCTCAATAGTTTTTTTTTCCCGGGATGTCGCGTCCTTAAATTCAGTTCAAAACTCCCAACTTTGGCAGCATTTTCAAAAATATTTTCTGCCTTTACGGCTGTACAAGCAAAGCAATACCAAAATTATTCTTTCGTGTGCCAAAAGAGGCACGCGTGCCATAGGTTCGCCGTCCTTGATCTAATATAGTGTCATTTTGTTTGTGCAAAAGCCATGGATGTGTAATCGCTAATGTGCAACCGCAATGCGTTTATGTGAGAAATTATTTCATGTCAGCAAATTTATTTGTTTGAGTAATTTATTTTGATTTTATTGGTAGTTTATTCAACATTAGATAAATTAGTTGTTAGTTCAATAAAAAATGCCAGTAAAAAGTCTCAAACGTAAATCCTCAATGGGGAAAAATAGCGCGAATTCTATCTGGCTGAAAATGCATTGGCTACATGCGGGCGAATATGGAAATATTGACTAGTGGCGTGAAATATTGCCTCAACATCGGATTGTTTACATTTTGCCAATATTGGAAAAATATTTAGCCATTTCATTGTCAATAGTAGAAAGATAATGTTTCTGCAATATTGGCGTTTCATTTCAGATATTTCCAATATAAAACTAATATCTTAGTAGTAGCAGTGGTATTTCATTGAAAATATTTCTAATATAAAGCCAATATTTATTTAATATTAGAATTTAATTAGAAGTATTTCCAATATAAAGCCAATGTTTCTGCAATAGTGGCGTTTCATTGCAAATATTTCCAATGTAAAACAAATATCTCAGTACTAGTGGGATTTCATTAAAAATATTTGCAATGTAAATCTAATATGCATTCAATATTGAAATGTAATTGCAAATATTATGAGCTGTAAAGCCGACGTTTCTGCAATATTGGCGTTTCATTGCAAATACAGGGTCATTCATAATTCCCTCCGGGGTTTCGAAACGTTATAGTAAAAAAACGAAGACGAATATGAAAAAAAGAAACATATGAAATTATTCCGAAACTATTCAAGTTTTACTTACATACATTACAGGTGTTCTATGTGTGAACCCTTGGTCACACGGCATACATCCATGCGATAGTCCAGTTCCTGCCATACTCCGTTTCTTTAAATCTGAATCAGTGGTGTCAGTTCAACGGGCCTTTCCTAATAAATATCGAAAACAGGGACCAACTGACAAAACAATCCATGTGTGGTACCGGAAATTTAAAGAAACGGAGTATGGCAGGAACTGGACTATCGCATGGATGTATGCCGTGTGACCAAGGGTTCACACATAGAACACCTGTAATGTATGTAAGTAAAACTTGAATAGTTTCGGAATAATTTCATATGTTTCTTTTTTTCATATTCGTCTTCGTTTTTTTACTATAACGTTTCGAAACCCCGGAGGGAATTATGAATGACCCTGTATTTTCATTTTTCATATCCACTTCATACCCAATATAAAATCAATACCTCAATAGCAGTGGTAATTTATTGAAATATTTCTAATGTAAAGCCAATATTTAATCCATATCGGAATTTAATTAGAAGTATTTCCAATGTAAAGTCAATGTTTTTTCAATAGTGGCGTTTCATTGCAAATACTTTCAACGTAAACCCAATGTCTCAGTAGTAGTGCGATTTCATTGAAAATATTTCCAATGTAAATCCAATATTTAATCAATATCGGAATTTAATTGGAAGTATTTCCATTGTAAAGTCAATGTTTTTGCAATAGTGGCGTTTCATTGCAAATACTTCCAATGTGTAGCGCTATTTCGGATATGCAAATTTTGATAAGTTAAAAATGATTTAGAAAAAAGAAAAATTAAATAAAAATGGAATTATAAATGAAATTATTGATCGAAATTAAATATTCATGATAAATCAAAATTTTCAAATCCAAAACATCGTCACAGGACGTGATAGTATAGCAAATTCTAACATGACAATCAATATTTTAAAGGTAATATTAATACAGTTTGTAATAAAAAAAATGGGCCGGAAATGATATAAAAATACTCGATTTAGATTTATTAAAATGAATTGAAACAGAAATAATGAATACACATATTGATTACCAGATTAGAAGTGCTAAAAAATGTAAAAAAGTAAAAATTCACCCTAGTGTTAGAAGTTAAGATACTATTAATATATTTAGACATTTCCTTTTATTTAAGCGCTCACGTAATAATAATTAGAACAATAACACTTATTGGTCCACCAACAATTTAATACAATTATAATTTTTACTTTTCAAGGTAATAAAATTATGATGATAGCTTTATTACAATTTATGAATACGATGTTTAATTTTTAATGATGATATTATCAGAATAACATCGGATTTTATAAACACTATTAAAACTATTGATGATGGTTAAATGTACAGTTTATCACTGTGATGCTTTTCTTTTGATAATGATGGTTGTAAATACAGTTTATGAATACGATTATTAATGCAGAGGAAGTTTAGACTAGGTAAACGTCAACAGTTTATGAATATGGTGATTAATGTATAGAGAAAGTTTGGACTTTGTAAACGTCAACAGTTTATGATTATGATGATTAATGTAGAGAAAGTTTGGACTTGGTAAACGTCATAAATCTATTAATGATAACTAGAAAAATAGACTCTAAGCACGACGATTGATTTTGTAGATGATGGCTGGAAACACTATTGATGAATATGACGACCTATAGCAGAAAACGAAGTTGATCATTACGATAACTGTCCGCAGAACAATTAAAAAAAGGAAAACTTGGTAAACATTAAACAACTGCAGAGAAAGGTAGTACCTAAGAATCACAATTCACTATAATTCTTATCAGTACAGGTTTAGCCGAAGATGGTAAAATTTAACGACAGACTGAAGACAACTGCATAGATGAAAAGTTATTATTTTTACGAAAAGTAGTTAAAGAAGATTTTTATGGAGTTTGAGGAATTGGATATGTGTTTGCTGAAATAGGAAACTATTTCACATCAATTTCTTCTAACTCTGTGTTGTAAAATTATATTGCGTCAAAAATCTTAGACAATCCTGCTGGGTCTCGTAGGCCCGCAGCACATATAATGACGTTTAATCTACTTAATCCCTACTTGACGACTGACAAAAATCATAAGAGAAAATCATCATTCAATTTTGAATATATAACTTTAAGCCAAACAAACAAGAGCGCTTCGGAAAACCACTCCCAGAGTCACGACGTCACCAAATTACGCCGCGCGTGTAAGAGTTGAGATGTCTCCTAACAAAAGTTACTCATGAATGGCAACCGTGGGCGAAAAAGACCCAGATCAGACGTCCGCGTCTTGCCTATATGATGTAGAGATCATATATATTTGTAATTTTATTCAAAATTTATAATTTCTTATTTTTTCAAAAAGTTAATTTATATCTTTATTTAAATTCTATTCACTCTAAAGTAAAGTCATATCTATCCCACGATAAATGTTATTTAATCATGTATACGTAATCTTTCATTTATTCTGCAGCTTTCGTTAACCGCATAAAAGTATTTCCCTTCTAAATTAAAAATGCGACGACGGTTATTTCGCATATACATTGATACACTAGTATTCTTTTATTAGAAATATCCGCTCCGCAAATCTATCAAAATTCACTCATATTTTACATCGCGGTGCCTTTATTCTGCCAGTCTTCAATTGTCTGTAGCATCTGGAATGCAAATCTTGATTCTTTTCAACTGCTTGTTTTGCATTTTCTTTAATAACTTTGTACATCCTAAAATTATAAGTTCCGCTTTCCCAGGACAAGCCGCAGGGTTGCCCCGTTAAAACCTATATTTTGATAACCCGCCTCCATTGCATCTCTGTTCTCTATCTCCCACGAAAAATTAACATCATAGAAACTCGACAGAGTTTCTCGCCAAGCATAAGAAACAGCAATGCATTGAACCGTAAATGAAAGGAATTTCCGCCAACGGATACCAAACGATTTTACAAAACATTTTTAGCACTCTGTCTAGTTTATATTTTGCGGACGGGACAAAACGGGTTTTTGACACATCTATATCTCGCGTTCTATTTATGATAGAAACAAAATTCTTGATTCTATGGAATGGGGCGTGCCAAATGACTAAGAAATCAAAAGAAAAACAAGATCTGTGGGGCGTGCCAAGGGACTAAAAGCAAAGTAAGTAAAGCAAAATCCGACGAATAGGTTTTCAGTAAATGCGATTTTAAAAGTGCTGTTTTTTGCACTTTTTAAATCTTGTTCAGACCAAAAACTGTTGACAGTGCTACAGCAATGTGTAATTATCGGATTTTTACGCGGTTTACGTTATTTGAATCGTTTTTATGAGTAGTTCGGACCTTTGTGAGTTTCATGTAAAAATATTAATTAGTTTTTGATTTATATCAGTTTAAAGTTATTGATTCCTAACTTAACATAGAGCAAAAAACTGTTGACAGGGCTACAGCAATGTGTAATTATCGGATTTTCACACGGTTTACGTTATTTGAATCGTTTTTATGAGTAGTTCGGACCTTTGTAAGTTTCATGTAAAAAATATTAATTAGTTTTTGATTTATATCAGTTTAAAGTTATTGATTCCTATACTTAACATAGAGCAAAAAAAAAAAAAAAAAAAAAAAATGACCCAACTCTTTTAGGAATGGTCGTATACTCATGATATTAAGATGTGTTATTACACTCGACCCAAGTAAGCTTCCTATTATAAAAAATCGTAACATTTAAGGTTCGTTTACAGGGTCTCACAAAAGATCTTTTGATATAGGGCTAAAGAGTTGTGTAATTATCCGATTTTTACGCGGTTTGCAACATTTGAATTGTTTTTATGAGTAGTTCAAATGTTTAATATTTCGTGTAAAAATATTAATTAGTTTTTTATGTATACCACTTTAAAGTGATTTATTCCTATACTTAAGATGAAGCAAAAAAAAATATTAAATGGTCTAACTCTTTTCAAAAAGAACGTATGCGCATGATGTTAAAATATGTTACTACGAATGACCTAAGTTAGCTTCCTATTGTAAAACAGAATTGTAGAATTTACTGTTCGTTTACAGGGTAACTCAAAAGATTTTTTAATAAGACTAAAAAGTTGTGTAATTAGCGAATTTTTACGTTGAAGTACATGATTCCTGTACTTAACACAGAGGAAAAACAATAGTAAATTGCATAACTTTTGTCAAATTGGCTAATACACAAGATATTCAAATATGTTACTACATCCTCTCTATTGTAAAGCGGCATTGAAGCATATACGTTTCGTTTACAGAGTCTCTTAGAAGATCTTGATTACATTACAACCGATGTATATTTACTGAGTGAGATGTATTTTAATGATTTTACACTGTTTCAATCTCTGTAAGGTTTCATTATCTTGCTTTAAAATGTAATATGAGTTCATTTTGTCCGTCTGAAATCTCGTCGATGTTAAGCTCTAAATCTATTAAAATATAGTATTTTCATCGATTAAAAAAACTGTGTTTATTTATAAATATATAATTCTAGCGTATCAGGAATTGATTGAGCGATTACAAAATTCCAACTTTACGTTCATGCGCTGAGTAATAGAATGTAAAAATGTTGCTACCCCAAGATTATAAGTTTTGCGTTTAAATATTTGCCGTTCATCGAATCTCCGGCTATGACGAACTTAAAATGCGAAATTTCGTATACAATAGGTGATCGGTAACGAACTGTTCGGTTTACGAACAAATCTGTTAACGAACACTTTCGCGTGAGATTTTTATGTTCGGAGAACGAACACCTCACGAAACAAAGCCATGATGAAGCAATGCCGTGTTTCATATTTGCCGAGCTATACTTATTGCCTCTATTGTCAACTTTGAGAACATTTTAACAGTTGCATACATATGTTCGCATACAATCATTCATGGACTGCCGGAGATTGGGGACCTATATTTTAGGATCACCGAATTGGAATGAACAGACTATATGAACAGAAATCACTTTAATAGTTTTTATACTTTTGCAAACGTTGCGAATTTTATATTTTTCAAATTCTCGAAACGTTGAGTTAAAAAACTTAAACAAATAAAAAACTTCTAAGGTGCTCAGTAATTTTCAAAAATAATATATTTAATATGTTAGTATAAAAATCCCTGTAATTTTTTATACTAATAGAAATAGGTTCGTAGAAATTTTTTTTTTGATTATTCTCTGTAAAGTATGCTCCATAAACTTATCGTTGTAGTTGACCGAAAAAAAGTGCTTCTTATTTTTCCACATTTTTCTGAAACTGTAGTATTTTAATTAGTTTGTAAACTACTGTAAAATTGACCAATTTTTTGTTTTTGAATGTATATAAACGGAAGAGTGATATAAACAAAAGAAAAAGGAAAATAATTATGTCATAAATAATCTGATGAATACAATGTAAGGAAATTAATATAAAAGTTTCCCCGTTGTTATGGTAGCGACATGTACATTGGAATAAGTCACTCAATAAATTGCATAATTCTGATGTATAATTCTGTTTATAGCATCACTATTATTTTTTTGCCACTTTCATCTTTTCTTTTCTGAATAAAAATGGAA
Source organism: Maratus michaelseni (assembly GCA_963931845.1). Lineage (NCBI taxonomy): Eukaryota > Metazoa > Arthropoda > Arachnida > Araneae > Salticidae > Maratus > Maratus michaelseni. The sequence goes on along the minus strand of OZ007594.1, from coordinate 51,288,701 downwards.
TCCGTATAATTGAAATTAAATACCTTACAAAAAGGAGTGATATCTCATCAAAAACAGCTCGTTGTAAATGATCCCGCCAAGCCACAAACCTAAAACGTCAAACACAAAAAGAAGTGATATCACATAAAAACAAGCGATATAGAAGTGCATACTCCGAGTCCCGTGTAAAAATCTATCACCACTCATAATGTTTCCAAAGGACTCGGAGTGAGGTACAGTATGTGAAATAACCTGCAGCCTTTTATAATGTTTGCGTTTCCTGCAATTACATATGACTATATTATTTTTCTTTTCTTTTCTTTTCTTTTCTTTTCTTTTCTTTTATTTATTTATTTATTTATTTATTTTGCTCCCATAAAATTGTAAAAGTTGAAGCTTCTGTGTTTGCATGTCCTTTCTTATTTATGAGCTTGAAAAATCAATTTGTTGATTTTATTTACCATTATTTAAACTAAAAACACCACTGTTACGAAGAGGATTTCTTAAGTAAACGTATAAAGATTTTGAGTTTGTAATATATATATATATATAAACCTTATAATAAACGTTAACTAAATTGAGATATATTGCAGTAATTCTAGCGTAAGGGAATGGCATAGATCTGGGGGAAAATCCGTTCTTGTCAGTTCTTTCGCATACAAAAATATTTATAAAAGTGGTATAACAAAAATATAAAATTTATTTTTCGATTTTCAAAATTGGTATACTACATATATTATAAAAGCCTGCAGGTCGCCAAGCAGTTTTCACATACTGTACCTCACTCCGAGTCCTTTGGAAACATTATGAGTGGTGTTAGATTTTTACACGGGACTCGGAGTATGCACTCATGGATGTATTATAAATGGATGAAGCACCTAGGCTAAGGCTTCTATACTAGGCTTCTATATTTTAACACAGGCTACGACGGATCGAGTAAGTCGGGGAATCATGGGTAGTTTCGGTGATAGCAGGTGTGCAATAATAGGGTGTTTATCACACTTTGACGTATTTTTCTGTTTGATTTTTTCTCATTTTGACAGAACCGACCAGTAAAGTAAAAGTAATTTTGCTTGAGATGATAAACCATCGTCTTTCTGCATTTAAAACTTCTATTTAGAAGTTTCAGTGTTAATTGAGTGATTATTAGAAAAATAAATATTTAGTTTAATGTTATTACTTGTACTTAATTTAAGTGAAAATCATTCACGTATTATTTATGAAATAGCAGCACTGAATAACTGAAAAAAAAAAAAAAAAAAAAAAAGAATTGCCGTTTTATTAAAAGTCGGGGGAAAATATTAAATAATAAATCGATTTAAAAATTATTGGGTTTTCGCACATTTTTATTAATTTTTTTCTTTTCTTTCTTTTTTTTTTTTTTGTTATTAAACACTACATAAAACCACGTTCTTTATAAAGATTTATATTTATAAATATAACTAATTATAAAAATTTAAAAAATGTAGAGCTAATATAAATATTGTAGAAGACATATGTTTTCTACAATTCTACTACTATCTAACATTAGATTTAAATTACTGAGATTATAATACTGTTAATAATCAAAGTTGATTATAAAGTATTCGTTTTCTATTGCTGCAGATTTTGAATAATCTAAGAGCTAAATTTAACTTTTAAATCTGTAAATAGTAATCAAAATTTTCACTTAAAAAAAAAAAAGAAGAGGAGATTGACATTATTATTTTGTATTTCCATACATAATTTTGGCTTTCCTAAAGCAATGCATAAATGTTTATACATAGAAAATGATTTGATCAAAATGCAGTGTTAGATTTTTCATTCTAGGTTACAATAATAAAATATTATAATTTTGATAATTATTCCTATTTTAGGGGGATTGAGAATGATAAATACTAAATACATTTTACAGTTGTGTCTAGTAAGCATTGTTGCTATAATAGTGATCTAGACTTATTTATATCGCAATAATACGTATGCATATCATAAGAAAAACAATTGTTCTTAACTAAAATATTAAGAAAAAGAAAATTATCTTGAAAAACATTACTTAGCCAAAACACTAAAGGCAGTTCTGAAATAAAATCTTCCCATTTAACAACGCAAAATTTTCTGCCACATTTCCTGATTCATTTTTAAATATAAATGCATGATATTTGCAGGAAGTGATTTGTAACCAAACAGTTTTGTTAAATTTTCGATAAATGAATTGCATCTTGAGTTATAAGCTATTGTTGTCTAAGGACGGCAGTTTTTTTTCTTTCCTGCGCTAAAAGTAACTAAATGTCGGTATTTTAACACAATCTTTGTACACTGGACTTACATCACATATATAAATCTCAAAAAGCGTGGACGATTAGAATTGTTAAAAAAAAAAAAAAAAAAAAAAAAAAAAAAAAAAGCTTAGAATGTGGATAGTGAGTGGCTTTTGATCATGTTTTTATAACTAAATACCCATATTTTTGCATGAAAATTATACTCAGGCTTCCAAAATATTAAATTTATATCTCATAACATTTTCAAAGAGTTCGGACGATAAGAATATCTTATTACCCTGTTAAATTTATGCGTTTACGAATAAAAATAAATTCAGGAATGTGTCAGAAAGTATCCAGTTTCAATTTGAAAATACTCTTAATATGTGCAAAAAATATTAAATAAATCTGTTTCCTGGTTAATTAAAAGATACAAGACACGCTTAAATATTAAAATATAATCAGGGATCTGTCCAGACTTTTTTCCCCGGGGTCCTGTTTTTGTAAAATTGTGAACAGCTTTTTACATTTGTGAAAAATCTAGTCAATTTTGTGAATTTGAAATAATCGGTGTATTCAGGTTCTTGTTTATACATTTTAAAGAAGATATATGTATGTAAAATACACATATTTTCATTATATATGTAAAAGTGACAGTCCAATTTTACTTTTAAAGATTACATTTGTGATAGGTTCAATTTGGAGAGGGAAAAGTTTTGTAAAAGGTCTATTTTTAAGACAAAGAATTTTGTGAAGTGTCCTGTTTTAAGGTGAAAAGTTTTGTGTCCTGTTTTGGGATGAAAAATTTTGTGAAAAGTCCTGATTTGAAATGAAAACAATTGTGAATAAGCCTTTAAAGGACCCAAATACTTCCTAAAACAGATTCCTGATAATATGTTTTTTTAAATGAAGATTTTTATAAATATTTCCTCAGGATACAAAGTTCATGAAACTTTAACCAATAAATTATTTCCGTCGTTTTATTTGTTTAAATTATGAAATATTTTCTGTCTTTGAAAACAACTCAAATATTTTAATATAAAATCTATGAAAAAAAACCCCTGAAAATTCCCTAATTAAAGTATCAATATTTTGTGCAGCATAACATTTAAGCAAATTTATTTATCTTAATAAAAATTTAAGGAAACTCGAAATAATAAAGAAGATGCGAATCATTAGAGTAAAATCTATATTTAAATTATGAAATAAATTTCGTTATTGTTATTGGTGAAGGTTAAACTTATCAATTTTTGGAAATGAAAATTTTTCTATTATTGATTTGAAATTAAAATACCATTTTCTGAAATTGTCAAAAGAAAATTTTCTCTACAACAATGCCAGTGTTCTGGAGTACAAACATAATTTGTATAACTGATCAAACTGATCAGCCCCTATGTCCCCAGGACAAAAGTATAGAGACAAGCCCATCAATCAAACAAAAGCGGGGAGAAATTGCAATATTTGGTATATTGCCAAAGGATTGCTACAGTCGCATCGCCAAATGCCAACTTTTAGCAGCCAACAGGTGACATCGCGTGACATGGTTTTTCCCGACATGCAATACAGCCAACGTTGTCATCTTCGGCTGGTCGTGCTGCATCCATATATAATACATCCATGTATGCATCCATGTCCTTCTATATCGCTTCTTTTTATGTGATATCACTTCCTTTTGTGACTGACGTTTTAGGTTTGTGGCTTGGCGGGATCATTTACAACGAGTTGTTTTTGATGAGATTGATATATTCTAAACCGTCTTAAAATTCCGAATGGCGATAAAAATTAATGCACGTGTAATCTGGCGATATTGGGATGACTTCTGGCACACATGTACATCTCTGAAAGTAGGGCAGACTTCTCTTAACCTCCGCTAAAAGAGGTTGTAGTTCGCTTGATGTCAAAAGACCACCTCCCAAATTTAACCATCTTAGTCAAGTACCAATAAATATAAAAACTTGCAAGCATCCATGGACTATTCTCTGTTCTCGTTTGTATTTTACTGATTTCTTCCAGGAAACGATTCCGTGGAGTTATTGCGACAACTACCTCGATTACGGTCATTTTATTTACATGTTTATCCAGCCGCGCATTCAAGATGTGCATTTTGAGCACGTACGCAAAATATCCGTCACAATCCGTATTCCAGCCATTAACATCTTCATAGCCTAATACCCTGTTCACATCGGACATTTAAGATAACTTAGACCGCCATTTTTGAGGTAGTGCCCTCCCAGAATTGAATACCTGTCCACACCACGAAACTCATCTAAGATAACTCACTGAACATCACCGTGTCCGAGATCTGAACAAACATAGAATGTGCGCGTGCGCATATGTTAAAAGCAACCTCAACAGCCAATCGGCCTCCAGAGCCAATCAGGGTGAGTGGTACTGGCTGTATCTAGCAATAGAAAGTTCAAACTCACTAAGTGAGTTTCTGGAACTCCCTCAGTGAGTTCGGCGGTCTAAGGCAACTTAACTAACCGATCTGAACGTAGTATAAGGGCAATGAACCGTGAGCGCTTCTGACATTCCAAAGTAGAAAATTCGACGAAAACATATCACGTGATCCCGAAATGCACGTATTTGAGGAAGAAGGGCGTGTCAACATGGCTAAAATACCAAAACATCAATCGCGCGATGTTTGAAAGTAAAAACGAATAAATACTATTCTTTATCATAATTTCGTAAGTTATTAACGATTTACAAACCAAAAACAGAATCAGAAAGTAAATAAATAAATCTATACAATGAATATAAATTTGAAACCAAATAATTAATATTTAGTAAATTCAAATTTTGCCTTTCTGACTTAGAATTTTTTTTTTTGACGTATCTTTTGATACGCGATAAACTTAGATTCGCTAAGATTACTTTATCGGAATAATTAATTCATGAATTATTACTTTTATGGATTATTTAATTAATGAATTATTTGATGAAAGTTTTTAAAATAATTTTTATGATTGGTATTTAATAACGGAATAAAAATAATTTAACGGAATATTCGAATTTTTAAGGAAGAAAAATGAACTTATTGAAAAATGATTATTAATTTTAGCTAAGTGGGGAATTAAATTATTGAATTAATTTAAATGTATTAACACAGAAGCAATGTGCGGTGACATAACTCAAAGTAAAACCAATATCTCAGTAGTAGTGCGATTTCATTGAAAATATTTTCAATGTAAAGCCAATATTTAATCAATATCGGAATTTAATTGGAAGCATTTCCATTGTAAAGCCAATGTTTCTGCTATATTAGCGTTTAATGGCAAATATTTCCAACTTAAAACAAATATCTCAGTAGTTGTGTGATTTCATTGAAAATATTTGCAATGTAAAGCCAATACTTAAACAATATTGAAATTTAATTGTAAAAATTTCCGATGAACGCAGTAATGGAACATATATGAAAAATATATTTTTCATATATTTTTATGAACAAATATATGAAAAATCCTGCAATTCAGTACTAGGATTTTTTGTTTAAATTAACAAAAAGTGACTCGAATAAATAGCAACAATCCGTTACAATCAACAAATAAAAAACACCTTTATCAAAGCGCAACCACATTAAAAAATTCCTTTAATTTTCATGCACCCATGCGCTAAAATAAAATATTTAAAAAAAATAAATAAAAATAATAATAATAAAATAAATTAAAAAAGAAAGGAAAAGAAAAGAGAGACAACATTTTACTCAAAGCAATGTTTTATAAAAAATGAAGAATAGCCGAATGAAATATATTTGATGTTATAGTTGCTCCGGGCGTGTTGAGGTGTGGGAGTATCATACATATGCTATTATATAACCAGACTATTTATTGGTGGACGTTTTTTTCTCAAGATGTGAAGTAACGATTATTGTTAAATATGCTTGATAAAACTAGGAACTTTTCTTTACAGAACGAACTATTTTTTGATGACTGGGGCGCAACAAAGGAAAGTGCGTCTTAATTTTTCTCCTTTCTTCTTAAACCACCTGTGGATTTTCTGTTTTTTGGTCGAATCTTTTATGGAAGAGCTAATCATATTTTCGGATGTAACGTTTTCAAGATTACTCTTTTTTTCATCTTTCTTTTCAAAATTACGTCCCAGATTACTGAAATCCTCATTATGTTTTTTATTTTCACTAACGCATGAGGTATTTTCCTTTATGTGACGGGATGAATTTGACTTTTTAGAATTACCATGATCAAATCTGATCATTAAATTCTTTGGAGATTTCTTTGTATGATTTTCAGATTTCTTTCTATTGACATTATGTCTGGCTGTTTTGCTGTCGTTTGTATCATTAAGATTTTCTCTTTTCATCGTTTCCTCATTTCGCTTTATCATAATATAATCAACCAAACCGTGTAAGTTTGGATACAGAGTAAAATCTTTAAACTTAGTATCAGATCTAGATTTTATATTTTCATGATCATCCACAATCGAATCATATTTGGCATTCCTGTTTTTATATCTATTTGAATCTGCCTTTTCTTCATTATTATTTGCTTCCAGATTATGCATAATATCTACTTGACTATCACCTTCTTGAGGAATATCATATACACATCATCTTCACATCTGTTAGACATAGATTCTTTAAGTTCTTTAAATTTCGTTACGCATTTGGCATTCATGTCTTCATATCCACAGTCATCCGCAGTTACTTCATCATTTGCTGCAGTATCATGAATAATATCTATACTTGGCTATGATCTTTTAGAAGAACTTCTACCATTTCTTCTTGTTTATTTTCAACAAGAACTTCAACAAAATTTTCTGAATATTCTTTTTGCGGGATATAGGCAACCTCCCGGTGTGGTTGGAATTGAGATTTCATAATATTTCGGTATGTAAGTATAGGTAGAATTTGGTCGTTGATTATATTACCCCAAGTGATTATATTACCCCATGTGCGAGTATGTATTCATACTCGCTAGTTTACAATCCTGATTTTAAACCACTTCGATTTCACACCTTATATATCGTCAATATAGTAAAAATGAAGACATTGTTATCATCCACATTAATTGTTCTTTTCCATATCGAAGAAAACAATTAGTTTGTCTAGATTAATTGACAGAATACAGGAATAGGCGCAACGTAAAAATGTAAAAAAAAAAAAAAAAATATCTATATTAATGAGGGGAGGTTAAAGAAATAATAATGATAAAAAATATTTTTTATTTAAAAGACTCTCTGAAATGTTCCGAACAGAAATAGTTAGAAACTGCTTTTTAAATTAAACAATGTTGACACACTAGATCCATGTTATATCGCGCATGGTGCGAACAACAAAAAATTGCGAATACTCGAAGGAGCGATATAACCGAGGACGTTTTAAAAATATAAGAAATACCTACAAGTTGAACATTTGTTTCTAAAACTCTAGCTTATATGCATAATACATCAAAATAATAATAGAGAATTACAGTTATTTATATCTTGTTATCTGTATATGGAGTAAAGTAAAGTTGAAAATTTTCTTAAAATGTTAGGAGCCAATCTCCAAAACGTATCAAGCGCAGAAGAGAAAACAGCGCAGTTTAATTTAAAAATAATTTAAGTAAAAGATTACAATCTATGTGTAAAAATAAAACATACGATTACTGATACATTAACATTATAAATTGTATCACTTGCATGCCTAACATCTTTAGTTTTTAAAATACAAACTATTAACAGCTTTCTCTGAGTTACAATTCTTTAAATGAGTTTCCATTCATATTAATCATTATAAATTTTGTAAACGCTCTCTCTCTCTTTCTGTTTACAACCGGCTTCTTAATTTATTCTTCATCAGGTTTATATGATAATATCTTACGAAGGTGTGGAAATTTGCATAAGCACTACTGTCTCAATAAGTTTACTAAAATATACAAATGGCCTTATAAGATTAGAACTTTTTATTTATTTATTTACTTGAAAATGTTCCGTTTTAAGCTTTATAGTAGTATTTTCTTTACATGTATATAACCCCGTAGTCCCCATCTTTAGGTCAGAAAGGCTTTTATGCATAATACTTCACAATGCACAAAAAATTGATGACATAACTTACGGGTTAACTGTATATAGCAGTTGTTCGATTTTCAAAACAGAACTGATAACGAATTGACTATTTTTGATAAATGTCACAAAAAATGCCCTAATATCACAAAATGAATTTTTTGTTTAGGCGAATCCTTGGAAATTTTAGCCTCTTCCATAAAGCTAATTGTAATACAATACTAGAAGATACATTTCTTAATTCTTAGTGCTTCAACCACAGCACTTTACATTACCAAAATTATTGGTGAATTAAAGGATTATTTTCCGTTTTTATTTTCGTAAACACGCGAAAATTTCCGCTTTGATTTGCCCTTTTCCTCCAAAATATAGAAGATTAATCAATCTAAAGCTAAAAATACCTTAAATCCTCTAATCTGAAGATGCATTTTAGTCAAACCACCAGGGGTGTTCCGGCAACCTTACTGTATGTTACTTTTTCGTATTATTAACGGAATTTTTGGGTGTATCCTTTTCCCCTCAAAACACGAAAAATTCGGGAACCGGAGCTCAAAATTTCTCGTAATTCTCCAATCATAAAATAATAGAAAATCGCTTCCAATTACTGTGTTGTTCATTTTTTACTTTTTTTGACGAAATATTTTTTGAGAGTGGCACCTCACTTGCAATCCATATAACACTGACGATGCTACGATATCAACATACTCCATAAGTAATTAATTTATCAAAAAATGGAAAACTCATTTCGATTCCAAATTGCTTCAATAGTCTGGCTGTCAACTGCTGGCCTTTGCGTTTAAAAATGAGTCACAAAATATGTTCGAAAGTATCGCGTTGTTGAGCAGGTCATCTGAGAACCATCTTAAGGCTGTTCTCAAATTCAAAGAGGCTACTTTCAGACACATTTTTTAATTCATTTTCGTTTGGAAACGCGTGAAATCTGCAGGTGTTCTTATTCAGAATCTGTGTAATCGAAATAAGTTTTCCAATTCGTGGTAAACGTAAAAGATCGTTCAGAAGATACTGTCAAAGTTGGCGTTGTGAACCGAATTGCGGACCGTGGTCGCGAGAAGAGGGAGAAAAACAGGTTGTCACGTGACACGGATCACTTATAACTTGGTAAGTAATTTATTTATAAAAAAAGTGGAAAATGCATTTCGATTCCAAATTACTATAATAGTCAGATCTGACAATATTATGCCTCGGCATTCAAAAATGATTTACAAATTGTGTCAGAAAGTTTTACGTTGTTGAGCAGACCATTTGAGAATCTTTTGAAGAGAATACAAACTAAACATGATTTAGCTGGCAAGTGCTTTTATTTTGTGTTTTTATATTATTCATTTGCTAAAATAATTACTCTCAGGAATAAATAGATAGACGGGTAAATTGTTAAGATCGCAAACGCCAGATTCTTTAAATAGCTCTGAAATGATATTCTAAGTTGCTATAACTTTACCATCGGTATTTTTACACTAATGTCTAATGATCTTTCCTTTTTGATGGTTTTCAAATATTGTCTTTGTTTGATATATTTTTAAGACCATATTGAATTAGATTGGAATTTAATTAATTATTTTTAATTTCCAATTAATCGAATTTCGACAAGATAAGTTCATCTATGTTCGTTATACCAGGGTGCGTCCGAAAAATGTGTACATACACTGTTTAAAGAGTCATAACTTTCTAATTTTTCTTTCTTTTCGAAGTGTAATTAATTGGAAATAATGAGTGGATCAAGATCAACTTCTGAAAAAAAAAAATTAAAATACTATTGTAAGTATGAAAATGTAGCAGAAGTACAAAAACAATATTGCAGGGAGTTTCAGACAGATTCACCTGTGCTACTTACAATTCATCGGATAAAAGGTCACGAATGGATGTTCAGAGACAACATTCCGGAACCGCAATTGAGCAAGAATGCTCCACAATACTGAAAGAAATGTTTGTTGAAGTTTGTGAATCAATAATCCACCGTTATAAGTAGTGTATTGTCCAGAACATTAATAAGTTTGAACATCTGCGATAGTAGAAAAACTTACACATTTTATGTAGATTCTTTTGCAATTTTAATATTAATAATATGTGAATAAAAACCGGAGTTATAATCATTCAAAGTGTTTATATGTTTTTCTAAGGCACCCTGTATTTTGGGTAGTCTTACTGTATTTTTATTTAGAGGCACCAGCAAAGTCTTGCCAAAATTATTCTTTCGTGTGCCAAAAGTGGCATGCGTGCCATAAATTCATCGTCCTTGATACTTGGTGTCATTTTGTTTGTGCAAAACCCATGAATGTGTACTTTTAGTGTTATTTTACCTTCGGATCTCAAGAGGTTAAGAAATTATACTATCTATTGATGTGCAATCGTAATGCGTTTATCAGAGAAATCATTTTATGTCAGCAAATTTATTTGTTTGAGTAATTTATTTTGATTTTATTGGTAGTTTATTCAACAGCAAATAAATTAGTTCAATAAAAAATGCCAGTAAAAAGACTCAAACGCAAATCCACATTGGTGAGAAAAAGCGCGAATCCTACCGGGCTGAAAACGTTATTTAAACTATAGTAGAAAAACAATATTGGGCTAATACTTTTGAATTGGCTATGTCCTGGCGAATAATGGAAATATTGACTATTGGTATGAAATATTGCCTCAAAATCGGATTGTTTACTTTTAGCCAATAATGGCAGAAAATATTTAGACCTTTCATTGTCAATAGTAAAAATCCAATGTTTCTGCAATATTGGCATTTCATTTAAGACATTTCCAATATAAAACCAATATCTCAGTCGGAGCAGTGCTATTTCATGGAAAATATTTCTAATGTAAAGTCAATATTTAATCAATATTAGAATTTAATTAGAAGTATTTCCTATATAAAGCCAATGTTTCTGCAATAGTGACCTTTCATTGCAAATATTTCCAATGTAAAACAATATGTCAGTAGTAGTGGAATTTCATTAAAATATTTGCTATGCAAAGCTAATATTCATTGAATATTGTAACGTAATTGGAAATATTTCTGTTGTAAAGCCACTATTTCTGCAATATTGTTTCATTGCAAATATTTCCATTTTTCATATCCACTTAATATTCAATATAAAACCAATACCTCCAGTAGTTGTGGTAATTTATTGAAATATTTCTAATGTAAATTCAATATTTAATGAATATCGGAAATTAATTGGAAGTATTTACAATGTAAAGCCAATTTTTTTGCAATAGTGGCGTTTCATTGCAAATATTTCCAATGTAAAACCAATATATCAGTAGAAGTGCGAATTCATTGAAAATATTTCCAATGTAAAGCCAATATTTAATCAATATCGGAATTTAATTGGAAGTATATCCATTGTAAAGCCAATGTTTCTGCTATATTGGCATTTAATGGCAAATATTTCCAACTTAAAACGAATATCTCAGTAGTTGTGTGATTTCATTGAAAATATTCGCAATGTAAAGCCAATATTTAACTAATATTGAAATTTAATTGGAAATATTTCCGATGAACACAGTAATGGAAAATATATGAAAAATATTGGTCCACTATTAGGATTTTTTGTTTAAATTAATTAAAACTGACTCGAATAAATAGCAACGATCTGTAATAATCAACAAATAAAAAACACCTTTATCAAAGCGCAACCACATTAAAAAATTTCTTTAATTTTCAAACACCCATGCGCTAAAATAACATATTTTTCTTAAAAAATAAAAATAATAATAATAAAATAAATTAAAAAAACAAAACGAAAAGAAAACAGAGACAACATTTTACCCGAAGCAATGTTTTATTAAAAATGAAGAATAGCCGAATGAAATACATTTGATGTTATAGTTGCTCCGGGCGTGTTGAGGTGTGGAGGTATCATATATATGCTATTATATAACCAGACTATTTATTGGTGGATGTCTATTTTTCTCAAGATGTGAAGTAACGATTATTGTTAAATATGCTTGATAAAACTAGGAACTTTTCTTTACGGAACGAACTTTTTTTTGATGACTGGGGCGCAACAAAGGAAAGTGCGTCTTAATTTTTCTCCTTTCTTCTTAAAACACCTGTGGATTTTCGTTTTTTGGTCGAATCTTTTATGGAAGAGCTAATCATATTTTCGGATGTAACGTTTTCAAGATTACTCTTTTTTTCATCTTTCTTTTCAAATTTACATACCAGATTACTGAAATCCTCATTATGTTTTTTTATTTTCACTAACGCATGAGGTATTTTCCTTTATGAGACAGGATGAATTTGACTTTTTAGAATTACCATGATCAAATCTGATCATTAAATTCTTTGGAGATTTCTTTGTATGATTTTTAGATTACTTTGTATTGACATTATATCTGGCTGTTTTGTTGTCGTTTGTATCATTAATATTTTCTCTTTTCATCGTTTCCTCATTTCGCTTTATCATAATATAATCCACCAAACCGTGTAAGTTTGGATATAGAGTAAAATCTTTAAACGTAGTATCAGATCTAGACTTTATATTTTCGTGATCATCCACAATCGAATCATATTTAGCATTCCTGTTTTTATAACTATTTGAATCTGCCTTTTCTTCATTATTTTTTGGTGCCAGATTTTGCATAATATCTACCTGACTATCACCTTCTTGAGGAATTTCTAACACTTCATATTCACATCTGTTAGACATAGATTCTTTAAGTTCTTTAAATTTCGTTACGCATTTGGCATTCATGTCTTCATATCCACAGTCATCCGCAGTTACTTCATCATTTGCTGTAGTATCATGAATAATATCTACTTGGCTATGATCTTCAACAAAATTTTCTGAGTATTCTTTTTGCGGGATACAGGTGATCTCACGGTGTGGTTGCAATTGAGATTTCATGATATTTCGGTATGTAAGTATAGGTAGAATGTGGTCATTGATTATATTACCCCAAGTGGAATCTTCCACTTCATAATCTCCAAGATATATTTTAACATCGACATTTAATTGTGATTCTGGTCCGAAAAATTCAACAGTAACTTTATGATAGCCAAATCCAATTCCTCCAGCATACTTGATGCCGATACGTTCTAGATTCAAAAGGGTTAGCTCTGTAGCTCTTAATCTGAAAGTTATTGTGTCAATCTCACCTCGACGAAACTTTTTGCATAATATATCCATTTTAAAACAATCTTATAATATGTTTTACTTTAAAACTCGCTATAAAATCGCTTTTTATATGAGAGCAATCACAAACGAGACATTAGTCGCAATTTGCTTAATGATTACAAAGAATTCTCTGTTGCGAAAACCATTGTAATACTTTTTTTTTTCAGATTTACATTGTTGTTACGTGTTTGCATTGTTTAAAAAGTAATTCTTGTAAAATCTTTCATGAATCTTTCGTAGTTTGTATTTAACAATGAAAAAATTAAGTTTAACAATGAAACAATGTTTAACTCGATAGTTTACCGCCCTGATTCTGAACTATCTCTGAACCAATTTATCGTCAATAAAGCAAAAAGTGAAGACATTGTTATCATCGACACTAGTCGTTTTCTTCGATATCGAAGAATAATCGACGTAATACAGTATTAGGCCGGACGTAAAAATGTAAAATAAATTGCAAAAATAAATAAATAAATAAATGAATAGATAAATAAATAAATAAATAAAAAGTTAGGGCGGGGGAAGCTAAAGAAATAATAATAAAAAAGGTATGTTTTTTTATTTAAAATATCCTCTGAAAAGTTTCGTAAGAGATACACTTAGAAACTACTTTTTAAATTAAATAATGTTGACACGCTAGATCCATGTTATATCGTGCATGGTGTGAAACAACAAAAAATCACGAATACCCGAAGCTGCGATTTAAGCGAGGACGTTTAAAAAAATATAAGAAAGACCTTTTAGTTGAACATTTCTTTCTAAAATTCTAGCTTATATGCATAATACATCAAAATAATAATAGAGAATTACAGTTATTTATTTCTTGTTATATGTATGTGGAGTAAAGTTGAAAAATTTCTTAAAATGTTAAGAGCCAATCTCAAAATCTTATCAAGCGCAGAAGATAAAACAGCGCAGTTTAATTTTAAAATAATTTTAATAAAATATTACAATCCATGGTAAAAAACAAAACATACTTTTACTTATATATTAATTTTATGGACAATTACATGCTTAACACCTTTAGTTTATAAAATACAAACTATTAACATCACTCTCTGAGTTACAATTCTTTAAATGAGTTTCCATTCATATTAATCATTATGAATTTTGTAAACTCTCTTTCTCTCTCTGTTTACAACCGGCTTCGTTATTTATTCTTCATCAGGTTCATATGATAATATCTTACGAAGGTGTGGAAATTGGCATAACCACTACTGTCTCATAACATTTACTAATATATGAAAATGGCCGTTGTAGATTAGAGCTGTTTATTTATTTATTTATTTGAAATTGTTCTGTGTTAAACTTTTTGGTAGTATTTTCTCTAAATGTATACAACCCGATAGTCCTCGTTTTTAGGTCCCAAAGGCTCTTATGCATAATACTTCACACTACACCAAAAAATGACGACGCAATTTACTGGTTAACTGTCAACAGCAGTTGTTCGATTTTCAAAATAGGTGCGATAATGAATTAATTGTTTTTTATAAATCTCACAAAAAATGCCCTAATATCACAAAACGAAATGATTTCTTTTGTTTCGGGAAATCTTTGGCAATTTCAGCCTCTTTCATAAAGCTAAATGTAATACAACACTAGGATATAATTTTCTTAGTGCATCAAACACAGCACTTACATTCTCAGAAATATTGATGAATTAAAGCTTTTTTTTTTTTTCTTTTTCGTTGCTTTTTTTTTTTTTTTTTTCGTAAAACACGAAAATTTCTGTTTTGATTTGCCCATTTCCTCGGAAATACCAAAGATTAATCAATCTGAGTTTAAAATTACCTTAAATCCTCCAATCTGAAGCTTTATTTTCCTCAAATCACCAGAGGGGTATTCCGGCAACTGTACTGCCCGTTACTTTTTTCGTATTTGAGACGAATTTTTTACGTATGTTCTTTTCCCGTCAAAACACGAAAAATTTTAGAACCGAAGTTCAAAATTTCCTGAAAATTTTCAGTCAAAAAACGAAAAGTTCTTCCAACTTCCAATAATAGAAAAATCGCTTCCAATTACAGGTGTGTTCAATTTTAGGTAACTTGATGCCTGTACTTTTTTACGTTCTTTCGACGAATTATTTTTTGAGAGTGTATTTCTTCACTTGCAATGCATATAACATTATGATGAAGATGCGGAAATATAAAATTTGAGATTCTTAAAGCCCTTTGCCGCTTTCTTAAGACATTTTATTATTTTAGATGAATTCTGATAAAATTTATACAGTTGATTTAGCTTGCTGTCAATTCTTGACAGGTATACTGTATCTTTAATCAGGCATGAAAGTAAGATATAGAAAAATAATGTGGAATTATTGTTTCCTTTGTATAATAGCACCAAACTTTTAAAATGTAGACACATTTTAACAGATATTTATACAATAAAACGAAATAGAACTGTATTGTTATTACTTTCTTCTATCTTTACAAGAAGAAAGTATTGGATTCATGAAAATTTTCGACTTCCGGTTTTCGACGGATTTATACGTTTTAGAAGGTCCTGAACACGATTTGACTGTTTTTAGAAATGTCTGTCTGTGAGTCTGTCTCTCTCTCTGTCTGTATGTGACATAAATTTTGTGGGCGCTCTAGCTCTAGAACTAATGCTCGGAATTTAATAAAACTTTGTATTCAGTTAGTCCCTGATATAAATTGGTGCTGATTAGTTTTTGGTAAAAATCGCCCAGCAGGTGACGCTGCTATGCAGCATTTATCGAGATTTCCGCAATTGCTCTATCTGAAGAAAATGCTCGGAATTTAATAAAACTTTATATTCAGTTAGTCTCTGATATAAATTGGTGCTGATTAGTTTTTGGTAAAAATCGCCCAGCAGGTGGCGCTGCTATGCAGCATTTTGAAGGATTTACACGATTTTAGCGACAGTCATACTTCAAGATATATTGCACGGAATTTAATAAAACTTGAGTTTCAGTTAGACCTTGATATAAATTGGTGCTGATTCTTTTTAGTGTATGCGAAACTTGTGTGAGATAGAAGAAAGTTTTGAGATTGACACATCCGACTAGTTTTATTTTTGTAACTTAGATAATATTAAAGACGAAACACAAACAATAAATGTATATGTTCGTTGAACCAAAAAAGAAAATTAAGAGAGCTTATTAACCCTCTGGCTGCCGAGCAAAAGGGCAAATTTGTAATGTTGTGTTCTCTGTATTTTTTTTGTTTTTAAATGCTAAAAGAAAGATAAAATTTCAAACTTGATATAAAAAACTTAATTACATATACGAGTATAATCCTTGAAAATATTAATCATTACTGAATGTTTTAAAAATGCATTATATTTGTAGAATTATATTAATTTAAAAAATGCTTCTGTTGCAGTGAAACCTACAGCATAGTGAAAGGATATATCAGTTCACAGCGGTGAGAAGACTAAAGGTGCAAATCGAAATGTATTTGATGAAATTATGTGAAGTACAGCGATTAATTTTTCAAAGCAAATATTATTCTGGATGATTTAGATGTTTACAAATTTTCCCTTCTTTCAAAAAAAAAAAAAAAAAAAAAAAAAAACTTTTTTTTTTTTAAAGTACATAAAAAAATCTCTTTGAAAAGACACGTTAAAAAATTTCACTTATATGACTTTCGGATGCTTCATACTTATATAATATAAGGTAACATTTGATTTGATGGCGCTTTTTTTGCACAGTAGTTCAGAAACAAACTCTAAGGATTTGAGAGGGCAAAATGAATGATTATTAAATTTTCCTACCCCCTGCCTCTCCATATTCTACCAATATTTTCTTTGCATTTTTTCATCTATTCAGAGAATGTCCCAAATTGCTTTTAAAACGGTTGAATTCCTCCTTTAGGAGGAACTCTTCGAGAACAGAGGTGTAGCAGTTCCATCTTTACTGCAAGTGCGTGTCAACCTGGTTGCTCGACAGCGGCCCGGAGTCTTACATAAGGTCGCTAAGTAACTGATGTCGTGGAGCAACATCTTTTGAACATGAACTTATCAGTATCGTCTTATCACTTTTGAACATGAACTCATCAGTATCGTCTAATCTCTTTTGGACCATATTCTTCCAATCTATCTGTTAGGGGAACCGTCGGTAGCGTAATGAATTTTCTTATTTTTATAAATAGTTAAATCAGTCTTCAAATTTAATATACATTTTCATCTTTTGATATGTTAAAGAAGTTTGTTCAGCTTACCTGAAATTTTCCTTTTTTGCGCCAAGTGATATCCACAGTAATCCAAAGTGTTGTAGCGATATTTATCTTATCCATTGATTCACTTATATTGGACTAATAAGAAATAGTATTAGTAGAAAATAACAATTGTGTGAAATGAGCAGAGGATTCATTTTCCTTTGAATATAATATTATAATTCTTGGCTAGATGTACATGTTTAAAATCGCGTTTTGGAGGCTGCGTATAAGTGCTCCAATTTTACATTATATTAAAATATATTTACATCATATATATACAAGAGCGTCTTAACTGCTCGGATACATTTTGGAAACTGAAGGGAGATTGTTATTTGAGTTCTGTGCACACGCGCGGGACAAGCAGCTGTAGATTTAAGGAGGGACATCTGCAGTATTTCTCCAAGTTAGTTTCGACAGTCTTTGGTTTTATTCATTGTTTTGCATCTGCGGTTGTCACTTAAAGTACTTATAGTTAATTGGGGTCTGGTTTTTAACATGTTTTTCAATCGTTCGCTGCACGTGGAGATTAATTAACTGCATAAAAAAGGTTTCTCCGTCACTATCAGTATCTATCTGTCAGTAATCTATCAGAACCAATCAGTATCGTCTAGTCTCTTTGGAACATGAACTTATCAGTGAATACTTTTAAAATACCAATTCGGATACTTTTTGTGCCAACAGATGCCAGTTGATCATCTTTGGCTAATTCACATTTATGCTCAGAGCTTTCGATTAAATAATCATAGTAATAAAATAACGTTTAATAAAAATCTGCCAGATGGAATGATTTCAGAATATAATGTCAACATTATGAAGTGATGAGGAGGTAATCTGTATTAGTTTAACTAATAAACATGTTATAAGTCCATATATTAGTTGTTAGTATATGTGAATTAAATGTTGAATACAAAAGAATTTAATTACTGATCCAAAAAGTTAACTTGTACTTATCAGTAAAATAAAAGTATGTTTAATGTTAAATTTGTTTTAATTGTAAGTAGCGTTCTGAATTGTATTTTAATTTTAAAATAATTTCTTCGTTTCATTTTAAAGAAAGTAATATAACAGAAATTCCTTTGAGTATATGTGTGCGGGAATACTTAATAGTAATAATAAAGGGATTAAAATTTAACCTGCCAGAACTGCGGGCACATAAGAGGATCACAAAGCAATAATGTCAAATTTAAAGTTTTAGTAAAAATGAGTATTTATAGGATTCTAAGAAAATGTATTTAAAGGGTTTTGTTTATGAAATTTAATCTCTGGAAATTAACTTTATAAGATAATCTTGTATCGCAATAGAATTTAAAGCATATTTAAATTCTTTGAATGCAATAGTTTGAGATTCAGTGCCTAAATAAATAAAAAAGTCCATATTAAATTAAATAATTAGCAAAAGATCTAGTAAGACACATTTAACTGTATTTCCATAGCAGAATTTATTTGAAATTATATATATATTTGTTTTTTTTTGTTTTTTATATAGATTTAGAAGGAAGGTTAGAACATAACACTGTACATAATGCAGCTGCACTGCAAAAAAAGAAGAAAAAAAAGTTGATTTTACGGGGGACCGCTGGATTCAATATTGCCTAGTGTTTTTAAAAGGGAGTTGCCATCAAGATGATACTATTTTCTGCGACAAAAATTTTGTTTATTTGTTTTGGGAAATCATTAGCCATCTTCAAAAATTTATCCAATACAGTGTCTTGGCATTGTTTTCTGTCTCCTATTTACTACGTAGACAAAAAATAAAACTTGTTTAACATATAATTTCAATTATAATAAAACAATATTTAAATAGTGGGAAGTTAATTCCTATGCAATAAATAAACAAGAACGAAAAATCATGCGTCAAGCATATATTATGAAACACTTTCTAACACATTCAGAATACTGTAACAAAACTTCACAGTTTAACTAGTAAACAAGGTCAAGGTCAAACCGGGCGGGAAGGCCTACCTTTCGGCTTAAGCTCAACTAGCCCTGCCCAGCAGGTTTGTTTAGCTAATTATACTGAGCATTACTAAATTATACTTTGTGATATTGAGCAATAATTATACATGGAATGCTGAAATAGAAATTCTGAAAATACAAAATTCCAAAAATACAAATTCTGAAAATACAATTTACCAATCTTTACTGAGCAGTACTAAATTATTGAGCAAATTGAGCAATACTACTGTGATACTGAGCAATAATACTACCTTATAATAATACTGTAAGATGCTGAAGTAGATAATACTAATGGATAGAAGTAAGTACTAAATGAACAATAATGAATGAATAACAATACGAGAGTAAACAATGATAAATTATGCTAAAATTACTAAATAATTTAGAAAACGCATAACACATTTGAAAACCCAATTTCAGCAATTAATACCAATAGTCAAACAAAATATCGGAATTCTTTTGTGCAGCCCTGTATATGATCTATAGATTTGTATGTGTACTAACACAGTATAAGCTAAAATTATACATAGTACAATTGTAAATTCCCCTTCTGCAATTTCCGTCAATTAATGAAAATGTATGTGATATCTTTTGAGCAGCGCTGTGTATGATCTATAGAATTTATATATACCAATTAATATGCAAAAAAAAAAAAAAAAAAAAACATTTAAAAACGCGTGCCACAGCTGAAAACGGGCTACCAGCAATTATTGCTCATAGAAAGTCCTGTAGCCAAATTCTTTTGCGTGTCCCTGTAAATGAATGATACATTCTATGCACATCCTATTCTACCGTAAGCCCCTTGTAGTGCACCTCAGTGATATGTATCATTTAAAATATGTTTAAAATTGTGTAACATCTTTAAAATACACCGCAGACGATTTTTCCTCATAGACCGCAATGTATCTGAATTCTTTTGAGTGTTTGTGTAAAGAAACCATAAATGCACTTAATTAATACATTACCATTAACACTTAATTTTCAATACGAAACATGCCATAGTAAACCCCAATAACATGTATAAATTTTATGGCAATACGAGTATATTTACGCGAGTTAGAGCACGGATAGACGGTAGACAGACGGACAGAGAAATCTAATTCATAAGCACTTTTTAACTACACTGCAAAAAAAAGTGTTAATTTTACGGTATAATACTGGCAACTGGGATGCCAGTATTATACTGTAAAATCAACACTTTTTTTTGCAGTGTAGTTAAAAAGTGTTAAAAACACATTTCTATCGTACTTTTACGCTATTGTGTTTATCTGTTCTTAATTATTCTCCATACATTAAAAAAAAAAAAAAAAAAAAAAAAAAAAAACTCTTGCTTTAAACTCAATCTATTTTACCCAAAGGACAAAATTTCCGCTAGACTATATCCGGTATTCTATTTTAATATTCCTCTAAAAATTAATTGAAATGAGGAAGGTAATATTACCATGGAAAAAAGGAATATGAACAGTAATTATCCATCATTCGACAATAATTAGTGCGGGATTTTAGCATTATTAAAATGACAAATACCCGCCCACCGTTGACGATGTATTTCCACATAACTTTAAAAGATTAAATTTTGTTATGGGAACGTTCTTGTGTTTCTAGACTATTATAATTTTATTCACGGTAAATAATTTCTCCGTCAATTAACAGTAATATGTCTGTGTAATTTTTGAATGCGGCCATTAAGCGAAATTATTTTGATTAAGAGGAGTGATTTTTTTTTTTTCATTTTATAATTATCAGAATTCTTCAAAATAATATAGAACTTTTATATGCACATAGCACTTTTAAATAAAAGCATTGTAATTGTTTGAAAATTATGTAGACTTTAGCCTATTTAGCGACAGAGAGACAGAAAATTGTGAATCATTGGAAAAAGAGCGTTAAAATTTTGATAAAGAAAAACACCGATCATGCAAAAACAAAAATTCCGTTCATTGAGAAAATTTCTTCAGTTTAAATATAAATTTATTATTTTATTTGAATCGGCATATTTGTTAAATAAAATTTGTTTGTAATGCGAAGAATGATTGCAATTTTCAAGAAATTGTTTGATTTCATATACGATCTATCGTATTTTTACTTTCTTCTATCTTTACAAGAAGAAAGTATTGGATTCATGAAAATTTTCGACTTCCGGTTTTCGACGGATTTATACGTTTTAGAAGGTCCTGAACACGATTTGACCATTTTTAGAAAATGTCTGTCTGTGAGTCTGTGAGTCTGTCTGTCTGTATGTGACATAAATTTTGTGGGTGCTCTGTCTCAAGAACTAATGCACGAAATTTAATAAAACTTTATATTCAGTTAATCCCTATGATATAAATGGGTGCTGATTAGTTTTAGGAGAAAATCGCCCGACAGGTGGCGCTGCTGTGCTGCTTTTTTGTGATTTCCGCAATAGCTCTATCTCAAGAACTAATGCAAGAATTTTCATCAAACTTCAGGTTCAGTTAGACCTAGACATAAATAGATCCTGATTACGTTTTGGTGTAGATATCCCAACAGGTGGCGCTGCTATACCACTTTTTTCTCAATTTTTACGATAACTATATCTCAAGAACTAATGCACGGATTTTCATCAAACTTCAGATTCAGTTAGACGTTGACATAAGTTGTGTTGATTATGTTTTAGTCTAAATCTCCCAACAGGTGGCGCTGCTATGCTGCATTTTGCAGGATTTACACGATTTTAGTAATAGTCATATCTCAAGAACTAATACACGGAATTTAATAAAACTTTAGATTCAGTTAGACATTGATATAAATTGGTTGTTGATTCTTTTTAGTGTATGTGAAACCTGTGTGAGATAGAAGAAAGTTTTGGGATTGGCGCATCCGACTAGTTTTTTATTGTAATTACATTTTAACGACTTTTTTAGTTACTTAAAAAGGTATATTTTGTATGTCGCTTTAAAAGGCTTAAAGAAACTCCGATTATGAAAAAAGGGGACAGACACTCCAATTATGGACAAGAGAAAAAGAAAAAATTACATAGAGTTTGTCAATTGAAATCACACTTTGAGACGGAACTTATTCAGAACATTATTTAATCGTTCTAACTTTGAGGCACTCACGGAGAATTACAACACCCTAAATGACTTGTATTCCTTCAATAGATACAAATTATGATGTAGCAATATTTCTCTCGTCTGTGAACTATTTTAGATACTGTAATCAGGGCCCGCTTAAGACTTAGAAGTAGGGGAAGCTCGACGTCACACAAGGGACCCCCCTTTTACTCTACCAATTATGCTTCAACAATTTGAAATTTTACCGTCAAAATTTTGAGTAAACAACACTTTGAATATTAAACTAAAACTAACTGCCTTAATACATATGAAAAAACGTACATAATTATACATAATAAATTAATTTTGTAAATTAATTTGCAAATATGGAACAGGTGCGTATATTTGAACTTCAAAATATATTTTATGCTTTACAAATTGCAGGATTTGCCAGTGCTAAGAACAGTGCAGGGACAGCAAATATTTGACGTAAATTTATGCTTAGCTGCAACACAATTTTGCTTCTATTTTATACACAGAAATTTGATATCACCTGAATGCTAATTACTTTCCTCTTAATTTAAATAACCTATTTTCCATATTTTATATCATTTCTCCACTCTTTATGAATATAAGGAAAATATAATTATACAGATTAAATTTTCTGTTATTTTTAGCACGTTACAGTCTTAAACATTTGAAATTAAAATGTAAAACATAAGAAAAATGAAAATAAGTTGCATTTTATCACTGTTTTTATACCTTTTATCATATCAACAGAAAAAAAAATAGAGTGTAAATGTGTCAGTAATAGTTTGAGGGAAAATTTAGTAACACTATACTTAAGAAAAGACTGAGATTTCCCCCCCTAAAAATTAGTTTTGAAAAGTAAATTTGGGGGCCCCTTTGTACTACAGTATGGGTATCGGGCTTCACGGGCCTATTTGGTAAACAGGCTCTGACTGTAATGGATATTTTTGGACTACCATGGACTAGCTCCCAAGACATTGTGCGCCTATATAGCAACATATTCTATTTTAACATCACGCTCCTGTTGATTTCAACTCACTGTTTGAGATGCTTTGTTCACATACTTGTTTATCTTATTCTTTTTTTTTCCTTGATGTTTTTTGTTCTACATTTAAAAGGCTATTTAATTATTTTCAGGATTAGCTATTATCTAGTTAAATGTACTTGCTTTATGTTTACTGTATATGTTGGATTAGTTTTAGTTGCGTTTATTTTATAATTACATACTTTTTTATATGTTATAATCAAACAATTGTAACTGTAATTGTCTTTAAAATCTGCCCATTTTCTGATTGGGTCTAATTAGTTTTAATTATTATTCTGTTTAACTGTTACTTTCTTCTGTTACTTCTGTCTGCCTAATTATTCTGTTGGTTAGACATTGATTTTAAGTTAATGTAGATATTTGTTTTTGTAAATAAGTTCTTATTCTATATTACTGTTTTTGCTACTTTTATCTTCCTGCGTGAAGATCGTGGATGGAAGATCTTTAATTCAGAGAAAATGAGATAGTGTTTTCCAATTTCTTTTATTCTTGTTTATTGCCTGCGGTTTGGGCTTTTTTTTAAACCGCTGACCAGGCCCTACCTGCCGGGCTTTTGCCCAGCTTAATTTGACAACAGGGCTAGTATTCACCTAATCTCCGCACAGTGAAGATCTGTTTGATAAATCTCTAGGCCGTCGTGCATTCAGTGCATATTGTTGCCTAAGTTGCTTTTCCTTAGTTGGCCGGTTGCTAATTGATGTTTGGATGAGGCGGTTCAGCATTGCACAGTGTAGCGAAGTCATGCCATACGGATGTGAGATGATGGAGTATTTACTAATTCCACGCTGCATCGCACACCCATACGCCATGCCATCGCTACTCGAGTTGGTCTCGTAATTTAGAACCTTGATCAGGTGACGAGACCTTCACCTGACTAGGCACCGCCAGAGGTATAATTCACAGGAAACTTGGAGGACTTTGTACTCAATACGGATTTTACATGCACCCGGCGCCATTAGCGTACATGAAAGAAATGGCCTGAAAAGAAATGGGATTAGACATTTTATAACACTTTTAATACTAGGTGCTACTCGTGGACATTAAGTACTATTACTTTACTTGGTTATTTGTCTTAATTTAGCTATATTTCAACCCTATAATTATTTTAACTAAAACTAAAGATTCTACAGAGTTGCTTATAACTACAGAGGGGACATTACATGCATGATTTACTAAATTAAGAGAGGGGTTGGACCATCGGCGATATATTATCTATATATTATTTAATATATGTAATTTCTATAAATCTAAAGATGAGAGGGGAGGGACAAATGACTATTTACTAACTAAATATAATTAATTATACAATGTTTTTAACTAGAACTAACTTAGCTGGGAAGGTGCTAAGAAGCTTAATTTAAGTTATTAAAGGGGGGATGAACTTGGTTTTTATTCCTTAACTGCAAACTTTAAAATTTATTTCTAATTCTAAAAAATTACTACTAACTACCTTTTTTATTTACTTGTGCCTTCAGTTATTCTATACCTACTGACATTGTTATTTAGAATATCGTTGGTGTTTTCATCACCTTTCTTGTGACATTGTCTGTCTCTTGTTTACAATACTTGAATTTTGCCGTTTATATTGGCTTGTCTCTATCATGGTGGTTTGTCGTTGTCATGGTTATCACCGCTTTTATGGGCTAGTCTCTTTTAGGTAAATTTCGTAAGAAATACTACCTATTACATTCTCACCTAAGTTGGAAATTT
The DNA here is from genome assembly GCA_963931845.1 of Maratus michaelseni. Lineage (NCBI taxonomy): Eukaryota > Metazoa > Arthropoda > Arachnida > Araneae > Salticidae > Maratus > Maratus michaelseni. The sequence goes on along the minus strand of OZ007594.1, from coordinate 51,263,420 downwards.
TGAAAAATTTTTGCAGATCTACGCCGATCATGACTCCCAGAATCCAAAACCACCCCCAGTTCAAAACTTTATCTATCTATCTATCTATCTATCTATCTATCTATCTATCTATCTATCTATGCCACTTTTTTCTGACCACGATAACTGGAAAAATTCTGCATTAATCTTTTACAAACTGATACATAAAATCAAGGGGCATAAAATCTCGGTCAAGTTCGTTAATGGGCAAAATCGAACCAAGGGTGGGAGGGTGGGGGGGCTTTTTGTGAAAACAGAAAAAACCCCATAATTTCTTAATTATTATACGTATCGAATCCATTTAAAGTTATTAATACTTCTAGGAGAAGGGTCGAAAATTTATGTATGACAGATTTTTGATATAATTAAAAATGGCTCCAAGGGTGGGGAAAAAAGGGGGGTTTTAGAAGAAAAAAAATCATAGCTTCGTCAATTCACAAGATATCAAATCCACTTAAATTTATTATAAATCCTCTTAATATTATCTAAAACTTTTATATTGACAAGTTTTTTATAGGACCAACCGTTATAGCAAAAAAAAAATTAAAAACAAAAAAAAATCCCTGCCGGCTCCGCCTGCAAACAAGTTATTTTTCGAAGTAAGCGATTCCAACTCCCGCATCTGTTCGAAACTGATACATAAAATCAAGAGGCATAAAATCTCGGTCAAGTTCGTTAATGGGCAAAATCGAACCAGGGGGGGGGGGGATGGGGGGGGGGGCCTTTTTGTGAAAACAGAAAAAAACCCATAATTTCTTAATTATGATACGTATCGAATCCGTTTGAAGTTATTATTACTTCTAGGAGAAGGGCAGAAAATTTATGTATGACAGATTTTTGATATAATTAAAAATTGCCTTAAGAGGGAGGGAGGGGGGGTTAGAAGAAAAAAATGCATAACTTCGTCAATTCCCAAGATTTCAAATCCACCTAAATTTATTATAAATCCTCTTAATATTATCTAAAACTTTTATATTGACAAGTTTTTTATAAGACCAACCGTTATACCAAAAAAAAAAAAAAAAAAAAAAAAAAATCCCTGCCGAATCCGCCTGCAAACAAGTTAGGTTTCGAAGTAGGCGGTTCAAACTGCCGCATCATCGTAAAAAAGGTCATTTCTTCCGCAATTCCCGACAAACAGGCGCCCCACGGTCTGCGTCTTCGAAATCTACCTGCGCCTGTAGGCCGAGCCGTCAGGGATTTTTTTGTACTTGTTTACTTTCCTTTAGGGTTTTTTGCCGCTTTTATGGGCTCACCCCTGTTATTGGGCTATGTCCGTCATTGTCTTTATCTTGTTGTCACTATCTTGTATTGGTAATGTTTGTCATTTTCTTGGTATAGGTCATATTGCGAATTTTTTGCTATTTTTTTGCCACTTTCGGTAATTTGTCACATTGCGACTTTTGTCGCTGGTAGTTGTCACTATCTTTGTAGTTGCACACTGTTGCATTTTGGCACTTATACATTTTTAGGGTTTCGTTCATCTCACGAAACCCTATTACTCCCTCTTCGTTGCCTGTTCGTCACAGAGCCGGTTCTCAGAAACTATTTAACTGACAGGCATGAAATTTTGTGTACTTATAGCTGAATACCTGATATGAAGCTCAAAATTATAAAATTTGAAAAAATCGTAATATTTTAATATATAGAGATAAAAAACCAAAAATTTAACAGCCCTTTCCTATTAAATTTAAACATTTTTCGTTATAGGAGTTGCCAACAATTAAAAATCCACAATAAAATTATTTCTACAATGATTAATTTTCTATTGAAAGATTTCCACGTGAAAAAGGAAAATGAAACAAAAAGTTTCCCCAATTGAAAAAAATAAGATTAAGATGACGTCACATTGGTAATGGAAATTTTCAAAGATTTCTCAATAATACAAGGAGTATGAGTATGTGTAAATACAGAAAGCAGCTTAATATGACATCATTACAGAATTAAAAAGAAAATTAATCTGACGTCATAACGGATTTTTCAAATGTTTGAGTACAATAATACAAAGAGAATATCAATATGAGTAACAGAGAATAGTAAATATATAAGCTTGAGGAACGTATTGAATCATGATAAAAACCCGATAATGTATATATTGGCATATTTTAAAATTTTGAAGTTCTCTATACAACATGTTTAATTTTGAAATTGATTTTCTACATTCTTAAAATTCCGGACAACGCGGGGAATTGAGAACCTCCTCTTTTCTTTGAAGTCGTTTAAAAACCAGGTTAAGTTAAATAAAAGAATGCAATAAAAAGAAGAGCATTTTACTGAGAAGAGGACACGTGTGATTTCCTCTCATTAGACTACCTCGTAAACAAGACCCGGTTGCCGTGGCGACCATGCATTAACTTGATCCATCGGAATACAGCATCAGAATGGAAAATAAAAACCATTTCCAAGTACTTACAAGATCAAATAGCAGAGCTCTTGTTGAAGATTTCAACATAAAATAGTATTGGAAAGATTTTCGAAATCATTTTAAATTTGCTCTAGAAACGAGCATCCTTTTCTTTTTTTCTTGAAGAGGCAGCGTTTGATATCGTTTTTATATGTTCTTTATAGATATAGATATTATTATGACAGAGTATAATAGCGGGCTTCGCCCGCTATCGGGCCGGTTCAGGTATTCGAAAAAACGAGAAAAATAGAACGGTAAATTTTTACTTTATATAAAACAAGACTTTTTTTTCTTTCTTTGAGAATGAATTTTATTTGGATTTATTAAAGAAAGGAATATTAAACGAAACCCTTTGTGCGATCTTCGATCACACTTACCCACTTGTTAACTTTTCTTCCCTTGCTTCATTGCACTGAAGTATTTATCATTTTTATTTCTTCGTGAATGCCCTTAATGCGATCAGTCCATTGAATCATAATGTCTGTTATCACTACTAGGCTTTGTGTTTAACTTAGATGGTTAACTATTTGAAAACTTGGTGCATTAATGGGGTGGGGCTTGTTCCATGGCCGTTAGTCCGTCTTTTGCCTATGAGGCGGATTCACTAGATGAGGCACACTTTATTTATGGGTCTACATTACGGTCCATGGGGGAAAAATCATTTGCGGCGTCTTTTAATGATGTTTCACTATTTCAAACAGATTCAGATTCAAGCATATCACTGAGATGCACGACAAGGCGATTACTGTCGAATAGGGTATGCATAGAATATATCGTTCATTTACAGGGACACTCAAAAGAATTTTCTTACATATGTCTATGAACAATAATTGATTGTAGCTCGTTTTCAATTGTGGTAGGCGTTTTTAAATGTAACTAATTTTTTGCATGTTAATTGGTGCATATAAATTCTATAGATCATTTACAGGGCAGCTCAAAAATATATCATGTACATTTCCGTTTGTTGACGGAAATTGCTGAAGCGAAATTTTCAATTATGCTATGTATTTTCTTAACTGAAGTAAATTTTAGCATACTGTGTAGTATACACAAAAATATATTGATCATATACAGAGCTGCACAAAAGAATTCGGATATTTTGTTTGGATATTGGTAGTAATTGCTGAAATTAGATATTTAAATGTGTTATGCGTTTTCTAAATTGTTTACTTAGTAAAGTATGAAATTTTGTTATACTATTCTGAATGTGTTGGAAAGTGTTTCATAATCTATGCTCGACGCGCGGTTTTTCGTTCTTGTTATACGATCATTTGAGGCAGAATCAGAAAGGGGAATAAATATATTTTCCTAAAATGTAACGTTTCAGAAGGTAAACACACAAATAATCTTTCTTCTATGATAAACACGTGTCAGCAAAGTCCAACAACAGACATTTTATTGTTGAATAATTTAACAATTAAAGCAACAATCTTACATATGCATCACTAAAAACAACAATACATAATTACACAACAGAGTAGACATTATTATTAAAACAAAGCATATCAACAATATATGCAAAGTTATTTTGACAAAAGAAATTTCTTTAACAATTCAGCAAACTTTTGAAGCGGTTTTACCGAATTACACACGAATTTTTTTTAAGTAAATATTTAACTATTATTTTTTAAAATATCCCAATAAGAACTTCTTAAAAATATTCTGTCATATGAAACACAAAGTAAAAGACCATGGAGAAAAAACAAAAATATGAACAGCGTCGTCACAATGATATCAATAGAACTATATCCATCTTGCAAAAGAATAATTACGAATGGATTGATAATCTAGGAGCTGGCACATTCGGCACAGTTGTTGCACTCAAGAATAGATCTTCTGAAAAAGTAGTAGCAGCTAAAATAGTATTGGAAGATATGCTGACATATCCTGAAGTGGAAATCTGGCCATCTTTGTCACATGGTAACGTGGTTCCTGTCATAAATTTCTGCCACTTGCCACAATCTCGGGCATATGTGTTCTTTATGCCCAAATATAGAGGCTCGCTTGATGACATCCTAGAAGCTACAATGCTAAATAATGAAAAAAAAGGTTTCCAGAGTGCTTTGGCTTGGCTTTACGGAGTTTTGAAGGGAGTTTTGTATTTGCATAAAAAAAAACTCTGTCATCTGGATCTAAAACTACAAAATATTTTGATTAATGATTCAGACGAGGCAGTTGTAACAGATTTCGGGTCTTTAACTCGTACAAATGCTGCAGCCAATAAATATGCCTCACCCTTTATCTACCGTCCACCGGAAGCACCACTGTTGAAAAATGGTAAAAGAATTGTCGTCCATGGGTTTAAATACGATTCATATACCATTGGAATTCTTGCTGCCGAAGTTTTCACCAAGCAAATGATCCTGAAGACAGAAAAACGTAGAGATCCAGATCGAACCTGGACAGATACCATCTATCCAGTGATTTTCAGTATTTTGGAAAAGAAACAACTCAAAAAATTTTTGAAGGCTTCATTCCTAAAGTCGGATGTCGGATCCAAGACCTTTGAAGATATTAGAAATTTTATCATCGGCTGTATCATGATTAATCCCCGGAACAGACCTACGGTTGAGACGTTACTGAAACATCGGTTGTTTCAAGGTTATGCAGTGTTTAAAGTAAAGAAGAACGATATTTGGCAAGTGAAGGCTCAACCAAATCGGATCAATTTCTTGATTTCCTTATTTATTGGTCAAGCTGCAGCTTTGAGACTACCACCAGATCCGTCCGACTATCTTCAAGCAGACAGTGAAAATAAAAATGTTAGAAGCAATCAAGAGTTAAAGGCAAATCAAATTCATCGCAAACATGCCGATGAAATTGTTGATCAAACAAAGATGATTCCAAATAATCAACAACTAAAGTCAAATAAAATAAATAGTAAAGATGTAAGTGAAGTTTTGGGTCAACCAGATATTGCTGAAAATAATGAAAAGCCAAAGGCAAACAATATGAATCATAAATATGTCTTTAAAGTATCTGATGAACGGCAGGTTGCTGTAAATAATCAAAAATCAAGTGAAATGGAGCATAACGACGTCGAGAAAGTTTTTGATCAGCAAAAGTTTGTTAGAAATTGTCAAACACCAAAGCCAAAGCCAAAAGAAACACGGCATAAAGGCGGCAGTGAAGTTCCAGATCAAGCTGCAAATAGCGAAGAGCCAAAGGCAAATAAAATTAACCGTAAATATGTCTCTAAAGTGTTTGATGAACGACAGGTTGCTGCAAATAATCAAAAATCAAGTGAAATAGAGCACAAAGACGTAGATGAAGTTTCTGATCAGCAAAAGTTTGTTACAAATAGTGAAAAGCCAAAGCCAAATGAAACAGGTTATAAAGGCGGCAGTGATGTTCCAGATCACGCAAAGATTAGTGTAAATAATAAAGAGCCGGAGTTAAATAAAATTGATCGAAAAGCTGTAAATGAAATTTTGGATCAAGTAACAATTGATTCAATTAGCCAAAAGCCAGATCTAAATGATGTCAATACTAAAGACAGTAACAAAGCATCTGACCAGTTAAGTATAGACTCAAATAGTCAAGAAGGAAAACCTAATGATATCAAGCATTATCCTGATGTTGCTCTGACCAGGAGACAGCACATTTTGGCATGGGGAAGAAGAACAAAGTCCCGTGTTACCAATGTTTTCAGTCGCTTGTTGAGAAGATCTAAAAAATAATTATACCGTCATCCCTTTTGTTACTATATTTTGGTATTAAACAGAACTTTCATTTCTTCACCTTCATGGAAAAATTTCAATGTACTGTTGTGAGAGATGTTCCATCTTTCGTTTAAAAGGCCATATGTAGCAGGAAAATTTTACATTGTAGTTTATACAGTCCCACTTTCTTATTTATTAAAACATTACATTCTTAAAAGACTGTATTTTATTAAATCACTCTAAAATTTTCAATTAAAAGAATGAATATCATTAAATAATTTATATTAAAACAAGAAAGAAAAATCATGCATCAAGCATAGATTATGAAACACTTTACAACACATCTTGAATACTGTAAGAAAACTTTACAGTTTAGTATGAGGAAAGATGATGTCTAAGTAAACAAGGAATGAGAAGGAATGACCGTCCCGGGAACCTGGTGCAGCCCTGTATAGAATCTATAGATTTGTATATAGCATTCTGTTCCCTGGCAATTTAAATCAGGAAACCAAACCTCGTATCTATAAGTAATATGTTTAAAAACTACCGTTTTATGCCAAATTTTCAAAATATGTGTTGATTCCGTGATTTATCTTTTGAAACCAAGTATGAAGTTTGAAATTTTAGATTTCACATAAGTTAGATGGTCTAGCCATTTAAATTTAGAATCTAATACTAAACCTAAATAAGTTAAGTTCTTCGTAATATTTATTCTAATATTTTGCAATTTTAATATAGGTTTCCTGCGAGGCACAAGATATCTACCAAATAACATTGCTTTAGTTTTTTGAGTTGAGATTTGTAATTTTCGAGAATTGTATAGATCAGAAAAGATTGTGATTTTTGAATTTGCTGTTTCTTCCAGCTCCTTTCTGGTATTCCCCGTTGTTATAATAATAAAATTATCAGCGTAAGCTAGTATTAGGGATTCTTTACTATGATTTTGTTTTATGATATAATCCGCAATCAGATGCCAGAGGAGGGGACCCATACACGAACTCTGAGTATGCTTGAAACCATTCTATAAATTTAAATCGATTAACACCTATAAAGTAATTAGAAATATATTTTTTTAAGAGACATTTTAAGATGGGTGGAAGAGGGGATCTGTTAATGATATCTGAAATAATGTGCCAGTCAATTATATCAAAAGCTCCCTCTATGTCGAATGATACAATGCCACAATATTTTTTAGAGAAAAATGATTCCGTGATTTTAGATTTTAAAATGTTTACTTCGTCGACAGTATTTCTTCCTTCTCGGAAACCGAATTGAACATTATCTAAGTATGATATGTTTTCCAATAATGTTTTTATTAGTCTTTCGAGAAGTTTCCCCAACATTGGTAGTAAAGTTATTGGGCGATAGGATTTTTCAAGATGGGGATATTTATTCTTTTTTCTAAAGAATATAACAAGATAAATTTTTCCATACATCTGGAAAATGACCTAGCTGAAAGCATTTATTATACAAGTTGAAAAGCAGATCAGGGAAATTTTTTATTAGGTTCTTTACAACTCTTGTGTCAATTAGATCGTAACCTGGTGCTTTATTGTTATCTTGGTTTTGGGAGCAGTATTTGAGTTCTCTTAGTGAAATCTGATGTATTGATTTATCCTGTGATGTTAAAAACTGGTCATTGGTGAATGTGTAGATGTTATTCGGAATATGTGTTTCAAAGTGGTGGCCTACTAAGCGTAGTCGAATTTCATAAAATGTTTCTGATTATGTTGAAGTTTCCAGTACTGAGTGGATTAAGTACTATTTGTTGTCGAGCAAAATGTTTGCCATGATGATAATTTGGACTTGTTTTATATAGTGCTCTTGCCTTATTATATTTTATTCTATATATAATGTTGTCTGGTTGGTGTCTACTTCTCTGATACAATGCGTTAAGCCTGTTACGCTGAACTCTTAGTTTGTCTGTGTACCAGTTGATGTTTAAGTTATAAGATTGTTTTTTCTTTGTTAGTGTCCATTATGAAAGTTATTATTTCTTGAAAATCTTTCACCTAGTTGTTTAAATCCTGTGGAGTTGTAATTTCATCCATAGCAAGTAGCAGATTGTTGGCGTAGTTGTTTAATATGCTGTTGAATTTTTTGAAGTTTGTATATTTCGTTTTATAATGATACTGATTTCGAAGAGTAGGTTCAGCATTGATTTTATATGTTATATACAGATGATCGCTCAAGGAATTGTGACTGTAATTTACTTGCCATGAATGTAATAGATTTCTTGAAGAAAGGCCGCAGAGTGTTAGATCGGGTGTTCCCGATTTCTTGTTTTGATGATAAGTGAATTCACTATTTGAATCGCTGACTATATATAAATCTTTTTGGGAAATGTAGTCCAATAGAATCTCGCCTCTTATGTTATTTTTTTACATCCCCATGCTTGTAGGTGTGCATTAAAATCACCCCCGAGTATCAGATTGTTGCAATTCGGAATCTGTTGGGACCATGATAAAAAATCTTCTTCTAGATTACCTGATGGGGGTGAATACTGAGAGTCAAACTTTAAATAATGAGATGACATATTTATGTATATACTGTTATCTGTTTTCAGAGTCTGGATATGAATGAGGAGTGAATGGGTTATTACAGCTGTGTTTTCGAGAGAGTGGTAGAATGCCCATCCCAAAGAGAGGCCTGTAAAAACGTTTTTAATTTTGTGATAGTCTTGGATTAATGCAATATCTATTTCATTGTCTCGGATATAGGTTAATAATTCTGTATTGGCAGCTTTGCAGTTGTTAAGGTTTAATTGAACTATTTTGATTCCTTTCATCTCAGAAGATGGCGAGGCTTGAGTAGCTTGAATTGGAGTAGAATTTTGACCGATTTGTGAAGATACATTTATTGACGGGAAGACGAAAAACTATTATTTAATGAACGATTTCTGTAGGAGTAGAGGTCTTGAAAAACATAATATTGAGTAGAGCCTAAACTGTGGTTATAATCGTAAGGTTTTCCTGAAGGATCTGTTGAGTTATAATAATTTATGCATTTGTGAAGCTTTGCATTATTTTTATGGATGCAGGAGGACGAATTGTGATTTTTCATATAAAATGAACAAATCGCTTTTCTTCGACATCTGTCCTTGCTATGACCAAATAACAGGCAACATTCACACCTCATTAGTGGTGCAGAGGGTGCAATTTTGCATGACAAGAAACCGATCAACAGACGATTTTGATTTAATAATTTAAGTGCTATGGGTTCTTTCAACTCCAAGACTAATCTATATGTTTTTTGTGTATCCTTCGGTAAGATTTTGTGAATATTTTGAGAATGTCACGGTTCAATTCAGTGCTGATTTTCTTTAAGATTTCTTCCTGTGGTATTTCTTTTGGGATACCCAGAATTATGATCGTCTTTCTCTTTTCTACTACCAGTTTTGATTCTATTAGATCTTTAATATTCTTATTTTCATTCATCTTATCGAGTAATAAATTGACTTACCGATCAGTGTTAGATCGTACGATTAAGGTGTTTCTATCACGGGAAAGAGTACAGTAGATTTTGGGCAGATCATTTGTAGCGCATAATTCTCTGTTTAATTTACCTCGGATTTTAAGCATAGACATTTTTGTACAAAGTTTTCTTTGAAATAGGATAGCTGATTTGGGGTAACGCGGTGCTTGATTTGCTACAATTTTAGCATAGGAATGAATAGGTGAAAAATCTGAGTATGGTTGGACTAATTTTTGATTTACTGTGTGTGATTCTATTTTATCTCTTGGGATTATTAAGTTTTCTCTTATTGTTTTATACATTTCCAGAATTGCGGTTATTTCATCCGTTTTTTGACGCATTATTTCTTTATTTTCTTCAATAGTTTTTAACAATAATTCATTTCTTTTTTGCAGTTGTGCATAATTCAATGACATCGCTTTTCCATCCATTAATTCTGCTCGTCTTGTTCCGTCCTGTACTCTTCTTTCCATTATGCCAATTGAACCCCCATGACTACCACTTTTGAATGAAGGTCGCTAATGATCTTCTCTTTTATTTTATTTCTGCATTTTATCTGCTTATTTCGTTTTTTTTTCTCCATTAATTTGTTATTTTCATTAGTTTCAACTTCTGTGGCTAATATTATATCAGATGATGTTAGATGTGATTTATCTTTCTCCTCTACAGTATCTACATGCTGTTCCCTTACTGAGTTGCATTCCCTTAGTTGTGCATTTACTTTTTTGAGGTTTTTTATTCTTAGATTGAGATTTTCTATTTCTTTGCATTGTTCTTTAATAGTTCCTTCTAACTGACGTATTCTTTCTATGAGATAGTCCTTATACCTTTGCGTCTCAGTCGAGCTTCCTCTTTCTCTACTTGTACGAGTTTTGTGGTATTGATTTAAATTCTCCTCTGTAGATATACTCTCTAATTGAGAACTCAATTGTGTTGGAACAGTTTGAGAATTCACTGGAGTTGATTTGAGGTGTGACATATCCATTTTTACTTTTCTTGATGGTTTTTGAGTCTTTGCTGGAGTTGACGGTAGAGAAATTTGAGATTTTACTTGAGATTTGTTAAGTTTAGAACTTGATTTTTCAAGATTTGTCTTGATGGTAGATTTCTCTTGAGTGTGATCTATTTCAAGGTCTGGACATGATATACTGTCATTTTCAACTACTTTTGGCATTGTCGTTAGATAGCAATTTGTCTATGAACATATTCTTATTTTTATAGGAAGGGCAACATTACATTCTAAGTATGCTTAAAACAGAAAACGATAGTTAAACTCAATTTCTAAAAAAAAAATTAATATAAAACTTAAAGAATACGAACGAGTGTGGAACACAGACCTACCTGGTCCTCTTGCCCTATTTTTAAGGGTCAACTGGACTCATAGAGAGGGAAAGGCGATATATTTGTACAATTTTAACTTAAGAGTTCTTACAAAGATGAAATCTTACATTTTTTTTGTGGAATTTATGGCAATTTGGGCTTGATAATTCTGCCATGGCTCCACAATTACTTCAAATTATTTCATCAATTTCAAAATTTCCCTTTTTTTTATTTGTTAATTTATGGATACATTTCATGTCAGTTTTGAGTTCCATCTTTCAGGTTTTTCTTTTTCTTTTCATTTTTCCGTCCAATCTTTTATTTTAAATACAGTAAGAATTTTTTTTGTGATATATTTGTTGCCATAAGTTAAGGCAACAAATATATCACAAAAAAATTGTGCCAATATATCCTGTTTATTCATAATTTTTGCAGTTTTCTAAAAACTAGGTTAAGTGGAGAGTGTGAATTTTGCATCAACACCCTTTATATATAAGCTTTGCGATGATCTTGGCTAAATCATAGCTCTAACCTTGGCGTAATCGTAATTGTGGAGGTCGCTATAACATGAAATTACCAAAGTCCATACGATCAGGCGGCTGAAGTACTTGATATTTTCAAAATATTGAATCATATCTTAGGTATGTTGTAAGATAAACCATCTTTACACGCGCTCTTTCCTTTACTCAATATTTCTAATGATTCTCTGATTTTAGAAGTAAAGTTCGTTCTAGGTATTATAATTTTTTCGTTTTCGAAATCTATTTTTATATTCTGCCGTTAATGTAATCTTGATAATGCTGCAGACGGTCGGTTGAATTTGATGTCACTAATGTGTTCTTTCAATCTTCCTTTAAACTTTCGTGTAGTCATTGAAGAAAGAATTGAGGGGGTCGGGGCAAGAAAGTGCCACGCCACATTTTTGGTGAAATAAATCTAACACTGTAATCTGTTGCTTAATATTGTAAATTATAATATCCTACATAAAATTTGTTTCTGATGTCACTTGGAGGCAGCCTATGTCCCAGGTTTCGTTTTTGCCCCAGATGTTTATGCCCCCAATGAAGGTAGCTAATTTACAAAAACCGTAATAGTAATATCATTAAAGTAATGCCATATTGTCACTCAGAATATCTCAAATGTTACTAAGAGATTGGCGAGAAAACTTTGTTATATATTTTGATTTGAGTATTTGATCAAATTTTCAAATTGAAATATCTCAGAAGTTCAAAAATGTGGCATTACACTCTCTTACCCCGACCCCCTCAATTGAACGATTGAAAGGACATCTGACCATAGTGTATACCAGCAACCGGTCATTTGACCTGCACCAAATGAAAATATTTCGATTGAAACCAGTAAAATTTTTAAACAACAAATAACATAAGAATAAATTAGAAAAGCTATCTGAATAGTTTTAAGTAGAAATTCTAGTGTGAAATATTTTTATAAAACTTGAGTAAAGTTTCCGGTATGTTTTATTGTTAAAGATAAACATTGAATGCTTATAAAAGAGTGTATTTAAAAAAAATTATTTTATAGGGTAGTCCGAGCAGTAAATAAACACTTAAACACATAAAAAAAAGATAATATTTTAATAAACACTAACTTTTTGGTTTCTGACAGTGCGAATACATGTGTTGATAGACAAATGATTAAAAAATAATAAAAGGAAGTTTCTACTTCATTTGTTTGGGATGTTAAGGGTGTAGTAATAAAAAGCTATACAAAAACCAAGTAAATGAACAGTTTTTACCAGTGAATGAACGTAAAGTTTTCCAGTAAATGAACAGGCAGCAATTTAAAAACACTTAAGTTTCATACAATGTTATTTATTTTACAACCTGTACAAATAAATTATAACACGTTTTTACTGAATTACGGGTTTTTAGGTGCGTTCGTAATTATACAAATACGTAGCACCTATAGTCGTCCGTCCGTCTGTCCGCATATAACAACGCAAAAACTACACAACCAAATTATTTGAAATTTAATATATATAATCTTTGCAGAATTTTGTCGAGGCATTTCAAATTTTATGAAAATCGAATCAAAACTTAAAAGGATATTAATAAAAATATTTATTAAGTAATTTGAATTTTTTAAAAATTGGTACTTCTTTGTTATAGTTGCTTAAGAGGAATAATCGTCAGTGACAGAGATGTATAATTCTATTAAATCCTACCATACGTAATTAATTCAATGATATCACATAATAGGTAATGATACTAGGTTGCCATGGTGATTATGTCCTATTTCAAATGGAGTCCTATTATCCTATTTCCGCATTAATAAATTTAAAAACCGAATTTGTATACTAAAATTGTTTAATTATAGCACTTCTATAATCTACCGACAGTTTTTGGATAGATGTTTCCGGAGAAATAGATATTAAATGGAAAAAAAAAGTCTAAACATAGATTTCAAGTTCTGAAATTTTCAGTGCTAGGCATTTTCAGTCAATGTCAACAAATGATAAAATGTTGGCAACTTAAAATGTACTTATTTTACTACGGAAATTAATCATATCATAATAACAGACGATATAATTAATTTCACTCAAACTAGTTATAGTACGAACGCACCTCATTTGTCACGTTTGACGTACAATTTCCAACTTGTTTAAATACAGCATGACAATTAACTACTGTTCTCTTACTGATAGAACTACCCTACTTATTTATACTTTGAAAAAGCATCTGAAAAATTTTCTGATTTTTTTTTTTTTTTTTTTTTTTTTTTACTCATTTTTTTGCTCCATGTGATAAATATCAACTTTATGTTTCGCATAAATTTCTTACATCATATTTTGCCGAATTACTCACTTCAATAATGAGAATAGATAGATAATCTGAAAGTATGCTGTGCCTTGGCTATAGTTTCTCGTTTTGTAAGCTGATGATAGCAACAGTTGCTATGACAACGCGACCAAGCAATATATCTGGGGCTCAGCTAGTAGCACAAGATGTTTTATTTTTAGATATGAGCTTTTAATATTGAATTATAAAAGTGGCATCGCTCGTGCATGTTATTGGATACTACTCTTTCTCAAAATCCTCCTTTTCAGGTAAAAGATTTTATCGATATTTTGAAATTCCTTTATTGCTTGAAATACAAGTGTTTACGAAATTTCATATATAGGCTATCGAGTGTCGCGATTAACGTTTTGTTGCGAATTGGATTTTATATTTTCATGACAGTTTGTATAATGATGAAGGTTAGCCGTAAACAACTAAATAATAAAACAAAACAAAAAAAATTCCGGTGAAAGGAGGGGGGGGGGGGGTTAAAATTTTATTTTGCTATAATTACTTATTATTTAAAAAAAATAGAAATGAGATTTGATGATTTTTGTTTTAAAAATCAGCTGAAGAAAATTTAATGCTTTTTTCTTAATAAAAATAAGTTGGTACTTTTATGTTAGCCGGGCAAACGTAATAAATCGCCAAATATTGTTTCCATTGCTTTCATTTCATTTCATTTAAATCACATAACTTCCATTTAAAATACATATATTACATATATTTCATAAAAAAAATTACACAAAATACATGACTTTCACTCATTTTATTCAGAATACAAAAAAGAAAAAATGAAAAAGAAATAAATAACAATAATACCACAAACGAAATCAAAGTATCACCCATGCCGGGTCAGATGTATTGCGCCAGCAATGGCGCCGATAAAATTATTTACAATAACCTTTATTATGCGTTTCTTTCTACGAAGGCCTGTGAAGTATAATCATATCTAAGGCATCATTACATATGTTATTATGATAAAGGTATCTTGCTTTCTACCTTGTAACTGCATTTTATTGGTACTTTTATATTAGCTGGGCACAGGTGACAAACCACCAAATATTGTTCCCATCGCCATCATTCGTTTTGCACCCATTTCGTTTAAAATATAAACCTTTAGCTCATTTCCTTTAAAATACACAACTTTAATTTAAAACACATGCTTTTCAAATACATACATTACATACACTTGAAATACATATACCTTTCACTAATCTCATTTAAAATACAAGAAAAAACAAGGTGGAAATTGTACGTCCAACGTGACAAATGAGTACAACAACTAGCTCGTACAACGTTCGTACAACAACTAGTTTTATAAATATTGAGATCTTGATGCAATAGCTGTTTCACTCTTATACAAAAATTCATGAATACAAAATTTATTTATGTGCAGATTTTCATATTATAGATATTAATTTTATGGTACTTCTCCATTATCCAGTCGATCACTTTTCATTAAAAAAAAAAAAAAAAATATATCGCCAAACTATAAGACTTAACGCCAAAAATGCGTCACATTCATTTGACGTCAAATGAGTCATGTGCTTGTTATCTCATCAAGTGATTTTTTATTCGACGTTTAATGTATTTTTCATTACGTTTTACTGTTTTATTAGTTATTTCGTTAATTAAAATAAAAATTACGTCTTCGACATCATGATATTAAAAGAGAAAACGCATTGAAAAAATGTCAGATGGGTAGTTACGTAGTACAATAGATCAATTTCAACTTACGTCACAAACACTTATCCAAAAGTCGAGAGGGATAATTAAGAAAAAAACAATATAAATAAATAAATATCCAAGATTATTTTTGTTTCTGTTTTCATTAATATTGTAAATTTTATTGTTTAAAGTTTCTGATAAATGATACTTTAGTGAATAAAACCTTTCCTTATTTATTTATTTATTTATTTTGAGATACTAATGGCAACATTTTTCCATTTGTTTATTGGGCGCTACAGTTTGGCGAATAATTTGGCGATAGGTTTTTTTTAATGGAAAGTAGTCGACGGGATAATGGAGATGTACCAATTTTATTTTATGAAATTAAGTTTCAATATACTTTTACAAACAATTAATTGCAATTCTTTTTCATTAAAATTATACTACGCGCAAATATCCAATACAAGACAATGTAAAAAAAAAAAAAAAAAAAAAATCATTGTTATTATTTCACTGAAAAGTGAATTATATCGTCAATAATAGGATTAATTTCCGTAATAAAAAAAGTACATTTTAAGTTGGCAACATTTTTTCTTTTGTTGACATTGACTGAAAATTTCAATGGGAAACTTAAACCTTAGCTTTGAAAATTTCAGAACTTGAAATCCATATTGAGACCCCTTTTCCATTTAATTAAGTATTGCGCGGCAGCGCAATACTTATTTATTTCCAGTGTGACATCTTAATGTTAATTTAACACAGTAAATCCCATTGAACGAGTTAATTTACTAGAGTTTTTCCCACTTTTTGTACGCGTTGCCACAAAATTTTAACTGTGTACTAATTCTAATAAAATTTGAAATTTGAAATAGTTTTAATTCTTTGGCTGACGTCAGGATCAAAATGGATTAAATATCGTTGCATATAGATGAATTATAATCCAGGAAGTAACATAAGCTATGTTTTATTTACGTTATTCAAATATTTTTCTTAATAATTCAAAATTTCATAATTTTCACTGGGAATCAATGGACGTTTTTCCTATAAAATTTAACTATGTCTCTTTATTGTTGCCAACAATTCAAAAACCATAATAATAATTTGACCACAGCAATAATTTTTCAATTGAAAGATTTCCACGATCAAAATAAAACTGAATTAGATTTTTTATGTTTTAAAAAAATGGAACAACACGACATCATACTCTAAATAAACGGACATTTTCAAATATTTGGTTATAATTCAAGCAAAAAGCAGATGAGTATGTCACCACATTTGTAACAAAAAAAGCATTTCAGTATACATTTGTTCATAATACAAGGAGCATCAATATGAATAAATACAGGAAGCAATTGTATATATGACGTCATATTTATAACAAACAATTAAAATAATTTTCACCAATAGTGATTAATAAGTATGAATATTAGTTACATACAAGAGAAAATTTTCTGTCAAATAGTTTATAGGAGATTTCGCTAGGGAGAAAGTTGACGTCTTATTATATATTAATTGCGTAGATGGTTATTATGAAATAGATTGTACTGGTTCAACACAATTTACTTCGTTTATAGCGCCCCCTGGGAGGAAATAAGGTAACCAAATTTAAATAAAATTGATTGTTTTAATGTTTCATTGTATAATAGCTATATTGAAAGTAGTTGGCACAGATTCAATACAATTTTCTTTTGTGTTTATAGAGTCTCCTGGCGAGAAATAGGGTAACTAATTTTTTTAAAACTTTATTTTTTACGGGTTTGTATAAATTATTTGATTAATGCCATGATCAAATTTATGTTTAATAAACATTTTCGCATGATTTTTTACACTGGTAGAGCCCATGGTGGAACATTGCCTAACTAAAACTTTAAAATCCATTTTTCTTATGTTTTTTCATATGCCTACCATGCTTCAAGTTAGAATTACGTAATACTGATACAATAAAATTTATTCTTGCATGCATAGCGTGACTGGTTGAAATAGCGTAACCAAATCATATATTATAATACGAGCAAATCTTGTGTGTGTATTAGAGATCTCTTTTCGGAGCCCGGGCCTACCCGAGCCCCACGATTTTAAATCCGAGCCTGCCCGAGCCCGAAACATTTTGCATCTGTAGAGCACGATCCCGGCCGATCCCGGTACCAAAAAAATTGCATAATATTTAAAAAAAATTTTAAAAGTAATATCTCATTTTTAAAAATCTTCGTACAAGAAAATAACTGTTAATCCCGTGCACATAATTTATTTTATGGAAATTTACATTCAATTTTATCAAAAGAGAAGTTTGGTATGAAATAAAAATATACTTCTTTAAAAGGATCGATGTAAGAGCGCGAACACAATTTGGAAATACAATAAAGCGATCTGTTTTAAACTTTACCATATTTTATAACACATAACATAATTTTTTTAAATGAAGCCGCGTCAAAAATTATGGGGAGGGGTGGGGGTGAGCTCGTTCTGCCGACACGGGGTGGGGGATTTTCTAAATTTTGCCGACACCACTCATGTGATATATCGTTCGAAAGGCCTGCGACCGCTTATTCATCATATTATGCATCTCCGGTGTCCATCCGTCCACTTTGCCCCCACCCCAAAGGGGGGCACTTTTCTAAATTTTGCCGAAACCCCTCATGTAATACATCGTTGGAGAGGTCCATAACCGCTTAATAATATTATGCATCTCCGGTGTCCATCCCCCCAATTTGCCCCCCTAAGGGAGGCACTTTTCTAAATTTTGCCGGTACCCCTCATGTGATATATCGTTTGAAAGGTCTGAGACCGCTTAATCATATTATGCATCTCCGGTGTCCATCCCCCCACTTTGCCCCTCCCCAAGGGGGTACTTTTTTAAATTTTGCACACATCCCTCATGTGATATATCGTTAGAAATAAGGTCTGTGACCGCTTAATCATATTATGCATCTCCAGTGTCTATACCCCCCCCCCTTTGCCACCCCCGAGAGGGGCACTTTTCTAAATGTTTCCGATAACCCTCATGTGATATATCGTTGGAAAGATCTGAGACCGCTTAATCATATTATGCATCTCCGGTGTCCATCCCCCCACTTTGCCACTCCCCAAGGGGGGTACATTTCTAGATTTTGCACACATCCCTCATGTGATATATCGTTTGAAAGGTCTGAGACCGCTTAATCATATTATGTATCTCCGGTGTCCATCCCCCATTTTGCTTCCCCAAGGGGGTACTTTTCTCAATTTTGCACACACCCCTCATGTGATATATCGTTGGAAAGGTCTGTGACCGCTTAATTATATTATGCAGCATGTGTGCAGCACGACTGCTATACGGTGCCTCAGGCAGCGGGGACCCGAGCCGGAGGTTCGTTCAGTTAGAGGTTTATACTATTTGATGTGCAAATTAAGGGATCATCCTGTGCCGAAGGCAGCGGGGACCCGGGTCGGAGGTTCGTTCGGTTCGAGGTTTTACCAGATTCGAGGCACCGATGTAAGTTAAGGGCGCGCTAGTTGGCAAAGCCAGCTAGTTTTCTTATTATTTGCATTGTATAACAAAAATTCTTGACACGTTCCCAGTTTACAATTATATTCAAGAACATTCTGTTCATATATACTCGTTATTATTTTTATACTTCTTATTCTGTGATAAAACAACATAACATTTTATCGATAGCTTTCACACACCACTTACTCTTCCACTGTTCCATCTTCCACCGTCTCTTTCCAAAGTGGTTGCAAACGTATTTTGCACAATGGAATAAAATTATTTGCAAAAATGAACATGATTTGTTTATTATTATCATTATGAAGATGAGAAACAATCCGTTGAAGTCCGTTATGTATATATATATATATATATATATATATATATTGTAAAAAATTACTTATATTTTTTTAATTGTTTCAAGAAAAATCAATGTTTGAACTGTATATTTCACATTACCAATACTGATTTTGATCTGTGCAGTCTTTTACATACTTGCCTCGTGTGAATCTTATCTGCTTCATATTAATTTGTTATTAAAAAACTTGAGATATTAAAAAAAAGGAACTTGCAAAGCAAATTAAAAAATAAATAAATTTATTTCTGTATTGTTAAGCCCGAGAAGGGACAGATATTAAAATTATTTTATTTAGTCAATGCTACAATAATGTTGCATTTTTATATTAAATCTTGCTCAGTCTATTTAATCTTAAAAAAAGTAAATTTAAATTTGAAACATGATATTAAAGCAACTTTAAAACATTTCATTTAGTTGAAATGAAATCTAAATAAATCTTCAACTTTTTTTTCAGCTTTACATGCATTATGCAAAATTTGTATTGTAGCAAATTCTAACAGACAAGAAACATGAGAAGTTCAAATAATTAAAAAAGTTGAAGATTTATTTAGATTTCATTTCAACTAAATGAAATGTTTTAAAGTTGCTTTAATATCATGTTTCAAATTTAAATTTACTTTTTTTAAGATTAAATAGACTGAGCAAGATTTAATATAAAAATGCAACATTATTGTAGCATTGACTAAATAAAATAATTTTAATATCTGTCCCTTCTCGGGCTTAACAATACAGAAATAAATTTATTTATTTTTTAATTTGCTTTGCAAGTTCCTTTTTTTTAATATATCTATTTCTGCGGAAACATCTATCCAACAAATTGTCGGTAGATTATAGGATTGCTATAATTAAACAATTTTAGTATACAAATTTGGTTTTTAAATTCATACGGAAATAATGTGACTTAAATAGGACGTCATCACCATGGCAACCTAGAATCATTACCCATCATGGGATATCATTGAATTAAATACGTATGATATATTTTAATAGAATGAAGAAAACTTTTATTAACATTTTTTAAAGTTTTGATTCGATTTTCATAAAATTTCAAATGGCTCGCCAAAATTCTGCAACGATTATATATATTAAATTTCAAATCATTCTGTTGGGTAGTTTTTGCGTTGTTATATGCGGACAGACGGACGGAACAGGCGACGACTATAGGGGCGAAGTATTTATATAATTACGAACGCACCTAAAAAGAATAAAATAATAAAAAAATAATACCATAAACCAAGACATTTTATTTCAACATCAAAGCATGGTTTCTAATTTACACAGGCGTAAAATTAAAGCAGCAACTGGCGAGACAAAAATGGTATTGGCGAGATTTGCGCTCGGCTAACATAAGAGTACATTTTTAACACTTTCCAACCTAGTTGAAAAGTGTTTATGATTTCGGTTTGTCTGTCCGTCTGCCGTCTGTCCGTGCTCTAACTACCGTAAATAGGCTCGGATTGTCCTGCAATTTTTATATGTTATTGAGGTTATCTACAGCATGTTCCCTATTTCAGCTGAAGTGTGTAGCACTTATAGTTTTTTTACAGGGACACTCAAAAGAATTCCGTTACATTACGGTCTATGGGGAAAAATCATTTGCGGTTTGTTTTAATGATGTTACACAATTTCAAATACATTGTAATTGATATATATCACTAAGGTGCATTACAAGAAGCTTAATATGGAATAGGGTGTGCATAGCACTTATAGTTACTTTACAGGGACAGTCAAAAGAATTCCGTTACATTACGTCTGTGGAGAAAAATCGTCTGCGGTTTATTTAAATAATGTTTCACTATTTTAAACGCATTGAAATTTATATATATCACTAAGGTACATTACAAGAGGCTTACTACAGAATACTGTGTGTATAGCAGTCGTCGTTCATTTACAGGGACACACAAAAGAATTCTCTACTGTCTGTTAACAATAATTCCTGGAAGTGCGTTTTATGTTACTGAACGTGATTTCAAATTTAACTCACTTTTTGTCTATTACTTGGTACGTATAAATTCTATATTTTGTATACAGGGCAGCACAAAAGTTCGCGAACACATTTCCGTTTATTGACAGAAACTCCAGAAGGAGAATTTAAAACTGTGCTACGCGTTTCCTAACTAAACTAAAATTTAGCATCCTATGTAGTATATATCTCATCAAAAACGTCACCTGTAAAAAATGCAGCCAAGTCTCGTGACTCTTTTTCCGTAAAAAGTTCTGAGATCGTGTAAAGCCAAGTTTAGCTATCTTATTAACTCTGAAATTTTCATTCACAAATCACTCCTAGTCTCTACATCTTTAGTCAAATATTATTTTGTGACTTGGCAATTACGCAGCACAGGGAAGTTATTACACCTTACTATGTTATGGGATGGGATGAGATAATATGATTAAGGTTACTTATATACGTACAGGGAAGTTATTACACCTTAATATGTTATGGGATGCCATGGTATTATTTGATTAAGACTAATTATACACATCACATTCTTGTGCTACGTAATTGCCAAGTCACAAAATAACATTTAACTAAAGATGTAGAGACTAGGAGTGATTTGAAAATGAAAATTTCAGAGTTAATAAGATAGCTAAACTTGGCTTTACACGATCTCAGAACTTTTTACGGAAAAAGAGTCACGAGACTTGGCTGCATTTTTTACAGGTGACGTTTTTGATGAGATTTCACTTCTTTTTGTAAGCAATCCTCCTTTTCTTGATTTTGGCTTCTTTTTGGAGATCATCCACTGATTTTCGCTAAGCCCACACTCTGTCCCTATTATTTACAGGTATCAAAAATTTGAAGCTTTAGTTTCGTTTGCAAAGTAACTGTAGATAAAAAGAGATTTCAGGTTCCTAGGCAAGCACTAAGTTATGGGAGAGGGAGTGTCAAAAGTACTCTCAATTGCTTCCAGGATAGGTGCTATACATCTGAGATATTACTCGCAACCCTAGATACTTGATATAACGCATAAAAGTACTTTTTAGTATAAAAAGAAAGCCAAGGAAATTTCCAATAAATCAAACTATATTCATTTTTTTCATTTTTTTTTTCGTTTTATTAGTCTTTTTTTTTTTTTTTTTCATTTACGGATTTCTTAATTTTTCCTTACTTTGTATACTATACCCTACCTTTCTGCCAAATGTAAAGCTTCTAGGACTACAAAATAGATTTATTTTCAAATTTTCGACTTTTTATAAATTTATTAATTTTTCAATTTTATTTCTAAGTTACCTGATTGTCATGCCACTATAGTAATTCTTTGATCCGTCTTCTTAGGATCATTTAGGTTCAATTTAGAGATAAATCAAGTGAATCTTAGAGTCACCATGATTTTATTTAGAAAGTACTATCAAACCATAACTCCAGCCAGTAATGTCGGGAGGGTAGGGGGAGCTGTGAAAACTTTTGTGGGGCTAACATCATTTAACAATCCGTATTTCATATGCGAAGTAAATAGATTATAACCTGTGAAAGAAAACAAACCTGTCGATAGAGAAATCGCCTATAACGTAGACAGTCTATTGCAGAACTTTTCTATAACGAAATTCGTAAACGAAAGAAAATAAAATCATAATCCGGGGGAAATAACATAAAACAATTAGGGGCGTTGTACTAGCTAATAGGACAATTATCTTAAAACTAATGTTTCTAGCAGTATCAAATTGTTTTCGATTTTTCGATTTTTTAAAGATATTTCGATTTTTCGATTTTATTTTCGAATTTAACGAATTTTTTAATTGTTCCTTTTATTGAATAGTAAATACTACCTTTACACCAAGTTTTAAGTTTCTAAGAATACAAAATAAAATTATTTTCAATTTTTGTTCTTTTCGAATTTTTTTTATAATTTTCTGGATTTTTTAACTTTTTCTTATTTTGTATCCTTTATTACAAATTTCAAGTTTCTAGCGCTACAAAATCGAATTATTTTGACATTTCCGATTTTTTTCGAGTTTTTTATCCTATTTTGAAATTTATTGTGTTTTAATTTTTCCTTTTTCTGTATCCTAAACAATAAATCTACGCAGAATTTTAAGTTCTAAAGCTACAAAATCGAATTTTTCCAATTTTTGGAATTTTTTTTTTAGAATTTTACAGAATTTTTCTTTCTTTTTCTTTTTTTTGTATCCTAAATACTACTTTTATTCCAAATTTTAAGTTTGTAGCTCAACAAAATCGAATTATTTTCAAATTTTCGTTTTTTTTCGATTTTTTTATTTTATTTTCGATTTTTGTTGTGTTTTTAATTTTTTATTTTTCTGAATCCTAAACACTACCTTTACACCAAATTTTCAGTTTCTAAGACTGCGAGATTATATTATTTTCAATTTCTCACTTTTTCTTTTTCTTTTTCTTTCTTTCTTTCTTTTTTTTAAATTTTAAATTTTTTAAATTTTCGATTTTTTTTCGAATTATCCATATTTTTTAATGTTTCCTTATTTAGTATCTTAAATATTACCTTTATTCCAAATTTCAAGTTTCTAGCGCTATGAAATCGAATTATTTTCAATTTTTCCTTATTTTTCGATTTTTCCGATTTTTTTCGATTTTTTTATTTTATTTTCGAATTTTATTACGTTTTTATTTAACTTATTCTGAATCCTAAACACTATCTTTACCGCGAATTTTAAGTTTCTAAGCCTAAAAGATCAAATTATTTTAATTTTTTCAATTTTTTTTTCGAATTTTTCGAATTTTTGACTTTTTTTCTTGAATTTTCCGAATTTTTTAATTTTTCCTTATTTTGCATCCTAAATACTACCTTTATTCCGAATTTCATATTTCTAGTGCAACAAAATCGGACTATTTGAAATTTTTCGATTTTTTCGATTTTTCGATTTTATTTTCGATTTTTTTGGTATTTTTGATGTTTTCTTTTTCTGAATTCTAAACACTACCTTCACACCAAATTTTAAGTTTTTAAAACTACAAGATCGTGTTATTTTCAATTTTCAATTTTGTTCGAATTTGTTGAATTTTCGAATGTTTTTTTTTTTTTTTTTTTTTTTTTTTAATTTTCCTGATTTTATAATTTTTTCTTTCTTTGCATCCGAAACACTAGCTTTATTCCAAATTTTAAGTTTCTATTGCTACTCAATCTTTTTGATGACGGGAGAGTGAGTGAGTGTGTGAGTGACAAAAAATCGAAACTTTGAGTTCATATATCGTCTGCACTAATTTATGGCTATTTTTCGAATTATCCATATTTTTAAATTTTTTCCTTATTTAGTATCTTAAATATTAGCTTTATTCTAAATTTCAAGTTTCTAGCGCTATGAAATTGAAATACTTTCAAAATTTCCTTATTTTTCGATTATTTGATTTTATTTTCGAATTTTATTGCGTTTTTTATTTTAACTTATTCTGAATCCTAAAGACTATCTTTACCGCGAATTTTGAGTTTCTAAGGCTAAAAGATAAAATTATTTTAATTTTTTCAATTTTTTTTCGAATTTTTCGAATTTTTGAAATTTTTCTTTCGAATTTTCCGGATTTTTTAATTTTTCCTTATTTTGCATCCTATTTTACCTTTATTCCGAATTCCAAGTTTCTAGCGCAACAAAATCGGATTATTTGAAATTTTTCGATTTTTTTCGATTTTTTCGATTTTTTAAATTTTGCTTTCGATTTTTTTGGTGTTTTTGATGTTTTCTTTTTCTGGATGCTAAACACTACCTTCACACCAAATCTTAAGTTTCTAAGACTACAAGATCGTATTATTTTCAATTTTCAATTTTGATGGTATTTGTTGAATTTTCGAATGTTTTTTTTTCGAATTTTCCGGATTTTATAATTTTTCCTTATTTTGCATCCTAAGTACTACCTTTATTCCGAATTCCAAGTTTCTAGCGCAACAAAATCGGATTATTTGAAATTTTTCGATTTTTTCGATTTTTTAAATTTTGCTTTCGATTTTTTTGGTGTGTTTGATGTTTTCTTTTTCTGGATGCTAAACACTACCTTCACACCAAATCTTAAGTTTCTAAGACTACAAGATCGTATTATTTTCAATTTTCAATTTTGATGGTATTTGTTGAATTTTCGAATGTTTTTTTTTTCGAATTTTCCGGATTTAATAATTTTTCCTTATTTTGCATCCTAAGTACTACCTTTATTCCGAATTCCAAGTTTCTAGCGCAACAAAATCGGATTATTTGAAATTTTTCGATTTTTTTCGATTTTTTCGATTTTTTAAATTTTGCTTTCGATTTTTTTGGTGTTTTTGATGTTTTCTTTTTCTGTATGCTAAACACTACCTTCACACCAAATCTTAAGTTTCTAAGACTACAAGATCGTATTATTTTCAATTTTCAATTTTGATGGTATTTGTTGAATTTTCGAATGTTTTTTTTTCGAATTTTCCGGATTTTATAATTTTTCCTTTCTTTGTATCCTAAACACTACCCTTTTTTCCAAATGTCAAGTTTCTAGGGCTAAGGGATCTACCCAATCTTTTTGATGACGCGTGAACGAGTGAGTGAGTGAGTGACAAAAAATCGAATGTTTGAGTTCATATATCGTCTGAACTAGAAAAGACAGAAAGTTGTAATTTTAAATTTTGGTCCTGTGTGCCAAATACTCTAGAAAAACGAAGTTTCAAATTTTTGGGATACTCCAGCGCGGAGATATGGGGGGGTCAAAAGTGCCCTGAGTTGCTTCCAGAAAAGTATGCTTACGGCCGTTTTCTCGACTTGGCGGAGGCACTGCCGTGCCTCCAGATACAAATCTATAGATCATATACAGTGCTGAATAAAAGTATTCGGATATTTTTCCGAATATTGTATACGTTGGAAATTCCTGAAATTACGTTTTTAAATATGTTATGCGTTTTCCAAACTGTTTACTTAGATGTTATCTTTCAGCTTTATTAAACGGTATGATTTGTAAAATTATTTTGGAAGCGTTGGAAAGTTACATAATCTATGCTTGACGCATGATTTTTCGTTCTTGTTTATATTCTGTACGTTTAACTGTGACGTGTATTTAACCATTTTGGTATTTTTTCGGTATAGGGGCCTTAGAGAGATAGGGAAAATGGCTTTGGCGAAAGAAGTAAATTTGGGAACTCATTTTTCTATTTTTATATACAAGAGAAGTAATTTATATTTAACAATTTGGAAATTGCACGTTAAACGTTACATAGGAGGTGCGTTCGTTTTAGAACTAGTTTCACAATGTAAAAAAAAAATCATCCTCATTATTTCAGTGAAATGAATTATGTCGTCTGCTAGGAGCAAAATGAGCACGTCTTTTCTTTTTTCTTATTACGTATACAGCGTTTACAAATGCGAATTTTTTTTCACCACGTACATCTTGTTTTGCGAATGATTACCTCCATGGTTTAATATTTTTAAGACATAATGAACGAATCGCCTGTGTTTTATTTACTCTAATGGATTGAGATATTCGGCTATTAACGTAATTTCCACTGAAGTCATCCCAGAATCTATACATTTTTTAATGTAACTCAAACAAACAATGTTTTTCAACGATCTTTCTAAAAATGTAACTTTTATGTAAGTTTATTAGAAAACATAATTTTGAATAAAAATGGCCGCTTGGCTTATGAAAAAAAGATGTGGTTAGCCCGGATTTGTTTTCCTCAGTCCCATGACTTGCGCTTTATTATCCAAATTACGTATGTTAGGATTTAACAGAATAAAGAAAACTTTCATTAATAACTTTTTAAGTTTTGATTCGATTTTCATAAAATTTGAAATGTCTCGACAAAGTTCTGCAACGATTATATATATTAAATTTTAAATCATTCGGTTGGGTAGTATTTGCGCTGCTATATGCGGACAGAATGGACGGACGACCAAACGTGGACAATAAGTGCTACGTATTTATATACATTACGAACGCACCTAGAAACATACAATGTTTTATATATGTATAAACATACAGGGTACGTCCGAAAAATGTATACATACACTGTTTAACGGTTCATAATTTTCTAATTTTTCTTTCTTTTCAAAGTGTCATTCATTGGAAATAATGAGTGGACCCAGATGATTAACTTTTGAAAAAAGAAAAGTTATTTAAAAATACTATCGAAAGTATGAAAATGTAGCAGAAGTATAAAATCAACATAGCAGAAAGCTTCAGGCCGATCCACCTATGAGACTTACAATCCATTGGATAAGGGATAAGTTTGACACGAATGGACGTTCATAGACACCGTCAATTGAGCAAGAATGCGTCACAACACCTAATGAAATGTTTGTTGAAGTTTGTGAATCAATAGTAGCCCACCGTTATAAGCAGTGTATTGACCAGAACGATAATAATTTTGAACATCTGCGGTAGGAGGGAAAGTTATACATTTTATGTAGATTCTTTCGCAATATAAATATTAATTATATGTGAATAAAAACTGGAGTTGTAATTTTTGAAAGTGTGTATAAATTTTTCTGAGGCACCCTGTATATATATAAATATGCATTAAAGTTCAACAGGTTTGTTTTCACAGCTGTTTACATAATTTGGTTATAAATCTTCCCACTTTCTAAAGCCCAAATTGCGCCAAGCTCTTAAAAAAAAAAAAAAAAGTCGCCAAGATGGAAAAGTACCTTTTTTTTCATTCTACATTATTTTATATTCTGCATTTTGAATCAAGAAATTTATCTGTATTTGAAGGATTTGTCAGGAACTGAAAAATAAGTCTAGGAATGTAGTATTACTTTACAAAATAAATAAAATACGTGGGTTTTCCATTCACCACGAAATGAAATTGTACATAAGTAACGATATTATTTGGAGATGCAATGCAGATAAATGCAGACAATGTATTCGAATTCGAAAAAGACAAAGTAATCGGTATGAAGAAAATACGTTGCCAAAAAAATAAATAAATTAAAAAAAAAAGCGTGGTAGCGTTTTACTGTTTATTACTGTTAATTTTACGATATAATACTGGCAGCTGAGATGTCAATATTATACCGTAAAATCAACATTTTTTTTCTTCTGCAGTGTAGGTAAGTGTTCCAATGCTGAGTAGCAAATGATACAGTTTTATTTCCACATATGTTTTTAAATTTAGCAAAGTACTCATGAATGTGGCGGACTTTGTAAATATTGCAATAGCAAGGCTTTAGAAAATATTTTTTGATAATTATTCATTTCTGTTCTTAAAGTACTTATTCAATGCTTATGTTTGTGTTTTAATAAAATCTGACAAGTTTTTTTTTTTTTTTTTTAAACTATTGCGCAAGTTCTGAAAAAAAAATGACGAATGTGACGTCTGATGACTGATACACTCTGAAACATCAAATTCCTTATGGGGGGGGGAGGGGGTGATGTCCCATCCCAGTCTTCCTCAAGTGACACTCATGTTCTCGGGTTCACAAAACTCTAAATTACACCCACAAAAATACACCAGTTGGCGTGATCGTGACAATATGCCTGTAAAACAAGTTTTCCCACAGTAAGTGTAGCAGCACGGAGAAGATTAGTTTGGGTTTTCCGTAACAGCCCGGAAGCCAGCGACATTTTTTTACTTAATAATTTTATACAAGCTGATCTTCAAATAGGTAATTGATCTTACTTGATCAATCTTGATAACTGACGTCAGCTGTCGCGATAGGGGTGGATTAAGACTCCTATAATAGGAGCTCTAGGGTGGATATGGCCTCGGAGTCTGCAACTTCCCCAGTCCACCAACCCTTGAATACTAGGTGTATGCGCTGACACAAAAAATGGCGGCTGTCGTAGGTGGACTTTTTTTAGCGTTTGTACGGTCTCTTGAACTTGAATACCAATAATTTCTAAAAGTTTTCTCCGCTTTATTTTAAGATTTTCCGCTAAGATTAAATAAGTCAAAGGAAACTTTTAGAAAATACCGGTGCCAAAATTCATGAGACCGTACAAACGGTTTCCAAAATTCGCCTATGACAGGCGCCATTTTTTGTGTCAGTGCCTAAGCCTAGTATTCAGAGGCCTAGTCAAAGGATGACGTAAAGCTTTCCAAATGACGTAGATTTCTTCGATGAAATCGATGCAAAATGAACGCACACTTTATAAATTTTTTTGTCAGAAGTCTATAGCAATAGCTAAACGTTGGCATGCTTCGATTTTCCGTAATAAGACTATTTAATTTTAAAATACAAATTATTCTTGTATTCAGTAACATAGGTAAACCTTGAAAATAATTACGATGCAAACACTTTTGCCACGTGTTTGGCCTCCACTGCAACAAGGCAGACCAGGATATAAATGATAGTACTAGATGAAGACAACATTTTCCATCGTTTGTAATTCTTGTAAAACATAACTTAGGATAAGCCTCTTAAAATACATCGGAAGTGGTACTAATTTTTGTCTTAGGCGACACTTCACTTTCGCACGATTAGATTCCTCTATCTCTATTCTTACATAAAATATACAATTTTTTCTTGCATCTGATAACCCAGGATTTCATATGGTCTCCTTCCTGTCTAGTACATCAATATCAGCTGTTTTACTCGCCATTTCGGAACTGTTTCGTTCCCTCCCCCGCCCTTAAAATTGTTTTAAAAGCTTCCCAATAGAATTATTTGCGTTGAAAATTTTATCCGGAACGCTGCTATTTGAAACTTAAATACTTTTAAATGGTCTTTATTTTCGATTTTTAATGCTCGATAGCGAAGGATCAAGTTAACGTCTGGTCACCCTGGTAACCAGATTTTTGTTCCCTGGATGTTCTATTGCGAGTGGATTACCCATATCCTCTTATTAGAAAAACACTTTCCTCTCATCAAAATCTTGATAAATCTCATAAACCGAAAAACAAAACAAACAAGAACTAAAAATTATGCGTCAAGCATAGATTATGAAACACTTCATAACACTTCCAGAATACTTTAACAAAACTTTTACCGATTAGTATCGGGAAAGATGATGTCTAAGTAAACAAGGTCAAGGTCAAACCGGGTGGGGTGGCCTACCTTTCGGCTTAAGCTCAACTAGCCCCGCCCAGCAGGTTTGTTTACCTAATTATACCGAGCATTACTAAATTATACTTTGCGATATTGAGCAATAATTATACTATGTAATTCTTAAATACAAATTCTGAAAATACAAATTACAAATCCTACTTAGCACCACTAAATAGTACTATGTGATGCTGAGCAATAATACTACCATGTGATAATACTGTAAGATGCTGAAGTAGATAATAATAATGTATAGAAGTAAGTACTAAATGAACATGTAAACAATTTGGTTGCAATAACAAAGTTGAAAACCCATTTTCAGCAATTGACATCAATAGTTGGTGAAATATACGAATTATTTGTTTGTCCCTGTACATGATCTATAAATTTGTATATATACTAGCTAAAATTTAGTTCAGTTAGGAAACGCACTGCACAGTTAAAAATTGCTACTCATTAATTTCCGTCAGTACACCAAAATGTATTCGATATCTTTTGTGCTGCCCCCATACATGATCTGTAACATTTATACACACCAAGTAACATGTGAACTAGTCGTTGGGGGCCACCCTAATACTTACTTATCATGAATATGCATAATATAAAATATGAAAATAAAACATGTGTAAACTATTTATCAAATGCATTGGAATTCGAATACAATCATGGTCACAAACTTTAAATCGAGGCTAACGAAAAAGATAGGCTACCGCGGTGCATTCTACTTATCTTTTTTTACAGACCGCTAGAGTGACATGATGCTCTTTTCGTACACCTTCATTGGAGCATTCGAGCATCACGTGACTCCGGCGGTCTGTAAAAAAAGATACGCTTAAAACACCGCGGTAGCCTTTCTTTTTCGTTAGCCTCACTTTAAATGCTCTATTACTGAATTGCGTGAAAGAAACATCCATATAACTCCAAAAATGAAAATCATATTAACTAACAGTTTACTGCGTCGGATTGGGCGTCTCATTTCCAATTAATATTATATCTTTGAATTGAAATTTTAATGAAATGCAGGGACATGAAAAATCGAAGAGTGTGGAAAATAGGATTACAAATATCTCGGCAACTCATAAGTCAATCGACTTCATTCGTTATGTAAAATTTATGTTTTTGTATTGTCTTTTATATTCACTCCTTCAAATAAATAATTTCGAAAAATTTTATATACCTTTTATCAGAACGATTATTTCGAGAGTCCGAAAAAAATAGTTCCGGATAATAGAGGTTACTGAAATTCAATAGGCTTCTTCCCATTATTACATACTAAGTACATACCAAATTTCAAGTCTCTATCTCAATTTGTTCGGGAGATAGAGCGTTTACAGACAAACACACCAGACAGACGGACGGCATTTTTTTTTTCTAAAAATATGTTTTTCAGAGTAAGTGTAAATCCTTCAAAATATTTTTACGATTTTTAAAATTATCACCTATTTTACGGATTATGGGTAAGTAAAAATTAGTTAAATTTGAAAACGCGTACCACAACTGAAAACGCACTTCCCGCAATTATTGTTCATGCTGTAACTTAACTCATTTGTGTGTCCCTGTATATGAATGATAAATGCCATGCGCATCCTATTCAACAATAAGCATCTTGTTGTGCACCTCAGTGATATATATCCCTTTCAATATGTTTGAAATACTATACCATCATTAAAATACACTGCAGACGATTTTTTCCCATAGAACGTAATGTAACGGAATTCTTTTGAGTGTCCCTGTAACTATAAATGCTACACATTTCATTTTCAATACCAAACACGTGATAGTATACAAATTGCATGGCAATCCGAGTATATTTACTCGAATTAGAGCACGGACAGACAGACGGCATACAAACAAACAAACCAAATTCATAAACACTTTCCAACTATGTTGGATATAGGTATTTTTTATTTATTTACTTCTATTTCTTACTAAGCAATGAAGTTTTGTTACGGTATTCTGAATGTGTTGGAGAGTGTTTTATAATTTATGCTTGAAGCATGATTTTTTGTTCTTGTTTATGCTACATTACCTTTTTATCTCTAAGAGTTCTTTTTTTTCCTCTTAAGTTATAATCTTTAGTAAGCAATTTGAAAAGAAGTAGAATTTCAACTTTTTAATCCCTTTGCGACGAGTGTCACGTATAAGTGACTATTAGAGAGAGTAAAATCCTCGATTTTTTCTAGCAGTATTGTTGAAAGAGAATTTTCGCGTTTTTTTAATAACGGAACGTCTGTGATATAATTAGACAAAAGTTTATATTTGGAATTACTGGTGTTAAAAGATTAAAAATTGTGTACAGAACTCTCGTCGCGAAGGTGTGAACGTGGTTACATTAATTTTTTTTCTAAACATTACTGATGCCTCAAAAACGTCTTCGGCAGTACGTTGTCTATATAGGCTTGCTCGAACGCAGACGATAATGCAAGAGGAATATTTTGATGAATCAATAAAACTGTATTTGGGCATTTCTTAAGATTGATTAGTATCAGTTTTAAATAAAACTTTAACCCCTTCGCGACGAGCGTCATTTACAGAATTTTTAATCTTTTACCACCGGTTTTTCAAAACAGAAATTTTGCCTAGTTGAATTGCGGAAATGCTAAGATTTAATAAGGCAAAGCCTTACAATAAAAAATAACTGGTGGGAAAAATTGAGGATTCTGAGCATCTTATGTGTCACGTATACGTGTCGCTCGTCCCCAAGGGGTTAATGCGATGCTGTGAAAAGGTGTATAGGATACGCTGATTATTTTCAAAAAGAAATTATTACTCTACCACAGCGGTTCCCGACCTGGGGTACGTGGCGGGCTTGCTGGGGATACGTAAAAGTAACATCGATAATGGCGGAAATCAAAAAAATGGTTTCACTGAAAACACAGAAAGAAAGTTGATAGTTTTTGATGACAAAGTTAGTCTCATGTGTAACTCCAATATATTGCACTCAAAATGAGGGTAAAGGGCCAAAAGGCCTAATAATTCATTTATAATTCAGTGTCACTCGCTCCGCCTACTGTCAGTCACATTGTATGATTACACATATATTATCTTCAAGCTTAGCTAAAACTGCCATTGATCATTATATAATTTTTCCCCCACTTCTTTTTTCTTATTGTTCCGTTTTTAATAATAATTGCAAAACGCCTAAATTACACCAGAGTTTCTGATTTTCGTGTTTTACTTTAAAACGTGTTGAAAAGCAGGTCCTTATATTTGTTTTCGAATACGCGGAGTTATATCACTAACGTATATTAGTTGGAAAGCTTCCTTCCTTTTTATGAGTATTTAATTTGAAGTATTTACTTATTATTTGAATGATTTGGTTTTATGTTTAAAATGTATAACTCGCTGAAATCCAGAACTCTAAAGAGTACTGCAACTGCGATTGAAATTCAACCTGATGATTCAATCTGATTATTTAGAATTGCAACAAAACCTGAGCGTAACTGTTAATAGGCCTGTTCCGATAACTGATAAACCTAATACTTTAAATAAAACTAAAAACATCACAGCTCCCTTAATGAATAGAAAATATAATAATGAATAATTCTTGAAATGTGGATTTGCATTCACGGAGGATGAAGATTTTAATAATATGTGGGGGAGGTGAGTGGTGGTGGGTGTTTATAATAAATCGGGGAGGGGGGGGGGGTACGCCGAAATGAAAAGCCAGAGCAAGGGGTACGTGAAAGAAAAAAGGTTGGGAAGCGCTGCGTCTACCACATCAACATATTCAAAGTTCGCGACAAAATGAGCAATTTTTGTTAATGAACACTTTAGTGCAGTCGAACCTCGTTAACGCGAACACTCAAGGGGAAACTTTTTTTGTTCGTGTTATCCAAACTTAAATACATTACATACAACTTTACAGGGCAGTCGGAAACAGTTCGTGCTAAAAGTAATTCGCGTTAAGCGTGTTCATGTTAACGAGGTTTGACTGCATAGACAAAGAAACATACATCTATGTCCGTATTGTATCCTATTGAAATTTATACATAGCCTTTTGAAAAATTAATTTCTCAAATTATTTATATAAATCAGTTCACCCGTGTCTAGAGTTTATGCATGAGCATTTTTGGAATCACCCATTAATGATGTCACACCAATTTCGTCGTTTTTTTTATCCCTTTTGTTCTCTTGTGGTCATAGGTCGTTACTCAAGTAAATCTAGATCTCCTATACTAACACATGGGCTGATAAGTTCCCAGTCTAATAAAGAAAACACAACTCTGGTGTGTAGTGGTGGATCAATGTTTTGTCCATGGTTACGTATCGACGCAAAAAGTCTGTTTTATTGCGACGAAAAAGCTCCAAACAGTGCTCAGAATCATCGACTCGTTGTTGTTTTTGGTCAAAAGTCAAAACGCGCGGCACCCACTTTGGCAACAGCTTTTTCATAGACAAATGTTCATTAAAAATAAAACCTACACGTTCCTTGGATATCTTCAGAGTCTGAGCTATCTCCAGCAACTTCCCCTTTTGTGACTTTTTTTTTAATGTTTTCCGGAGTAACCACCTCTTTTGGGTGACCAGAGGGTGGTGCATCACTGCTGTCCGTACAACCACGTTTAAATTCAGCAAACCAGTCATTAGTGGTTGATTTACCTGGTGCAGTGTCCGGATAATGCTTATCAAGCCAAGCTTTTGTTTGAACGGTGTTTTTTCCCATCAAATAACAATTATTGAAATTCTTGTTTATCCATTTTTTGTTTATCAACAAAGTCGTTCAACTAAAACCACTCTAACTTTTTATCCACACGGCGAATCGTCATGACTTACTAAAAAAAGCATCGGTTCGGCGATTGCAACGCCAAATGTGTGCCAGACGGGTAACTTATCAGCCAATGTGTTACAGCCTGAATCATACCGCCATTTAATAACCCAACGGACCAAAAACCAAGCTAAACCGGTTAGCTTACTGGAGTAGTCGACGGCGAGTGGCAGAAACAGGGACGGCAAACACCCGCTCGGACGGTTTCCTAATGCTGAGCTAGGTTACAATATGGCGGTTATTTTGGGCAACAAGATGGTTATGCGTCAGCTCCCCTTATAGAAGTCTTAAATAAACCCCTCTCCTGTGCTGACGTCACATTTGTGACACATGGAAGAAAAGTCATATGCAATCTATTACTCTGAAATAAGTACCATAAAACTGTCACAATCATGCGCGTGCTTTTATTTCAAGATCTTACATTTAAAAGGGAAAATATGATATTACCTGAGTAAAAAATACATATTTTTCCTATTAACTTTATATAATGCAGCTAGCAAACAATATTTCTAATAGTTTTCATCTTTTAGATGTGATTTTACAACTTGCTTACCCACCCACGTCTCTCTTCGTCACACCGTGTTACACTTTGTGAAATCCTCGCTCCTTTGGAAGTGCGAAGCAATCAGTCGATGACTCCTATTTATAACAAGTTGGAAATTGTACATTAAACGTGACATAGGAGGTGCGTTCGTTTTATAACTAGTTTCACAATGTAAAAAAATCATCATCCTCATTATTTCAGTGAAATGAATTATGTCGTCTGCTAGGCGCGAAATGAACATGCCTTTTTTTTTCTTATTACGTATGCACTTTTACAAGAGCGATTTTTTTTTCACCATGGAGATCTTGCTCTGTGAATGATTTCCTCCATGGTTTAATATTTTTATGACCCATAATGAACGAATCCCCTGTGTTTATTTACTCTAATAAGTTGAGATATTCGGCTATTAACCTAATTTCCACTGAAGTTATCTCAGAATTTATACATTGTTGAATATAACTCATCTCTCAAGCAAACAATTTGTTTTGAACGATCTTTCTAAAAATGTAACTTTTATGCCATTTTATTCGAAAAAATAATTTTTATAAAAAATGGCCGCTTGGCCTATGAAAAAAGATGTGGTTAGCCCGTATTTGTTTTCCTCATAGTCACATGACTTGCGCTTTTTTTATATAGATTACGTATGATAGAATTTAACAGAATAAAGAAACGTTTTATTAATAACTGTTTAAATTCTGATTCCATTTCCATAAAATTTGAAATGACTCGTCAAAATTCTGCAACGATTATATATATTAAATTTCAAACCATTCGGTTGGGTAGTTTTTCCGCTGTTATATGCGGACAGACGGACCTGATGACGACTATAGGTGCTACGTATTTATATAATTACGAACGCACCAAAAAATGTACAGCGGTCCTCGATTTTTCCTATCAGTATTGTGGAAAGTGAATTTTCGCGTTTTTAGGTACGTTCGTAATTATATAAATACGTGCCACCTATAGTCGTCGTCTGGTCCGTCCGTCTGTCCGTCCATCCGCATATAACAGAGCAAAAACTACGCAACCAAATGGTTTTGAATTTAATATATATATAATCTATGCAGAATTTTGTCGAGTCATTTCAAAGTTTATGAAAATCGAATCAAAAATTTAAACACATATTAATAAAAGTGTTCTTTATTCTCGAATTAAGCGAAGTATTATAAGCGAATTAATTTGGAAGCTGCTTGAGCATGAAATCAATTAACAATAAGACACGCGCGAAAAACAATAGCTTCTTCTCTCTGTTCTGAAAACAAAAAAAAAAAGAGGTAATTTAGGTCTTTGAAGCGATTTTAGAATTATTTTACAAAGCTTTCCAATATTATTTTGTTGTAGAAGCAGAAACGCTGCTATTTGAGCCTTAAATTCTTTTAAAGTGTCTTTATTTCCAATTTTAATGCTCGATAGCGAAGGATCACATTAACGCCTCGTTGCCTTGGTAACCAGATTTTTGCTCTATTGCGAGTGAAGTACACACTTCCTCTTCACAGAAAAGCGCACCTTTTCTCTCATCATCAGTTTCTTGGTAAAGCTTATATTAAACGAAAAACGAAAAAGATGCAGTGCGCCTATGCTTCAAATTTCAATCGCTCTGCCGCTTTATTTCTAAAACTGCGATATGCAGGAATCCGTATACAATCTTAAAGTAATTAGTGCGTCTTCAGATGTTAATCTATATTGATAATTATAAACAAGAAACGTTTGTTTGTTTGTTTGTTTGTTGGAGGAGTCAAGGAAGAAACGGTGTGTTGAGATTTGACATCGAATGACTCTACAGTTATATTTTCACTATGATTTATTTGAAACTCTCGGTCAAGAAATTTTTAATTTGACATAGAAGATAGCTTCAAAGATACGTACAAGCGCTTCGGAGATGCGCAGGAACAATGTTTTTATTTATTTATTTATTTAAGTTTTAAAAATTTAAAAGAGAAAAAAATATCAATTACTTTGTCATGCCAGTGTCAGTTCCAATTTTTCTAAATAATGGGATAAAACGCAAGTACCAACAGCTTTTATAATTAATTAAAATGATAGTAATAAAGAAACATGATTACCAAATAAATAAAGTATAAAGTAACTACTTCATATTTAATCTTTTGCAACCGATGTTTCCGCTTTATTGCTTAACAGTATTTTGATTTTTATGGTGATTCGAGTATACTACAAATACTGATAAAAAATTGGAAATTTTGTATCCGATTATTTTTGGGCACGAGAAGACTATTGGGCTGGGTCACATGTTCGAGAACTTTCGATTAGTGGGTCATTTTTGGGTCAAAGCGGGTCAAATTAATTTTACCTAAAAAACGGCTCTAACAATTTTGATTAAATTTTGTATCCTACGAGTTTCGGGCACGCGAAAATCATTGGGCTAGGTCACATGTTCGAGAAAATTCGATTAGTAGGTCATTTCTGGGTCATTCTGGGTCAAGATCTAAAAAGCGGCTCAATTTACACTAAATTTTGCATCCAATGGTTTTCGAACACGAGAAGGCTGTTGGGCTAGGTCACATGTTCGAGAAAATTCAATTAGTGGGTCCTTTTGTTCATGGGTCATTATGGGTCAAGCTGTTTTATCTTTAAAACGGTTCAGAGGATTTGAAATAAATTTAGCACCCTACAGGTTTAGGGAACAAGAAGACTATTAGGCTAGGTCACATATACGAGAAATTTCGATTAGTGGGTCATTTTGGTCATGGGTCATTGTGGGTCAAGCTATTTTATCTTAAAAACGGCTCAGACTATTTACACTAAATTTTGCCTCCTATGGTTTTGGGGCACGAGAAGACTGTTGGGCTAAGTCACATGTTCGAGAAAATTCAATTAGTGGGTCATTTTGGTCATGGGTCATGATATTTGAACTCAAATTTAATTTTGACCGAGCATAGCTTGGTCTTCCCTGCTCGTGCAATTTTATTCGAAAAAATAATTTTGAATAAGAAAGACGTTTGGCATATGGAGAAAAATGTGGTTAGCTCGTATTTGTTTTCATCAGTCACATGACTTGCGTTTTTACTATATAGATTACGTATGATAGGATTTAATAGAATAAGGAAAACTTTTATTGATATCTTCTTAAGTTTTGATTCGATTTTCATAAAATTTGAAATGACTCGACAAAATTCTACAACGAGTATACATATTAAATTTCAAATCATTCGGTTGAGTAGTTTTTGCGCTGTTATATGCGGACAGACGGACAGACAGACAGATGAACAGACAGACAGACGGAGAGACCAGACGACGACTATTGGTGCTACGTATTTATATAATTACAAACGCACCTAAAAAAAAAAAAAAAAAAAAAAAAAAAAACCCTAAAAAAGAACATTTGTTTGTTTGTAGAAAATAGATTCTGAAACTACAGAACCTGTTTTAGAATTTCTTTCATTGTCGGATAACTGATAGACAGAGTTCCCAAGTAGACTACATTGTAATTTTAACCGATTTTTGGTAGGGGGGTGGTTGCAAATGGTTTGGAATGAAGATTTTCTCATTCCCTCAAGTCTCACGTTCACCTATTATGGTACAAGAATAAAGTTTGATCAAAATGGGATTTATTTAAAATAGTAATAAAATATACGCCACAGTATAAATTCATCCCCTATTATTCGTAGGCATACAAATACCACTTGACATATTTCTGCAATCACGCGTGCAAAGCCGCATATTTTAATAGCTTCTTTTTAGGTGCGTTTGTAATTACATAAATACGTAGCACCTATATAATCGTCGTCTGATCCATCCGTCTGTCCGTCTGTCCGCATAGAACAGTGCATAAACTACCCAATCGAACGGTTTGAAATTTAATATATATAATCGTTGCGGAATTTTGTCGAGTCATTTCAAATTTTATGAAAATCGAATCAAAACTCCAAAAGATAATATTAATAAAAGTTTTCCTCATTCTATCAAATCCTCTCATACGTAATTAATTCGATGATATCCCATGATAGGTAAGGATTCTAGGTTGCCATAGTAATGACGTCCTATTTAAGATGGAGTCCTATTATTTCCGTATTACTGAATTCAAAAACTGAATTATATACTAAAATTGTTTAATTATAGCAATCCTATAATCTACAGACAGTTTTTTGGATAGATGTTTCCGGAGAAATAGATATTAAATGGAAAAAGAGTCTAAACATGGATGTCAAGTTCTGAAATTTTCAAAGCCAGGATTAAATTTCCCATTGGAATTTTCAGTCAATGTCAAAAAAGAATAAAATGTTGCCAACTTAAAATGTACTTATTTTATTACGAAAATGAATCATATCATAACAGACGATATAATTCATTGGACTGAAACTAGTTATAGTACGAACGCACCTCATTTGTCATTTTTGACGTACAATTTCCAACTTGTTAAATTCTTCTGTACACAGTAAAGAAAGAAAGAGAACCGTTTTTTGACCTAGAAATAAGATTTAAGAAAATATAATATAATCTATTCCGAGTTAACTACAATTCCGTAAAGCAATCTTTTATCTTTGAAACCCCTGAAACCAATAGATTTCCAAAGCAGTTCCGAAACAAAAGCTTCTTTTGCTGCCTGTAATGTTAGGAAACATTCCGTGCAGTTTTTATACTGTATTAATCAGTTTTCTCAAATATATTACGATATGGAGCGTTATATACGGAAAAGATCATTGTGTTGAATCAGTTCAACTTATTGTTAAAAAAATCAATTTTATTTAAATTTTGTTACTCTATTTTTAAAACGGCTGTCATACAATGAAATATTCAAAAGTCAATATTATTTATTTAGATTTGGTTAATCTATTTCTCGATAGGTGGTGTTATCAACGTAAGAAAAAAAAATGAGATTTAATTTTAACGTGAAGTGTTGTTTTTATATGAAAAATCATAAAAAAATCCATTTTAAATTTTTAGTTAAGAAATTTCCCACCTGTGGCGCTACCAGCGTAAAAAAACCTACCATGTATTTTTTTTTTTTTTTTTTTTTTTATCAAAATATAAATTTGACCATGGTGAAGCCTCATTCGAAAGAATTTAGCAAAAATCGTTCTTGGGAATTCAGTTTAGATTGCGTTCAAAAAGCTAGATGAAGACAGAATTATTAATAGAGAAACATAGACAAAAAAAAAAAAAAAAAAAAAAAAAAAAAAGATAGAAAAGTGTAATGTGTCTGAATTCTTCTGTGTCGCCCTATGAAATATCTATAAATCTTACACTTCATACTTCCAATAGAGAAAATGCCGCAATAAGCTCCGGTATCATATACAAATTTCGTAAAGTCTAAAATAACCACAATGCATAATAACATAAAGCATTTCATGTTATTACTGCCCATAGATGGCAGTGTAATCGAATTCTTTTGTACACCTCTGTAAAATAATCACAAGTACAATACCCACCATCTTCAAGAAAAAAGATGCTGTAGGCCACTATAACAACGTACTAAAATTATATTACCGTCAGTATTCTACAAACCTCGCATTTTATAAAAAGTTTAATAAATTCATTTCATAAACTCGTTTCGTTACATTAGGATTTTAGGGAACACGCACACACACGCATACACACACGCATACACACACACACGCACACACAAACATATTTATATATATAATACCTTTGAAATCAAAATACACATCAAACATGTTCTATCATCAAAATCACCAATTTAAAAATGGATTGTATTTAGTGTATAAATAATATTTTTAAGTTATATGTATGGAGCAATGATTTGAACTGTGCTGTATGGATTATTTTGTTTATGAGTATTTTTTATTATCTATACTTTATGGATTTTTTGTTTTCCTCTCCATTCGTTTACTTCTATTAATACAATATTTCTGGCAGATATATGTTTTCCTCTCCATTCGTTTACTTCTATTAATACAATATTTCTGGCAGATATATGCTGATCTTAGCTTATTTGCCAGTATATTTTATGAAATATTGCATTATTTTTTAGACATGTGTACACTGTAAAAAAAAAAAAAAAAAAAAAAAAAAAAGGGTCGATCTACTAAAAAAGGTTTAGTTTTTCTAACTGATTTTTGGAAATTACTAAACATTTTTTAGTATATTTGTATTCCATAGATTTTTTTAGTAACCGGTACTAAAAATCGGAATCATTGCTAGTAGCTGTTTTCTAGTAATGTTGCTAGCTGTTTTCTAGTAATTCTTACAGATCTTCTTGTAACTGAGTAAGAATAAAAAAATTTTTTAGTATTTTATTACCGATTTTTAGTACTGGTTACTAAAAAAATCTGTGGAATACAAATATACTAAAAAATTTTTAGTAACCCGAGAATTTTTTTTTACAGTGTATGGTTCTGCCAGACTGAAGATTAAATTCTGCACATGTCTTTTTTTTCATTTCGAATTCCATTTTAATTTCATTTGATATACAAATTCCAATTTTCTTACATTATATGGCATATTATATCACTATTATATACATATTTATTTCTAAATTTTCTTTAAAACTTTCAGTATGTTTGGCTGCGTGCCATCACTGAAATGGCGCAATGGTAATCTGATGTTTGCACTTGTTAATTTTTTGTATTAACTTAATTGTATTCTGTATACACTTTATGATTACCTATCTTTAAATAGGAGATTAGGTTAAATTTGATGCAAGAACTTGTTTAATCCATTTTGAAATTCAAAGGTATTACAATTATATATATATATATATATATATATACATAGTCGATTTTTGTAGCCGATTCAAGTTGGTTAAAAACATATATAACAGCGGTCAAATTGAAAAAACCTTACAGTTTTATGAAATCAGCTAAAGAAAAAAAAATACGTAAGGAATACGATATCTGCCACCGCCACAATTGAAAAAAAAAAAAAAAAAAGATTGTCCATCTCTGGAGCGATTTAAAAATTATTTCAAAAAGCCTTCCGCTATTATTTCGTGTTGAAATTTTTAACAGGGAGATTCTGCTATTTGATCTTTAAATACTTTCAAATGGTTTTTATTTTCCATTTTAATGCTTTGTGCCGACGGATCAAGTTAACGTCTGGTCACCACGGCAACCGGGCTTTTGTCTGTGATAGTCCAGTGTGAGAGGATTACACATGTCCTCTTTTTTCAGAAAAACACTT
Source organism: Maratus michaelseni (assembly GCA_963931845.1). NCBI lineage: Eukaryota > Metazoa > Arthropoda > Arachnida > Araneae > Salticidae > Maratus > Maratus michaelseni. The sequence goes on along the minus strand of OZ007594.1, from coordinate 51,220,925 downwards.
CTTTTCACTACTTGTCCCCAAATCCATCGGATTGTCAGTCAAAAATGGCGCTGTGTAATAGTATTTCGAGTTCGAACAACATTAAGCTTCACTTATAAAAGTATAATATGCTGGATTTCTAATAAACCCATTAAAGAACGATTAATTTTCAGACATTTGTCATATTTTTTAGCCATTTATGATATTTTTTAAAAGTGTGATAGATGTTTTATACAGTTGTACTTTTTAAAATACTTTTTAAAACATAGTATGTTTTTCAAAAAAAAGTGAAATTTTAAAATACTAAAATACTTTACCGTTTTAAGTGTTGCAAAGGAGATGATGACATGTTGAAAGAAATTTTGGTGTGTTACAGTGTTGAATTCAGTGAGTGGTCGAGGAGACGCACCCCTCCCCCCCCCCCCGTTCGGAAATTTGAAATGTCCTCCCTCCATCCAACACATCCTATTTGTAGGATGTGTTGCTCCATCTCAAAGATTTGGAGTTTTATAATAACTAACTAGCGGAGCTTCGCCCGCTACGCTGGTCCGTTTATTTAGTAAGAAAATTTCATTTAGAATCCTGCAGAAACTGCATCAATGTATTTTTAAAAACTGTGATTGTTGATTTATTTTTTCACTGGGGAAACTCGGAACTAAAATCGGTAAGTTCTATCGATATCGAGTAGAATGAGCCAAACCGCGTCGTGATCGAACCCATACAACCCGAGATAATTTGAAATGAAATAGTATAATCCTTATTCCTTAGCATTTTATTTTTTTTTCTATATAAAAATCGGGATTTTGCTGAAATAAAAAAATATGGTCCAAATTCGAAAATTTTATAAAAATCGGGATTTTTCTAAAATAAAAAATTATGCATCGAATTCGAAAATTTATTGAAACTCTGAAATCCTAGCCCACTTTAAGCAAGGATGCATACTTTTCAGATTCAGAAATCCGATATTTTTAACAATTTTATAGGGCCGTAATTCTTTTAGCAAGAAGAAATGTGTCTCTTTTCCGATTGAACACCAACAAATGGAGTTCTCATTTTAAACCCCACTGTCAAACAAAAGAAGTCTCATCGATCACGATCAAGGCGCTCGGGGAAGGGCTAGATAAAGGAAGAGTCATAGAAGGAGAGCTAGGGTTGCGAGCAGTAAGCCAATAGGCGAGCTATTCTTTCCCCAGCCCTCTTGATTATTGTTAATTCTATTACCTCCTTTATTCAACGTACAAAAAAAGTTGAAGCAAGTGCAGAATAATTGATTTTGCGAATGCAATTATAACCATAAAGAATATTTGGAAATTTATCACCTGTGACGGCCTAACGCAAAAATGCCTTAAAATTAAGTTATTTATTTATAACTTAATATTAAGGTAAAAACATTAAAATGTTGTACTGTCATCGGAAACACACCTGTGTACATAATTTTTTATAATTCTAGAATATCAGAAAGTGATTTAAAAATCGGTTAAAAAATTGTTTCTTTAGATACACAAACCAAGTTGAGTTAAATAAAAGAGTGTAATAAAAAGAAAAGTGTCCAGTTAAATTGATGACATTGAGATCACAGGCTATTCACACTAATTATATATTATACTCTTATTTCAAAGAATAATGCCCCTCGAAAAATAAAGAAATCGACAATAAACCTGTATACCAAATTTAAAACAAATCGGATAATTCTGCATGAAATACCCATTTAGCTAAATTAAGGGGGATTTCGCCCCGTTTCCCCCTTTATACTTAACCAACGAACCCCCAAAACTAATCAGGGAAACTCCTTTTCAGAATGAACCTGTATACCACATTTGAAGCAAATCGGATAATTCTGCATGAAAAAACCCTTTATCTAAATTAAAGAGGGGGATTAGCCCCCGTTCCCCTCTTTATACTTAACCAATGACCTCCCAAAACTAATCAGGGAAGCGCTTTATCAGAATGAACCTAGATACTAAAATTTGAAGCAAATCGGATATTTCTATCAAGAGTTATCGCGTTACGTATACATACATACGTACATACAGAATCTGCCGCACATTAGCTCTCAGGCTTTGGTAGCCTGTGAGATAAAAAAGGAACTTAGCCGAACAAATAAAAACATGTGAGCTTTCCGTGATCCCAAATCTGGAAAATTATCTGGAGGAAAAAAAAAAGGATTTAGGAAATATCTTTAAAAAAAATCGAATTGATGGTTGCTCTGTAACATCTGAAATGTTGAAACTATTTTGTAGCAAACTATTATGAACAAATTAATTTTATTTTTTAATATTATTTGTTGAGTAAAATGTCAAAACTATCTTAAAGAGAGATATTTCTATAATTCCTCTGGTTTTCACGAGAAAATTTTACATCAATAAATATATTTTTAAAAAAAAGAAAAGAAAAGAAAAAAAAATCCGCGTATTTTACTCATTTCCTACTTTTATCGCCAAAGAAATGAGGGGACAAGTGCGCAAAATACGCGAATAAATAAGGTATATACTAGTAATTGAATTAAGAACATCATATTGAAAGAAAAAAGAACATATAAAAACAATATCAAACGCTGCCTCTTCAAGAAAAAAAAGAAAAGGATGCTCTTTTCTAGAGCAAATTTAAAATGATTTCGAAAATCTTTCCAATACTATTTTGTGTTGAAATCTTCAACAAGAGCTCTGCTATTTGATCTTGTAAGTACTTGGAAATGGTCTTTATTTTCCATTCTGATGCTGTATTCCGATGGATCAAGTTAACGCATGGTCGCCATGGCAACCGGGTCTTGTTTACGAGGTAGTCAGTCTAATGAGAGGAGATCACACGTGTCCTCTTCTCAGTAAAATGCTCTTCTTTTTATTGCACTCTTTTATTTAACTTAACCTGGTTTTTAAACGACTTCAAAGAAAAGAGGACGTTCTCAATTCCCCGCATTGTCCGGGATTTTAAGAATGTAGAAAATCAATTTCAAAATTAAACATATTGTTTAGAGAACTTCAAAATGTTAAAATATGCCAATATATCTATTATCGGTTTTTTATCATGATTCAATACGTTCCTCAAACCCATATGACCTTATATTCACCTGCTGACGTCATATCTACTTGCTTTCTCTATTACTCATATTGATACTCTCTTTGTATGATTCTCAAACACTTGAAAAAACCCGTTAAACTTCCAGTATGACGTCATATTAAAAAGAAAAACGCACCTAAAAAAAAAAAAAAAAACCAAAATTTTAAAATAGACATATTTTACCCATTTGAGCGTTTTAATGCAGGCAGTCGGTAAAAAAAGAACTATAGGATACGTTGGCTAATTTTAAAAGGCTGTCTACCTGACAAAATTTCTTAAATGTTTTTTTTTTCTTTGCAGAAGTTAGAGCACTGTATGGTAAAGAAACAGGCAGGCAGGTTATCCTTTGGTCATAATGAAACTTATAAAGCGGAAACTAGAGCTATTTCAAACAAAACAATATGATCAAAATCGGTGTATCCGTTCGAAAATTATTCAAAAACATACATTCATATATATATATATACACTGCAAATCTTCATACACTTTTCAGAACACTTTTTAGAACACTTATTTTGTCACCTTTTTTAGTACACTTTTTGGAATAGTTTTTAGAATACTTCTAAGAACAATTCTTTTGTTTAAGTACACTTTCTAGCGCACTCTTTGAAAGCGATGATTTCAGAAATGTGCCCAAATGTGCTCCCAATCTGTTCTCAAATGTGTACCCAAGTTTAGATTTAACAAATATCCTGATCGGTACTTTCGATACTTTCGGTACACTTTAGGAGCTATTTCGGTACACTTTCGGAACACTTTCTTTATAGCGGAGCATATTCGGAACAGATTTCAATACACATTAAGGTAACTGGAACACTTTTTTTTTAATCAAAGTGTTTAATATGTGTTCCCAATGTGTGAGAAAAACCTATGGAATTTCGTTGAAATAACTTCATTACTGTTAAAATTAGGAACAGAACTCCTCGTTAGGACTGGAATGAGACACCCTGTATTTTTGACTGAATAAAAGGATTAAGAGCTTGGTTTCCTATACAAAAATTGTTTGTTTGTTCCATTATGTTCTATCACTCCTTAAAACAATTTGTATAACTAAGAACTTTTGACTCATCTTGTATATTATCCAATTGTGTACACTCTAAAAACGACATTTTCAAAACTGAGAAAAAAATACTCCAATCTGAGTAGGTCTCAGAGTCAAATGGTTCCGAATCGAAATGACTCAAGTTTGAAACATGTCTATACTCATTTCTGAAAATATGCACACACTCAAGAATAAAACATCATGTGCTCATATTTCAGTATGTCCATGTTTGAAAAATGAGTATGAACTGACTTCTATGTGCTCATTTTTGAGTATGTCCATGTTTCAAAAATAATATTCTGGTATTTCTGGTATTTCTGGTATTTCTGGTATTTCCGAATTGAAAGCATTGGGTCATCCTATTTAAAACAAAAAAGTTTCATAACAAAATGAAAACATCGATTTCTCAGATTTGAAAGCGTCATTTTTCTCAGTGTAGGCTCGTTTTTTGAAGACGATGAAAAATATGTACAGCTGTTGATTTAATAAAACCATCTAATTTTATGATATCGGCGAGATATGCTATTTTCCGTTGCCTCTCCTTAAAAAGACGTGATATGTGATATCCGTTTCAAGAAAGAGTTTTAAATGATTTAAAAAAGGCTTTCCATTATTATTTTCTGTCGAAAGTTTGAGAAAAAACTCTGCTATTTAATCCTTAAATAGAGTATTAAATGGCCCTATTTTCAATTTTAATGCTTTTTGCAGACGGATCAAGTTAACGCCTGGTCGCCTGGGCAGCAGGATCTCTCATCTGTGATAGTCCAGCGTGAATGGATTACATATGTCCTCATTTGAGAAAAACACTCTTCTTTTCATTATTTCTCGGTAAAATCTCTCAAATAATCAATTTAGGAATGGCGTAGCATGTTACTGCTTCGAATTGGAAGAATATTAATCTCCTTTTTTAAAAATAAAAATATAATGTGTTGTATTTCTGACAAAAGCACTAGAGGAAGATTATTTTTCAGGCATTTATCTCAGATTTCTTTTATTGCTGTTGTTAAGTATATTAGATCTTTAAAAAGATGTATTTGAAACGCATTTAAATAATAGTAAAAAAAATGCATATAATTAAAAATGTTTTGCCTTATTGGCAAATTTTATTTGCGCGCTAGAGTGAATATATGATTAATAAATACTTTTTTTAATTTTTACCTTAAAAGATATATTTTGCCTCGATGGTGCATAATAAAAGCTTGCAGATGAGCTAGATTTTCGATATTGCTGGTATTTGTATCATCACTATAGTAGGAGAAGAACTTTTTCTGTCTTTCTTTCTTTTTTTTTCTTTTTTTGGAAATTGTGTAATTGCTTCTTGGCGAACAATGTCGGAACTGTGTATTCTCACTTATTTTAAATAAGTTAAATCTTTCATGATCAGACATCTTCCAAATACCTATATATTATATATAAACTAGTATATAACCCCGTCAAAAATGACAGATTGTTGATCTGCGTTTCTTTTTCATAAGACTTTATACAAACAAACAGCATGAAGACTTTATTATTGAAAGGTTTGTACTGTAAAAAAGTACATTTTAAAAATGACAAATGATTTCTACAAATAAAAATGATGAGGATATATATATATATATATATATATATATATATATATATATATTACTCAGTATTAAATTTCGGAAGTAGTTCAACGATTGGACAAAACATTCAAATTAAATATTAACAAATAATCCATGTGCGAAAGTTTTTGTAAAAGAATGTTATCAATGAGTATCTAAGCCGATTAACTCACCACATAACTCATTGTTTGATTACATAAGCAAAATTAAATGCAAATTACGTTGTACTATGTATTCCTTATATTTTAATTACGTTTGATAAGAAAGAATCATTTTACAGTATATCCGGAATTCCAAAATCCGGAAAAACTCGAAGTCAGCAAAAAAATTTCGAAAATTTTCTAAATTTGTATAATTTTACAAAAATTTTAGAATTTTTGAAAATTTTCGAAAATTTTACCGATTTCTAATGTTTTTTTCAGTCCATTGTGTTTCAGTGTATAATCACTAAAATATTGTTACTTCGGTAGCGGGTACGCCCCCCCCTCCCCCCACCCTTCTTCCCGAAATTAGAAACAAATCATTTTTCTCTCAAATTTTAGTTTAAAATTAATTTATATTACGATTCGTTTGAAACAAAAAACAAGAGGGGAAAATTCTGCTATAAGGCCGAATATAGATTGCCACACACGGCTTTTATTTAAAAAATAAATAAACTAGCTGTAACTCAGAATAAAAACGCAATGACAACAAACAATTTTAAAATATCTAAATAACAAATAAAAATTCCCCTGTTAAAGTGTTGAGTTGTTCAATAACCATTCGATTTAGAAAAATATTTTTCTACCACTGAGCAATTTTTTTTTAATGAAATTTAATTCATGTTGCTATGGCAGCAGACGATAAAACGATATCTTTGGAATAAGGGAATAAATAGAAGAAAAAAAGTTGTTGATGTTTGTGATAAAATGTTTTTCTTTATTTTTTAAAAATGTATATACATAATTCACTTTTATATTTTAACAGAATAATAAGTTTACTATAATTCGTTACTCATGCTATGGCCAATATACACGATACACGTCGAGCCACAATGCCTATATCATTATCTTTTTACGCATAAAAGTTTCGCTACGGTACTCCATTGTGAAGTTTTGTAATTTTTGAAATCTAATATTTGAAAAACGACATGGTCATTAGATTTGAAATTTATATCAAGAAATATACAATTTTTTTACCATTCTAACGCAGTTTGTAAAACAATTTTGTGACAAATACTTTTCGAGTTATTAATTTTTTAAGTAACTTCAAATGTTTCATTTTCCGAGATTAATCTGTGGCAACAATGGATTGCTGTGACTTTTCATAAACATGAAAAATGATAGAGATTGAAAGAATAAGCCACCCTGTGTGTGGCTAATAGTTATATATTTGTTTCATCAAGGGTGATTCTGTTCCGAATTTTCCTAAAAAAATAAGGCATTTGGTTTCGAAAATTTTAGTCTTCAGTCCAAAGATTCGAACATAGCGAAATCTCGAATTTTGAGCGATCGTCGCCGAAAAAAACAATTATGTCTATTGTTCGAAGAAAAAGTAGACAATTTCTTCAAAGGAATGCGGAAACAACTTGAATTTTGTCAAAGGATTGAAAAAAAAAAACGCAAATTTGGTCGCAGAATTGCGAAAAAACGCTAATTTTGTTAACAAATCGCAGAAAATACGCGATTTCCGACAAAGGCTTGCGAAGAAAACGCAAATTTCTTCCAAGGACTCCGAAAAAATGTAAAATTTCTTCAAGGGATCGCAAAGAAACACAAATTTGGTTAAAAGACCGGGAAAAAAAAAAACGAATTTTGTCAAATAATCGCGGAAAAATATGAATTTCTCCAAAGGATCGCGAAAAAAAAACGCAAATTTCTTCAAAGCACTGCAAAAAATTTTTTAATTTCGTTAAGGGATCGCGAAAAAAGTGGAATTTCGTCAAAGGATCGAAGGAAAAAAAAACAAATTTTGTCAAAAGATCACAGAAAAAATGCGAATTCCGTCAAAGGATCGCGAAAAAAAAACCCCGCTAATTTCGTCAAAGAATCTCAGAAAAAAACTCGAATTTTGTCAAAGGATCGTAAATAAAAGGTAAATTTCGTTAAAGAATATCAAAAAACACAAATTTCCTCAAAGAATCTCAGAAAAATGGAAATTTCTTCAAAGGATCGCAAAAAGAAAACGCAAATTTCTTCAAAGGACCACGAAAAAATTATATTTCGTCAAAGGATCGTAAAAGAAAAACGCAAATTTTGTCAAAGCGCGCATAGCAGAAAAAAATGCAAATTTTGTCAAAGAATCACGAAAAAAAGCATGAATTTTGTCAAATAATCGTGAACTTCGGGAGGACCCAATATCCGGAAAATTCCAAAACTCGGAAAGCCTTTGGTCCAGAGGATTTCGCATAATAGGTCCTGTACTGTATTTAAGATGGAAGCAAAATTTCAAAATACGCCAGTAGATAGCGCCAATGTACTGGATTGATCACTCAAATCCTCCGTACGAAAGAATTCACCGCTATTTCTGAAAAGAAAAGTGCTGACAGAAAAAAATATATAAAGAAACGTTGATATACGTGTTTTATATGAAATAGTTTTTGAAGATTTTAAACAAAATTAAAATATTTAAAAGCTCTAATATGCTTTTACAAATATTTTAACAGCAGAATCGGATGAAGCATATCTTTTTCATTAAGCCTAACATGGCGTTTAACTATGGTCGATTCGCAGATCAGAGTGGTCGAACCCGGAGCCGTTACAGACACTTTCTTGCCTTCGGATTTTATTATAAGTAAGATAGCAACAAGACAGACTATCATACTCAGGCTCTAAAAGTATTTATACGCTGTTAAACATTTTGTCCTGGTTTAACCAACTTTTGGTGCTGCAGTAGCTGCAACCACAATATGCTGCAAATATCGTTCCAACATTTGGAACTTTGGTTCAACCTGAGCTCCAAATGAAGGAGTGAGATTTCACCCTCTTATCACCGCCAAAGCATGATGCCAGAAAAGTTGTCGCCATAAGTTGGTGAAACATTGTTCCAACATCTGGTGTTCTGAATAAACCATTCAGTTTTTCAAAATTATAAATTTTGTCTCATATTTTTCACCTTTTTCGTAATTGTTAATAATAGTCATTAACTCTTTTTTAGCTTATGATATCGTTCCTGCCGCTGCATTTGGCACCGGAATTAAGCCAATCTCCTAAATATCTTCATTTTTTAAGCTTTTTCACTCATTTCTGACACATACTAGTCAGTGAAATTTGATTGGTTAGCCTGCTTAATCCTGATTGGCTGTTGAAGTTGAGAGTCGAATCCTTTAGTGTAAATTTTGTAATATAACTTTTTTCTCATTCTCTTTAATGTATTTTTATAAATTAACGTTATTATTCCTGTAAATTTAATTGATGTTAATGAAAAATTCTGTAAATATCGCCTTATAGCTTTCCATTTAATTCTTTTCCTATTATTTGTTTATGCAAAAACTTAATTTAATGCAACCAATTTTATATAAAATAAAATGTCTGGCCCTGGGGTCTTTTTTCCTCATTTACCCTCAAATGCTCGGCCCAATGCAATGGGCTTTGCCTGACAAGATACCCACAACATACAAAATCCATCTACGCATCAAGATCTTTCGATGTTTCTACTTCTATGGAAGGTGAACAATGTCATGAAGAACATCGTAGGAACTTCAAAACTTTCTGCATTGGTACATTAAATGAGCCATTAACTTCTGTAGCTTGAACAATGGATAGGTAAAATATTAAACTAAGACCTGAATGTCGAACAATAAAGTGGTAAAATGTTGATGAACAAGGGATTTTCATCAGATCGGGATTTCAGCTTAGATTGGAATGTGACACATTAGGGTTCGTCAAAATTTGTATGCGGTTTGTGCAGTTTGGGAAAAACTATGAAAAGTACTTAAAAAAAACTTTCATTTTCAAATGCATGAAAGTTCTTGAAAATTTATAAAATGTAATAATAGTCCTCAAATTTTTAAAGGAAATTTCGGCATTTTTTGCTACTAACAAGTAAAGGTACCATGGTCCTTGGCGGCGAATTTAGATTTTTATAGCTTATTCGATACGTCTCATTCAGCTTAGTAATTTGATACCTAAGATTGAGTTTTAATTACCACAGGTGATTCGGTGAAAGTTAAAAATTTTGATTACTAAAAAACAGTTCTTAAGCATGATATAAGTTTAATTAAGTATTTCAACTGTCATAAGTAGATTATTGTCAATTTCTGTTACATTAATTTACCAAAGAAGTGAATAAAGAAAAAAAAAATTCTTGCAATGAGCAAAGGTTTTTTTCTTCAGCAGATTCGATTGTGCACTGAAACAGGTCTGCTAGCGGTATAGCTCCCAACCTCCCACTAATTCTCAGTAATATGTGGATTAATTAGACCCAGGTTAACCACATTTAGAACGAGAAAGTTTATTTAAAGATTAATCTTTATTTATTTAATGTGCAATTTGTTTAATTTAATTGCTTTAAAAAAAAGTTCTTGCTCAAGTCATAATCAAACCTGTGTCAAATTAACGAAAGATTAGTCGGAGCTTGGCACCTACGTAGCGGTACCATAATTTTCGTTTTTAAAAGTGTAATTCGAATGAACTTAACTGATGCAAGCTGATAGTGTGCCAATGATTCAAAGTTGGTGATATTGTTTTTTTATTTTTGCTTTAATCACATCTTCGGGAAGAACAATATGCCATAAATTGATAATAATCATTGTATAGCAGCGCAAATACCTTAATTAACCCTGCATCATGCTTATTATTTTGACGGCAACTGTTTATTAATAATAACAATTTTAAACTTTGACCGAGCCTCCTGTGATAATTAAAACTCAATAGCAGGTATGCAAGGTATCAAATTACTAAGGTCAATGAAACGAAATGTGTGAGCTGTAAAAATCTAAGTTCGCCGCCAAGGACTCTGGTATTATAAAAAAGTGTTAAAGATTATTAGACTTTAATTTTCGTTTTCTTAACCCTTTTGTAGGTACGAAATGTATTATGATAAATCATATATTGTTATACGAGGAAATCTTGTGTGTGGTTATATATATATATGCAAATTTTATCTTAAAAACGGCTCTAACGATTTTGACGAAATTTTGTATTCTACCATTTTGCGGCACCAGAAAACCATTGGGCTAGGTCACATGTTTGAGAAAATTCGATTAGTGGGTCATTTTGGGTCACCATGGGTCAGGGTCACGCTAATTGTATCTACAAAACGGTTCAAACGATTTTGACTAAATTTTGTATCCCACCATTTTCGGACACGAGAAGACTATTAGACTGGGTCACATGTTCGAGAAAATTCCATTAATGGGTCATTTTTGGGTCACTGTAGGTCAAACTAATTTTATCTAAAAAACGGCTCAGACTATTTAGACTAAATTTTGCATCCTATGGTTTTCGGGTACGAGAAGACTGTTGGGCTAGGTCACATATTCGAGAAAATTCGATTAGTGGGTCATTTTGGTCATGAGTCATTATAGGTCAAGCTATTTTTATCTTAGAAACGGCTCAGAGGATTTGAACTAAATTTAGTATCCTACAGTTTTAGGGAAAGGGAAGACTATTGGGCTAGATCCCATGTTCGAGAAATTTCGATTAGTGGGTCATTTTGGTCATGGGTTATTATGGGTCAAGCTATTTTATCTTGAAAACGGATCAGACGATCTGAACTAAACTGTGTATCCTACGGTTTTTGGGAACGAGAAAATCATTGGGCTAGGTCACATGCTCGAGAAACTCCGATTAGTGGATCATCTTTGATCACCCACTGAGTCAAGCTAATTTTCTCTAAAAATTGGCTCAGACTATTTTGACTAAAGTTTACATCCTACGGGTTTCGAACACAAGAAGACAAATGAGCTTGTCACATGTTCGAGAAAATTTGATTAGTGGGTAATTTTGATTAATTGTCATTATGGGTCAAGCTATTTTTATAAAATAAAAGGTATTATAGTAGTAATACAGAGAGAAAAATATATTGAGTTGAACTCAAAACTAATTTTGACCGAGCATAGCTCGGTCTTCTCTGCTCGTGGTAATTAACAGTATTGCTTAATAAGGAGAAATATCTAGCTTACTTTTAATTTTGAAGTAATGTTCTTTATAAAAAAATCTTTAAATTATTGTAAAAGTACAATGCCATGATAAGTACCATAATTTCCGGCCTATAATCCGCAGATCAAACAATTATATTTCGACCCAGAAATTTTTCTTTATATAATGTAACTTACTGGATAGATGTAAATATTTCACTTCAATTATTAAATAAACTTTCTGGGTCGAAACATAATTGTTTAATCCGCGAATTATATGCCGGAAATTACGGTAACTTTAATTGAGACTTCCGCCCTAGTTATATCTGATGTCTATGATATATGAAATTTCGTTCCATGATATATGATTTCGTTTCACGGTATATGAAATTTCGTTCCATGATATATGATTTCGTTTCACGGTATACGAAATTTCGTTCCATGGTATAGATGTGCCTTACTAAGTCAAAATACTTTTTCTTTAAAAAATCTCTAATAATATGTTGTATTAAAAATATGTATTACATTTTTTTTTTGTTAAATCGGATAAGAATTGTTTTAAATATAGACAGACAATGTGGGGATTCTTTCCCTTACATATTATACTTATTCTCGAGCCATTTTAATGCCTTAACTCTGTAGAAAGATTCCTCATCCATCCCAAGTATAATAAGTATAACATGAAAATAACGAATTACATATTTAAATGTATATTCGAATGTTAAATGAAGCTCAGCCTTCACATAAAAAAAAATCAAATAATGCACTAATCAAAGTGCATTTGAGTTATCGTTTGAGAAACATTCTCGAACTGGATTCGGGTGACACTGGTTAATGCATGTAATGTTGCATATATTATACAGTTCTTGAAAATATTTAAATAAGTGTTTGAAAATCCTTGAAAAGTCTTTGAATTTTATTTGTCCTCAAGTGTATGAACCATGTTGTACCATCACGAGCGCAATTGAATTTTTCAAATATATTCGCGGGCGTATCCTGTCCCCCACCCGACACACAAAACGACATAAAAACTCAAAACTGAAGCTAAAATTTAGTTTTTGTGCCTGTATTGTTACGCGCAACAATTGTATTAAAATTATTTTTTTAAATAAATGGTGAATATTTTTCATGCCGTAAATAATGTTTTTATTTATTGATGTTAAAATGGATCATGGGACATAAGAATCAGACTGTAAAGAATAATTTATGAAGAGTAGGTCTAAATCGAATAAATATGAAAAAAACTATGACACATGAAATAAAGGTACAAAATCTTGCAATTAAAGGTACTGTAAAACTGATGCACGTATTTGAAATCGAGAATCCATGAATGCTAAGTATGTATTTAGTTATACATACAAAATTACATAGAGTTTATGGATGCTATGAAAGGGGTTCATGGGCGCAAATGTATGCCCGCAGTCGCGTTTTTTTTTTTTTTTTTTTTTTTTTTTTTTTTTTCCGTTATCACTGCACAGATATCAGAGTTCAAATATCTGGACTTGTAGCCAGTACAACTGCTAGACAAGGAGGCTGAAAATGGCAGTTTTCCTATAACCACTGGTTATGTTTATGTTGCTAGTACTAAAAGCTGACAAAAATGCCTCCTTGACAAAATCTGAGAGGTTATAAATTGTGATATGCTCTCCAGAATTATTTGTCAGCCAATCATCTTGGACTGATCTCAGCTTTGCATTAAAAGGCCCATAAATAGAAACATTCAATGGCTGAAGACGGTGGCTACAATGAGGAGGAGATGTTAAAAAAATAATTACCATAAATTATTAATTTATCAACCTATATTATATTATTTAGTTAATAAATATGTTTTACAACATCCTGTAGGGATGAATGAGACAGTCCCATTCATCCCCATGATGTTGTAAAGAATTGAGCTTCTTCACCCAGGCGTTAGTGTGTGTCATCTTAGACTTTCCCGTGGGAACGCTTGGAAAGAACTATTTACGGCATACCTTCTCACGTTGGTGTTGCTTTGAAGTAAAGTGAAACACCGAACGTCCTTTGTGCAGCGAGCGAGGCTCTCGGACATTGATGTATCGAAAAAGATCACCCTAGTAGAAGCTTTGTGCTTTGATCTTTACCGGAGTCGTGAGATAAATAGCACCTGTCTGGGAAAACGAACTTTGCACACGAGTTTATGTTTGCACACGATTCTATGTCCATTGTTATGGAATATCCAATAACAGACTTGTTCTAAATGGGAATGTCGTATCCCAGAGTTGCTCAGAGGCTGAGTGGTTTCAATATGCTCCGCCTTGACCAAATCCCCGCCCCTAGTGATAATCCCGTGTGAGAGATTGAGAGTTAGAAGTTCAGTTTTGGAGAAAGATCACGACGAGTGAAGTTACTCTCTGGAGAGAGGATTAGTTTCTGACTCAGCGTAGCTAAGACGCTGGAGAGGTCTTACCTCTGATGAATTGATACTCCTAGTATCTGAGAAAACCCCAACAAAGAAAAGGCACGACAAGTGCCAGTGATCAAAGATCAAAGACGATTACTGAAGAATGCCTACGTGGGGCGTAATGCCCACGTTTACTTCACATCTAGATGAGAACAGTCTATGGAGATGGCATCAGAAGATTCAAAAATATAAAAGTTCTCTCGCAGCAGGCTGCGGTGGAGTGATGCAGATGTAGGAGCAATCTGGATGTGCGCTTTGATACTTTGATTGGAGTCGGAATGGTGAGCATAGGGGGGAGGGGGGGGGAAAGGCCCCATCAGAGCCAGACAATTTTTCTAAATCATAATTAATATTTTTTTTAATCTAAAAAACTAATGCAAACAATTTAATTTAGATAAGATGCAAACAATTAGTTTATATAAGATTCAAATAATTAAATTTTGAAGATGCAAAGATAATTAAGTAATAAATACAATTAAGATGCAAAAAATAATATAAGTATAATTTTTTTTTCCTTAAAATTGCAAAAGAGGTAAGAAGGAAAGTTAGCAGAACCCGATGCCAAAAGCAAGGCGGGAAGACGTCAATAGGAAAAATTTTAGTGTAGGAATGTCAAATGGGAATAACAATGCAGGTACCAAAGTTTTATGAATTTGGAATAGCACAACGAAGTGTTTAGGGTGGTTCCCTTCGCCTTCTTTTGGAAGGCGGAGCAAAGCCGTCATCTCTACACAAGATGGCAAGCGGTCTCTTCTTCCCTCTACTGGTATTTACCATGTAAGGTTGAATGGACCGCAACGCTTCGTTGGGTATTAAAAGTCGATCTCTGTGGAAATTTTGTGCAAGTTTTTTAATAACTTGCGAGATAGGCCTAATATTGAGATCAGCATGGATGACGTCATTCCGGACAAACGTTGTCGCCTTGCAAATCCTACGTAACAAAGAGTTTTGAAAAATTTGAATTTTCTGCATCCAAGTTTCACAGACTGACCCCCAGATAACTGACCCGTAGGTCATGGTTGATCTGATGAAGGATTTATACAGTAACAATTTATTCGAGAGTGACAGACGGCTGTGATAAGCCAGTAAAGATTTAAGGGATCCTTGAGCTTTGGTAGATTTGGAAATTACGTCTTGAATCTGCCTAGCCCAGGTTAATTTTGAATCTAGATAAATGCCTAGATATTTATAACTGGCGACCCAGGGTATGAATTCACCATTTAGAGAGAGTTTAGCAATTGGGGTGATAGCTTTGTTTGAAAAGATCATGGCGGCACTTTTTGAAGCATTGACTTTGATGCGCCAATGTCTTAGCCAAATTTGAAGGGCCAAAATATAAGCTTGGAGTTTAGTTAGCACAGTGTCGAGTAACATGTTGCTTGTCATGATGGCAGTATCGTCAGCATAAAGTGCTAATTTGACGTCGGGAATACAACGAGGAATATCATTAATGTAGAGGTTGAACAGCCAAGGACTTAGAATACCCCCTTGAGGTACGCCTGCCTCAATAAATCGAGAGGTGGAGATTGTATTGTTAACTTTAACAGAGAAAGATCTATCTTTAAGGTATTTAAGGAATATTAGGATTAGTTGAGGCGGAACCTTGAGCAGAATTAACTTATAAATAAGTCCATAATGCCAGACCCGATCGAAGGCTTTAGCAATGTCTATGAATACAACGCCGGTTTTATGGCTGCGGTATAAACCCTCATGAATGAGTTCAGTTACTCTCCAAAGCTGGTGTTGAGTCGAGTGTTTGGGCCGAAACCCAAACTGCTCGGGTATCATAATCGAATTGGAGGAAATGAACTCTTTCAGACGGTTTGCAAGGATGTATTCATAGACCTTAGAAAGACAAGATAAAAGAGAGATAGGTCGGAAGCTAGAAGGAGCATGCCTGTCCTGTCCCGCTTTTGGGATCGGGACAACCAACGCCTTCTTCCATGCGTCCGGGAACATACGAAGATTAAGCATGCAATTAATTAGGATAGTAATAAAGAAGATGAAGTTAAGAGGAAGATGGAGGAGCATATTGGTAGAGATATTATCAAGGCCACGTGTTTTGTTCTTTTTGAGATTCCCGAGATAGGTAATTACCTCAGAGGGTAGAGCAGGTTTGAGTGTATTTGTGTGAGGTGAGTTAATGAAACGTTCAACCTTTGTGTTGACGATGTCGACCGTTTGACGGTTAACGACATCGCTATTGAGTGTAAATTGGCTTCTAAGACTGTCTGCAATGAGCTCAGCCTTGTCTGTGTTAGAGTAGGCCATACCATTTGGGCCATTTAAGGCCGGAATGTGTGTTCGTGTCCTACGAATGCGGGCCGTTGCCGACCAAATTGTGTTGTCAGCTGTCGATAAAGACTGTATGTATGTGTTCCAACGTGAAGTACTAAACTCCTTGATTGCAGCAGAAACCTGGTGGTTTTTTCTGTTAAGAGCAGTTTTTAAGAGGGGGTCCCTAGACGTCTGCCAGTCCCGTCTTAAACGATTTCTCTCTCTTTTCAAATCCCTGATGTGCTCAGGTAATCGAAACGCATCAACCACCCTCTGCCTAGGTTTCGCGACTTCTTGGAAAGCATTATGGAGTGAGTCTCCAAATGCTTCAATAGAAGAAGTTACGTCTTCGGCAGAGTGAATCTCAGTGGGCGGGGTGTCCATGTTTTCTAGGACATGACTGAAGTCTTCCCAATTGACCGAGAAGGCCTGGGGGATGTCGAGTCTGAAATTGCCCACTTCGAATCTAAGCACAACCGGGAGATGGTCCGACGAGAGATCATTCACCGTTTGAATGGTGTGCGGGAAGGGAAAATTGCGGGTAATGGTGAAATCAATGATGGAGTGATGATTATGGCGGGTGGACTCAAGGGGCGCTAAAATTTGCGCATGATTTTGATCTGTCCACCTGCGCAATTTATAGCCAGTGTTGTTGGAGCTATGAGAACCCCAGGAAAAATGATGAGCATTAAAATCACCCGCAATAATGAAATTTGGAAAAGTACGGGTTAATATAGAGAGTTCTTGTGCAAGCAGACGCATATCCCTCGAAGGGGGATTGTAGATGGTTGCAATCAGAAGGTGGGGGATGGTAGGGAATTCTAAAACAATAGGAGTGGCCACAATGCAATGAAATTGAGGGACTTTAGCGAGGGTTGCATTAAGACCATTTTTAACATACACAGCAGTGCCACCACTAGGACGGGCGCCAACTGTAGGTGGTCTGTCTACATTGAAAAGCACATAGTTGGCGACCCGGACGGCATTACCCTGGAATTTGGTTTCAGAGACCAACATGATATCTAAATTATTACTAACAATAAAATCCTTAAACTCGGAGGCCTGGCGTTTAAGCCCGTTGGCGTTCCATATGCCAACAGAGAGAAAGTTCAAATTCGTTGAGGCTGGGAATTTGCCAAATGGGGGGGGGGGGGGGGAGATCGGAAAACGGACAATTTAGAGAGAAGAAAAATTAACGAGAAACTTCAGGTAAATTTTTATAGAAAATAAATATTCGGTCAACTTCCGTGGGTGCCTCACGGAGTTGCGGTAAGCATTTTTCGTAAGTTTGTATAATAATTTTTTTTCCAAACTCTTTTTCATATTTAAAGAGTTCCTTGACAAAATCGGCGTCCGAGATAGCACCAATTTTGGGGGGCGATGAAATTTTGGATGGACCAGGTGTAGTGGTCGTGGGGGTTTCTGCGACAATGCCTATAGTAGCTTTCGCGAACGAAAGCGTATCGCTAACTTTCCTTGCAGGAGGGCCTTGACGGGGATTTTGCCTGATGACAAGAGACTTGACGTTTTTTTGGTTTTGGACCCTTGGAAATTTGGGACATAATCGATAGCTTGCGGGGTGCTCGCCAAAACAGTTAGCACATTTGCAGGGGTCATCGAAAGTTTTAGGGCAGTCGGGGGGCGAGGTGTTCCTCGGAGCACTTCACGCACTGCATTTTAAGGTGGCATGCTGCTGCCGAGTGAAAAAACCCCTGGCAACGGTGGCACTGTTGGGGTCCTTTGCGACCCCGGTACTTTTCGAATTGTACCCTCATCCCAAGGATTTCCGTAACCTGAAAAATTTTTGCAGGATCCGCTAGCCTAGGCAATTGAACCATGAAAAGGGGTAACGGAATCTTGTTCCTAGCGTTGCCCCTGAACAGTTGTTGAACTGAAAGAATTTGAAGCTCATCAAGGTCTAACCAGTCCTTAATTTGTTGAGCAGTGGTGTTTGAGGGGAGTCCCCTGATAACAAATTTTTGATGTTTCTCTTTTTCGAGCAGAAAGCTCCTGTAGTAAATGCCCTCCTGCTGAAGTTTTTGCTGTAATGTTCTGTAATCGATCTCACTATCAACATTAATTTTAATAAATTTGTTTTTCATCTCGGCTCTAATGGTCGGTATGGAGCACCTGAGAGTCACGAGCAAAGAAGCCCAATTTTCGATAGCTTCAATAAAGAATGGGGGTATTTTTTCATCTTTTTTAATGGGGGCTGCGCTGGCCCCGGCAACCGCATCAGTGCTGTTTCCAGCCGGAGTTGAGTTTTCCTGAATTTTTTTGGATTTATTATTTTTATATCTAACTAGTTGGTATCCTTCTTCATCAACGTCTCTACCACGTTTTAGGTTTTGCTCAGAAATCTTATCAACTAGCATTTCCTCACTATTAGAATTTTCCACTGAAGGGGGTGGGGGGGGGGGGGGGAGGGACACAGTCTTGGGCTTGAAAACAGAGAAATTGGGATTTCTTACCCTAAGCTCATCCATTTCCGCTTGTAGATTCTGGATACGAGATGCCGCACTCGTGACTTTCGCTTCGGCATTTAAAATCATCTCAGGTGGGGCAGCTAATTTGGCACGCCTTGCTCTGTCTAGATCCACGCCGGCCTTATATAACGCCGCATTGTACAGCTCAGACAGGTCGATGAGTTTTCTCTCGTCAAGGCTGGTGACATCTACTTCTTTTCTGATAAGACGGTCTCTTAAGTCAAGAGAAGGCTTAAATTTTGTGTCCATTGGATAGTCCAGGAGCACTTTGGTCATTGTGACCGAAAAAGTTCACAAACTTTGAAAAAAAAAAAAAATCTGTCTCAATCAGACAAACACACCACAAAACAAAACAAATAAAAACCGGTATACCGGCAGATCACTTGAGAGCAGCCAACGCGATGAAAATAAACAAAAACACGGGAGGACGGGGAATCACATCCTGCTTCTTCCGTGACCTTGGCACTTCCTTCCTTCCGCTGGGCGAACGTTGCAGTATCGTTAATACAGAAGCACGTGGCTCCCGTGATACACTAATAAGTCAATAGCTAATCACTGCAATGTTTGACAGTGATTAAAATTGTTTCATCTTGCAGGGCTCACTAAGGCGAATCTGTCTCTACAACTTTCAGCCTCGTAGGCCAATGGATTCCGCAAGAAAAAACGGTGACAAATGGAGCGACGAAAAGTACGTCCTACCACCTCTAGCCGTGCCAGTGAATTAGTTCTCAATTCCAATCTATTTTAGAAATCAGGAAAATCCGAGTGCGAACGGGTTCACCAAGACCCGAGGAAATTGAATATTGAACCTGCAGCAAACAGTGTTGTGCAGAACATTTGAATCGAGAGTTTGGCTCTATGTTATTAGAAAATTAATCGTAAGCAGATGACCCTTAAATAATTAAATGATGTAAATACCACTTGTATATTTAATATTAGAATCTATATTGTGTTCCAATAAAAATTCTATTAAAAATATAGACGAATTCTCTCTATAACTGTTCCGATACGCTACCACTTACCATCATAATCGGATCTGCATTGAGGAGGCATTACAATGTATATATTCAATTGTCAGCCATTTTGACTCAGAAATTATTTTGTCACATTAGTTAATATTCATTAATTTTAATTACCAATACTGAGCATTGAAATAAACAACTACACCATATGTTAATTGTTTATATTGCGTAAGATATTTAAGCAACTTCAAATGTTAAAAAAATTACTTTTAAGCAGAGTTTTCAGAAAATGCAACTTTGAAGGAAACAGAAAACAGCCATGTGCTCTTGCTTTTGATTCTGAAGCACACTAAGGTAGTGAAATCGATGAGGATAAGAAGCAACTAAAAAAATGTTTATTGCCTGAAATATTGAGAACGTCCCATCCATCCCTTGTCCCATTCATCCCCCAGCTCCCTTATATATAAAGAACAGCAACAAAAATCGAAAAAGTAAAAACTTACAACGTTAGATATCAACCTCAACTATCCTTTGCTTAAAAAAAATCATTTAAAAATATTAAAATGCGAGCGAGAAATTTGAAAATAACCTTCCCACAGACTTAATATTCGCTTGAGCATTTCTTCCCGTGACTAGTGTAGGCTCTTAATGCTCCAAATAACGTTGACTCATTTATAGTTTTATCACTAGAAAGAGTATTAAAATACATGTATTAACTATTTTAGGCTATTTTTATTTCGTTAATGCATGAATTTAATTCATTATTAATTGTTTTCAGCTTCAATTTGATTTAGAGTTATGGCGAATAATTTTGCAGCGCAAAATCAAACCAATCCATCAGTTATTGATGCTACAGGATATGCCCCGTACATTAAAATGAGGGTAAGTATAGAGAATATATTTTTTAAATTATGAAATATATTGTTTATAGGGGTGTAACGTTTGTGGTACCTTATTGATTAGCTTATGTTGTAACTAATTTATAACACTAATATAATCTTCAAATTCATTTAAATATTTTTCTTTTTTTTCTTCAAAGTAATATATATATATATATATATATATATATATATATAATTATAATATCTATGAATTTCAAAAAACATATCAAGTTCTATTCTACTTAAATCTCCAAAGAGATAATCAATGATACTGTGTATACAGAATACCACATAGCTAACAATTAACATGTGCAAACATAATATTACCATAGCTGATGCTTCAATGGTAATTGGCCAAATTTTACTCATACCAAAATAATATTGAAAAAAGAAATAGAGAGAAAGGGGAAAAAAAATTATAAATTGGAGTTGCAATTAAGTAAACACAAATGGATTAACAAATTAAATATGAACCATACACAAAGGAAAATTGGACCACATGAGAATTAAATATGAATTGGACATGGAAAAACACATGCACATGTACTCATCAGCCTGGATGCACCCACATGTGTTTTAATTAATAATTCAGTGTTTCATAATTCTACTGGCATAATGCTAAGATCAGTAGAATCATCCAGGTACACTGAATTATTACCAGACAACAATTGGAAATATTAAAATTTGGAAATATTTAAATAGGAAATAAAAAACCATTAAGAAAATACAATATATTTCACTCACATCGATTATCCAAAAAACTGTAATTAACACCTCACTAAATTACCACGAGATAACAGTTTTGAAATAATAAAATTGGAAATATGAACGCGTAAAGTGTAGATAAAATATTTTACTCACAATAATTATACAGAATCCTTAAAATGTCACAACGTCTACATAATATTCACATCCACATGGCAATGCATCATACATGTTAACTAAGTCGAGTTGAGAGAAATGATTTGTAAGACAAGTTGAGAGCACACTTTTTTTAAAACACAACCCCATAAATGACACCCAATCACAAAATGATTCAAAAACACTCAAAATAATTCTGGTTTTAATACACTTATAACAAATTTATATCCGTGAATATATATTACTCCATCCAATTTTAATTCCTGAAAGTAAAATTAATATACAATCAATAGCTCCCTCTATAGTTAAATTAAATATAATATTAACAATATTATCTACAACTACCTGAAAGGTAAAGTGTCGCCATCTATTGGTATTATAATAGTTCATAATTAATATTTAGTTAAATATCCACTTTATTAGTTACATACTATTCATTAGATTTATTTATATAAATAAACTTTAAAAAACAATACTAACTTGTAATTTTACTCAAAATTCAAATAAAATATAATACTACTATATGAATAAATCTACACAGAATTAATTCAACTTGCACAGCATTTCAGATATTCTTAACAAGAATATATTATGTAAAAGAGATATTATTTTAATTCAAATTATTTTTGCTGCCAGCTGTGTTAATCCACTGATATTATAGACATTTATTAAATAATTAATGTTTTATTTTTACTACTACTTAAATATATATTAGACTTGTTTTTAAATAATTAATGTTTAATTTATACTACATTGTAAATATATTTTATATTTATAGATTAATTTAAATATCTAATTAAATAATTCATAAACAATTCAAAATATCTCAAAATTTATAATGTTGATAATTAATAGTATTACTACTGTTTTTCAATCAAATTAATGCAATGCAGTAATTAAAATACTTGTTAATTTTAATTATTCATAGACAAAAATAAAAACTATATATATTTATTTTTATATATATTGCAAATAGATATATATATATGAGTTATAATCACCAATGTTATCATTGTATAATTTAATTTGTTATTGTATAAGTTAATTTATAAATGTATGAAAACTGCACATCAATAATACCTTAAACAGAGGTGATCGGCAACGCACAATCACAACTATACAAAGTATAAATAATGTTCAATCAAATATTAAATTTCCTAATATGTTATAATTGTAATTATGTATGTTATATTTGTAATTTTCTACATAAAGTGTATATAATGTTGAAACAAATATTAAATATTAAATTTCCTAATATGTTATAATTGTAATAATGTATGTTATAATTATTATTTTCTATATCTTTTGTTATATGTTATCGCACACTAAAACAATAATTTATTACATACCATGTTTATATTTAAATTATATAATAAATGTTATTTAAAAGAGTTGATGATTGAATTTATCATAAAAATAGGATATCCATATATTTTTGCTTGATCTCGAATATATCTAATATTTTTGTTTTTATTTATATCTGAGCATAAGTATTTTATACGATGTAGATAATTGATAATTATATTTTTATAAACAGATTTATGTAAACATGAAGCATAATTGGTAAAAATATTTACTTTAAATGGGAAATCAAATCTCTTATCATAAATATCAAAAATTAATTTATAATTATTAGTAATATTAATTTTTAAGTCAAGAAAGTTTATATTATTATTAATTAAATCATTTTCGCTTAATTTAAGCTGAGTAGGATAAAAATTGAGTGGTGATGTGCAATTTTTTTCATTGAAATAAAATATGATAATGTCATCAATATAGCGATAAAATACATAATCATTGTTCGGACTTATATTTCTTTCATAATAATATAAGTAAAGGTCAGAGAGAATACTAGATGCGGTTCCGCCCTGCGGAATTCCCTGGCATTGTTTATAGATAATATTGTCATATATAATGTAATTATTATGCAATGTAAAATTTAGTAAAGTTTTAAAAAAATTTACTGAAATATGTTCTTTTAATTTTAATTGAGATTTAAATTCTTTAAATAATATACACATTGTTTTATGTAAGTCTTTTATATCAATGTTATTAAATAAATCATTAAAATCCAATGTTTTTATGAATTTTACCGGATTGATATTATGTATTTTATTAATGAGTTGAAAACTATTTTTTAGGCAATGTTGGTTATTATGTTTTAGCGTTATATCATATATCTGCTTTAAAATATTAAGTAGTAAATTGCTTGCATTTTTATTATATGTGTTACAACCGATGGTAACAGTGCGAAATTTAATAGGATTTTTATGAAATTTTGGAATTATAACAAGATAAGGATAATTAAAATTATTACATTTGATTTTTAGTAATTTGTGATAATTTAATAATTTTCTGTTATTTATTTCAATATTTAATTTAGTTTTATTAAAAATATTACTTGTGTTGATTGCATTGTGAATTAACACTTTATAGTATTCTTTACAAATGATAGCATAATTATTTGGAGATTTATCTACATAAGTAATTATAAATTTGTTTTGTAATTCTGATATATGTTTATTTATGTTTTTAAAAGCTGCATGTGTAATATGATGATAATTTTTTATAATTTCATTTTTTAATTTATCAATTACAGAAAATCTCCATTCACTGAAATATTCGATTGGTTTATTGTAATCAACAGCAATTTTATATATAAACAAATCAATATCTTGAATAAACTGCAATATTATGGATTTGATATTACACTTATATGGAAGACGAAATTGTGTGCCATTATGCATTAAGTTTTGTAAAATAGGTTGTTCTACAATATTAAGATCACCAGTAATGATATGACCATGTGTTGTATTTATATACTTTTGATATTTTGGGTCATTACAATAACATGGGTAATTCTTTGAAGAGACCAAATTTTTTGCAAAAGAATTGTAATTAAAAATTTTACGTCCAAGTGTGCGATTATATTTATATGTCTTGTGAATGGTAAAATTTTTTATTGGAAAATTATTATTAATGTTGTTTATTATATTGTGTAAATTTATATTATTAAATACATGATTGGAAAAATTTATAATTAATTGTGTATTATTAGTTTTATATTTAGGTTTATTAGAAAGACTTGTATTTAATAGGTTTGCTCTATAATGTAGAATATCATAAAAGATATCACAAAAATGTGGAGAATATTGATTCTTTTTAAATACCTTGAAATATTGGTTTATATATTTCTTTTTTATACTAAAAACATGTTTTCTTATAGCAAGCCAACAATAATCATTACAAAATTGTGCCTCAAGATTATCAAGCTCTTGTTGAATCACAATATCATCAGTGAATTTTTTGTTATTATGTTTACCTCTACCAGATCTAGAAGTTTTTTTTAAGTTTGAAAAATTAATCCGGAATAAAGATTTTTATAATTTTCATATTTAGTTAAATCTGAAAATACAGGATGTGATGTTTTGTATACTAATTGATTTAATCCATAAGGATATGTAGTATTAAAATGTCTTATATATTTAGATTCTAGAAAAAGTCGTTCAGTAAAATTTTTTTGTATTTTAAGTATTTTAATAGTAATATTTTTAAAATCATGATTTTTGAAATGAGTATATTCAATATTATGAGTTGTTTGAAATTTAGAATTTTTATATTTATCAATATGAGAACGATGTAAATTTAGCCGCTTATGTAATTTTTGACAAGACTGTCCAATATATTCCATGTTACACGAATTGCATTTCAATGAATAGATTACATTGTATGCTTTGCAAAATTTTACCAAATTAAGATTGTTATTATTTGAAATCTGTGACTTATCAGCTAATGGACATGTAAGACAACGCTTAGATTCACACTCTCGAAAACATAGTACAGGCTTGGGACAATAGAATAGCTTATCTGATAACGATCCAGGAAGATCCCTAATAATCTTCCTGTACCGAGCATTAGTCCTGGATCCACCAAGGCATAAATTGCCAGTATCTAACATTTTACTAATAACTGCCATATTTGTTTGATAGCAATAAAAATTGCAAGAAATACATATTAAATATATCTATAACATATTTAAAAAAAAAATTGTTATGAATCAATCTTAATATTACTTGAATATCCATAAAAAAAAAAAAAATAAAAAAAAAAAAATAAAAAAAAATATTAAGATTGACTGTTTAATACTTGATTAAATATAATAAAGCTATATAATAAAACTATTTACATATATACATAAAGTCCCATTAAGCAAACTAACATCAAAAGACAACAATATAAAAACCCCTAGCAGTCATAAGTCAGTACAAAATTAATGTTGGTAAAAAAAAAAAAAAAAAAAAAAAAAAAAAATCATTAGAACCTGAATAAGATTTTATAAAGATGCCCTTGAAAATTCAATAGATAAACAAATGATACCAGGAAATAATAGTAATACTAAAATATTATTATTATTAAATTATTATTAAATACACCATTAAAAGCGCAATGCAGCTATAATAACTATGTATTTCAAACAGAAGTTAATCAAAGTGATTTGTGAGCCAATTAGGCTAAATTATGGTATCATATAAAAATCAATATTTTAACTAGCTAATTGTTGAAAAGAATATTGAAAAGAATATTCAATTGTATATATATACAGGTCTCATTTGTAAGCCTCAACAGGCGTTTCGGCAATAATAAGAAAAATATTTAAAGTAATTGTCTGTAAATAATAATAATAATAATAATAATAATAATAATGATAATGATAATAATCTGGACATTTTATAAATTACGCTTTCTACAGTACGAATGTAAAGCATATCCCACAAATATATTGAACGCCATGGCACACAACTATGAGTGCCAGCAATATTTCCCGGGGCTCCATGCCAAACGAAATCTTGTGCCATCAATATTTTCATCGAAGACAATTTATTGCTATGAAACGGGACTATTGACAATTTATTACCACGTATTTAATAAAAGAACCCCATGACCCCCCTCCCGCCAGGCATGTTTAGTGATTTCAGTTTGACATTTTCATTTTAATATTTAGTCGTGAGGACAATTAGGGGTAGGGGGCAATAATAAATTCAATAATAAAATAATATTTGCGATTACCCAAGTAACAGAAAATGCCCAGAATAGTCTGTCACTGTAACAAATGACTATGTGGGTCCTGTTCAACATTTGTGCGCATTTGTGTAAGCATGGAACGCATATTCGCGAATATGTTAACGTTTCTGTGAAAAATTCGAATGTTTTTTGTTTATAGCATACAGAGTTTTCAACCGAATTTAACACCACTTTTCGAAAACTTGACAAAGAATAGTAGAAATAGCATATTAAAATTAAACAATGAATATATTGAATATTTGATAAGATATGAGTATTTGTATGAAATAAATTTTCACTGCGCGTGTGCGAGTTACACCAAAGATTTTTTGTGATGATTCGGTAGTCAATTCTATAGAACAATTCATATAAAAAGACCCAAAAGACCAGTCAAATATCGTGAAAACTCAGAAAAACATCGGCGATATAGTGAGCTGATTGACAAACTGGGGAAAAATCGCTTATCATCCAGCTAGTTTTAGAAAGCAACCCACTATATCGCTTCTATTTTTCTGAATTTTCGCGATGTTTGAATGGACTTTGTATATAAGTTGCTCTACAGAATTCACTACCAAATCATGGAAAAAAAAAATTCTTTGGTGTAATTCGGGCATGCACAGTTAAAATTTATTTGCCTGGGATAACGAAGATAATTCGATTCGAGATTAACATTTGTTAACCGAAATGTGATTTTCCGTCCAATTAAAATGAAATACCTTTGCATTATTTTAGCTCGCGCATCCGATAAAAAATTCATTAGCCAAATCCTTATTTGCTAGTCGATTCAGAAAAACACCGAAAGAAATATCCGTTAATCGATGTGTCACAATATTTTTAAATTTAAACTTAATCCTTTTCAGTGAATTTTCAATTCCAGATATGATAATAAATAATTTATGGTGAAAGAAAAAAAGGTGTTTTATTTTATTTTTGATTTGCATATTATTTTATTCCAGCTATTGTATTATCAAATAGCATTTATCTTAATTACAATCACAGTTCGTATAGAATATTTGGTAATATTTTCAGTTATTGCATTTCATCTTCAATGACGCATTTATTAAGGATATAGACTGTAAATATTAATTATTAGTGTAGGTCTAGAATGCATTTTAGACTTTTAGAAAATGAATATTTAAATGCGAAATTAAAATCAGTTTTCGAAATTTCTTTGAAAAAACTGTTATAACATGTTTGACGCCATATTATCTGATTAAGGATACAATAAAGCACTTTTATGCGTCGCTGAAGGGGATTAAAAGCCGTATAAAAGAGAAGGCGTACTAAATAATAATAATAATAATAATAATAATAATAATAATAATAACATTGAATGATGGCAGTTGTCAATGTATTTTGAATAATACCTGAATGTTGACATGCTATTATACTATATTTTCACAGACAAAAGAATTTCGGAAAGCAAACAAATTTTGTTATAATTTATAGGTGAGATATAAATACTGGAGCATTTTCCTTACTGAATCACTCATTACTTCTATGTAGACATAGATAATTCACATATATAAATCCTTTTTAGTACACTTAAAACTGCATCGAAACTAATGCATTCCTTGACAAGAAGAATTACAAACAAATAGTCCCACTATACAGTATTTTCCTTCGTTTCAATATCTGAACTCTAGACAATATTTGAAAAGTTTGGAATTTAAAATGTCAGCTTTAGAAAAAATATGCTATATCGTTTTTATTCTGTTTGACTATGCAACTGAAGTTATTTTCAATATCTTCAAAATATAAAGCTTTTTGAATTTATTTGTAGCCAAAAAAAGGAAAAATATTTTAGAAAAAAAAGTCTCAGTTTATGGCTATTAATCCCTTAACAGTTTCGTCTTCTTTTGACACAATACACTAAAATAAAAACAAAACACCACATTTTCCGTACTGAAATATTTGACTTATTTTTAGAAAAAAAAAAGTCTCAGTTTATGGCAATTAATCCCGTAACAGTTTCGTTTTTTTAACACAATAAACTAAAATAAAGACAAAAACACCACTTTTTCCGCACTGAAATATTTGCCTTATTATATAATCGAAAAATGTTCTGTCAATTAATAAAGCGAAGATTACAGTTAAAAATTAGTGGTATACAAAAGCTTTTAGTAACGAAGAAAGCAAAGTCTTCTTGCCCGAGCGACGTTCGGGAAAAACTGTTAAGTGATTAAACAAGTAATAAAATTAATGGGGCACACCAGGCATCTTTAAAGTGACGTATTAAAGAAAGATAATTAAAAACTCGATAGTATAAAGAAACATTTTAACATTGTTGCATATAGGAACGTTTTGGGTTTAAGGAAAAAAAAATCGACAAAGAATCGATAACGACGTATAAAAGAGAAACGTATTACAGATGCTTCACTGCTTATTATTTGGCACATAGTTACACAATAAAATGCATAATTTGATTTCCTTTTTAGGCAGAATACGCCGATGCCTCTGGAGCTCGAGCTCTGAAAGAAAGTCGTCGAGCCCAGGCGATCCGTGACTACTGGAACAGGAAGAAGGGTATCGACGAGCTGGCCGACTATGCGAGAGACCACGAGGTCAATCTGTTCCGGAGCCAGTGGGAATGTGAAGCCGATCGCAAGGCTCTCTACTCCAGAGTTCGATGGGAAATGGATAAAATCACGGCCGAGATGGACAAGGAGCTGGAAAGACGTAGGGCCAGGTAAAGAAAACATGATTGATTTTAATGGCACACAAGTGCCATTAAGGGTCCAGTGATGTAGTAATAAAAACGTATGAGAGAGATCGCAGCCAAGGAATGAGACAGGCTACAGTACTTCCACCCCTCTTGGCTGTTACGTGATCAAGATAGGCTGGTTTCCATCAATTGCTGAACTACCATGTGATCAAGGTAGGCTGAGAAGCAATCGAGATTGATCGGGTATCGTAGCCTGGTCGCTGTCGTAGGCTGCGTAGGGGGGCTCAAATACTCATTTTCAAGTAAATTGATCAATTAAGATTATAATTAATTAATGAAATGAGAATAATCTTTCAAATTACTTACTGATGCTATTATTACAAAATCAATATTTTAATAAGTTTAGAGGGAATATTTAATATACTGAAAGTTGTGGAGAGTAGTATTTATCAAACTAATGAGACAAATAGGGGTTGAGGGGGGTAGCCCTCCTCATATAATAAAAAAGTTTTCACTGAAAATAAACAGTTTCAGGGTATCAGTGCATATAATTGTATTTCACTTTACAATTCATAAGAGTTAAATCTGAAAAGACTTGAAACTTGTAATCTTATTTGCAATAATACTAACACGAATAAAGAATTGGACAGACACAGGACTAGGTAAATGAAACATAATTTTTAGTATAAAACGCATGGTCACAGGGACGTTTCTGTGATTTTACTGCAATTCTAGAATGTTAGAGCGTCAGTCGTGTCGTTTTTGGGACATCACACATCACAAACGTCACAAATATGACAGCAACATCTATGACTAATATATCAAACGTTGCGACTTTGCAATTCTCGAATATCACAGTGACAGCCATGTCGTTTTTGGGACATTACAAAGCGTCACAACATGATAGCAACATCTATGACTAAGATATCAATACATTGTGATGTGGCATTTGTGACCAAAATCTGAACGATCTAAAAATATATTGGCTTTTTCTTATATTGCTTTGGAAACATTTTTAATTTGGCATAAAATATTTTTTTAATCTTAAGGTTGAACATTTCATTTAGTAAACCACTTACCAATGTCTGTCGTCATCCATGCGATCGAGTATATTTTTGCAAAATCCGCTTCAGCCTGTGGCATGCAACGCTGTCGAAAATGTTTATTATTTGCTGTTAATCAGGGTTTCCATTCTCTTTACTATTGTAAAAACTTTACTAACACTATTTACGAATACTTATCTTGAATCGAAGATTAGTATTAGAAAATAGTGGTTGTAAAATGCTTACAATTGTAAAGACCGTGGGAACCATAGAGTGAATTAAAATTTCTAATTACAAAATAGCTTTTTTATTCACTAGACAAGCCTTAAAATGAGATTGTTAAGTAGATAACTCACCCGTAATTTTTCTGTTTTTGTGGTGGTAGAATTTTGTATATCATGTTAAATTTTAGTTAATTAGCGCCGGAGGAAATCGTGTAATTCATGGTAAGTATTTTTATCAAAATTTCTTCACTCCAGAAGTATGAGATTATCATTTACAAACAGTTATGTGTTTTTTGCTGATATCACAAATCCTATTATAAATGGACAAATCAATGCCGCTCTCATATCACTCGAACGTGGCTTCCACGTCATGCGGCATCACATCAACGTGGCATCGACGTTACTGCTAAGTAACTGTTATTTATAGTGTCACATCACGATATCGCCGTGACGTGACATCGACACGTTATAGTGCTGTGTGGGTTAAATCACTTTACGGATAGCAAAATATGCATAAAAAAAGCGGTGTTAATTATTTCTAATATTGACTAACGAACAAAAGTTTGATAACGACATTGTGTATTATGTATATCTGAATTATCTCGAAAACAATTTTAATGATTTCAGTAAACTAAGACTATATATGCCCTTCTCTAAGATCTAGTTATGCTTCTTTTTTTTTCATCATTTGAAAATTTATTTTGAAGAGAATTCTCGAAGAAATATATTTTTACGAAATGCCCATCTGATAAAAGAAGTTTATTAAGAAATAGCTTGATTGTCAATATATTATATAGGATGAAACCGACGCAATAAAAATATAACCATGTATTAAAATACATTAGAAATAACTTCAATTCAAAAGTGCTAAATGCATTCTGTCGATAAACATTTTCAAACAAAAGGGAACAACAATGGAAAAAAAAAAAAAAGAAACGTATATTGTGAAACAAGTTATCACGGGTAATATTCTACAATATAAGTAAGTCGCAATGACTTCTGTGTATGATAGACTGAGTTTATACAGAATTGTCTATCTCACATTGCCGATCGAATGTGATAAACCATATCAAAGTAAAAGAAATGAAGTTTGAATAAATCATCAATTCCATAAAATAAAAAAAAATGCAAATGCAATACTAAGATGAGGACAGTCATATTAAAAAAAATATTCACATTATGAATAGAAACAAATCATATATACATATAACGAAGACTGGATTTCCGAGTCAAATACTCTTTAACCAGTGGACCCATCATGCGAGGATTTCGCACTGTTGTCTAATATTTATTTAGCAATATCTAATATTCTTTAGATGCAGGTTTAAACTTCTAAAGAAAAATATCTGCAAACAACATTAGTCAAGACATAATTACATGTCATTTATTCCATCAAAGTTACAGTAAAAGATGATTGAAGATGGTGTCTTTTTCTTCTAAACATTTGAATTTGAATTTTGCTTTATAATCAGAAATGCAAAATAATTCCGTGCGGAAACGTCCCACTTTATCTTTTCTGTACTATTTATTTTTTTATAATCATTGTTGAGCACGATATAATGTGGTATTTTATTTTTGTGGCAACACTATTTTGAGGAAAACCTTTCATTTCATTTATAAAGTACAGTGTCGATTTAATTTTTAATTAACAACAATTTTTAATCAAAAAACATGTTTTAACGAAATGTCAGTGTACTGTGTCAGAAGTAGATTCAAAAACCTGCTGTGCGTTTCGTAAATTCATAGAAAAAGGGATATTGACAACAGAAATAATATATACGATTAGCAAAATTTATATGTTTGTATGTGCGTATGTATATGCTACGGGTACAATTTTGTGCGGGTTAAATCAAAGCTTCAGAGTGATTCAAACTCAAAAATTTCGTTGAATTCAATTTTAAACCACAGCTGAACTCCTAAATAGAAGACTAATTCTTATCATATTTAAATGATGTTATTTAAAGCATTCTTTATTACGAAATAGATAAAAATTTTTGCACAAAGTCAATTGAAATATGCACTGAAATTTTGTAATTACTTAATCATGAATACAACTGTTCACAAGAAAAAAAAAATTAATAATAAAAAAAATAACTCTTTATATTCATGATTCAAAATTAACTTTTACAAACATTTCACCCTATTAGTAATTTTTTTTTCTTTTTTATCTTTTTATTTTCTTCCATTTTTAGAAGAAGAAAGTATTGGATTCGTGAAAAATTTTGACTTCCGATTTTCGACAGATTTATATGTTTTAGAAGGTCCTGAACACGATTTGACTGTTTTTAGAAAATGTCTGTCTGTGTGTCTGTGTGTCTATCTGTCTGTATGTGACGCAAATTTTATGGGCGCTCTATGTCAAGAACTACGGAATTTAATAAAACTTCAGATTCAGATAGACCTTGACACAAATTGGTGTTGATTAGGTTTTGGCGTAAATCGCACAACAGGTAGCGTAGCTATGCTGCATTTTTCACGACTTCGGCTATAGCTATATATCTCAATAACCAATGCACGGAATTTCATCAAACTTCATATTTTGCTAGACCGTGACACAAATTGGTGTTGATTAGGTTTTGGCGTAAATCGCACAATAGGTGGTGCTGCTATGCTGCATTTTTCATGATTTTTGCGATAGCTACATCTTAAAAACTAATGCACGGAACTTAATCAAACTTCATATTCTATTAGACTTTGGTATAAAAAGACGCCGGTTAGATTTTGGTGTAAATCGCCCAAAAGATGTCGTAGCTATGCTGCATTTTTCACGACTTCCGCTATAGCTAATCTTAAGAACTAATGCATGGAATTTCACCAAACTTCATACTCTGTTAGACGTAAATACAAATAGATGCTGATTGGGTTTGGGTGTATACCGCTCAACAGGTGTCGCTGCTGTGCTCTGTTTTTCACGTTTTCCGCGATAACTATATCACAAGAACGAATAGATTGTTTTAATTTTGGTTGCGCACGCGATTTCATTTATATAGAAGAAAATTTTGTAATGGCCACAACATACTATTTTTTATTTTATATATATTGTTTAATCACCCTAAACAAATATTATTTCAACATTTTCTTCTCTTTCTATCGGTAAATAATTTCACTAGCCGCCCTTTACACAGCTTTGCTTCGTCGACACAAGTAACAGCTATTGATCTTTCAAATGCAATTTTAGTTAATGTTATTTCGTACTAATATGAATAAGCAGATGCCATTATTGTTTTAAAATCAAAAATTATTTTGATTCTTAATAAGATTACGCATCCATTAACACACATTCCTAATTCCGTCGACTGGAGAATAACAATATGCAGTTTAGAAATTAATGTCATTCATTTATTGTCAGTAACGTTGTTAGCGAATTTCAAATGAAGAATGTTTCGCAGAGGAGAGTTTACTACAAGTAACGAAACAAAAATACATAATAGTTATATTAGTTTGTGAAAAACATTAAAATAGTTGTTTTCTTCACATTACAACATTTCTGCTCTTATGAATTTTAACTATTATCGAGGAAAATGAAATCACCATTTCCCACTCTTGAATTTGATTACAGTTGACAAATCAGAAATGGGGAATTTTTTAAACTGAGACAATATTACAAACAACACGAACTTTATTAAATTCTACGTTTATAAAACTTCATGTTTTTGTCTTAAAAAAAAAAAAAAAAAACCTGAACAAAGTAGTTATAGTTCGGCATCATATTTATTTTTGAAACGTTTGTTAAAAATATAAAATACAAAACGATTCTTTTAGAATATTTCATCATGTTGGCATTTTTCTTCTTCTTTTATTCATGTTTTCCCTTTTTACTTTCTTCTAGCTTTTCAAGAAGAAAGTATTGGATTCACGAAAATTTTCGACTTCCCGTTTTCGACGGATTTATACGTTTTAGATTGTACGTTTTAGATACGTTTTAGATACGTTTCACGATTTGACTGTTTTCAGAAAATGTCTGTCTGTCTGTCTGCATGCGACAAAAATTTTTGTGGGCGCTCTATCGCAAGAACTAATGCACGGACTTTAATAAAACTTTATATTCAGTTACCCCCTGATATAAATTGATTAGTTTCTGGTGTAAATCACGCAACAGGTGGCGTTGCTATCCTGTATTTTTCGCAATTTCCGCAATAGCTCTATCTCAAGAACTAATGCACTGATTTTCATCAAACTTCAGATTCAGTTAGAACTTGACATAAATAGAAGCTGATTACGTTTTGGTGTAGATAACCCAACAGGTGGTACTTCCATGCTACTTTTTTCATGATTTTCATGTTAGCTATATCTCAATAACTAATGCACAGAATTTCACCAAACTTCATATTCTGTTAGACTTTGACATAAATAAATGTTTACGTTTTGGTGTAAATAGCCCAACAGGTGGCGCTTCTATGCTGCTTTTTCATCATTAGACCGTAACTATATCTCAAGAACTAATGCAAGGATTTTCATCAAACTTCAGATTCACTTAGACGTTGGTATAAGTTGTTGTTGATTAGGTTTGGTCTAAATTCTAAATCTCCCAAGAGGTGGCACTGCTATGCTGCATTTTGCAGGATTTACACGATTTTAGCGTTAGCTATATCTCAATAACTAATGCACACAATTTTATCAAACTTCAGATTCTGTTAGACCTTGACATAAATAGATGTTGTTTACGTTTTGGTGTAAATAGCTCAACAGGTGGCGCTGCTATGCTGCTTTTTCATTATTAACACGGTAACTATATCTCAAGAACTAATGCACGGATTTTCATCAAACTTCAGATTCACTTAGACGTTGACATAAGTTGTTGTTGATTAGTTTTGGTGTAAATTCTAAATCTCCCAAGAGGTGGCACTGGTATGCTGCATTTTGCAGGATTTACACGATTTTAGCGATAGTCATATCTCAAGATCTATTTCACGGAATCTTTAGATCTTTGATAAATCTTTAGATTAAGTTAAACCTTGATATAAATTGGCTCTGATTCTTTTTAGTGTATGCGAAACCTGTGTGAGACAGAAGAAAGTTTTGAGATTGGCACATACGACTAGTTTATGCATGTGTGCTTAATCACTGTTAACAAATATTGTTTTTATGAATTCTCAATAATTTAATTCTCAATAAATCACTTCTCAATAATTTAATGAAACTCAACAATTTCATTAGCTTATCTCTTCACAACCTTACTTTGAGGACAAAAGTAACAGATGAAATATTAGTCTTGAAGTGCAATTTTGGTTAATATTATTTCATGCAATGTTCTTAAGAAGATACCAATATTATTTAAAATTGAAAATGACTTTGATCCCTAATAAGGTTACGTATACATTAACACCCACATTCTTCATACCGTCGGCAGGGGAACAACAATATGCAGCTTAGAAATTGTTAACGTCGCGTCGTTTATTTATTATGAAAGTAATGTTTAGCGAATTTCAAGTGAAGAATACTTCGCAGAGAAGAATTTGCTACAAGTAACAAAACAGAAATGCGTAATAGTTGTATTAGTTTGTGAAAAATATTACTATTACGTATTTCTAATATAATAGTTATAAGTAGTTTTTTTCCAAAATATTTTTTGACTTTTCAGGTTAAAAAAATTGTTAGATTACATTTCTACTTTCATGAAATTTAACTATATTATCGAGGAAATTGAAATTCAATTTTTACTCTTGAATCTGAATGTAGTAGTTTGGCAAATCAGAAATTGCGATTTTTAAAAATAAAATGAAATAGTTTTATTCATAGAATGAAACATCTTTATTTAATACGTTTATAAAACTTTTGATTCTTATCGAACAAAAAACTGAACAAAGTAGTTATAATTTGTCATCATATTTATTGTTGAAATCTTTCTTAAAAACACAAAATACAGGAAGATTCTTTTAGAATTTTTCATCATGTGTCATCATATTCTTTTTTACTCATATTTCCTTTTTAGGTTTGTTCGCAATTATATAAATGAGTAGCACCTATAGTCGCCGTCTGGTTCGTTCGTCTGTCCGCATAGAACAGCCCAAAAACTACCCAAACGAATGTTGGTTTGAAATTTAATATACAGGGTAAGTCAAAATGAATATAGCGATTACAAACGGCTATAACTATTTAATGGAAAAGAGTTTATCGATAAGATTAACACAGAATGTAGACGGAACTTCAAAATTTTGTATACATACGTCATAGATGTTCTATGTGACTTCGATTGGTCACACGGACACAACATCTAGGCGGTAGTCCATTTCACGCCATGCATTCTGAAGCATTTGCTCAATCACCGACCCAAGCGCATTACAAATGCATACTTTGAGTTCTTCAATTGTTTTGGGCATGGGAGGCACATGCACCTTGTCTTTCACATAACCCCATAGAAAAAAATCGCAGGATGTCAAGTCCGGAGATCTCGGTGGTCAAGAGCAGAACAAATCGTCGTCTCCACTTCTAGGTTATGTGAAAGACATACGTGCCTCCTATGCCCAAAACAATTGAATTACTCAAAGTAATATAAATTGAATTACTTGAAGTACTCAAAATTTTGTAATGCGCTTGGGTCGGTGACTGAAGAAATGCTTCAGAATGTATGGCGTGAAATGGACTACCGCCTAGATGTTGTCCGTGTGACCAAGGGAAGTCACATAGAACATCTATGACGTATGTATACAAAATTTTAGAGTTCCGTCTACATTCTGTGTTAACCTTATCGATAAATTCTTTTCCATTAAATAGTTATAGTCGTTTGTAATCGCTATATTCATTTTGACTTACCCTGTATATAATCGTTGCAAAATTTTGTCGAGTCATTTAAAATTTTATGAAAATCGAATCAAAACTTAAAAAAATATTAATAAAAATATTTATTAAGTCATTTGAATTTTTAAAAAATTGGTATTTCCTTGTTATAGCAACTTCCGACGATGAATCGTCAAGCGAACGAGATGTATTGCTAAGTTATCTGACGTTATAGTCATATATGACATTTTATAACCTCTATGATTGAGTTATAGTCACATTCTTCATTTTATTAAATCCTGTCATGTTTAATTAACTCAATGATATCCCATGATAGGTAATGATTCTAAATTGCCATGGTAATTACGTCATAGTTAAGATGAGGTCCTATTATTTCCGTATTACTGAATTTAAAAACCGAATTTGTATACTCAAATTGTTTAATCATATAGCAATCCTGTAATCTACCGACAGTTTTTTGGATAGATGTTTCCCGAGAAATAGATGTTAAATGGAAAAAGAGTCTAAATATGGATTTCAAGTTCTGAAAATTTCAAAACTAGGCTTAAGTTTCCCATTGCAATTTTCAGTCACTGTCAGCCAAAGATAAAATGTTGTCAACTTAATATGTACTTATTTTATTGCAGAAATTATTCATATCATAATAACAGACGATATAATTCATTTCACTGTAAATATCTATAGTACGAATAAACCTCACTTATCACTTTCGACGTACAATTTCCAACTTGTTTTGCTTATTTAACTCAACCTTTTTCTTTGTATGTAAAGATGGAATTTTGTAATCGATTTTTCACTGACTTCCTGATAGGCTAGTATTATACAAATTATGTACAAAGGCGTGTTACCGACAACAATACAATATTTTAATATTTTTGGAACTTAATTATAAGATAATAGATTAATTTTCAGGCATTTTTCCGTTAGCCCGCCACAGGTGATAAATCGCCCAATATTATTCAGAGTTACAATTGTATACAAGTTACAACAACAATGGATTTAATAATGCGCCAAACAATGCTCGCTAATAAAGGCCATCTGTCTGTGAAACTGAAGCAACGAAATATTTTAAACACTAAAATATAAATAAAACGTAAAGCGTGTAATATGTATATTTTAAAAATACGCTTTAATCAGTTAATAGTCACATGAATTAAATCACGATTACAAGTTGAGAAATCAATTTAAAAATCTTGAAAAGATAGTTTAAATAATGTTTTATTTATTTTTTCTTTTCTGTTGCCATATCTTGTTGTCATGTATGCTAAAATTATATATATTCTTTAATAAGTTCACTAGCTCTCGCTTTCTACCCCCCCCCCCTTCCCCCCCAAAAATAAATAAATAAATAAAATTAAAAAAAATGCATTCATGAAGAAATGCATTCTGTATGCTTATACAACAGTGTTTGTTAAAAAAAAAAAAAAAATACTTTTATGTTTATTATCAACGAAAAACTATGAACAGAGTAGGTATAGTTTGGCATCATATATATTGTTGAAATTTTTCTTAAAAACATAAAATACAGAAAGATTCTTTTAGACTATTTCATCATACTAGAATTTTCTTCTTCTTTTATTCCTATTTTCCCTTTTGTTTATACATACGTCCTTTTAGTCACTGTTAACAAATATTGTTTTAATGAATTCTTCTCTATCTGACACTCAACAATTCCATCAGCCGCCTCTTCACTACTTTACTCTGAGGGCACAAGTATAACAGATGAAATATTAGTCTTGAAATGCAATTTTAGTTAATGTTATTTCGCACAACGTAGAATATTCTTAAGCAGATGTCAACATTGTTTAAAATCGAAAACGACTTTGATCCCTAATAAGATTACATGCTCATTAACGCCCAGATTCTTCATACTCGTCCTCAGGGTGATAACAATTCCAGTTTAGAAATCATTCATTTATTATGAGAATAATGTTGTTAGAGAGTTTCAAGCAGAGGTTTATTTTCTACAAGTAAGAAAAAATATCTTTATATCCTTTAGATTTGTTTCTATGCGTACTTAGAAGTAGAAATACGCCCAATTTAAAATTCATCTTTTCTAAATTAAAATTCACGTTCTTTACATGAAGTCACATTGCCATGTAAAAACCATATATTATAGCTTCATAATTAATAGTTTGTTATATCTATTGTTGCATTTTGCAACAATTGAAGAAAAAAGCTAGCAAACATCTCCAATTAATGCAGTCGTAACAGCTGTAGTTTGCATATCAGCAGCTGAGTAAAGTGTAGTTTGTAGAAAAGAAAAACACGATGACAGTCGAATCCATTTTATTTAACATAATCCTCTTTAGATTCAGGGGAAATGCTCTCTTTAGATAACGATAAATTTAGTAACTCTCCGTAGAATAACATCATTTTTATTAAATACCAATTCGAAGGCAAGCAACAGTTTATTAACAACACTCCGACAACCAAAATCCCAATCCTCTCTGTGTCTGTCTGTCTCTCGGATTTTTCTCCACTTGCGTATTTAAGTTTAATCGCGCACAAAGTGACAATCAAGTCACCTGACTTGCCTTTCCCAATCATAACCGCTTTAATAGGGACTTATTAACAGTTCTGGCGAAATAATCTTGAGGTAAATTTACATCCGGGGCACGAAAAGACATTCTAGGACAATCTAATAGCCTCGCACTCAGGTACACGTGTAAACAAACAATACGTTCTGATCTCGAGAGTGCTGGCTAAAAATAAATTTCAGACGATAATTTTAGCTGACGCTACAAAAAACAGAAAAGAAAAAAAAAAGGAATTTATTGATGCGGAATAAAAATTCAAACATTAAAACATTGAAATATTGTAAGAGACATTTTGATATTTTAATAAAAGAATTATTTTAAAATAAATAGGTTATTTAGAATGGGGTAATTTGGGAGTTATGACGTTTTAGCAATTAAGGAAAGAATTTAGAGAGGTTTGATATACACGGGAAATAATAGTGAATTTCAATTGGGATTTAAATAATAAAAGGGTTTTATTTAAGGAATATAAATAGTTAGCGCCATTTTTAGATTTAAGCAATTTGGAATAAATATTATTAGGTGGAATAAAATTTTATACCTTTACATATGTCGATAGATTAGTTTAAGAATAGGTTTTAATTTAATAAGCCGGTAAAATATATGAGTATTATTGAAAGGAAAATTTATATAGAATAATGTTAACCTTGGAGAAACAAGAATTTTAAATTTTGTAATATATATGTTTTTTTTTTTTTTACTTAGATTCTTTTTATAATATGGTAACAGCATAGATGGAAAGCATTTATAGACTCATTTATTTAACTCCACTTGGTTTTTGTATGTAAATATAGAATTTTGAAATTGAGTTTTCACTTACTTCCTGGACATGCTAGAATCATAGAAAATATGCTCAAAGGCGTATTTCCGATAACAATGCAACAATTTTAATATTTTTAGAACTTAATTATAAATTAACACATTAATTTAAAGGCATTTTTACGATAGCCAGCCACAGGGGATAAATCGCCCAATATTCTTTAAGGTTACAATTGTATACGAGATACAACAGCATTAGATTTAATGATAATAAATTGTTTATAAATTCGATTTGTCTGTTTGTATGTCTGCCGTTCGTCTGTCCGTGCTCTAATTCGCGTAAATATACTTAGATTGCCATGCAATTGAAATATATTATTGAGGTTTACTATGGCATGTTCACTATTGAAAATGAAGTGTGTAGCATTTATAGTTTATTTAAAGGGACACCCAAATGAATTCCGTTACATTACGGTCTATGGGGAAAAAATCATCTGCTTTATACTTTAATGAAGTTCAGTTGGTAGAACGTCAGTGCGCTATACTGATGACCCGGGTTCGAGTCCCGGCTTGAGCACTTTTTCACTCTGTTGGCTATACGCCTTATAAGCAATTAAAATTTGAATATTATGAATGCAGGGCGTGTGAAATTTTCAATGGAAAAATTTCCAAGTATTAAATATAGAAGTTACAGTATTTAAGACATATTGAAATTGATATATATCACTCAGGTGCACTACACGATGTTTATTATAGAATAGGATGTCCACAAGCTTTTATCGTTCATTTACAGGAACGCACAAAAGAATTCGGTTACAGTACTGTCTGTGAACAGTAATTTCGAAAACTGCGTTTTTAGTTCTGGTACAACCGTTTTTAAATTTAAAAAATGTTTTGCATATTACTTAGTGTGTATAAATTCTATAGATCATGTACAGGGCTGCACAAAAGATCGCGAGTACATTTCCATTTATTGATGGCATTGCTGAAGATAATTTCAACTGTGCTGTGAGTTTTTTGACTGAACTAAATTTTTGCATACTGTGTAGTATATATACAAATGTATAGATCAGATACAGGGCTACACAAAATAATTCAGATACCTTTAATGGTAATTGCTAAAATTAAGTTTTCAAATGCGTTATGCGCTTTTCAAATTGATTTTTTAGACATCTTCACTGCACACATTGCGGGAACACATTTGGAACACTTTGATTCAAAAAAAGGGGTTCCAGTTACCTTAATGTGTACTGAAGGTGTTCCCTTAATGTGTTCTGAATATGTTCCGCTATAAAGAAAGTGTATCGAAAGCGTTCTGCTCAGGATATCTGTTAAATCTAAACTTCGGAACACATTTGAGAACGGATTGGGAACACATTTGGGCACATTTGTGAAATCATCGCTTTCAAAAAGTGCGTTAGAAAATGTTCTCAGAAGTATTCTAAAATCTGTTCCAAAAAGTGCGCTTCAAAGTGTTCTAAAAAAGGTGACAAAATAACTGTTCTTAAAAGTGTTCTGAAAAGTGTATAAAGATTTGCAATGATTAACATTATTAAACGTTGAAGTTTTGTTACGGTATTCTGAATGTGTTGAAAGAGTTTCATAATCTATATGCTTGACGCATGATTTTTCGTTCTTGTTTATGTATGCGGTTTTAATCACTGTTAACAAATACCTGTTAACAAATTGTTTTAATGAATTCTTCTCTATCTGGTGCTAAATAATTCCATTAGCTGCCTCTTCACAACCTTAACTCTGAGGGCACAAGTAACAGATGAAATATTAGTTTTGAAATGCAATTTTAGTTAATCATATTCCGTACAATGTTCTTCAGCAGATGCCAACATTGTTTAAAATCTAAAATGACTTTGATCCCTAATAAGATTAAGTACTCATTAACACCCAAATTCTTCTTATCGTCCTCAAGGCGATAACAATATGCAGTTTAGAAATTATTAATGCCATTCATTTATTATGTGAAATAATGTTATTAGAGAGTTTCAAGTGAAGAATTCTCCGCAGAGGTGTATTTACTAGTGGTAACAGTAAGTATTCAGAAAAAATATCTTTATGTCCATTAGAATTTGTTTCTATATTTAATATAAATAAAAAAATTATAAAAGTAAAAGTAGTAAAAAAAAATAACTCACTTTTACTTACCCATCATACGTAGTATAGGGTAAGTCTTGTAATCGTTTTGAAAATAGAATTTTCTTTTGACGGATTTACACGTTTCAGACACTGGAGATTCTGAAAAACATATTTTTAGAAAAAAAAAAAAAATCTATCTCCCGAACAAATTGAGATAGAGACTTGAAATTTGGTATGTACTTAGTATGTAATAATGGGAAGAAGCCTATTGAATTTCAGTCACCTCGATTATCCGGAACTATTCTTTTCGGACTCTCGAAATATTCGTTCTGATAAAAGGTATATAAAAAATTTCGAAATTGTTTATCTTAAGGAGTGAATTTAAAAGACAATAAAAAACATAAATTTTGCATAAAGCATGAAGTCGATCGGATAATGAGTTGTCGAGATATTTGTAATCCGATTTGCCACACTCTTCGATTTTTCATGACTCTGTATTTCATCCAAATTTCAATTCAAAGATATATTTTAATTGGAAATGAGACGCTTAATCAGATGTAATAAACCGCTAGTCAATAGGATTATTGTTTTTGGAGTTATAAGGATGTTTCTTTTAAGCAATTCAGTAATCGAGCCTTCAAAGTTTATGACGTCATCAAGCCACGATTTTATTCGAATTGCAATGCATTTTATAAGTATAGTTTACACATGTTTTATTTTAATATTTTACATTATGCATATCCATGATGGGTAAGTATTACGGTGGCCCCCAGCGACTAGTTTTATAAACATTCGATGTTTATAAAATTTCCGTTACAATACGTTAATTTGGCTTGGAAATCGAACTCGATTATGCATTGCATTTTTTACATTTGGTAGAAAGCGCAAGCAAGTGAATTTATTGAAAAATATAAAATTTTTGCTCTGTAAAGATAGGGCAACAGGAAATAAAAAATGAAACATTATTTAAACTATCTTTTTAGGATTTCTAAATTGGTTTTTCAACGTATAATCGTAAATTAATTAATATTAAACTAATAATTGATAAAAGCGTATTTAAAAAAAATATATTACTCTTTATTTTTTATTTATTTTATACTTTTT
Source organism: Maratus michaelseni (assembly GCA_963931845.1). Classification (NCBI taxonomy): domain Eukaryota; kingdom Metazoa; phylum Arthropoda; class Arachnida; order Araneae; family Salticidae; genus Maratus; species Maratus michaelseni. The sequence continues at coordinate 51,177,092 of OZ007594.1, read as the reverse complement.
AGCTTTTAAATTGTTTTAATATTGCAGCTTCGTAGCCATTTGGCCTAATTTGGCGAGTGTGAATTTTTACATAATTAAATCCATCATTATTTCAACTCATATACAACTGTACGAGTTAGAGAAAATTTGAAGATTTATCACTTTTGGCGGGCTAACGAAAAATGTCTTAAAATTAATGTATTCATTTAAAATTAAGTTTTAAAAATATTAAAATTTTGTATAGTCATCGGAAATACACCATTGAACATAATTTTGATAATTCTATCATATCAGGAAGTGAGTAAAAAATTACCGAATTCCATCTTTACATACAAAAACAAGGTTGAGTAAAATTAAGAACATGAAAACATTTAAAAGGAATCACAAGGTATTACTCATTAGTAAAATAGGTGTGATATATTCCACATTTCACATTGGCTATTGGTCCACGATAAGAAGATATACCGCACTGTTAAAAATTTTCAGCAAACTGTCCAGTCATTCGATCGCTTTTAGAGAAAACGGTTATAGCCGTAATTTATCTCTATTCTCACCAATGAGAACGCTTCAAATTGTAGTCAAATAATCGTTTTCTAATGCAAACAATCGAATGACAGGACAGTTTGCTGAAAATTTTTAACAGTGCAATGTATAGATTTATTATATGTAACTAGCTGAAGTACACGGCGTTGTCTAGGATTTAAAGAATCTTTGTGTAGAAAAATCAATTTCAAAATTAAACATGCTGTATAAAGAATTTCAAAATGTTAAAATATGTCACCATTTCCATAATTGGGGTTTTATCACGATTCAATACGTTTCTCAAACCCATATGACGTTATATCTACTTGTTTTCTCTGTTACTCATATTGATTGTGTGATTCTCAAACATTTGAAAAAGTCTGTTAAACTTCCTATATGACGTCATATTTCTTTTTAATTCTCTAATGACGTCATATTAACTGGCTTTCTGTACTTGCACATACTCATACTCCTTGTATTATTGAGAAATGTTTGAAAATTTCCGTTATATTACCAATAGGACGTCATATTAATCTTTTTTTCAATTGTTGAAACTTTTTATTTAATTTTCGTTTTTCACGTGGAAATATCTTTCAATAGAAAATTAATTATTCTAGAAAGAATTTCATTGCGGATTTTTAGTGGTTGGCAACTGCTATAACGAAAAATGCTTAAATTTGATAGGAAAAGGCTGTTAGATTTTTAGTTTTTTATTAATTAAAAATTAACTATACATTATTTCGATTCCGGATTACTTTAGTTGCCTCGGCCGTGTTTTAATACACCTATAACATTTCACGATTCTGGCTTCCAAACTATTGATTTGTACAGAAGTTCAGACAGACAGACAAATTTTAATTTTTATATATTAAATACAAATATTGCATAATATTGCTTCCTAGAATTAGTCTTTATTTCCTAACACATTCACTGCCGTTTTAAAATTACCGGAATTTTATTTTATTTAGAAAGTTCGAATTCATACCAGAAAATACTAATAGCAATATTTACTTTATTTAATTACAGACATTTCGTGATTACATAAAATAAAAATTCTTCTTTCGAAATTTCCGGTACGAATTCGTAATTTTAGATTGAAAAACCACGAGTATACTCGTGGTTGGCAGCGAGTGGGTTAAAAATAAATCAGGAAGGTACAAGATTGTGAGAGAGTCTTTAAAAAAGTTAAAGATATATTTTAAGTTATAAAGTTTATTTCACAAAGGCACAATTTATTTTATTAAAAAAAATAACTAAAAATTTCGTTTTTAGGTTATCAGACCTTTTAAAATCGGAGGAATCTCAATATCTGGAGGAGATGGGTAGGGTGCAGGAAGATCCAGAGGAGAAGAAGAAGAGGATGATGCAGAGGTATGCAGAGTTGAAATCCCAGGAAGAGACGGAAAGACAGCAGATGGCCAAAGAAAAGACAGAACAACACTTCAAGTAAGTAAAGTGTACTCTTCTATCTTTTAGAAAGTCTGTAAATTTTTGTTGAAAGGAATCTTGATACTATATGCTAGCTAGGGGTTATTCGTTTGATACTAATACACCACGATTATGGAAAAAGAAACTTCAAGAAGACCGTGGGGCACCTGTTTATTGGGAATTGCAGAAGAAAGACCTATTTGCCATGATGTGGCTGTTGGGACCACCTACTTCGAAATATACCTCTGCCTGTAGGCGGAGCCAGCAGGGATTTTATTTTATTTATTTATTTTATTTTTTTTTACCGTAAGAGTTGGTCCTATAAAAAAAAAACTTGTCAGCATAAAAGTTGTAGATAAAATTAAGAAGATTTATAATACATTTAAGCGGATTTGATATCTTGGGAATTGACGAAGTTACGAATTTTTTTCTTCTGAAACCACTATTCCCCCCCCCCTCCTTGGGGACATTTTTAATGATATCAAAATTCTGTCATACACAAATTTTTGGCTCTTTTCCTTGAAGTATAAACGGATTCGACGCGTATCAAAATTAAGAAGTTATAGGGTTTTTTCTGTTTTCACAAAAAGCATCAGAGTAGCCCAGAGTCGGTATCAGAGTCGCCCTGACGAACAATTCTGAATTGCTTTTTCTCTCAGTGTGTATTTTATTCTTTAATTTAATTTAATTCTTTATTTAATTTTTTTAAAGTCACTTGCAAAGATAAACTTTTAATATATTTTTTAAATCATCAGAGAAAAAGAAAATTTAGTTAATTATATTTCAAAAGTTAGGGAGGGGCAATAGCCTTCCCCTGACACCCCCCCCCCCTCCCTTAATAGCATCCATAAACACAAATCTCTGTTACAAAAAAAAAAAAAAAAAAAAAAAAAAGAGAGAGAGAGAGATAAAACATCGCATGAACAATAATGATGTGTAAACAGTGACGAAATAGAAATTCATATCAATTCAATCACGTGTTTTTTTTTTCCTAAATCTTTTGTTTAAATCCAGGTTCTCTTTATGACAAAAGGAAGAAATTCGCCAAAATCTCTGCATTAAATAGAACATTAAAGGTTTTGTAAGTGCTGCATTACATCATCAGTATTGTGATGTAAGAGCATTGTGATGCAACAAGCTTTTAAACAATTTTATGAAGATCATATAACGGCAAAACTTAAAACTAAACAATTTCATAGTTCAAGTGAACAAAATTTATCATCATTTTTAGCTTGAACAAGCTCGGCTGAAAAAAAAAAACTTATTAAGAATAGAGTAGCTTATAATTATGAAATCAGTCGTTTTAATGCATTAAATAACTAAGAACCAAAAATACAAATGAGATTTTCCTATATAATGGAATAAGCAAATAATTCAATGAAAATTTGACTAGGAAATTTAATTCATTTAAGTGACACGTCAGTAAGGAAACAAATAATTAGAATGAATAATAGAATTTTTATTTAGTAGTTTTTAGCTTATGCAACATCTAATTTATGAGGGAAAGTCTATTAATTCTTAATTAATTTAATTAATATTAAGTAAGTTACAAAAGATAATTATATGATAACTTACAATGATATTCACTTCAAAACTATTTTTATTTCTCAACATATTATCCACCAATATTTATGTACTTATATCACCGTTTTATCAGTGCCCCAACGCCAGCTGCATAAGATTCTGTGGGTTGCTGTCTCAGTCACATTAGGACTTCAATTTGAACCTTTTCATCATCTGTGAACATCATCTTGCAACTTCTTCAATATATACCGTACAGCTTCGACTTAGCCCCAAGCGATTTTCATCTGTTTAGTCCACTCAAAAACCATCTTGGAAGCAAAATGATGTTCACAGATGATGAAAAGGTTCAACCTGAAGTTCTAATGTGGGTGAGTCAGCAACCCAAAGAATGTTATACAGCTGATTTTGGGGCACTGATAAAACGGTGATATAAGTGCATAAATATTGGTGGAGAATATGTTGAGAAATAAAAACAGTTTTGAAGTGAATATCAGTGTAGGTTATCATATAATTATCTTTTGTGACTTACTTAATGAGTTTCTCTCGTATCCAAGTTGCACACAAAAAATATATTAATAATTTATTGATGAGATTATTGTTTTTGTACGCCCAATGAAAAGAATGATCTATACCTGGTTCATATGTTGTTATTTTTACTAATATACGTATCACTTTTACTTGCCAATGATGCCTTATGAAGTTCATTTTATGAAATACAGCATTTCAAGTTAATATAGAAAGGCAAAAATTTATATTTCTATGAATAGCATCACCAGAAAAAGAAAATTAGCTAATGTGTTAATAAATACAAAAATTATTGCATTATTTGTGACAGTCTGTACATCTTAAATAAAATTTCATTTAATATAATAAAAAGAAAAAATAAATATACCTATATAATGATTATCAGATTTTAATTTTTCGAGTGTCAGAGTAATTGTCACGCATGCAACCTTGGGCATGTGTGACATAGGTTCGATACTTTTGACATATCGTAATTATAGATTATGTAGAAATTATGTATCTATAATTATACCTGACAAAAGGGGGAGGAGGAGGAGTGGTGATAGTCTTCTTTTTTGAGGGAAGGGGGGGGGGGAGCTCAAGAAACATAATTTTTATGTTTGTTTTTTGAAATACAAAATAGAAAGAAAGCGTTATTATTTTCATAACTTAATAATGTGCAAGGTTTGATTTTATTTGATAGCCTAAGAGGGACTGCTCAGGCTAGTACAAGTCTGTAGAGCATAGTGTCCCTCCCGGTTACCTTTATTAAAGTCTTAAAAAAAATTACAATCTACAGCCGAAGCTGGACCCGTCGTTAAACGCGACAAGGGGCGGGATTGAATGTTTAACACAAATACAAACTATGATCAAAGATCAGATCATATATATATAAGCGGGTCCTGCCAGATGTGCAAGGTTTGTATATTTGTACATATATAGGGTAAGGGCTCCAATAGTCTTCCAATAGTTAATATTTGGTTCCAATTAAAATATTACAATATTTCAGTGAACAGCCAACTTTCATATGTTATCATACAACAGCAAAGAATTGTGGGTATTTTTTTTCATTACTAAATCAGCCATTTATTTTTCTGGTATAAGTGGCCCACTATTGGAATTTTTACCCCATATTATTTTTTTAATATAAATTTAAATTATTTACATACATCGATAAATGTTATTCCTTCATAAAGATTCCCGAAGGATACCATTTTTACGACTTTTGTTTAGTTAAGATATAGAGCGCAAGCAAGTACTAAACTTTTTTTTTATATATCTTTTATTGAAGTGTAAAATCTCTAACATATAAATGTATTTGGGAGGTACTCCCTTGTAGGATCATGAACGGAATTTCTGCTTAACCCGGAATTTCTGTCTAAATTCAACTCGAAATCCAACCCGAATCTTCGAACCGAAAGTGAAAGAAATTTAATGCATATTTTAATACAATTACGGGAGAATAGTCTATAATTATGTCTCTCTAATATCTTGTAAAAACAATGAACAGATTTTCACTTATTAGTATTCAAATATACAGTTTTGTTTTCATTTAAAAAGTATTCAGGACTTTTTTTTTTGAAAAAATCGGGTTAATCCGGATCTGAACCTAAACAATCAAAAACTAACTAGAAACCGACAAGAACTCCAAATATTTAAACTCAACCCCATCCGTACCCGAGTCGCAACGAAAAAAAATAGCGTTAACACGACACGGTCAAAACCGCAATTAAAATCGGGATATACGACCCGATGCATGAGTCTACTTTCCTGCTCCCTTAGTGAAAAATAAACATATGTGCTTATACTGAATTATTATTATGCGTAAACAGTAGCATATGATTTATCATATAAAATTTCCTTATCAAGCAAATCTAGAGCCCAAGGAAGAGCACAGGAACCCGAAAGTTCTAGTATAGTGTCAACCCAGAACCAGACGAAATTTTCTTTGCTGCCTCGCAACCCAATCCGAACCCTACCCAATTCCGAAATACTTCAACCCAACTCTGATCTAAAACCAGGATTTAAAAGAAATATTTATAATTATATGCGTTTATGGAAAATAATCTATAATCATATCTCTAACATCCATTTTATATTTTTTATGTAAAAAATAAACACATAAAGATTCATTCATATTGAAGTATGTAGTTTTTCATCTAAAAAACAATATTCAGGACCTTTTTTTTAAAATCAGCCTAATCCGAACCTAACAAGCAAAGAAAACTCAAATCGGAACAATCCGATCCGCAGCGAAAGAAACTAGCGTCAACCCGACCCGACCCGTGGGATAAAATCGGGTTACGCGAACCGATACAGGACTCTGATCCAATCATGCATTTTACTTACAAATCTTTTATTTGAATCGGGTTCTTTTTTCTATCGGCAGGGAGAAATCCTTAAAAAAACCCTCCTAATCAATAGAATATAAAAGGATTTGTAACTGGCCGTATTTCATCATCAGTACATCAGTACTGTGATGTAACAGCATTTCATATTAAAGATTCTATTATTTCTATTTTTGATTCGCTTGGTGTTTGCTTAGTAGATTTTACTGCCCCAGCAAAGTAAATTCATGGCTGAGTTTAAAATTAAAACAGACTGCTTCGCGGTAAACATATTGCAGATTAAATTCCAATTACGAAAACAACAAGCTTTCAAATTATCAAAGTTTCCGAGAAAATTTGACTAGCGGGTTAAATTGTCAAACAACGTATGCTATTCTAGTGACATATAATTATAGGTAAGTAAGAAATGATTTATCTATAACTATACACAAATAACAAAAACAACAAAAAAGTGGAATCAGATTCAATAAAGCTCTTATTTGGAGAGCTTTTATTCCAAGAAACATTATACAGGGTGTCCCAAAAGTCTCCGTACAACTTCAAAAATTTATTACAAAAAAAAATAATAGGCCTACAGCAAAAATAATTACAACAGTACATAGAGTAACTTAAAAAGTTTTTCTCTACTGCCTTAGTAAACTTCAATATGAGATCTTTTCGTAGCACAAAGAATATCAAGACGATATTCCAATTCAATCCACGAACGTTTTTCATTCTAACATCAACAGTAGCTGCTGCTGTTTGGATATTTTTTTTCAATTCCATGAGACTATTAACTTTTGTTCAGATTTCATCAAACAGTTGTAACTGCTGTTGATGTTAGCATGCTGAAACGCACGTGGGATGGAATTGGAATATAGACTTGATATTCTTCGTGCAACGAAAGGATCTCATGTACAAGTATACTAAGGTAGTAGAAAAAAACTTTTTAAGTTACTCTTTGTATTGTTGTAATTATTTTTGCTGTAGGCCTATTATTTTATTTGTAATAAATTTTTGAAGTTGTACGAAGACTTTTGGGACACCCTACCCTGTATTTTAATACAAACTATTAAAGATGTTTTATTATTTTTATACGCAACTAGCAGAATCACCTGGGTTTGTCCGTGTTAACCATGGGAGCCTTCCGGTACAATAAATAAAAATATATTAATAAGGCGATCATAATACTGGAGCTCTGTGCATTTGCTCCCATAAAACGTTTAAACGACAATGAAAGGAAAATGACGTTACTTTGGCGCAATCATAGTAAAAACTCTCAGCTTTATAAATGAGAACGCTGGTTTAACCAAATGACATAAAATTCTATTTCGTATCACGATATTTTTAAATGGAAAAATAAAGTACGGGGGACAGCGTTACATTTTTGCGAACAATTTTAGGGTCGATGAGTTTTGTATATGTGATAGATTAGATGGTTGCAGATACCGAAACTGCCAGTCAGCTGGCGCACTAGTGGGGGTGTTGCAATATCAACATTGCACAATCAATCCGTTGCAATGTGAAATGAATGTCAACCCAATTACTCATGATGATTTCGAATAAAGGTAACATCAGTAATCGGGTTGCCATTTATTTCACATTGCCGAAAGTTATGCAGTCTTTCTATGGCAACACCCCTCGCTGGTGCGCCAGCTGACTCACAGTTTCGTTATCTGCACCATCCAATCAATCATATATATCAAAATCACCGGCGCTAAAATTGGTCGCAAAAATGTAACCCCGACTCCCGGACTATTTAACTTTTATTCATAAAAATTAAATATACAATGAATGCATGGAAATGATGTAATTATCTTTACTCTTTCAAACGTGACGTCAGTCATAAAGTTTTGTTTGAAAAGAGAAAACTGACTCACAAAATAAAATAAAATAAAATAAAATAAAATAAAAATAAAAATAAAAATAAAGTTGACATATTTTATTTTCTATTTAATATAAATCGTAGAAAATATTACCATTAGAACTAAAGCATTTAAACACTTAACTATATTGTATAAGATATAAGCTGTAGTATACAAACGGAATAGAAAATAAAACATAGCAATCGTTTGTGTGGACTCAGTTTGACGTCACATTGAAAGCGGCTGAATGAAAGTGACGTCATATTTAGTAAATTATTTTTCTTATTATAATTTTTCTGATTTTTTACCCTTGAAATTGAAATACCTGTATTATTATAGATATTTTAACTCCAAATGCTTTTAAATAAAGGTACTACGTTATTTTAGCGCATTTATTGTAAAGGTTTTGAATTTTATATATGAAAAATGCCCATTATCTGCTCATAATGACGTCAATCTCACATGCGAAAATATAACTAATGAATCTGAAGTTTTAGAAACTTATAAAAATATTGTCCATACGCAGTTTCTTTTTATGGCAACAGAAAATGGTAAAAAATAGATTTTGTATAAAGGTAAATTATGGCAGGTGGTTGGGAAAAAGGGGTAAAGAACTGCTTGAATTTTTTTTAACCCTTTCAGGGACAAAGTGCTTCCATTGCTAAATGTTGAAATGAATGAATGACACCGGAATTACCGAAATTTGGAACCAAATAATTTGGAAATAAAAAAAGCAGTATTTCACATACATAATAAACGGAAAATTTCATACTAAAATTCTGGTGCCTTTGTGGTAGTTGGTAATTAAAATTAAGTGGTTTCATAAGCGTACCACCACCCTTGAAAGGGTTAAAGCAGTCAGTAATTTTACTCTTGTTCTAAAACGTATGTATACCAAGTTTCGTGCAGATCGGTCATAAACTCAAACATCAATTTGCATGATATATATATATATATATATATATATATGTAACCATAAATGAAACATTACCATAACACCAACTTAAACTATGAAATAATGATTAAGTATGTAATAATTAGTTGTCAATGAAAGTATTCCCCAACACACTGAATATGGATACCAAAAACTTATTTAAAAGAATAAGAAATTAAATTAAAAATTGAAAAAATGGAATTGAATGAATGAAATGAAATTTGTGGAATTTAGACAGAATTTTCAAGTCCCAAATGCCTAAATACCACAATTAAAATGAAATGAGTGGTTTCATCATCATATTAGTTATAACATTGCTAAAGAATATGATTTTGGGACTACCTACTCATAAACATTGAATCAAACCTGTGAAAAAATAAAAAATAAATACAATATTAAAAAGGAAAGAAGCCATACCTGTAATATACAGATAAAACATGAAATAGAGTCAGAAAGTCTATAATCCATTTGGATTAAAATAGATACCTGTGCACCACATGAACCACACATGAACACAACCAAAACGAGGGAATGAATTGCAAAAAATCATTACATGTTGCCAAATTTAGATTTAGAAAATGATTTACTATGTTGCCGGAAAAGATTTTAGAATAATATGAATATTATTGTAAAGCAACAGGAACATTGGTGCTGCCATCTATAATGGTAAAAAGTGAATATACGTTGAATAAAAAGAGTATTGGATGAAAATTAATATTTAAAAATTAAACCATATACTATCTAAAGATGATAGCAATTAGTTAAATAATAAATAAATGAAATTAATTAATAAATAGAATATCCAATTACATTAAAGTAATGGATGTATTAATGAATAGTTCTATGTTAAAAATAAGATGTAAAATGGAAAAATTAATAATTAAAGCAACATAAAAATATATGTACCATGAAATGACATAGCAACTATTAAATAGCTGTGCCAAAAATGCAACATCACATAAATTAAATTAAAATAAATTACTAAATATTTGAATTAAGATACAAAGGATTTAAAATTAATATTAATTAAATATTGAAATTAATTAGTAACATATAATGTTTCTTCATACAAAGTTAAAAAATTATATACACTTAATATAAGTGGTAAGGGTAGAACGTTTAATAAAAATTAAAACATATATTATATTAACACTTTAGAAAAGTATACATTATATTAGAAGTTAATGTGATATTGTCCACCGTAGGTATTAATCCAAATGCATTAGATCAAAAACATTCTTAATATTAATGAATATAAATTCATTTAAATTAATTAAATAATGAATATGTAAATATAACTAAATTAATATACATATAAAAATATCACATCACAGTCCATTATAAAATGTGTAATATCAAACGTTTGTGTAAATCAATATGCCCCCCCTCCCTTTTTTTATAAATATAAATTAACCATGCGTTTTTTTCCATACAACTCCGCCACACACCTCCTCAATCCAACATCTACCCACCCAACCGTCCTATTATAATTTTTTTTAATTACTATTTTCTAAGATTACATAATTTTTTATACATTTTTTAACGCATGTGTTAATTTGGTTGCAAAGATCATTGAAGAACTAACTATATATTAAAGAATATATGAATTTTTTTGGAAAACCATGTTGTAATGCATCATAGATAAGTTTTTTAATATTGTTGTTAATTAGTTGAGAAGAACATAAACTTTTTATTCTATAAATATGATTAAGGAGTATATTACGATATACAGAATTATGAAGACATGATTTAAAATTAGTAAATGAATTAACTTTAAATTTAAATTCTTTACGTTTATCAAATAGATCAATTATTGTTTTGTTTTCTTTAAGTGTAATTTTAGGATCTAAAAAGTTAATAGTATTGTTAGAAATGAGGTTTTCCGTTAATTCTAAATTAGATCTACTGGAAATATAGAAATATTAGTGTGATCAGTGGCAATTAAAATTATGTCATCAATATAACGATATAAATGTATATTACTGTTAATAAAAGTACGTTCATAATGATACAAGTCTGAAAGTATACTAGATGTACATCCCCCTTGTGGTATACCGACTTTCTGTAAATATAACGTGTTATCATGCATTATATAATTATTATATATAATGAAATTTGCTAAAGTTTTAAAATAAGCTGTATCTATATGAATTGGTAAATTAAGTGAATGATGATACTTATTAAATAATGCATTTATAATATTATGTAGATCTAATAAATCTATATTATTAAATAGATCTTTGAAATCATATGTCATTATATTGTTAACACATTTAAGATTTTTCAAAATATTGGCGAGTTGATAGCTATTTTTTATACAATGTGTATTATCAGTGGATGTTGTCAGTGTATAAATTTGATTGAGAATTTTTAATAGATGTTTATTGGCTATATTATTATATGTATTGCATCCTATAGTTACAGTCCTAAATTTAATTGGATTTTTATGAAATTTGGGTATAAGAACTAAATAAGGATAATTAAAGTTAGTAGAAGAAATATTTAATAATTTATAATAACTGTGAATTTTACGATTGTTTACAATTACATTTTCATTAGTTTTTTTTTTAAAGAATTGGTAGTAGAAATACAGGATGTAAGTAGTTGGTGATAATAAGCTTTACATATGATTGCATAATTATTAGGAAATTTGTCAATATATGTTATTACATAGTTTTTTTGTAATTTAGTAATTTGCTGGAACAAATGTTTTGTGTTAATTTTAACCAAATGCGATAAATTATGTTTTAAAGATGAACTTATTTTTTCAATAACTAGTATTTTCCATTGATTAAAATATTCAATAGGTTTACTATATGAGATTGAAATTTTATAAATAAAAATATCTATATCGTATTTAAACTGTTTTATAATAGAATTTACATTAAATTTAGAAGGAAGTCTATATTTAGTACCATAATCCATTAGTTTTTGTAGTTTAAAATCATTCACAATATTAAGATTACCAGTGATTATATGTCCATGATCATTATTAATGTATTTTTTTAGAGTGGGGTCATTGCATATATATATATATATATATATATATATATATAGAGAGAGAGAGAGAGAGAGAGATAGATATTGTACAAGATTTCAATACATATAGTAAATAATTTTTAAATTTCCACTTTTATGGCGTGGAACAAATTATTGTCTATAGAGCAAGAATTCCTCTATAGAGTGTAGTTTTTTCACAAGTCAAGTTCTAGATTAAAAATTTGAGCTGCAATTGACGCTAGTCTCCTATTATTCTCAATGAAATGCAAGACAGCTTACTTACATACACATATATCTAGAAAATGTTTTATGGACTTGATTCAGTTTGATTCTGAGTGTCTCATATGTTACCGAAAATAGAAAGTTTGGGAAATTTTCGTATGAACAATAGGGTAAGTGAATAGTTACGAAACAGAACTCCATACCAATCCAATCACGCGTGGTTTTATTTCCAAATCTTTTGTTGAAATCCAGGTTCTCTTTATATCGAAAAGAAGAAATTCTCTGTTTCAATAGGATATAAAAGGTGTTATTGTGACGCAGCAGCGTTTTCTATTAAAGATAAATCTATTTACGATAGATTTTTAGATTGATTATGATAGATTTTTATAGACTCGCTTGGTGTTTGCTTAGTAAATTCAACGACACGATAAAGTCATTTCACGGCTGATTTTAAAATTAAAGCTGAGTGCTTTGTAATAAAGGAATAGCCGATTTAATTCCATTTCAGAAAATAATGGCCTTTCAAACTATCGAAGTTTCTGAGAAAATTTGACTAGTTGCGTAACTTGTTGAATAACGTACATTATTCTATTGATATATATAGTAAATAACGCCTACTATTAAATGTTAACCCATTAACTGCCAAAACTATGTGGGCGGAGTCTTCGATATTTTTATGAAAATCGTTTCCCACCAAAAATTTTTAAAGATAATATTTGATAATTTTAATAGCAAAGTTTTTGTCATCAAATAAAGTATTTTTTAACATATTAAAATAGTGGGGGCTAGGCAGGTTTTTTTTCTCATAACTTTTATTTGAATGTTGGCAACCACGAGTATACTCGTGCTTGGCAGGGAATGAGTTAAGCATAGTTTACCGTTTGGAGTCCGTCTACATTTTATTGGGTTATTCGGAAAGTTTCGTCCAATTGGGAAAACCAATTCGTACCGGAAAATTTTGCCTGTCAGTTATTAGACATTAGCTATCAGAATTAATGTCTAATAATTAAATGACAGAATTTTCCGGTACTAACCAACTCTCCCAAACAATCCAATAAAAATTGTACCAACTTTAATTTTTCAAATGGTAACACACACGCTTGATACAGTATTTAATTTCCTCAAATCAAATCAGCTGAGGTCAAAGTTTTATGTTGTTAATGTTACATCCACGTGACAAACTTTAATATAGACCTTCCTAAAAATTCAATTCAAAATCATATTTTTAGGTATGAAAATTATGAAAATTCATATTAATAAATTCGATTCTGTGACGAATTTTTATGGTAAATACTACATAGCAGTTGATGAATAATTGTTCCTACATCTCAGCGAAACAGCTTTGATATTTCTAACCTTTATCCACACATAGTGGGATGGGAAGGGAGGTGTTGCTACAATGCTACAAATATACTGCATAAAATTTTTGAAATATCAAATTAAATCAATTAAGGTCCTTTTTCCTTGACTATTTTGATATTATTTCCGATCATATAAATGTTTATATACATAACGGTTATATATGTAATATATATAACCGTTAAAAGACAAAACAGTAACATCATACGATATTTCTACTGTTTTCTCGATATTTTAACTATAATGGAATGAATATTCTTAAGAATTCCTTCTGCAGAAATGAGAATTTATTTCCAATATACTCTGGTTATTATTTTACGTAAATCAGTGAAAAAAAATCAATCAAACGTAATGTTTTTATGCCAAATTGTTACTGAAATATATTTATTTAAAGTAAAATTTAAGGATGATGATAACAATTATGTTGACAATGATGATGAATATTTTAGTGTTTTATTACATATATAAACATTTATATGATCAGAAATAATATCAAAATAGTAAAGGAGAAAAGCCCTTTGATTTGATTTGATTTGATATTTCAAAATTTTATGCAGTATATTTGTAGCATTCAATCGGGATTAAAAATAAATATGGAAAATAAAAACATACTTGTTTGAATAATATCCAGAAAAAAATCGAAAAAAAAAAATAAAAATAGAATATATATCCAAGATAATATAAAACAAATTGGAGGTAGGGAAGATAAAGATTAAAAAAAAAAAAAAAAAAAAAAAAAAAAAAAAAAAAAAAAAAAAACGAATTAATGAAACATTTATGGCACCACAGCAGAATCTTCAGGCAGCAGATACCACAAAAAATGTACGATTTCATTCATATATAAGCTTTAATTAGTTAAAAAAATACATTACTCAGGCGCTATCGTACATTATAAAACAAGAAAATGAATTTAAATAACACAAAAAAAAAAATTGAATTGATGAAGAATCCTCACAGAATTACAGAAATATAGGCATGATTTGCAAAATTGCAAACATAGTCAAGAAATTATTTACAACTACAATAGATGAATCAAAAATGAGATGAACGGCTAACATAGTCTCCCAGACACAGTCCATGTAATCATGGACTAGCTAAACATGATGAAAAACATGGGAGCTAAACATGATGATAAAAACGGGTATATTTAATTGCTGTTTTCTCAGTAAACGATATTCTTATATACATTCTTATATACATTTTATTTTTTATCCTGCAGTAAATTGAATATATACTCATTCATATTCAAATACTTATTTATTTTCATCTGACACATAGTTCTATTCCAACTTTTGTGAAAATGCCAGAAATTCGACTTGCAAAAAACCTAAATATGACCCAGAAGAATTATTCTACGGTGAATCCGACATGCAGAAAGAAAATTAGAGTCATCCCGACCCAAGAAAAAAATAGAAACAATGCGACCCGATGCAGGACTCTATTCAACGATCTCGAGGTGTCCCCTATTCAGAGATTTCACTATATTTGAATATTAAAGAATATAGATTTGTTCATTTTTCTATATAAAATTGGTATTAGAGTTATAATTGTACGTTACTTTTCATAATAGCTACGATTTATTGTCATTTCATTGAGCGTTCGGGTCGGGTTGCGGGTTGAAGTATTGCGGATTCGGTCGAGTTGCGGGTCGCCGAAAATTATTTTTGCGGGTTCGAGTCCCGGAATTTTTTTTTGTCGGGTTCTGGTCGGGTTGTATCTGACCCGTGCCGGACTCTAGTGATAAGGGCATATTGAGTTTTTTTACTATGATGACATTTATCGGGTTGTTTCAAAAGCCCATTCTATTCAAAACCCCAACTTTGACAGCTATTTCTAGAAGACTTCCTGTCTTTATCGAAAAATGGAAAAAATTGTTCGATTTTATGTTTCTTTTCTTTTCTTCTTTCTTTTAATCTAGTCATTTAAAAAAGTAACCTCTAATAAAAGCATTGCTTTAATCATATTTATCATACAGTATTATTACAAATTCTGAACACATTGAAGTTTAAGTGAGATAAAAGGTTAAAAAATGGGATTTTCAAGATTTAATCTTTCATTTGGCCAACATGATTGCACAAAGCAAAATAATAATAATAATAATAATAATAATAATAATAACAATAATAATATAGATAATGCATTTTGGGACACTAAGTTATGGGGACTCTGGGCAAATGCCCCACTTGCATATACAGGAGTCACATAATCTTTTCAATTGATATTGGAATCCAAATTTACTATTTTCTGATACATTTCTGAATTCAGTTGAGTTCTTAAACACATGGAATTGGCAGATACTCTTATTTAGAAACCGGAAATTTGGTTCAAAATGCCAACTTTGACAGAATTTTTTAAAAGATTTTCTGCCTTCAACAACAACAAAAAGAAAGAAAGAAACATCATTCGATTACATAGTTTCTCAATAAGAGCAGGAATTTCTATTTTTTTTTATGCGTGTACTTCTTAACCCTCTGAGTGTCTGAGGGCTTTCTGCATTTTCATAAAAATATTTGTAAAACTTGAAATAATTTTTAAAGTTTCTTTCCCCGTTTGTTTCTAAAATACACTTCATTAGGATTCAATGGACTGATCGCAAAAAGCGTATTCACGAAGGAAAAAAAAAAAAATCAAAACCCCCAATGCTTGGGTGAGATAAAGTGACAAAGACAACAAAAATGAGTGTGCAACATCCAGAAATGTGACAATCACCAGTAACAAAAGTTACAACGTGACAACCACCAGTAACAAAAGTTACAATGTGTCAACTACCAGTAACAAAAGTTACAACGTGACAAAACCCACGATAGTGATATAATAACCAGTGAAACTCTTGAAAGAAGACCAAGATTCAAAATTTGAAAACCAGCTTTAGCACAAGCTAGAGTAAAAATATATCAAGAAAGAGACAAAAAACCAATGAATGATAGACAAAAAACAACCCACAACAGGGGTGAGCCTATAAAAACGCCAAAAAGCCTTGACAGAGACAAATACAACAAGAAGTGAAATCAGCCCATAAAAGAAGCGATAAACACTACAGCGACAACCCACCATGAACGTGACAAGCCAACAGACATAGTAAATATGTAAATCTATGTACGCTAAAGGCACCTGGTGCATGTAAAATCCGTCGTG
Organism: Maratus michaelseni; assembly: GCA_963931845.1. NCBI lineage: Eukaryota > Metazoa > Arthropoda > Arachnida > Araneae > Salticidae > Maratus > Maratus michaelseni. Next base: position 51,160,293 of record OZ007594.1, on the reverse strand, counting down.
AGTGCAAAGACCTCCAAGTTACCTGTGAATTATACCTCTGGGGGTGCCTAGTCAGGTGAGGGTCTCGTCACCTGATCAAGGTTTTAAATTACGAGACCTATTAAATATGTCAATTCAACAAAGTTAAACAGAAACCTTGAACCGGCAAACAAATATAACGGTAGCAAATCACAAGAGAGCAAGCACAGCAGCGATGGGAACAAATCTATAGTCAGGTGAATCACAGCCATGCTGTGATCAGGCAATTTTCGCCCCGCACCCAGGTACTAACCCGTTAAGCTAGGCATTCATGCCGGGCAGGTAGGGGCCTGGTTAGTGGTATATATATATATATATATATATATAAATACACTTCATATCCCTTTATTTCATATATATCTTAAAATACAATTTTGTTAAAAAAATTTTTGTCTAGAAGGATTTCAGTTGTTTTTGGGAAACGGAAAAATACGGGCAAAACGCCTAAAGGGTTTTAATCAGTTTTTTTTCCTTCATTTTCTTAATATTGCATTTTTATGCAAATATAATTTATTGGCCTTAAAGGATGTGTATTTCTTTCTTAGCTGGCAAACTATTTCTAAAATATACAATTAATTTATAATTTTATGTGTTAAAATCTTAGCGCAAAACTGAGCAAAACTTCGCACAAAATTAAGAATATATTTTAGAAATAATTTGACAACTAAGAAAGAAAGAGACATCCTTTAACAACAGTACACAGAAAACAGAATTTAATAAGATTAATGCATTAAGGAGATATTTTAAAAATACGATTGCATCACACAGCCATAGGTTTAACATTAGCGAGAGAAATTTGAAATCTCACTGATGAAGAGCCTTAAAAATTGTTTTTTAAAGAGATAAATTATGATAAAAAAAATTAATTATGAAATCAGTATTTTCATTAATTATTTATATTATTGCAATTGTATCTAAGAAGTAGTTATTGTTGAGATTTAAAAAAACTATCTTGAAAACTATATAATAAATCATTATCCTTCTATATTAAAAAAAAGTAATCTGGAACAGAGCCAAAAACGAAATGGACCAATCAAATTCTGCGTAGACATTCTGGGTTATTCTCATCGCTTTTTTACTAGGGACTTTTTTGAGGAGCTATTACTTTTTTCTAGCCATCCTACGGATTCGATACCACCAGACGCGAAATGTAACAAGCTTTCAGAAATTAAAAAAATATCACGGTCGGACAGTAAAAACTCAAAAAATCCTTAAAAATCGAGTAAAAAATCGGTTATTGAAAAAGTCATTTTTTTATATTGTTGCCAATTTCTAAATAAGCGCAAAGGATTATGTTTTATCTCAAATAAAAAATGTATTTGCGCAAGAATATTAAAAACAATAATGAAAGTTTAAAATAATAATTAAATGATCACGTGTTGAAAGCAGGAAATAAAGAAAATTACGTCAATTTACACATGAATATTAAAAATAAAAAAAAATGAATTAAATGAAAAAGCATTATAACCAGTTAAATGAAAAAGCGTTATAACCTGATTACAGAAGAAAGTCGCCGTTCGTGATATCATCATCATCATCTTTTTAAAACAGGATACATTACCAGGTTTTAAGAGGCTGTGAAATCAGAACGGGGGTTGGTGAGCGTAGCGAGCAGGGGAGAGAGCTCCCTAGTTAATTATATAGAATTGTTACACTTACAAATAAATTGTTGAAAAAATTACTTCCTTACATTGGCGATTCGGTGCCAAATATAACTGCCTTTTCATGAAATGGCCATTCCCCGAACTTTCCGAAAAGAGTGATAAATTACCTAGCATCGGACACTTGCTTATCGTTCGACATTCGTTGTACTAAACCAGGGCTACACTAGATACCGTGCTTGCTCATTCATTATCATGACGTCACAAAAGGTGGCTGGCCGCTACCAGCGATTGGTACAAAGCGAAACGACAAAATGAAAGACCAACAGCGATTGGCACAAAACGACGGGGTCGTCGCTTTGCACCAATCGCTGGTCGCGGTCAGCCACTTTTTGTGACGTCATGATAATGAATGAGCAAGCCCGGTATCTAGTGAAGCCTTGACTAAACGCAGCTTACGCCTGAAATGATTTTTAAACCTGACACCTCTTGACTTGATTTGTAGTTAGCGCGTGTTAACCACAAGATAAGTAAGCGCCTATTTTCATGCATGATTTAATGCATTTTATTGAGGATGTATAGAATAATTTGTTCTGATTGGTTCATTTGTTCAATTTTTTGGTGAAAGTTGATATTATATTCGAAATTCAACAACGAAGCAGACGTTTTGATATTTAAGAAGACCGATATTGTGTTTTATCTAATTATTATACATCAATGAATGGTTTAACTTTGAACCAAAATTTTCAACAGTATTCCTATACAATAAAAATTTCGATTTTTGCCATTTTGAATGTCTACTGCGTCCTGAAACAGAGTGCGTTCACTTTTGTATACTCTTTTTAACTCAACTTGTTTTTTTGTAAGTAAAGATGGAATTTTGTAATCGATTTTTCAATCACTTCCTGATAAGCTAGAATTATAAAAAAAAAAAAAAAAAATGTTTACAGAGGTGTGTTTCCGACGATAATACAATATTTTAAGATTTTTAGAACTTAATTATAAATTAATAACTTAATTTTAAGGCATTTCACTTAGCCTGTCATAGGTAATGAATCGCCAAATATTTCGTTATGATTACAATTGTATGCGGGTTGCAACAGCAATTGATTTAATGATGCGACAAACCACACTCGCCAAAAAAGACCAACTGGCGGTGAAGCTGCAACAACGAAATATCTTAAACACTAACATACAGACATAACATACAGAAAATATAAATTTAAAAAAAAGTTCAATATATTTTGTAAAAAAAAATAAAAAATATCACGCTTTAACCTCTTGAGCCATGAAGTTAAAATAACGCTACAAATACACATTCATTGCCTTTGCACAAAGAAAATGACACCGTAGATGACAGAAGAGCAACTTTTCTGAAATTGATACTTTAGGAGACTGGCAATTCAAGTTCACAAATAGGGATCTAAAATTACAAGCTCCCTTGAAACATCTATTTAGTTATCAATAACCGAAATTCACGCAATAACAAATTGAAGGGCTTTAAACAAAAGTGAATGATCTACGAATCCTCAAACTTTTTTTTTTATTGCAAAGTGTTTTAGTTAAATAATTATTAAAGTTTATTATTTTCTTGGCCACACTGTCTTGAAGGCAGTTTGTAAACTCAGATGAAAATAACATTTATTTTATGAGGAAATAAGCATCAGTGCTGCTATTTATTGGTTTTGTCCCCAAAACAAGGAAAAACATTCAGCTATATAGAAGCAGGGGTCGGAAAAACTACTATTTTATTGTAGCGAAACTACAAGTACAACTACTTCATCGAAAATGTGGTTAACTACAACTACAACTACTTGTTTTTAAAAGTAGCGACTACAGACTACTTTTGAAAAGTAATCACTACTTCGCTACTTTCAGATTTTGAAAAAGGGTTCAATTTACACTAGAAATTCAAGACACGGATTAAATAATAAAGCGACGCCTCGTTATATTGCGTCTGCTGAGATATAATTAAATAAATGCGACATAACGGAGGCAATTTTTTTTTTTAAAGAAAGATAACATACAAGGAAATTTTTGTGTTTGCCTTCAAAATGTTAGTTTATACACGCATTAAAAATTTTGTAGCAAAATTAAGAGAGATATTATAGTCTAGAAAATTATGGGAAAACAACTCTAAATGTAAACAATAAATAAATCTATAAATGAAGCAATTCCGAATAATAAGAAACTCAGTGTTGAAACAGACAAAATAGAGAAATGTTGGCGGAAAGAAAATTAATTCCTTTGCTGGATTCCTTTACTTGATTTTAGCAGCAAGTGTCAATGGGGAAAAAAAACCTTGTCTTCATCCTATGCGTTGCTATACACTGCAACTGAGATTGGCAAGTTGTGGAGCAAAACAAATTTTGCACAAAAACAGCAAGTTTTTCCCAAGTGATTTGGGGAATGCCACATTCTCCTCCCCCTTCTCCACCTCTCAAGTAGCGTTAAAAGTCGCTTCAGTTCTCGCTACAAATTACTGATTTTTTGTATTGCGCTGCTTGCTACACTACATTTTTCGAAATGCAGTCCTCTACACTACAAACTACTGTAAAAAGTAGCGACTACTGTAGTTTCGCTATTTGTAGCGTACTACTTCCGACCCCTGCATAAAAGTAAATTAAAAATGTAAAAAAATCAAACAGTTTAGTTTTTATTAGTAAAAGAACAGAGGTTTACACTTGTGTTCCTTAGGATTGAAGAGGTTAATCCAATAATAGTTTCATATTAATTAAATCATGATTATACGTTGAGACATCAATTTAGATATTCTAAAAATATACTTTAAATAAAGCTTTTTTTTTTCTTCCTTGTTGCCCTATCTTAAAAAATAAACAGAGTAAAAATTATATATATTTTTAATAACTTCATTAGCTCGCACTTTTTACCAAGCGTAAAAAAGAGCGGTGAATTTTCCATAACTGGGTACGCCAAATTGACGTATTCTAATGGAATTTTTGTTGGAAAAATCATGAATTGCAGTCATAAAATTAGGCGTGATATTCAAGATAAACATTTGGATGCTTACAAATGAGTGTATGTTTTTTAAAAAAACTATTTTTACATTTATACTTATTTTCTCATCGATTGTAGGCAAAACTGTGCAGAATTCCGAACCCTCGCCCGTCAGAAAATCCAGAAAATGACCGCGGAGGAAGGTCGAAAAATCATCAGCGAGAGGGACAAGGAACAGTTGGAGAAGAACTTGGAGGACAAGATGTATGCCGAGATGTGGATTACGGACAAAGAGGCCAAAGACCTGCGGGACGCCAGGGAGGAAGAAGAGAAACGCAGGAAGAACATGGAGAATAGGGAATTCGTTCAAGACCAGATTCTCAGAAAGCGACTTGAAAAGCAGAAGAAGCTGCGAGAAAAAGAACACGATCTGCTTATTATGGTAAGAAAAAGGATAGACGTACTAATTGTGTAAATGATCGCAGTCAAATTTCTCTGAAGCGAATGATGCATCATATTACATGAGAAACTTAAAATGTAAGAATAATTTTTTCTAACTGTAAGCGCAAAGCTTCAGTGTTTTCAAAAATCATAGAGAGTAATCCGAAATTTCCATACACAATTTAAAGATGAATTATTAAATCAAGTAATAGACGAACGAATGTGCTATAGGGACTAAAATCTTTCTCATGACAAAAAGTTTTGCTGATGCTAATTAAAATAATAATAATAATAAATAGTTCGCATTTTCTCCGTTGGGTAGCGATATACCGAACAAGTATTTATAGAGTATTTATTTTGTACACAATCAACTACCTATACTTCAATATGTGTCCCATATAGCTCGAATCACATCCAAACAATACTCATTTGCAAACTAAATGTACATTGACATTAATTGGGGTAAAGATAGAATTACATGCGCACAACACTGAAATGCAGTAATGGATTGGACAAAATAATGGTCTGTAACTACTTGCGACAAAATAAATGCCCAACAACTCTTTTATAATGATTTTTAATACTTTTTCGCATGGTTTCTTTTAGTATAGTATCATTTATTGTTGACATATGGGATAATTTTTTTGCTTACATAACTGTTCTGTTAATGACCAAAATTTGCCCTTGTCTCCAATGACCGGGTTACCCAGGTGATTTTAACATACGTCCGCCATAAGCAAAGATGTGATGTACATTCGTACACTTTTTGCTGTTGTAAAGCATGCCCCAACATGTAAAATTTCAGGTAAGTAAAATATTCTTTACGATAAAAAATATGTAATTTATTTTCAAATTAGTTTAATGTTTTTTTTTATATTTAAAGCTCGATAATCTATCAAATTATACCTTTTTTCCCACAGAAAATTCACATGGATACCTGGGTGCTCTGGTCATTGATGAAAGGCATAAAAATGTTTAATGCCCCAAAATAATAATAATTTTTTTCGAAATTTTAAAGTTATTGTACCCGGCTAGTGAATATTACAAATGCCGGAGATCTAAATTCATTTTAATTTCTTTTGATTCACCCTGAAATTTGGGATGAAAAGAGCAAAAATGTACCCGTTCATTGACAAAAGGGTTTAAGAACTTTTTTTCCTTTTTTGAAGTATTTTATTCAAAACAGCACTTTCGCATGCCAGTTACTTGATTTTATATTGAAATTAAAAATGTTCCAGATTATTTGTTGTATAATGTTCTAGAGAGTCCCACACTGTACCTAAAAATTATTATACATTCATCACGGGACTTTAAAACTTTTAATTTTTCTGTTATTTTTCTTTTTTCTTTTTGATGTGGTTAATGTCCAATTTTTGTGAACATCTTTTCTCTAAACCGCTTAAATCAATAGTTAGAATGAGATAAAATCTATTCTGTTAGTTATCTAAAAATCAGAAGAATTTCAGCTTTAAAAATCTTTTGTATTATTTTTTTTTTTTCATTTAAAGTTTTTATAGTTTATTCGCAGAAAATATTTATTAAACTATTAACAACTTTCGCTTCAAATTTCGTGGATATGTGTAATTCAATTTATGAAATCTTATGAATGTTAAAAATGAGTTGATTCTAATATGGTTCAGTAAAAATTGAAAGTTTTGGAAACTAATGAACAAATTTACTTTCTGCGTACATATATTTTATGTTTCATATGGCTTTTATATGCATATTTAAAATTAATTTTTGATAAAACTGAGAGTTCTCTTTCTCTTAAAAATGTTTTAAATGAAATATTTAAAGGAGTGAATAATAAAAAAAAACTAGTTGATTCTAATTTGGTTCACTAAAAATTGAGAGTTTTAGAAACTGATTTCTGGACGGCCGGTGAAAAGTTAGATTAACCCTCTAAGCGTTTTGCCCGTATTTTTCAATTTCCCCAAAACAACTTAAATTGGCTCTAGACAAAACTTTTTTTTTTAACAAAATTGTATATTAAGATGTAAAATAAAGAAATATAAAGTGTATTTTAGAAACAAACGGGGAAAGAAAATTTAAATTATTTTAAGTTTTACAAATATTTTTATGAAAATGCATGAAAGCCCTCTGACGCTCAGAGGGTTAAGGAAATTTTTGATTACAAAATGGTGCTGATATAATTGAATAAATATGTACATAATTTCAAATGTATTGCCATCGCGTTTTCAATAAAAGAGGAGAAGAAGCATTTTGGACAGCTCAACACTTTTAGATCTCAATATTTTACATGAAATCTTCTGCCTTCTAATTCAGATTCCCCACTTTTTTAGGAAGAGAGAATGCGTCTAGTTGCTCTGGAAGAACAATGTGAGAAAGAGCTGAAGAAGACAAAGCAGATTCAGCTGAAACGCGGCTTAGATGAATGCACCCGTGAGAAGTTAAAGCGAAGAGCGAAAGAAGTCCAAGACGATCTTATGCTGGACTTGTTCTTCATGAATCAAATCGCCGAATCTGAAGAAGAGGCAGCAAAGTGCGAGAAAAAGGTACGTATACCACCCTGATGCGATGCGTAGAGTTTCACAGTAATGACTACTACGTTTAAAAAGTAGTTTCTGACCAAAATTGTCAAACAAATTTTATTGCATTTTATTAAAATCCAACTTTTTACCTTTTCAAAACTGTATTTATTTTTAATGTACGATAAATAGAACCGGGCTTATAGTGGTTTTTAAACTATTGAACAACCATCACTCAAACCGGAAGTACTGTTTAAAGGGCCGGAAGTGCTAAAAATTTCGCTAAAAATACAGCTTACTAGAAATTAAAAAAAGGCTCAGTACTTGAAAAGAAAAGTATGGCTTATATAAAAACAGTGAAGTTTAGTTGTATATTACTCTAAATTCTTGTAACATAAATCTAAACTTTAAATGCATTTTTTTAAATGTAATTTTCGGTGTAAATGCCATACGCAAAACATGATTTCTCCAAAAGTTATTGAAATATCACTAAGAAATTTAAATTGCTCGTTGTTTACACTATTGTGAAGGCAATGAACATGTAAAGGTTTCTATAGTGAACATTTCTATTGTGAAGGCAATTTTATTTAATTATAGAATAAATAATTTTTGTTTTATGGATATTTTCGTGGAATGACATCGATGAATTTTATAAAAATCAGCATGTAAACAGGTGCGATATGTTATACGTTTTGAAATATTTAAAATATCTCTTAGATTTTAGTTCATTGCCTTCACCAATGTCCTAAATATGAAGTGTAAAAAGGAAATTGAGATACATACAGTAGAATTTTCCGTAGAGCGTTTTGCGTATTGGGTCAAATTTTACTACAAATTCCTCCATTTACCAAAATTTTATGAATGAATGAAATATTTTTTGCTTTTTTTTTCAGTTTCTAGTCCTAATCTTAATAAAAATAAGTGTAAAAAATAATTAAGTAGTTTTTTTGGAAAAAATTGCTCCGTACATAGTCAAGCAAAATGTGCAAAAATGTTTATAATCAGCAAAAATGTTTATAATACAGCATACAGCGAGTGGCCAAAGTATTATGATCAATCCTCACTGAAACTTCGACTTGTATGTGCAGCAAGTGCAATGATGTAATAAACTGGGTTTTCTGATAAAAAGTCTACTCTTGGTCGGAAGCACCAGTGAACTTTGCATTTTGCTTACTTATGAGGGAAAAAAAGAGGTTTGAGTGACTTTGAACTTTGAATGAGATATGATTGTGGGCGTCATAAAGGCCAATTACAGTATATCAGAAATCACTTATACTTGCGTGGTTTTTTTCGTTCAAGACTGTCTCGCGTCTTCAAAGAATTGCATCTAAGCCAAAAAAATTCTAGCGAAATGTGGAAATGTGGATGAAAATTGCTTGTGAAGAATAGAAATGCCAGGTGACTGACGCACGTTATTTGTATCTACAGATGACCTATAACACAACAAATTGTAGCGCAATATAACTCAGAATCACCAAAAAGCATATCTATATGTTTTACTAGAGGGATTTAAAAATCTATCTTAAAAACTAGTCGGATGTGTCAATCCCAATATTTTCTTCTATCTCACACAGGTTTCACATACACTAAAAAGAATCAGCAACCAATTTATATCAAGGTCTAACTGAAACTCAAGTTTTATTAAACTCCGTGCAATATTTCTTGAGATATGACTATCGCTAAAATCATGTAAATCCTGCAAAATGCTGCATAGAAGCGCCACCTGCTGGGCGATTTTTACCAAAAACTAATCAGCACCAATTTATATCAGAGACTAACTGAATATATAAAGTTTTATTAAATTCCGAGCATTAGTTCTTGAGATAGAGCTATTGCGGAAATCGCGTAAAATGCTGCATAGCAGCGTCACCTGCCGGGCGATTTTTACCAAAAACTAATCATCACCCATTTATATCAGGGACTAACTGAATCTAAAGTTTTATTAAATTCCGTGCATTAGTTCTTGAGATAGAGCGCCCACAAAATTTTTGTCACATACAGACAGACAGAGTCACAGAGTCACAGACAGAGTCACAGAGAGACATTTTCTAAAAACAGTCAAATCGTGTTCAGGACCTTCTAAAGCGTATAAATCCGTCGAAAACCGGAAGTCGAAAATTTTCATGAATCCAATACTTTCTTCTTGTAAAGATAGAAGAAAGTAAAATAAGTTTCAGTGAGACGTTGTCATAATATTTTGGCCACTCAGTGTAATATCATAAGTCAAATGTAATCGTCGAAACGTCAAATGAAGGCTTAGTGTGGAGACAAAAAGTTTTTGGTCCGTGTGTATGTCCCGCTATAACTGTTGAAAAAAGCAGCTAATCAGCTTGATATTTTGTAGATATGTTGGTGAGATTAACTGTATTACAGAATTGGCTGTATACAGTGGAACTCCAGTTATACGTTTTGCCCAGGACCGGACAAGAAAACGCATAACTCAGTAAAACGTACAACTCAATTAATGGTCTACCGGAACTATTTTTTAAATATATCGTAATAACTTTGTTCCACTGAGGAGTTTGCCTTTTATATCGAAAACGGAAATTTCCTAAGTATTACTGCACCCATGACATAAATTTTCAGTAATGGAACAGAGTAGCAGAAAAGTACATATGAAAAGTACAAATGAAGTTCTTTTATCATAAAATCAATTTATTAAAAATATTTTTAATACACATAGAGTACTTAAAAAAATCATTGGAATCACTTTGGTATGTAAATCATTTATCAAAAGACATTTTAGTAGTTTACTGAATCGTGTTGAAATAATCACTAATCTTCGATTTTTTCCTTTTCGGCAAAGCCGAAACTGAACAGCAAGCTTTGTTGTTTTGTTAATAATGCAGCCTCCTTATCATTACTGCTTTTTCTACTGACGAACCGCTTTACTACGTCAAAAGCCCTCAGCTCCAAAGTTTAAATGGAATATTTCAAATCAGACTCATCCGATGCGTCGTCAGTGTTTCCGGTTACAAAATGTATAAAAGAGACAAATTTCGTCCAGGAACCCAAAAACGTAACGTATAACTGAGGGAAATGTATAATTCAAAATGTATAACTCAGCTAATTTTTAATGGCAAGTGGTCGGGACCGCTGAATTGAAACGTATAACTGAGGGAAACGTACAACTCAGGTAAAGTATATCTGGAGTTCCACTGTAATTACTTTTGATTTAATTTGGTTGATTCGTTTGAAAAATATGGAACGTTTCCTTTCCTGTCGCAATGTTTTTCTATGGGAACTCAGACTATTTTAAAATTGTCATTAGCTGAAAGCAAAATGACACATTGGAATAATTGGTTTAAATGTTATTATATATTATAGATGCAAAATTTTCGCTATTTAAAGTCTTAAATTAATCATATCGAGTGAAAATTTTGGCGACACTTTTTTCAGGAGTTCGCACTTAATTCTATGCTTAATTTTTGGTGGAATTTTATGCATAAAAAATATAAAAGGTTTTTTTTATTATTTACAATTTGCAAATGATGTGTATTTATTTGTTTTCCTTTTTTAACTTAACGGCTAGCAACTGCATTTTATAGCATATCATAAGAAGAAAATTAAATGAAATTGGGCTATTTTGACAGACTTAAACAGCATTTGTATTAATTAATTGATGTGGATTACAACATTTGTATTAACAAAAAGCTTATTTTCTTGTAATTTTGGTATGATTTTTTCCATCGAAGTAGATAAGGATATGATAAGAACTTTTAAATATTAAAGAATGATCACAATCTCTGTTTATTTTTCAAACCAAAATTAAGAAACATTTGGATTTCTAAATTATCTATGTTTCGTAACAGAATCTTACATTTGCATTAATAGCTTTGTTACATGGGATTTTATCCATCTTGTGCATTAGATGCAGATGTTCCGTGGTTGAAAGGTAAGCAGAGGGATAATATATCCCTTAGAATGAAACTGAATTCGGGAACTTCAGGGTTCAGCCATTAACTCTTAACTGTTGTTAGCGGTCTCACAGACCGATACTTTATTCAATTTTTACAGTTTAACTTGTAATTTCCGGTTTAACTATAGATCTTAGTGAAATGCTGTTTCGTTTGGAGCCCCAGTTACTATCGCTGGAGACTTCAGAATAGAGGAATTTTAATTTGTAATATTCCTTTACATAAAGTTTAGTACAAAAACAATGTCCTATGAATTAGTGAGTCTTTTATTAATCTTCCGGTTAAGCGGTCTCAGAGATCACTCACAGTAGTTATGGGACAATTTCTGTTTACAGCAGTTAAGTGTTAACAGAAATTATTTCTCTTAGAAAAAAAAAAATATTCTATTATCAGAGAGCTGACTGTGAGAACTGAATCTCGATTTCAGTATTTGTGTCGTGTTGAGGTTAAACACATCTGTGCCTTATTTTTAGACACATAATGTTATGTTCTATGACATTGGATGCGTAAATCTGTATGTAATTTCTGAAAGAGTTTTTTTCGAACATTACAATATATTTATTATATATACTAATTATTTGTTAATTCTCTCTTAAAGCGAGCTTTAATGCACGAGCAGCAACAGTACCTAAAGTACCTCAAAGACCAGATCAAGGCCGCGGCTGACTTTGAAAAGGAAGTGGATCGTATGTACCAGGAAGAACTGGAAAATATCTGGAAAAAGAGAGAGCAGGAGTGGGAACGGGAGAAGAAGAAGAGACGCGAACTGGAGGAAAAGGTCCTCAGGGAAGTGCAAGCACAGATCAGGAGCAATCGTACGTTTTGAAATATTCATCAAGTTTGGTAGATTATATATTGAGTTTACTTAACGGGAACCCGAGATAAAAACCAACATAAAGACCAGTACGTACAGAATACGTGATTAAAGATAGCATGTTGCCCGTTTCAAGGATTTTGGTGAGAGCTCTTTCATTAGAACTCCGTGGGAAAAAATAGCAAATCACTAAAAGCAAAGCATGTATATCGCTGTTGCTCTGTTGTCCACTTTCTCTTTTCACTAAAGGTCAAGGGTGGATAAGCCGTATATTTTCACCCAGTGATTTCACAAAAATTAAATATTCTCCTTAAAGTCGGTAAACATTATTAATTTATAGTTGAATATATAATCTTCAGGTCTGAATAAGTTTAAAGCCTGAAAAACAAGAGTAAGTGTAAAAAAAAGCCTTTTAAAGCAAAAGTGTTTGCCTATTATTATTATTATTATTATTTGCATATTTCGACGTTTTTTCGAACTTTTATTACGTATTTCAGTTAGAGGGATTCCTTGAGCCAAAATAACAAATACCTCTTTTAACCCATTGACACCCAGACTGCTTTTTTCAAGTAAGGACGTATAAGCCAGCATTTAGTTACTAGCGTTGAAACAGGATGTACGCGTTGTACGTCTTGTAGTCCTCTACGATAAAATCAGGACGTACGCATCGTACTTCCTGGATGCCAAGGCGTTAATAGCAAATTGTTTAAGATTTTGAATAATAGTAAAGTTATTTTGGTTCATACAGTGATTCATTACGAATAAAAACGAAATATATGTTCATGGTCTGTTATCTCCTAATAGAGTACCTAACTATATCAGAGTAGTGACATACGGTCTGAGAATTTGATTGGAATATGTCAGGCGGAGAACCTGTCATTATCGCCAATCTAATGTCCGCTTACTGATCTAAAACTCGTTGAAGCGTATATTACCAAGTTCTTTAATGCGGTTTACTGTAGTTTAGGAGAAAAACTGCAAACAGATACCCGTGTCTTAACCATAATCGTTACTCTGATAAAGTACTCTAGCTCACATGAAAAAAAAAAAGTCGGTGCAAGAGTTGGGTTATTGTTTATTGTTATTTGATTATTGTTTATTGTTTATTGTTATTTGTTTATGGTTATTATTGTTTATTGTTATTGGTTATTGTTTTTAAACAAAAAAAAAAGTAAAAAAAAAAAAAAACTGTGTGGAATATGCATAAGCACTTCAAAATGCTGCAACAGGATGGTGTAAAGCTAATTCTTTAGTTGAAAACGATGTTAACTCTAGAACCGCGGGAAATTTTACTCAAACTTTATAAAAAATATTTCACACCAGAAATTTTATTTAAACTATTTAAATTTTTTATTTAAATTATTTTTTGATAACATATGTTTAACTTATTCTATGAAACAATTCTGGTGCGAGTCAACATCTACTCATTTGGTACGGGTCAAAGTGACTCGTCATCGCGGTTCTAGTGTTAATGCATAGTTAAAAGTTAATTTATATTCATAAAAATATAATTTCCAATTATTAATTTTTCTATAAAAAAATATTTTTTCAATTAACTGCCTTTTCATTACTTGTCAATGTGTATGCTACTTAAGAAAAGTAATGTCTGTATGGCATGGTCGATGGAGGAAAAAAAACCCTCTCTTCTCTATCCTTCTTTTCATTTTGCACTAAAAAGGGGGCTCACTTTTCTTTCTGAAGCTCTATGCTGTATGATACCTTTAGTATGGCTTCTTTATATTGATTCTTTCACACGCATTCATCGTGGCATACAATGTTTGTTTTTTATTATTTTAATGTTCTTGAAGTTATTATGAGTTATTATAAACTTTAATTGAAAACAGGTGTTTGTAATCTGGGCATTGAGCTGTAGATTTCATTTACTACTGAATGTTGATTCGCTGTCCTCGAGTAAAAAAAGACTCACCCCCTGTTTTATTTATTTATTTATTTTATGCTGCCTTTAAAAAAACCTTTCTTCATCGTCCAATCAATTTGTCAGTTAATCTTTCATAAGGAATAGACCCTTTTGTTAAAATTATTAAACTGGAATTTAATATAACCCTCATTAATGTAAAACTTTTCGTTCACAAGTATTCGAAAACATGAGCCACAATACACATATACGAAACATTGAGTTTTTGAAATTTCCCTCTCCCCCCACCCCCTGTTTCAACAGTATTTTGGAGTTATAAGGCTAAAAATAAGTTTTAGTTAGGGTGACCAAATTTTATAACGTTTTTATTACGGCACATTTTAAAACTTTTATAATTTTTAAATGTATACGTTTTTAAACTTTATACTTTTTTATCGCACTAATTTATCACTTTCTTAAAATATAATAAATGTTTTAAATCCAAAACTGTGGAAACAACATTCAAATTTAAAGATGTCCTTGAATTTCGAGGACTTTTAGTCACCTTAATTTTAATATTACATGTTTTAAACAAAAATTTGTTTAAAAAATCTTATCTAGAGCACAAAATCTTTACTGAAACATGTTAATCAGTATAACGTAGAGGTCTGCATGGGCAGGAATTTTTAGGCCCGAGCCTGGCTCGACCCGAAACAAAGATATCTTGGTTCTGCCCGGTATAAAATCTAAAAGTTCGGCCATACCCGTTCAAAAAAAACCCAGTGAAAACAGTCCCGGACCGTGCCAAAATCAATAAAATCAGGCCCTGCCCGACAAAAAGTCGATTTCTTTAAAAATTTCCGATTTTTGTTAACATACAATCAAGATTATTTTAATGACTACTGCATACATATTCATGGCAAATTTTGACAGTACATTTTAGACTGGACGCTTCCCTCCTGTTTACCCTATGTTTCAGCCATCAGTTACACACACACAACTTATTTCCAAACGACGCAACTTTATCTAATGCTCCACTAACCCTGCGCGAAGCCAAAATCAAATTAAAAAAACAGTTCGGTAACTTCGATAACTCGTCTCTGCGTCAGCTATCCACTTTTCAATTGGGTACCCTTTATATAAGGGTATATATATAGTACAGGGGCTCTATTTATACCTACTCGAATTATCATAATTATTTTTCCGTGCACTGAAAGTAATGTTATTTTCGCTCGAAAACAACGAGATATAGAAAATAGTTCTTGTCATTTTTTGTGCACTTCTACTTTCTGTAAAGTTTATGCGGTCTTGGTGGAACATTTTGTATACATGCATATACTTATACTTAATTTTTACAGTTGATAAAGCCAGAAAAGTCCAAGAAATGAACCAGCTTTACTCCCAGAAAATTTTAGACGAAGATGCAGAAGACAGGAAGAAGGATGAGGAAAAGTTGAAACTCATTCGAGCCAGAAATGAAGCTAACCAAAGAGAACTTCTGGTACGACATTATTAGTAATGTTGCTGCTGTTGTTTATTTTATTGCGCAAAACACATTTGATCTTTTCCTTTATCAAGGTTTTATTTATTTTATTTTTTGAAAAGAAAAGGTAAATTAAGCGAGAAATGAGATTTGATGGATAAAAATATTCATTTTAGAAATGAGGTTTGGGGATTGTTAGAAATGTTACTTTTTCTGTACCGCATAAAGAGTTACTTTGGTCAAAGAGTTACTACCTTTTATTTAACGCAACTTGGTTTTTGTGTGTAAAGACGGAATTTTATGATCGATTTTTAACCCACTTCCTGATAGGTTAGAATTATAAAAATGATGTACAGAGGTGTATTTCCGATGACACTACAACATTTTAATATTTTTAGAACTTAATTATAAATTAATAAATTAATTTTAAGACATTTTCCATTAGTCGGCTGCAGAGGATAAATCTCCAAATAATCTTTTTGGTTACAACATTTTACGAGTTATAAAAAGAATGGAGTTAATGATGTGTCAAACCACTCACGCCAAAATAGTTCACCTGGCGGTGAAACTGCAACAACGAAAAATTGTAAATACTAAAAAGTAGAAAAAAAAAGCGTAATAGTTTTAAAAAAGGGTATACTCTTTTGTCATTTAACAGTTTAATATTAATTAATTTATGATTCTAATATGGGAAAACACTTTTGAAATCCCGAATAGATAGTTTAAATAATTCTTTTTTCTCTCCCTGTTGCCATAGTTTAAAAAAGAAACAAAGAAAAAATATACATACATTAAATAAATTCACTAGCTCGCGTTTTCTACCAATTGTTAAAAAAAAAAAGTGAATTCTCTATAATCGGGTCGGTCCCCACGCCAGATATTGTAAAGGAATTTTCTTTTGGAAAAATCGTGAAATGCAGTCATAGAATTAGGCGCGGTTTTGAAGGTAAACATTGAATGCTTATAAAAGAGTGTATTTGAAAAAAAAAATATTTTTACTTTTATACTTATTTAGCTTTAAAATGTGTATTGTGTATTTGCACAAAGTAAATAACATATGGGAAGATGGGGCACAGTGGATCACTTCTTTACATTGTATTAATTACTTACCCATCATATGTAGTATAGGGTAAATCTTGTATTCGTTTCAGACACTGGAGATTCCGAAAAACATATTTTTAGAAAAAAAAAATTGCCGTCCGTCTGTCTGTGTGTGTGTCTGTAAACGCCCTATCTCCCGAACAAATTGAGATAGAGACTTGAAATTTGGTATGTACTTAGTATGTAATGATGAAAAGAATCATATTGAATTTCAGTAACCTCGATTATCCGGAACTATTTTTTTCGGACACTCGAAATATTCGTTCTGATAAAAGGTATATAAAAATTTTCGAAATTGTTTATTTTAAGGAGTGAATATAAAAGACAATAAAAAACAAATTCTGCATAACGAATGAAGTCGATCGGATAATGAGTTGCAGGGATATTTGTAATTATATTTGCCACACTCTTCGATTTTTCATGACCCTGTATTTCATTCAAATTTCAATTCAAAGATATTTTTAATTGGAAATGAGACGCTTAATCCGACGCAGTAAACTGTTAGTTAATATGATTATCCTTTTTAGAGTTATAAGGATGCTTCTCTTACGCAATTTAGTAATAGAGCATTTAAAGTTTAGGACGTCATCAAGCCGCGATTTAATTCGAATTGCAATGCATTTTATAAATAGTTTACGCATGTTTTATTTTCATATTTTATATTATGCATATCCATGATGGGTAAGCATTACGGTGGCCCCCAACGACTAGTTATATTTTGTTGTGAGATACTTAAAAAAAAAATACTTTTGTGTTCTGCGCAATCTTAATATCTTGAAAAATATGACTACTAATTCATATTAAACTGAGAAAAAACTATTTAAAAGGTTATTTGCTTATTTTTTTTAAACTTTTACTTTTATACTTTTTTAGGGACAAATAAAAATGAAAGAAGAAGAACTCGAAGAACAAAAAAAGAAAAGAGACTTCGAACTAGAACTTCTGCGTCGTGAGAGGGAGGAGCAAGAGAGGAAAATTCAGCAGCTTTTAGCCGACATGCAAATCGACAAAGAGCACCCCTTCAGAACTCGCGCGAAGAACATTTGCTAAATTACGGTTGCAGTTATATCAGCTCAGAGTAAGAAGGAACAAAGAAAAAAAAACAGAAAATGACTTTTTGAAAAAAAAAAAAAAAAATGCGTACAAAATTTGTGTAAAATTAATAAAATAGTGATTGTGGAATTGTGCAAATAGCTGGTGTTCTGAAATATTAGCTTTATTTTTCATTAAGTTATGATTATCTAAAGATCGTTTGAAGTTTCTTTTATTAAATTGCTTTGTATGGTGATAAATTGATGCACAAATAATTAACAAATACTTAAATAAATTAAAATTTTTAAATAATAATAATATTTCATTAAGTTATGATTAGCTAAAAATCGTTTGAAGTTTGCTTTATTAATTTGCTTTGTAGGGGGATAAATTTACTTGACGTAAAAATAATTAACAAATAATTAAATGAATTAAATTTTTTAAATAATAATAAAATTTCCTAATTTAATTTATCATCACATCAAACACAGTAGTTATTTATATAGTAATTTGTTTTCTAACTGTGATTTATAATCTATATGTGGCGATTGATATTTTTGGCATTTGTACGTTCTCTTGAAGTCTGAATTCTTTACGATTTACTGTCGTGGACAAAAGGTATACTCCCACCATCTCTGCCGCAAATCATTGTACGGAAATTATACTAATATCAACTGGTTGTTAATAATATCTACTATTAAATGTTATACATGGAATACAAGAAAACAAGATCCGAGAAACTCAAATATAGTGTCAAAAATGAGTTTACCATTAAAAATAAATACATAAATAAATAAATAAAACGAAATTTGTGTACAATTTTTAATAGGTAGACGGCTTCTCAATCCTAATCCATGCTTAACATTTACGCTCGTATTCATCATCTACCCCCACTGACGGTTAAGCGAGAAAGCCTCAGTCTAACGCTCAAATGATATTCACTCTTACCTAATTGGACCATATCGCGGTCGAAGACCAGTAAAGTTAATGGTGAATACCTTTTCAGTGTTCCACTGGCGTTTTTACGTTTAACCGGCAGTTGAGATACATGATGAATACGAGCGTTAATTGTAGACATTATACCCAACTTTTTGGTTTAATATGACGAGCATAATTTTTATACGATGATTTGCGGCAGAATTAATAGGGCGCGACTATACTTTTTTTCCACGGCTGCGCAACAATGTGAAATATTTGAAAATAATTATTTTTAATGGCGATATCTTTAAATATTTTAATATTTGATTAAAACTTTTGTCAAACATGAGTAAGTTACGTTTTGTATTTCCTTTTTTTTATTTAATAATATATAAATTAAACTAATGGTTTAATGTGAATTAATCAGTAAATAGATAAAAAATGTATAGACAAATATTACCTCAAATAATTTTCTATGAAAACATGATTTCATATCATATACATTTTTTATAAATCAAAATTTATTAACGTACTTAGATCTTAATAGGTTTTTAATTTCCAACAGATCGAGGCGGCTCGGGAAATTCGTTGATGATATTTGAAAAACATGTGTATAATAATATAAAAGATTTATTTAGTATTAAAGGATTTTTTTGCATAAATGAATGTTCTTTCATGTGCATATGTGCTTAGGTGCATGTGTAAGCGTCATGTGCTATGTGTGTATGTGCATACGTTCACAAGTGTTTATAAATTCGGTTTGTCTGACCGCCTATCTGTCTGTCTGTCACGCTGTAACCTGCGGTTATATAACCTGCACAGATTTCCATGTAATTGATATATTATTGAGGTTTACCATGGAATATTTGGTATTGAAAATGATGTGTGTTGCGTTTATAGTTCGTTTACAGGGGCTCTCAAACAAATTCCGTTACATTATCGTCTATGAGGTAAATCGTTTGCGGTGCATTACAATCCGATGTTTCACTATTTCAAACATATTGAAATTGATATACATCACTGAGGTGCATTACAAGATGCTTACTATAGAATAGGGTATGCATAGCATTTGTCGTTCATTTACAGAGACACACAAAAGAATTCAGTTACACTACCGTCTATGAGCAATAATTTCTGAAATTGCATTTTCAATTGTAATAGGCGTTTTTTAATTTAACTAATTTTTAATTTATTACTTGTTGTGTATAAATTCTATATAGATCATATACAGGGCTGCACAAAAGCATTCGAGTACACATTTCTGCTTATTGACGGAGATTGCTAAAGTTGAATTTTCAATTGTGTTATGCGTTTCCTAACTGAACTAAATTTTAGCATAAAATGTATATATATATAAATCTATATACAAATATATGCAAATCTATAAATCATTTACATGGCTGTACAAAAGAATTTGGATATTTTGCTGACAATAGATGTTAATGGCTGAAATTGGATTTTCAAACGTGTTATGCGTTTTCCAAATTGTTCACTTAGACATCATCTTTTCCCTTATTAAACAGTGAAGTTTCGTTAAAGTATTCTGGAAGTTTTGGAAAGTTTTTCATAATCTATGCTGGATGCACGATTTTTGTTTCTTGTCAATCCAATAAATTGATAAAATAAAAAAACTCATTTTTTTAAATGCAGGTGTTTCAGTATCAGGTTTACAAATTCTGAGAGGCAGTGGTGCACACTAGAACACAAAAATTGTATGTAAAACAAGAGGGTCGATCCATTGGTTGATTATTGATCCATCGATTGCTGATTAAAAAATTCAGAGATTGTCTTACTCCAATACGAATCCGCAATTTTTATCACAACTTTGACAATAATGAAGCGTTTTTAATGAAATTTACAGCTCAATTTTTACCACGCGTTATGAGAAATCTAATGACATTACAAGAAGGTGACTAACATCCATAAACAACTTGTGTACAGAATATACAGGGTGCGTCAGAAAAATGTATACATTCACTGTTTAACGGGTCATAACTTTCTGATAACAAAATCTGTTTTTTTAATTTTACCATAATTTTGTAATTTAAATTTGTAATTCCAGCAAAATTTTGTTTTTTCCAAAATTTAAATTGTTGTGTAGTAGCCAGAACTATCTCACGTAACTTGGTTTATTTGACGTATATAGCTGTATAAGTAAAGGATTAACATAATTTTTGGATAATTAAAACTTTTTTAATTGGGACGGACCAAGGTAGTTTTAAAAATCCCCCTATCCCATTTATTACTTTCTTCTATCTTTACAAGAAGAAAGTATTGGAGTCATGAAAATTTTAAATTTCTGGTTTTCGACGGATTTTGGAAAGTCCTGAACACGATTTGACCGTTTTCAGAAAATGACTGTCTATGACTCTGTCTGTCTGTATGCGACAAAAATTTTGTGGGCGCTCTATTTCAAGAACTAATGCACGGAATTTAATATAACTTTAAATGTTATGTTTGTTAATGTAACAAAAACCGTTTGTTGTTAAAACAAAGAAAATTCTTAAAATTACACAAAACAATTGTTCTTTAAACAAAAGTTTTTGTTGCCGAAACTGAAAAGAACTCTTAAAGTAGCAGATAATTATATTTATTTTGAGAAAACTTTCAACAAAAGAATTTGTTAATTTAAGTAAAATTGAAACATTTTTATTTGAATTAACAGAACATTTTGTTAATTCAAGTAAAATTGAAACATTTTTATTTGAATTAACAGAACATTTTTTTGCTGACGATACAAAATTTTTTGTTGGAATTGCAAAAAAAATCAACAATATTTTTCTTGTTGATTCAAACAAATTTTCCATTGACCCATATTTAAACGGAAAGTTTTGTTGGGCCAACCAAATTTTTGTTGATTCAACAAAACTTTTTTTTCTGGGTGCAAGAATGCGCCACAAAACCAAATGAAATATTTGTTGAAGTTTGTGAATAATTATAAGCACTGTATTGACCAGAACGGTAATTTTGAACATCTTGCTAGGAGGAAAAGTTATACATTTTATGTAGATTCTTTTCCAAATTAAATATTAATTATATGTGAATAAAAACTGGAGTTATAATCATAAAATAATAAATGAAGGAATAAATGAAGGCTGAATACAAAGTATGTTCATTTTTATTGAAATCAGATGGCTGTTTCATTTCAGATGCACAAAATAAAAGGGATGAGAATTATTACACACGATGCTGCAGCTGATATAATGTACATGAATGTGGATGGAACAGTTAAAAGAGAAGTTCGTATCATCACGTGAGCACCTTCATCATGCATACCATCATCTTGGCTCTCGCCTTCCGATTTACTTTCTGCAAAAAGGGGGGAAAAAGAAATTGTTAGCAAACAAAGTACTTATATTTTTAACACTTTGATAACTAAGATTATTACCTAAAATAAACTATTGCAATATTAATATTCTAAAACACTTAATATTGTAATACAAAAAAAAAAAAAAAAAAAAAAAATATGTGCAATTTATATATAAGGCACAAAAAATATAAGGAATATCATGGCAAATTATCAATTGGTATAAGGTATTATATATATGCAGGGTGATTATAAAAAAACTATCCCGATAGTTTTTCCCGGTAGCTCCTAACTATCATACCGTTCACAGAAACTGAATGAAACTTTAGTTTAAAGTATTTTGAGGTATGCGCTCAAGAATCATATGAAAGACAACCGTTAAATTCTAACAGTTACGGTTACAGTGACAAAATTTCGAAAATTTCGAATGGCAACACCTACTTTTTTTTTATTGGAATGTGATCTTCATAGTGAAAAACCATAAAAAGCGTTGGAACAGTATCTGTAGCACGAAAATCGCCGGCGCAAGACAGACTAAGAAGAATAGTGAAAACAACCAATAAGGACAGCGAAGGAACAGAAAACAAAATATTTTATTGTGTTTCATACATTTTCCATTTTACACACGACGACACTTTACATTCGGTAGATGGTGGATAGCAATGAACAATAAAATGTTTTACTTTCTGTTGCTTCTCTGTTCTTTATTGGTTGTTTTCACTTTTCTGAGGTTTTCATTATTTTTACAGTGCGAAATTCTTGTACGGGTTCGCTGGTTGTTTATTATTATTATTCAGGTTATTAAGTTGTTCCTTTCTCTAATGGATTATTAAAAATTAATATACAAGTAATTCTTAAAAACACGCATATGTGAAAAAAAAAAAAAAAAAAAAAAAAAAAAAAAAAAAAAAAAAAGACATTTTAAAAAAATCACAACTTTACTTAAGCAATTTACTTAAGCAATACTTATTTGCAAAAGCAAATCATTTCATACCATAAACATGAAATGGGCGAAAAATATTTCAGCTAGATAGAAAATTCGATGCATCAAAAATATCGACATTTTCAAGCTCATGTTTTCTGAGATCCACATCTTTAAAATGATGTGTTGAGAAAACGATACATCGATTTTTGAAAATACAAATTGCTGTTATTTTATATAACGAAATAAAGAAAACTCTTGTCGTTACGTTTTCATCTTTTTTCTGGATTTCTCAGAAATTCCAAACAAAATACTTTAAAAAAAAAAAAGAAAAAAATTGCATCAAAAATCGAAGAAACAAGAAACTTTGGGAATGCTTAAATTAGACAGTTACCTCTTTTTTCTTTAACACTTAAAGGAATTTGAAATACCTGCAGAAACCTGAAGAATTAAAGATTTTAATTTTATAAAATTCTTTAAAAGTGACACATTTTAAGTCCGCATTAAATTTTATTAGATTAACCTGTCACATGCATCTATAACTTTTTTCTTCGTGTATTGGACCATCTAAATAACTTACTTTATTGGAAACAGAATGAAGAAACTTAAGTAGCATTTATTTAAATTCCATTAAACTGTCTTATTTCTGCGAAAATGAAATTACCTTTCGCAAGATGGCTTTTAGAAAGTTTTTATTTGAACAAGAGAGCAAATTATCTTCGTTTCTTTTCTTCTTTGTTCGATGTTGTGTTCTACATAAGTTTTTATACTGAACAAACCAAGGTAATTATATTTAGATACGCATTTTAATCAATTTTAAGGATTAAGATTATTTATTTGATCGGAAGGCATATGTATATATATACATGTAACGGAGGATTGATGTCGGGACTGCTAAAAAAAGTAAAAAAAAAAAAGGGTTTTATGCATTTAACACAATTATTCTATATTTTACATAATGATTCTTCATACATGGTATATATTTTCACCCCCTTCAATTATTACTGTTTTAATATTAACTTACTAGCTGTTTAACCCGTTCTACGCACGGGAGTTCATGAATTTAATTCTAAAACAAAAATAAAAAATAAAAATCAGTACAACCAAACTAAAGTTTATGAATATAATTTTTTTTTATATCTATTAAAAATCAGTATTTACACAACCAATATGAAATAAGTATGTACACAAAAAATCAGTTATGATGCAGTTTTTACTAATCATAAAAACCATTAATATCAGTTATTATTCAGTCTTTTCTAATCATAAAAATCATTAATATCAGTTATGATGCAGTTTTTTAGCTAGCTGACCCGCCCGGCGTTACCCGAGCCCATGTACAAAAGAATTCGTAAGCATTATTGATTTAAAGTTGAATTGCTTAAAATTGTTTTATAATTGTGTTATGCATTTTTCAGCTTAATTAGATTTAGTATACTATGTTTCCAGAATATAAATAAATTCCTATACAGAGCTACGCAAAAAAGCTGGGTATATTGTCATTTATAAATGAAAATCGCTTGAAGTGCATTTTTAATTCTGCTATGCGTTTCCTATAGCTGAATTAAATTTTATCTTAAATTGTGGTTTGTATAAAAATCTGTAGACCACATATGAAGTGAAATCACCTTCTCGTGGAGATCCAGCCGTTAAGCATAGGAACTTTTCTCCACGAGGGGAAATGTTTATTGACAATTCATATTTTAGATTACAGATGTTGAATATTGCATTACAGATTAAAGTAAAATTAGTACAAAGTTAGTTTTTACAATACTGGTTGAGATCACAACATTTCTTAATATTAATATATATATATATAAGAAAAAGTATAAAAGAAAGTAATTAGAAAATTTATGAAAATAATACTTTAATCATAACACAACTAGTAATTTTGCATGATTCAAACAGTAAGGTGAAATAGGAACACTATGAGTACAAAAATGTGATCAGTATGTGAGCTATATAATATACAAATTACAAAATCAAAATATATTCTATTAAAAAGTACTTTATAAATGTAGGAAAAAGGATCAGAGATCCTTTTTAATAAAGGAGAAATGTTTCTTCAGAATGTTGTCATTTTTTTTTAGTTTATCATAAAATTTCAAATTACTTTCTATGGATGGTAATTACTGAAAGTATAAATTTTAAAATGTGTTATTAGTTTTCTAGCTGCATGAAACTTTAGCAATGTGTATACAAATCTATAGATCGGATACAGGACTGCTCTACAGAATTTGTGTGACTGCTAATTGCTAAAATTGGTTGTTCAAATGTGTCATGAGTTTTCCGAATTGTTTATTTAGATATCTTCTTTTAATTTATTAAATGGGAAAGTTTCATTATAGTAAGTCTGGAAGTATAGAAAAGTATTCACACATAATCTACGCGTGATTTTTCTCTCCTGTTACTTACCCATCATACGTAGTATAAGGTAAGTCTTGTATTCGATTTGAAAATCGAAAAAATTTTTTTGACGGATTTACACGTTTCAGACATTGGAGATTCCGAAAAACATATTTTTAGAAAAAAAAAAATTGCCGTCCGTCTGTCTATGTGTCTGTGTGTGTGTCTGTAAGCGCTCTATCTCCCGAACAAATTGAGATAGAGACTTGAAATTTTGTATGTACTTAGTATATAATAATGGGAAGAAGCTTATTGAATTTCAGTAACCTCGATTATCCGGAACTATTTTTTTCGGACTCTCGAAATATTTGTTCTGATAAAAGGATAAAAATTTTCGTAATTGTTTATTTTAAGGAGTGAATATAAAAGATAATAAAAAAAACAAATTTTGCATAAAGAATGAGGTCGATCGGATAATGAATTGCCGAGATATTTGTAATCCTATTTTCCACACTCTCCGATTTTTCATGACGCTGTATTTCATTCAAACTTCAATTCAAAAATATATTTTAATTGGAAATGAGATGCTTAATCCACCGCAGTAAACCGTTAGTTTATATGATTATCAATTTTGGAGTTATAAGGATGTTTATTTTGCGCAATTCAGTAATAGAGCATTTAAAATTTATGACATCATCAAGCCACGATTTTATTCAAATTGCAATGAATTTTATAAATAGTTTACACATGTTTTATTTTCATATATTATATTATGCATATCCATGATGGGTAAGTATTACGGTGGCCCCAATGACTAGTTTTTAATTAAAAGAAAGCCAGTATTTCGATTAATGAACACTTAGAAAGATATCTTTAAAAGCATCTAAAAATATATTTAAAACTAAAATGTCACTTAAGAATAAAAAAATAAATCAATGTCAAAAAAAATTTAGAAATATAGAAAATTATTGAAAAAAAAAATTAGATGTTTACTCGAATTTCTGTACATAAACGATATTGGAATTTTTTAAGATGTTTTCTTAAGATCGATATCTATAAGATATCGAGGAAGCGACATATTGATTTCTGACCATAGAATTTTATTTTATATAACAAATAAAAAAATAACGTTGTTATTATATTTTCTTTTTATCTCAGAATTTTTAAAAGTTTTCACATAAAGAACTTAGGGAAAAATGAAATTTTTCATCCAAAATCAAAGAAATGAGAAGCTATGGAAATGCATAAATTTAAAACAGAAAAGCTTTTTTCAAAAAGCACTTAAGAAAATCGAAAATACCTGTGGACACAGAGAAGTGAAGGTTCTAATTTTATAAAATTCTACAAAAGTGACATATTTTATGTCTGTATTAAATTTTATCGGATTAACCTGTCATATTCTATTTCTTCTTTTCGTCTATACTGAACCATTGAAATAGCTTACTTTATTCCAAAAAGAACGGATAAACTTATTTATTTTAAGCAACATGTATTTATATTACATTAAAATGTTTTATTTATGCGAAAATGAAATTATCTTGCAAAAGATGACTTTTAGAAGGTTTTTGTTCAAACAGTGAATACATTATCTTCATTTAATATATTGTGTGATGTTGTGTTCTATACCAGTTTTTATTGATTTAGACTATAGCTAAATTTTGAGATACGTTTTAATCGCATCCCTTTTTTAAAAAAACAAAAAAGAAATATGATAAATATTTAATAAATGCTCGACTTATACTTTATGTTCCATTTCTGTGTTCGTGAGATTGCGAAAATCAGCTTCAAACAGAAATTTTGACAACTTGTTCTAAACAATGCTTTATTTTTACAGATTATTTCGAAAAAAAAATTGCAAGTAGTAAAGTTGGATTGGATAACATCCATGAGTAAAAATACAGCAAATAAAATAATATACAAATAAAATTTTGTTATTCAAAAATTAATATGGTAGCAATGTTGAGTTTCGTTTATTACAATAAAATAATATAAATGCTTCTTTAAATATCGAAAATATATTAGTTTCTGAGATTTCTAAAGACGAAGAACTCTTTTCGAAATCGTAAGTAACCCGGTAGGGGTTATAGTAGGTATATTTTCGTTCGTGGATATATTATATTTTCCTAGATTAAGAAACATTTGTCTTTAAGGCGGTATTAAAAGGAAATATTTTTCCACGCTCAACAACTCAAAATTTTGAGACACATTTTCAGACTCATTTTTAAAAATAAAAACATGAAACTTGGTGGCGTGATTTATGAAGAGATTTATAGGACCCATGATTTTATTTTTCGTTCATTTAATTAGAAATTGATTTACAAACAATTATTTTCACAGTACGATATATATATATTTTTTTGTTTCCAGCGCTATCGATTCAGGAAATTCGGTTCAAAATGTCCACTTTGAGAGCATTTTTTGAAATATATTCTGCCTTTATCAAAAAATCGAGACAATACGGACACTATAAAGTTTCTGAATAGGATAACCTGCCAATTGGATACATGTTAGAGCAAAATTGAATTTAAAAATGTGTCTCAAAATAAGCAGTTTGCATTTGAATACACCCTTAACATTTTCCAACATAGTTAAAACGTGTTTATGAATTCAGTTTGTCTGTCTGTCTGTCCCTGTACTAACTCGCGTAAATATACTCGGATTGCCATGCAATTGATATATATTATTCAGGATTACTATAGCATGTGCGGTATTGAAAATGAAGTGTGTAGCATTTACAGTTCGTTTTTTAAATTAATATACAGGGTGTTCCAAAATTCGACTGACAGATTAAGAGGGGTGTTAGAAGGCATCAAGAGGAGGAAAATTTACTAGAGAACATGGGGTCACACAGCGTTTAGTGGGAGAAAATCGCAAAAATATTTAGGAAGGGTGTGACGTTGAGTGGGACAAAAAGGGTCAATAATAAATAGAAAAAAAACATTTATTTGACGTAAAGCATGATTACAATGCATCACAGTTCAACGTCAGAAAGGAGACGACGAGACATTTTTATAGGAATGTGTTTGAACGCGTCCGGCAATCCTTCGTCCGTCGATGTCAACTGTGCAACCTCCGTGGCCGCAACTTCAATCAATTTAAAAAATGTGTCGTCGTCACCTTTAATATAATTTTATAATATCGATATTTTCACACATATTTTTTGACCATAGATATCTAAGATGAAGTATATATCGGAAAACAGTCATATTTATTTCTTGAAACGCGAACGAAATAAAAATATAGACTTTCTGAAAGAAATATCATGTAAAGATTTTTTTTTTCTTTTTAACACTTTCCAATATAATTGAAAAGTGTTTATGACTTCGGTTTGTCTTTCTGCTATCTGCCGTCTGACTGTCCATGCTCTAACTTTTGTAAATATTCTTGGATTGCCATGTAATTTTTATATGCTATTTAGAATCACTAGAGCATACTATTTATTAAAAGTGGAGTGTTTAGCATTTATAGTTCGTTTACAGGGACACTCAAAAGAATCTCATTATATTAAGTTCTATGGGGGAAAATCGTTTGCGGCGTATTTTAATGGTGTTATACTATTTCAAGCACGATAAAATTGATATGCATTTCTAGTGTGCATTTAAACATGCTTCTTGTAGAATATGGGGTACAAAGCATTTATCATTTAATAATAGGGTTACACAAAAGAATTCGGTTACAGTACTGTCTATATGCGATAAATGCTAGAAGTGCGCTTTAATTTTTTATATGCGTTTTTATGTTTAACTAATTTTTGTGTTCTATGTGGTATGTACAATATCTATACTTATATACAGGGCTACACAAAAAATCGTAATCAAAACTCTGTATGAGCGTGAATGGCTGAAAGGTATTTTTTAATTATACAAAAAAATTCGTAAGTGTGGTGTTTAGTTAGAAATGTAATTAATAGATGGCAGCACCACAGCGAACTACGTCACCTACCGGTATTAAGTTTTGTTTACTGTAAAATGTATGTGTTACTGATGCACCACGCTTGATAGAAACCTAGAGCTAACTGCGCATGGGCGAAAATAGCTAGTCAATGTCGAAAATGGGGAAGTCTGTAAGCCGTAAGTACGCTGCCTAAGATAAAGAGTTGTGATTTCAGCTTCTTTTGCCGGAGCACTGTAGGGGCTTCCCTACAGTGTGAATGGAATCGGCTTGGCATTCTGCCAACCGGGGTTCTTAGAAGTGTGGTTGAACAGTACGTGTGTTGTATTTGATGTACGTGTTTGTGATTTAAATGTAAATTAAATGTGTTTAAAGTCCACCTCGAGTAATTAATAATGATGTTGCTTCAATTACTTTAATTTAAGTATATAATATACAATAGTAAGCATTACTTTATATGGGCGTGAATTGCTGAAAGGTACACTGAGAAAAAAATCTAACCCCAACTAGAATCTAAAGTGGCTCTAGAAAAAATAGTTCTATGTCATCCCTATAAATTCTAGTTGCCTTTGCCAGAGAGTTCTAGAGTCTCCTATTAGAATTCAAGAGTGTTTTCCTATATTCTCGTTGTCAAACTTATTTAAAAATGTCTACAAATAGATGCGAACACAGGACGCTAGTTTTAGTAACTATAATGCTAGTTTATAAAACCATTCCAGAAACAAAGTGATCATTTCTCGCAATTTACACGATTCGTTACCGTTTCGTCATCTAGAAAACAAGAGACTAGAAATTCTCGATCATTTCGTCTGTTCAGTTTCGTTACTTACCCTATTCGCATAGCTGGGACACTTCTATATTTCTAGTTTAGGGATTTAGTAAAAGTCTAACTATGCATTCTAATTGAAGGGAGTTTTTTTTTTTTTTTTTTTTTTTTTTCTCAGTATACTTTTAAATCGAGTGATGCATTTTGCAGCTGAACTATATTTAGTATACTACGGGATGATTTTAGAATATAAATAAATTCATATAAATTCTTGTATATTTAAAGATCTGGAAACATTGTGTCCATGGATGGTTATTTCTGAAAGTATGTTTTTAGTTGTTATGCTTTTTCTATAACTTGTTTATGCTTAAGACATCATCTTTCCCCTTAAACGGTGAAGTTCCGTTACAGTATTCTGGAAGTGCTGGAAAATGTTTCATAATCTATGCTAGATGCATGATTTTTCTTTCCTGTTAGTCAGTTTGTTTGAAAAAAAAAATGTATAATAGAGTACGTCAACTTTGTTCCACTCTTTTATTAAATGCGTTCGTAATTATATAAATACGTAGCATCTATAGTCGGCATTTGGTCTGTCCGTCCGTCTATCCGCATATAACAGCGCCAAAACTACCCAACCGAATGGTTTGAAATTTAATATATATTATCGTTGCAGAATTTTGTCGAGTCATTTCAAATTTTATGAAAATCGAATCAAATCTTAAAAAGATATTAATAAAAGTTTTCTTCATTCCATTAAATCTTATCATACGTAATCTATATAATAATAAGAACGCAAGTCATGTGACTGAGGAAAGCAAATACGGACTGACCATTTCTTTTTTCATATGCCAGGAGACCATATTTATTCAAAATTATTTTTTCGAATAAAATTGCATAAAAGTTACATTTTTAGAAAGATTATTAAAAAAAATTGTTTGTTTGAGAGATGAGTTACATTCAAATATGTATAGATTGCGAGATAACTTCAGTTGAAATTAGGTTGAAAGCTGAATATCTCAATCCATTAAAGAAAATAAACACAAGAGATTCGTTCATTATGAGTCATGAAAATATTAAACCATGGAGGTCATCATTCGTAAAGCAAGATTTCCATAGTAAATTTTGAAGCCCTGTCTGGTGCCGAAAAAAAAAAATCTCATCTGTAAACGTGGCATATGTAATAATAAAAAAAAAAGGCATGCTCATTTTGCTCATAGCAGACGATATAATTCATTTCATTGAAATAATAACTATGATTTTTGTATATTGTAAAATTAGTTATAATGCGAACGCACATACCTCATTTGTCACGTTTAACGTACAATTTTCAACTTGTTTTTGATTTGCATTGTTTAAACTAGAGACAGAAATGTTTTCTTTCTAACAGCTAATTTGAAATACCTGCAGAAACAGAGAATTAAAGATTCCAATTTTATCAAATGACTTTATAAGTGACATATTTGAAGTCTGCATTTAAATTTATCTGGTCATTTTATCAGATATCTGAATCCGCACAACACAATAAATCACAGGCAATGGGACCTCCAGTAAACGCTGGAAACAAGATTAGACTAAATTAATTTTAATAAAATTATGTCAGCTGGAACTACGAGTTGCGTTTTCTCTGTATTGAACCGTCTAGTTATCTTAAATTATGCAGAGGAGAAAGAAGAAAAATATTTTTTTAAAGTAACATTTATTTAAATTCCATTAAAACTTCTTATTTCTGCGAAGATAAAATTTTCTTTTACAATATGCCTTTTAAAATGGTTTTCAACAAATTGTATCTGACTTTTTTTGTTATTTTATATAGACCAGGTTTTACTGACTAAACTTTTATATGACTTGTAATCTTTCCAACTGAAGGAAAAAGTTCGAGGCAGGATTCGAACCCGGGTTCCTTTGTCTGAAACTGTCAATGCTCGAACAACCGAGCAATCCCGGTCGAATATGACTGAACTAATTCACCCAGTGAACCTTAATGATCATAGTATCTGGTCGGATATTTGAATCAGCACTACAGAATAAATCACAGGCAATGGTACCTCCAGTAAACGCTGGAAACGTGATTACACTAGGTTAAGTTTAAGACAATTATTCAAATTGGTAAAGAA
The DNA here is from genome assembly GCA_963931845.1 of Maratus michaelseni. Lineage (NCBI taxonomy): Eukaryota > Metazoa > Arthropoda > Arachnida > Araneae > Salticidae > Maratus > Maratus michaelseni. Next base: position 51,128,320 of record OZ007594.1, on the reverse strand, counting down.
ATCATATGAGATGTGATCTTCAGCCAAGGGATACCGGGTTCGAATCCTGTCCCGGACTTTTTTGCTCAGTTGGGAAGATTACATCTCATATGATTTCTTTACCAATTGCAATAATTGTGTCAAAATTAATCTAGTGTAAGCTTTTATAATTTTATTTCAAGAAATTCTGTTTTCAGTTAAGGAAAAAAAAAAAAAAAAAAATATATATATATATATATATATGACTGTAATACAATTACATGTGTTATGTTTACGCTTATATTTCAATGAGATATTCTGTTTTTAAATAATATATTTTCTTTTTTTCCCTCTGGTCGATGAATTTGAAACATTAGGAATAATCTATTTGAAACACATATTTCAATTAAAATGTTTGTTTTTCTTTTAATTCCATGGCAAATTATTCTGTCACTGCATACTTACATAAATAAATAATTATTTACCTCAAAAGATTGTGCAACAGATAAAAATATTTAAGATAGTTCGAAAGTACATATATTTAAAAAGCATCGATATTATCAACTTTATTCAGTCATCTATATATTCAAGACGATGATGTCGAAAACGCAACTGGCGAAAAAGACCGGCCGCGGTACCCCCACCCCTCCGTCTCGACTGTCACGTGATCAAGTAGGCTTGTTTCCACCAAATGTCGAACTGCTATGTGATCAAGATAGGCTGAAAGACAGCCGAGATCGGTGGAGTACCGCGGCCTGTTTTTTCGTTGGCTGCGGTCGAAATTTAAGATAGTGATTTCTGCAAAAAAAAAAAAAAAAAAAAAAAAAAAAAAAAACTCATTAGACTTAGTAAAATAAAAGAAAACCATATATGCAGGGTGGTCATACGGTCTTTCCCTGATTACAAAGAAATATTACGAAATAAACATTGAATGTAATACTGTAAAATTTATTTTATGGAAAAGACATGTTCTTAAGTTTTTTTAGTCCAGTCTCTATTGTCGTTCGTGAGTTCCTTGATGACAAATTTCATGGAAGATGGATCGGTCGGGATGGACCAGCTCCTCTAGACTTTTTCTTTTGGAGGTACATAAAGGACAGAGTGTTTGCAATACCAGTTCAAAGTCGGGATCCCAAATGTTGTGTCGAGTGTGACAGCCCAAATGTAGGGCAATACGTGGCGAGAAATGGAATACCGCCTTGAAATTCTTCGAGCTACCAAGGGTGCTCATATCAAAATTTACTGACGTAACTACTTGCATTAAAAACTTCATAAATGTCTTTACAAAGAAGCATATGTCTAATTATATTAGTTTTTCTGCAATAAATTATTGCAATCAGGGAAAAACTTTATGACTATCCTGTATATACTAAATTAACAATACAGCTTTTGCATCTAAAATAAACTGAGTTTATTTTATTTTTTTCGCGTTCAGTAAGTTCGACACAGAATTATTTTCTTCCTAATACTCTTAAAAAATTCGAAATACTTGAAGAAACACAGAATTAAAGACTCTAATTTTATTAAACGCTCGAATAGTGGCATATTTTAAGTCTGTATTAAAATTGATCGGTTTAATCCGTAACGTGTAACTGCGAATTGCGTTTTCTGAATATTGAATCATCTAAATAACTTAATGTATGTGCAGGAGAACGGGAAAACTTATTTATTTAAGTAGCGTTTCTTTAAATTCCATTAAAACGTTTCATTTCTGAGAAAATGTAATTATCCTTTACAAGTTAACTCTTAAAAAAAAAGATTTTTTATTTTTATTTTTTAAATTTAAACAAGAGAACAAAATACTTTCTCACTTTCTTCTACAACTGGACCAAGTTTTACTGACTAAGCAATTATAATTGTATTCCAAGATATTATTTTTATCAGTTTCCAAAAAATAAATAATATTAATAATACGCACACACACACAGAGAGAGACATATAATATATTAGGTTTTATTAATTAAGATATTTTCTCTCTCTATATGTATTTGCCATAACAATAATGTAAAATATCATTACATATCATCTTTAAATAAGAGATTCGGTCATTTGTGTGTATTTAATATATATATATATTAAAATGTAATATATATAGAAATCATCTTAATAAATAAAACCTACCAAGAAGACGTCTCAATATATTAAGAATCATAAGTGTATTTTAAAGGTAGATGACACCTTAAACGGGATATATATATATATATATATATATATATATATATATGTGTGTGTGTGTGTGTGTGTGTGTGTGTGTGTGTATTATTATTATTTTTTTTTTTTTAACTGATAAAAATTATATTTTGAAATACCATTATAAAAGCTTAGTCAGTAAAACCTGGTCCAGTTGTAAAAGAAAATTTAAAAACAAAATAGTGTGAAGGTATTTTGTTCTCTTGTTTAAATAAACAAGGTAGATGATACCAAACAATAAATAAGTAAATAAATTAATTAATCATAAATTTGAAAAAAGAATGAAATAAAAAAAATTACTTAAAGAAATAATAAAATCCAATCTGTAGATTTATGGATAGACTTTGCTATAATTAGCCATAATAAATAAATAAATAAATATAAAACGTTCTTTCCAAAGAACACAACAACAGGTAAAGCAGTTTTATTTTACTCTTTTTCGATTTTGATCAGTTTAAAAAACGAATAAAATAAAATTTTACACCGAAGACCACCGAACTAAAATTTATTTTTGATTCGCGTTGTTTAAATTAGAGAGAGAAGTGTTTACTGCCTTGAAAATATCTGCCGAAAGAGATAATTAAATTTTCTAATTTACCAAATGTCTTTAAAAGTGACATATTTTAAGTTTAAATTATAGTTTATCAGATTTAACCAGTCACAAGTAACTATGGATCCCGTTTTCTGTAATTTTGAACCATCTAAACAACATATTTGTGATGTTTCTTAAGCTAGGAAATCATATATTCTAATACGAGCAAATCTTGTGTGTGATATATATATATATATATATATATATATATATATATATTGGGGCACCAGAAAACCATTGGGCTAGGTCCCATGTTCGAGAAAATTCGATTAGTGGGTCATTTTGGATCATTTTGGGTCATGGTCAAGCTAATTGTGTCTAAAAAACGGTTCAAACAATTTTGACGAAATTTTGTATCCGACCATTTTCGGGCACGAGAAGACTATTGGGCTGGGTCACATGTTCGAGAACTTTCGATTAGTAGGTCATTTTTGGGTCAACACGGGTCAAGTTAATTTTATCTAATAAACGGCTCTAACGATTTTGCTTAAATTTTGTGTCCTACGAGTTTCGGGCACGACAAAATCATTGGGCTAGGTTACATGTCCGAGAAAATTCGATTAGTGGGTCATTTTTAGGTCACTGTGGGTCAAGCTAATTTTATCTAAAAGACGGCTCAGACTATTTACACTAAATTTTGCATCCTATGATTTTCGGGCACGAGAAGACTGTTGGGCTGGGTCACGTGTTCGAGAAAATTCGATTAGTGGGTCATTTTGGTCATGAGTCATTATGGGTCAAGCTATTTTATCTTAAAAACGACTCAGACTAATTACACTAAATTTTGCATCCTATAGTTTTCGGGCACGAGAAGACTGTTGGGCTAGGTCATGTGTTCAAGAAAATTCGATTAGTGGGTCATTTTGGTCATGGGTCATTATGGGTCAGGCTATTTTATCATAAAAACGGCTCAGACTATTTACACTAAATTTTGCATCTTATGGTTTTCGAGCACGAAAAGACTGTTGGATTAGGTCACATGTTCGAGAAAATTCAATTAGTGGGTCATTTTGGTCATGGGTCATTATGGGTCAAGCTATTTTATCTTAAAAACGGCTCAGACTATTTAGACTAAATTTTGCCTCCTAAGGTTTTGGGGCACGAAAAGACTGTTGGGCTAGGTCACATGTTTGAGAAAATTTGATTAGTGGGTCATTTTGGTCATGCATCAGGATATTTGAACTTAAAGTTAATTTTGACCGCGCGAGCATAGCTCGGTCTTCCCTGCTCGTATATTATAACCGTGAACGAAAATATACAATAACCTCTTTAGACTTATCAATGGTTCCGGAAAGCGTTCTTTATATTTAAAAACCAGAGAAATTAATATATTTTCTAGATTTAAAGAAGCATTTTATAAAAACGAAGTTTCTTTTGCTTCCATTGCTTTTCAGATTCGTTTTCGAGTTCTTTTTAGCTCACAGGCTATCGAAGCCTGAGAGCTAATGTGCCCACAGGTTCTGTATGTACGTAATGTATGTACGTAACACGATAACTCTAGATAGAAATATCCGATTTGCTCAAACTTTGTATATAGGTTTATTCTGATAATGCGCTTCCCTGATTAATTTTGTGCGTTCATTGGTTAAGTATAAAGGGGGGAAAAGGAGGGCTAATCCCCCCATAATTTAGATAAATGTATTTTTCATGCAGAATTATCAGATTTACTTCAAATTTTGTATATAAGTTCATTGTGATAAAGCGCTTCCCTGTTTAGTTTTGGGGGTTCATTGGTTCAGTATAAAAGGGGGGCGGACAGGTGTAATACCTCCCCTTGATTTATTGCCGATTTCTTTATTTTTCGAGGAGTATTATTCTTTGAAATAAGAGTATAATATACTGTTAGTGTGAATAGCCTGTGAGCTCAATGTTATCAGTTTAACTGGGCACTTTCCTTTATTATAGCTTTTTATTATATCACTTTTTTCAACCTGGAATATAAGTTTATCGGTTGTTATCCAATCTCAAGTAAACATTTCCATATTCAGAAACAAGTTTTAAAGATAAAAATGACAAATTAACATAATTAATATCAACATTAAAATTAATACTATTTTTTTAAATAGTATTAAAAATAGTATAAATTCAGTTACGCAGCCCAAAATGTCTAATTAGGAATTGATAGCATACTAAAAACCGGTATTCCGGTTTGAGGAAACCGATTAATACACTAAAATAAAGTAAAAAGTGTCCAGTTAAACTGATGACATTGAGATCACAGGCTATTCACACTAATTGTATATTATACTCTTATTTCAAAGAATAATGCCCCTCGAAAAATAAAGAAATCTACAATAAACCTATAAACCAAGTTTAAAACAAATCGGATAATTCTGCATGAAAACCCATTTATCTAAATTAAGGGGGGAAGATTAGCCCTCATTACCCCCTTTATACTTAACCAATGAATCCCCAAAACTAACCAGGGAAGCACCTTATCAGAATAAACCTGTATACCAAATTTGAAGCAAATCGGATAATTCTGCATGAAAAAACCCGTTATCTAAATTAAGGGGGAATATTAGCCCCCGTCCCCCCCCTTTATGCTTTACCAATGAACCCCCAAAACTAATCAGGGAAGCGCCTTATCAGAATAAACCTGTATACCAAATTTGAAGCAAATTGAATAATTCTGCATGAAAAACCCATTTTCTAAATTAAGGGGGAATTAGGCCCCGTTCACCCTCTTTATACTTAACCAAAGAACCCCCAAAACTAATCAGGGAAGAGATCAGAATGAACCTGTATACAAAGTTTGAAGCAAATCGAATAATTCTGCCTGAAAAACCCATTTATCTAAATTAAGGGGCAGATCAGCCCCCCCCTCCCCTTTATACTTAAACAATGAACCCCAAAGCTAATCAGTGAAGTGCCTTATCAGAATGAACCTATATACAAAATTTGAAGCAAATCGGTTATTTCTATCAAGAGTTATCGCGTTACGTACGTACAGAACCTGCGGGCACATTAACTTTCTGGTTTTGATAGCATGTGAGTTAATAAAAAAATATTCGGAAACGATTCCGAAAATCAATGGCTGTAAAATTAAAAAAAAAAATTAAAAAAAACTTTGTTTTTATAAATGCTTTTTTAAATCTCGAAAACATATGTTTCTGAGGTTTCTAAAGATAAAGAAGCATTTCAGAATCATGGGTAACTCAGAAAAGGTTATCGTTTATTTTCGTAAGTGGTTTCATAATGTTTTCGTAGATTAAGAAATATTTATCTTTTTTTACAGTGCAGGTTTTTACTTATTAAATTTTTATAATTGCATTTTAAGATATTCTTTTTACAAGTTAAGGAAAAAAAACTACTTATTTCTTTATTATATTTTTTAATAAGTGTATGTTTACGTTTATGCTTTGCCAAGATTATCTTTCTATTTATATTATTTTCTTTATTTCACAGGATGATGTATTTAAAACAATATAAGAACAATTTAATTGAAACCTATATTGTAATTAAATTAGTGTTTTTTTCTTGAATTATTACTCTTTCTTTTTTAACTATCCCAATCTCAACTGACAGATTATCCTGTTATTAGAATTTTAGAAAAATCAGATCATTTTTACCGAAAAATACTGCGTAATAGAGAAAAGTATTTAAAATATGTAGGAAATTCACGGGTATAAAAATACGGATTCTTTCTTCATATTTTCAAGCCATTGATATATTTAAGTTATGTCTATACATTGATTTCTTGAAAAAAAAAAAAATAGCTATCATTTGGCGAGGTCTTTTTTTTTTATCAGTTAAATAAGTAGAATTTGCAATAGAGTTTTGTATCATAAATCCACGGCATTAAAATTTATTTTTATTTAGTGTTATTTAAGTTAGAGACAGAAATATTTTATTTCTAACGTTTTTAAATAAATTGAAATGTATACATAAATAGAGAATTAAAGAATCTAATTTTATCAAATCCTTTAAAAGGTGACAGGTATATTTTAAGTCTCCATTAAATATGATTCGATTCACTTGCCGCATGAAACTACAAATTCTGCGTATTGATCCTTGTAAATAATTTACTTTATGCATAGGTGAATGAAGAAATCTATTTACTTTTAAGTAACGTTTACTTGAATTCCATTAAAACGTCTTATTTCTACGAAAAGGCAATTATCTTTTACAAAATGATTTTTTAAAAGGATTTTATTTTGAACATAAGAACAAATTATCTTCATGTGACTTTTTGTTTTCATATATTTTTCTAGACCAGGTTTTACTGATTAAATTTTATAATTGCATTTTAAGATATTCTTTTGACCATTTCCGAGAAAGAAAAAAAAAAACCTATTTATTTGACTGTTATTATTTTTTTTATCTGTGTATATGTGTACATTTACGTTTATGTTTTACCAAGATAATCTTTTTATTTATAAATTTTCTTTATTTGATTGTATAATGTATTTAAAACATTATAAAAATATGCTATTTGAACCGATCTAGGACGTTCTATTGATCTTTGACCGTTCTATTTGTTACTAGAAATTTATAGACATAAGTCAGTTTTGAATCCAAAATATTGAGTAATAGAGAAAAATATTTAAAATGTGTCGAAAATTCACGCGTATAAAAATATCGATTCTTTGTTCATATTTTTAAGCCATTGATATATGTATGTTTATGTATATCGATGCATTGATTTCGTGAAATATTTCGCTGTTATTTGGCGAGATTTTTTACCAGTTCAATAAGTAAAATTTGCAGTAGAGTTTTGTATCGTAAACCCACGGCATTAGAATTTATTTTTGTTTAGTGTTGTTTAAGTTAGAGACACAAATACTTTATTTCTAACGCACCTAAAGAAATTAAAATAACTTACATAAATAGAGAATTAAAGAATCTTATTTTATCAAATTCTTTAAAAGGTGACATATTTCAAGTATCCATTAAATATGATTAGATTCGCCTGCCGCTTGAAATTATAAATTCTGCGTATTGATCCTTGTAAATAATTTACTTTATGCGTAGATGAATGAAGAAATCATTATTTACTTTTAAGTAATGTTTACTTGAATTCCACTAAAACGACTTATTTCTGCGAAAAGGAAATTATCTTTTACAAAATGATTTTATTTTGAATATAAGAACAAATTATCTTCATGTGACTTTTCGTTTTCATATACTTTTCTAGACCAGGTTTTACTGATTAAGTTTTATAATTGCATTTTAAGATATTCTTTTGATCATTTCCGAGAAAGAAAAAAAACCCTATTTTATTTGACTTTTTTTTTTTTTTTAATCTGTGTACATATGTACATTTACGTTTATGTTTTACCAAGAGAATCTTTTTATTTATAAATTTTCTTTATTTGATTGTATAATGTATTTAAAACATTATAAAAACATTCTATTTGAATCGATCCAGAACGTTCTATTTATCTTTGAACTTCTATTTATTACTAGAAAATTATAGACAGAAATCAGTTTCCAATCCAAAGTATTGAGTAATAGGCAAAAATATTTAAAACGTGTCGAAAATTCACGCTTATAAAAATATCGATTCTTTCTTCATATTTTTAGGCCATTGATATATGTATGTTTATGTATATCGATGCATTGATTGCGCGAACTATTTCGCTGTTATTTGGCGATATTTTAATAAGTAAAATTTGCAGTAGAGTTTTGTATCATAAACCCACGGCATTAGAATTTATTTTTGTTTAGTGTTATTTAAATTAGAGACACGAATACTTTATTTCTAGCGCACTTAACAAATTTGAAATAACTTACATAAATAGAGAATTAAAGAGTCTAATTTTATCGAATCCTTTAAAATGTGACATATTTTAAGTCTCCATTAAATATGATTAGATTCACTTGCCACATGAAATTACAAATTCTGCGTATTCATCCTTGTAAATAATTTACGTTATGTAATAGGCGAATGAAGAAATCTATTTACTTGAATTCCATTAAAACGTCTTATTTCTACGAAAAGGAAATTATCATTTACAAAATGATTTTTTAAAGGATTTTATTTTAAACATAACAACAAATCATCTTCACGTGACTTTTTGCTTTGATGTCGTTTCCTAGACCAGGTTTTATTGATTAAATTTTATAATTGCATTTTAAGATATTCTTTTGACCATTTCCGAGAAAGAAAAAAAAACTATTTATTTGACTGTTATTATTTTCTTTTTCTATGTATATGTGTACATTTACGTTTATGTTTTACCAAGAGAATCTATTTATTTACATATTTTCTTTATTTGATTGTATAATGTATTTAAAACATTATAAAAACGTTTCATTTGAACCGATCTAGAATGTTCTATGGAGCTTTTAACGTTCTATTTGTTACTAGAAATTTATAGACATAAATCAGTTTTGAATCCAAACTATTGAGTAATCGAGAAAAATATTTAAAATGTGTCGAAAATTCACGCGTGTAAAAATATCGATTGTTTCTTCATATTTTTAAGCCATTGATATATGTATGTTTATGTATATCGATGCATTGATTGCGTGAAATATTTCGCTATTATTTGGGGAGATTTTTTACCAGTTAAATAAGAAAAATTTGCAATAGAGTTTTGTATCATAAATCCACGGCATTAGAATTAATTTTTATTTGGTGTTATTTAAGTTACAGACATTAATATTTTATTTCTAACTCAGTTAAATAAATTGAAATAACCTACATAAATTGAGAATTAAAAATTCTAATTTTATCAAATCCTTTAAAAGATGACATATTTCAAGTATCCATTAAATATGATTAGATTCACCTGCCGCATGAAATTACAAATTCTGTGTATTGATCCTAGTAAATAATTTAATTTATGCGTAGGTGAACAAAGAAATCTATTTACTTTTAAGTAAGGTTTATTTGAATTCCATTAAAACATCTTATTTCTGCGAAAATGAAATTATCTTTTACAAAATGATTCTTAAAAAGATTTTATTTTAAACATGAGAACAAAATATTTTCATGTGACTTTTCGTTTTAATGTCATTTCCTTGACCAGGTTTTACTGATTAAGCTTTGTAATTGCATTTTAAGATATTCTTTTGACCATTTCCGAGAAAGAAAAAAGAAACTATTTATTTGACTGTTATTATTATTATTTTGTTTAATCTGTGTACATGTGTACATTTATGTTTATGTTTTACCAAGAGAATCTTTTTATTTATACATTTTCTTTATTTGATTGTAAAATGTATTTAAAATATATAATATTTTAAATACATTTTACACTCAAAAACGTTCTATTTGAGTCGATCGTGAATGTTTTATTTGTAACTAGAAATTTATATGAAATAGATCAGTTCGTGTCGAAAATTCACGCGTATAAAAATATCCGTTCTTTCTTCATATTTTTAAGCCATTGAAATATTTAAGTTTTTTACTTAATCCTTTTTAACTTTTTTGATTTTGTTTGCAGGTTTTTTCCATGAAGATACTTTTACTTTTGAAACCAGTTCTGAAATTAAAAATATCTTAAATAAAATAAAAAAATCAGTAAAATAAAAAAGGGCTTGCATAGAGATCAATTTCAGCTATAAAAAAAAAAAAAAAAAAAAAAAAAACCATTTAAAATATAGAAATGCAAACGAGATATTGTAAAATAACTGTTCCATAGGTTTAACGTTAGAGAGCGGGTATTTTCCTGTGAGTGAAGTAGCCTCTTAAGCTGATGTACGTCAATATATTGATTTCCTGAAAAAAATTCTCTATTATTTGGCGATTTATTTTTAAATAAGTACACTGTTAAAAATTTGCAGCAAACTGTCCGGTCATTCGACCGTTTTTATAGAAAACGGTTACATAACCGTAATTGAACTGTATTCTGACCATAATATGAGCAATAATATGGTCAAAATAGCGTTAAATTACGGTTATGTAACTGTTTCCTACAAAAACGGTCGAATGACCGGACAGTTTGCTGCAAATTTTTAACAGTGTAAAAAAATAATTGCAATACATTTTTGTATCATCTATCCACGGCATTAGAATAATTTTTTATTTAATGTTATTTAAGTTAGAGACAGAAACGCTTTATTTCTAACGCACTTAAACAAATTGAATTACATGAAGAAATAGAGCATTAAAGAATCTAATTATATCCGATTCTTTTAAAAGTGACATATTTTAAGTCTCCATTAAATTAGATCAGATTCACCTGTCTCATAAAACTACGAATTCGGTGTATTGATCCTTCTAAATAATTTATTTTATGTGTAGGTGAACGAAGGAAATCTATTTATTTTAAGTACTTAAAAAAAAAAAAATCCATTAAAATGTCTTATTTTTGCGAAAATGACGTTATCTTTTACAAGATGACTTTTAAAAGGGTTTTGTTTTAAACACGAGAACAAATTATCTGCATCTGACTTTTTGTTTTTGGTGTTGTCTTCTACACAAGGTTTTTATTGACTAAGCTTTTATAAATTCTAGGGCATCCAACCCGGGCTTCCCGAGATAGAGAATATATGTGAAAAACATTTTATTTATTTATTTATTTATTTGAAAAAACTAATAGATTTTTTTGCATTTGATTTTTTTTTTAGATTAACCCCTAAGAACACCAAAGAGCATTTTTATATGAAATATGTTAATTATATATTCAAATAAAATTTTGAAATTTATTAAAAACGGTGATTTTGTATTGGCCCCGTGCCAGAAGTTAATAGCCGAAGAAATCGCTAAAAATTTCGTTATCTACAGAAGTTTTCCTCTGACAATTTCAGCGGATTTAAGCGCTTATTTCAATTACATGCTTGTTAAATTTGTGTTTTATTTATACTATTTTATTTATTGCTTAATGAAGCTTTAATTTCGTTATTGAATATCAGCTGGAAACAAATGCTGAACTTTTTATATTGTTTAAAGTGCAAACGGATTAATATTTTGAAATCGTCTGCAAGATAGAGAGATAGATTTTTTTTTTTTAAATCATTCTTGGAATTTAATTTAAATGCTATAATAAATCAGTCAATTCAGATACAGTTTTTAAAAACAATTGCCTTTGAACGTATAGTTTATCTCCTATATAACGATGTAAAAATTTAAAATGTGCGATGTTTAGAAATTAGCGAAAATCGCAAAACCGAAATCTCATCGTCAAGTGTTGCCATTCGCAAAATGACGTAAGCGTTACGCACGGATAGGTTTGTCCTTTATAATATAGATGTCTCTATATTTGTTTTATAAATTTGGGAAAAAAAAGAAAGAAAAATATTACTTATTTGATCGGTGTATTTTTATCTTTACTCATGCATTTTATTAAGACAATTATTTTAAGGTTCTTCTCTACTTCTCAGGACAATGTATTTAAAACATTATGAGAACAGCCAATTTAGAACGTACATTGCAACTAAATTAATATTGTCTAGTTCCGTAATTTTTATCCATTTTTCGTAATTTTTTTCCCTGTACGCGAAAACGAGATTCCTTAAAAACTCTTTCTTCGAGGTTAAATTATGGGTATAATAATGGATTTAAATTATTATTAACCCCTATTATAATTTGGTCACAAATTGGATGCTACTAAATCAGTAGTTCTCAAACGTTTATGCTTTGCATACCGCTTGAAGAATTACATGTGCCTGATGTAGCCATCACCCCCCCCCCCCCACTTTTTTTTTTTTTTACTTATCAGCGTTATTAAAAAAAGAATTGTGCACGCAAATAAACGTAGCTATTATTTTTCAATTAATATGTTTCACATTTATCAATTTTTAGGTGCGTTCGTAATTATATAAATACGTAGCACCTATAGTCGTCCTCAGGTCCGTCCGTCCGCATGTAACAGCGCAAAAACTACCCAACCGAATGGTTTTAAATTTACTATATAGAAACGTTTCAAAATTTTGTCGCGTCATTTCAAATTTTATGAAAATCGAATCAAAACTTAAAAAGATATTAATAAAAGTTTTCTTTATCCGATTAAATCCTACCATACGTAATCTATATAGTAAAAGCGCAACTCATGTGAGTGAGGAAAACAAATACGGCCTAACCACATCTTTTTCCATAAGCCAAGTGGCCATTTTTATTCAAAATTATTTTTTCGAATAAAATGGCATAAAAGTTACATTTTTAGAAAGATCGTTCAAAAAAATTGTTTGCTTGAGAAATTTATTAAAAACGGTGATTTTGTATTGGCCCCGTGCCAGAAGTTAATAGCCGAAGAAATCGCTAAAAATTTCGTTATCTACAGAAGTTTTCCTTATTCTGACAATTTCAGTGGTTTTAAGCGCTTATTTCAATTAGATATATGTCACGAGTTACATTAAAAAATGTATAGATTCTTAGATATCTTCAGTGAAAATTAGGTTAACAGCCGAATATCTCAATCCATCAAAGTAAATAAACAAAAAATTCATTCATCGTGAGTCATATATTAAACCATGAAGGTAATCATTTGCAAAGCAAGATCTCCATCGTGAATTTTACAGCGCTGTCTGGTGTCGAAAAAAAATATTATCTGTAAACATGGCATATTTAATAATAATAAAAAAAAGGCATCCTCATTTCGTTCACAGCAGACGATGTAATTTATTTCACTGAAATAATAACAATGATTTTTTTTTTTTTTACATTGTAAAACTATTTATAGTACGAAACGAACGTTAAAAAAAATGCAATCCCGTGTTCGGTCCAACTGTAGGGAAAGAAAACTATCCCGAGCCCGACCCGATGCTGATTTCTATGACCAAAAGATACAACCAATGCTAACAATAATGGCCGTATCATATCCATTTTTTCCCGTGCCGCAGTGAGCGTGAAGCAATAAAAAGACTTATACATTAAAACACAGGTTTTGTTTTTTTTTAAAACCACATTAAGAACAATTTGTAAATAAAAATCCGATATGTTAAAAATAAATTTCATTTAAAATGGTATGCATGTGTCTTCTTCAATTATAAGGAAGCAGTTTATAATTTAAGTTAAAAATCTATAAATGTTTATTATACAAAAGTTTCTTCATCAAACGACGAACGTTAAAGTTATTTCAAAAAATGTATTCCAGGTATAAAATTAATCATGTTAACAACAACATGTGGAATTTATTACACGCAACATTCCAATCTACTAACGGACTAATGCTGAATGTTGAGCGTTTAGAGCAAAACTACTCCATCATTGACTTTAAAAATAATAAGGAGTTTTAAGTTAATTGCATATAAATTGTGCTTGAAACTGTCGCTGTAATCTTTACATTGCTTAATGTAATTCAACAAAAATCTCCTTAAATTGTTTAGAGGTATTTAAAAAACGTTTAATTAGTCTGACGCTGATTTTTGAAGTCCGTTTATTACTCAAAAGTATTATTCGTTAATTAGAAAACTGACAGACATATAATAATTTCTCGATCCAAATGAAATTGAAATAGGGCTACCAGCTAAATAAGACCCTTCCAAAAGAAAGAAAGAAAAAAAAAATACTGATGGATCGGCTTACAGGCAGAGGTAGATTTCGAAGATGCACACTGTGGGGCGCCTGTTTATCGAGAATTGCAGAAAAAATGACCTTTTAGACATAATGCGGCAGTTGGGACCACCCACTTCAAAATCTACCTGTGTTATTTTTTTGTTTTTATTTTATTTTTATTTTTATTTTATTTTATTTTATTTTTTGCCGTAGGAGCTGGTCCTATAAAAACTTGTCAATATAAAGGTTGTAGATAATATTAAGACAATTTATGATAAATCTAAGCGGATTTGATATCTTGTGAATTAACAAAGTTATGAATTTTTTTCTTCTTAAACCCCTATTACCACCCCCCCCCTCCCTTGAGGCAAATTTTTAATTATATCAAAAATCTGTCATACATAAGTATCATATCTGTCATTTCGGCCCTTTTCCTGGAAATAATAATAACTTTAAACGGATTCGTTATGTATCATAAATGAGAAATTATGGTTTGTATGTTCACAAAACTGCCTCCTCCCCCCCTGGTCCAATTTTGCCCATTAACGAACTTGACCGAGATTTTATGCCGCTTGATTTTATGTATCAGTTTGGAAGAGATTTGTGCAGAATTATGGAAGTTATCGTGTCCATAAAAAAGTGATATAGATAGATAGATATAAGTTTTGAACTAGGGATGGTTTTGCGTTCTAGGAGTCGCATGATCGGCGTAGACCTGCAAAATTTTTTCAGAAATTCCAACATAGGGGAGAATGTAATAGGTAGTATTTCTTACGAAATCTACCTGAAAAGAAAAAAAAGAAATCGGAGTACCTGGTTGAAGAATTATGCATGGACATACACATACACGGGCACCACACACACACACACACACACACAAACATTGCATAACCTCATTCGTTGGAGGACAGTTAAAAACTGGACATTCGTTATAGCTCAGCCCTGATATAATTGACTCAATATCGGCGCTGTTAGTCAACGTAAGTAGCAAAACAATATTGGTTATATTGGGGTGAAATACTGCGCCAATGTTTCATTCATCGGAAATAATTTCAAAGAAATATGATTATTGTTTTAATATCAGTTTTCAATTGGAAATTTTTTGCAGTGAAATGCCAATATATCAAAAATAGAGTTTTTACATGACTTTAAATTATTGGCAATGGAAAGGAAAAATATGCCTTGCCAATATGCCAATGGGGGAAATTACATGCTAGTAACTTGCTTTGTGTTTTCATATTTTATAATCATATTCCTTCCTTTCACATGCAGCAATAAAAAGATGTTTATATTAAAATGAAATCTTTTTTCTAAATGAACACCAACAGCAGTTTGTAAATAAATGCTATATGTTAGAAAAAATTAAATTTTATCCTAAGTGGCATGGTTCTGTTCGAGTTAAAATCAAGCAGCTTATAACTAAACTTAACATCTATAAAAGTTTATGAAAAAAAGTTTTCCCTACAAAAGACGTTAAACTATTTCAAAAAATACATCCTAGAGATAAATTAATCATATTAACAGCACTACATGGCATTTATTACACGCAAAATTCCAATCTGCCAAATAATTAATGTTGAATTTTAAGCTTTTAGATCAAAACTACTCCGTTCACTTTAAATTAACAAACAATTTTCAAAGTTAGTTCCACAAATGAATTTCGTTTTAACTATCTAACCTAATCTTTACAATGCTTAATTTAATTCAAGAGTTTCATTAAATACTTGACAAGTTAAAAGTAAAGTTTTTAAAAAGTTTGATTTATTTGACGTTGATTTTGAAGTCGTTTTAATTACACAAAAGAATTATCAGTTAATGTTCCAAAGAGCTGAGAATTCATTGTATAGTTATAAGTTCAGTATGTCGTGTGTAAGGTATGTTCTTTATTGATTTGTAGCTTAATTAATTTAATCTTAGCTATGAAATGCTGGAATCGTTTTTGTTTCTTGGTAAAGTTTCGCAATGTAAATATATTTGACTATATCACGGCGCCAAGAGCAAAAGTGGAATAAATAGCATTTTAATTTTGTGCAGTATTGGTATATAGGATATTTATGTGGTATATATTTTTTTTCCAATGTTAAAATCAATTAATATGAATTGATATGATGCAGGTAATAACAATAAATAATTGTGCGTGCTAGGAACACATATGAGTCAAGGTGTAGTGTAGAGTAGTGCAAGAGATAAAATTTTTCAAACAACTGACTTTAAAGAAATAAACAATGAATGTATTAAAATTATTTTTATTTGTATTTAAACCTTAACTAGTTGTCCCGGCGTTGGCCGGGTCCGTGATAAAACCTTAAATGAACCCCAAATAAAAAATTCTCACAATTAGTGATAAAAGTGCTCGTAAGAAAACATTAAAAAAAAGCTTTTGTTGTCCAAATCCTTTGAAATTTTTAATGGTTATAAATACAAAGTTTTTACAGCCCGTGTAAAAAATACGTTAGAAATAATGTTATCGGGATGTAAAATAAATATGTTTTCTTTCCCTGAAAACGATCATTTCTCAAATTATATAGAAAGGGAGAACTCAGCCCCTCCCTCCCATTTCCCTTTTTATTCCTGCCTTTGAAAAAAGTGAAAGCGCCTCCCTCCCTTTTCCTTGCAATCCCCAATTCGCTTTTGCTCAACCCTCTCTGAAACAAAGCAGGTGGAAGAATGAATGCTGCCTCCAGGAAAGGGAAATAAGAATAGAAATTTAGAAGAATTTAGAAGGAGTATTTCCTAGCGGTAGGGTTGTGAGCAGTGCAGGCTAATAGGCGAGCTATTCTTTCCCCGGCGCTCTTGATTCTGCTTAATTCTATTTCCTTCTTTATTCACCGTTCAAAAAAAGTTGAGGCATGTGCAAGTAAGATCGAATTTGCACTGAAAAATTAAGAATTTTGCTTCTCACTTTAGAATATAAGATAATCAAGTAACACGCTACCATAAACATTTGGGGATAATAATAAAACTATTAGTATTAACGAACAACAACAAAAAATAAATAAATAATTGCAAACTGTTGCTTTTAATTTTGTGCGAGATTTGAGTTGCCAGCGGCGCAAAGTGGTTTCAAATCAGCAGTTATGGGGTGCCAAAAATCATTTCTTGCTTTCATACTGTTCTATAGTGTTCATTTTTTTATCATACATCGTTCACCCGATATATATGTGTCATGAAACTGCATCTAGTGGATAGTTTAAAAGTAGATTGTGATATTGGTAATTGTTTCGAAAAAAAAAAAAAAAAAAAAAAAAACATTTAAATTGGAAATGACAGCGATTACGTATCATGTACAAATTGACACATTGACAGCAAATATTTAGTTTTGTATTAAACAGAAAATAGACGGATTTTATATTTACTTACTTTCCCAGATTTCTTCATACAATCTTCTATCTGAAAGAACAAAAAAACAAGACAAGTTAGAATAACTCACTTGCAGTAAGAACAGGTTAAGAACACACTTACAGTAAATATTAAATGCATTGATTGACTTAAGAGCTTACATCAGTCATGCGAAAAAACGCGAAAGCTAATATTAAGTCTATGGAAAGGTTCATGGCAGATTTCTCGCTCGCATTTTAATATTTTTAAATGATTTTTTTTTTTTTTTCCCATAGGGTAGTTGAGGTCGATTTCTCACGTTGTTAGTTTTTACTTTTTCGATTTTGGTAATGTTCGCTTATAAAACAACTGCAACCAAAATCAAAAAAGTAAAAACTAACAACGTTACAGATCGACCTCAGCTATCCTATGCAAAAAAATCATTTAAAAATATTAAAATGAGAGCGAGAAATCACACAAGAACCTTCCCATAGACTTAACATTAGCTTGAGAGTTTCTACGCGTGACTATAGCGTAGGCTCTTAAGAGGCTACTTCACAAACGCGAAAATACCCGCTCGCTCGACCTCAGCTATCCAATTACAAAAAAAAAAAAAAAAAAAAAGAAAAAGAAAAAAAAAAAAAAAAAGAAAAAGAAATGAAATTATTGAAATGCGAACTAGATATTTTACAATATCTCCTCCATAGGATTAACATTAGCGAGCGAGTGTTTTCGCGTGAGTGAAGTACCCTATTAAGGTTGTTCTCAAATCCGAAAAAGCTACATTATGACATAATTTTTGATTAAGTTTTTTTCGGAAACGCATGAAATCGGCAGGTGTTCTTATTCAGAAACTTTGTAATTGAAAGATGTTTTTCATTTTTTTTTATAAAGGCAGAAGATCTTTCAGAAAATATATGAAATTCGGCGTGTTGAACCGAATTCTCGAGGCAGCAGACCGAGAAAGGAGAAAAACGTGTCGTCATATGACACGAATCGTTTATAACTCGATAAGTAATTTATTTATCAAAAAATGGAAAACTCATTCCGATTCTAAATTACCCCAATAGTCAGGCCTGCTAATTTTATGTCTTTGTGTTTAAAAATGAGTCAGAATATGAGTCAGAAAGTTTAGCGCTGTTGAGCAAGGTCATTTGAGAACCTCCTTAAAAAGCATGTTATTTTAGTCTGTAATAATAACAGATATAGCAGTATATTTGTGTACCAAAGGTTTTCAACTTCCGTGCTGGGCGCCTAATTACCGGTGTGCCGTGATAAAACTTCAAGTGTGCCATAAAATAACTTCAAGTATGCCGTGAAAAAACTCCGGGTCCGTCGTGAAGAATTTTAGAAAACTTTAAAACTATCAAAAATTAAATTCAATCCTAGTTAGAATTCTAGGAAGAAGATTTAAGGATATGCCAGTCCAAAATTCTACGTTCTGAAAAAAGATTTAAAAAATTCAGCTGAAGTTAAAAATTTCAAAAAAAAATATTTCTTTAAGTATTAAATTGTAATAAAGAGCAAATTAAATTAATGTAAAAAAGTTTTTAAAAAATTTATCGGTGTCATCTTTATAACAAATAACTAGATTTTTACAATACTAGAGTTTTTACGTTTTATTTCTCAAATTTGGTCGTGTTGTTCATTTTATAATAAATACTATCATTATAAAAGTATTTTTTTAAATCGATATTAGTGTGCCACGAAAATTAAATTGTATAGTGTGTCGTGAGAAAAAAAGAGAAAAATTGTAAAATCCCGCACTAAACCATAGTGTTGTGATAAAAAGGACATCAACACAAGAATCTTGCATGAAGTATTGTGTGACAAGGGGGCCTCTAAATGATGTTTTTCAGCATTCAATTTAGAATTATTTTTTAAATTTAAAAAATATCTAACCCAGTTATTGGGAAATTAGTGATGGCATCATCAAATACAGGAAAACAAAGTTTATTTAAAATACGTAGCATAAGTAACCGATTTTTATAATAATAATAATTATTATTATTTTGAAAATATCAAATATTTGCCTTTTCAGTACAAGTACAAAGAACACTGGAAAAACTCAGCTCACAGAAAAAGAAAACACAAAAAGTAAATAGAAAGACTAAGCATAGCATTACAATTGCAAAATAGAAAGTTTTTGGTTATATCAATAGCACTTTTCAATTCTTATAAGAAATATTCTTGATAAGATTTTTTTTTCAACGTGTATATAAATAAGTACATTTATAAAACAAAAACAGAGATTTTTTTTTTTTTTTTATGAAGTCAGTTTAATATTTCAAAATTTCTATATAATTTTTCTAGTAAAATGTAAAATATTCCTGGTGAACTTCTCTTTGTAAGATTTTTTTTTTTTTAATTTTTGGATAAATCCTTAACACTCTTTTATAATGGTATGAAGATTTAAAGAAAAGTATATAAACTATATCTTTTTCCTAGCTGTTTTTGTTCGAAAAACTTATATGGTGTCAAAAGTGGGAGTTACGTTTAAAAATTAAAAGTTTTAATATATAGGCGGCCCCTTATTTCAAAAATTGCATTCATATTCGGGAAGTAGACACAGTTCCGAGTCGAATGGCATCTCTTGCATTTCTTTGCGACAATTTGGTGATAAAAATGTATGATGCGTTATCTCTTCTCTCTCTCTCTCTCTCTCTCTTTTTTTTTTTTTTTTTTTTTTTTTTTTGGACAACTATACGTTTGTCTTCAAGTAGACTCATTATTCAAAAAACATCGAAATTATTTATTGTGATTAAAAATTTATTAAGTTCAAAATATAATCGCATTGAATATTTTTTATAGAAAAAAAAAATATCGTTATCTTATTTTGCTGTGGTTTAAAATGCATTTTCTTTTATCTTTTTGTTTTGAAAAGTTAGGCAAATAATAATAATAATAATAAATGACAAATAAAAAGTTTTTTTTTAAAATATGAATCACTTAAAATCAGTAGGGCGCCAAATTTTCTTATTGTGTTAAAAAAATGATTAAACATTATAAAATGCAGTCGCATTAGATGCTATTTATATTGAAGTGCTCGATTACAATACTATTAATAAAAATTTATTTTTATTTTATTTTTCCTTGGATTAAAATGTATTAACTTTAATCCTTTTGTGAGAAGTGAGGCAAATAATGATGCTAATAATAATAATAATAATAATAATAGAAATACAATTTATATATTTATATCTATATAAATATCCGAAAATAGATAAGGCGCCAAAATTATTTATTGTGATTAAAATACATTACAACATATCCCACTTAATTTGAATCAATATTTGCACCAGAATATTTTCATAAAACTCTACTTTTATAACTTTGGTAGGAAAAAAAAAACTTTTATATTATTTCCCCTCATTTTCAAATAAATGTTTTCGAAAATTCCGATGTAAATACAACATTACAGAAACACAATCACTTGCTTCTGAAAGGGTTAAAGCTATTTATTTTTTTTTAAAATGTTATTTTTATTATTTTGTTAAGCTTTAAAATTATTTATTTTTATCTTTTTGTGAAATTAAAACAATTAATAATAATAATAATAATAATAATAATAATGATAACAATAATAATAAAGATACAAATAATAAAAAAATATTTTTTAATATAAATTGCTTAAAATCCATATGACACCAAAAGTTGTTTATCCGCTGAGGAGTAAGTAATAATTCATACCCTTTGTTATGTAAGTAATCTCCAGTGTAAATTCAGCTTTGCTGGAAATTTTACTTAGCATATGAAATAAAACATTCGCCTAATTTTCCCAATTTATTCATTTTTATATATTTAAATTGATACCACTCATATTTAAATAATATATTATTCTTCTAATATAAAGGTTAGAGGGTTGATATAATTTGTTTGGAATCTCTAGTAATGGTATTTCCCATTACATAACGCATGGGAAACTCAGGAATATATAGCAAATCGTTGAGTATTGCCACGAATTCATATTTCTTTGGTGATTAATATAAGTGATAATGGAAACTTTACGGATATGAAGACAGCGAAAATGATCTGAATTATAGTTCGAAAGATTATAGTTTGGATAAATTAATCAAATGAAGAGACTATCTTTAATTAAAATTGATATTCACGAGAAATTCAGATGCTGTGAAATGGGTATTTCGAGATAAGCAAGAGTTATAAGACTTCCGCAATTTTCATTTAATTTTTTAAATGTTTTGGATTACAAGAATTCCTTGATTAATTAATAAAAAAAAATACCTTTATACCGATTACTTTTCATATATATTCTTTGTATGAACGACAGAGAGTCAGGGGAATTTATATTTTATATATGAGGACTTGAGTTTTAAAATTCGCCTTATCCAAAGTTTAAAAAATCGTGTTTTCTCTATCAATCTATTCTATTGGTAAATATTCACTGAAAAAACACTACAATTTACTGAAAAAACTAGTTTTATAGCATGTATTTTTGGCGTTCTAAAATCTTGGCTTACAATGAAAACCAATGGAAGCTTTGAGAGGTTTTCGCGATTTCCTCGAATTTGATTTTCTAGATACACTCTCAGAAAAAACTGTAAATTTATGAGCGTTTGCACTTCAATTTTCACGGGCAACAGACTTATTTGATGAAAAACGGTCTGATCCCCTAAATAAGCGGCCTTATCCCTTAGATGGTTAGAAAATTAAGAGCAATCCACGTATTCTTACAGTTCTAGCCCATATGTTAGCAAAAATACGGTACGAGCCCATACATTGTCCTCCGGTAGGGTGTAACCCTTCATTTTACTC
Source organism: Maratus michaelseni (assembly GCA_963931845.1). Classification (NCBI taxonomy): domain Eukaryota; kingdom Metazoa; phylum Arthropoda; class Arachnida; order Araneae; family Salticidae; genus Maratus; species Maratus michaelseni. The sequence continues at coordinate 51,106,103 of OZ007594.1, read as the reverse complement.
GTGTTTCGAAAATTTTAACCCGCCAAAACAGCGATTCTGTGATGATTATCTAACGTGCTACGTGCTACGGAACAATAAGCAAAGTGTTATTGTGTTTTAAAGTGCATTATATCCTGTGAATTATAATGCTATATTACTTTGCCCCGTAAAATTACAGGCTGCACAAAATGATGGGCATGGATTTTTTTTTTTTTTTTTTTTTTTTTTTTTTACGGGGTATGACTGGAATTTCTGCTGCCGGCCTCTGCCCGTAATTTTACTGCAATTTTTTTTACAGTGTAAGGCGAGTTTTGAAATTCACGTAATTCCTCATATGCTATATTTTGTTTTTATTCTTAACATTCATGTAATTGATACATTATTCAACCAATCTCATAGATCTTGTTGTTTGACTAAATTTTTTAATAACTTAATGGTTAGAAACTGGCACGACTCCAGTGTCAAGAGTTCATGACAGTCAGGTTCTAATATGGTACGTTCAGAGTCAAAGTGTATCAAGTCAAAAAGAATAAAAAAAAAATGTCTGTTGTTGATTAATATTTGTTAATGGTGTACTATATTTTCAGAGCCATAGTGAGCCAATTACTATTTTCACTTTGTCGTATTCATTTGATCGACTTTATGTAAAAACATTTCACTGCCAAAGTGGACAAGTCCTGTTGTAAATTCCGATTTAAAATTGAATTGCCACCTTAATTATTGTTTTTAGCACTTTCCAACCTAGTTGAAAAGTGCTTATGACTTCGGTTTGTCTGGCCGTCTGGCCGTCTGCCGTCTGGCCGTCTGGCCGTCTGCCGTCTGCCGTCTGCCGTCTGTCCGTGCTCTAACTCCCGTAAATATGCTCGGATTGCTCTGCAATTTTTATATGTTATTATCGTTATCTATAGCATGTTCCCTATTTCAACGGAAGTGTGTAGCACTTATAGTTTTTTTACAGGGACACTCAAAAGAATTCCGTTACATTGCGGTCTATGGGGAAAAATCATTTGCTGTTTATTTAAATAATGTTTCACTATTTTAAACGCATTGAAATTTATATAGATCACTAAGGTGCATTACAAGAGACTTACTACGGAATATTGTGTGTATAGCAGTCATCGTTCATTTACAGGGACACGCAAAAGAATTATCTACTGTCTGTTAACAATAATTCCTGGAAGTGCGTTTTAAGTTACTGAACGCGATTTTAATGTTAACTTGCTTTTTGTCTATTACGTGGTGTGTATAAATTCTGTAGATCCTATACAGGGCAGCACAAAAGTTCGCGAACACATTTCTGTTTATTGACAAACTCCAGACGGAGAATTTTAAAATGTGCTACACGTTTCCTAACTGAACTAAAATTTAGCATCCTATGTAGTATATATACAATTCTATATATCCTATACAGGGCTGAATAAAAGTATTCGGATATTTTTCCGAATATTGTATATGTTGGAAATTCCTGAAATTATGTTTTTAAATATGTTATGCGTTTTCCAAATTGTTTACTTAGAAGTTATCTTTTAGCTTATTAAACGGTATGATTTGTAAAATTATTTTGGAAGCGTTGGAAAGTGCTACATAATCTATGCTTGACGCATGATTTTTCGTTCTTGTTGAATTTTCAAATTATAACCCATATTTTAGTTAGTCTCCATACTGCAACAATAAAAATAAAATTATCCTCTAAATAATTTTAGGATTCAACTAGTGTTAATAAAATTTAAACTTGATTGTCTCAAAAATATAATTTATGGACTTGATCCACTTTAGCTCTGAACGCCTCATATAAAGGTTAGAGGGTTGATATAATTTGTTTGGAATCTCTAGTAATGGCATCTCCCACTACATAACGAGAGAGAGAGAGACTGTTAGACGAGGAGAGAGAGAGGGAGGGAGGAAGAGGGGGAGAGAGAGGGTGAGGGTGAGAGATACTTTTAGACGATTAGAGAAGGGAGGGGGAGAGCGAATTTTAGACGAAGGGAGAGGGAGAGGGGAGGGCGAGAGAGGGAAGAGAGAGAGAGCATCTAATACATTGATATAATTTGTTTGGAATCTCTAATAATGGCACCTCCCATTACATAACGAGAGAGAAAGAGAGAGATTTTATGGTAATTTCCGACTCAGAAAAAGGTCTTTCCATATTTATTAATTATTATTGCGTAATTACCGTTTAGTTTGATCTTTATTAAAGTAATTAAGAAATTGTTTTCACTGTGTCATAATCGGATAAGCTGCATCTTACAATAGACGGATTGCATGAATCTCTCTTTGTCTGTTTACAAATCTGTCTGTTTTTTATTTTTTATTTTTTTATCATCATTTACTTTAAAATTTTTACCTAGAATATTTCCTTTAAAAGTAAGGATTCCACAATTCCACCTATTTTATTTATGCCCCCACTCTCGATATTCGTCTCCAAATTTATTTTCTTTATTTTTTTCTTTTCTTAACTGCTTGACATTCTCCCTGATATATTGTTTTGCGACGAACACAGATATCTAATTTTTATAAAGATGGCGTACTTAGAACAGAAATTACGAATTAATTTTGTGTTAATCCGAATTAAAAGAAGATTTGCAGTTAGTTGTGAAATCGGAATACTTATGCGAAATTTTTTGTCAGCAAGATTATTTTCGCTTTTCGTTTTAACTATTAAAGGGAGGAAAATACCCCCCCCCCCTCGCAGAATTTGAGTGTTGTAAGAGATTAAAAGCTCTATTATATATATTTTTTAATTGTATTTATCGATTTGAAAAGTTTGCATCCATGCACATATTTTTTGTTAACGGTGAATCGAGAAATCTAATTTTTATAAAGACCACATTATTGGAACCAAATTTATATTTTATCACAAAATGCTGATTTTTGTATAGAAAAAAGAAATAAAACACTAATAGACAATGATGCAATTAATAATGCGAATAGGGATTGTTAATAAAGAAGGGGAGGGGGGGGGAGGAGAAATTACTTATTTTTTTAAATATCGCATTTAGTCCACATGACAGATATTATTATGACAGAGTAAAATACCGGGCCTCGCCCGCTGTCGGGCCGATTCAGATATTCAAGAAAACGAAAAAACAGACCGGTAAATTTTTAATTTATAAGAAACATGACCTCTTTTTTTTTTTTTTTTTTCTTTAATGAAATTAAGGATAAAGTGTTTTGAAAGGAATATTAAACGAAACCCTTTGTGCGATCTTCGAGCACACTTACCCACTTGTTTAATTTTTTTTTTCACCATCATTTACTTTAAAAATTTTACCTAGTATATTTTCTTTAAAAGTAAGGATTCCTCAATTCCATCTATTTTACTCGTGCCCCCACTCTCGATTCATCTCTATATTTTCTTTCTTTCTTTTTTTTTCTTTTCTTAACTGCCTGATATTCTCCCAAACAAATATGTCAATTGGAAAACTTATAAAAGCTTCAAATAAACTGAAAAGCAAAATTTGGGCCATTTTATTTTTTATTTTGTATTTATTTTTTTATTTTGTGTATGCGACGTGTGAAGAACGAAAACACTTCTGCTACGAATTATTTATAAAATACTTTTCAAATATATATTACCTACCCTGTTTACAAAACCCACGCTCTGCTTTTGATGATGGCTACTGTATTCTCGACATTCTAAGGGTTTCACGTAATTTGCTTGGAATCCCCGCAACTGCAGTTTCTTATTACATTAATGTTTGAGAAATTGAGGAATATAGAGACACCGTGATGATTGCCACGGGCTTCAGATTTCTTTACTGATTATAAATAGTTATTGGAAGCTCTGTGGATAAGAAAATTGTCTGAATTGTAGTCTGAGTAGATGATTAAGTTAAATTAATCAAATGAACCGTTAGGTTTTGGAGAAAATTGATATTCAATAGTTTAGAAGCGTGAAATGGGTATTGTAATATAGAGTGGGATTTATAAAGCTTCTGAAATCTTTATCAAACCTAAGTAATTTCTTCGATTAAATTCGCAAATTGATTAATTAAGGGGGTCATAGGACTTTTAAAATGTCGAAAACTGAAAAACAATGACCATATTTGTCATTTTATATCTTAAAAAGTATGCATTACAAAAGTACAGTTTTTGAAGGAGGTAATAGATACTTGTTTCTTCTTTCAATTTTTTTTTGTCAGATCATAATGGGGAAAATTAGTTCTTACAAGGTTTTTAACACTTTCCAACATAGTTGAAAAGTGTTTTTGAATTCGGTTTGTCTGATATCTGTCTGTCCGTACTCTCACTGCCGTGAATATACTGGGATTGTCATGTAAGTGATATATGGTATTGAAATTTACTAATGGTATGTCTGGTATTGTAAATGAAGTGTGTAGCACTTATAGTTCCTTTACAAGGACACTCAAAATAATTCCTTTACATTACGTTCTATGGAGAATAATCATTTGCGGCTTATTTTAATGATGTTACAATATTCCAAACATATTGAAATTGATATATATTACTGAAGAGCACTACAATAGGCTTGCTATAGTTTTCGTATCTAATTATACTTGTGAGACTTGTGCTTACACTTAACCTAAACAAAGTGCGTCTATTTATAGCACTTTCATGTTTTAAAAACAAAACTGTATATTGTTTAAATACAATTTTCAAAATTTTAGCGCTATAACACCAAAAAACTTTTTTTCAACAGAAAAAGATGAAAATTTAGGTTTACATTATAGAGCCTGCCATATACTTATATCCTGAACATTTCATGAAAAAATATCGGAGGGTTTTTTAACTACCTGGTGGACAATGCCCCAAAACCACATTTTTTGAAAAATGACCTTAAAGTTCTCTCTTTGAAAATATTCATATTTAACACCTATTAAGAGTGTTATTCATTTTGTTTTAAAGTGTTCAGAAATGATTACTCTTTAAAATATAGAGAGTGTCCCAAAAGTCTTTGACACATTTTAAAATTCAATAAAAGATCAAGCAATTGGCGTATGACAGTGCGGTTTGGACGAAAATGCTCTTTATGATAGGAAATTTTGTTTAAGAAAATTAAAAAATTAGTTCAAAAAATTTCTCATAGATGGCACAGCGCCATCTTAATAGCCAGAATTTATCAATACTCGTTCTGCTGAGTTCGATTAGACGAGTGAAGATGGATATATGAGTATTGTTAACTGTTGGAATGTGGGTTGTCATAGTTTGGACAAAAACTGTAGACGCCATTGTTATATATAAAGGCATTCTACCTATTCGATAACTTTCCAGAAACAGCGCCAGCTATGAGAAATTTTTGGAACTTTTTTTTTTATTTGCTTAAACAAAATTTCAAAACATAAGAAGCATTTTCATCCAAACCGCACTCTCGTAAGCCAATGGTTTGATCTTTTATTGAATTTTAAAATACATCAAGGACTTTTGAGACACCCTGTATATTTTTACCAGGATTGCATTTTTTTTAAGGTCTAAAAGTCCTATTACCCTTTAAGCGATTTAGTCTAAAAGAGAAATAATCCTAGTTCCCGAAACGTCAGTTGAAGCTTACTGTGAGGACCCGAAAATTTTTCCATTGGAAAATTAATTTCTGAAACGTCAGTTGAGGCTTACTTTTGAAACTTGAAAAGTTTTTGTTGTCTGTTTGTCTGTATGTCTCATGATAACTGTCGCAAAATCCATCCGATTAGCTTGTAATTAGGTAGGTATATTGGTGAGGTACCCCTAATTAGCTTATGTTGTTTTTTGTTAAATTTGGTTTATTCGTTCGAAAAATATGGAACATTTTCTTTTACGTCAAAATGCTTTTCTATGGGAATTCAGACGATTTTGTGTTAGAATTAATCTTTTTAAATACGTGAGAAATTTCTTGCTTTCACTTTCACCAAGGACCAATCCCTCATAAGAATTTAGAGAAACCGTTGTGTTACATTCATTTATGTGCTTATTTGAACAATTAATCTATAATGCAAGTTTAAAACATTACAGTGAACAAGTATATTCTTTATAGAGACTTTAAGGGGCAGGTTACCTTTTAAAGTGTCAGAAAATCATTTTTTTAAATAGCTTACATTAAATATTGTTTCTTTAGGAACATTTAAAAAAATTGCTTTAGGAGGGAAGTTATGCCCAAAATAGTTTTTAATACCGCTTTTTTTTATATGATCAAAGGGTAATTTGATCTTTAAAGGCAATTTTCTCAAAATTTCATTGCACGCATAATTTCTAAAAAAAATTCATGAAATTTTCACTGAAGGTATAAACTTTATAGATGCACAAAATATACTATTATGTTCATCAATAAGAATTTTAGAAACTATAACTATTTTTATTTTTAAAAAATCTAAATTTTGAGATTTTATTTAATTTTTTTTTTCTCGAGAACTAATTATTATATTAAAACAGGTATTCAATTATTAATGTATAGGAGGGAAGTTTGCATCAATGTTATTATTTAATATTTATTCTTCATATAACCAATTTTTGCACTCAGACATTACCTAAAAAACATGGTTAAAAGTTCCATAAAAACAGTCCTTCATTATCAAAAACTGTAAAAAGTTTCACATAAAACTGTCATAATTACACAAAATGCTTTAACTCCGACTGGAGCATCCTGAGTTGTAATCCTCAAGCATCCGTCTTTTCGCTATATATCTGACTGAGGGTTGAAGAATTCCCTTTATTCGCATTCGATTCCCTCTTTTTTCCCTCTCCTTCTGACATCTTTTTTTTTTTTTTTTTTTTTTAGTATGGTACATGCAATGCTAGATTGCCGCTGGAAAAGAGATGTTGGAAGAAGAGGGAAAAAGAGGGAATCTAATACGAATAAAGGGAATTCTTCAAACCCCAGGTAGATATGTAGCTTGAGATGCATCTCAAGCTACATATCTACCTGGGGTTTGAAGAATTCCTCCTGGAGTATCGTCAGTTATAACCCTCAAGCATCCATGGATGCTTGAGGGTTATAACTGAGGATACTCCAGCCGGAGTGAAAGCGTTTTTGTGTAACGGTGATAGTTTTATGTGAAGCTTTTTAACATTTTTAATAATGAAGAACTGTTTTTATGGAACTTTTAACCATATTTTTTAGGTAATGTCTGAGTGCAAAAATTGGTAATATGAAGAATAAATATTAATTATTATATTTTTTCCGGTTTAGGTCATTTTAAACACCTATTATATTTCTACTCAACAAAAAAATTTGGGGTCACTATGGCAATTCAATTATGAGAAATCCTACGTGCAAGACTGATAAGGCGAATTCATTTGTTTAAAAAAAAAAAATCTATTTCAAATTAAGTTAAAAAAAAGTTATATGCATTGAGAACACATTAGCCTATATTTCTTTTATTGTGTGTTTAAAATTCCATACATAAAAGTTAATCCGATGTGGAGTTATTGCAATCCATATTAGAGCCACTTTTACATGTAATTTGTCAGCTTCAAAGGTACCCGACCCCTTAAATATCAACCATTTGAAAATAAATTACAAATGTCGAACCCGCAGGAATGAAATACCTTAGTGGGTATTTACTTATTATCCGGGCTAGGTCACATTGGCAGCCATTTTTGGCGATCTATCTCCTGGCCCGGATAACACATATAAGTACCCCTTAGGGTATAATAAAATTTGTGTATTTATGACACTGACTATGGAAATACTCACCGTTCTGGTTTTGTTCTGTTCGCACATGAATGAAAGAGCTTGGGTATCAGTGGCGTTTTCGTCTGTTAACCCTAACACCTCCTCTTTGCACGTATTCCAGCCACTAGATGCCTAGGAAAAACAGAAAATAATAATATCGTTATTTGAGAACAATATTTAAATATTTTTTGAAATTTTTGTTTATCTTGCAATATTTCAAGATTTCGTGTTTATAGCCATATTAGACTTGCATTTTGAGAATTATATTTTTAAATTTAAGAAAATTAGTTTTTGACCTGATGTTATTTAAAATTATGTAACCTGTTACTTATGTTAGAGCATTTTGAATAGTATCTGATAGGATAGTTAAGAAATTAATTATTTAAATAAAATGTTAATATTTTATTTAAATATAGTTAATATTTTTATATCAATGTTATTACTTTTATGGATTTATTTATTTATTATTTATTTATTTATTTATTTATTATTTATTAATTGATGTATGATTTATTCAATTAATGTTATGTTAGCTGTGTATTTTTTTACACTGCAAAAAAAGATAAATGTTTCTTAATCTATGAAAATATGATATAACCACAAACGAAAATATACTATCCCTGTTTCCGAGTTACCTACGAATCTGAAAAGCGTTTTTTATCTTTAGAAATCCCAGAAATCGATATTTTTTTGAGATTTAAAGAAGTTTATAAAATCAAAGTTTCTTTTGCTGCGACTGATGTTCGGAAACGTTATCGATTCGTTTTTATAGCGTATTAATGAGTTTTTTCAACCCGGAATATCAGTTTTTATGGTGATATCCATTCTCAATTAAACACTTTCAGCTGCATAATTTAATTTATTACATGCAAGAATAACAAAATAATATTAATTTTAATGTTAATGTTAATGCTATTAATTTATCATGTTTGTCTCTAAAATATGTTGGTTGAACATGAAAATCTTTACTTGTGAATTGATACCATCCGGAAAAACTTATATTCCGGGTTCAGAAAACTGATAAATTGTAAAATTCTGTAAAATTTACTCAGAAACGTTTCCGTGAAATCAGTTGCAGTAAAAGAAAACTTTGTTTTTATAAATGAGTCTTTAAATCTTGCAAATATATTGGTTTCTGAGCTTTCTAAAGATAAAAAACGCTTTTCGGAATCGTAAGTTACTCCGAAGAAACTATTATATATTTTCTTTTGTGGTTATATTATATTTTCCTGGATTAAGAAACATTTGTCATTTTTTACAGTGTACATCAATAACCGTCTAAAATGAAAATGTATCTGGTTCCATGTCGTTTGGTGTTAGCAGGTTTTACTGGTATTAAGTCATAAATTGTCATATATTAAATCGTATACTAAAATCCTTTATATTAATATAAAAACTATAAAATTTATTCGCAACGAAACGCTTTATTTATTAAATACATCACTATAAATAATTTTATTGTAAACACGTGACTTTTAACTTTGTCGAAAACTCTCCTTACCTCAAAACAGTTCTGAACTTCATGCACATCTTAATTAGATTTGGGGGTTGATAATCAAATATTCAAGTGGTGGACAAAATTATTTCGTGAATTACTAAACTTAAAGCCGTGTTATTTGATTGAATAGCCTAAAATGTAATTGTTATGAGATCAAACATTTAAATAAAGTGCTTAGTTTATATATTTGTATTGATTTATTATTTTAATTTAATTATTTTTATGGATATACTTATTTAATATTATTTATAAATACATCAATATTAATAAACATTATTGTAAAGAGGTAATTTTTAGCTCTACTCTAAAATTCATTCTTATCTCAAAATATTCTAAATTTCGTGCCCATCTCAATTAGATTTGGGGTTTGATAATCAGATTTTCAAGTGGCGGACAAAATTATTTCGCGAATTAATGAACATAAAGCCACGTTATTTGCTTGAATAACCTGAAATATAATTGTTAAGAGATAAAAAATTTAACTAAAGTGCATAGTTTATACATTTGTATAGATTTTTTATTTTACCTTCATTATTTTTATTGATATATTTATTTAATATTTTTTATAAGTGCACCAATATTAATAACTTATTGTAAACAACTAACTTTTAACTGTTCTCTAAAATTCATTCGTATCTCAAAATATTCTAAATTTCGTGACTATCTTAATTAGATCCGGGGTTTGATAATCAGATTTTCAAGCGGTAGACAAAATTATTTCGTTATTTACTAAATTTAAAGCTATGCTATTTGCTCGAATAACTTAATATATAACTGTTAAGAGATCAAAATTTAAATAAAATGCATAATTTATATATTTGTATTGATTTATTATTTTAATTGAATTATCTTTATAGATATCTTTATTAAATATTAGCTATTAATAAAAGCATTTCTTAATTTATCTGAATTATAATATTACAAAGATAACATGTTAAAATAATTAGTGTATAGTAACTTTATATTTGTATTTATGGAATTATACAAGCACAACTTATACTACGTAGAGTTCTATTATGCTGCTTGAATCATGTATTGTCAGAGTATAATCCTATTTTTAAATTAACGTCAATTCCAATTTTAATAAATTTTCTATTATTTTAAATAAACTTTTATAAAGGATTAAATAATTTTAAAGTTTTTAAAAATAACAGTGTTACTTGAAAAGTTGTGAAAGGATGATTGGATTATATAAAGCACAAGCAAGCAATAAAGCTTTAAAACTAATTCTTTAATAAAAATAGTTAATGAACCCATTTGTTCCGAGAAATATTTTTCTGATTCTCTATATTTTTAACAGACACCTCTTTCTCTTGTCATCTATTATTAACACCAGATGACATATTTAAAATTTGTCGTTCAATTACTCGTTAACCCATTTTCATCTATAGCGTATATATCGGTTCATTTCGAGAATTTCTTTGTTATTCAGATATTGCGAATCCATACCGGGAATTCCGAAAGGGGTATTTTTACTTTACATAATCACGAAACAGTTTATCATTTCAAGGGGATATCCAATTGCAAGCAACTCCACTTGAGTATATGAGTAATTGTATATCACACCTTAAAGGAGCCATGCAAAAGAAAAAATAATAATAAGTATAAAAAAAAAATGCACTGAAAACAGAAAAAGAAGCTATGGATTGCACGGTCAACTTCAACAACCAATCCGAAATTAGTAAGCTAGCCAATCAAGATTTAGCTTGAGAAGAGCAGCCAATCAGGAATTACTTGTGATTTAAGACCGAAAGAGAATGATAATAATGAGTAGGAAGAGCGAATTGAATAAAAAAAGGATAATTTGAATAGAAAAAAGTGAAAAATGGAAGTAGAAAGTTATGTTTAACTGTTACAAAAGGAGATTCGTTCGCTAAAAAGCAAAGTGAAGCAAAAAAAAAGCGTAAAGCTGCCCCAATAATAAAAAAAAAAAGCAGTTTTCATTGCCTTACATTTAAATATAGTTATGTAAAGTTTAGTATATGTATAACATAATCACGTAACGTCTGTCATTAAATAAAGCAAAAATTACTACTCAAATTTTCTGGTATGAATTCGGAATTTCTGAATAAAAAAGGAATTCCTTGAAATGCGCGCTTCGAACGCAAATAGGGTTAATTTTTGCCTGGCAGATAAACTTGACAGAGGGAAAATGTGCAGCCAAAAGAAGTGTAAGATCATGGACAACAGCAAATTTAGTAATTAGGCTGTATTCAGAAAACAAAGACTAAATATAATAGTGAATAGTTCGAAATAAGTAGTGAAACGGATCGCTGTTGTTTTTACATTCTATGTATCTGACGTAGGTGTAAAAAACAATGATTATTTCAGTTTAACCCTTATACCCGAATTTTTCTTTTAGAATTGTGTTTCTTTTATACTTATATTAAGGATTACACACCAGAAATTTTAAGATAGATTTTTAACTTTATTTTGTAACATATTTATACGTTTTATGTGAATTTTAAAGGATTAAAATTTCTATATAAATATAGTGGTTGCGAAGAACTCGATTTATTTATTAAAAGTAAAATAAAAAGTGTTTCAAATTTGATACTACAGACATTTAAGGGTTAACTTTTGAATACCACTTTTTTAAAAATAGCAATCTTCTCCTTATTTATTAGCAAATGTATGTCATTAAATATCACAAATACTATTTTTCGAAATTAGTGGTATAAATCCTGAAAAAAATATATGATATTGTTCTTCGCATAAAATCCTGCCAATCGAAAAGATATCGCCCATAGGTTTAACATTAGCGAGGGGAATTGGAGAGTTACTGACTAACAGCCTTAAACACACTCATATTAAATATAAAAAAAGTAAAATGCTTAATTTCAGATTTTTATTAGTACAGACTCCTAGAGAGAGAGAAGTGAATTTATTTACGACTTTAGACAGAAGTACCTTACTAGAACATCAAAAGAGACAAAGAGCTTAGTTCTAATTACCAACGAACTATTAGAATAATATTAGTGATAAAGGTCGTTTTTAATAACGAAAGTATCAGTAATAAAAGTTGTTCTTAATAACGAAACGTGACAAAGCGTCTAATTCAGTTGAATATCTAATCTTCAGACAAGGAAGTTATCTGAGATATGATCTTTTGATCTTCAGGTGATTAATTGCGATAAGTTTCGTTTTTATAAAGATTATTTAAATATAATGGTGAAATTTACAAATGAATAATTATTAAAATGAATTAAGGATAAATCTCGCTAGTAATAGTAATATTTTATCCACATAATTTTCATGCATTTTATAAACAAGAACGAAAAATCATGCGACAAGCATAGATTATGCAAGACATCCAGTAAACTGAAACGAAACTTCACCGTTAAATAAGAACTGAAACGAAACTTCACCGTTAAATAAGAACTGAAACGAAACTTCACCGTTAAATAAGGTGAAAGAAGATATGTAGTAAACAGTTTAGGAAAGATATAATACATTTAAAAATACAATTTAGGAATGATATAACACATTTAAAAATACAGTTTAAGCAATTACCTTCTATATACTCAAAAAAGTAGTCGAATTATTTTGTTCAGTCCTGTATATGATCTATAAATTTGCATTTATACTACATAGCATGCTAAAATTTAGTTCAGTTAGTCTAAATTCACATTTAGAAATTTTCGCCAGTCGATGGAAATGCACTCGAAATCTTTTGTACAGCTCTGTATAATTGTCTAAAAACTTTTGTGCACACCAAATATTAAGCTAAAATTTAATTCAAGTAAAAAGAGCATAAGGCACCTTAAAACTCACTTCCAGCAATTACCAACCATAAACGACAATGTATCTTGTTCTTTGCGTAATCCTGTATATGAATTTATTTATATTCCACAAGCTTCTATTAGTCTACTAAATATAGTTGAGCAGAAAAATGCGTGTCGCAATGAAAAACAACCCTTAAGCAATTCACTCCCATAGTCAGTAATACTTGCGAACTTACTCTTTGTGTAGCCCTGTATATGATCAACAGAATTTATACACACCACGTACTAATGCAAAAATTTACTTTAACTTAAAAACGCAAATCAAAGTTGAAGACGCACTTACATAGACTGTAATTATCCCACTAAGACTTTAACCGAATTCCTTTGTGTGTCCATGTAAATGAACGACAAACGCAATGCACACCATACTTTTCAGTGAGCAATTTACAGTGCACTCCAGTAATTCATACGAATTTCATTAAGTTTAAAATAGTTAAACATCATAAAATTACACTACAAACGATTTTTCTCCGCAGAACATTGTGTAACAGATTTTTGTTTTTGTTTGACCGTGTAAATGAAATGCTTTGCACCCCATATTTTACAAAAAGCATATTTTAGTGCGCTTCATAATTGATATCAATTTCATCCTATTTCAAATGGCGTAATATCATCAAAATACACTTGAAACGATTATTTCCCATTGACTGTCCCTGTAAATAAGTTATTAATGCTACACACTTCATTTTCAATAGGGATCATTCTATAGTAAGAGTCAATAACATACAAAAATATCAGGACAATCCGAGTATATTTACGAGAGTTAGAAAAGCCCGGAATGGACGGACAGACAAACCAAAGTTGTAAACACTTCTCAACTAGGTTGGAAAGTGTTAATAGTACAGGTAAAATAGATCAATAATTGAGTAAAATACAACAACTGATGGGCATTCACGAAAATTTGGGAAGAACTTCGTTTTGGCACTAGAAATGTAGATCCGATGAGTTCCCCAAAAATAAAGTTGTTTTACCCTGTTTTAATTTTTTTCTTTGTTTTTTTTTGGGGGGGGGCGGAGGGGGGGGAAAGAGGAGAAATTTTAACTCAGGGAAAAGGAAAATCTATTTTTTTTAAGTATATCAAGTAGGGTATCGTGAGTTATGCATTTTTTAATTGTGAATCGAACGACACTTTCCGCAAGTCGATACGATCATTCGTTACAAAGTTATGCCAGGTTTTACAAATACAAAGTCGACGATTTACCTCAGTGCAGTTAATATAGGTTTTTATAGAAACAACTCATGACCGTTCACGAAAATTTGGGAACAATTTTGTTTTGGCACTCGAAAAGAAGATCCGATGAGTCCTCCCAAAATAAAGTTGTTTTACGGTGTTTAGGGTGGGGGGGGGGGTGGCAAATAAGGACATTTTAATTCAGGGGGGGGGGGGATAATTCAACTTTTCAAAAATAAAAAAAGTGGGTATCGTTTACTATGTATTTTTAATTCTAAATCGAACCACACCATCCGCAAGCCAATACGATGTTTTGCTACAAAGTTACGCCAGGTTTTAGGAATACAAAGTCGAAAATTTTATTTCAATGCAGTTAATATAGGTTTTTACAGAAACAACCGAAGGGCATTCACAAAAATATGGGAATAACTTTGTTTTGGCACTAAAAAAGAAGATCCGATAAGTCCCTCAAAAATAAAGTTGTTTTGCGGTGTTTAGGGGGAGCAAAGGGGGCAAAGTATTTTTTTACCTGCAATGAAATAAAATTTTCGACTTTGTATTCCTAAATCCTGGCATATATTTGCAACAAAAGATCGTATCGACTGGCGGATGGTGTGGTTCGATTCTGAATTAAAAAATGCATAGTAAACGATGCCCCACTTTACTTATTTAAGCAAATTTGAATTATTCCCCATGAGTTAAAATGTTTGCCACCCTATAAACACCATAAAACAACTTTGTTTTATGGGGACTCATCGGATCTTCAATTCTAGTGCCAAAACAAAGTTCTTCCCAAATTTTGGGGAATGACCATCAGTTGCTTAAAAAAAAAAAAAAAAAAAAAAAAACCCTATTTCACATGTACTGTAGAAAGAGTGTCCCTTCTATTTATGAACAATAATAGTGGTCGTCATCTGAATATTCATCAGTCCATCTATAGTGAAATATTGCACACATTTTAAAATACCTTTAATCATACTTATGTTAAAGATATAAACAAGAAATAAAAATCATCCGTCAAGCATAGATTATTAAAAATGCTTTCCAACACTTCCAAAATACTTTTTAAAAACTTCACCGTTTAATAAGCTGATACATGAGATATCAAAATAAACAAGTTGGAAAACACATAACAAATTCGTAAACCCAATTTCATCAATTACCATCTATAATCATAAAAGTATCGAAATTCTGTTGCGCAGTCCTGCAAATTATTTATAGATTTGTATATGTACTACATAGTAATGCTAAAATTTAATTCAGTTAGGAAACGCATAACACAGTTAAGAATTTCTCTTCAGAAATTCCCGTCAATAAGTGAAAATGTACTCTAATTCTTTTGTGCAGCAATATATATGATCTATTGAATTTATACGCACCAAGTAATATGCACAAAAAATTAGTTCAATTTAAAAAAATTATACCACATCTGAAAACACACTTTCAGCAATTATCGCTCATTGACAGTACTGTAATAGAATTTGTTTGCGTGTCCCTGTAAATGAACGATAAATGCTAGACATACCCTACAGTAATAATCTTGTACTGCACCTCACTAATGCATATAAATTTCAATATGTTTGAAATAGTGTGACATTATGAAAATACATTGCAAACGATTTTTCTCCATAGGTCATAATTTTACGGATTTTTCGTTTTTTGAATGTCCCTGTAAACGAATTATAAATCCTACAGACTTCATTTCCAATAGCGAACATACCACATAGTAAACCTCACTAACATATATGAATTGCATGGCAATCCGAGTATATTTACGCGAGCGAGAGAGCAGACAGACAGACCAACCTAAGGCATAAATAAACACTTTTCAACTATGATGGAACGGCTGAAGTACAGAAGCATAAAACAAGTTGCAAATTGTAAGTCAAACATGACAAATGAGGTGCATTTGTACTTTTATTATTTCAGTGAAATTAATTATATCGTCTGTTATTATGATATGATTAATTTCCGTAATAAAATAAGTACATTTTAAGTTGGCAACATTTTATTTTTTGTTGACATTCCAATAGGAAACTTAAGCCTAGCTTTGAAAATTTCAGATCTTGAAATCCATATTTAGACTCTTTTTCCATTTTATATTCATTTCTCGGAAACATCTATCCAAAAAACTGTCGGTAGATTACAGGATTGCTATATGATTAAACAATTTGAGTATCCAAATTCGGTTTTTAAATTCAGTAATACGGAAATAAGATGACTCATTTTAAATAGGACGTACTCATCATGACAACTTAGAATCGTTACCTATCATTGGATACAATTGAATTAATTACGTATAACAGGATTTAATAGAATAAAGAAAACTTTTATTAATATCTTTTTAAGTTTTGATTCGATTTTCATAAAATTTGAAATGGCTCGACAAAATTCTGCAACGATTATATATTTATTAAATTTCAAACCATTCGGTTGGGTAGTTTTTGCGCTATTATATGCGGATAGACGCAAAGACCAGACGACGACTATAGGTGCTACGTACAGTGGAACTTCCCTTTAACGAAGTCCCTATTTAACGAAGTTTTCTACTTAACGAAATTTTCTGCAGAACTTTGACTTTGAACACCATTAGCATGTAAATTAATGTCACACATTACGAAAAATGTATTCTATATAACGAAGTTTATTCCACTTTTGTACGTGTAGAGAATTCAAATTAAGCGATTGCTGTTCGAAGGATATGCAAATTTATTTCAGCGGATTCGATTGTATGAGAATGAACACATTTAAATAATTTCCATTCTGCTTGGTGCTAAATAAAACAATTTTTTTTCACACTAAGAAAAACACTTGTTATCACTATTCTCCCACTCCGAGACTCCAGCGCTGACAGTTGGGGGAAGTCAAAATCCCCTTTTTACCTTCAATGATATAGAAGATGAGGTGTCGCAATGGCGTCAGATGCATTGACACAAAAATATCTATTAGAGTCAGACAGGTACCATTCTGACCTTCTATTGCTGATAGACAATTGCTTTGTACATCCAAAAGAACGTGTTTCAAAATACAAATCGAAGAGCATCAAAGTTATTTTTGTTCCTGCCAATACAGCTAAACTTCAATCATTAGTCTAAGGAATAATAAAAAATCTTGAAGTACATTATCGAAAAAGACAGAAAAAAGCCGATGTAGTGAAAACATTAGTTTGAGATTCTGTGTATCAGAGCTGATGAAAGCTTGGGCCAAAGCTTGGGAATGTGACGTGATTTCATCGACCGTACACAACTGTTTTGTAAAAGACGGCTTCATAATTAAAACTGAATCAAATGCTTCTGAATCTAATACCTGTTTGTCATATCTCTAGAAAAATTTTCATGAATTTAATTTCTATTTAACAAATTTTCTTCATAAGGAAGTTTTTAAGATGAGACTTCGTTAAATGGAAGTTCCACTGTATTTATATAATTGCACCTAAAAAGACAAAGGGCGTAATTTATTTGAATTTTCAGCTAATTATAATAATGATATCAGTGCCAGACTTTTCGTTTTGAATAATGGAAACGTGATAAAAGATCTATTTTGCTTGAATGTCTAATCTTCAGATAAAGCGGGTGTCTACAAATAGATCTTTTGAGCTTCTTTTGATTAATTCCGATAAGTTTTCTTTTCATGTTGATTATTTAAACATAATGCTGGCTGTTATTAGCACCTATAACACAGGTCACAGACAACGAAAACAAGCAACCAAAGTGAAAGCGAATTGGCAATATCTTTTAGTAAAGAGCTTACTGACATCAAAGGAGATTTTATGCGTGCTTTTTGAATTTTCATTTGTGTTTTGTATTCGTCGAGATTTGCTTAAAGGATTCTAAAAACGAAAAATATCTACGTGTAAGTGGGTTTGATTTTTGTAATAGCATTTTCTACTTCTTTATGTTAGTGTTTTCTCGTCAAATAGGAAAAAAATATATATAGATGTGTAAATATTATATTTAAAACTCATAAAAATTTTAAAGACTTTAAATAATAAAAACTAGTTTTTTTTGTTTGTTTTTTCATATTAAATGACTATATGTGAGGTGAAAAAATGGTAGAAGAAACCACTTTTTTTGTTGCCGAAAATAGTGAGCCACAATTACTACACTTAAAAAAAAAAAAACTGTTGATTTTACAGTATAATACTGACATCCCAGCTGCTAGTATATGATACCGTAAAATTAACAGTAATTAACAGTAAAATAGGCAGTAATACGCTGCCGTGCATGCGCGGTAGCGTATTACTTCTCCATTTTTTACTGTTTATTACTGTTAATTTTACGGTATAATACTGGCAGCTGGGGTACCAGTATTGTACTGTAAATTCGACAGTTTTTTCTGCAGTGTAGGTTCGTATGGAAAGATTTTCGTTTAAATATATAAATGTATTCAACACTGACTTTAGGTATATTTAAGGTTATAATCTTGGGCTCAGGCTTATGCTGGCGACTTTCGTTTAAAAATATTTAATCAAAACAGACTGGAGAACGCATAGGACCCCAGGTGTAGGCTACCGAATGCCCGATCTCTAAGATTGTTTGGATAGATTTTTATTTGAAAATAAAAAATCGTACAAAATCGAGTGTGTACGCTTCCGAGGGCTGGGGCCCTCAGCATTAGGATCGTTTAGAAAGAAATTTGTTTAAATATAGAAATTCATTCAACAGTGATTTACGGTTTATTTAAGGTTATTAACACGGTATGGGACCGTGTTGTTATTATAAAGCAAACATCTGACAAGTTAATATTATAAAGCGTTATATATAGTATAGTATAAAGCAAGTATATTATAAAGCATTATATTATAAAGCATTATATGTAGTATAGTAGACTTTTAAAAGATCGATATATGTTTTGTGTCTGTTTGTATCACTTAGGCATTTTTATCTATATTTTAATTATTATTAGTGATCTTACTATATTATTATAAAAAAATTCTATGTAATTTTTAAATCGCAGATATTTTAAAAATGAGAAAGATTCTTGTGTAAGTGTGTGTTTCATTTTTGAAATTCTCTCTTCAGCATTAATTTTTTTTTAATATTTTACAAAGGAAGTATAACTACTAATGTTCGATATTGTGCAAATGTACGTCATTTTTTTCACAAATCTTACCATGAAAATATTTTACGTAATGTCTAATATTCTGCTAACATTTTCCCTATAAATTTTTCAGTGAAAATACAAATATAAGTAATATTGTCTACTATTGCGTTAATATTTTCCACATAATTTTTATAATGGAAACATAACTAGTAAATTTCAATATTGTGATAATAATTCATATATTGTGCTGATATATATATATATATATATATATATATATATTTCATAAATCATACTATGGAAAAATAATAAGTAATGTCTAATATTGTGCTAACATTTTCCCTATAAATTTTACAGTGAATATATAACTAGTATTGTAGTACTTATTGTTCTCTATTGATTTTATAATGGAAACATAACTAGTAAATTTCAATATTGGGATCATAACTAGTAAATTTCAATATTGGGATCATAATTTATATATTGTGATGATATATATATATATATATATATATTCATAAATATTATCATGGATATCTAGCAATGTCTAAAATTCTGTTAACATTTCCCCTATAAATTTTGCAGTGAAAATCTATATATATATTTCTCTTACGTGGCGCGGAAATAAGGCTGAATTTCTAGCTTATAGTTTGGCAACAACCATAGTTTCCAGAACTCAGACCAATGAACGGACTAGATTTGGTAAGATCAGCTCCGCTCCAATATGGCGGCCATTATGAGAGCAGTGAAACTCAAACTACCAATTATTAAAAATAAAATAACATGTACGTAATACAAAGCGATTGAGATGATTCCTCATTTTAATTATGAGTAATATCGTTAATTTCAAATGAATTCTCAACTCTTACTTAGAATTTATTACGAATTTCACTCACACAAAAATCGAAAGAATAAAAATATCAACTGTCTAGATTCCACCTGCTGTCATATGTTGCTTGTATAATTATAATTGTTCAATATTGCGTTAATATTTTTTATATAATTTTTACAATGGAAACATAACTAGAGTAAAGTTCAATATTGTGCTAATAATTTCTAAACTAGTTAATCTACAGATCAGAGGCCTCAATGTCAGTTCTACAAATCATTGTTTATTAAACTTACTATTTTTTAATATAATCTGCATAATATTTAATACCCTAAAATTCGATTTTTTAAAAGTAATATGTACATTTAAAAACATTTAAGATTTTTCGAAGCTTCCGGAAATTTTAGAAGAATCACATTAAACACAATTTCATGCAATGGTATGATAAACTACTTATTCTTGTATTTTTTCAGAATAAGAATACACTCTTTCAGGGGGACTCCCCCCTGAACCCCTTCCCCCCGTTGTAACTTTAATTTTATGTGCTCAATTTCCAATAATTGTGGTATTTCATTATTCGAGTATATGTCTGAATGCATTTACTATAGTAATTTCATTAGATTAACCATATCTTTGCACAGAAGATTTTATCATATCCTTAAAAGAATACACTTATATTCAATTTACACATTCAACTTTTTTCGTAATTTTCGCTCGGAAAACCGATTTGATCATATTTTTTTAGTAATTAAAATAGATCATCTATTTCATTAAAAAAAAAAGCATATAAAAAATTAAAATCCCCCGAAAATTAGCTATTTTGTTAATAAAATTTTGCCTCAAAATAATGCGATTTATTTGAATTTTCTTTTTTTTTTATATTACTTCAAATACAGTTGCTAGGCAACCATTTAATGAAACAGAAAAAAAAAAGAAATGCATTGGAAATTTTTGTAAAAAATGAGAAAATAAAATGTTTTTTATCTCTCAAATTGATGCGTAAAATTTCTCAATAATTTATACAATTAATTTCGAAATTCTAATAATATATTAGCAAATTTTCAAAGCGATCTCATTAACTTACGATCTCTATTACCGAAATTTAGCATCCATAATTTAACATTTAAATCAATTACCCCAATGCGTAATTTTCCTTTCGATGAATATTAAAATTAAAAAATCGTCTAACTTCTCATTGAAAAGCATTATGTGTTAAAAGAAAATGTTCTATATTTTTCGAACGAATGAACCAAATTTAACCAAAAACTAGTTGAACCAGCTAATTCCGGGTACTGCGCCCACTTACCTACGTAATTACAGTCTAAAAGGATGCTTTTTTCGATAGTTATCGCGAGACATACAGTCAGACAAATAAACAAACAGACAACAAAAACTTTTCAAGTCTCAAAAGTAAGTCTCAAGTGAGGTTTAGGCAATTAATTTTCCAATGGAAAAATTTCAAACGCAATTCACAAATTCGAGAATGAACTTTTAAAGTGAAAATGAAATGGTAAAACCGTTTTGAAAGAGGTCGTCGACATCAAAAGATAATTTACGTGTAGTTTTTGAATTTTCCTTTGTGTTTAGTGGTTGATCATATTTGCGTGAGGCATTTTAAAAATGAAAGAGCATGTGTTTGATTTTCGAAATGTCACTTCCTTCTTCCTTGTGTGTTAATAGCATTCTCATCAAACAGGAAACAATTCGAGTTTAATGTGTAAATATGATTTTTTGAAACATCCTATCAAATCTATATTATAAAGAATAAACATGTCCGTGAGTAACACTGACATCATATGGACGGTGGCAACGACCTGCCCAATAAATTTCGCTTTTACTGCAGTTTTTTTAGTTTCTAAACATTGCTCAATTTCAATTTTTAAATCGTCGAATACACTGTTAAAATTTTGCAGAAAACTGTCCAGTCATTCGACCGTTTTTATAGAAAACTGTTACATAACCGTAACTTAACCCTATTCTGATCATATCATTGCCCATATTATGGAGTTAAATTACGGTTATGTAACTGTTTTCTATAAACACGGTCGAATGACTGGACAGTTTTCTGCAAATTTTAGCAGTGTAAGGAAAAAAAATGTATTTTCAAATGCAATTTGTTTGAAAACTATAACTCACTCTACTGACTTTTTATGGTTTTAAAATAATTTTCAAGCATGAATATTTAAAAATCTGCATGCAACCCAATTGCGGATGATTAATTCGTTCGCACTTAAAACAATATAAACAGTTCAGCATTTTTTTGTTTCCGTGTATCATTCCATAATCAAATTAAAACTTTACCAATAAATAAATAAATAAAACGTGAATTTAAAAGATATGTAATCGAACTTACGCTCTTAAACGTTGAAATAAACAGAAACATAAAAATTGCTGTAAATAGTAAAATGTTGTGCTGGCATGGGCTAATACGAAACTAACAAAAATGATTTTTGGTATAATTGATGGTCAAGCTAAGAAAATATACTAAATGTGGGAAATTTCATTAGTTAAAAAAGTTTTTAATACTAGGGGATTAAACTCGGGTTCTTTTTTTTTTCTTTAATTGGAAACTTTTTGACATTCAATGTATTTTTTTAGATTGTCCACTAACAACACAAAAAATCATTTTTACATCATGGAAAATGTAAATTATGTATTTAAATAAAGTATTGATTTTTTTAAGCGATACTTTCATATTATCTTCAAGCCAAGGGAAGAAATCAACAAAAATTTTGCTACTTACCGCAGCCTTTTTTATTCGGATAATTTCCATGCTCTTTAAGCGGGTACTTTAATTAAATGTCTGTTAAATTTCTGTTTTATTTATTTCATTTTATGTATTTTAGTTAATTATTCATGAAGTTTTAATTTCGTTATGGAACATTAGCTGGAAACAAATGCTGAACTATTTTTATTGTTTTAATTGCAAACTGATTAATCTTTCGTAATCTGGCTGGACGCAATAGAGATAGATTTAGAAAAAAATTCATTTTCGAAAATTATTTCTAAAACTATAAAATAAAATCACTAAATTGAGATACAGTTTTCAAACAAATTGCATTTGAAAGTACATTTTTCCCTATTGAACGGTGCAAAAATTTAAATTTTGTAATGTTTAGAAGTTTAAAAAATTGCGGTAACATCGAAGACCAGGTGTTGCCTCCGTCAAAATGAAGTCACGCTTACTCGCGAACATATTTTTGCTTTAGATATAGATAAGAAGGTAATTTCAACAGCATGAAAAATTATTTCCTCACATCCATTTATTCTTTTTATGTGATTAAATTACAGCTGTATCCAAATGTATTTTAAATGCTTTTTTTTTTTTCTCTAACGCAAGTTTTACAGTTTGAGTGAAAAAAAATTAATTTTCAAATTGTTCATTGAAAAGTTAAAAAATATATATAGTATAATTAAGTACATATTGAGGAGTCTTTTGCTAAAATGGAACTATATGATACGACCATAATTGCGTAAACATGTTCTTAAAGTTCCTAAAGTTGCATTAGACGAAAACAGCGCTTTATCTTTAAAAAGTCCTTTAAAAAAAATAGTATTCGAAATTTGAATCTTTGCGAAGTACTGCGCAATACATCCGAATTCAAAATTCTGATTTTTTTTTTTTTTTTTTTTTTTTTTTTAAGCAGACCTGCCAAGTCTCCGGCTTTTTGGATACCAGTATTTTATTACAGAAAATGTTGTTTTATTTAATCGGAGAATTCTGCGATTTAAAAGAAAAACATTTTTCTCTAAAAAATTGGTGTGCAAAAAGCCGGAGACTTGGTAACTCTGCTTTTAAGTATTAAATTAAAACAACAACAACAAAAACAAAAAAAACATTGTTTTATCGACTAATTAGGCATATAAAATTACAAATTTTTATCGAAAAGATCAATTTAATAAAGTTATTTGTTTAGGAGTGTTTTAAGTTTGACGCTCTATACTTTTATAGTGTATATTTCCAAGCATTGTTTAACCTAATTTTATTAGAGTTACTGAAAACTCTAATAAACTTAGAAATATACATAATAAACGTATTCATACAATCAGCGTACTATGCACATGAATACATGAATTAAAAGTAATGCCATTATTATATATAACCACTTCTAATATAAAAAATAACATGAATACGGAAAATATTTTTGTTAAGTAATGCAACATGCAAGAATAACGCCCATAAATGGAGAATATTGTTAAAAAGAAGAAAACATGCGATCTCGATAATTTTAATTGGCATCGAATATATTAATTATCGAAATTAAAAACATTAAGAGAGTTCGAATAGCTCTTATCTTATTCAATCTTAATATCCTAAAGGTATTTTTGATAGCCCGTTACATTATACAATGTGTGTCAATAAAATTGAGTAAATGTGTACATTAAAAATAATAATAATAATAAAATAAAAAAAATAAAAGAAAGATTTTTACCTAAATTAGGAAAAATGCTTTATTCCGAAGTAATGTCTGTCTTATACTATGCACTTTTGAAAACAAGTGCTCATTCGAATTGCAGGCGAGGTTCTCTTTCGGTATTGCACGTAGAATACGTTTCACGTGGTTTTAAATTTGTCCAACATTCGGCTGTCGTCCTCGTCGTGAAGCAGTTTATGACAAGTAGAGGAATTGTAGGCCTTGATCATCCCCCATAATCACCCAATTTTGCTCCAACCGACTTTTTTGTACTTGAAATGAGCTTTAATAAGAGAGTAATTTTTGAGTCCAGACATTCAAAGCCATATGATGAGGGTTCTCCGTTGATACTGAAAGAGGACCTCGCCCGCTGTTTTCAGGAATTGCACAGTCGTTGTTTAAAATGCGTTGCGAATGACGCACATTGCTACAGATAATATAAAATGTTTTCCAAATTTAGATAATTTTTATTCATGAACAGATTCATCGAATTTTATTATCGCACATTATGTTTTTAAAATAATTGTATGCACAAACTGAAATTTATGAATTAATAAAAATGCCATTTAAGTTTTCAATTTGATCCAGTTTAAATTTAAAATTTCCATCGCTTCATTTATTGAATTTCCCTCTCTAATGTTGCGGCACTTTGACATGTCTTTTGAATTTAATAATATGTTTTACTTGAAACTTTAATTCAGTTTTGAAGGCGTTATTCTGCAGGATAACATACAATGCTTTGTAGTTTTGTCTAAAATAATAATAATGATAATAATAATAATAATAACAATAATAATAATAATAATAATGAGAGGAAAACTTAGATATAAACGAGCTCAATATTTTCAATTTATATATATAAAGGGTTGAATCTATTGAATTGAAAAATTATGCTATTATTAAACCTCCTTCCTTTTATTATACTGTCATCATTTTTGTGCAATTGTCAACAAAATTATCCTAAGTATAATATTTTTATTAGCATATTAATTTAAATTTATGTACTTAAAGATAATTTTATTGCAGAATGATAAGAAAAAATACAAAATAAACAGATTACGTTTTATACCCACAGGATAGTTATATCTTTCCACAAATGAATATTGTTTAGAAATTTATTCAGTGAACTTATATTAATCTGCGAGGAGCCCTGAATTAAAATGGTTCAGGAAAGAAATTAGTTATAACGAGCTAATCCTTTGCACGTTATAACAAAGTGCGACTGTACTTTGTATAACATTTTTTATTTCTAATAATCGCCCGGAGCAGAGATACTTTTATCGGCTCTAAAGGCTGTATATATTTCTTTGATCAAAAAGACGCCTTACTCTATTTCTACCGTTGTCAAATGATACCTTTTTAAAAAAATTGATTTATAATAATGTTTACTCAGTCCCTTCTAACTGTCGCGAAAAGGGTCCTTCCCTGGCAGGGCCTGCTTATATATGATCCGGTCCTTGACCATAGTTTGTATTGTCTTAAACATTCAATCCCGCTCCTTGTCGCGTTTAACGACGGGTCCAGCTTCGTCTGTAGATTGTAATTTTTTTTTCTTTTTTAAGACCTTAATAAAGGGAACCGGGAGGGACACTATGCTCTACAGACTTGTACTAGTCTGAGCAGTCCCTCTTAGGCTATCAAATAAAATAATTGAATATTTAGTTTTTTTTGTTATTAAAATAATCACAAATCATTTCTAATACACTGAATGTTTGACTTATGATTGTCTTTGTTTAAAAATTACAAATAAATTAAGTATAAAGCCAAATCTTAAAAGATATCATTTGACAGTTGGCACCGGTAGAAATAATGTTAAAAATTTAATCATGTGTATTTTCAATCTTTGCATATACCTGTCAAATCTTCTTTATTTTGAGTACCACTATTTTCGATTAGAAATATTACATTCAATTAATGCACAAATTCTGCAATTAAATAAAGCGATTATTTCTATTCGGAAATAACCAACCCCCAAAAAACCAATTTCACTCCACCAAAATAAGTCAAGGAGTATTTTCTCGCCGGGTCGGTGTCGGGTTTGAATACTTCGGGTTCAAGTCGGGTTTCGGGTTGACGACTTTTTTTTGTCTCGTTCGGGTCGGGTTTCCGGTTAATTTTAAGCAGAAATTTCGGGTACGGGACGGGTACAACCCTGCACGTGCAGGACTCTAGTCCAGTGTATACGATTATTATATTAATAAAGACTTGAACCTTACCTCTGATGAAAATCCATCTTTCCCACAGTCCATAAACATTTCTAATTGACTTTTCGTTAATTCTGAAATAAAAAAAGAAGAATATATTAAATTTATTATTTCAGCTTTTAATCCATTTTATATTAAAAATCATTTCATGTAAGCCAGTATTATTCATTAAGAAAATGCGTTGAAATAATAATTAAAAAAAATACACAAATTAATGACATATTTGAAAGAAATTTCTCTAATCTGTTGAATAATGACTTCTAAGTTAAATATTCCGACATCGTGTAATTATAGAGTAATGAATTCAGAAGCAAATGCGAATAAGAGAAGACAATTAGAGAGTGCAGACAACGTGATGACAAAAATCCTTTAACAAACGGTCATTATAAAAAAAAAAAAAAAAAAAAAAAAAAAACTGAAGGTTTTATGTGGTAATGCAAAACACCTTTAGAAAATGAGAAACGTGATAGTTATAAATAGGCACTCAATGCAATCAAGCAATCTAAGCAAAACTTTCAAGCAATCAAAACACTAAAATTTAATAGCGCTAAATTACTTAAATGACCAAAATGATTTGAAATTACCAAAAAAAAAAAAAAAAAAAAAAAGAAATATTTATGTTTATTATTATATAATGCTTGAATATTTAAGTACGGTTGGTCAGATAGCAAAATTCCTAAAATTATGGTCATACTAAAGTTAACTAAGGTAAATGACGTTTAACTATGAATAATGTTGTCTAAAACTTTAAATTCAATTATTTCGAAACGCTGTTTTTCAGCCGTATTGCATACGATAACATTTAAACAAATTAACAGAATTTGTTTTAATAAAAAAATTAAATTCTCTACAAACTATATCTAAAAAACAAACAAATAAAAAGCTTTTTCAAATTAGAACAAAAAATATGAACCATTTTTATGAACTTTGAATTTTTTTATTATAATTTTTTCATTTGTTTTTACCTTTTTTTTTCTTTCTTTTTTGTTTTGTTTTGTTTTGTTTAAAAGTATAATCGAGAACCAATAATAATATTGACGTATTGCACCTAAAATGGTGCAAGGAAAAACCACCTGTAATTGGTGTAATGAAACACCAACAACTGAGGGGGGTTAGAATGACAGTGGGGTATGTCAAAGAGATTTGAAAAATCTAGATAACCCTATTTTCACTGAACGTATATTAATTTCTGTTCAGTGCGACAGTCAAATAAGTCATAGTTCACTTAGGGAGTCGCTAGAGGGAAAAACAAGTTGGACCATTTAATACAACGGCAGTTTCAGAAAACCCTTCATTTCGCAAATTATTAAATATTGACTTACTCTAATGTTATTCTAACCCCCCTCAATTAACCTGTGTAAAGAAGCACCACAAAAATAACTTCTTTCCTAAAGTTATGAATGCCTATCTGTCAGTTTAATATTCGAACTGAAACCCTTCATCATCCACTAGCTTAATTGCTCATAAAAAATATGCCATACATTGATTCATTTCTTTCGCTTTGTTCAAAAACAAATTTAAGATAGGAAAACAGAAGTTAGAACCAATTTCTCAATCAGTCCGTTTTAAAGAAGAATTATGTTCAAAACAAGTAATTTTTACAAAAAAATGAAAGTAACTTCAAGCAACAGTTTCCTAATCTTGGATCCATCCACCCATCCAAATTTCTATTTTTCTATCTTACATTTGTTTTTGAACAAAACGAAAGAAATGAATCTATGCATTGCATATTTCTTATGAGCAATTAAGCTAGTGGATGATGAAGAATTTCAGTTCCAATATTCAATCGATAGTTAGCTATTGATAACTTTATCAAAAAAAATTATTATTTTTGTGGTGCTTTTTTTACAGCAGTTAATTGTCGGTGTTTCATTACACCAATTTACAGATGGTTTTTCTTTATACCATTGTTGGTGGCAACTTAGTTGCTACCATATTTTTGGTGTAAGACATCAATATTTTTTACAGTGTACATCAAGGGTCGAAATTATCTTTTAAGTTTTGTTTTAAGTTTCAAGAGTATGTTTTATGTTTTAAAAGCATAAACCTTCTTTCTCGATTTTGTTTGAAATCATATTGAATTTCGGGATAAAAACGTGTTATTTAAAGTTATATTTCTTTTTTTTTTTCTGAAATTATAAAGCAGTAAATTCCAAAATAAATAGAAATACAATTATAAAATAATGATTGCGCGAGAAAAAATTTTGCATAAACAATTATATTTAAAAGAATTAACGTTTTCCCTGATTATGAAAAACATCTTCAGAAAATGAGAAACGTGACTATCATAAATATGTAGTCCAAAGCAATAAAGCTAAAAGTTTTAAACAAACTTTTATACTAATATTTTTTATATTTTCCGCTAAGTAATTGTGATGTATGAATCATCTATGTTTTGTCATAGACTTTCGAGTACAATAAGTCTACTTTCGTCATTTCAGCATTGTCGAAGCTGTGTAAATAGTGCTTTTATAGAAATGAATTGGAACACTACTATTATTATACGCAAGTGATGACAAATGACGTATAATTGTGATTAATACGTGTGGTTTTATCATCTCTTTGCGTGATAGAATTTCTATAGTTTTGAAATAAATATTCCGAGGAGATAAATTTTCCCCCATCGGCTTTGAAAATGTCTTATCTCGCAAATTATTTTTGCTTATGTTCCTTTCTTAAGAAATATTTTTCCAGATGAAATTGTAGCATCTCTGTAATTGCAATTTTTTTTTTTTTTTTTTTTTTTTTTTAAGGCTTATTTCGTACTTTTTGGTATTTTGTACATGAA
This sequence comes from Maratus michaelseni, assembly GCA_963931845.1. Taxonomy (NCBI): domain Eukaryota; kingdom Metazoa; phylum Arthropoda; class Arachnida; order Araneae; family Salticidae; genus Maratus; species Maratus michaelseni. The sequence goes on along the minus strand of OZ007594.1, from coordinate 51,076,785 downwards.
TTTTAGTTTTAACATTAAAGCCACATTTTTGAACTTCTGAAATATATCTATTTGAAAATTTGATCCAATACTCAAATTAAGATATATAACCTAAAGTTTTTTCGCCAATGTCTTAGTAACATTTGATATATTCTGAGTAACAATATGGCATTACTTTAATGATATTACTATTACGTTTTTTGTAAATTAGCTGCCTTCATTGGGGGCATAAACATCTGGGGCAAAAATGAAACCTGCCACATAGGCTACCACCAAGTGACATTAGAAACAAATTATACGTTGGATATTATAATTTACAATATTAAGCAACAGATTAGAGTGTTAGATTTATTTCACCAAAACTCGAAAACCCGAAATAGTTTAGTTAGAGGCCCTAAAATGAAGTATACAAGCTTTTCATTACAATGTAAAAAAACATGAAGTGACCCCAGTCGACTTCCGAAATCCTAAATACGTGTCCAAAAAGTAAAGATTTCTTTTATATTTTTTTGCACAATGGAATTGATTGGATTCGAACATTGGACCTCACATTTTGAAACCAGAAATGTTACCTCTGCGCTACTAATGCTGGTTGACATCATCGCAATATTTATCGCTTATACTCTGTGATATCTCTTGGGAGATTTTCTTTATAGAATTGGTCGCAAAATGGTTTAAAAATGTATTATATCTAATTAATAACTAATACTTCGGCCGATTTGTACAAAAAGCTATATACAGTTCTTGCGACAGTGCTATATACACAGGCCTGTCCAACCTTTCAATACGTAGGGGTGCACTTCAGCTGTTGGCAAACAATGAATGGCACCATTATTCACATGACGCAAAACATGCAACAATATTATCTCACTCAGGCCCGTACAGAGGGGGGGGGGGGGGGGGGTAGAGCCGGTACAAATTACCAGGGCCCGGGTCTCCTAGGAGGCCCGGCTTTGGTACTGATTTTTAAATAAATACCAGGAAAAATAGACTGGTATTTTGTAAATAATTTTTTTTATTAAAATAGCTAACAAATGATAAAATTCAAAAGTTGCTTGAACGTCTTTACGGACTAGCTATAAGAGGAAGGTGGGCGGGTGCTCAGGAGGCATTTTAGTTCGAAACAAAATCTAGCTATTATAAAAAATCAGCTGAACACACATAGAAAAAATGCAGACATTTATTTATTCATGTTTTATAGAACAAATATTTTCTAAATTGTAAAACACAATAACAGAAGTTGCAATATCGTCAGGTAATCAGCGCCTTAACTGATGAATTGAATTAAAATTTAACTATATTTTCAATATTTTAAATTTCTATTTAAAATCCTTATACGAAAAGGTGTTACCAATGCATAATAAACTGTAATACCACTATAAAATACTGTAAAAGAAAAATAATAAAATTGTAAGAAAATATTAGATTTTTTAAAAAAGTACTATCCAAACATATTTATTTTCTAATACAGTACATTTCTAATACAGCTGTTCATAATGGAATTTTGCTGTAAACGGAGAAAAAATCATGATCCAGACAAAAAAATCCATGCATTTATATCTTTAAGACAAACAAAAAACTTCTTTAAAACGGAATTTCCTGTACGTTTTCGTTTAAGTATGTTTTACTTTATCAGGTTTATGGTGGGGGGGGGGGGGGGTATTAGAACTATTACCGGGGCCCGCGGTCTTTCTGTATGGCCCTGATCTCACTGTAATAGTGGTAGACATATACACGACCAAGTTCACTATTTTTGAATAGTGGTCTTCGCTTTTCTTAATCACGGAATATCTGAAATTAAGCAAAGCTAATAGTATTACTATTCGGGAATAGTGGTAGATATTTTGAATAAAAAATAAACTAAAATGGCAATCATGAATCTTATACGATGCCCATACATGTTATAGAGTGGTAGCCAGCAGGCCCCTACGATTCAAGATTTCCATCTAAAAATAATTTTCAGAAAAAAAAAAATCGGTCATGTGCGAGTATAAATCGCGCTCAAAGGGTTCCGTACATTGAATTTATTAATTGCTATTTATTAATTAATAAACTCCTATTACCCCTAATTTTTTCATACTTTTAGTTTCAGTAGATTCGGAAATAGGAGGAGGTAGGGCATATTTTTCCAGTACTCTCCATGATATCTCTGAAAATATAATACTTAAAATTAAAACAAATATATTTTTGTGTTCGAAGTTACACGATCTTTCGAACGATACCCTATACGATATACAAAAAGATTTTTTTTTCAAGTAACTTAATTAATATCTCGGCTACTTACCGACATTTTTTTTTTTCGAAAATCAATAAAAAGTATTCTTGGTGGATTCTGCGTCGATAGATACCTCGAGCGGCAGCCAAATCCCCCGCTCACCGCCCAAAAAGTAAAGTTTGTGTGTAACGGAAAAATGCGTTTTTCTCAAAAACTATGTGACCAGGAAAATCTGTATAGTTTTCCTGCAATACATTTCTACTACCCCTATATTTTTCATAATTTTAGTTTCAGTAGATTTGGAAATAGAGGTAGGGGCATATTTTTGCAGTGCATTTTCGGCGATATCTCTGAAAATATGATACCTAAAATTAAAACAAATATATTTTTGAGTTCGGTATTACGAGATCTTTCACACAATACCCCACATGATATACAAAAAGAAAACTTGTTTTTAAAAATAACTTAATTAGCCCCTTAAATTTTTCCTAAACATATTTGTGAATAGCTGATAATCTGAAAATATGTGGGTAAAAACGCTTTACACTTTCCCAAGTTTGAACTTTCCTCGTCCCCACTGTAAAAAATGACCAATGTTTCTTATTTTATGAAAATATGCTATAACCACGAACGAAAATATAATATAATCTTCTGAGTTATCCGAAATTTCAAATAGCATGTTACATTGTCTTTTGAATCCCCAGAAACGAATACATTTTCAAAATTTAAAGAATAATTTATAAAAACAAATTATTTTTAGCTGCCCGAATTTTCCAGAAACGTTTCCGAAGGGTTTTTAAAGTGTATTAATTAGTGTCCTCAGGCTGGAATACCTGTTTTTCGAATGTTATCCATTCTCAAGTCCACGTTTTCAGTCGCATAAGTTAATTTATACATGAAAGAGTAAAGAACTTTATGTATTTTAATGTTATTGTTAACGCTGTTAATTTTGCATGTATGTCTGTTAAACATTTTTTTTTAGCATGAAAATGTTTACTTCAGAATTGATAGCATTCGAAAAACAGGTATTCCGGGCTGAGGACACTAATTAATACACTATAAAATCCCTTCGGAAACGTTTCTGAAAAATTCGGGCAGCTAAAAATAATTTGTTTTTATAAATTATTCTTTAAATTTTGAAAATGTATTCGTTTCTGGGGATTCAAAAGACAATGTAACATGCTATTTGAAATTTCGGATAACTCAGAAGATTATATTATATTTTCGTTCGTGGTTATAGCATATTATCATAAAATAAGAAATATTGGTCATTTTTTACAGAGCATAGTTTACGAAAAAAAAAGAGGCTCTGACAGACGGACGGACAGACACAGGAGTGATCTTATAATGGTTCCGATTTTATTTTTTTTAAGAACGGAACCCTAAAAACATAAATCCTAGCAAAATTAGAAGTACATTTTTCTGAGAGGAGACCCATTTCAAAAATATTTGAAGGGGAACGAGCCAGAAACTTAATCGAGATTTACTCTCTAAATGCCGGCAAAAATACAAACTCGGCGTTTCATCGTGTCATTATAAAAAACTAAAGGCGTAATCTTATTTTATTATTAATTTATTATTATTATTTTTTATTAATTTTTTATTATTTTTTTATATTTATTAAATTATTTTTTTTTAATAATTTTCTTTTTAAATGTTTTAATTATCAAGTGGCCGTTTTTTTTCAGCTTCTCCGATAGCCATATTGGAGCAGTTTCTACCATAGTCATTCCCGCGCGATCGGGAAGAAAGCGTGACCGTTTGACGTCACGCATGGCACTGCCTTTTTTTTTTTTTTTTTTTTTTTTTTTTACACCAGGCTACATCGTGAACAATTACCTCCATGGTTTATGAATGAATCTTTTGTGTTTAGAAAATCTTCAGAATTAATAATGTAATAATATTTGTCTGTAAGGTGCAACAATACAAAATTAACAATCACATTGGACTCAACAATGGTACAAAACACTGCAAACGCTTGACATGAAAAATTGAAGTGGGCATCTCGGAATTGTTAATGACAGTCAGATGCTTTGCGCTTTTATTATATAGATGCTAAAAATATAATTTATTAAGAGATAATTACAAACACAGTACATAAATAGATTTATCGTATTTTAGAAGTTTACTTAGTTCATGTGCTTGAAAATTCTTTAATAACTGAAATTTGAAGCATTAAAATAAAATTATAAATTCATTATGACTGAAAAAAAAAAAAAAAAGACTTACTAAAATTAGAGAATAAATATTTAACAACAAAAAACTGTACATGAGCAATTATTTAGAAATTCAATTATGTTTTCCGTGATTTTGAAAGGCAGCTTCAGAAAATGAGAAACTCGCAAAAACATGTCGATTGAGCAATAAAGCTAAAAGTTTTAAAAGAACCTTTACTATGGCATTTTGTATATCTTCCGCTAAGTAATTGTTATGTCATTTCCAAGTGCAATTGTCTACTTTTGTCCATCCGATTTCTTCAAACTAAATGTAAACGCTTTATGTTAATTCATACATTCTCTTTTGCAGGAATTGATTGGAACGGTGCTGTTATTATACTCAAGCAATGACAAATGACGGATAATCGTGATTATGTGTAGTTTATTATCTCTTTGCGTGACAGAATTTCTATAGCTTTGAAATAAGTATTCGCAGATGATGATTTTTCCTTATAGTTTTCAAAAATGTTTTTGTCCGCAAGAGATTTTCGATTAATAAATATTTTGCTAGATGTAATTGTACTCTCTATATTATAAAGCACAGATATATCCGTAAGTGACGCTGATGTCCGTAATTAACGGTGGTAACACCTGCGCAATAAACGTCACTTTTACTGATTTTTTTTTTTTTTTTTTTTTTTTTTTTAACTTCTAGACATCGCACAATTCAAAATTTTACACCGTCGAATAGGGAAAATTTTTTTCATTCACATACAATTTATTTGAAAACTGTATCCCAATTTACTTTATTTATTTATTTTGATATTTTTTTAAAATAATTTTCATACGCTTAAAAAAAAAAAAAAAAAAAAAAAAAAAAAAAAAAAAAATTATCTCTATCGCGTTCAGCCCAATTTCAAAAGATTAATTCGTTTGCACTTAAAACAATATAAATAGTTCAGCGTTTGTTTCCGTCTAATATTCCGTAACAAAATTTCAATTTCATCAATCAATAAATAAAATAATATAAATAAAACACAAATTTAACAGACATGTAATCGAACTACGCCCTTAAACCACTGGAATTATCAGAATAAAAAAGACTGGTGCAAGTAACAAAATCTTGGGCGAATTCTTCAGCTATTAACTCCTGGCATGCAGATAATAGGAGAAAATGGCTTTTAATAAATTTCCAAACTTTATCTGAATACACAATTCATCTTTTTCATATAAAAATGATTTTCGATGTTCTTCGTGGGCAATCTAAAAATATATATTAAATCTAAAATATCTTTTAAAGTTTTCAATAAAAAAAAATAGTTTTCATCTATATTCTGTAACTCGAGAAGACCGGGTTGGATAATGGTTGGATCCCCCAGTTTCTGTAATTGCGATTTTATTTAACACTGCGCATTCCTCAAAATTGTTAAGCAGGGTTATCAGTTTGGCCTTTTTTTTAATTCAGAATTTTCTGAATCCAAACCGGAAATTCCAAAAGATGAATTATCACTTTATTTAATCACGAAATGCTTGTCATTAATTAAAGCAAAAATTATTATTTGGAATTTCTGGTATAAATTCGGAAAATTCTTAATTTAAAAAAGGCCAAAGTGACAAGTGGCAACCCTGCTTTTAAGATTCAGAAATAAATTCGTTCTTTATATAATAATAAAACTGTGTATTTGTGAGCTCGAATGCACCGATGCAGTTTAAGAAGACAGTTACAGTTGCAAAATTCATGAAAAACAGCCGATGTTTATGTTCCATTTTCTTTCACTGATTCCATTCTCCTCTTTTGCTTCACTGTTTCGTTTCGATGGAATAGTAATTTAACATTAAAATGGTTAACATTTTGAATAATTTCAATTCCAAAACTTTTGATCAAACTAAAATAAAATTTAGTGTTTGGACGTAAATTTAAAAGTAATTAAAAAAAAATTTCTCAAAATAAGGTGTTGAATAATTAAAATTTAGTTAACATTTTAATATTTCCAATTGACTAGTACAGGTATTGTTTTTATACGATCATTTGCGGGAGAATTACAGGAGGGTTATTGCTTTGTTTTCAGGATTGTACGCGCTAAGCATTGTAAAGTCGCAAAAAAAGTGATCACCCCTTACTAATTCTTTTGCAAATAATTGTATTAAAATGTACCTAGTACCAATCGATTAGTAATAACATCTACTAATTCTTAAATTTTGCTTAGGTGATCGTCTACGTGTAGAAATAGCAACAAACTTTAAAATTTTCAATATGAAACACCTAATTTTTGCACCCTATTTGGATTCTTCAATAAACTTTACATTCGGGTACTAAAAGAGAAATCATTTGGTCAACTAGTTTAGGAATTATGCAGGTTTAAAGCTTGGGATTCTTAATGATCATTTTATTTTTAATTGTTGAACAACACATTGCAATGCGGGTAGTTTTTTAAGCATAATTTGAAAACTACTTGACGCAATAAGTTGAAGTTTTTAATTCGCATATTTAAAGCTTCAAGAAATCGATTTATGTTTAAAAAAATTATAGGTTATAGTTATAGTTTATTCATATTTCTTTCAAAAAATAATTTCCAAATATATATTTTTTTTTTTTTCAAAATTAATTTAAAAAAATTAACTGTAACTGTAATGATGTTTTTGGGTGAGATTAGTTTAGGCTTTCAATAAGAAATCCACAACAACAATGTGTTCAAGGTTGCGCAATAAAAACTCTAGGATAGATTGAAGAAGTTTTATTTCATCTTATATTGAGATGTTAGGCCGTATGGGCCTATAGAGAGGCCCATGGGGTCAAAGGAACCCTTTTGTGAATGCGTACACAAGCGTGTCAGGAGCAGTAATGAGATCTTGCTCGTAGCAGAACTGAAATCGACTGATTACAGAAATTCGCCAATAGGGTTGCATTGGCTATTGCATTGCCGATAATACTTTCAGAGGGACCATAGCGCGTTAATGGGAATCTTCGTGAAAGAGTACCATTTTTGGCATAGAACTTCTGCTTCCATCAAAATACAAGCTGCCAAGGATACTTTAACGGCCCCTGGTCATGAGATTGGGATAAAGAATTTGGGAAGGGCGACAGTTACATTTTTCAGCTACAGTAGAGTTATTTTTAGATTAACGAAATATAGATACTCATTAATAATACCATATTAGAAGTTGCTTCATTGCATTGCTTGCCAGATGGTTTTTATTAGCTAACGAGTATTGCGCAGCTAAAAGAATTGATATTAAAAATTCGTTGCAATCTTGATTCAACAAAGTAGAGTATCTATGAATTTTGTATTATATTTTTTAAAAAAGGAAAACGGGTTCCGAAAAAATAACGAATAAATGACATAAGAATTAATTTAATTAAAGGAATGATTATTATTTTAAGTTAAATATTGAGTGATCCGACATTGTGAAGAGAGGGAAATATTGATTTATTAAATAAAAGGGGAGGGTGAAGGATAATATATGATTCCCATATCATAGTAACCCATATTTTTTAAAAGAAATAAATTTTTTTGAAGCTTCAAATATGCAAATCCTAAATTATAGCTCAATCCGCTAAGTAGCAGGAGTTATGATAAAAAATTCCCGCATTGCATGTGCTGCGATTAAAAATAAATTTAAACTTTAAAAGTTCCAAACTTTCAAATCTGTATAATTATAGCATAATTAAGTATAGAAAACGTACATAATAAGTATAGCATTAATTAATAGACGTTATTACCATTCTGTTGGTACCAGTCGCATTTTTACCATTGGTACCAGTCGCAAGATTTGCGGCAAAGTTAGTATGGACGATCACTCTGTTTAAAAAATAAAAATAAAAATAAAAAATCAGGATTGTACTTTTTTTTCAATGTCAATTTTTCAATGTCATTAAATTTTAAGCTCAGTTATCTCTATAAATTTCTTTATCAGGATTTTTAGCAGACCAGAGTAAATTATTGAAATCGATTATTTGTTATCGTAGAAAATTGGAGTTTGGTCGAAGGGGGAAAAAATTACAATAAAGTAGTAAACATCATAATTAAAATTAGTTCTGATGCGTAAATGATTATAGTAAATACTTTATGGCGTATTAATATTAATGCTAATTTACTGCAGTTTAAAATCAAAAGTTTTTGAGATTTCAGGTATTCCCTAAATTACCGGCTTTTCTAAGATTATGATTTTTATCTGTTTATCTTTCGAATTGCCCCAGTCTGCTGTGCTACATGTTTAGAATATCAGCCGATCTCCCAACCGTTTAAAAAGATGGTAGCGACTGTTAGCATTCGCTATTTGAAAATAATAAGCCATATATAATTGTTGTACAGCTTTGTGAAAGTTCAACGCTTTATGGAAGGATGCATTTTGTACATCTGACTGTGTTCAAAAATTAATTTTGGCACTTGTTTACCTTTACCGTTGATCATTTTCGGTTAAAAAAAAAATAGATAGAAAAATCATACGTCAAGCATAGATTATGAAACACATTCCAACACATTCAGAATACTGTAACAATACTTCACCATCATTTAACAATATGAAAAAATATATCGAAGTAAACAAGTTGGAAAACGCATAAAATATTTGAAAACCAAATTTCAGCAGTTACATACCGATTGCCAAAAAAGAATTCAAATTATTTTAATATATATATATATATATATATATATATATATGTGTGTGTGTGTTTTTGAATCATTTTGTGTTTGGGTGTCATCGATGGGGTTGTGTTTTAAAAAAAGTGTGCTCTCAACTTGTCTTTCAAATCATTTCTCTCAACTCGACTTAGTCAACATGTATGATGCATTGCCATGTGGATGTGAATATTATGCAGAAGTTGTGACATTTTAAGGATTCTGTATAATTATTGTGAGTAAAATATTTTATCTACACTTTACGCGTTCATATTTCCAATTTTATTATTTCAAAACTGTTATCTCGTGGTAATTTCGTGAGGTGTTAAATACAGTTTTTGGGATAATCGATGTGAGTGAAATATATTGTATATTCTTAATGGTTTTTTATTTCCTATTTAAATATTTCCAAATTTTAATATTTCCAATTGTTGTCTGGTAATAATTCAGTGTACCTGGATGATTCTACTGATCTTAGCATTATGCCAGTAGAATTATGAAACACTGAATTATTATTTAAAACACATGTGGGTGCATCCAGGCTGATGAGTACATGTGCATGTGTTTTTTCATATCCAATTCATATTTAATTCTCATGTGGTCCAATTTTCCAATGTATATGGTTCATATTTAATTTATTAATCCATTTGTATTTACTTAATTGCAACTCCAATTTATAATTTTTTTCCCCTTTCTCTCTATTTATTTTTTATTTTTTCAATATTCATTAGGTATGAGTAAAATTTGGCCAATTACCATTGAAGCACAAGCTATGGTAATATTATGTTTGCACATGTTAATTATTAGCTATGTGGTATTCTGTATACACAATATCATTAATTATCTCTTTGGAGATTTATGTAGAATGATAATAGTACTTGATATGTTTTTTGAAATTCATAGATATTATAATTATATATATATATATATATATATATATATATATATATATATATATATATATATATATATATATATATTATTAAATATACAATATATATATATATATATACAATATAAAATAATATGCAATACAATATACAATATACAATATACAATATATATATATATATATATATATATGTACAACTTACTAAAATTGCCGAACTAAACTTTATTTCAATTAGGAAACATGTAACACTGTTGTAAAATACCCTTTGGCAATTTCCGACATTAAACGGAAATTAATTCTTTGTACAAAAACCGATTTATACAAAAATCTATACAGTTCTTCACTGAGAAAAATGACACTTTCAAATCTGAGTAAGCTAATGTTTTCATTTTGTTGTGAAACTTTTTGTTTCAAATAGGAAGACCCAATACTTTTAATTCTGAAGTCCCAGAAATACACAGAATATTGAAACATGGACATACTCAAAACTGAGCACATAGAGGTGAGTTCATACTCATTTTTGAAACATGGACATATTGAAATAGGAGCACATGATGTTTTATTCTAGAGTGTGTGCATGTTTTCAGAAATGAGTATATACATGTTGCAAACTTGAGTCATTTTGATTCGGAGCACTTTTGACTCTGCGACCTACTCAGATTTGAGTATTTTTTGCTCAGTTTTGAAAATGTCGTTTTTAGAGTGTTGGTTTATAACATATTCGCTATATGGGAACTCGATCGGACGTACCGTTTGTGAATTATCGTGTTCATACACACACAAACACACACTTTCACCTACACACAAACACACACTTTCACCTACACACAAACACACACACACACACACACACAAACAAATCATGATTGCAGTAAAAATTACAATTACATCCTAATACTATGTGTTCGGAAATTAAATATTGGGATTTTCAGACAGTTTTAAAATATTCAATTTATTCGATTCTTTGGTTTAACTTTCGGCTCGTTTTGTTTTCGGATTTTACTGTATTTCTAGTTTGGGAGAAGTTTGTGGTTGCGTCCGATGATCCAACCAAAGAGTTTCTGACATTTTTTGGATAGTGAACTAAGAAGTTACTTCGGGGTGATATCAACAAATATGAACCTCCAAGAAGTTTTATACTTTTTTTATTAAGAGTCTGCACTTGTCGCGCGATGACATGCACAGCCTAATGTTAAATTAATGCAGCCATTCTTTGCAAATTTCTCATTTGCATTTCAATACATTTAAATGATTCTTTTTGCATAGGATATTTGAAGTTGATGTCTAACGCTGTATCACCCTACTTTTTTTTTTTTTTTTTCGTTGCAGTGTCACTTTGAGAACACTTTCCTTTTTGGAATTAACCAACCAATTTATTTCCAAAATTAAAAGTGTCCTCAGAATAAAATTGCAACAAAAATTTTAAAAATAGTAGTAAGATACAATGTTGGAGTTCGATCGCGAGTATCTTACGGGGAAAAAAAACATTTAAAAATATTGAAATGCAAACGAGAAATTTGCAAAGAATGCCGTCATTGGTTTAACATTAGTTTTCAAATTTTTAGACTGGCTAGTGTAGGCCTTTAATGTTAAATCACCAAATCAAATTTAAAATTTAAGCGGTTGACGTTCTAGCGATGACTAAGCAGGAAAATAAAACAGTTCAATCTGTAACAGAAATAAATAATCTTCCGTATTTCACAGCTAAAAAATCCTACGAATTTTTGTCAACACTATTTCTTAATCGTAATCTTCGACTTATTTAATCTTAGATTTTCAACTATTTTATAAGGCGAAAAGAAGTACTATTCAAGAATAGTGATGACAAATATTTGTGGGAGTTGGCAGCTATGGTCCGTTGATGAAAATCCAACCAATTCCATTATAAATATTCAATATTTTTTCCGTCGTTATTCAGTCGTAAGTTAGTTCAGATCTCAGGTCTAAAAATATCTGACAAAAAAACTGTTAATTGGGAGTGCAAGCTTTAATTCGAAGCGAAAGGTTAAATCTCGCTTCAAGAAGTTTCGCTTGGTAAGTCAAGCCGGCTCAGGTTGCTGAACTTTATGCTTCAATTCCCGAGAACTTACTGACTCAGTGGCTCATTTCCCGGTTGGATATTCCGCGTTATTAACATTTATCGAATTATAAAGTGGGAATTAAACGTACGGGAATTCCCCCCGATACGTGAAAACAGTCTGGTTGAATTAATCCTTTTTGTCGCCAAAAAGAATGCTTGATGTTAATAAATAAGGTAACGATTCCTTAATATCCATGCATATCAAGTTACCTTAACAGTTTTTTTTTTTCACAGTATCATTTCATTTTTAATTTTTCTTTATCAGTCTATAACTTTTTTTTAATCCAAAAGCATAATATAAATGAATCAATCATTTAGTCATGATCATTAGTCCAAAATTGTCGAAAATGGCTTTATTGAAGAATATGATATACTTTTCTCCATATTCCATTACTTCTGAAAAGAAAGGACACTATAATGTCTGATTTCTAGATATTATATCTCCTGTCAAAATTATTTAGCTGGACCTGCAAAACATAATTACACAGTTAAAAATTTGCAGCAAACTGTCCAGTCATTTGACCGTTTTTCTAGAAAACGTTTAGATAACCGTAATTTAACTATATTATGACCGTAAAATGAGGAATAATACGGTTAGTATATAGTTAAATTAAGGTTATATAACCATTTTCTACAAAAACGGTCAAATGACTGGACAGTTTACTGCAAATTTTTAACAGTGTAAGTTATAACAAGTTGGAAATTGTACGTTAAACATGACATATGAGGTGCGTTCGTTTTATAACTAGTTTCACAATGTAAAAAAATCATCCTTATTATTTCAGTGAAATGAATAATATCGTCTGCTATGAGCGTAATGAGCATGCCTTTTTTTTCTTATTACATATGCCACGTTTACAAATGCGCATTTTTTTTTCTACACTAGACAGCGCTGCAAAATTCACCATGGAGATCTTTTTTTGTTAATGATTACCCCCATGGTTTAATATTTTTATGACTCATAACGAACGAATCTCCTGTGATTATTGACTCTAATGGATTGAGATATTCGGCTGTTAACCTAATTTCCACTGAAGTTATCTCAGAATCTATACATTTTTTAATGTAACTGATCTCTCAAACAAACAATTTTTTTTCAACAGTCTTTCTTAAAATGTAATTTTTATGCAATTTTATTCGAAAAAATAATTTTGAATGAAAAAGGCCGCCTGGCATATAAAAAAGTGGTTTGCGCGTATTTCTTTTCCTCAGTCACATGACTTGCGCATTTATTATATAGATTATACGTATGATAGGATTTAATAGAATAAAGAAAACTTTTATTAATACCTTTTTAAGTTTTGATTCGATTGTTATAAAATTTGAAATAACTCGACAAAATTCTGCAACGATTATATATGTTAAATTTCAAACCACTCCGTTGGGTAACGTTTGGGCTGTTATATGCGGGCGGGCGGACAGACGGAATGACCAGACGACGACTATAGGTGCTACGTATTTATATAATTACGAACGCACCTAAAAATGCGGGCAGCTTTCAGTCATCTGCCTCAAAAACTGAGTAATAAATCGGAAAAATTTTGCAAGCTTAACTTTCTTAACAATTATGTATAATCATGTCAAAGGGTAATATTTACGTTTAACAAAATTACTAATAATTGCACTGATTATTAAATTACTAATAATTGTACTGATTATTAAATTACTAACATTGGTTAAAACTAATATTTTCTTATTAATAATTTGTATATATTAATAATTCATTATAATGTATAGACATGTGATTGAAAAATTGTAATTGCAGCTCTCAAGGTCAGTTTTCGGTGCAAAAATTATAGTGCTTTAGCACATATATCTTTTTATCGGCAGAGATTCGTGAACAATTACATAAGACGTTTAAAATATCTTATGTCATAACTTTGAACATAATTTTATCTGTTTCGTGTAGGATGGGACATAACTGACCGCTCCAAATGAAATTCAGGTTTATAGCAGAATTTTCAATTAAAATTCTACTGGCGATTTTACTTTCATATCATAGGTCAAAAAGACACGTTCGAGATAAGGCGCAATTAAAGACATTTTTTACTATATAAGTAAGAAATTCTGATTCTATACATTTTATAATGTAAGTCCTCCAAAAACGAAAAAAAAAAAAAAAAAAAAAAAAAAAAAAAAACCATGATCTCTTCTTAAAAAAAAAAAAAAAAAAAAAAAAAAAAAAAAACAATGAATCGATTTTTTTCTTGAAGTATTATAATTGTCTTGCCGTAAAAGGGTTTAAATTAGTGTAATAAATTCTGAAAAATGATCTATAGTAAAACTTGTCTATAACGATTTTCTATAAGAAATAATGAGTAACAAACTTTATTATAACGATAATTCATTCTTGTGTAAAACTGTCTATAATGAAAATTTTATTTATAATTTTTTTTAACTAGCCATTTCGTTATATTGAAACATATAGGATTTTTAAAACCCATAAACATTGGAGACTTAAAATCAGTTAAATTAAAATCAGTTTTGCAATCCTATTTTGAGCAAAATAGTATATTGTCGACTATAGTTCTTGACTCTCAGAAGACTAGGTGAAATTAAAGTTGATCAAAAGAGATAGAAGAAAAGCATAAAAAACAGCAATCCTATCGTTAGATGATTAATAAAATGACTCTCGAAAGAGGGGTTTAGTGGTAAGTGTACCGCATCGGGCTAGGGGGCTGGGAAATCCGATTTTACATCGAACGCGACGCGATCCGCGGTTTGTGTCAGGTCAGGTTGACACTAATTTTTTACATTGCGGGTCGGATTCCGGTTGGGTTTGGGTTGAATTTTGAGTCTTTCGGGTCCGGTTTGAGTTGACCCGATTTTTAAAAGAAAGTCCTGAATACTTTTCAGTTGAAAAAAAAAAACTATCTATTTAAATATTAATGAGCGTATACATGTTCATTTTTATTAAAAAAAAAAAAAAAAAAAAAAAGATAAAACGGGTGTTAGAGACATAATTGTAAACTACTTTTCCTTAATTATATTAAAATATGGATTCATTTCTTTCGACTTCGGGTTCGGGTTGATAACATTTTTTGTCGGGTTCGAATCGGGTTTTGGGTTGTTTAAGCAGAATTTTCGGGTTTGGGTCGGGTACAACCTAACCCGTGCTGTTGCTGTATTCACATTCGCTGATTATATCTCACATATGTGTCGTTCTACAGAAAACTTTGCCAGAAACATACTAAACCGTCAAAACGTAAGAATTTGGGGATCTGTGTCACGCAATCGATGTTGGAATGCACATGGGCCGATATAGATTATCGACTCGATGTTTTCCGTGCCACGAAATGTGCACATATTCAGTTTTATTAACTATATTAAAAAATAAAAATAAAACTCTAATATCTGAAATAACACATACATGAATTTCTAGTTTCTATCTTGTATATATTTCGCTTTATAAACTGTTAAAATGTGTGAAGGTTTTTGATACACTCTGTATTATATTTTCGTAAATTAAAAAAAAACATTTGTCTTCTTGCACAATGTATGTAATTGCTTATTAAAGTTTCGAATCGGGATTTTTATTTTCTGTAATTGTTGATTGTAAACATTAAAAATCTGCTTCATCTGCTGAAATTATTCGACTGCAAACTTATTTTATAAAATAAAAATAACAAAAATAACAAAAATAAAATCAATAACGAACTTCCAAGTATTTGTTTGTCCAAGCTACAGTGGCATTCAAATAAAATCTGTCAATAAGACAGTTTTATTTTCTTTCATTTTTTGTATTATTATAAATCACGAATATATCATTATTTTCCTTTGTCCGTCGTCGACTAAGAATAATTTTTTTATACAACTCAAAGTCAAAACTTGTTGTGTCTATGAATAAATTCTTTCAGATCTATTGAAGTGTCAAAAACGTATTGTGTATTCGTGGAATTTTCATCTAGCAGTTTCCAGAAATTCAATTTTTAAAAGTCATTTCTTCTTGAAAATATCTAGTTCATATTCAAAGAAATTCCGAGAATTTTATGATTACTTTGAAGCGTTGAAAATATTACAAATAGATTTTTAAAAGAATCTATTTAAAAATGTTTTCTTATGAAGACATTTTAATGTAAAATAAGTCCAAGAATACCATTGTGTAAATTGTTTTTAATTTACATTACTCTTTAAAACAGAAAGGTTCAAATGGAATTTGTTTTATAGGAATTCATTTTGTTCTATAAAAATAGTGTTTATAACATTTTCGATTTTACCATCTGTGTGTATCTCTTTCTTCTTTGATTTACTTAGAAACCACTAGTTGGACGAAGACATTCGCAAGCTAATGTTAAACCAATAACAGTGTTCTCTTCAAATTTATCGTTTGCATCTCAATATTAGGTAGTTTTCATTACAAAAAGCTACCTATTGCAGCCATCCGGAGGAAAGCAATTGCAAAAATATTTGGTATATTTTCACGGTTCATGACCCCTAGACCCCCAAACCACTCTCCGTTCAAATGTTGATTGATATATATCTATATATCTATCTATATATATACATATCTGATATGTGTCATGCTGTAACTCTATTCTTTATGAATCGATTTCGATGTGACTGAGTATGTGTGTAGGACATACCTAGTTTTTCTGAGCCTAGTTTTTCTGAAATCAAATAAGTCAAAGAAAACTTTTAGATATTATTGGTGTTAATGTTCGAGGGACCGTACAAACACGGAAAAAAAAAATCCGCCTGCGACAGCCGCCATTTTGTCAGCTGGCAGGCCTAGTATTCAGGGGACGGGGCATCAATGCTGAGGGGCGTCAGTTTCGGCCACGACTGTGCGCAAACGCTGTCAGCGCCATCTATTGTTTGAAATTCAAACTAAAATAAAAAATCACAGAAAGAAAATTCCTGACATCATCCATAACCCTTCTGCAAGAATTTTTTTTAATATCTGCCACCGTTTGCAAGTTACTGAATTTTAAAATCCATCAGTCGTTTTTGGGACATCTGGTATAAAAATCGATCGAAGTGCTTGACTTTTTACCCTTTATTCTCTTTAACTACTGAAATGAAAAAAGAAACAAGTTGGAAATTGTACGTCAAACGTTACAAACGAGGTGCGTTCGTACGCACGTTTTAGAATTAAATCCATGATATCCCGTGCGTAGAACGGGTTAAACAGCTAGTTAAGTATATATTTTATGACACTGTTCATACAAATATCTTAACTAGTTATATAAATATTCAGATATATATGTATCAGCTAGTTATATAAATATTCAGATCTTGATGATTTTTAATTCTGTGAAATGAATTATATCGTCTGCAGATTAATTTCCGTCATAAAATAAGTATCTCGGTCGCTTGACGTTTAAACTTCGGAAGCTCCTATAACAAAAAAGCACCGATTTAAAAAAAAAAAAAATTCAGATTTCTTAATAAATATTTTTATTAATATCTCCTAAAGTTTTGATTCGATTTTAATAAAATTTGAAATGTCTCGACAAAATTCTGCAAAGATAATATATTTTAAATTGCAAACCATTTGGTTGGGTAGTTTTTGCGTTGTTATATGCGGACAGACAGACAGACGGACGGACAGACAGACGGACGGACAGACGGACGGACCAAACGACGACTATAGGTGCTACGTATTTATATAATTACGAACGCACCTAAAAAGAGAGAGAGAGATTTGAATTTTGAATTTTGAGCATTCTTAAGATTTGAGACTGTGCAGCGCCATCTCATTTCTCGGTGACGTTTGTTACTAAAACTGCATTTTTTTATTTTCAGAATATTCTGTATAAATTGTATAGGTTTTTCTCTTAAACATACATATTCTAATAATAATAATAATAATAATAATAATAATAATAATAATAATAATAATAATAATAAAACATCAGGTTTCAAAAACAGTAACACTTATTTCAATGATCTGAAGAAAATCGGATAAAACAAAAAATATATTGCAAGTCATTTAATTGGTTATTATAATTATCGGTAGAGGTAAACGGTAAAAGTTTTATGAAAAATCAATTTAATTATTTGCTAGATGTTTAAAAATACGCTAAGAAAAATTTTAAAAGGATTTCGATTTTTTTTAAATGAAAACTTTAATAATAACACTAATTTTTATGATTCTGCGAAAAAATGATTAAAACAAAAAACATTGCAAATAATTTGTCTTTATTTTTTGTGGAATTACCTTTGAAGCGTTAAAGTTTTACCAAACTCGATGTAATCGTTGCTAAAAAAGGGGGGAGGGAAAAGGCAATACAAAAATATATTGAAAAAAAAAGATAAGAAAGATTTTGTAATCATAAAATCGATTTAAAAAAAATCAAAACCCTAAACAAAAAAAGCAAACTAAGGATCAGGGAAATGAAAAGCAGACGCTGGAATAATTTGTGTGTACATTAAAAGATAGGCATAAAAGAGCAGTTTTGAAAAAACAAATTGCTTTTGTTCGATGAAGAAATCCATGTAATGGCAAGGCTAAAACTTGGATTTTTTTCAAACATGAATTTTGGCGTCCTGCTTCCTTCTTTTCTTAAAAAATAAAAATAAATAAATAAATAAATAAATAAATAAATAAAATTATAAAGTGAAGTTTTCGATCTATTGCTGTAATTTTTATTTTAAATATGGAATAATTGTTAGAAAGTATATTAATCTTAATATTTTTAGTTTGATTTCTTTAGAAATCAGCTTATTGTCATCATTACGTTTATATATATATATATATATATATATATATATATATATATGTAGTTAAAATGAAATCCCATATGTGAAGATCAAAGGAACAGTTAGTATAATAATTAAGGGAAAACATATTACAAAAATTAAAGGAAAAGATATTACAAAAATTTAACGCAATGAAATGAAAATGAAAATACACACAAATATGAAGAACTATGAATATCTTATGGATTCGTCAGAGGAGCTCCATAAGAAAAATTCATAGTAAATAATGTTATTTCCTTAAATATTGTCAGCATTAAGCATAAAAATGACAATATTAGACTCCTTATAACATATTTAAAAAATCCAAAAAATATGAAAATATTAAGAAATACAAAAAATAAATTCTGCTCCATTTGTAATACCTAAAAAACTAAAAAATTGTAGACACTACTCACTAGTAAATAAAAGGTGTAGAAATGATTAAATTAGATGAAAAAATGGTACACATAATGGAAATCTTATCATGATAACGTCCGAAATACTGAACCAATTCGAGCCTAATTGGGACAGTAAATTGATCTGCTTTAATCTTGGATGAGTTCGTTAATTAAATATGTAGTTCTTATAATTCATTTACAGGGACACACAAAGTAAAAATCATGCAAAACTTGTCCTCACAATAACGTCCGAAAATCTGAATTCGTGTGCCAGGATTCAAGGAAAATTCAAATTCTGTATTCATTACAATATGCGAAAACTACGATTGTTAAACGGAATTGTGATGTCTACAGAAGCCGAATTTTCCTTGAATCCTGCCATACAAATTCAGAAACTAATCCAATTAATGAAGCTGGAAATATTCCAGCTGAATATTCTGTTCTTCTAAAATGTTAAGTTTAAATTTAACTGCATTCCTTTTGGTGCAGGTTTCACACGAGTAAGTTGTTTTTTATCATCTTTAGTGATTGTATGTTAACTGTATTGAAGAGGGGTGGAGTTTTCACCCCAAACATCTACATATGTTTTTAATGTTTTTAATGTTTTATGTCTATTTTAACTGAAAAAAAAGCGTCTGTATTAAAATTAAACTTATTCTTAAATATATATAAAACAGACGTAATGTTTGTACATTTTAAGACATTAATATTAGCATTAACATTATTTTGTTATTTTTCCATGTATAAATTCTGTTAAGCTGCTGAAAACGTTTACTTGAGAATGGATAACATATCCTAAAAACTGATATTCCGGGTAGAAAAAGTTGATTGATTAATACTTTGTGAAAACTACTAGGAAATGTTACCGAAAATTACAGGCAGCAAAATAAACTTTTAATTATTTTTAACATAATCAAAGGATTCGTAAATAATTCAGACGAGTAGTAATTCTCCTGTCTGAGTGAAAATGTGCCAGGCTAAACTTGAATCCAGAACCTTTGACTTCAATTGTCAATGTTCTTTCAATTGAGCTATATGGACGACATCCCAGCCAACACAATATTCGCTCAGAACAACCATTTAGTCATGACATCTGGACTGTTATTTGAAACAGCACAACAGAATAAACCGCAGGTAAAGGGTCCCCAACAAACTATGGATGAGAAATTACACTATAATTATTTTTAACGCAATCAAATGATTGGTAAATAATTTCATGTGAGTAGTAATTTTCCCAACTGATAGAAAATTTGAGCCAGAAATGCTTCTGTATATTTCGGAAATAAAACTCGGGATTAACTCTCGGAAATCAGCTAGTTTCTCACGTTTCTGCCAATAAAAGGGCGCTTTTCGGTTGGTTGGTTGGTTGATTTATGACGGCCGATTATCTACATGAGGGATATAGGCTCTAGGGGAGTGCCCTCTGTGGGGGGTTTTCTATGGGATTCTAACCCGCGTTTACGACAAGGTTTGAAGAAAACCACGGAAAACTCCGAACGCTTAGGTCGACGAGCGCGACAGGGGTTTGAACCCAGTATCTCTCATCTACCAGCTTTGAGAGCAGAACCTCTCAGCCACAGGTGGGGCGGACGCTTTTCGGAATCGCGGGTAACTCAGAAGATGTTATATTGTATTTTCGTGTAAACCTTAAAAATGACAAGAGCTAAATTCAGAAACATTTATCTTTTTATTTTTATTTATTTATTTATTTTTTTTTTATTATTATTTTTTTTTACAATCTAGTAAGTTTTAATATGGTTTAATAATACTTAAAAAAATATATATAGAATCGTTGTTTTGGTGGTGTCTTTTTGAATGATTATTATTTTTGATAATACATCAGTTTTTACAAGAACTATTTTCACAACGCCCTATTATAAGAACATAATTTTCGCATTTTGAAATTAAAAATTTAGTAAAAATAAGTCAAAAATAAAAATTTTGTATCTGTTCTCCAAAAAAGTAAGAAATCCAAATCACTTTGACGGAGCTATGCTAAAAACTCAAAACAATAATGCTAATTTTATAATTTTAATTTTAATTATGTGACTAAAAATGTAAATACATAGAACTGACAAATCAGAAAATAAATAAGCACGTGTGTCTTTCTATGCGTACCAACTTTAGTAATAACTAGGGGATCCAACCTGGGTTTCCGGGTTACAGAATATTGGTAAAAACCATTTTTTATGTATATTTCGTAAGAAATACTACCTATTATATTCCCCCCTATGTTGGAATTTCTGAAAACTTTTTGCAGATCTACGCCGATCATGACCCCTCGAACCCAAAGCCACCCCCAGTTCAAAACTTTATACATCTATCTATCTATCTGTATCACTTTTTTATGGACACGATAACTTCCATAATTCTGCACAAATCTCTTCCAAACTGCTAGGAAAAGGGCCAAAAATTTATGCATGACAGATTTTGATATCATTAAAAATGGCCTCAAGGGAGGAGGGGGGGAAGATAGGGGTTTTAGAAGAAAAAAAATTCATAACTTCGTCAATTCACAAGATATCAAATCCGCTTAAATTTATTATAAATCGTCTTAATATTATCTACAACTTTTACATTGACAAGTTTTTTATAGGACCAACTGTTACAGCAATATATATATATATATATATATATATATATATATATATATATATATATATATATATATATATATATATATATATATATATATATATATATATATATATATATAATATAAATAAATAAATAAATAAAAACAAAAAAATTCCTGTTGGCTCCGCCTACAGACACAGATAGATTTCGAAGTGGGCGGTCCCAAATGCGGCATCATGGCGAAAAAGTCCTTCTGCTGCAATTCCCAATAAACAGGCGCCCCACGGTCTTCGTCTTCGAAATCTACTTGTGCCTGTAAACCAAGCCGTCAGTTATTTTCTTTTTTTTTCCTTGATAGTTTTTTACAGCTTTTTTTATTCTGATTATTTCAGTAGTTTAAGCGCGTAGTTCGATTACATGTCTGTTAAATTTGTGTTTTAATTGTATTATTTTATTTATTTGTGGTGAAGGTTTAATCTCTTTATGGATTATAAGCCGGAAACAAATGCTGAACTTTTTATATTGTTTTAGGTGCAAACGGGATAATCTTTTGTACTCGAGCTGCATGTGATAGAGATAGATTTTTTTTAAAAAATCATTCTTGAAAATTATTTAAATAACCATAAATATCAGCAAATTGAAATACAGTTTTCAAGCAAATTACATCTGAAAAACAATTTTTTTTTGTTCTATTTGATGATGTAGAAATTAAAATTGTGCCATGTTTAGAAATTACAATAAATTGCAGTAAAAGTAAAAATATATAATGATCAGGTGTTGTGACCATCAAAATGACGTCAGCGTTAGTCACGGACATGCTTTTGATTCATA
The DNA here is from genome assembly GCA_963931845.1 of Maratus michaelseni. Taxonomy (NCBI): domain Eukaryota; kingdom Metazoa; phylum Arthropoda; class Arachnida; order Araneae; family Salticidae; genus Maratus; species Maratus michaelseni. The sequence continues at coordinate 51,054,357 of OZ007594.1, read as the reverse complement.
ATACAGATGCTTAAATTAAATCAAAATTTAAATCTTTTATTTTTTCTTTAATCGAATAGTCTGTATATTTCATATGTTTTTTTTTTTTTTTTTTTTTTTTTTTAATAGAGTTATGTTAAGATTTCAGATTTTAATAATAATATCACTAATGTCAATTATTTTAAATAATAATAAGAATAAATGGAACTAAAGAAATTTGCAAGTCATTTATTTTTATATGTTGTGTAATTATATTCAAGGCGGCAAAAGATTCACCGAAATTGATGTAAGAGTTAGAAGAGAACAAAAAACTTATATTGAGAAAAAAAATAATTTATTTTCTTTAAAATTCTACAATCGATGAAAATAAATCAAAAGTTTTGTAAGAAAAAAAAAAAAAAAAAAAAAAAAAGGTAAACAGACAATTTAAAACCCGTGTGTTTTTTTACATTCCAATTTTCGTAAAAATGCTTAAATCAAATTAAAAATTAAATTTAAATATTGCTAAAGTGAAACAGCATATCATTTTTTTTCTGTCTTTCTTTTTTCCTTTAAAGATTTTTTTTCCCCAGATTAAAATATTTATATTAAAATTTTAAATTTAATTCCCCCTCTCCCCCCCCCCCCCCGCAATATATATATTGAAACTTTTTTTTTTTTTTTTTTTGTAATTAATTACCTTTGAAGAAGTGAAAGTTTTTAAAAAAAATCGATATAATCGTTTCCAGATGTTAGAGAAAACAAAAGAAATATATTGAGAAAACTTTTAAAATCATTTCTTTTATTTAAAATCATAAAATCGATAATAATAAATCAAAACTTTGAACAAAAAATTTAAGCAGACTGTAAGCCAGCCAAATAAAAACCAGACACTATAATCATTTCCGAGTACATTGAAAGATATGCATAAACTTTAAGGTGCAATTTTTAAAAAAATAAATAGAAAAAATTGCTTTTGTCCGTAAGGAAAATTTAAGTAAACTATTTTTTTTTCTTCAGATATTTTAAAATAAATTTAATAAGCAAGTAAATTTAATATTAAATATTGACATTAAAAGGGGGACTAAAGAAATTCATTGAATGAAATGTCTCATTCAATAAAAACAGTTGCCAACATTACAGACAATATTTGTATTATTAGTTTTAACTTCTTGACTGAAACCACGTACATTGTTGAAACTATTTTGGTGGTATGGCCATAGTTCTAGAAATGTTTAGTTATATATAATAAAGTCCAAGATGACACATCTTTTAAATTCCTAAAGTTCTTTATTAGAACAGTAATATTTAATTAAATTAATAAAATAAAATTACAAATCTGTATGAGTTATATTAAAGCACATAAACACTACGTCTGATTACATTATTTACAACATAAGAATACACATTTTATCAGACAATTAAATACACTAAACCAACATGAGTGAAAAAATGATCTGGGCTTAGACTCGAATCTGGGACCTTCAGCGTACCACGCTGATGCTGCGTCACTAATCCACCCAGATCGATATTAATCGTCTTAGAGAAAATTATAAAAGATAATTGATTGAAAAACTGTTTAGTTCGATTTAATTTTTTTAAAACCATTGAAATTAGTCTTATTGTAATTAAAACCTGAAATTTCAACATTGAACTGTTAAAGTTATATATATATATATATATATATATATATATATATATATATATATATATATATATATGAAAACATTTGGGCACGAATTTCCAAATGGAAAAACAAAATCCGTTGTACTTAAACTGTAGATTTAAGTGTTCATTTAATTTTAAAAAGCTCGGACCCTTTGAAAGATTTTTTATTGGAATATTTTATACCTTTAGGAAAGTATTCATTTCAGAAAGTTGGTTCAAAAGATTGCAATTCCCTCACAATTTTAAGTGAAAGATATTTAAGTGTTTGGTATTTATAGTTCTGATCAGAACATTTTAATTCACACATTCCGAACTTTCCCTCTCTTTATATCAGAATATATTCAGAAGCATTAAATAGAAATAGAAAAACAAACAAGAAATCTAAGATCCCTTAAGTAAGTCATTCTCCCAGAAAATTCGGAAATACTATACCGGGGCACCATATTAGAGATATAATCATTCTTTATGATTCTTTATTTATTTAAATAATATTCCTTTTATTGTTGGTATTTTTTCACTCCCCTACCCCTTAATTTAAATTACATGTTTAACCTTCTGTAAAATATATAAAATATTTTGAACTCATTCATAATGAAACATTAAAATCTAATGCATTTAATTTGAGAATTTTAAATTTGCTTCCCGAATTCGTTTTCAGAGTTTGTGCATCGAATATAAGTAGGGGTGCAGGAGGGGTAATCTCTCTCAGTTTAGACTAAACACGTTTAGCCTTCGTTAGAATTATCTAATTGGCTTCAAATATTGCATACTTATTTATTTGAAGAATTGGGCAAATATGCTTTGATGAATAAATGTAGTGAAATGTTAATATGCAGAGCCTGTAAACTCAAATTAAAATATATATATATATATCATAAATTTTATGTAAATCATGTATTATAATACGAGCAAATCTTGTCTGTGTGTATATATATGGAAATTTTATCTCACAAACGGCTCAAACGATTTTAACGAAATTTTATATCTACCGTTTTGGGGTACCAGAAGACCATTGGGCTAGGTCACGTGTTCGAGAAAATTCGATTAGTGGGTCATTTTGGAGTCAATATGGGTCAATGCATTTCAATGGGAATGAAGGTTGAAACAGTTATTAAGTTGTTGAACATTTGGCAGTAAACGAAGTTGCAATGTTGATAACATGTCGCGAAAATTGGCGATATTTGGTGAAATGTTGGCGATATTTTGCGAGAAAATCGACTTTAAGATTATACCTATGCCAAAATACATACTTGGCCCCAAATAAAAAAAAAATTGTCAAATTTTACGATATTTGGCGAAAAAATTGACTTTCAGAATCTGAAGGAATTTTATAGAAATTCCCATATAGTGTTGTACACAAAGCTAATTTAACCGAGCGCAGCTCGGTCGTCCCCGCTGGTGGGATATTAAACCAAATGCAAATCCAGATTTTAAATTATAAATGTTAATTACCTATGCTTTGCAATTTTTTTGCGTATGGGGCATCTATCTCGATCAAGTGGGATGTCTAAGCGTGAGGTCCGGGATATATGGCCAAAATCGTTGATTAAGTTTTTTGATAAAAACACTCATTTTTATGGTATTTATATTAAAGCAATATCTTTTATGATGTTCTACATAAAATTTGGAGTAAATCGGTTACATGTGCACTACAAAAATCATTGCTTTAAAAAAGAAAAATGAAGGAGGGCTTATAAGCAGGGCAACTATCCCGGACATACCCTACAAAATCCCTTTAATCATTTTCCGAAAATTTTGTAGGCAAAAAGACACACGGAATTTTATTTACAATCTAATTTTGTTCTAAGAATTAATTTATGTTCTTCGATTTTGGTATTTTAATGAAAAAAGCAATATTTTTATGGTTTTTATTTTTTTATTTATTTTCTTCTTTCTAACTTCTATGAACAATTTTATTAATTTTTAGAAAAATTTTACCATCTAAGATAAAACTATAAAAATAAATAAAATAAAAAAAACAAATATCAATATTTTTTTCTTTCTATTCATTTTCTTTTTACAGATCATTAAAATTAAATATATTGTTATTAAATTTGAATTTTTAAGATAGCTCCATTAAAGTGGTTTATGTTTATTACTTTTCCGGGAAATAAATGCAAAAGTTTTAATTTTGACTTGCTAAACATAATAAAATGTTTATAAATAATAATGTTTATTATCAGTATTTTTCTTTCTATTCATTTTCTTTTTTTCAGATCATTAAAATTAATGATATTGTTATTAAATTGGATTTTTTTTTTAAAGATAACTCCATTAAAGTGGTTTATGTTAATTACTTTTCTGGGAAATAAATGCAAAATTTTAATTTGGCTTGTTATTTTTGTGATAATTCAAGTTTTAAGATGATCAAATTGCGCATTTCTATACTGAAACCATAAAAAAAAAAAAAATCCTTAAAACACGCATAAAATACAGGCAGCAAGTTGCCGGAACATAACAGCGATTGCAAGAAATTTGTTGTTATTTAAAGGTTGGTTGATTGATTGCAAGCGCTACGGTCAAATTTTGCACACGAGGACTAAACAAACCGGTTAAAATGAGATTTCATGTTTTCTTTCTTTCTTTTTTAAGCTATGGCAAAAGGAACGAAAAAAAAAGCAATATTTATTCTATCTATTCAAGATTTCCACATTGTTTACTCAACGTATGATCAAAATTTAATTAACATTAAACTATTAAATGATAAGAGTATTTTTTACAAAAATTATCACACTCTTTTTCCCTCCTACTTTTTAGTGTTTTAAATATTTCGTTGTCAGAGTTTTACATGATGCACTAAAAAAAAAAAAAAAAAGAAAAAAGAAAAAAGAAAAAAAAAAGAAAGGTTTTTCTTTTTGAGTAAGAAGTACTCAATTTTAAATACGTCACATACTCAAAATAGCTTTGATCCAAATGTTCTCAAAATTGAGAAACACATAATGTACTCATTTTTGGTTCCATGGATGTGTTCAAATATGAACTCTATGTGCACTCTGTTAAATATTCAATACATTTTTTTCTTATTTTATGTAATCAGTAGTACCTTCGGTAAATATTAAATTTATGTGAATATTAAATTATGAACAGTATTTTAAAATAATTTAAAAGTGCTTGAAAACAATGCTCTGATTATATAAATATGAAATAAAGCAAGATGGCGTACAAGATGGCCGATTAGTAGCACGTGGAAAACCAAAATTTAGGTAAAAACATTTTAAAAGATATTTTAGTTTTGAAAGTGTTTTATTAAATAAGTTTAATGAAAAAAATATTTTTTCTTGTCAAGGAGGCACTGCACTAAACCTTCTCCCCCCCCCCCTTTATTACAGATTAAAGTAAAAATGTACTGACATTTATTCCCGGTGAAACATATTAACAAGAAACATTTAATTGATAATTTATTTAGGAAAAATAGCAAAATTATTATCAAGATACCCGAACCAAATATTTTTATGACAAGACAATTGTTTTCAAGCACTTTTAAATTATTTTAAAGTTCTATGCATAATTTAATATTTACATTAATTTAATATTTACAGAAGGTAAAGTTGAATACATAAAATAAGAAAAGAAAAAATGTGTTGAATATTTAACAGAGAGCACTTACTTTCAAAGTTGTCGGAGGGATCTTGAATCTAATTTTATTTTCACAAATATCCATGTCACTCAGTGCACAGATCAGACTAACTGTTTATGAGTATACGAAGCGTTAATATCAACAACGCAATGTAACCTTACGCATTATAATGTAGGCACAAGATATAGTTCCTTCCGAGAAATAAAAAAAATAATATTATTCCCTTATTCCCAGCGTATATTGCATTGTTTTCCTATTAATGAACATCTTTTATGCTGCCATGAATGAAATAAATCATTACAAAGTACAGAATTATCGTTTCGCTTGAGTTTGGTAACATGTGATGTTTCAAAATTGAGAAATGATAGGTTAACTTTTGATCCAAACATACTCAATAGGATTTGAGTACATTGATTTACTCATTTTTGAGCACTTCATTTTTTTTTCAGTGATGTTTTTATGACTAGTAAACAGTTCTAACCAAAACCATAAAGATTATTTGAGATTTATCACCTGCTGCCAGTTAACGGGAAAATGCCTTAAAAATTAAGTTATTAATTTATAGTTAACTTCTTAAAATATTAAAATTTTGTACTGTCATCGGAAACACACCTGTGCGTAATTTTTATAATTCTAGACTATCCAGAAGTAGGCCAAAAATTGATTTTAAAATTCCATTTTTACGTACAAGTTGAGTCTAATAATAATAATAATAAAATCCCTGACGGCTTGGCCTACAGACACAGGTAGATTTCGAAGACGCAGACCGTTGGGAGCCTGTTTGTTGGGAATTGCGGAAGAAATGACGTTTTTGACATGATGCGGTAGTTGGAACCGCCCACTTCGAAACCTAAGTTGGTTGCAGGCGGAGCCGGCAGGGATTTGTTTTTGTTTTTAATTTTTCTTTGCTATAAGGGTTGGTCCTATAAAAAATTTGTCAATATAAAAGTTTTAGATAATATTAAGAGGATTTATAATAAATTTAAGCGGATTTAATATCTTGTGAATTGACGAAGTTATGATTTTTTTTCTTCTAAACCTCCCCTTCCCCCGCTTGGGGCCATTTTTAATTATATCAAAAATCTGTCATACATAAATTTTCGGCACTTTTCCTAGAAAAAATAATAAATTTAAACGGATTCGATACGTATCATAATTAAGAAATTATGCGGGTTTTTCTGTTTTCACAAAAAGCCCCCCCCCCCCTTGGTTCGATTTTGCTCATTAACAAACTTGACCGAGATTTTATGCCCCTTGATTTTATGTATTAGTCTGGAAGAGATTTGTGCAGAATTATTGCAGTTGTCATGTCCATAAAAAAGTGACGTAGATAGATAGGTAGATAGATAGATAGATAGATATAAAGTTGGGGGTGGTTTTGGGTTCTGGGAGTCATAATTGGCGTAGATCTGCAAAAATTTTTCAAAAATTCCAACTTAGGGGAGAATGTAATAGGTAATATTTCTTACGAAATCTACCTAAAAATGCTTTCAACTATCATTGACTTTTATTGAATGACATTTTACTGAGAAAAGTAATTTGGTTTCTCTTTAAATGCCAATATCTACTATATATATAAAACACAAACGTAAATTTCGTTCCGTTCCCTTATAACTCGAGTTCCGCTGAAGGGATTTTGATGGAACTTACACTGTTCGAGAGATAATTTTTCAGGGAAGGTTTTAGTATATAACACAACGTTCTATGTATATTAGTTATAGAATTATGATAGAAAGTTCTGTTATTTTGGCCGAAAAGGTTACCATTGCTAATTTTTTGGCGATCATTACTGTTGCAGAAAGAAATGAAACGGCTATACATGTCGAAAAATAAAAGAAAAACTGTTACTAATTTTATTTTTTAAAAAAAAGAAAGAAAGGAAAAAGGAAAGAGAAAGAAAAAAAAAAAGAGTTTTGATGAGAGAATATTATAAAACGAAAATATTTAATTTAAACATGATTGGGAATGTTGCGTAATGCTTAAAAAATTAATCAAGGGGCAAGATTTCTATATTGAAACAATATTTGGCGATGTATCTTTTGTTTTTGGCGATTTTGACTTTACTTTTGACCCCAAACAATTTGATTTTAAGACAAAAGGTGTCTTTTTTTGTTGCAGAAAGAATTGAAATGGCTATACATCTGGAAAAATAAAATAAAAATTTTTTACTAATTTTATTTTTTTTAAAAGAAAGAAAAAAAAATAAAAACAGTTTTGATGAGAGATTTTAATCCAAAAGGTGTTTTTTTTTTTTAAGTGTACGACTGCATTTTTGTAGTATTTTTTTTGGTACTTTTCGGTTAGCCGTGCGCCAGTGATATATATATCCATATATATATATACACACACATATATCTACACAAATACATGTATATACATACATATATCTACCCAAATACATGAATATACATACTTATATATACACTTATATGTATGAATATATACATATATATATCACTGGCGCCCGGCTAACCGAAAGTACCCTTTTTTTATTCAAATTTAAACTATTTAATTGGCAATATACTTCTATTTACTTCTACATATTTCGTTCCGGCTGCTTATAACTCGAGTTATGCTGAATGGATTTTCGTAGAACTTAAACTGTAAAATAATTTTTCAGGGAAGGTTTTATTGTATAACATATCGTTCTACGTAGCTTAGTTATAGAATTATTCTGGGAAGTTCTATAATCAGATCAATCCGATTATGAAATATTAGCCTTTTTAAAAGATTTTGCCGAATGTATTTCGATGGAACCTACACTGTTAGATAATTTTCAAGGGAAAGTTTCATTATATAACATATCATTCTACGTTGCTTACTTCTAGAATTATAGAGGAAATTCGAAAAATCGGGTGACCATTTTTTTAAATCAAATATTAGCCTTTTCAATATTTGATTCCGATTATGAAAGATTAGCCTTCTGAAAAAGCTCTACTGGACGGATTTGGATGAGAATTGTATCGTTAGTTAGATGCTATTTCAGGAATAGTTTTAATGTTCTACGTTGCTTAGTCAAACAGTTATGTGTGAATGTTATATAGTCAGATGAACCCGATTCCGAAAGATTAGCCCTTTTGAAAGTTTTTACTGGGCGTATTTTTTGCGACTTGCATTGTTAAGTAAATAATTTATAAGGATGGTTTTAATATATTTGATATCGTTCTGGTTAGTTTTAGAATTATGTGGAAAAGTTCTATAATCAGATGAACCCGATTATCAAAGATTAGCCTATATAAAAAACTTCTACTGAATGGATTTTGTTAGTTAATTTGTGCAAACCTTAACTGTAAATGGCCAAATAAAAGAGTTGGTCTTTAACAGCTAAAATTTTGACTGCACATTAGAAAATATAATAGCGCAATCACGTCATTTTGCAGTAATGTGGAAGGATATTCCAGGTAAATATACAGATTTCTTTCAAATACAAGGTCAAATTAAACGATATATTTCGTTTGATTCAAGGTTCATTTGTAGAAACCGACCAGCGCAGCGGGCGTAGCTTGCTAGTTTATCATAAAATTTACTTGCTTACTGAATTCATTTTAAAGTATGTGTAGAGAAAAAACAAAAATAAGTTTACTTAAATATCTCTTACGAATAAAAGCAATTATTTTCTTCTAAACTGCACTTTGAAGTGTACTTATATATGTACTCGGAAATCATTTTAAAGTCTGGATTTTTTCTTTCTTTTTTCTTTTTTGTCTGAGCTACAGTCTACGTATTTCTTTTGTTTAAAGTTTTAATATTTTTTTTCATCGATTTTACGATTTCAAACTTAAGAAATCAGTTTTTAAAAAAATTTTCACTACACTTCTGTTCACTTGAACTCCTTACATGGATTACATGGATTTTTGTGAAACTTTCACCGCCTCGAATATGATTACACAAAATATAAAAACAAATAACTTGCAGTATTTTTTTAGTTCTATTTGTTATTATTATTTTCAAATAATTGAAATTAGTGTTATTAAACTATGAATTTTTAACATAGCACTATTGAAGAAAAAAATGTATGTGTTATACATACTGTTCTCTTAAAGAAATAAAAGCGCAGTTTTATTTTAAAAACTTATTTAAGTTACATCAGATATATGCAAAATTAATTTCAATGATAATAAAGGAAAAGCTATTTCATATACAGGTATGACAAAAAGGAAAATTGAAGACAGAATGAAAGAACACAGGAGAGATATAAACTTAAATAAATCGACCACTGCAATAGCCAGATTAAACAGCAAATGTCCAATTGCATTAGTCTTTATTAAAGTCAAAAAATTATAATTTAAACTATGCATTACAGAGGGAAGCCATAGAAATATTTACATCAAATTCAAACTCAGAAACATGCAATGATATGATCCACGCAAAAATAGATAATAGATGGCGCCATATGTTGTTAGAAAAAGGGAAAATGAGGGTTTTCAACGGATTGACTGACGATGAAGAAACATAACATTAGTAACTGAGGAAGCCTCGAAAACAAGAGGTGAAATTATTTTTACAACTTTCAACATACTGACTAGTTTTGTGTAATTTTAAAAGTGCTTTTTGAAGCTTTTGGACATGTACACTGCTCTCTGGCGTGTTTTAAAATAAATTAATGTCTGTTCAAAGGGGTAGTGTAAGTAATTATTAAGTTAAAAAATGACATTATGGACGATCATAGATAAAAAACTGATTTAAAATTTTATTCAATTTAAGTATTATTATTAAAGTTGGTACACAAAAATACACACGGGATTTTATTGTCTGAGCCATCAATTCTCTTTATTTGCTTTTTTTTAAATGGTAATTAAATTTAGTTTTATTTTTATTAAAATATGAAATTTTAACATATCTATTTTAAAGTCATTTGAGCTCATTATTTTTTCTGATTCTTATTTTTACGAAATTCTTAATAATAAAGTGCAAAATTTATGTACTTCTAATATTAAGTTACTTTTAAAATAGATTATACCTTAAATAAACAAATAATCATTAAAAAGACACCACCAAATAAAGAATCATATAATTTTTGAATATTCTTAAAACGAGTTAAAATTTACTAGTTAGAATTAAATTTACTCTTTAAACCACACTTTAAAACTAATAATAAAAAAAAAGGTTATTTTCAATTCAAAGGTGTGTACACTTCTAGGGATTTCCAAGAAGTCTGCACCTTTATTTAAGAGAAGAAATTTTCTATTTCATAATAAGGCGGAAAATTCTATTAAAAAATTGTGGCAAATCTATACGTTCACGATTGTTCTATTGCATAAGGCACTCGGTGAAGTTGTTTGGTTTCCTTTTATGTCAAAATATGTCAAAAACATGAAAATTACTTGCTTTTTCAATTTACTTTAAAATACGTAACATGCAAAACAAAATAGTTGACTTCAATTTCTCCTACGAACAAAAGCAGTTTTTTTTTTTTTTTTTCAAAACTATAGTTTGAGTTTCGGCCTATCTCTCAAAGTACTTGAAAATTATTCAAGTGTCTAGATCTATGTTTGTCTGACATGTAATCCATTTACTTATTTTGATTAAAATATTGATATGTCTTTGTCATCAAATGGATGAACATCCATTTGATGACTTTAAAATTACATAATTCTAACAATAGGGCACTATTATATTTTTTTTTTTTTTTTTACAGAAACTGATATAGTATTGAAAATAATATTCATTAAAAATACAACACCAAATCGATGATCATGTAATTTTTCAGTATTGTTAAAAACCACCAGTTAGAATTCAATTTACTCCTTTAAGCATATTTAAATATATATATATATATATATATATATATATATATATATATACATATATATATATATATATATATATATATATATATATATATATATATATATATATATATATATATATATATATATATATATATATATATATATTATGCGTCAAGCATAGCTTATCAAACACTTTTCACCACATTCAGACCACTGTAATAAAACTTCACTGTTTAATAAGGTGAAAGATGATTAATAATCAAACAATTTATAAAACGCATAACACATTTGAAAACCTAATTTCAGAAATTAGCATCAATAGTCGTGCCATTTATAAAATGATACCATAAAATATCTAAAATTTCATACTTATATCTTGCAAGAAAGATTAGAATCCTTTTAAACAAGACAAAATTTGAAAAAAAAAAATCATTCTGATATAAACGGACCTTGAAGTTTCACATACATTCAGAGCAGAACTGTTTGTACAACACAAAAATTGTTATACCTCCTGATGTAATCATCGTAGACGTACGCCGCGCCGTTTGATTTATTTAATTTAGTATTTAACTTTGTATTATTTTACTGCCAATAAAAATAAACAAGAAGAAAAAAATCATGCTTCAAGCGCAGATTATGTAATATTTTCCAACACTTGTAAAATACTTATCTAAATCATTACCGTTTAATAAACTGAAAGATCAAAGTAAACAATTTGGAAAACGCATAACACATTAAAAAACCCAGTTTCAGGAATTACCAACACTATTCGGAAAAATATCCGAATTCTTTTGTTCAGCCCTGTATATGATCTATAGATTTGTATACAGTCGAACCTCGTTAACGCGAACACTCAAGGAGAACCTTTTTTTGTTCGTATTAAAAGTAGTTCGTGTTATCCGAACTTAAATACATTAACAATCATTGCAATCTGAAACAGTTCGTGCTAAAAATAATTCCCGTTAAGCGTGTTCGTGTTAACGAGGTTTGACTGTATATACTACATAACAGGCTAAAAATTACTTTACTTAGAAAACGCATAGCACAGTTGAAAATTCCCTTTCAGCAGTTTCCATCAATAAACGGAAATGTGCTGGAGATGTTTTGTTCAACCCTGTATAGGATCCATAGAATTCATACGCACCAAGTAATATGCAAAAAAAAAATTGTTACATTTAAAAACGAACTTTACATAATTATTGTCCATAGACAATACTGTAATCGAATTATTTTGTGTGTCCCTGTATATAAACGTTGAACGCTATGCACACCGTACTCTATTAGTAAGCATTTTGCACTTCACTTCAGTGATATACAGGGTGTCCGAAAAGTCTGGAAACGGTCAAATAACTCGAGAAATATACACCGGATTGAAAAACGGCAAAATGCATGCTCAGTATTTTTGAAAAATCTATTTAGGGATATGAAAGTTGCCCCAACTTTGCCTCCCCCCCCGGAGGTAAAGGGGGGCAACTTTGAAATCTTAAATGATGACCCTCATTTTTTATTACAGATTCGAATTCTACGGGAAAAAATACGTAACTTTTGTATTGAACATTTTCTTCGAAACATTGTAGATGGCGCTGTAATCGAGTGCAATGCTGTGAGAATCGTTACCATTGCAATGTCTGGAAACATTCGAATAACTCGAGAAATATACATCAGATTGAAAAACGGAAAAATACGTGTTTAATATTTTTGAAAAATGGCAACTTTGATATCCCTAAATAGATTTTTCAAAACTATTGAACATGCATTTTGCCGTTTTTCAATCCGATGTATATTTCTCGAGTTATTTGACCGTTTCCAGACTTTTCGGACACCCTGTATATCAGTTTCAATATGTTTGAAATAATGCAAAATCATTAAAATACACCGCAAATGATTTTTCACCATAGACTGTAATGTAACGGAATTCTTTTGATTGTTCTTGTAAACGGACTATTAATGCTACACACTTCATTTTCAGTACACCGAACATGACATAGTAAACCTCAATCACATGTATCAATTTCATGAAAATCCGGGTAGAAAAATGTACGAGTTATACAAATTATTTTCTTAAAGGAAAAAAAAAGCAGTTTTATTTAAAATATAGATTTAAGTTTTTATTTAATTTAAACATTAAGCTGGTAATAAAAAATGCGCATAAGTTCTATTTGTCTGATCTATTAATAATATTCTTTTGCTTTTTTCAAATAATTAAATTTAATATGAGGGTTTATTAAAATTTTAACTTTTAACATAACTTTGTTGAAGTAATTTGCGTTTCTTGCATTTTTCCCCTGACTTCTTATTTTTACGAAAGTTATAGTTTTAAAATGTGAAAATTATATGTACTTTTAATATAATACTGCAGTTTTAAAATAGTTTATACATTATCAAAAATAATAATCCTTAAAAAGATATTACCAATTCAATGATCATATAATTTTGCATATTAAAACGAGGCAAATCGCATTAGTTAGAATTCAGTTTACTCTTAAAAGCGTATTTTAAATCTAATTGTAAAAAGTTTTCTGCTGAGTTGCTTTTATTGAATGAGAAGTTTCATTCAATAAAGTTGATTGGCTCCTTTTTAATGTCAATATTTAACATAAAATTTACTTGCTTATTCAAGTTTATTTTAAACCTTGAAAAGGTTTATATATATTTTTTAAAGAAACAATAAATTTTATTTTACAACTTTAAATTAGGAACTAAATTAATAAGATTTCAATTATGAATCTACTTATTTAATATTTACAGACAAAAATAAAAATCTTCATTACAATTTGAACATTATTTCTGGACTCTTCAATTATTGTTTTCCAATTATCTTTTTTATCCTACGAAGAATTTCTGGTTTTACCCCAGGAGAATGTGAATCGGAAAGAAAGCCGTAAAAACGTCCTTTTAAATACTAGGAACAGTTTCATTGGGGGGGGGGAAATAGATCCTTATTAAATAGGCTTCATATAATAATTATTTCGCACCTGATTTCTGCATACTTATCGTGTTTACTAGTTTAGAAAAGAAAGAAAAAGAATGCTGTCCACTTATCTTGTTGATGAGAAGTGCTACTTTCACCCTCCCTGTGAAGGGCGAAAAGACAACATTACTGTTGAATGCATGAGTTATGTGACAATAAGCTATTATTAAATACTTTTAAATAATAACTATCGCTTTTAGATGTTATTCGATATAAAGTTATTTCATATGTATAATAATGATATTTTATTAACTTCTTCTCTTCCTTTGAATCCGTAAAGTATGCGAATAATAGATGAATAACCATATCTGTATTTCACTGCAAACGCAAAAAAAGAAAAAAAAAATAGAAATTGATAACGATATCATTAAAGGGAGGGGGAGGGGTTCAAGGAATGATAACGTATGATATCGTAAGGGGGGGAGGAGTCCAAAATTACCAAAATGTTGATAACGTTATATATTTACAGCCGCTAATTACAGCTAACTACTAAGTTATGCAAAAGTCATTTCGCTATCGTTCGCCCATACGCGGGTAAAAATTATCTCATACAAATGCTCATATTTCATCAAATATTTATTGTATTTATATTCTAAATGCAGTTATATTGTTTGTACTGTACTTTGTCAAACTTTCTGAAAGTAGCGTCAAATTTGTTTGAAACCCAAGCATGCTACAAACAAAACACTTCCAGAAATGTCTCGAAAATTTTATAGAAACTTTTATAAGGTATCTGATGATAATATGGCCAATGCTGGTAATATGGCCAACTCTCAATAATATTATTAATTTCAGTGGAATCCAAAGAATAGCGGTTGAATCTAGTCGCTGGAAGTCAGAAGAACATAGTTTAGTACCAGGTTGCATGCAATCCTTGAACACGTGCGTGGGAGGGCGATCATTGTTGGTTCGTTGTTAGTTTCGTTGGCATATTATAAATTTGTCTCTGGTAAGTTTGTTTCTTTTCTTATTTAAACAAAGTATTTGTATTTACTGCTATACACAATATTTTAGCTGGTTTAATGTTCTTTTTAACTGTATAAACGAATTCCAATATCGAAGTACGCAGACAGAATTACGAACGCTTTTATAAAATTGGTTTTTCTTGGCAATATGAACAATTGGGCGAAAAAGCTGTAGATATGAGATTATGTGTTGTTTGTCGTAATTAAGCAAATGATAAATGTGTCGGCCTTACCAGTTAAGATACAAAAGTTTTCATTTGCTCTACGCGTTAAAAAACAAATAAAAAATACTTCTTTCCGTAAATTTATTTTAATTTTTTTTTTAATTTTTGTCTAAATTTACTTTATATTAACTTTTCTATTATTTTTATGAATTTAAAAAAAAAAATTTTTTTTTTGCTATTTGGTGTTTTTTCTGCGTTAAATATAGACTTTTCCAATTTATGACACCTATGGGCATATTACCTGCATATGGGCCTTATCATCATTACCTTCGTCATTCTTTTTAACAAACTACAACAGGTGTAAGTTTTGACTAACTTAAATTTTAAAACATTTTTCCAGTGCTAAAAAGGGCCCACTTTCTTAGTCAATTATTATTATTTTTTTTAAATCCGTTACTACTATCGTTTAAACCTGCTACTTGTCTAACCTTAGGGTGGCCATATTACCAGCAGATATCTTATCTCTATAAATATATGTGCAACTCTTACTCAAATGAACAAAATTATTGTACAAGACTCATATAGTCATGTGCTACTGTTACAGATCATTTCGAGCATTTTCTGACACATGGTGATCACTTATTGTTATGAGATGTCCCGATTTTCAGATGCTCCAAGACCTGTCCCGCGTAACCATTGCGCACGGGACGCCAAAAATCCCGATTTCTCATGGTGCACAAATTTTAGCATCATGCTACTCGTTAGTCCGCATCGAATAAAAGCAGCAAAATAATTAAAACCTGCGCAGACAGAACGTATCAGTAACGGAAAAATTGTATAGTTCGTGTCAAAGGAATACCATAGGCACAGAGTTTTGAAAGTTATTGGTGGCGCTCAACTCGAATATATATCTCTTTTCCACACAAATACATGTATATGTGCATTGTATATAATAGAGATTAATTATCAGTTTAATACTGCTTTATGTAAATTTCGTTTTAAAGAAATTAAACAGAATCTTATAATGTTAAAGAAATCACAAGTTAAATAAAAAGTTATGATAATGTAAAAATTCGAATGTACAATCCCGTTTATAAAATGATATACTTGCTTGTTAATCGTGAATCATTTATAATAAAAGTACCATGAAAATTAACTTAGAATAACGTCTTTTTCGGAGTATGGTTATCTCTTGCCTATTTTCATCTTTTATATGGACTTTTAGCTACAAAAGTTCAAACGTTTAGAATTTTTATTTTAAAAAAGGAAACCCAAAGGGAAAATAATTTCTTATTGTTGTTTATCTCTGAAACAAAAGAAAAAGAGGGGATAATGGCAAAATTCAAGGAAAAAACTATCTGCCATAAAAAGACATGTTATTCAAAATTCCATAGCAATTATTGGTGGGTCTCGTGCCCCATGACCCCATAAAAATCTACGCCTATGAGGAAAACATTACAAATTTATCTGCTTAGACAGAAAGCTGTCTAAAACGCAATTTTTTGAGGTTCCTAGCTATTCTGATTTCACAAGCTTTATTGCACTTAACTTAGTAAATCCTGTTTAAACGAAATTTGTTTATAACGTAATTCTGTTTTAAAAGTATAAATTTTACTCTTCCTACGATACGAATAATATACAATTATACCTGCTAAAATGGAATTTTGTTTCAGTTCTCAGCGATTCCGTTTCACTGGTTTTACTGTATTAGATCGTGTGATTAAATGTTGTTTTTTAGACGCGTTCATAATTATATAAATACGTAGCACCTATAGTCGTCGTCTGTCCGTCCAGCTGTCCGCATATAACAAACAACCCAACCGAATGGTTTGAAATTTAAAATGAGTCATTTAAACTTTTATGAAAATCGAATCAAAACTTAAAAAGATATTAATAAAAATATTTATTAAGTAATTTGATATATATATATATATATATATATATATTAATCGGTACGTCCTTGTTATAGCAGCTTCCGAGGATTAATCGTCAAGCGACAGAGATGTGTCGCAAAGTTATCTGACATGTATGACGTTATATATGACGTATATGACATTTTATCACCTCTTTGACAAAGTTATATCACATTCTTCATTCCATTAAATCCTATCTTACGTAATTAAGTCAATGATATCCCATGATAGGTAATGATCTAGGTTGCCATGGTGATTACGTTCTATTTAAGATGGTGTCCTATTATTTCCTTATTACTGAATTTAAAAACCGAATTTGTATACTAAAATTGTTTAATTATAGCAATCCTATACTCTACCAACAGTGTTTTGGATAGAGGTTTCCGGAGAAATAGATATTAAATGGAAAAAAAAAGAGTCTACATATGGATTTCAAGTTCTGAAATTTTCAAAGCTAAGCTTAAGTTTCCCATTGGAATTTTTAGTCAATGTCAACAAAAGATAAAATATTGCCAACTTAAAATGTACTTATTTTATTACGGAAATTAATCATATCATAATAACAGAAGATACAATTCATTTCACTGAAGTAATAACAATGCGATCATTTGCCATATTCAACGTACAATTTCCAAATTGTATTTAGTACTTTAAAGCCTGCTAAAACGGAATCCCAAGGGACTGGAGAAAATTTCCGTTTTAAACAGGCTTTCGTCTTAACAGGCATAACTGTAGGGTATTCCGACCGTAAAGACAATGAAATTTTTACGTTTAAGACAGGTTTCGTTTTCATAGGGTTTACTGTATTTTTATGCTCCGATTTAGAAGC
This sequence comes from Maratus michaelseni, assembly GCA_963931845.1. Taxonomy (NCBI): domain Eukaryota; kingdom Metazoa; phylum Arthropoda; class Arachnida; order Araneae; family Salticidae; genus Maratus; species Maratus michaelseni. The sequence continues at coordinate 51,036,580 of OZ007594.1, read as the reverse complement.
CGCAGTTCCGCTTATTTTATCTCCCTGTCCCGCTTTTTGTGACAGTGGACCTAACAACACTAGTGATCACACACATTAATTTTTTATTCAATTTGTTGTCGGTTCTCCTAATTGCACACGTGACTAAAAATATTAGGTCAAACGTGTTCTTTACATTACCAAAGTCCAAGGACAATTTATCATTTCTCTACACTTTCGACAAAAAGTCTAAAATCGAAAGTGTCCAGATGTTTTTGACCAGATAGTGTACATCAATTAAAATTTAAATTTTGAATAAGTTAATGGACCACACTCACTGGACGGGGTTCCCAGTGCTTGTTGGGAATTACCCGTATTTGATTGGCTCTTGGTTAACGCTTCTGGAGAAAATCGGGACGCTGATTTTGCTATATAAAAGAAAAGCACTATCATGACGTTGAGTGACGTCAGAAATGTCTGACGTCCATTTTAGTAGATTGTTTTAACCCTTTCAGGGGTAAGCACTTGTGCTCCTGTAACGTTGAATTCCCACCGGAATTTAGGAAAGAATTTAGTTCATAATAAGAATAGACAATTTTTCAACTTTTTCTCGTCGAAGTTATAAAAGTAAAATTTAATTAAAAGTTTCTGGTTTGAATCGGATTAAAATTAGGTGGTATATAATATATACCACCGCCCCTCAAAGGGTTAAAAAGTGTTCAGTGTTTATACATCGCTTAAATGAATTAAATAAAGTTTCCTTCTTTATTTAAAACAAATTTGGGTGTGAAACAAGATTTGTTCACTGTATTTATAATTAAGGATGTAAATATTTAATTTTTAGTGTTTCGTATTTAAAAAGTGAAAACGGAACCAATATAAGATCACTCGTGTGTCTGTCTGTCCGTCTATCACGGTTGTTTTTCTCGAAAACTATGGAAAGTGGAAAGTTCAAATTTGGCAGAGTTATAAAGGATCCACATATTGATAGATTATTAGCAATTCACAAATATTTTTAGGGAAAATTTAGGGGGTCTAATTAAGTTATTTGAAATATATATAGTATATATATATACATATCATGTAGGATATCGTTCGAAAGATATCGTAATGCCGAACTCAAAAATATATGTGTTTTCAAAGGTAATTTTAGGTATTATATTTTCAGAGATATCGTCGAAAATATACTGCAAAAATATATCTCCTCCTCCCCCATTTTCGAATCAACTGCAAAAAAATAGTGGTAGTAGGAGTTTATTTAAAGCTTGCAGGAAAACTATAGCAATTATCCTAGGTCAGATAGTTTTTAAGAAAATCGTATTTTTCCGTTAAACCCAATGTTTACTTCGTGGGTGCTTGAGGTAAGAATCATTCAAGTATTGTTGATAATGATTTTCGGAAATAGGTATCGGTAATTAGGCGATATATTAATGAAAAACCTATCTAGGAAAACGCAGCACGGACCAAGGCGTCGTTGCAATTTTGCGACCTCCTTTCGAAGCGCGCTTGGCACAATGCCAAATTTTAACTTTGTGCAAAGTTTCTGCTTTAGGTAAGGGGAGGTTTCATTTCTGAACGTTCCTGATATATCCATCTATACTTTGCTGGTTTATACAGTATATCCAACCCTACGTTGTATAGTTTTTTACAAAGTCTCAATAGCAACGATTTTTTGTAATATTGCAGTTAGTAATCAATAAATTTATTGTTCGGGATTCTTTGTGCGCGAATAAAACTCGCACTTGACCTATTATTTAGTTTTAAACTTCATTTTTTTTTAACAATTATATTAAATCTTATTTCCTTATAATCTTTTAGTGATTTAAAAAAAGAAAATATTTCAAGTCTTTATGTTTTATGATATTTATAAGATCATAAAAAAAAAACATAATCGTTGTTTGAATGTTAAAGTGAAGAAAAAAAATATATATTGAGAAATGTTTTTAGAGTTATTTCTTTTCTTTGGATTTATTAAATCAATAAAACTATATCCAAACTTTGAATAAAAGGCGAGCAGACAGCTGTTCAGACTAAGAAAAACCAGACACCATAATAATTTTCTAATGCCAAAAAAAAAAAAAAAAAAAAAAAAAAAAAAAAAATATATATATATATATATATATATATATATATGCATAATATTCTAGGTGCAATGTTTGTTTTATTTACGGAGGGGGGGGGGGGAGGATGTTTTGTTTCTAAAAGAATTTTGAATGTTTTTTTTTTTTTTCTCTCCTCGCGCAACTTAACACAAATCCAATAAGGATGTAAAATTATGCGTTAAGCATTGGCATTAAAAAGAAACCAAACAACTTTACTGAATGAAATGTCCATTAAAAATAAGCACCTTCGTACCAGAAAACTTTTCTATTCAGTTTTCTAGGGTGCTTTTAAGAGTAAGTTTTATTCCATAGTAAGTTTTAGCACCGTCTGATAATATTGGAAAATTTGTTGTTATCGATTTGATGTTCTTGCCTATTTTTTTTTTCCTATTTAATTTTCAGTATCGTGCCAATTTCTATAAAAATTTCTCTAAACTTACGCCCACAAAGTAGCCTCTATAGTTTTATATATATAAATACATATGTTGTACTCATAAATAATAAATATTGATTTCAATTAAAAAAAAACAATACAGATTTTTCTTAAAATAACATATGTTTAAAAAATATATCGAGATTCATTTTCACTGAAAAGGGCAGCATTTTTAAGCATTGTTTCAGTTACAAAGAAACTTTGTTATTCTTTGAACTTGAAAAATTCCGTAAATATGAATCTCATATATGTACGTCGGTGCCTAGTTATGCTAATGAATAGAAAGACGTGTTTTTAATGCCGGAAAACTTTGAACATTAATAAAATTCAAAATGTCATAAAACTGTAAATTTTGGTACTAAAAGATTGGGACTTTTTAAAATGCCCTACTTAGGCGCAGAATAACATTTATCAAAATATAAGTTATTGGAAAAGTGACCCATTATAATAAATTAAATTTAGCAAAAAGAAATACCCTACCTGACATATATATATGAGTTGTATATTTTTTTGTAATTGGAAGCATGTTTCTACAATCAGCTATTTAAGAGATAATCACCATTACCTATATTTCGAATCACCCTGTATACAAAATATTTGTAATTTAATTTTAAGTGTTAACTACAATATCACTGTTAAAAACTTTGAACCAATTTTTGGAGCTGCAGTAGATGGAACCATGAAATGGTCAAATCTCGTTCCAACATTGGGAGCTTTGGCTCAACTGGAGCTCCAAATATTGGAACGAAATTTCACCATTTCATGGTTTCATTATTTCACTGCACAACACCAAATGTAAGTTCAACCTAACGCAAAATGTTTAACATAAGTTAAATTACATTTATACAGTATTAAATTTTGAAATAAGGAAAAAAATGGAATGCTGTATACATGAATTATTGCCAAATGAATATATATAGTGATATTTTGACACATATTTGTAGGATTTCAACGTTAATACTTCAATTGCTTTATGACGTCATGATCGTCATATAAACTGACGCTTTAGTACTATTACTATTATCCTTGTTTCAAATACACGAGCTATAAATATTTTAGATCACGAGATCAACATTTTAATATCTTCAAAATTGGAAAAGAGTCAGTTATATAATTTTTATCATCGAAGAAGCGTCGAAGTGTGATTGAGTCAGTTAGAGCACTGCTAGGCCTAATTGGACTATGTGACCATAAGAATATTGTATGTTTTATGTGAGAAGTGTAAGATATTTTAAAGAAATAACCAACGAAGCGTTGTAAAATAGATTTCCTAGAGTGGTATTAAAGTACTTGTTTTTGTTATTTTGAATTTGTCATTGCATTTAAAATTGCTACAGAAGATGAGTGGATGGAGGTGAGAACAAGGGACAGTAGTATCAATTTGAGTATTTAAAATGCTATTGAAGTAAGATTTACAGTTATTTTCTCGAAAATACCTTTTGAAATTGTAGAAAGACATTACAAAACACATTTTACGCTGAAAAAAAACTACATAGATGACAAGATACAGCATATAACCCCAAAGAACACAAATTACCCACTTACTGGAGAATCGCCCATGAATTAATGCAAAATAAATGAAACGGAAATAAAATTTCGATTGATTCGTATGTCTTATTAGATTCATAATGTATATTATAAAACACAAAAGTATCCGTACTTAAAACTAAGTTCAAATATAGCACCAGATGTCGTGAGCTACTTGCTTTGACTTTGAACGCATATATCTTCACTTCTAATTATCGCATATACATTTCTGATTCCATGAAATAAAACATTAAATGTATTTCCAAATAAAGTTTATTTGATAACTGTAACTTAACTTGCCCATTTGTGATGATTTTTAAAAATATTTTCAAGTTATGTATTTTTTAAATCTACCAACACGTGACTTAATGATAAACATTTGTTTGCTAGGATATTGTAAAGAAACATTTTCAGAACCATAAAATAAAGATGAAAAACTGAGGTGGACTACAGCATGCCTTCACCGGAGTATACAATTTATAATTCAATTACAAAGACGTACAAAATAATTCCATTACATTATGATCTATGGGGAAAATCATTTGCTGTACATTTTTTACATGTTATGATACTTGAAACATAATGAAATGTAAAAGGATCACTAAAGTTCACTACAACTTATTTTCTGTGGATTACAGAGTGCGTAGTATCTTTCGTTCATGTACAGAGACGCACAAGAGAATTCGATTAAAGGACTGACTATGATCGGTCATTTCTAGAAGTGCTCTTTCCGCTGTGGTATGCAATCATATGTAATTACTAGTGTATTACGTGCTGTTTACCAATTCTGTAGATCCTATACAGGGATCCACGAAAGACTTCGAATATAGGCATCAATTGCTGAAAATGAATTTTTACTGAGTTATGCATTTTTTTAATTGCTTATTTAGATATTAGTCCAGGTGCTACACTCTCAGAAAAAACTGTAAATTTATGAGCGTTTGCCCGTCAATTTTCACGGGCAACAGCCTTATTTGATGAAAAACGATCTTATCCACTAAATAAGCCGCCTTATCCCTTAGATACTTAGACAATTAAGGACAATCCACATATTCTTACAGTTCTAGCCCATATGTTAGCAAAAATACGGTACGACCCCATACATTGTCCTCTGCTAGGGTGTAACCCTTCATTTTTCAAAACAATTCCAATTATATAACTCAAACTTTTTATGCATGCATGAATAAAAACTACACCATAGATTAAAATAACAAGTTTTAAAGATTTAAAAACACATTTAAAATCATATCTAAAGCTATCTTACTCAAATAGATAAATACACTTTCGTTTATTTCCAGCATTAATACCAAATATGCTCTTAAATATTTTTATTTGCCAAGAAAAAAAAAAACATAATTTAATCCTAAAACATTTTATATTTTATTGATTTATAAAATAAAAGCTTCTATATGTCGAATTAAATTCAAACTACAATACATAAAAGTAATAGATAACTAACTTACTGTTATTTGCTTGTAACCTTATGTTTTATTTCAGACACGCGATTACCAAGAAAATCATACTGGATTTCTTATTCAAGTTTTACTTTTAAATTTTTACAAAGAATTATATTTCAGGAAATTAAACTTTATTCCCTCAAAATATTTTAAAAATACAATAAATGTTATCGATAAAATTTAAAACGGATTCGGTTTAAAATTTTTATAAAAGGGATAATTTATTGTACTTTTCATCTTACTTACATAATATTTTTTAAAAGGTTTAAAACAAATGTGGAAGAACTACAAAATTGTGAGAATTAAGAGAGGGGAAACGTAACTCAAACTGATCGTTATAAAAAATTTAAATCCTTAAAAAGCATTAAAACGTCTATTTTCTTTTGATTTAAGTTCATCTTTATTTACGCATCACTTCAAACGCTGTAAAACGAGATTAAGGAATTTCAATTCAATTTAAATACTTTTAAAAAATCTTTTTAGGTTTTTTTTTTTCTCTCCTGCTACTGTCAGTAACTGTATCATTTCTCTGAAAAAACAACAACAACAACAACAACATTAAAATAAAATTATTTTTAAGTCTTTTAAGCTAAACTCTCAGGTAAAATGAAAGGTTTAAACTTTAGATACCTCATTAAAACAAAACAGTCACTTTCCAACAAAAAATTTCTTTCTTTACAGTTAGCAAAAAAATTTTGAAAAATTATTATACATCAAATCCCAAAAAATCGAGATGTACTATGAATATTGCAAAATAGGAAAAGAAAATATTGATAAATCCCACAATATTTTTATCTTCACATAATTTATAGATTAAAATAATGAAAACTTAACCATCATGATAAAAGATTACAAATACTTTTATTACTATTATTATTATTATTATAGAAAGACATTAACATTTTACTTATTACTGCATTGAAAGAAGTCGAAAGTTTCTTGTTTAAAACATGTATTGTATTATGTGGAGTTACTGAAACCCAAAATTGACAGTGCTATAATTATTACACTTCATATATAGCATTAGATAGGTGTTGCAGATACTCCAAAATTCATTGTTGTTTGCTGTGTAATATCAAAACGTTGAATATCATGTTAGAAAATCAAAAGTCAACGATTAGTTTTAATAATATCATAACGTTTTTTAATTTAAAAACGTATATAAAGAATCTACTCGAATTATAATAATGCAATTCAAATTATTTTCATCATTAATAAAGAACACATTCTTAAATGTATTTTAAGAACGTGTTGTTAGTATATTTATATTTATAAAACACAATTTAATCCTAAAACATTCCTTGTTTTATTAATATATATAAAATAAAAACTTCTTTATCTAGTTTGATTGAAACTGTGTGTTTACAAACCTCTAATAGATTATTGCTTACTGCTGATTGCTTGAAACAAGTATTATTTTCTACCTTATACACGTGATTGCCAAGAAATTCATGCTAAATTTCCCTTTCAAGTTTTACTCTGATGTTTTTACAAAGAAATATATTTCAAGAAATTAAACTTTATTCCATCAAAATATTTTTAGAAGACAATAAATATTATAGATTCAATTTAAAACGAATTCAATTTGAAATTTCTATAAAAGGGATAATTCATTAAATTTTTCATTTTACTTACATAATATTTTTTAAAAGGTTTAAAACAATAGTGAAAGAACCAAAAAATTTATAGAATTAAGAGGAGAAATGTAACTAAAACTTATCATTATAAAATTTTAAAATCCTTAAAAAGTATTAAAACGTCTATTTCCGTTTTATTTAAATTCGTCTTTATTTAAACATCGCTTCAAACGCGGTAAAACGAGCATTAAGGAATTTCAATTTAATTTAAATACTTAACAAAAATCTTTTTAGTTTTTTTTCTGTCCTACACCTGTCAGTAACTGTATTATTTGTCTTTAAAAAAATAAAAATAAAAAAATAAATAATTTTTTTTTAAGTCTTTCAAATTTAACTCGCAGTTAAATTGAAAGGTTTAAACGTAACATACTTCATTAAAACAAAATAGATTCATTTTCCAAAGGAAATTTTTCTTCTTTGGAGTTAGAATAAAAATTTTGAAAAAATATTATACATCAGATCCCGAAAAAATCGAGATGTACTATGAAAATTGCAACATTGGAAAAAAAATATTGATAAATGTAACACCAAACTTTTATTTTCACATATTGTAGAGGAAAACAAAGGTAAATATAAATAATAGAAAGTTAACCGTCATGTAAAAGATTATAAGTTCTTTATAATAATAATAATAATAATAATAATTATTATTATTATTATTATTATTATTATTAATATTTTAATGCGGCAGCAGACCTTTATCTAAAAAAAAGTGGGCAAGATATAGGAGCTAACAACAGCTCTACATTCATGGAAATGATCAAATTATCTCAGTTTTTGGAATCATATATAATTAATTTCTCGAACAGTGCATAACAATTCACCATTGGGTATCTTTTATTTTATGTTAAAAAATTTAAGCATTCACTGGGGAATCTTCATACACACTCTGTAACATGCATATACTTGGCAACTCTTTTTGGGTACCTCACTAAATATATAATGATATATTAAATAATAATAAGTGTTATTGGATTGATTTGTATTAACAAAGAATTGAAAATATGACTTGTGTTACATATACTGCAACAGCAGCAAATATAAAATAAATACATAATAATGCTCAAATATTGAAATGATATATATTATATATAATTAATTTCTCGAACAGTGCATAACAATTCACCATTGGGTATCTTTTATTTTATGTTAAAAATTTTTTTTTTTTTGCTCTCTCTCTATTTTATGATTTTTGTACTTTAATTGGATGAATAAGCGTAAAAGTCAAAGAATTAGTAGAATAGATACTGGTGTCAAAACTAGACAACAATTACGCGAATTAAATAATCAAACTGTAGACACTAATATTATTTGTAATAATAGTAATAATAATAATAAGAAAAAAAAGAAAGAGAAGAAAATTATAAATTCTGAAAAAGCTACTCCTAAAATTACTACAATGGACACCCCAAATGCAGATAGCCTAATTAATCTGATTCCATACTATGATGGAAAAAAGGAAGCAAATATTAACCATTTTTTCTTACAATTTGACAATCTCATCAATAAAACTGAATTGAATAATGATTCTAAATTAACTATATTAAAGGCGAAAATTGTAGGACCTGCTAAAGATAAATTGATGAGGGATCAAAATTTGTTCGTGGAACAGAACTTAGAAACCTTTAAAACAAAGTTAAAACAATTATTCGAACCCAAAACCACATTTCTAGAAGCGCAAAAGAAATTTTGCAATCTCAAACAAAAACCGGAACAAAACATGAACGAATTTATATTAGAATTTAATCGGCAGCAGACCTTTATCTAAAAAAAAGTGGGCAAGATATAGGAGCTAACAACAGCTCTACATTCATGGAAATGATCAAATTATCTCAGTTTTTGGAATCAATTCGTAGTGATTTAAGTCTGGAAGTAAGAAAAAACTCTCCGCCGGACTTTAAAACAGCGTGCAACATAGCCTTAAAATTAGAGGAGGCTTATTCACATGTCAATTTAAAGGACATCAACAACATTTCCAAAACTAAAGATTCTGATTTGTTAAATGAACTGCTTAAACTCAATGTAGAAAGTGCAGAGAATATAAAATTATTAACCGCGGAATTAAATAACATAAAATTAAAGGTAAATGCCACTAACAATGATACAACTAGGTTTTGCAAGTACTGTAAATCCACATCCCATACGAACCCACATTGTTGGTTTTACAAGGGCAACGAACAAAACAGCAGTAATTACGTGGACGAAAATAAAAAAATTCCTGAGAATATTCAAATCGAAAAACCAAATTTTTATCAAGGGGGAAACCAACAAGCTCAGGGAAACTTTCAGCAAACCCCAAATTACACGCACCAAAACTTCAACCCTATGCAATATTCTGCTCCTCAGTACATGTACTATGCACCACCCCCACCCCACCAACAATTTATGCCGATATCATATCCCAGTTTCGGAAATTATGGAGGCAATTTCAACGAACAGAGATCATATGACCAGCGAAGAAATTATAGATGGCATAGAGAGGCTACAAGCAAAATAATTATAAAAAACATGATTATACAAAAAAAATAATTCACAGCAGACATTTGAAAACAATAAACAAGATAAAGATCATGATCAGAATTCTAGTAACAATAAGGGAAACTAAAGTCGGGACTTACATTCTCAAATACAAGGCACCCGCGTAAGTCTCACTGCGGGTCTAAAAAAAATAACAAAATTATTGCTAGTGTCAAAAGTAATGACAATTCTCAACTACCGATTATTACTTTTGAAATTAATGGTGTTAAGATTAATGCTTTGACAGACAGTGGGGCGGCAGTAACTTTGGCATCACCTATATTGTTCGAACAATTAAAGAATTCACACGTAAAATATAAAAATCTCTGTAACCAGGTAAAAATTCAAACATTAACAAATTCGACAATCTCTTTTAAGCAATGCATTAAATTAACTTTCAAATTGGAAAACGTTTTTGTATCGGGGGCATTCTATGTTACAACTCAAGATTTTGGTCGGAACTACAATATGCTATTGGGATTCGATTTCCTCAAAACAAATAATATTATCCTAGATTTTGAAGATAAAACCATGAAATTAAAAAACAAAAACATTGCACTTCAATTTCTAGAAAATGAACCTCAAAGTCTGATAAGTAACTTAACTGCTAACTCTAATGAGAATCAAAATAAAGAAACAATACGCAAAAAGAAAAAAAAACGTATCTCGCACAAAAATTTTGTTACAGCAAAACTAACACAGACAACGGAGTTACTACCAGGTGAAAAAAAATTGTTGCATTACTATTAGATCCAGATAAATTCGCAACTACAAATACAATACTCTTGGAACCGATTAAACATAATATGAAAATTTATTATAAAACATCAATTCACGAAATTGCCAAGGATAATAAAATTCATATAATAATCACTAACAAATCACAACAAAAATTAATCTTAACAGAGGGAATGAACATTGGCAAAATTTCTAAACATTTTGAAATAAAATCAGTTGACACTGAGGGTCAAGAAGTAACGAAGCAGGTAGTGCACATTAATAATCTGAATTTAGAGCAAGTTCGTGAACGGAGAAAAGCAGAACTTAGATCAGACGACTTTAATTTACAACATTTAGACTCGGACACAGCAGAAAAATTAAAAAAAATACTTCTAAATAATGCACATGCCTTTTCTAAGAATTACGATACACTCGGACAATCTTCATTAGTCGTCCCAAGATTTAATTTAATACATAATTATCCTCTGCAGACTAAACCATACAAAACTGCACACAATGTTAAGGAGTATGCTAAAAAAGAAATTGAAAAACTTTTGAGAGCAAATATCATTCGTAAATCCAACTCTGATTACGCTTTCCCTGTTATTTTCGTTAAAAAAAAATCTTTGCAGAAAAACGAACAGGCTAATGAAGTTAAATATCGTATGGCGGTCGATTATAGACTTTTAAATGAAATACTTCAAAATTATGCGTACCCCATACCCGAAATTAAAGAGATTCTGCGGAGAATGAGAGGAAAAAAATATTATACAGTACTGGATCTACACAGTGCGTTTTTCCAAATAAATTTACGTGAAGAAGACACTGAAAAATTAGCTTTCATAACGGAGCACGGTAAATTCTCCTTTTTAAGATTGCCTTTCGGAACACGCCTCAGTACTGCGGTGTTTGCAGAATTAATTGATAAGGTGTTGGGCCACTTTAATGAAGATCAAGTCGCTTATTTTATTGACGATGTGATCCTAGCAGCCGACTCACTCGAAGAAATATTAGATCTGTTAGACAAAGTCCTTAAAGCTTTTATTGAAAATAATTTAACTATTGAGCCTACTAAAATACAAGTCTGTATGTCAGAAATCGAATTTCTCGGTTTCACCCTAAACAGCGAAGGATACTCTCCTTCAAAAAGAAACATAGATAAAATTCAAAATTTAGTTAAACCTAAAAATAAGAAGGGAGTTAAATCTCTACTTGGTCTTTCGAATTATTTTAGATCGCTTATTAAAGAATATTCTAAAATAGTTGACCCATTCATTAATCTTACTAAAGACAAAGTGAAATTTAAATGGTCTGACATAGAAGAAAATGCTTTCAAAGAAATCCAAGCAGCGATAGTTAAAAATCCCACATTAAAACCCCCGGATTTCTCAAAAGATTTCATTTTAATCACAGACGCTTCTAAAACAGCTATTTCTGGAATTTTAGCACAAGAATACGACGGAGAACAACTGCCAATTGAACATTTTGGGCGAAAATTACGGGATCCCGAAAAGAACTACCCCAGTTTCAAACTCGAACTACTGGCGGTTCATGAAGCGGTGATGTATTTCAAGCATATTCTCGCAGGGAGAAAATTTAATATTTATACAGACTCCAAAGCGCTAACGTATTTTTTAAATTTGGAAAAGCAGTCAGACATTGTAGCAAGGTGGTTGGACAATTTGTCCCCTTTTAACTACTCTTTTCAGCATATCGAGGGATCTAAAAATCCTGCTGATTATGTTTCGAGGAACATTAATAATATAATTTCAAGAGAAAAATTGCAAAATTCATTGTTTACGGTAAACAAAGCTCTATCAGATGAAAACATTAAACTACAACAATTAGAAGACGAAAAATTGAATAAAATAATAAACAAAATTAAAACTGACAAACAAAACAAAACCACAAAAAAATTCACTCTCAATCAAAAAGAAATATTAATATTAAAGCCAGGCTCTGATACAAATGAACTGTTAATTGCTCCGGATAAACTTAAAGCTGAAATAATACAGGAAGCTCATAAACCACATTTCGGATTTTTTAAAACTTATCAAATAATAAAAGCTAGATTCTACTGGTACGGGATGTACAGGGATGTAAAGAATTATTGTACTAAATGTATACCATGTAACACGACTAAACAACATCAAACTATTAAAGTTCCCACACAAAAAATAATCAAAGATAAAGAAATCGGATCAGTTTTGCATATAGATTTAATTGGTTTGCTTCCAATGACGCTACGCAAAAATAAATTTGTATTTATGATTATTGATTCCACATCAAGATTTTTGGAGGCTGTACCGGTTCGCAATTGTGAATCACAAACACTTCTAAATGTATTGAATCGTTATTTTAGTAATTTCGGATTGGCACGATCCATAAAATTGGATAATGGCCGGTATTTTCACTCCGATTTATTCAAAGAATACATGGATTCTCTTAACATAGACCTAGATTTTACGTCCGTGAATAATCCACGCAGTAATGGGCTCTGTGAGATATCTAATAAAATATTAAAAAATTCAATTGTTGCCATGTGTAAAAACTCTCTGGAATGGGATACCAGAATTGATTTTTTTTAAATTAATTATAACAGTACACCGCATAGAGCTACGGGATTTTCTCCGGCACTTCTATTTTTCGGTAGGGAAGTAAGAACCCCTTTTTCCATACACTTGCCTGACCAAGACATAATTGTCAAAACCTACGTTAAAAATAGAGTCCAACATATTGAGGAAATAAAGAAATTAGCCTTACAAAACCAAAAAAAAATGATGGCGGAGTACATCAACAGTACCCCAGTCCAAAAAGTAAAATTTCTACAAACGGGACAAGAATGCTACTTAAAAGTCGTGGGTAAACCAGGCGTACTTCAGCCAAAATTCTTGGGACCATTCGAGGTGGTAAGGAAGCTTAGGAATAACAATTACCTATTAAAGGAAATTGCATTCCCAGATAAAGCGACTATTAAACGCCACATAAATAAATTATTCTCACCAACGAAAGTGGAATCACAGACTATACACATAAATTCCTAGATAGGGAAGCGAGAAATTTTTTTTCTCTCTTTTATTGCTGTCGAGGCAATATGTATATATTTATTTTAAATTTTTATTGTTTATAGATGTCTTATTTTTCTTTAGTTTAGTATACATTTTATAATTTTCCATTATTGTTTATTTACAGTACATTGAGGACAGGTTACTATTAAAAAAAAAAAAAAAAAAAAGATCATTTAGGGAGGATACTGCAAGTTTTTTTTTCTTTGCTACACAGTGTACTACTGAGGGATTTGGCTCGTCAGAGGGAGTTATGAACAAACATGCACGTTCAATAAAAAATAATAATAATTACGGTAAAAATAAAAACAGAGGCAGCCTTGCCAGGGTATCACCCTTTCAAACCCATTTTATACTAATTTATATAACAAAACAAAAAATTTTTTAATATATAACCTTACCCCCTCTACTAAAAGTGAAAATAAAAGTCTTTATATGTAGCACAAAACATATAACTAATCGATTTAAAATTACAAGTCAACATCTATTCACTCGGCGACACAAATATAAATAATAATAATACAACATTTTATATTGACCAATATTTATAATAATTCATCCTTTGCTTAAAGCCACGGATTGACGAATCCACTTGAATTATTATAACAAAAAAAAAATCGGTCAGATTTTACAAAATTATTTTAGTTTAATATTTATGATATAATCTATAACTTGGTTAGAACAACGCGTTTCAATTTTAATTTTAGAATAATCGTACGATTTCATATTATAAAACAAACAAGTAAAAAAAAAAAAAAATTATTAGTTGTCCCTAAGGATTAACATTTCAGATAATTTAATTACAAAAAAAGAATAAAAATAAAAAAATACCATTGAACGTTTCAATTATTACAAAACATAAATTGGATGTTTAATTTATACCTTAAATATTTAGGTAAATTATTTCATACTTAAAAAATAATAATAATAAAAGGTGTTGGATACATGTCAATGATCATTTCAGCAATTTATTGGATGTTAAAGTCTCGTTTTTGCAGGCGAAATTGAGACTATCTGCGCAGAGCATCTAATAATGCATTTAGCTGAGATATTTCTAATTAACTAAATTTCCAAACTTTACAAAAAAAAAGAATTTGTTTAATCTTTTTTTTTCTCTAACTATTATATGTAATATTTTATAAAACAAAAAAAAATAAGAGAAAAGAAAAGCGAACGCTCGCTTTCCATTCCTTAAATATGTATATTTACACGTTAATATATTTTAAAATAATAATAATAAGAAGAATAAATAATTAAATAAACATTTTACAATTGCATGCACATTTTCGTTTGTGCAAAGCAACGCTCGCTTGTTCTCGCTAACTTAAATTGTAACTAGAAAATCAATATTATATTAAAAAATATATATATATTATAATACATTACGTTTTTATACACAATATAAATAAATAAGTAAATATATAAATTGACGAGAAGATAGTGCGATGCAAACGGATTTGACCACGTTACACGTGTACCGATTTTTTTTATAGAAAATATTTTCTGTAATTAAGCAGATATACAGATTTAATTACATACCCCATTTTTTTAAATCCAAGCCGGGTATACACGACTTTTTTTTATTTTAATCACACATTTAATCTTATTTTAACAATAAAAAACAGATAGCTGGATTTTTGCGAGTAATCCTTTTCACAGACACACGTGCAATCAAATCGTTTCACTGATTTTTTTTTCCACTGTCAGTAATCCAGGAGTTTAGTAAACATTACCCACAGGTCAGGAAAGATACCTAATACACGGCTTATCATTTCGCAAATCGTCCCCCGTGTACAACTGAATCCGAAGGTAGGGAGATGGGTCATTGTCCACAGGTAGGGTCATCTAGCTGTCATTCTCTATCCTTCCGCTTAGCGGTGATGGATTAGAGGGAGAAAAGATTACTGTTTTTTTCTTTTTCTTCTTCTGCTTTTTTTTTCCCAACCCCGTTCATTCCAAGGCAGACAGTTTAAAAGGGTATTGTGTTTGACTTTATCGATGGATATTTAAATTTTTGGTATCGAAAAAAAAAAAAATCATTTTTTCGATCTGTTTCCTTTATGAAAATATATTAGTATTGAGAATATCTTTCATTCAGAAAAGTAGCCTTTTCACATATTCCAAAACAATTGTTTTAGTAAGAATGATAAGATTTTTTTTTTTAACATAACATTTTCTTTATATATATAAAAAAAATAAAGAAGTTTTCCTTTCTGCTCAAGAGAAAATAATTCATGTGAGAATTATATTATAATGTTTATAATAAAGATTGTAGTACAACAGACATGTGATTATATAGATGTGTTTTCTCTCAATGTTTTTCATATATTATATAATTTTTTTTAATTGTATGGTATTCATTATCAATGCATACAGCTTACTGATTATATTGAGTATTTGTTTTAAATGATTCTGTATATTGTGTTTCCATTCATGGGTACCTAATTAGCCTGTAATAATTAAAATAAAAGATTTGCAATTTATATGTATGTAATAACTAAAAATATAAGAGTGGAAAAGAAAATTAATTTTTTTTTCTTTCTTCTCTCGGGCATTTTATTTTATTATTTGGCTTATTCAAATTTTCCTGCTTTATTTGGATTTGGACCTATTAAAACTCAAAATTTTAATAAATGTTTTTGGAACAATGGAAATTGAAACCAACTACACATGATAACTTGCTGAAGAAGTCATGTCTTTCATCAGATTTTTCAACAGTGAACTTTTGATTACGCTTTATTTCACCAATGTGTAAAACTTTTTTCTGGTGTTGCAAACCTACTTACACTCCAAACCTAGTGACACTCCAGCTTATCCCAAGTTCCTAGACTTTTCCATGTGAACATTTTCAGTTTTGATCTTCAATATAATACGACGATGGACTTTCATCGAGTACTTTGTGGCTACATATATATATAAAAAAAAGATACTGTTGACCTTTTTTTTCTAATGTCGGGGGAAGAGATGATGGTGAGAAATACCACCATCTAGATCTAAACTAGCACACACTATAAAAAAAAAAGTATTTGGTTTTTTTTCTGCATATTAACAGAGTATTTGGTATCATTTTAATCAGTGAACAGTGAACAATACAAATTAATGATCCATTTTAGGATCAGCGCATACAGATAGATAATTATGGAACAAAGTGAACCACGGCAGTCAAGGAAATATTTGGTTTTCCGTTCCCACGAATGATTTAACTACACCTAATAAAAATGTCATGGAGAAAATTGTCAGAACAATAATATGACACATTTATTTATGAGAGCTTAAATAGGCACGAAGACCTCCCAAGTAAAAGCATCTTTACCTCCCAGACACAGCACGGCGTCAAGAGGAATCGCTATTGTACCGACGGACCTATGAAACACTCAAGGGGAGTACCAAATTTCTCCCGCCTGCCAATGGTCATCTCTCTAAAATCAGAGGTATGGCCGAAACATGCAAATTTTCAAGAAGTTAAAACGTATAAGGCCTTAATTTTATGTGAAAAGGGAAAAATGGTTCCATCCCCTTTTTTTTTGCTCCACGAAAAGAATGTGATTTTTCTTGAGAAGAGAGATTCAAAAAAAGATGGAAAAGTAGAAGGTTGACTGCTCTCTAACTAAAAAACAGATTTTGAGTGTGTGTGCCAATAGATGGAAATGTGCGCGCTAAGAAAAAGCGAAAACGCGTCAGCCATTACCTCCTGCTGTCAACGTTATCTAGTAATATAAGGTAACAAACAATCTTCCTTCACCATTGTTCCATTTTATTTAATTAAGCTATATTCTTTTAATAATACGAATTTACGTGTGTATGAAGATCCTACCCCGATCTAAACATAAAAAGGCTAATCAAATAAATACTTCTAGTGTATGGAACTCTGCCTTTCAAAGTCGAATTTGTTAATTCAGTAAGATAAACTCTAATTCTCAGAAAATAAATGTTGAGAATACAGTTCTCAACTAGGATTGAATATTTTTTTTTTAAAAACATTTATGTTTGTTTTTAATTACATGATTATAATTACCTTGTAAATAAACTCAATTTTATATTCAATTAATTTTAGTCAGTTTTCATTTTGTTTACTTAATTTATTGAATTAATATTAAGTCTTTTATTTTAGGAAATGTTTTCTTTAATATTACAATCTAGGTTTTAAAATAAGCCATTATTTATTTAATGTTACATAACTCTCTGCAGGTAACCTTTGATGATTGTAATTGGCTCAAAGAGGATCCGAACTTCAAAAATAATTCACAACGCAACTTTTTCTTTTCTATAATTAATTGATAATTTGTCTAATAAAATTCTCTAAGTATAAATTATCATATCAGATCCTTAGAGTCATAGGTGCAAAATAAATACTATACGTCTCGGATAATTTAAAATACTCATATTAATCAATAAACAGCAATATAGTGGTAAATCCTATGCAGTCAGACTTAAATTCAAATGCTCACTCTGTAGCATTCCATCAGTATCTTAAGACCGTGAATTTAGTATATTATATTTAGAAAAGAGAAACACAATTTAATCTTAAAACGTACCTTATTTTATTAATATGTAAAAGAAAAGTTTCTTTATCTAGTTAGATTGAAACTCTGTGTTTACAAAGCTCTAAGACTTAGATTATTGCTTACTGCTGATTGCTTTAAACAAATATTGTTATATACTTTATACACGTGATTTCCAAGAAATTCTTTATACATTTCAAGTAATATCTTTCAAGATTTACTTTGTTATTTTTACAAAGAGACGAAGATTTTTCAAGAAATTAAACTTTATTCCATGAAAATATTTTTAGAAGACAATAAATGTTATAGATTCAATTTAAAGCGGATTCAATTTAAAATTTCTGTAAAAAGGATAATTTATTATGCTTTTTTATTTTACTTACATAATATTTTGTAAAGAGGATTAAAACAAATGTAAAAGAACTAAGAAATTGTGAAAATTAAGAAAGGAAAATGCAACTAAAGCGGATCATTATAAAAATTTTAAATCTTTAAAAAGTATTAAAACGTCTATTTTCTTTTGATTTGAGTTCGTCTTTATTTACGTTTCGCTCGCTTCAAACGCTGTAAAACGAGTATTAAGGAATTCAATTTAAACACTTACGGAAAAAAAAATAATTGTTAGTTTTTTTTCTCTCTGCTCCACTGTCAGTAGCTGTATTATTTCTCAGAGAAAAAAAAACTTTAAAATAAAATTCTCTTTAAGTTTTTTAAACTAAACTCACGGTTAAAAAGAAAAGTTTAAACTATAAGATACCTCATTAAAACAAAATAGATTCACTTTCTAAAGGATGTGTTCCTCCTTTAGAGTTAGAATAAAATTTTTGAAAAAATATTATACATCAAATTCCAAAAATCTGAAGTGTACTATGAATATTACAAAACTGGTCAAAAATATTAATAAATGTTACACTGTTAAAAATTTGCAGCAAACTGTCCAGTCATTTGATCGTTTTTAGAGAAAAGGGTTACATAACAGTAATTTAATTCTATTCTGACCATAATATGGGCAATAATATGGTCAGAATATAATTATGAAACCGTTTTCTCTAAAAACGGTTAAATGACTGGACAGTTTGCTGCAAATTTATAACAGTGACAAAATTTTTATCTTCACATAATTTCTTAGATGAAAACAATGGAAAGTCCATTGAAAAATGATAAAATATTATAATTTCTTCGTTTTATTTTTTTTTCTTATACATTAATATTAAAATTAGACATCATTCCATTGAAAGGATTCGAATTCTTCTCATTTTAAGATGTATGCATTATATACTTAAACCCCAAATTTACCATCTTTTAATTATTACACTTCATATATCATTAGATCTATGTTGCAGATGTTCCAAAATTCACTGTTGTTTGCTGTATAATAACAAAACACCCCACATCATTTTAGAAACTATAAGTTAACAATTCGTTTTAATAATGTCATAATGTGTTTTAATTTAAACACATATATAAAATACCTAAAATAATCTATTTGAATAGATAAATATAATTATGTTTATTTTTTTATTTTCATCGTTAACAAGAAACACATTCTTAAATATATTTTAAGAATGTGTGTTTAATATATATTTATATTAAGAAAAACATATTTTAATCCTAAAACATTTCTTATTTTAGTAATATGTAAAATAAAAACATTTTATCTATCGTTAGATTTCAACTTTATATTTACAAACCCCTTATGGATTACTGCTGCTTGCTTGAAACAAGTATATTTAAATTTAAATTTTTATTTTATACACGTGATTACTAAGAAATTCATGCTAGATTTCCCTTTGATGTTTTGCTTTGATGTTTTTTCCGAAAAAAATTAATCTAATATATTAAAGATACTCCATCAACATTTTTTTAAATACTGCAAATATTACAGATAAATAAACGAATTCAATTTAAAATTTCTAAAAAATAGGGATAATTGTTTCATTTTATTCATTTTACTTATACAAGATTTAAAAAGATTTAACGCATATAAGAAATTGTGAAAATTAAGAGTAGAAAAAGCAACTAAAACTGATCATTATAAAAATTTGAAATCCTTTAAAAGTTTTCAAAATGCCTATTTTCTTTTGATTTGGGTTTATCTTTATTTACGCATCACTTGAAAAGATGTAACACGAGTATTAAAGATTTTTCAATTCAATTTAAATACTTTCTTCTTTCTTTAAGATTTGGTTTAATTTATTTTTTTTCTCTATGTCAATGGATGTATCATGTGCCTGAAAAAACGTTCCAAATAAAATTCTTTCTAAGTCTTTTCAACTAAACCCGACGCTGAATTCAAAAAGTTTGAACGTCAGATGCCTCATTAAAAAGAGTTGTATTTAGTTTCAAAAGAATATAATATCCCTTTTTTAGAGATCGAATAAAAATCTTTGATAAAATGTTATTCATACATTACGACGAAAATAGACATGTGTAATGAATATAGAAAAATAAGCAATAAAATCAGATAAGTGCGAGTAAAACTCGCATCCTTAAGGGTCCGTACACAGTAAAAAAAAAAATGTATTTTTTACAGAAAAAAACGGTTTTAAATAAAACAGTTTTTTTTCCTGTAAAAAATGTGGATTTTGTAATTTTTACAGATAAAAATCTATATTTTTTACTGAAAAAACTGTTTTAATGAATATATACAGATATTTTCTGTAAATTAAACTGTTTTCCACTGGCGCGAAAATTAACTGTTTTTTGCTGTCAATTTGAGAGAATTTTTTTTTTTTTTTACAGTGTACCGTTATGTATATTACTTAAAGCTTAGTTAGTGCTGGTTGCTTTACAGATATACAAAAATTAGAAGTGCCTACTTATAACTAGATAATTATTGATTTTGTTGTATCATAAAGCTGTAATTTGTTTAATTATTTATTAAATCTTTACCAGATTGGTTTGTCATGACTGAAGAAAGAATGGATTACAAAACATTGTATGTCAAAGTTAGAAAAGGAACATTATCTTTAACTGTATTACTCCTAGTACTGCTTTCCCTTATTAACGGCTGTATGCCTATCGAAGAGAAATATAAACAAATTTCGTTTACAATACGTTATTTCGGTGTGTGTCCGATCATGAAAAATCCAAACATTGAAAAACGTTGTTTTAAGGCTGTAACTTTTTATTTCATTGAGTTAAAAGCTCGAAATTTTTAAGAAAAACAATGGAGTTATTCGTCGAATATATTACAAAAATGCATATATCGTTTTACAAATTGTAATTTAACACCTTTTTTAATGATATAATAAAGTGTATAAATTTTAAAATAGATTATAAATTGGCAAACCAAATTGACTATAAAATCTAAAAGAAGTTACTCATAAAGATATTAAATAAATATTGTTTATTTTCATCATTAATAAGAAGCACGTTCCTAAATATAGCTTTAGAACATGTATTTAATATATTTTTATTTAACAAAGAAAAGTATAACTTAATCCTGAAACATTCCTTTTTTTATATTGATTTATAAAATACAAGCTTCTTTATATCCAATTAGTTTGAAATTGTATGCTTGAAAAATCCTTAAAGGGCAAGTGCTTTTTTATCTTTGTTTGAAACAAGAGTTTCATTTTATTTTTTGTAGTTTAAAATAAAATCACATGTTACACGTTCACGTGATCACTCTAAAAGTGTCACGTTTTTTTCCAAGAAAAACATACTAAATTTTGCTTTGATATTTTTACAAACAGGTATAGTTCAAGAAATTAAACTTTGTTACATCAAAGTATTAAAAAATAAATGTTGCAAATAAGTGTACGGATTCAATTAATACTTATAAAAAATTAATACTTTTTTTTTTTTAATCTTTTTCGTTATATTTCCGTAATATTTTTAAAAGATTTAACACAAATGTAAACTAGTCGTTGGGGGCCACCGTAATACTTACCCATTATGAATATGCATAACATAAAATATTAAAATAAAAAATGTGTAAACTACTTATAAAATGCATTGCAATTCGAATAAAATCGTGGCTTGATGACGTCATAAACTTTAAATGCTCCATTACTGAATTGCTTAAAAGAAACATCCTTATAACTCCAAAAACAATAATCTTATTAACTAGCGGCTTATTGCATCTGATTAAACGTCTCATTTCCAATTAAAATATATCTTTGAATTGAAATTTGGTTGAAATACAGGGTCATGAAAAATCGATGAGTATGGAAAATAGGATTACAAATATCTCGGCAACTCATTATCCGATCGACTTCATTCTTTATGCAAAATTTATGGTTTTTTATTGTATTTTATATTCACTCCTTAAAATAAACCATTTCGAAAATTTTTATATACCTTTTATCAGAACGAATATATCGAGAGTAAAAAAAAAAAAGTTCCGGATAATCGAGGTCTTCTCATTATTACATACTAAGTACATACCAAATTTCAACTCTCTATCTCTATTTGCTCGGGAGATAGAGCGTTTACAAACACACACGCAGACAGACGGACGGTATTTTTTTCTTTCTAAAAATACGGTTTTCGGAATCTCTAGTGTCTGAAACATGTAAATCCGTCAAAAAAAAAAAAAAAAAAAAAAATTGATTTTCAAAACTATTACAAGATTTACCTTATACTACGTATGATGGGTAAGGATACTATAACGGAAACTGATCATTATAAAAATTTTAAAACCTTAAAAAAGTATTAAAATGTCTTTCACATGTTTCGTTTGTTTTGGGTTCATATACCTTTATTTACTCATAACTTCAGAAGCTCTGACACGGGTATTAACGAATTTCTGTTCAATTTACATACTTTTTAAAAATTAATTTTAGTTTTTTTATCACAATCTGCTATACTGAATACCACTGGTGACTAATTTTCTTATTTTGTTCGTACCACTTTTTCCAAACAAAAATCTTTGCCATATACTTCGATAATATGTGCAAAAGAAACCTATCTCAAGATATTTTTAAATAGTGGTATGAATAGAATATAAAAATAGTCTCCCATAAATGTATTTAAAAAAAAAAAAAAAAAAAAAAAGATGTTTTAAATAAAATTATTTTATAAAACTGAATGGAACATCGGATGTCTCATTAAAAATATTTTGTTTCAAAAAATGCATATCTTCTTTTAGAAGTCGAATTTTTCTTTTTTTAAATATTATTAGAGTAATGCAAAAAAAAAAAAAAAAAAAAAAAAAAATCAATATATACTAATAAATAATAATATAAAAATAGTCGCTAGTGAATGTATTATTTCTCTAAAAAACATAAAAAGAAGTTTCAAGGAAAATTATTTTATAAAACTTTTCGCAGTTGAATGGAGCATCAGATGCCTCATTAAAAAACTTAGATTCTGTTTCAAGAAATGCATATCTTCTTTTAGAGGTCGATTTTTTTTTCTAAGATAGTAAATAATGCAATAAAAAAAAACAAGATACGCTAATGTATAATAATATAAAAATAGTCCCCAGTGAATGTATTATTTCTCTGAAAAATAAAAAAATAAGTTTCAAAAAAATTCTTTAATAAAACTTTAGATTTGGAGGTTCATTAGTTAAGTATAAAATAGGGAAACGGGGGCTAATCCCCCCCTTAATTTAGATAAATGGGTTTTTCATAGAATTATACGATTTGCTTCAAATTTGGTATACAGGTTTATTGTCGATTTCTTTATTTTTCGAGGGGGCATTATTCTTTGAAATAAGAGTATAATATACAATTAGTGTGAATAGCCTGTGAGCTCAATGCCATCAGTTTAACTGGGCACTGTTCTTTTTCTTATAGTCTATTAATCAATTTTCTCAAAACGATATAATCAGTTTTTCAGATGCTATCCATTCTCAGGTAAATATTGTCATGTTCAACAAACATGTTTAACAGACAAACAGAATAAATTAATAGCATTAACATTAACATTAAAATTAATAGTATTTTGTTACTCTTGCATATATAAGTTCAGTTACTCAACTGAAAATATTTAATTGGGAATAGGCAGCATCCTAAAAACCAATATTCCGGTTGAAGAAAACTGTTTAATACACTATATAAATTATTCGGAAACGTTTCCGAAAATCAGTGGTAGCAAAAGAAACTGTTTTTATAAATGCTTTCTTCAAATCTCGCAAAATATATTGGTTTCTGTTGTTTCTAAAGATAAGGAAGGCTTTTAGGAATCTTGGGTAACTCGGAAAAGGTTATTGTAATATTTTCGTTCGTGTTATATTATATTTTCGTAGATTAAGATTCATAGATTTTTTTTACAGTGTGCGTAGCAACCCGTTTTGTTGCATTTGTATTTTATAAGATGTGTTATATATTTTATTACACATTTGTGTTATACATGTGTTGAACATTTGAGAATTTTCGGTACCAAAAAGTTTTAAATCTAAAGCCGAGACAAATTTTCTATGAAATCACTAAATCAATGAAAAATAATCTGTATTGTGTGAAAATAATAACTGGATCTCCGAGTAAAATCTATTGAAATTAATTCGGTATCGAAAAATTAATGTTATTTGCGGCAAATCAATTAACTAATGAAACCTCTAAGCAACGGGTAATATTCTGCATTTCTTGAATAAAATTTTACTGAATCTACGAGAACATTTCGGGTTATTCGAACCCAAAAAGTTTCAAATATAAAGCGAAGCAAATTTTCTATCTAATCAATGAAAAATAATCTGTACTGTGTAAAAATAATAACTGGAGCTACGAGGAAAATCTATTGAAATGAATTCGTTATCGAAAAATTAATGTTACTTGGAGCAAATCTGTTAACTATAAAATCTCTAAACAACGGGTAATAATATGCATTTCTTGAATAAAATTAAACTGAATCTACGAGAATATTAGGGGTTATAGGAACCCAAAAAGTTTCAAATGTAAACCGAAACAAATTTTCCATGTAATCTCTAAGAAATGAAAAATAATCTGTGTTGGTGTAAAAATAATAATTGGATCTACGAAAAAAATCTATTGAGATAATAAGGTACCGAAAGGTTTAGATTATTGAGTTTCCAATTCTTTAGATTATTTAGTTTAGCAAATTTAAATTAATTCTTTAACCTTCGAAATATTATACATGTCGTTAAATAATAATAATAATAATAGTAAATTAGATCTACGAGGAAATCTATTGAGATTAATTCTGTATCGCAAGGATTTCTGTTATTTACTTCAAACAAATTTTCCTTGAAATCTTTAACCATTGAGAAATATTCTTCCATTCTTAAAAAACAAAAAAAGTAAATAAGAAAATTAATTGGATCTAAGAGATTTATTCGATACTGTAGGATTTAAGTTACTTAGTGGAAACAAATTTTACATGAAAATCTCTAAACAATGAAAAATAATCTGTTTTGTGTAAAAATACAGGGTGTCCCAAAAGTCTCCGTACAACTTCAAAAATTTATTACAAAAAAATAATAGGCCTACTACAAAAATAATTAAAACAGTACATAGAGTAACTTAAAAAGTTTTTTTTTTCTACCACCTTAGTATACTTGTACATGAGACCTTTTCGTTGCACGAAGAATATCAAGTCGATATTCCAATTCCATCCACGTGCGTTTCAGCATGCCCATGCTAACATCAACAGTAGTTACAACTGTTTAGATCTTTTGTTTCAAGTAAAGTTTTCCTCGAATACAGTTTTCCACTCAAGTAAGTTTTGTTTGAAATAAAAGATCCAAACAGTTTAACTACTGATGATGTTAGCATGGTGAAACGCATGTGGATGGAATTTGAATATCAACTTGATATTCTTCGTGCAACGAAAGGATCTCATATACAAGTATACTAAGGTAGTAGAAAAAACTTTTTAAGTTACTCTATGCACTATTGTAATTATTTTTGCTGTAAGCCTATTATATTTTTTTAAATAAATTTTTGAAGTTGTACGGAGACTTTTGGGACACCCTGTAATAATTGGATCTACGGGGAAATCTATTGAGATAATTCGGTACCGAATGGATTAGATGTATTTAATAGATGTAAAATTCTCACTAATTTTCTAACCTGTAATAGAAATATTCGTAAAAAAAAATAAAATTGTAAATTAGATCTACGAGAAAATCTGTTGAGATTAATTCTGAATCTCAGGATTTCGGTTATTTACTTTAAACAAACTTTTCTTGAAATCTCTAACTATCGGGAAATATTCTGCCTTTCGTAAAAAACGAACTAGTCGGATTTGCCAATCACAAAACTTTCGTCTATTTCATACACGTTAATACTACAAAATTTGCTATCACAGCACTAGTAGAATCAATATTTTTCATCATTCTGTTGTATGTCAGTTGCTTGCGGATCGCCGGGTTACATGTATGCTGAGCACCCTTCGCTGCACAAGCAGCTGATGTACAACAAAACTGCATTTTTTTTTTTTTTTTTTTTTTTTTTTTTTTTTTTAATGTGGATACTTTTACTTTTGTAACCGGTTTCGAAAAAGAAAGTAGCCTCATAAAAGAAAAACTCCAACCAAATTCGAAAAATTAAAAGGCCTGCGTAGAGTTCGACCTCAGCTATCCATTGAAAAAAAAAAGGCTTTTAAAATATTGAAATACAAAAGAGATATTTAAAAAAAATTCTCCCACAGGATTAACATCAGCGAGCGGATGTTTTTGCATGAGTGAAGTAACCTCTTAAGAACCTACACTAGTCCTCCGAAGAAACTCGAACGCTAATGTTAAGAGCCTGCATCAGTCATGCGAAAAAATGCTCAAGCTAATGTTAAGTCTGTCTATGGGAAGGTTCTAGCGCGATTTCTCGCTCGCATTTTAATATTTTTAAATGCTTTTTTTTTTTTTTTTTGCATAGGATAGTTGAGGTCAATCTCCAACGTTGTTAGTTTTTACTATTTTGGTTCCAGTTTTTTTATATAAGGGTAATTTCACTTTCAGAACCGGTTCCAACCGGTTCTGAAATTGAAAATGTCCGCTTATAAAAAAAACTGTAACTAAAATTTTTTTTAAAGTAAAAACTAACGACGTTAGGGATCGGCCTCAGCAATCCTATGAAAATAAAATTCATTTAAAAATATTAAAATGCGAGCGAAAGAGCATACATTAGTCACGGGAAGAAGCACTCAAGCTAATGTTAAGTCTATAGGAAGATCCTTGACAGTTTTCTCCCTTGATTTTTCTTGCTTTGATTTTTCTCGCTTTGAATTTTCTATCTTGATTTTAGTTACAGTTTTTTTATAAGCGGACATTTTCAATTTCAGAATCGGTTGGAACCGGTTCTGACAGTGAAAATACCCTTATATTAAAAATAAAAAACTGGAACCAAAATCGAAAAAGTGAAAACTAACAACGTTAGGGATCGGCCTCAGCTATCCTATGCAAAAAATAAATAAATAAATAAATATTAAAATGCGAGCGAGAAATCTGTCAAGAACCTTCCATAGACTTAACATTAGCGTTCGAGTTTCTTCGGATGACTAGCGTAGGCTCTTAACCCACAAATGGTTTTAGCAGTCTCACAGGCAGCTGCTTTTATCAGTTTTCACAGATTAACTTGTAATTTTCAGTTTAACTATAGATATTAGTAAAATTTTGTTTTGTTTTGAACTCTAGTACTGTAGCTAGAGACTAGGTGAATTTCAATTATAATAGTTCTGCGCGTAAAGTTTAGTACTTAAATAGTACCCTATAAGTTAATCGAACTTTTTATTCATCCTTCGATCAAACTGCCTTACACTATCTATGCGACAATTTTTGTTTCATCAGTTAAGGGATAATGTAATATAATCAAATCAAACGGATGAGATGAGGTTTGGTATTCAGCACAAAAAAAATGTTCATCTAAGCCGTAGCGGTAAGGGATGACCATTGCTGCCAAAATGAAAGCAAACCTCCAGTGTTCCATTGTTGCACCTCTTATGTGGACACGATGTGAAACAACAACAATCTCAACGACTGAGTAAAAGGTGTTCTTTACCTTTTTTCATATCTTACATTCCTTTACAAAAAAGTAAGCTAGATCGATGAGAAAATCTGTCGAGATTAATTCGGTACCGAAGTGCATAGGTTATTTAGTGGAAACATATTTTCCATAAAATTCTCTGAACTACGGGAAATATTCTGAAGAAGAAAAAAAGTAAATTGGATCTATCATAAAATCCTTTGAAATTAATTCTTAACCAAAGGGCAAAGCACTGAATAATGTGCATTTAGTGGAATCATGGAATCATTTCTATCAACGGAAACTATTCTGCATTTCGAGAAAAGAGTAAATTGGATCTACGAAAAAATCTATTGAGATTAATTCTAAACCAAAGGGTTAAAACACTAAATACTAAATAATGTGCATTTAGTGGAACTGTGGAATCACTTCTATCAAAGGAAAATATTCTGCATTTCGAAAAAGTAGCGAATTTGATCTGTGAGAAAATCTTTTGAGATTAATTCTAAATCAAAGGGTTAAAACACCAAGTACTAAATAATTTCAGTGGAACTATGGAATCACTTCTATCAAAGGAAAATACTCTGCCTTTCGAAAAAGTAGTGAATTGGATCTGTGAGAAAATTTTTTGAGATTAATTCTAAATCAAAGGGTTAAAACACCAAGTACTAAATAATTTTAGTGGAACTATGGAATCACTTCTATCAAAGGAAAATATTCTGCCTTTCGAAAAAGTAGTGAATTGGATCTGTGAGAAAATCTATTGAGATTAATTCTAAACTAAAGGGTTAAAACACTAAACTAAATAGTTTTAGTGGAACTATGGAATCACTTTTCCATCAAAGGAAAATATTCTGCTTTTCGAAAAAGTAATGAATTGGATCTGTGAGAAAATCTATTGAGATTAATTTGATATCTAGAGGGTTAATAATAGTGTGACCAAATTTAAAAACGGGATTCATAACTTTTAAACATTATTTTGTTTTATTTCTTAACGCTACGAATTATCACCTTCTTAAAATGTGACAAGTGTTTTAAATAAAAAAACTGCTGAAAAAATTTGTGGACAGAAGTGACTGCTCCAAAATTTGGACACGTTTGTTCACCGAAGTTAATGATAATGATAAAAACTAAACAAAATATATGAAACGGAAAGGAGGGGGTGTTTTGGTACTCACCACAACACATGTTCATCTGTGCTGCGGTAATAGCGATGATCGCTGCGGCCAAAACGAAAGCAAACCTCCAGTGTTCCATTATTGCGCCTGTTATGTGGACAAGATGTCAAACAACAAAAATCTCGACGATCGAGGAAAAGGTTCTTTACCTTCTTTCATATCTTACATTCCTTTACAAAAAAGTAAGTTGTATCTACGAGAGAATCTGTTGAGATTAATTCCGTACCGAAGTGTATAGGTTATTTAGTGGAAACATATTTTCCATAAAATTCTCTGAACTACGGGAAATATTCTGAAAAAAAAAAAAGTAAATTGGATCTATAAGAAAATCCTTTGAGATTAATTCTTAACCCAAGGGCAAAGCACTGAATAATGTGCATTTAGTGGAACTATGGAATCACTTCTATCAAAGGAAAATATTCTGCATTTCGAAAAAGTAGTGAATTGGATCTGTGAGAAAATCAATTGAGATTAATTCTAAATCAAAGGGTTAAAACACCAAGTACTAAATAATTTTAGTGGAACTATGGAATCACTTTTCCATCAAAGGAAAATATTCTGCATTTCGAAAAAGTAGTGAATTGGATCTGTGAGAAAATCTATTGAGATTAATTTGATATCTAGAGGGTTAATAATAGGGTGACCAAATTTTAAAACGGGATTCATAACTTCTAAACATTATTATATTTTATTTCTTAACGCTACGATTTTACCATCTTCTTAAAATGTAATAACTGTTTTAATCCAAAACTGTGTGAAAAAACTTGGAGACAGAAGTGTCCGCTTCAAAATTTGGAAACGTTGGTTCACCGAAGTTAATGATAATAATGAAAACAAAACAAAATATATGAAACGAAAAGGGGGGTGTTTTGGTACTCACCACAAAACATGTTCATCTGTGCTGCGGTAATAGCGATGATCGCTGCGGCCAAAACGAAAGCAAACCTCCAGTGTTCCATTATTGCGCTTGTTATGTGGACAAGATGTCAAACAACAAAAATCTCGACGACTGAGGAAAAAGTTCTTTAACTCTACGCTCGATTTACTCCATGGTGTGATGGTGCGAAAGTAGGTTACTAACGTTGAGGCAAATGAAATGGAACGTTTTTATCCCCGCCTTCTCTTGCAGGTTTCGTCAGACGACTTTCTCCAGCGAACACCAGAATAAAAAGTGAAAAAGAAAGTAAAGACGACAAGGTCAAGTTGGTGCAAAAACTTGTAATTTTCGGATGAAAATGTTAGACGAAGTTCTACTTCAAATGAGCGTAATGGTTCACTCGACCAGAAGATGTGTACAAGGAAGAGTGGGAGAAAAAAAAAGAATACAAAGTTGTTGTTTCGACATTTCGGACGTTGTTTCACTTGTAGTCTCACATCCAAATATTGTCTCTTACTTGTTGTTCCTTGAAAGATTCTTGAGTGAAACAACTGTATTCGAATTCAGCTTATATGAATCACTGGTTAATCGAATCGCTGAAACAAAATGGATATCATAATATTATATTTATTGTTTTCTTTGAATTTAGCCGTTTTATCAAACCATGTTTTTGTATACCATAGCGATTTTCTTAAATGGAATTTACAGGAACAGAATTGCGTTTTTCGACACTTTCCAACATGGTTGAAAAGTGTTTAAGAATTCGGTTTGTCCGTCTATCGGCTGTCTGTCCGTATTCTAACTTTCGTAAATATACTCGGATTGCCATGAAGTTTTTATATGTTACTGAGAGATATGTTACTATAGAATGTACGGTATTGAAAATGAAGTGTGTTATAGTTCATTTACAGGGACACATAAAATAATTACTTTTATTATGGTCATGGTCTATGCACCGCCCCCTGAATACTAGGGCTGCGTGCTGGGAGAAATGGCGGCTGTCGCAGGCGGATTTTGTTTTCGGTGTTTGTACGGTCCCTCGAACTTCAACACCAGTAATATCTAAAAGTTTTCTTTGACTTATTTGATCTCATAAAAATAAGGCG
Source organism: Maratus michaelseni (assembly GCA_963931845.1). Taxonomy (NCBI): domain Eukaryota; kingdom Metazoa; phylum Arthropoda; class Arachnida; order Araneae; family Salticidae; genus Maratus; species Maratus michaelseni. Next base: position 51,005,635 of record OZ007594.1, on the reverse strand, counting down.
AAGAAAACTTTTAGAAATTATTGGTGTTGAAGTTCGAGGAACCGTTCAAACGCTGAAAAAAAAATCCGCCTGCGACAGCCGCCATTTTTATCAGTGGGCTGGCCTAGTATTCAGGGGGCAGCGGTCTATGGGAGAAAATCGTCAATGTTACAATATTTCAAACGTAATGAGATTGATATGCGTCACTGAAGTGGACTACGGAATACTATCTCAGGAGTATACAATACGTAGCATTTTATAGTTCGTTTACAGGGACGCACAAAAGAATACCATTACATTATGACCCGTGGAGAAAAATTGTTTGTCGTTTATTTTAATGATGTTATGCTACTTCAAACATAATGAAATCACTGAAGTCACTACAACATGTTTTCCATAGTGCATAGCATTCACCGTTCATTTACAGAGACACACAAAAGAATTCTGTTACAGGACTGACTAAGCCTGATAATTGCAGGAAGTGCATTTTCCACCGTGGTATGCATTTTTAAACTTATCTAATTTTGAGTGTCTTAGGTAGTGTGTGTAAATTCTATCGATCGTATACAGGGCTACATGAAAGTATTCGCACACATTATACCAGATATGGTTAGCAACTGCTGAAAATGAATAGTTACTGAGTTAGGTTTTTTTATAATTTGATAATTTAGATATCTCATTTCATTCTAGAACAAGTTGGAAATTATACGTTACACGTGACAAATGAGGTGCGTTCATACTATAACTAGTTTTACAATGTAAAAAAATCATTGTTATTATTTCAGTGAAATGAATTATATCGTCTGTTATGAGCGAAATGAGCGTGGCTTTTTTTTTTTATTATTACGTATGGCACGTTTACAGATGCAATTTTTTTCTCGACACCAGACAGTGCTGCAAAATTCATCATGGAGACCTTTCTTTGCGAATTGTACTCGTGAAATGATAAATGATGATGTCAATAATTAAATAAAAAGCTTAAACACTGCAAAAAATAACTGTTGATTTTACAGTATAAAACTGGCGCCCCAGCTGCCAGTATTATACCGTAAAATTAACAGTATTAAACAGTAAAATAAACAGTAATACGCTGCCGTGCAAGCAGTAATACGCTACCGCGCATGTGCGGTAGCGTATTACTGCTTGCACGGCAGCGTATTACTGTTTATTTTACTGTTTAATACTGTTAATTTTACGGTATAATACTGGCAGCTGGGGCGCCAGTTTTATACTGTAAAATCAACAATTATTTTTTGCAGTGAAGTTCACCTGTTTAATAAACAGTTGGAACCTTTAATTTTTTTCTGAATCTTCCATGCCCTTAAGGATACTAAAGTTGTATTTCTATATGATAAAAAACATTAACCAAATCAAGGATGTATTTTGTATTTTAAAATTATTATTGTTTTTAAAACACTTATTTAAACTAATTTAAAACGCACTTATTTGCTGTTTTTAAACAAATACTACAATTTAGTATTCTGATAAAATTATAAAAGAGCCCCAAAACTAAGTTTGAATTTTGAAAAGTTTCATTTGGTGACCTTGGAATCTTTCCCTGGGGGTGTGGGGGGTGCTGAGTTCCCCTGCCCCCCCCCCCCCCCTCTAGCTCCGACCCTACTGACTATGGAATTAGAGTTACCATGTGAAATGCAGTGTTCCGAGATAATTGAGTTTAGATTTCGTAGTTATCTCCGGTTTGCGCGGTTCAACCTTTACGGCTCATAGGACAGCAATTTTAGCAATTTCCTTATCGTAACAACTGGAAATTCTTAAAGGTTCAAACATTATATAAAATACTAATAATAATATTGATAATAAAATTTTCGTCAATTTAAGCCTTTCTGGTTCCTTTAAGGCTGTTCTTAAATAGTTAAGCTAATCCGTTATCTGCAAAACTAATTGTCACATTTTACTGAAGTTTAGCACCAACAACAGTTTGGTACAATTTTTTCTTTCGTGACCATAACGGATCCACTAAACACAGCAGGTATAAAATAAATAAATAAATAAAAATCCAAACAATGGTCAGCTCTAATTCTAAAAGCCGCTGGATTAAGCTCTTTGAACCAAATTTCCCCATTTATGATTCTCAATACTCCAATTAGAGTTAAATTTTCTTGAGGGACCGTATACATATTTATTTTTATACGAACTTTGAAAATCTCAATCAGAGTCCTGTGTGGGCCAGGTTGTATCCGATACGAACCCGAAAATTCTGCTTAAAGTCAACCCGAAACCCAAACCGAACCAGACAAAAAAAAATTCAAATGGAAGTTTAATTAAAAACACCATTAGAAAACAATCGTATTCACTAGCACACTCACACATGCACCATGATTAATATACGTTCCTTGCACTGTATATGCCCGAAAAGTAATAATGATATAGCAATTATTTATTAACGAGAGTAAAGCTGTTAAAATATGAATGCAAATGCATGCTCAGGGGCCGATTAACCTCCGAAACTGGGGGAAGCATAGTGTCATTTTAGGGGCACCCTTTCATTCGGTAAAAGTTTTCTAAATTCTTCATACATGGAAACTCAGCAATGATGAAAGCTAAAAGTATTATTCACGAGAGTGAATACCAATTAATACCAAAGAATTAGCCAAAACAATATATTTCATTAAACAGCCTTTTTTATGTTCCTTGTATTTACTTTAGATAGAGTATATTTACAGTATATATAGTTTTTTAAGGTTCAGTTACCATGATTGTTTCCAGGCCCGGACTGGCTCCTTTGGGGGCCCTCGGCTCGAGACTGAAAAGGGGCCCCTTACCGGGAAATTTAGAGAACATAGAATATAAGAATATTTACTTTTTGAAAATTAGGTTTACATGCCTAAAAACCACATTTTGCTACTTTGTCACTTGGAAAATAGTTGGGTTAAAATGTAAGCTTTCTCTGATGTAGTTTGTTTACTTTCACAATAAATATTTATATTATTGTTATATACCGTACCTAAACTAGTTCCATGCTAGAAAAAAGTAAGTATACTAATTAATTACGAGTTTTTTATTGCTTAAAAATGAGAGTGAAAAATACTTTTAGTTTAAGGCAACCAAATAACAGAAGTTGAAGCTCTAATAATCTAAATCCTTCTGTAATACCTAAGTAAATACACTGGCGAGAAAAATTAAAGGAACAACCATAAAAAGGTGCTTTACGTGAATTCTATTGCGAGAACTTCAAAGAAAGGTGATTGTTTGGTAACTCAGTGTTAAAGTCACCACGTAGACCAATGGGATTAACCTTCGCTACAGAAAAATTTGCAAATTTTTTGAGCCCGTTCTTTCGCACATTTGAAATGGCGTACACGTGGGTGATTTGAAGTTTTATTTCAAGGATTTTACGTGTAGTTGCATAAAATTTTCACTTGTAGTAGGTGGAATATGTCATCCAGAAGACATTTGACTAATTGTGAGAAATGGCGTGCGACAGGGAGAATGGAAGCAGGACAGACAAAGACATGGGTCTGTAAAGACTTAAAAATAGCCAAAAGTGCCATGTCAAGAATCTGGAAACTGTTTAAAAACACTGGTAATTAGAGATGCAAAGGGTGGAAAAAACCGGGTTTATTCCCGGGAATAAACCGGGTTTTTTGGGAAGGAAATATTAAAAATTCCCGGGAGTTTTCAGAAAGTTTTAGACATGGATTTTTTTAATTTGTAAACAAAATATTCTTTTACATATGTAAAGAAAAACAATAACACAAATACAGAAAAATGGAACAGTTTACATGTAAACTAATGAAATACATGCTTAAGCTGCAGAAATATTAAATAAGATAAATTAAAATAACATTAGTAAGTTGATATTTTAATCGTGTATAGGTAAAAAGTGCGAGAGGTAGATGATAGATTCATCTTACCTGTCATGAATATAAACATCACCCCTTTTCTCTGATTCAGACAAACAAAAAATAAAAGTAAAATAAATCAATGCATTGCACTGCAACTCACAAGAAAATTAATATAGAGTATGCCTGGATAGTAAGTATGCCAGCTAACAGAAATTAAACTGTTTCAATTATTAAAGAAACTTTCAAATACTTACTAATGCACAGCCACCATTATTAAAGCAAATGATATGATATAATAAATTATAAAAAACTTAGAGCGCAAAATCCTAAGTTTTGTGAATTCATAATGAAAAACCTATTATAAAATTTTCAGATCAGTGCCTGCAATTTCAAAAAATAAAAAATTGAAATTGAAAAATGACTAGTTTTGTATACTTTCAAAACTTCTTCAAAATTTACAATATTCCCCAAAATTCCGGGTTTATTCCCGTCTCTCAAAAACTGTGCGTTTTTTGCAACTCTACTGGTAATGTGCAGAGGCAACCAGGTCAAGGTCGAAAACGTGCCATAACAGACTGTCAGGACCGCTATTTGGCAACGATTGCTAAAAGAAACAGGAAACTGACATCAGTTCAGATTGCAAGGGAGTTCACTGCATCAACAGGAACTCGATTATCCAGATTTACTGTGAATGACAGGCTGCATAAAAGAGGGCTGTATGCAAGGAAACTCATGATTTGTATTCCACTAACTCCGGCAGCGAAATGCGCCCGGGTAAAGTGGCACAGAGATCATCGTCATTGAAGTACCACGGACTGGAGCCGAGTTCTCTGTACCGATTATTCCCGATTTTGTTTGGAGAGTGATTTCCGACGTGTTACGATATGGAGAGAAAAAATCACACGCAATAAGGCTGCAAACATCCGTAAAAGGCATCGATAAAAAGGTCCTGGAATCATGGTATGGGCGGGCATCATTTTGAATGGCCGCACTGACCTACACATTTTTACCAGTGCAACTGTAAATGCTGAAATATACAGAAATGAAGTTCTTGATTCTCATGTCAAGTTGTTTAGAGGTGCAATCGGTAATAACTTGTTTTAATGGATCATAATGCACGACCTCATCGTGATGCACTTGTGACTGATTATCTTGAGGGCGAAGGAATCCAGTGAATTTAAAGGCCTGCATATTCTCTGGATTTAAATCCGATAGAACATGGTTGGGACGCACCAGAACGCTGACTTGCATCTCGGCAACCCCCAACTAGCACTCTCAAGGAACTTCGGAGAACTATTCTTCTTGAATACACATCGTTACCGCAAACACTTCTGGTTAATCTAATCCACAGTATTGAAAATCGCTGTAAAACTTCCATTTCGGTCAGGAGTGACCACACACCTTATTGATTTTTCCTGTGTGTCTCTAACATATTGTAACAGTACAATTTCCTTATCCCCGCTTATATCACACAGTCCTATGTTTTTATGTAAATTTATTTTTTGCAGAAGTAGGCATTTCTGCATTTTGAATATATGTCAGACATAACGAAATAAAGATCTTGTGCAAGTTTCATGTTCTTATCTGCAAAATTATTCAAGTTCGATGAGTTTTTATAGTTGTTCCTTTAATTTTTCTCGCCAGTGTATTAAAAAGGGACAGAACGGTAATAAAAAAAGCATATTGAAAAAGAAAAACAATGTCCTCTTTAATTTTAATTTAATTGTTACAAATTGCAAAATAGGTTTTATAACAAAAAGAAAAATGGCTCTACAATACCTTGGTACAGATACAGCGAACTAAGAAAGTTCATGTGATTGTGAACGGCTGTTTACTAACCAAACGCCTTTTTGGTCAGTTCATCTATAATAGCATCTTTATTCCAGTTATAAAAAAAATCTTTCTACATTCATGAAAAGAAGATTTTAAATAAAGTATTGTCTTAAAGTAGATCTAAGTCAATTCTTGAGTATTTTAAGTTTAGAAAACACTCTTTCACAGGTGTACAAACTTGTAAGCTACATACAGGTTAGTAAACATTCCAGATTCTGAGAGTTCAAAAACAACAGAAAAAGCGCATGATAAACACAGAAAACATTGTTTTTCGTCAGAGCAGTAACCATAAAGATTTTTGTCTTTTTCAAATTCAGATTCTACATCGTCATACTCACAGATTTCTTCAGCTCCGTTCAGATTATCTTGTTTTCTTTTAATTATAGTTTTTTCAGCCATTGTAAAGCTTTCAGATTGATCTGCAAACTCTTTCAGCTCTATCTATAACTGACTTCTTTCAACTTTACAAAGATTAGAAATGCTATAAAGGACTTCCGCAGAAAAACTATCAAGCATTACAATTTCATTAAATTTCTTTGAGTCTAACCAGGGACAATCTATTGAAATTTCTTTGTTTGGACTAAATCTTCCTTCGATACTTGCTCTGGCACAATCTAAAACACTGAAAAAGACCAATTTATAGTTTTGAGCAGTTGAGATTCCAGGAGCCTCGTCTATTGATTTTTCAACAGGCATTACCTTTTTCTTTTAAGTTCTTTTTTCCTTGAAATCTAATTCTACTTCAACATGAATACTGTTATCTTCTAAGTTGCTATTAACTATACTTGTATAATATTTTGTTTTGGAATACAGAGCATGAAAGTGTTTATCACTCCATTTACCCCTTATTTGTTGAAGCAGCTTCTCTACGAAGTTCCAGGCTGTAGAATAGTCAATGGTTTTACTTTGTAAATATTTTAAAATAGGAGATATAACAAGAAATAAATCTAATAAAGCAATAGACATAAATAGGATTAAAAATTTATTTTCACTACAAAGTTTCTAGTATGTTAAAATACAAAATTTTATTTGCATTGATATAATTAATATATGTAGTACACGGCATTATATATTCCTTATATTCTAATTACGTTTTATAAGAAATATTCATTTTATTTGCAATGTCTTCAGAATTCATAACATGCATAACAAAGTATAATTTTAAAAAAAAATTCTTTATTTATATTAATTACCGATAGATGGCGCAAAAATAATAGTTAGAAACGAAGCGTGATTTGTATAGGGAAGCTCTAAAATCCGCTCCCAGTCACGTGATTTGCACTTTTATTATAATGATTTTAGGAGCAAAAACGAAACATATAGTCCAGCATTAAGTGCTCAAAAAGGGCAAATTAAAGAAAGTTTTGGTGAAGTTTTGATATTTGGTACCTTTATGTTTTTTAGGTCGCTGAACACAAATAAGAGATTTTCCAACAAAATTTTTTCCGGGAAATACGTTTTTTACAAAAAAACGCATAAGAACGGACTTCTCTCTTTTTTTTTTTAAATAACTCCAAAAATGAGCATTTTACGTGAAAGACGAAAATATATAAATTAAAGAGGATAAAATTTCCTACATTTTATGTATTAAAAATCTTTTCCCTGATCAATAGTTCATCCGTGAGAGTGCCACAAAAATGGTGGTTAAAAGCAAAAAAGTGTTTATCAAAAGAAAAAGAAAAAAAAACGAGAATTACGGCCCTATGCATCGATGTAATGTGAAAACTAACCATTTTACGCAAACGTTGACCATTAATGATACTATGGAGTATGTGATTGACTATTTTTACAATTAAGTTGCCTGATAACAAATACAACGACTCATTATGAATCATTAATTAATTATAAATAATTATGTACATTAGTAAGTACATTTGCATAAAATAAAAAAGCAAAAATCTTATTTCCGCATTCTTTTATTTGAATATCCCTGCTGTTCATCGACATCTACAAAATAAAAAATAGACGTATGGAATTAGTGGGGTACCAATATTATAGAATAAATGTTTTCTTAATGGTAAATATTCCATACCTTGTGGCATGGCTTGTTCCTCTTCCATTGGGTCCACGGATTCAGTGAGTGGGCAATGCAGCTACAGTTCGGTTTCAAGGTAAACTCGTCTTCCTCGTCTTGACTCACCACTGCGATGTTGTTGAGGCACATGTTAGAACAACAAAGCCCTGCCTTCTTGCACCCAAAATTTCGGTTGCAGTTCTCTGTGCACTTGCAGGATGCAAGATTCAACAAAGCAAGGGGAGCAGGGGGTAGTACAGTAAACACAGGCTCAAGGCCAGCATTTGTTTTCTTCCATCCCCACTCATCAGCATTTTCTTTCATCCCCCAGCCATTGCTGGACTTGGTGATATACTCTTAAAGAGAGCTGTTGCGCTACAGCTGCAGATGGTGGTAAATCAGCAAGATTAGAACTGTATCTAAAGGCTGACTTCTTGTACGAATACGAAATATACTTTAGGTAGTTCAGCGAAGGCACATTTGTCCCACTACAGCCATACAGTGAGGCAAGGAAACGTTCCGCAGCAGCTACAACCATCTCCTGAATAGCCATCGGGTATTTGAACACTTTAACAACATCTGCAACATATGGATTATTCCCAAGAATTTTGAGGAACTTCTGCATAAACGGTACTGATTTTGTATAGCACCAACTCATAGCATGTAGGAAGAGGATGTTTTCCGCAACCGTTGAACTCACAGCATTTGATGGAGAAAATGTCAATGGAGAAACGGTGTCCTTCCTAGGTTTGAAAAAGAAAACGTTTTCAGCTTTACAGAGACCTATCAAAATGACCAAGAGCTTTACATACCCTCCCCCCAACTATATTCACCATCTCATTTTATGGAGCCAAGGACAAAGCAGTTTTTACAATAAAGGTGTCTGCGTATTCTTTTGCTTGCTTGCATGTAATATCTCGTGATGAAAACTTGTCAATCATCATAGACATTAACCGACCCTTGTTTTTTGGGTTAGCAAGAAACTTTTCTTTGGACGTGGTACAGCGCCTAGAATACATAGTGTGGGAAAACCGGCTATCCTTGTAATGCTTTAAAAAGTGTTAAAAAGTTGTAGCCTATAAATGTGCAACGGGGCTCCTACGATAATAAGGCGATCATTCCAGCCGAAAAATTCACAATGTTTACGTTGAGAAGAGCTAGCAGATGGCGCTGCGATCCCATCGTTATCTGTTTAGCAACGTTGTACATTTATTGGATTCAATTTTTCAGTACTATTTTGTAGCAGATTTCCACACTATGTATTCTAGGCGCTGTAGACGTGGTAGGTATCGTTGTGCCGTCAAACAATACGTCAGTCAAAGCATGCTTCCTTAATCGTCTCATACGCTCATCAGTTTTTTTACCACTTTGTACGTCATCAGGGTAGCCGTCAAAGACAACTACTGCCTGTGGTTGATATTTTGACTGCACGTACTCGACATATTTGTTGAATATTAAAGAAAAAAAATGATTTTTAGACCAAACAGCCTTATGCAATTAAAAACCACTGTCAATGACGAATTGAACCCTGCCGCTGAACCACTTGGTTGTTAGGGGTTTGAATGTCTTGTAGAGAGTAGATTTGGTTCTTTATTCTTAAGCCATTGTCGAATAGGGACACGGAATAAGATCCTGGATCGTACGTCAAAAACTCCTCAATATCAACTCCTCGTCAAAAACTCCTCAAAACTCTTCAATCCACAAACTCCTCAAAAATTCCTCACACTTCACATCCGAGTGTTTTGCAACCAAAAATCGTTGGAACAAAGTTGTGGGATTAATAGAAACCAATTCGTCGTCTACTCGTATCACAGTATCACACTGTTCTTTACAGCAAGAGGTTTTATTCTGTCGCTCCGTTTAAATTTGACAGTTCCAAAGTCACCACCAATAACACTGTTCACGTCTTTAATGTCTGATTACCTAGACTTATGGCAGTTGGTCCGTTTAGGCTAAAAATAAAACTTTTAGGAACTGAAGTCTGTGTCAGCTTTTATTAGCGAAAGTGTGTTTTAGTTATTTTATTTTTGTGTTATTTAAAAGGCAAAATAAAGTGCTAAAATTTTTTTTAAAGCAAATGGAGATTTTGATCCGATCCCAGGTATGCTCATTTTTATTTATTTTTTAGTTATGAAGAAAACAATGAACCTCAGATGCATAAAATATAGTCAATCATATAATTTTTAGTATCATTAATGGTCAACATTTGCGTTAAAACGCCCTTTCAAAGATAATCCGCAAAGTAATGATTTGGTAGCGAAAGGATTAAACTTCGAAAATATTTCTTACATCCGAACGATCACTTTACAGAATAAACAAAGATTTTCTTGGTATAGATGAAAAATAAAAATAAGATTAAAAATAAGAATAAATTTCATGAGTTCGTCGATATGGCGATCGTTTGTTTTAAATTATCGCTGATTAGACTTCAGTGTCTGTTCAGTCCACTATAATTGACAGTTAGATTTGTTTTATATTAAGAGTTTTAGTACTCTTCTCGATTAGTGAAAAGTTCAGAATTCTCTCTCACTCTAGTAGGATCATTTTATCCAGATCATGTGTTGAATCTCAAAAGGTTTTTCGTTCCCTGTCCGCACAAAGCTTCTTGCGGCCGGACTTTCTAGCATTAGCCCGGGTACTCGGCGTACTCTGTATTGTCGAACAGAGGTCTAGCACCTCTCTGCGTTTCTCTCGCAGTCACCCGGGTACTTGGCGTACCCTGTATTCTCGAATAGAGGTCTGGCACCTCTCAGCGTTTTTCTCAATCTGAACTCTTAATTAAAATCCTTTCGCTCATGATTTTCGCAATGGGAGAGGATTTTGTCCGAGGAGAGGCTTATCAGGACCACTTGTACCGTGCGACCATGACATCACCTGCAAACCAGTGTGGTATTGGTTCCTTTCTAAAAAGGGGAAAATAAGTAGTTGCACTTTGTGGTTTCTCACGGAGATCTTTTTCTCACCAAGACAGGCCACCAGCAAAGTAAGTTATGTCATCCTTGGTGGACAATGCTACATCAATTATAATTCTAAAGTTTTCCTCTGTTCACAAAAGAAGTTCGGGATTGCCACTATTTCAAAGCAACGCCGATGTGAGAAAATATGCTGGAAATGTTCTTTTAGAAGTTCTCACATGAGAACTCTCAGATGTCAAACACTGGTTTTCACGCACCGGCACGTAAAAGTAAAAATGGATTCTTTATAGCGTAAAATAGTTAGTTTCCATGTTACATCGATGTGCAGTGCCGTATTTCCCGTTGTTTCAATTTTTTGCTTTTAACACCTATTTCTGTGGCACTCTCATGGCTAAACTATTGATCAAAGAAAAAAAATTTCAATTCATAAAATGTATGAAATTTTATCCTCTTTGATTCATATACTGTCGACTTTCACGTAAAATGCATAGTTTTAGAGTTATTTTTATAAAACAGAGAAAAGTCCGGGTTTTTTTTACATTTTTGTAAAAATAAAAGTATTTTCCGGAAAAAAGTTTGTTGGAAAACTTCAGATTCGTGTTCAGCGACCCCAGAAAACATAAAAGTACCAAATATCAAAACTTTCTTTTATTTTCTACCAAATGACTGGACTAATAATATGCAAGAAACACAAACACGGAATTGGCGACTCAAAATACTGAGTATGTGCAAAGTACTTATGAGCTAATAAACTAATTCGATTTATCTTACCTGTATTTAATGTATCACTATTGTCTCTCAAAGGCTGACTTTGCGATTGAGAAGTGGCACTAGTTAACCAAGTATTTTAACTTTTCGAACTTTTTTCAACGTCTAAATATTTTATCTTCTTTTTTTTTTCCTTTTCGTAGCGCCACTATGGTACACAGAAAACACTTTTTTTCACAGTCAACACAAAATTTTTTTTTCATGTTGACACAACTGTGACACTGCACTAACTACAACCATACTACGATACTGAGCGAATGAGCGTCGCAATGCGCCCTGAAACAAAGCCTATGAGCACTACACAGAACTCGATTAGTAGCCAGCAGCCCTCTTCCGTTTGGCCAGCGACACGACACAGCGCCACTACGTAGGCTACCATAAACAAAAAACAACTGGGCACTGCTTAAAATTGATTGTAAAAGCTTAAAATTAGTGAGAAATAGTGAAATTTGTCTAATGTAACTAATTATAAAGTTGTACTCGTATATCCATTTTTGGGGGCTCCCTTGGGCCGGGGGCCCTCGGCAATCGCCGACCAGCCGACCTGGCCAGTCCGGGCCTGATTGTTTCTAATCAGCACATCAGGATACCATGATTGATTAACAGCCTGTTAATCACATTAAGATTTTCCCGTTAGATAAATTTTCTGTATCTAACTAGTTCTACTGCATTAGGCAAACTTGCCTCTCCACGCAAATTAAAAATTCAATGAAAAAAAATTAAAAATGGAAATTAGTGTTCCTATTTTTTAGTCATTTTGGAGCCATCTTAAATTTTAAAGGGGAAGCACGTGTTTCATGTGCCTTTTGGGTAATCAGGCTCTGCACATGCTTTTGTCTGATGCAGTGTGACCAGGTAAATTGAATTGTACGTTATATAGCTGTAGTTCTTAAACTTTTATGGCTCGCGCACCCCTTGAAGAATTACATTGAAGAATTACCTCTTTTTAGGTGCGTTCGTAATTATATAAATACCACCTATAGTCTTCGTCTTGTCCGTCCGCATATAACAACACAAAAATTATCCAACCGAATGGTTTGAAATTTAATATGTATATATTACAAAATTTATTATTTTTCGCCATAATTAACTTTTATTCTATATAATTTTTCCTTTTTAGAATATTCCACATATCATTCCGATCAATTAAACTAAAACCCCATCTTAAATTAATCAATCAATCGACATATGTAAAGGTATAATTTCTTAATCCACTTAATAATATTTATTCCAAAGTCCTTAAATCTAAAAATGGCGCTAACTACTTAAATTTATTATTAAAAAAAATCCTTTTATTTTTAATCCACTATTAAATTTCATTATTATTCCCGTGTATAAAAAACCGCTATAAATTCTTTATTTAAATGCTAAAATGTTATATCTCTTAAATTATTCAGCTCTAAAAAAACCTATTTCTTTTACAAAACCACTCTTTCGTTAAATATTAAATGTCTATTACAATATTTCAAATTGCTCTCATACTTTTTTTCCCCAAATCAATGATTCATTTTCTTTTTTTTTTCTTTATCGCTTATTAAATTCGAAGCTATTTTTAATTACAATCTCGAAACAGATATTTTGATTTGTTTATACTTCAATCATCTGAGAATGAGGCTATGGAAGCATCTAGAACAATTTTCCCACCAGGAAGTTTGTTTTCTTCAAAATTAATGCACCGGAAATATTAATTAAATCCCTTTAAAATGATTATGATTGGAACAAGGAGGTCATGTGACGTGTTTCGTAATCTTACGCAAGCTCGGTTAAAAACCCCATGCGCGCCCTGATTCCAGCAGAGAATTTGACGACTGTCGATAGTTGAAGAAAGAGTGAAAGTTTTTTTGGTGTCTAATATCCTCAAACGTCCTTTATAATTCAGTGATGTGAGTTCTACAATATATTCATGGGTGCTTAGTGGCAAATTTTTACAGCCAACTCATCTGAATAAAAATCGTGAGTTCTCAAAGAGGAGAATTATGGACAGTGTCGATTGTAGCAATGAAGTGTATTACTTCTTCGGTATAATTTTGATTCACCGAGCATTTCACCGAGAGTGATACCTTCAAAATGTAAATAAAGTTTTGACTTTCAACTCAATTTTGCGTGGACTGAGAATTATTACCTCACGGTCAACCTTATGCTGTTTGAAATGAGAAACCCAGTTCAGTTTGGTGAATGTTTATCAACATCTAATTACGGCTGTCAAAGCAGTGATCGAACCGGAGCGGAAAGTCGAAATCGTCACATATATATTCGTTTCAGAATTTTGTCGAGTCATTTTAGTTTTTATGAAAATTGAATCAAAACTTAAAAGATATTAATAAACCTTTTCTTCATTCTATTAAATCCTTATGTTGACCTTGTAGAACATTTGTGTACATTCGTATAACAGTTATAGCACGCGTATTCTTAGAGATATAAAAGTTTCTTTAAAAAACTCAAATATTTCCCCATTTTTTTACTTTTTCCTATGTACAAAAGAAGAAAGTATTGGAATCGTGAAAATTTTCGACTTCCTTCTTTTGATGGATTTACATGTTTTGGGACATCCCTTACAGGATTTGACTATTTGTGGAAAATGACTGTCTATATCCGTCCGTCCGTCTGTTAATCTGTGTGCACAAATTTTATAGTCACTCTATCTCAAGAACTAACGCACGGAATTTAATAAAACTTCAGATTCGGTTAGACATTGACATACATTGGTACTCATTAGGTTTAAGCATATACCTTCCAACAGGTTTTGCTGTTATGCTGTGAGTAAATGTATGATCAATGGAGAAAAAATGTTTGTGCTGCATTTTAATGATGCTATGATACTTCGAACATAATAAAATTAAAAAGGATCACTAAGGTGCAGCTCAAAATATTTTCTATAGATTAAGGATAGCGTAGCCTTTATCTTCATGTACAGGGACACTCAAAAGAATTCCGTTACATTACAATCTATGGGAAAAAATCGTCCGCAGTGTATTTTAATGATGTTACTCTTCAAACATATTGAAATTGATATAGATCACTGATGTGAACTACAAGAGGCTTACTGTAGAATAGGATGTGCATAGCATTTATCGTTCATTTACAGAGCCACACAAAAGAATTCGCTTATAGTAGTGTCTATGAACAATAATCGATGGAAGTGCGTTTTGAGTTATGATACGTGTTCTTTAAATTTAATTATTGTTTTGCTTATTACTTGAAGTGCATAAATTCTATACATCATATACAGGGCAGCACAAAAGGTGTCGAATACATTTCGGTTTATTCAGGAAATTTTTCTGAAGGGGAATTTTCAAATGTGCTATACGTTTCCTGACTGAACTAAAATTTAGCATGCTATGTAGTATATAAACAAATCTATAAAACATATACAGAGCTGCACAAAAGAATTCGGATATTTTACCGACTATTGATGGTAATTGCTGAAATTGAGTTTTCAAAATGTGTTATATGTTTTCCAAATGGGCGAGGCTAGTTGAGCTTAAGCCGAAAGGTAGGCCTCCCCTCCCGGTTTGATCTTGACCTTGTTTACTTAGACATCATCTTTCACCTCGTTAAACGGAAAAGTTTCGTTACAGTATTCTGAAAGTGCTGGAAAGTATTTCATCATCTATGTCTAATGCATGATTTTTCGTTCTTGTTCTTATTGATATAGATGAAAGTAAAAAAGAAATTACATCGGAAAAAGTTATTGGATTTTGTGCTTTTATTATATTTTTCTTAGTCGTTTTTCCATTTAATAGTTAATCATATCTATTGTAATACATTCATTCCTCGATATTTACATCTTACGTTATTTATTTGCACATTTTTTGTTTAATTAAACTAATTAAAGCGTTTTAAGCAAATGAACTTAATCCCATTGTCAAAGAAAACATTATAATTGACGTGAACTAGTTTACCCCTCTTTTCACATCAAGTCACGTTTCCGGTATATTAACGTTTTATTGTTAAATAATCCTTCTGTAAGCACAATGAATGAAAGAATACAGCAATTATTTCATTCAATTATTTAATTATTCGCCGAAACATAATTTTGTACAATTGCACTTTAATTGTTCATTGGCCTAAATGAAAGAAAAGATGTAAGAGTTTGCGAAAAAAAAAATGTTCAGGTAAGAAATAAAACTATAGTTTAATCTCTAAGATGAAAATTCAAAATTATGATAATAGTATATATATGTGATTGTACGCTTCAAAAAATAATACTTTAAATGAAAGAAAAAAAATACAGATTCGTGTGAGAATAATTATTAGATGTAAGAGTTTGAGAAAAAAGTTTTAGTAAGAATTAAAGCTATAATTTAATCTCTGAGCGAAAATTCAAAATTATGATAAGTATGATAAGAAAGGTGAGTAAAAACATACGAATGTGGTTTCGAGATTAATTCGTTAGCAGCTCTCATGCACCAGATGATCTGTAACAGACAGCAGTTAACCCAACAAGGATAAAACAATATTGTAAAAAAATAAAAAAAGACAAATGTTTCTTAATCAACGAAAATATAATATAATCATGTACGAAAATATACAATAACATCTTCCGAATTACCCATTATTACGAAAAGCGTTCTTTGTCATTAGTAACCTCAAAAACCAATATATTCTCAATACCCACAGTTGCGTTTGAAATAAAAAAAAACAAGTCGGTAAGTGTGATCAAAGATCGCATAAAGGGTTTCGTTTAATATTCCTTTCAAAACATTTTATCCTTTCTTTAATAAATCCAAATAAATTTCATTTTCAAAAAAAAAAAAAAAAAAAAAAAAATCATGTTTTTTATAAAGTAAAAATTTACCGGTCTATTTTTCTCGCTTTTTTCGAAAATCTGAACCGGTCCGATAGCGGGTGAAGCCCGCTATTATACTCTGTCATAATCTCTCTGTCATTATACTCTGTCATATATCTGTCGACATCTGTCATGTGAACTAAATGCGATATTAAAAAAAAAAAATCAATTTCAAAATTAAACATGTTGTATAAAGACCTTCAAAATGTTAAAATATGCCAATATTTCCATAATCGGGTTTTTATCATTATTCAATACGTTCCTCAAGCACAATATAACATTATAATCGCTTGCTGATGTCCACTACTTGCTTTCTTCTTTCTTTTCTTGACGGCCACTACTTATTCTCTTCTTGCTTTTTTATCTACTTGCTTTCTCTATTACTCATATTGATACTCTCTTTGTATTATTCTCAAACATTCGAAAAAGTCCGTTAAACTTACAATATGACGTCAGATTAATTTTCTTTTTAATTGTCTAATGACGTCATATTAACCTGCTTTCTGTACTTACACATACTCATACGCCTTGTATTATTGGGAAATGTTTGAAAATTTCCATTTTATTACCAATGACGTCATATTAATCTTTTTTCAGTTGGTGAAACTTTTTATTTCATTTTCATTTTTCACTTGTAAATCTTTCAATATAAAATTAATTATTGTAGAAAGAATTTTATTGTGGATTTTTAATTGTTAGCAACTACTATAACGAAAAATGTTTAAATTTAATAGGGAAAAGGCTGTTAGATTTTTGGTTTTTTATCTCTCTATATTAAAATAATACGATTTTTTTTTTCATTTTATGATTTTCAGCTTTATAGTAGGTATTCAACTATAAGTACACAAAATTTCAAGTCTCAGACAACGTAGCGGGACGAATAGGGTTCCGTTAGACAACTCGAATTCATAAATACTTTTCTAACTATGTTGGAAAGTGTTAAAAAAAACGAGGAACTAAAATTAACATCCTCATGCTGTGTAATATCCAGTTATTTTTTCCCAATCTATAATGAGTGATATTTGATCTAGATTTCAAAACAGGAGGGGTATGCGTATACGATAGAAGAAAAAATAGTTCGAACGAAAAATGTTTAAATTTAATAGGAAAATGCTGTTAGATTTTTGGTTTTTTATCTCTATATATTAAAATAATACGACTTTTCTTTTCATTTTATGATTTTCAGCTTTATAGTAGGTATTCAACTATAAGTACACAAAATTTCAAGTCTGTAAGTTATATAGTTTCTGAGAACCGGCTCTGTGACGGACAGACAACGTAGCGGGACGAATAAGGTTCCGTTAGACAACTCGAATTCATAAATACTTTTCCAACTATGTTGGAAAGTGTTAAAAAAAACCCAAGGAACTAAAATTAACATCCTCATGCTGTGTAATATCCAGTTATTTTTTCCCAATCTATAATGAGTGATATTTGATCTAGATTTCAAAACAGGAGGGGTATGCGTATACGATAGAAGAAAAAATAGTTCGAACGAAAAATGTTTAAATTTAATAGGAAAATGCTGTTAGATTTTTGGTTTTTTATCTCTATATATTAAAATAATACGATTTTTTTTTCATTTTATGATTTTCAGCTTTATAGTAGGTATTCAACTATAAGTACACAAAATTTCAAGTCTGTAAGTTATATAGTTTCTGAGAACCGGCTCTGTGACGGACAGATAACGTAGCGGGACGAATAGGGTTCCGTTAGACAACTCGAATTCATAAATACTTTTCCAACTATGTTGGAAAGTGTTAAAAAAAAACCACGGAACTAAAATTAATATCCTCATGCTGTGTAATATCCAGTTATTTTTTCCCAATCTATAATGAGTGATATTTGATCTAGATTTCAAAACAGGAGGGGTATGCGTATACGATAGAAGAAAAAAATAGTTGCACAAGATACACTAGTTAAATGCCATACAATAAATTTGATAAATATTCAATAATTTACCAATTTTAGTGGTGATTATAAATAATCACCGATAATTATACATAATTGCCCGTTTATTACATTTACCTTAACATATAAATTACATGTCATTCCTATTGTATTTCCGCGAGTTAAAAATCGGAGAGACAACTCGAATTCATAAATACTTTTCAAACTACGTTGGAAAGTACTTAAAAAAAAAGAAAAGAAAAACTACACCCGAGGAACTAAAATTAACATCCTCATGTTGTGTAATATCCAGTTATTCTCTCCCTATCTATAATGAGTGATGATATTTGATCTAGATTTCAAAACAGCAGGGGTATTCGATAGAAGAAAGAAAATAGTTGCACAAGATATCTATAATTAAATGCCATACTATACTTATTAAAAAACTTTACATGAACCTGTTGATGTAGAAAATAATTCTGTTGTAATGTTTCAATGCAATCAAAATTTTTATATGTTGTAATTCATATTTTTAACACTTTCCAACATAGCTGAAAAGTATTTACGAATTCAGTTTGTCTGTCCATCTGTCTAACCGTGCTCTTACTCGCGTAAATATACTCGGTTTGTTATGTAATTGATATATATTTACGTTTAGAATTATTAGTTTACATATTAGAATAGTACGTAATTTAGAATAAAGATAATATTTAAGATTATTTAAAAGATAATATTTAAGTTTTCTGACAAAACTTATCAAAATTACATATCTTAGAAAGGAAAAAAAAAAAAAAGTAAAGAAAAGAAATACCGTATAAAGATTGATTTAACTGGCATGTTCGGAAAATGCTGATTGCCAAATGCTTCAAATGCCCGGATATTTGAGTGCTACAAAATCTATATCTGATGAGGAGAGAGGAGGGGCATTGATAAAATAGTGAAGCAGAAAAAAATAATATTTTTCCTATTTTCCTGTCGAAGTCGATCAAATTCTGATTTTATTGTTTTAAAATTTGCAGATGATGAACTTATTTTTGTCAAATTAAAAATAAAAGTTTAAAATATTTTTGGTTGTTTGAATATATTTTTTAAGATTATTTCTTAATATTGGGGGTGGAGGCAGAAAAAATGTCATTTGTGTTCATATCATAAGTTAGTTTTTATACCAAAAAAAAAAAAAAAAAAAAAAAAAAAAAAAAACTTGGTCGGCAGTGGCTACTTGGCGACCTCAGTTGTCAAGCCCTGGTTATGGAGGTTTACCATTGCATGTTCCGTATTGAAACCGAAGTCTGTAGCATTACATACTTCATTTACAATTCCACTCAAAAGTAATCCGTTGCATTATGGTTTATGAGGGGAAAATCCTTTGCGGTGTATTTTAATGCTGTTACACTATTTCAAACATAATTAAATATATATATTATTGAGGTGCATGACAAGATGCTTACTATAGAATTCGTTATGCATAGGACTTACAGTTCGTTTATAGGGGTAATCAAAATATTTCCATTATATTATAGTTTTTGAGTACATGGGAAAAAATCATTTTAATGGTGTTAAATTGTTACAAACATAATGAAATTTATATGAATTTCTGAGGTGCACTAAAAAAAGCTTTTGTAGAATATAGAGAGCAAAGCATTTATCAATCATTTACAGGGTCATATAAACGATTTCCGTTATATAATGGTCAACGGGGAAAACTGTTTGTAGCGTAAAATTATGTTATACTATTTCAAACATGATGAAATTTATATGCATTACTCAAGTTCACTACAAGATGCTTGCTGTAAAATATGATGTGCATAGCATTTATCGTTCATTTACAGGGACACGCAAAATATTTCAGAAACAGTACTGTATATGTTAGAGATAAGTCTTGGAAGTGTGTTTTGAGTTATAGTATGAGTTTTGAAGTTTAAATTTTTGTATACTGCTTGGTATATATATATATATATATATATTCTATAGATCATATACAGGGCTACACAAAAGAAATCGTAAGCATTACTGAGCATGAGCATGAATTGCTCCTGTGTAGTTTTGAATTGAGTTATGTATTTTCAAGGTGAATTATATTTAGTATAATAAGAGGTGTTTGTAGAATATAAATAACATCATATACATTTCGGGAATTAAATTAATTTAACATGCGTTTAAAAATCTGTAGGTTATACACTGTAAAAAAATATCTCAAATTGACAGAAAAAAACTGTCAATTTTGGCCCCAGTGGAAAACCGTTTAATTTACAGAAAATATCCGTATATTTCCAATAAAACAGTTTTTTCTGTAAAAAAATATAGATTTTTTTCTGTAAAAATTACAAAATCAATATTTTT
Organism: Maratus michaelseni; assembly: GCA_963931845.1. Taxonomy (NCBI): domain Eukaryota; kingdom Metazoa; phylum Arthropoda; class Arachnida; order Araneae; family Salticidae; genus Maratus; species Maratus michaelseni. Next base: position 50,985,301 of record OZ007594.1, on the reverse strand, counting down.
TTACAGGAAAAATCTGTTTTTCTTTAAAACGTTTTTTTCTGTAAAAAAAAAAAAAAAAAAAAAAAAAAAAAAAAAAAAAAAAAAAAAAAAACAATATTTTTCTGTCAAAATTACAGATTTTTTTTAGTGTATACGGGCCTGTACAAAAGAATTTAAACAAGGTTTTCGGCTGTTGGTAGAAATCGCTGAAGGGGAATTTTTAACTATGTTATGCGTTTTTATTCTAAACTTAATTTTAGCATATTATGTAAAATATATACAAATCTATAGATCATATACAGGGCTGCCTGGAGGAAAATGCTCTTAGGTATTGGAGTACCTTCCCGGCTATAGACGGTAATTGCTGAAATCTGGTTTTCAAATGTGTTATGTATTTTCTAAAATATTTACTGAGGTATTTTCTTTACCTTATTATACGGCGAAGTATTCTAAAAATCTTGGAAAGTGTTTCATAATCTATGCTTGATTCATGATTTCTCTTTCTTGTTTTAAAACTAATAATTTCATAATTCCTATTCCATACCATAAAAATTATGAGTATCAGAAGATAAAGACATTTATGTTTGGGTTTTTTTAATTGGATGTTATTTTAAGCAATAGTGTGAATAAAATAATATAAAAATAATGAAATACAAAGGATGAGAATTATCCCTTTACAAAACAGCGTACAACCATTAGAGTGAAAAAATGTCCACACCTGGGTTCGATCCCGGATCCCTTGGTATAGCGCACCAAGTGCTTTACCAATTAAGCTATCCAGACGACACCCAGTCTAGCATTCTCTCACTCTTATATGGCAAGGCTAGAATCACGCAGCACAAGATGGAATGTCAATAATGAGCACAACACCGTTGGCATGCATGAAACAAATTAAACCCAGTATCGGTGAATATTATATAATATATAAAAATAGTTTAACATTAAAGGGTCAAAATGATTTCCGTCTGAATAATTTGAAATTTGGTTTTGAGTATAAATTTAAACGTAGAATAAATTTATTTTAACTCACAATTAATTCATTGACAATTCTTTACTAAAAAGATGTTTAATACGTACATTAAAATAAAATAAAAAATAAAATAAAATAAAATATCTAAAAAATCTAGCACTTTCAAGCACAATCGTGCTCGTCTTCAGGGTTAAAAAAACTACAATAATATAGTATGTTTTTACATATAATAGGTTATTGCATATAATAGGTGAATTTGGATTCAACATAGTATTTTTGATTTACATCAAAAATATTGTTTATTATTATTAAATTTATTTTTTCAAAATTGGGCATTGCTCTCAAAAATTAAAAAAATAATTAAAATTTTAATTTGTAGATGCTCGTCCAATCTTAATTCATAAATCAACAGTAAAAACTTTTCCCTCTTACGAATTTCAACAAATAACTTATCTTTTATACACACACACACACATATATATTATATTTGGATAAATTATGGATATTTCCCAAAAACTAAATCCAAGGAGCTAAAATTAACATCCTCATGGTGTGTAATATTCAGTATATCATTTCTGTATAAATTACTCCTTGCCTACAGTGAGTGATGATATCTGATCTAGATTTCCAAAAACAGGAAGGTATTCGACGAAAAAAAAAATAGTTGCACAAGAAATCTATAATTAAATGCGATACTATCCTTATTAAAAACTTTTAACATGAACCAGTTGAGTTAGAAAATAGTTCTGTGGAAATATTTCCGCTTTTACTAGGAGGAAAAAAAATATCCTTCAGCTCCGAAATCATTTCAGGCATTTGTTTCTTTCTCTCATCGGAAGAATTTCTGAAATGAAAGACCAAATGCAGTTGCCATTTTGTTTCTCATCCATAGATTTTGAATTCGACCTAGAGTCCTGCACGGTTCGGGATTTTCCCTCTAGGGCCTGATCATCATAGGGACATATAGGACACGTGCCCCGGTCCTCCAGTTATAGGCGTTCCCTAAAATGCATTTTGTGTACCCTCTGAAAATACCCATTAAAGAGATTTTGTGTTTACAGTTGGCATTACAAATGTATTTAACCTATTTTACCTACTGTCCGAGGGGGACTGATCAGACTAGCAACCAAGTCTGTAGAGGATAGATGTCCCTCCCGGTCCCCTTTATTGAGGTTTAAAAAAAAATCCCGCCGGTAAACGCGACAGAGGGCGGAGTAATGAACATTACACTGAGAAAAATGACACTTTCAAATCTGAGTAAATCGATGTTTTCATTTTGTTATGAAACTTTTTGTTTCAAGTAGGACGACCCAACGCTTTCAATTCTGAAATACCAGAAATACTTAGAATATTGAAACATGAACATACTCAAAACTGAGCACATAGAGGTCAGTTCATATTCATTTTTGAAACATGGACATACTGAAATAGGAGCACATGATGTTTTATTCTTGAGTATTGTGCATGTTTTCAGGAATGAGTATATACATGTTTCAAACTTGAGTCATTTTTATTCGGAGCCATTTTGACCATGCGACATACTCAGATTTGAGTATTTTTTGCTCACTTTTGAAAATGTCGTTTTTAGAGTGTACATAAATGAATGTATGAATATAATGGAAACAATATTTTTGAACAGATAATATAGTACAAACTATTTAACCTATTTGACATCACTAAACCATCTCAGTATTTGCAAATCAGTTAAAAAGAAACTGCCGAATTCCTGAAAATTGAATATTACATCAAACATGCTTATGCTAATAACTAAAGACATTAAGCCTCCAATTAGCATCACAAAGACAAAATAAATCGGCCAAGTGCGAGTATAACTCGCGCTCAAAGGGTTCCGTACAATAAATTTATTAATTACTATTTATTAATTAATAAACTCCTGCTACCCCTCATTTTTTCATAATTTTAGTTTCAGTAGATTCGGAAATAGGAGGTGGGGGAGGGGGGGGGGAGATATTTTTCCAGTAGACTTTTGACGATATCTCTGAAAATATAATACCTAAAATTTTAAAAAAATGTATTTTTGAGTTCGATGTTACGAGATCTTTCACACAATACCCCACACGATATACAAAAAAGAAATTTTTTTTGTCAAGTAACTTAATTATTATCTCAGTTAATTACCGGCAATTTTTTTTTTTTAAATCATTATCAAATATCCTTGGATGATTCTGCGTCGATAGATGCCCTAGAGCGTCCGTCAACCACCACTCTGACCGCCCGAAAAGTAAAGTTTGTTTGTAACAGAAAAATGTATTTTTCTCAAAAACTGTGTTTCTTAGAAAAATCGCTATCGTTTTCCTGCAAGGTTTAAATAAGCGCCTACTACCCCTCATTTTTTCATAATTTTAGTTTCGGTAGATTAGAAAATAGAGAAGGGGGACATATGTTTGCTGTGCACTTTCGACGATATCGCTGAAAATATAATACCTAAAATTAAAAAATATATATTTTTTTGAGTTCGACATTATGAGATCTTTTACACGATACCCCACACGATATATAAAAAGAATTTTTTTCCCCAAGTAACTTAATTAGCCCCCTAAATTTTTCCTAAACATATTTATGAATGGCTGATAATCTGAAAATATGTGGGTAAAAAGGCTTTATAACTTTCCCAAGTTTGAACTTTCCACGTCCCATAGTTTACGAGAAAAAGAGCTCTGACAAACAAACAGACAGACACAGGAGTGATCTTCTAACCTCTTGAGTTTGGAATGACCTCTTGAATTTGGTACCCAAATGGGTACCTAGATTCTTTTGCTGATAAAAACTAAAATGATTGATATTTTTACATTTTAAGTTCACTTCTATAAAGTTGAATGCTTTTGCTTTAAAATGAAACCAATAAATGGCAGCACCGATCTCGATTTCCTTATAAAATAAATGTATTTTTAACCTGAGTTTTCAAAATGCTTTCGAAACAGTGCATCCAAGAAAGTAGGTAATTTTCACAATTCTTTAACTTAAAAACTTTATAATAAAAAAATTTAAGAATTTGCAGATTATTCACTTATTTAAAGCCGCTATTTTTTTTTTTTATTGTGTAATTTTAGGTTATTGATAATTAAATTGATATTTTGGAGGGGGCTAGTAATTTTATGTTCATATTTGTGAACCTAAATTACAAGCCCCCTAAAACAATATATTTCAAAAAAATATATTTTTTGTCATCTATGATATCATTTTGTTTGTTTAAAAGCAAAGAATGAGTATTTGTACTATTATTTTAACTTCGGGTCTTAAGAGGCTAATGGTTCCGATTTTACTTTTTAAGTACGCAACCCTAAAAAACGCATTTTGTTTACTATAAAACAATTGTATGAAATTTTAATTGCACCCCAACGTTCTACGTTATGATATTAATGTATTAATTTTGTAAGTAGAGATTATTTTGAGAAGAGGGTCCTCAAACAGCATGTGTGTTCCGGGCTCTGTGTACCTATTGTTGCCAAATCCACTGTCACAAAAAGCGGGACACGATCTTCTAATCAGGACATTAGAATTAATAAATTAAATGAAAACGGAACCCGTCTATAACGGAACCCTGTGTTAAACGCAACAAATTCATAATCCCAACAAGAAAAATACCATACAATTATACCTGCTAAGACAGAAACGTGTCTAAAACGGAACCCGTCTATAACGGAACACAGTGTTAAACGCAACAAATTCATAATCCCTACAAGAAAATTACCATACAATTATACCTGCTAAGACAGAAACTTGTCTAAAACGGAATCTTTCTCCATTCACTTAAAATTCGGCCTTTTTAGGTTTTACCATACTAAATAAACACAATAAGTACATTTATACAGTAAAATCTGGTAAAGCGGAATCCCTAAGAACGTAAACAAATTCCGGTTTAGATATTTTTCTGATTGTACAATTACAGTTATACGGCATTCCTCCCATATAGGTATCATGAAATTTTTATGTTTAAAATAGGATTCCGTTATAAACAAGTTCTGTTTTCACAGATTTTGTAGAATAAAGTACAATAAAACCTGTAAAAAAAAATTATAAGAACCGAAAAAATGTTCAGTTTATACAAGTTTTCCTTTTAGAAGGTAGAATAGTAAGGTATTCCTTCCGGTGGAATCATTAAAAAAAATTCGTTATAGACAGGTGTTTTGTTTTTAAAGGTTTTACCGCATTAAGTTCCACTCGATGTAGACTAATGAAGAGTATGGTATGAAAAGAAATTTAAGAGAATTTCTACACCCTGAAAAATCGGGACTTTTGACGTCCCGCTCAATGATTATATGGGACGAGTCTTGAAACTCCTAGAAATTGAGATGTCCCGCGTAAATCGGGACTTTTGGCGTCCCGCTCAATGGTTTCACGGGAAGAGTCTTGAAACTCCTGAAAACTGAGATGTCCCGCGTAAATCGGGACTTTTGGCGTCCCGCTCAATGATTACACGGGACGAGTCTTAAAACTCCTAAAATTTGAGATGTCCCGCGTAAATCGGGACTTTTGGCGTCCCGCTCAATGGTTTCACGTGAGGAGTCTTCAAACTCCTGAAAACTGAGATGTCCCGCGTAAATCGGGACTTTTAGCGTCTCGCTCAATGGTTACACGGGACGGGTCATGAAACGCCTGAAAATTGGGATGTTCCGCGTAAACTGGGACAGCTGGCAACACTTGTTGTACCAGACCCGAACTCGAAAATTCTGCTTAGAGTCAACTCGACACATGACCGGAACTCGGCACACTTCAACCCGAAATATTTAAACTGGAACCAGAACCGAACCTGAAGGGAAAGAAAATTAATCCATATTTTAGTACAGTTATGGAAAAGTAATCTAAAATTATATTTCTAATATCAATTTTATCTTTTTTTTTTTGTATAAAAATGAACGCATATACATTCAGTAATATTCAAATAATATAGCCTTTTTCAATTGAAAAATATCTAGATTTTTTTTTTTGTTTAAAAAAAAAAAAAATCCTAGCCAACCCGGCCCCGATGCAAAAGAATAAAAACTCAACACATCCGAACCCAAAATATTTAAGGTCAACCCGACCTACATCAAAAAATTCATATCAACCCGACCCGAACTGTACCGCAGGTCGGGTTCGGTTAAAATCGGTTTACCCAACACTGTACAGGACTGTAATTCGACCTAGAGTTCTGCACGGGAGGATACAATACGCAATTTCTGTTTGAAGTACTGAACACGACAAAATATTTTTTGTTTGGCCTGAAAACCGACCCGAACTCTTCGCACTTCAACCCAAAATCTCAAAACAGAAGAAATTGAATTACTTTTTAAGGGGACAACAAAAGTTTGAGATAACGAAAATTGACTGAAATTTGATCGCGGATTTGGAACACTGCGATTAATTTAGACTGTTATTTCTTTTGGTATTTATTTATGTATGTTTTGTAGAGGACAAAAAATTATTAAATTATGAAAAACAGTAACAAAAGTTTTAATATTGCAAGACAAAATTAATCTTGCAAAAGTATAGTTTTGTCACGAATATTCAGTCCAGGTTCCATATTTTTCGAGTCGTTATTTCTACTTTACACTGCTTATTACGTTGTTTCCCTATTATACTTTAAAAACAAGAAAAAAAATTAAAAGTTATAATAAAAAAATTCAAAATCTCTAAAAATTGATCATATTTTTGGTTATAACTTGAAAAAATTATTTTTGTTTGTTGTTGAGTTATAATCGAGAAACAACGTAATAAGCAGTAATAAAGAAGAAATAATGATTCAAAAATATGGAACCTAGACTTCAAAAGGATCATCGTATCATACATATCTTCGTTCTCACACACAAAAGTATTATAATAATATATTGTCATCTATACTTTGTATGCAAGTCGAAACTGATATTTATCTTGTTGCTGAGGAAACCTAATTGTTGCGGGCTATATCTATCCTGAAATCCCTCAACCTTGAAGAGCTCAGGATCAGGAGGATACGACATACCCAGGATGCGTCCGTTTTTTGACGGTGTCACAAATATTTCCAAATAATTACTATCGCGTCGTCTTATTTAATCTCAGACAATTGTTACGCGCTACATCTATCCTGGAATCTCTCAACTTCGAAGTGCTCAGCATCAGGATACGACATGCCCAGGATGCGTACGTTTTTTCATAGTGTCACAAATACTTCCAAATAATTACTGTCGTGTCGTCTTATTTAACCTTAGACAATTGTTACGCGCTATATCTATCCTGGAATCTCTCAACTTCGAAGTGCTCAGGATCAGGATACGACATGGCCAGGATGCGTACGTTTTTTCATAGTGTCACAAATACTTTCAAATAATTACTGTCGCGTCGTCTTATTTAATCTTAGATAATTGTTACGCGCTGTATCTATCCTGGAATCTCTCAACTTCGAAGTGCTCAGGATCAGGATACGACATGCCCAGGATGCGTACGTTTTTTCATAGTGTCACAAATACTTCCAAATAATTACCGTCGCGTCGTCTTATTTAATCTTAGACAATTGCTACGAATTCCGCAATAAAATAAGTCGATGATTTGTTTTCATAAAATAGTGGTGACAAATGTAAAAACCGTACGCACTCAGGGTATCCTGCGCTTGGATTAATTGTCAGAGTTAAATTAAACTCAAAATATTATTTTTAACGCAGTTACTTGGGTCGTAAAATGGCTGATACTGCCGACTTTCCTCCAACAATGAAAAGCAGTGTTTGACTGCGAGTATGCCCGAAGCCATGGCCGACCTCTTTCTCAGTTCAAATCTTCCGCAGGGCTTGCAAAACAAGCATGTGTTGCAACGTGATACTGACCGCAGTGTGTTATTTTTTATTGTATCTTTTTCTAATCACTTTTTGTTTCGTTCAAGCTTTTTTTTTTTTTTTTTGGCTATGGTAATACAGTCTTGGAAAGCTTGGTGCTAATTGAAATATTGTAATTGTCATGTTTGTGTATCATTAACAGTGTCAATGTCATTCTTTTGTCTTTGGGAGCTTAGATATTTCTAACGAGAATGCAATGACATGAACATTTATTCTTTTGTTATTTGATTTTTTTTTTTAGCTATTTATTTTACTACGCAGAATTCAGATTTTTATCCAATATTTTTTTTTATGTTTCACTATATTTAAAAAAGAAAAACTGTCATTCAGTACACCAAAAATTAAAATCCCAAGTGAATCAAACGTTCTGAAATATATGAGACATCGCGGATATTAGGTTCGAACTCGCAAAACACAAGTTTCGAGAATCAGTAGTTTAAATATGAGGCATTGCGGATGTTAAAGGCGAACTTGCAAAACACAAGTTTCAAGAATCAGTAAATTTAAATATGAGATGTTGTGGATATTAAGTTCGAACTCGCAAAACACAAGTTTTGAGAATCAATAGTTTAAATATGAGACGTTGCGAATATTAGGTTCGAACTCGCAAAACCCTAATTTTCGAGAATTAGTAGTTTAAATAAATATGAGGCATTGCGGTTGTTAATGGCGAACTCCCAAAACCAAAGTTTCAAGAATCAGTAAATTTAAATATGACATGTTGTGGATATTAAGGTTCGAACTTTCAAAAAACGAGTTTCGAGAATCTGTAGTTTAAATATGAGGCGTTGTAGATATTAGGTTCGAACTCGTAAAACCCAAGTTTCAAGAATCAGTAAATTTAAATATGAGACGCTGTGGATATTAGGTTCGAACTTTCAAAACACAAGTTTCGAGAATCTGTAGTTTAAATATGAAGCGTTGCAGATATTAGGTTCGAACTCGCAAAACCCAAGTTTCAAGAATCAGTAGTTTAAATATGAGGCATTGCGGATGTTGGGGGTAAACTTTCAAAACTCACAAGTTTCAAGAATTATAGTAATTTAAATAAGACTCATTGCGGATATTGCAGGCGAATTCGACAATGATTGATATTATTATTATTATTATTATTATTATGTCTTTTAGACATAACGTAAATTAGACTTCAAAATCATGGTAAAACTTGTTGTCAAAGATTTAATTTTGTCGTACAATATTTAAACTTTTCTTACTATTTTTTACAATTTAAGAAATATTTTTATTTTTATAAAATATAAATAAATGCAAAAAGAAGTAAAAATCTAAATAAATTACAGGTTTCCTAGTCTACTGTGAAACTTCATTCAATTTTCGTCATTTCAAATCTTTTTAGTAACACTTAACATATTGTTGAGTCGTTGAGCGGCAATGGGGCCAATTTAGCTCAAATTTTGGTTTATTCAATACATTTACCACAATTTTCCAAAAGTAATGTTCGCTTTTTTTTTTTTTTTTTAAATATATAAACAGACATTCTGTGGTTAAATAAAGCAAAGATTTTCATTTCAAAATTCTAGTAGACGTTTTAAATTAAAAAAAATTAAAAAATAAATAAAAAATAAATAATAAAAAACCGCGCTAAATTAGTAACAAGTATGCTCGTCACCGGTCACCAGAGTGTTAATATCCGCAACGCCTCGTATCTATCATTATCGTCATATCAGCTATCAGTGGCGTAGCTACATATTCAGTATCCTGGAGCAAGTACAATCCCATCGCCCCCTTCTCTACCGGAAAAGGTTGCCCAAAATGCGTTTTCAGGTTTAAAACATACACATATATAATGCAGTAAAACTGTAAAAACTAGTCGTTGGGGGCCACCGTAATACTTACCCATCATGGATATGCATAATATAAAATATTAAAATAAAACATGTGTAAACTACTTATAAAATGTATTGCAATTCGAATAAAATCGTGGCTTGATGACGGCATAGACTTTAAATGCCCGATTACAGAATTGCGTAAAAGAAACATCCTTATAACTCCAAAAATGATAATCATATTAACTAACAGTGTCGGATGAGGCGTCTCATTTCCAATTAAAATCTATCTTTGAATTGAAATTTGAATGAAATACAGGGTCACGAAAAATCGAAGAGTGTGGAAAATAGGATTACAAATAGTTCGGCTGTTAATTATCCGATCAACTTCATTCTTTATGCAAAATGTATGTATTTTTATTGTCTTTTATATTCACTCTTTAAAATAAACAATTTCGAAAATTTTTATATACTTTTTATCAGAACGACTATTTTGAGAATCCGAAAACAAATAGTTCCGGATAATCAAAATTACTGAAATTCAATAGGCTTCTTCTTATTATTATATACTAAGTATGTACCAAATTTCAAGTCTTTATCTCAATTTGTTCGGGAGATAGAGTGTTTGCAGACACACACACACAAACGGACGGACAGTATTTTTTTTCTCTCCAGTGTCTAAAACGTATAAATCCGCCAAAAAAAAAAAAAAAAAAAAAAAATTGATAAATAATAAAATCTGTCTAGAAAGGTACTTGTCCTCCCATAAATGAAAAATTTTCATGATGCTGATAGAAGGAATGCCATACAATTATATCTGCTAAGACAGAAACATGCCTAAAACGGAATTTCTATACCCAGTCCCTTGCAATTCCGCCTTAACAGGCTCCACTGTACTTATTTCAAATTAATACAATCTTTTTGTTATAGAACTCAAATTGTAATGCACATGCAAGTGCTTTTAGTTGAGCTTTTAAACATTCTTTGCAATTTTCACAAATTCAGAAGCATAAAACAATAGATTTATAATGTATACTATCTTAAACAAAAATATTTATAAGTCAAGTTCAAGGAATACTGCAGTTTCATTTATCTATTTTTTTGCTAAAACAAAATAGGAAAGCATTGTAAAAAATATTCCGTTTTAGACAGATTTTCTTATTAGCAGGTATAATAAAAACGGGGACCATGAAAAACTTCTGTTAAAGACAAGATTCCGCTTTCACAGGTTTTACTGTATATTTTATATAAAAATAAACCTATGTAAAAAAAAATATTTTTTCAAATAATTTCGTTCCTTTGTAATTTTGTGCCCTTATGATTCTCGCGCCTGGAGTAATGCGCTCCAACTTCTTCACAGTAGCCCCTGCCATCTATCATTGTCTACCATCTATTATTATCGTCAGTTTCTGTCGCGGACTCTTTCAAGAGATTGCACACCAGTGACTTTTGCAGGCTTTCGTTTTGTGTTTAAAAGGCGGGAATTGCTGAAAAAATTATAAAAACTCTATAAAAAAATTAAATAATTTTTTTTTTTAATGTTGTAATTGAGGGGTCGGTGCAAGAGAGTGCCAAGCCACATTTTTCAACTTTTGAGATAATTTCAATTTGAAAATTTGATCAAATGCTCAAATCAAGATATAGAACCTAAAGTTTTTTCACTAATGTCAAAGTAACAATTAAAATTCATAAAGGTGCATAAAAACATACATAAAACATTTAAAAGTACATTAAAGTCCTTTTAAATACAACTTAACTATTAGTTTTTCACTGATGATGACCGAGTAGTTTGGTTGAAAACGTTTTGAAATTTTAAAAGGACTTTAATGTACCTTTTAAAATGTTTTATGTATGTTTTTACGCACCTTCAAGCAATATATTTACATTTAGTTGTATCTTTATGAATTAAACAAGGTGAATTTGCACTGAAATTTTAACTTTTTATTGTCTTAGTAACATTTGAGATACACTATATTGCCAAAGGTGACCGGTCACCTGCGATTTTAGACGTTTTGTTAACTATCTAGAAAAATACATGAGGAATTAACCTGAAACTGCAAGTGTGTAAACAGTATAGTATAGGTTATATATTTCCGCGAAGATTTTTTCACGAAACCCCATAGGGGACTGTCAACAAATTGAAAAAGAACGAATATCTTTTAGATAACCCTGTAAAAACTAATGTAGCAAAGGCGTTCAAACTCGAGATTATTAATAAGTGGTTTATTGTAATATACTGCGTTCATTTTTATGAGGATAGCATGTATACTCGTACAGAAATTAAGGTTTTTATAAAAACAGTCCCAAATTTCGCCTAGTTTTTTGCTTATAATTTGCAGAGTTTTTAATATAAAAAAAAGTTATTTTCAGAAAATATGACAAACAACATTGTACATAACACTCTGCAATCAGAATTAAAAAATAATAAAAATTGGATGAAAAATGAGCAGGTTTACTAACAAATGTTTCATTGCGCATGCGCGAATGCAATCAAAATATAATATGCATAATGTATTAGCTAAGTATATAGAGCAAATTTTATGAAAGTCTCAAAATCATAGCTTGAAAATTCTGTAAATTATCGTCGATAGAATAAGCTCGAAATCCGTTGTTCCCAAAAAGAAGCAAAAATATGAGGGGTTGTATCAAATATCTGAACGGATTTCGAGCTTATTCTATCGACGATAATTTACAGAATTTTCAAGCTATGATTTTGAGACTTTCACAAAAGTTGCTCTATATACTTAGCTAATACATTATGCTTATTATATTTTGATTGCATTCGCGCATGCGCAATGAAACATTTTTTAGTAAACCTGCTCATTTTTCATCCAATTTTTATTATTTTTTAATTCTGATTGCAGAGTGTTATGTACAATGTTGTTTGTCATATTTTCTGAAAAGAACTTTTTTTTATATTAAAAACTCTGCAAATTATAAGCAAAAAACTAGGCGAAATTTGGGACTGTTTTTATAAAAACCTTAATTTCTGTACGAGTATACATGCTATCCTCATAAAAATGAACGCAGTATATTACAATAAGCCACTTATTAATAATCTCGAGTTTCAACGCCTTTGCTACATTAGTTTTTACAGGGTTATCTAAAAGATATTCGTTCTTTTTCAATTTCTTGACAGTCCCCTATGGGGTTTCGTGAAAAAATCTTCGCGGAAATATATAACCTATACTATACTGTTTACACACCTCGAGTTTCAGGTTAATTTCTCATATATTTTTTTAGATAGTTAACAAAACGTCTAAAATCGCAAGTGACCGGTCACCTTTGGCAATATAGTGTATTCTGAGTAACAATATGGCATTACTTTAATGATATTACTTACGTTTTCTGTAAATTGGCTATCTTCATTGGGGGCATAAACATCTGGGGCAAAAGCGATACATGTCAGATAGGCTGCCGCCAAGTGACATTAGAAACTAATTACATGTTGGATATTATAATTTACAATGTTAAGCAACAGATTACAGTATTAAATTTATTTCTCCAAAAATGTGGCTTTGCTCTTTCTTGCCCCGACCCCCTCAATTGCCATCGGAAACACACCTGTGAACATATTTTTTTATAATTCTAACCTAACAGGAAGCGAGTGAAAAATCGATTACGAAATTACATCTTTACAGACTAAAAATAAGTTGAATTAAATAAAAGAGGATAAAAAGAGAACTGTTTTTGATCTAACAAAACTTTACGAAAATATAATGTAACCTCTCCCGAGTTATATCCACATAATTCCAAAAAACCGTTCTTTTATTTTCAGAAACCAAAAGATATTCAAGATTTAAATTTAGCATTTCTGAATCAAGTTTCTTTTGCTGCCCGTTTCAAAAAAGAAAAAAAAAGGAAAGAAAAGGAAGAAAGAAAGAAACGTTTCCGAATTAGTTTTTAATCGTTTTTTCAGATGCTATTAATTCGCAAGTAAGCATTTTCATGTTCAACAAACATGCTTAACAGACAAACATGTTAAATTAATAGCTCTGACATTAATGTCAAAATTAACATTAGTTTGTTACTCTTGCATACATAAATTCTGTTATGCAGCTTAAAATGTTTATTTGAGAATTGATAGCATCCGAAAAACCGGTATTTCCCTTTGAGAAAACTGATTAATACACTGTAAAAATTACTCGGAAACGCTTAAGGTTTTTTTCCTTGTTTTTGAAACAGACATAAAAAGAAGCTTTTGCTTCAGAAATGCTTCTTTAAATCTCGAAAACCTATTAGTCTTTTAAACTCTTGGAGATAAAAGAAAGTTTTTGCGAAATCGTTGTCAACTCAAAAAAGGTTGTGTTATATTTTCGCGAAGTTTTGATAGCAAAAGAAACATATCTCTTTTCTTACAGTGCAGCTGCTTTTCAGCCTTCCTTGGTCACATATCAGTTCGACAATGGATAAAAACCAGCCTATCTTGATCACGTGGCATCCAAAAGGGGGGGGTATCGCGGCCTCTTTCGTTGCGTTGGTTGCAAAGTGGAAGTATTTTATCACCCACATGAGCACTGCAAGAGAATATATATATTTTGTTTTATTTAATTAATTAATTAATTAATTTATTTATATTTGCTTTATATTTGCCAGATCTCCCGATTTTTGAGTTCCACTATATTCGTACAGAAATATTACATAATCGTAGGTGAATATTTTCTTTCTTCCTACATTTTTTTCAAACAATTAGAAGTTTACACTAGATTAATTTTTGACACAATTATTCAAATTGCAAAGAAATCATACAAGATGTAATTTTCCCAACTGGGCGAAAAAGCTCGGGCCAGGATTCTAGCCAGGGATATCTTGGCTGAAGCTGCCAATGCTCTACCACTGAGCAATCCCAGGCGAATATGGCGGAACTAATTCATTCACCCAGTTAACCTTATTGATCATAGCATCTGGTCTAATATATGAATCAGCTCAACAGAATAAATCGCAGGTAATGGGATTTCCAATAAACGCTGGAAACGTGATTATGATTACACTAGATTAATTTTCACGGAATTATTCAAGTTGAAGATCTGCTCTTTACCACTTCTTACTTTCTTACACTTGAATGTATTTAAAACATTTTAAGTTTTGCTAATCTCTCGAACAAATACTATGCAAAACATGATGTGTGCCAATCACTATAAACATTTGTAAAACACCTTCAAAGTACACCACTTCTGCAGCTATGCTCTTCTGCTAGCGCATATACAGTTTCTCAAAACTTTCTTGGAATCCTTTACACGAGATGGCCTTCAGTGCGACCATCGCTTTCTCAACCGTAGTTAAACTTTTGAAAGGACATCCTTTAAAATCACCCTCGCAGAACACATTGCTTTCTCACAGAAAATCTGCTGCAACATGCACAATGTTTCTGCCAACAGTTTCTCCAAACGCTGGCTTAATTTGATATTAGCACGGTGTACTTCAAACATCATTTCTGTTTTCGACGAACGCGAACGACTACAGCTCACTAACACGCATTGTCTGAAAAAAACTGCTCTGTGGACAATTAATATTCATAATCATCTTCCTCACCACATGTCGCCTCACATGTGCTTCTACGCCTTTATAAAATACAGGGTGTTTCACGAAGGACCCCTAACTTTCAAAATAAATAAATTGGAAACGCTAATAGATAGAAGCATGAAACCAGTAGTATGTTTATTAAAAATCCGTAAGAATCTGATAGAGAAAGCTCAGATTTTTAGTTACAAATAGCACCGATAGATGGCGTTGCAGGCAGCATTACGGATCCCTATAACGAGAGCTCAGACTCCAAGAACGATCAGTCGTCGATGATTTCGCCGTTGAAACGTGATCACTATTAGCGTAAAGTGAAAAAAAAATCCGGAAGTGACACTGAAGGACATTGTTTACCGCAACAGTCCTTTAACACTTGACGAACTGGAAGATTCAATTTGTCAACTGTGTGTGTAGATTTTCTGTGATATACTACAGAGAGTCACTGACAATTTCATTCGTTTGCGACCTATGTGTCATATGAAAAGTGCACATTTTGAATCGCTTTTGATGTGATGCAGCCTACTTATGATTATGCCACCTACAGCGCCATCTATCGGCGCAATTTGTTACTAAAATTTTGAGATTTCTGTGTCAGATTTTTACGGCTTTTTAATAAACATACCACTGGTTTCATGCTTCTATCTATCACCGTTTCTGAGTTATTTATTTTCAAAGTTAGGGGTCCTTCATGAAACACCCCTTAGTTCCCGTCTCCTACAATCCGGATTGGAGATATCCGCACAGTCTTTGATCCTAATAGTAGAAGTATTTTTTCATCAATGTCGAAGTAATCTCATTACTTTGCGTCCAGTGATAGTGATACATAAAAAGTCCCACTCGAAAAATTTCTTCTAAAATTTGATTCTTCGAAATGGATGGTTGGTCCTAGTTAACTGAATTCTTGCACAATATTGACATCGAATTTGGAATTAATATTCATAATCACCAAATCACATGGGACAATCTTTCGATTTACACAAAAGGTTTTCGGTTTTTCAGTGAATTTCCGAGCGGAAAACGAAATTTTCCAAATCAAGAAAAGTTTGAAAACATCAAACGGTTTCGGTTTCTGGTTGGAAAATTGCTGAAAAATAGAAAAAGTTCCGGGTAAATAGGAAGGATTAGCGCATATGCATAATACCTCATCAAATTAAGAAACTATATTAAGTAAATATATATCCCTTCTATTTACCATGTTATAATCAGATTAATATTGTTTTGTTGGCGTCAAAAGATTAGTCTAATGTCAAAAACTGCTTGACCATTGCCATTAATCCAGTACGAAGCTTCAGATCTAACAGCTGCCATTGATAGAAATCTTATTTACAGCAGACAATACGACGGCAAGATGTGACATATATCCGGATTTTACATAATCGGATGAAGTTCTCTCTTTGTAAACATTTCCTGTTCTTGATGATGAATGAGACAAAATAGTGATTTATGTTCATTAGTATTTTAATCCGAAAAATGATTAGCAGACAGGAAAAGAGTTGTAAATATTAAAAATGAGCCCTGAGCTAAACGCATTAAAATGGTATAAAATAGATAAAAATTAAATTAAAAGTACGATAACGAGAAATTTCCCTCAGTGCTGTATAAATACAATAGAATGAAATTAATCTACATGTTAAATAAATTCGCTGTAACGGCTTATAGGAAATTGTACTTACGATTGAGTCTATAATCACAAAATAAATCGAGGACAGAAAAATATGTGTTAAAACAACACTACCTACAATATAGCACGCATATTCTCTATACATTTTCAAAACAAGCGTAAATATGAACATAGTCACAGGCAGGGCTTGGAAGTAGCGCGCTACAAGTAGCAAGACTACAGTAGCCGCTACATTTTCCAGTAGTTTGTAGCGTAGCGCGCTACATTAAAAAAAGTGTAGTGTAGCGAGTAGCGCCATACAAAATATCAGTAGTTTGTAGCGAACATCGACGCTACTTTTGACGCTACTTTAGGAGGGAGGGAAAAAATGCCAATCTTCAAATCACATGATCATAACTCGTTTCTTTTGTGCGAAACGAGTATCTGCAACAATTTGCGAACTTCAGCGGCAAATTTCAGTGTCAGTGTCCTATATTTCTCCATAGACGACGGGCACGGTCACAAATTAACTGCCATTTTCACAGTTTGTCAGAAACTGCGTGTATTGTTATTTAAATCCATAGAATTCATCTCAATATAATGTATTTTTATACGACTATGATTGTTTTTACCAAAATATAGTCAACTGGCTATGTTAAGTCTTTATCTGACTAATTTCTTCTCCCTTTTGCCTCCCATCCCCAGCAAGCAAAAAAATGTAAAATCTTTATTAAAAAAAAAAAAAAAAAAAAAAAAAAAAAAAAAAGAATAGAAAGAAAAAGCAAAACAACGGATTTATCTAAACATAAATCATTTAAATTATTCCTAACCTCTCAAATTCACGCTTCACCCTAGTAGCATACAAAGGAGTTAAATATTTTTAAATCTTTATTTTTATACAAAAATAAAATCTTTCATTCCATTTTTTGCTCTCTAATGACAATAAATAAAAACAAGAACGAAAAATCATGCGTCAAGCATAGATTATGTAACACTTTCCAACGCTTCCAAAATAATTTTTACAAATCATTACCGTTTAATAAGCTGAAAGATAACATCTAAGTAAACAATTTGGAAAACGCATAACATTTTAAAAATGTAATTTCAGGAATTTCCAACATATACAATATTCGGAAAAATATCGGAATACTTTTATTAAGCCCTGTATATGATCTATAGATTTGTATATGTACAACATAGGATACTAAATTTTAGTTTAGTTAGGAAACGCGTAGCTGACTTTAAAATTCTCCTTCTGGAGCTTCTGTCAATAAACGGAAGTGTGTTCGCGAACTTTTGTGCTGCCCTGTATGTGATCTACAGAATTTATACACACCAAGTAATAGACAAAAATTGAGTTAAATTTAAAATCGCGTTCAGCAACTTAAAACGCACTTCCAGGAATTATTGTTAACAGACAGTAGAGAATTCTTTTGTGTGTCCCTGTAAATGAACGATGACTGCTATACACACAATATTCTGTAGTAAGTCTCTTGTAATGCACCTTAGTGATATATATAAATTTCAATGCGTTTAAAATAGTGAAACATTATTTAATTAAACCGCAAACGATTTTTCTCCATAGACGTAATGTAACGGAATTCTTTTGACTGTCCCTGTAAAGTAACTATAAGTGCTATGCACACCCTATTCCATATTAAGCTTCTTGTAATGCACCTTAGTGATATATATCAATTACAATGTGTTTGAAATCTTGTAACACCATTAAAATAAACCGCAAATGATTTTTCCCCATAGACCGTAATGTAACGGAATTCTTTTGAGTGTCCCTGTAAAAAATCTATAAGTGCTACACACTTCAGTTGAAATAGGGAACATGCTATAGATAACGACAATAACGTATAAAAATTGCAGGGCAATCCGAGCATATTTACGGGAGCTAGAGCACGGCCAGACGGCAGACAAACCGAAGTCATAAACACTTTTCAACTAGGTTGGAAAGTGTTAATTATTTCCTTGTCCCCAAAATTTACGCTTTCCTTTTTGCCCCTCCTCCAGCATACAATTTCAAACAATTAAAACTCTTTATTTTAAAAAAAAAATGGCCACATTCGTTTCTACCTAATAATAATATATAAGTAATCATCTAAATTGTCCCCTAACCTCCCATAATTTACTCCCCCCCCCAACTCCACCCCAGCATACAAATAAATCTAAAATCTTTAAGTTATTTTTATTTTTATACAAAAAAAAAAAGAAAAAAAAATCTTCCGCCCTAAATAGTGTTCCGCGATAAATAATCAGTACTATAAATTATCCCCCTTCCCCTAAAATCTTCCCCACCTCTCCATATACAAAATTTAAAACTCTTCTTTTTTTTTAAAGATCCGTATTATTTGCTGACTGGTAACATTAAATATATAATCGATCATCTAAAATATTCCCTTTCGAACAAAATTTCTGCTAGCCTCCTGCCAGTTTAGAATCGTTAGAACTTTAATTAAAAATATATATATATTCGAAAAAGCACAGAAAATGAACAAGTACACCATTTTATTATTAAAAGTGCACTAGGAGGGAATGATTTCTGCCTTCAAACAAACTAGCAGCTGAAACGTAAAGTGGCCGCATGCTCCTGATCTATTATTTGCTGGATTTGCAGAAAAAACCACAAAGTACTCACTCATCAATAAAATTAATTTTCTTGCTGGGAACCCTTTGTCTTCTTACTCATTATTAGATGTGTTTTAATGTGGGGATGCTTCTTTTGAGATTAATGTAATAGAATGACAGACAGAAATAGTATAGAACTGCCCTGGTCGGCATATAATGAATATTTTGACGTTATAGAACAACAAGAAAGTGGTAATTATTCTGTAACATGTAAACTTTGTCCAATTAATAAGAAGTTATCAGTATCAAAATCATCTGCTTACAACTTGAAGTTGAACATAGGGGTGAGTGGGCATTTTCTTTATTAATAATAATTACTGGATCGCATCTCGCACCGAATATCTAAATCGTTATTCACTAAAATTCCTAAATCATTCAAAAAAGTATTTTCGAATTAAGATCCCTGATTCAGAAAATATTCTTATCGAACTGTTTATTATCGTAAAAAAATATTTTATTAATACGTCTTTTGATCGTTGTGAAATATTTGTCCAATGTATGCATACAAATTAATTTACTGCATATTTCCTTTTGAAGATTCCAACAGATAAAACAAAGGTGGTTGGAAATAAAAATATACACTGTTCAAAACAATTAAAGGATATTTGAAGTTTTATATAAAATAAAGATATAAACGAAATTTTTTTTTGCCGAAAATAGAAGGAGAGAATCACAAATGCAAATTTTTCTGGTTTTCAAACTGTGGAGTATGCAAATTTTGAGTTCGACGTCAAAAACGTCGCTTCAGCGGCAGCGAATGAAATTTGACTTTCAACTGGATAAAAGAGAATGAAGACAAGGATGATCGGCATTCAGTGATTGCTTTGTTTCGATGAGTACGATGTCTCAGCGAAGTCATTTGACAGATTCAGAAGCTTGGAGAATTGTTGGTAGGTTAGAAGGGGGCCAAACTCAAGCCGAAGTAGCGCAAGCCATTGGAGTGTCACAAAGTGTCATTTCCAGGATCTGGAACCGTTTTTTGGAGAGTGGATGTGCAGGCCGAAGACCAGGGCAAGGTCGTAGACGGGCAACAACGCCCAATGAAGATCGGTATTTAGCGTTAACAGCTCGGAGACACCGAAACATGAACGCTACTCTTCTCCAACAACACCTTCGCTCGGCTACAGGCACCACAATTTCAACTCAGACTGTCCGAAACCGGCTCCATGCTGTAGGTCTGTATGCTCGCCGACCGATGGTATGTGTTAGATTAACATCAAGGCATCGTCGCGACCGCAGGGAGTGGGCAACCGAGCATGTTAACTAGAGGAGAAATGAATGGAGCAATATTCTGTTTTCTGACGAGTCCCGTTTTTCTGTGCATCCGGATAATAGGCGTATTTTCATCTGGAGGGACCGTGGCAGTAGGAATAATCCTGCGTTCGTGCACGAAAGTGTCAGATTTGGCGGTGGAGGAGTGTTGGTGTATGGTGGCATCTCCATTGACGGGCGCACTGACCTCTACATCATTCGAGATGGAGCTCTGACTGGTCGCCGATATAGGGATGAGATCCTCAGACCTATTGTAGTCCCTTACGCTCAGGCAATCGGAGATAACTTCAGTTTAATGGACGATAACTGCAGGCCACATCGTGCAAACCTGGTGGAGGATTTCCTTTTCGAGGAAGGAATCGTTCGAATGGAATAGCCAGCGTGTTCTCCAGACATGAATCCTATCGAGCACGTTTGGGACGCTCTAGGAAGACGAGTTTCTGGCCGCCAACAACCCCCACAAACTCTCCAAGAACTGGAAAGAGCTCTTCTGGAAGAGTGGGGCAGAATACCCCAACTCGTCATTAATAGCCTCATTGAGTCCATGCCTCAAAGGTGTTCAACGTTGCTGGCCGCCCGTGGAAATCATACCCCCTACTGAAAATGATTTTCTTTGAAGAAAACACCTTTTCTTATTATTTTTTTCTCACATGCACAAATTGTGTTTTTTTCCTTTTGTACACAAATGCGCAATAAAATGCATTTTTTTCTGCCAAACATGTGTAATTTATTCTCATATAACCTACTATGTCTGTCAACCATGTATCAATCAGCTAAAAAGTTTCCCAGATACAAAATCCACCTAAAACTGCAATATCCTTTAATTGTTTTGAGCAGTGTATTATTTAAAAAAATGCCTAAGAATGCTTAATTTTATTTTTATGGCTATTAATTTTTACTTTACCTGCACAGGTTTTTTATCGCTAAAATAATTGATTTATAATGTTTTATATTTGATTTGATATTGGTTAGCTTGGTGTTTTAATGAAATATCTCTATCTTTGTCTCCAGAATGAATCTAAAGCCCAGTATGTTGAGATTCGGGTTTTTAAAGAGAAACAAACAAAAAGAGATAGAAGGGAAAAGAAAAGCTACGATTTAACTTATGCAAGTCTTATATGATCTTGTTCAATTTTAAATTGCTTTCAGGAACTATATTTAAATTGTAAAGAAATAAGACTATTTAGCTCTATTTTTAAAAGATAATGTATATTCAAATTTACCAAGAGCTATCCGCTCTTAAAGTTGGTCTAAAATCCAAACTGGCTACTTTATGACATATTCTTTAATTCATTTTTGTTCGGAAACGCATGGAAATGCAGGTGTTCTTATTCAGAAACTTTGTAACCGAAAGACGTTTTTCACTATTCTTTATTTTATTTTTTGGTAAAGACAGAAGATTTTTCAGAAAACACTGACAAAGTCGGCGTTTTCAACCGAATTTCCGACGCAGCAGCATGGGAAAGGAAAAAAAAAAAAACGTGACACGAATCGCTTATAACTCGATAAGTAATTTATTTATCAAAAAATGAAAAATTCTTTTCGATTCCAAATCGCTTCAATACTCAGACCTGCCAATTTTATGCCTTTGTGTTTAAAAATGAATAAGATAATGTATTAGAAAGTTTCGCGTTGTTGAGCAAGGAATTTGAGAACCACCTTAAGCGCTACTGTGCTATATATCACTCTCATAAATTTGTAAGATTATTACAATTTTTGTTTTCAAATTTCCTCTTTTTAACACTTTCCAACATAATTAAAAAGTGTATGAATTCGCTTTGTCTGTCTGTCCGTGCTCTAACTCTCGTAAATATACTCGGATTGCCATGAAAGTTTTATATGTTATTGAAGTTTACCATATAATGTTCAGTATTGAAAATGAAATGTGTAGCATGTATATCTCGCTTACAGGGACATTCAAAAGAATTCCGTTACATTATGGTCTACGGGGAAAAATCGTTTGCGGTGTATTTAATAAGCGATGATAACTAAAGTAGCGAAAAGTAGCGAAGTAGCGACTACTTTTGAAAAGTAGTATGTAGCCGCTACTTTTTAAAACAAGTAGTTGTAGTTGTAGTTAACTACATTTTTCATAAAGTAGTTGTAGTTGTAGTTCGCTACAAACAAAAAGTAGTTTTTCCGACCCCTGGTCACAGGACGCATTTATAAAATAACAACTAATTGAACTCGTACAATTAGTTTTCGCACCAACAGTTCGAAAAGTTTTTGTGTACACTGAGTGCGAATCGAAACTGTATTCGTAATCGAAAACAGTATATTTAGTTTTAAAACTAAATACACTGAAGAAAAGTCAGTCTGGTTTGGCTCGTGCTGTAGCGGCGACGTACAATGTGGACGGATTTATTCAACTTTCTGCACCATAAAATGCTATTTCTGTATTGTTTTAAAGCAGTTTTAATTTAACAAGAAGTATTAGAATTGGGATAATTCGTCTTTTGTGCTTTTAATGCATATTTCTTTAAAGTACACGGTGTAATATCAAATAATAGCAATTTAAAAAATAAAGAGTTATATATATATATATATAACCATTAATGAAACATTACCGTAACACCAACATAAACTGTGAAATTATGATTTAGTATGTATTAATTAATTGACAACGATAGTGTTCCCCAACACTCTGAATATAGATACCAAATACTTATTTAAAAGAAGAAGAAATTAAATTAAAAATTGAATGAATGAAATTTGTGGAATTTAGACAGAATTGTCAAGTTCCAAATGCCTAAATACCACAAATAAAATGAGTGGTTTCATCATCATATTAGCCATAACATTGTTAAAGAATATTATTTTGGGACTACCAACTCATAAACAAAGAAAAAAACCTGGGAAAAAATCTTAAAGTTCAAAAAATAAATACAATATTAAAAAGGAAAGAAACCTTACCCATAATAAAGAGATAAAAACATGAAATTTAAACATAAAGTGCAAAATACAATTGGAATAAAAAGGATATTGTTGCACTTCAGTAACCAGTTATAGGAGCATAACTAAACAGAAACAATGAATTGCAAAAAATCTTTACATGTTGCCAAAATAAGTTTTAGAAGATGATTAACCACGTTGCCAAAATAAGTTTTAGAAGATGATTTACCATGGAATATTATTGTAAAGCAACACAAACCATGGTGCTGCCATCTATGAGAGAAAAAGTGAATATGCGATGAATTAATAAATGCAGTGGAAGTTGAAGTGAAGTTATATTAATATTTAAAAATTAAACCAAATACTATCTAATGAATGATAACAATTAGTTAAATAATAAATAAATTAAATTAAATAATAAATAATAAATAAAATATCCAATTACATTAAAGTAAAAATGGATGTATTAATGAATAATTCTATGTTAAAAAATAGATGTATTAATGAATAATTCTATGTTAAAAAATAAGATGTAAAATGGTAAAATTAATAATTAATGATAAATGCTACATAAAAATATATGTACCAAGAAATGACATAGCCACTATTAAATAGCTTTGCCACAAATGCAACATCACAAAAATTAAGTTAAATTCAAATTTAAATACTAAATTATTTGAATTAAGATGCTAAGGATTTAAAATTAATATTAATTAAATATTGAAATTAATTAGTTACATATAATGTTTGAGCATACAAAGTTAAAAATTAAATACACATGATATAAGTGGTTAGGGTAGAACATTTAATAAAAATTAATACATGTATTATATTAGCATTTAAGAAATTATACATTATATTAGAAGTTAATATGATATTGTCCACCGTGGGCATTAATGTAAATACAATTAATCAAAAACATTCTTAATTTAAATTAATTAATGAATATGTAAATATAACTACATTAATTTGCATATAAAAGTATCATATCATAGTCCATTATAAAATGTGTATTAGCAAACGTATGTGTAAATCAAAATGTCCCTTTTTTTTATTATTAAATATAAATTAACCATGCTTTTTCCCCATACAACTCCGCCACACACCTCCTCAATCCAACATCTACCCACCCATCCGTCCTATTATAATTATTATTATTATTATTTTAAAAATATTTTCTAAGATTATATGTTTTTTATACATTTTTTAACGCATGTGTTAATTTGGTTGCTAAGATCATTTAAGTACTAATTATATATTAAAGAATATGGGATTTTTTTTTTGGAAATCCATGTTGTAATGCATCATAGGTTAGTTTTTTAATATTGTTTTTAATTAGTTGAGAAGAACATAAACTCTTTATTCTATAAATATGATTAAGGAGTATATTACGATATACAGAATTATGAAGACAAGATTTAAAATTAGTAAATGTATTAACTTTAAATTCTTTACGTTTATCAAATAGATCAATTGTTGTTTTGTTTTCTTTAAGTGTAATTTTAAGATCTAAAAAGTTAATAGTATTGTTAGAAATGAGGTTTTCCGTTAATTCTAAATTAGATCTACTGGAAATATAGAAATATTAGTGTGATCAGTGGCAATTAAAATTATGTCATCAATATAACGATATAAATGTATATTACTGTTAATAAAAGTACGTTCATAGTGATACAAGTATAAGTCTGAAAGTATACTAGATGTACATCTCCCTTGTGGTATACCGACTTTCTGTAAATATAACGTGTTATCATACATTATAAAATTATCATATATAATGAAATTTGTTAAAGTTTTAAAATAAGCAGTATCTATATGAATTGGTAAATTTAGAGTATGATGATACTTATTAAATAATGCATTTATAATATTACGTAGATCTAATAAATCTATATTATTAAAAAGATTTTTGAAATCATATGTCATTATATTGTTAACACATTTAAGATTTTTCAAAATATTGACGAGTTGATAGCTATTTTTTTTATACAATGTGTATTATATATATAATATGAAGTATATAATTTTATCTTTTAAAATAAATTATGTATATATATATATATATATATATGTGTGTGTGTGTGTGTGTGTGTATTACTTTTTTAAATAAAATAGAAATGTACTTTTTAATATTTAAATAAATTAGAAAAGTTTTTAAAATTAAACTAGAAAAGTATCTTTTTATATTTTTAAATAAATAGGAAACGCATTTTTTAAAAAATAAATTGGAAAAGCACATTTTAAAAATAAATTGGAACAGTATTTTTTAATAAATTTAAAAAGTACTTTTTAAATAAATTTAAAGAGTAGTTATTTTTTAATTTTAAATAAAGTAGAAAAGCAATTAAAAATATATATATTAGAAAAATACATTAAAATTTTTTTAAAAATAATTTAGAAAAGTATTTTTTTAATTTTTAAATAAATTGGAAAAGTGTTTATTTTAATTTTTAAATGAATTAAGTATTTTTTTTCTTTATATAATATAATACTTTAACTGGTATATTATGTATATTTTTTCAAAATACATTAAACAAATTTAACTTTATAAACTAGTTATTTTTTAATATATATATTATTTT
Source organism: Maratus michaelseni (assembly GCA_963931845.1). NCBI lineage: Eukaryota > Metazoa > Arthropoda > Arachnida > Araneae > Salticidae > Maratus > Maratus michaelseni. The sequence continues at coordinate 50,959,262 of OZ007594.1, read as the reverse complement.
AAATAATGTAATTTTAAACATTAATTGATTTTTATAATATAAATGGTTAATTACTATGTTAAATTATGTAATTAAAAACCCTAATTAATTTTTATAATACATATACATATATATATATATATATATATATTAATTTTAATATAGAAATTTTAAGCTAGCTTACTAATCTTAAAAATTAGTTTATTAACTAAATTAATGTCAATTATTATAAGTTTTTGATTACTATAAGATTAAACACATTTTATCTCTAATAACATCATCATCAATCAGAAATATAAAAAAAAGTGAAAAATAAAATAAAAATTTAAATATCCGCAAAACAGAAACATATAAACTGTTCAGTGCATAGATAAATAATCATCTATGGTTCAGTGCAACCTGCAACTCGTAAACTCCTGTACACCAAACCACAACTAACCACACTAATTTCAGGTTTGTCACGAAAACCGTTTAGCGTCAAGCGTGGAGTTTACGAATGCTTCCACATTCAAGTATTATTATTCTTTATAACTTAATCATATTAAGTATAAAGTAATTATAATACTAATAAACAAATATTCTTTTATCTGCGTCGATTGTGAGAAAAAGAAAAACTGATTCATTTCCAGTTCCTCTTTACTCCATGGATAATAAGAGCGCAAGCAGTAGTATATTTTTTAACAACATTATCAATGTAAAGTCACAGTAGTGCTGCCATCTTGTAGATGGAAGATAATAAAGAAAATCAACAAAAACAAAACTACAATTTTGAAAAAAAAAGTCATAAAATGTACTAATTTATTAAGATTTTCATGTAAAAGTTGGAGATTTTTTCCCCCTTAATGCTTTTTTAACCCCCCTTAAATGCCAAAGCAATAGCTTCTAAAGAACTGTATCAATTTCAATAACAAAGTGCACAAAATATTAAATTTGTATGTTTACATTTTGCCGGTAGTAACTTTTTGTCATTTGTTTATGCATACGTCATTTGATTGGGAACTTTGAACTTTTGCTTTCTTGAGTATCGATGTATCGGTCAGATACTGAGGAGGAGTAATTCAACATGTAATTGAAATGTAATCCGAAACAGATAATTCTTGTTATATGATTGTCATTAACGACAGCTAACAGCAGTTATGTCTTTTAATAGTTTTTCGAACGAACCCGTTATAGAAAGAACAAACATGTTTGAAGTAACATTTCAAAACTTCTTTATTTTTATTTTATTTTAGAAAAGATAATTTTAAGGTGCCATCGATATTTATCTCAATAGCAGTTATTTCATTTTAAAATGTTTTAATGATTCATTGGTTAAATGAAACTGTTATGTTCATGTAGTGAGACAGTTTATATATTAATGAATTTTAACTAATTAAACGGGATTATGTTTTGTTATAAATATTTTTGTTCTCTTAATATAATGCATTATTATATTAATACTAAAAGAATATTTTGTCTTGCATTATGAATGTTGTTTCTTGTTCTTTCGACTATTATTGTTTAAAGTCCTTTATAACGATAATTTTACTTTGCAGTAGTATTTATTATTTTTAATTATGTTTTTGTATTTTGACAATTAACCACAGGTAATTGTGCAGAGGGCTTACCTGTTGATTTGAGAGTTTAGTTTCTTAATTTTAACCTAAAACTGAATTTTGTTAGTCTCAGTTGAATTACATTATTTGATTCATTAATGTCTTGTTAATTCATTTGTTGGTTATTCCGATTCAAAATTATTACCTTGATTACAAATGACAGTTATAATTTTGTTGTAAATTATGCTAGGAAGAAAATATTTGAGCACAATACAAAAGGAATTTCAGAGTTATGTTTACATTGGCATTTCGGTGCCAAAAACCAAAGATAGACACTGGTGCGTCTGCAACATCTGTACTAACATGCAAACGAAACTTTGAATTTCCTTCTATATTGTCTTCAAAGATATCCTTTCTATCACTCTGTATATACATTTTAAGTAATTAAGTGGGAAATTAGAATAATGTTTTATTTTGGAACATTTAAATGATTAATGATCTATTAGTATAATGTCGTATGTATATTAATACTGTTTTTCTGTTTTTATTTGTATTAGGAATGTTGTTACCTGTTTTTCTTGTTGTGTATAATGCTTTATAACTTCATTTCCAGTATTTTTTGGTATTATTTTCGTTTGATGAATACCAGTCACAGTTTTCACCAAATGTGGTAAATTGCTTATTTCTCGTTGACAAGTGTAGTAACTCTATAAAGTGTCACTTATAGATCCGCAAAAAAAAAAAAAAAAAAAAAAAAAAAAAAAATTCCTCCCTGCAAAAAAAGTGGGCGAGCTTTATAAATTTGACATTCCTGATTCCAAATATGTCATCAAAGTTCGTCCATCACGTACCACTTTTAAGAGAAACAGTTTTAAAATAACAGTGTCAAATGTAAAATTAATACGTTCATCAACCATGCTACAAAACAATAAAAACCTGAAAAATGATTTATTTTCATCACCTTAGTTAAGAAATGAATAAAACATGGAAAAGTAATTTTGTTGACATTTTTATTTGTATTTGTATTTTTTTTTTTTTTTGTGTGTGTGTCTAAAGTATAAGTTTCTGGTAATTACCTGCTAATGTTTTTTTTTTTTTTCCTTCCCCCCATTTGCCACTGTATCTCTTTTCCATTTCAACTATACATCCTCAGGGGTCGATGCAGGTTTTTTTTCTTGGGGCCCATTTTGTGAAAAGTAAAGGTTATTTTTGTGAAATTGATTATATTTTTGTGAAAAATAACATTTTGTAATGAAAGTTGAAACTCAGTTAATCAAATTTGAACCAAGCATTTATAAACAAAAACTTTTTAAAATCCTTTTGCTAAAGTTTTCCTCTCTGATAAACTGGTTTGTTTACAAATTACACATTTTAAAACATCACAAAATAATAAATAGTAAGTTTTTATGGAATAGAATTTTGTGAAGGGGCCCATTTTATCAAATTGATTTTTGTGAAGGGGCCCATTTTATTAAATAGATTTTTGTGAAGGGGCCCTAAATAGGCCCCAAATTTTTCCTGGATCGACCCCTGATCCTTGTGGAATATTTCTCCATGTTCATTAGAAAAAGCTCCTATATTATCCGGATAAAGTCCATTTGAGAATGTGAGAAGTGCAGATTTAGAGACATATGCAATGCATCCCAATGCTCTAAATGAGAAGAGTAGACTCTGCACAATTTATTTTTTTTATGATTTTGAGACTTTCTGTTTGCCAAAGAATTTTGACATGCTTTTTTAAAAGTGCTTTTCGTGCTACTTTCTCAACTGCATTCAGTTTATTTTTTGAAGTAGGATCTTTAAGTTCTATTTGAGATCCAGGGCAGTTCCACAGAAAATTCTCATTTTGGGGGGGGGAAATAAAATTTATAATATGTTTAATTTAAAGGTATGATTAGAAAGCTTGATATTTTATGTTCTATAATAAAATCCTAATAAAAAGGCATTGTAAATTACTATTTGCAAACTACCATTATTGTCTTTGTAAAGTGATAATGTTACGTCAGTTACACAGTAACAGTTACGTTAGTTACATGAGTAAATGCCTTTTTTTTTAAAATTATTGTTCAGAAATTAATTAAACAAGTTACTGTTATAATTTGTCATTACTTAGTGTGGTTGAGAATATTAAATCCTTTTTTTTAACGGGATAGTTTTGATATTTTATACACTTCAATGAAGGCAGAAAAAATGTTTGTCTATTTTATGTTACATCAGTTACAGAATTTCGAATTGCAATTTTTGGGACTAAAAGAGGGATTGAAATAATCTGCAGGTATTTGGGTATTAAGTCCTTAGTAAGAAATATTTTAAATTGTAAAAAAATGTTCTAGCTTTTTTAGTAAATTTTCTACACAGTTTTGATAACAAAATTCGACGATCAAGTGTTACATCAGTTATGATGGAATTGACCTCCAAAAATATACCTTCTTTTATTTTGGCCCCGCTTATGCATGGAAATTTGCTCATCAAGTATATAAATTCGACACAGTCTTTATTCATTGCTTTAAAAAATTGTTTTATAAGTCCACTATTCACGTGGAGTAGGTAAACATATTTTTGTCTTGTCAACTAATACCTGGTGTATAACATTTTTCGTGCAAGGAATATTTTCTTCTCACAGTGGCCATGTTTTCACATAGTCATGCTTATTTATATCTTGCTCCACTGTCCTATTCTCATAAAGAAACAATTAATTTTATGAAGCCTTGTAACTCCATTAGCAATGTTAATTATTTAGTTAGGTGTTAGATATTAAATTAAACAAAAGACTCTGTGTGTTTCTCTGAACAGTGAAGCTATGCAAATCCCCTTAGTGAGTAAAATATAGAGTGTCTAGTTGTGATTAAATATATCCAAATTTAGATTGTTGAATTGCAGATGATGGTAGAAATCTTTTTGAAATAAGTGTGAAAAATAAATAAATTGCAGGAGAATCCAAAAATAAAATAATAGGATGCATTTAGCGTTAACGTTTTAGCAAGGGAAACCTATTTTAATTTAGTAGGTGAGCCCCCACCAAACAAAAAAATGGTACATGATGGAGCAATTTGATTGTCATGTTTGATCATTGTATCGTTAATGCTGTCAGAAACAATCATCATTTTTACAGGAAGGATTTTGATACAAACTAGTGTAATTTTTTCTTTCCAATTCTTCCCTTTTGAATGAATAGGTGATTTTAAAAATAAATATTTTAATATGGCTTACTGATATTTTTATGAGCTTTTAATATAAGCTGGTATTTGCGTTTAAATTCTTCTAAGACAAATGTGTAATTTGCCATATGATATTTATTTATAAAAGTAAATATGATAAAATAATGTATTTGTGATTTCGAAACACTGGCACTATGGCGCATAATTTCCGTCTCCACCGCCGATCGACGATTGGGATTTTTACGCTTTCTGATTATTTGTAAAATCAAACTCTTTTTAAGTCATTTCCGGTATTTTGGAGGATTATAAAGATATAAGAAGGTAATGATATGAGAAATTAATATATATTATTAGATTTTATGAAAATATTAGATTATATAGAGATTAGATTATATAGAAATTAATTAGATTATACTACTAAAATATTTATTATATTACAGTTATAAATTAATTAGATTATATAGAAATTAATAGATATTATATAAGAAACCAAGTTCAACCAGAGATGACTTAAGAAGCGTTCGGTTTAACAACTAATCAGAAAGCATGATAATCGCAATCGTCTATCGGCGGTGGAGAGGGAAATTATGCCACTATGGCCAAAGAACAAAGATAGATACATGCTGAAACTTCATTTAAAAATTCCAGCATTCCTTTAATAACTGCTGTCAGATTTATATATTTCTAATCTAGTGTACACTAGAGATGAGACGGGCTCAGGCTCTATTTTTATACCAGCCTTTGGTTCAGGTGCAAGGGAAAATTTGGTACTTTTCTGTTATACTAACAGCATTCCAAATTGTATACTAATGTGGCATTTATTTACAGCTATGTTTCCGATGACAATAAAACATTTTAATATTTATAGAACTTAATTTTAAAGCATTTTTCCGATAGCTAGCCATAAGTAATAAATCGCCAAATATTTTTTATGGTTATTATAATTGTATACAAGTTAGAACAAAATGGAGTTAATTATGTGCCAAACCACATTCACCAACTGGGTGTGAGACTCCAACAACAAAATATGTTAAGGGTTTTTTTCCGTTATACGAACGCCATGCCAAAATGTATGCTAATGCATAATGTATGTAAATGTATGCTTGGCGACAATGGTATCAGTATAACGGAAAAGTACCATGTTAAGTACTAAAAAAGTAGAAAATATCAACAAAAAGAGTATTTAATATATTGAAAAAAATACTTTAATCAATTAATAGTTTCATATTAATTAAATTATGATTATACATTGAGAAATCAATTTAGAAATCCTTAAAAGAAAATAATGTTTCATTTTTTCTTTCCTGTTGTCATATCTTAAAAAAGAAACAGAGCAAAAATTATAATTTAAAAAATAAATTTACTAGCTCGTTCTTTCTACCAATTGTTAAAAAAAGCAGTGAATTTCCCATAGAGTTCGGTGCCCATGCCAAATTAATGTATTATAATGGAAAACTTTCATAAAAAAACATGAATTGCAATCATGAAATTAGGTGTTATTTTCAAGATAAACATTGAATGCTTGTAAAAGAGTACTTTAAAAAAAAAATATTTTTACTTATCTATTTCTAATTATGTTTTTGTATTTTGATAGTCAATGATATCGGTGATGGCGCACTGGACTCGTCTGTTGGTTGGGGGTTTAGCTCTTCCTTTAGTATTGCCCTGGCTAGTGTATAATCTCTACAGATCTCACTTCAAGCACAAGATATTTCGTGTTAGATCGCTTGAGGACAAGGTTGTGCTTATAACAGGAGCAAGTTCTGGAATTGGGAAAGGTATATCTCTTTCATTTATTTTTATTATTTAGACTTATTTTGTTATTCTGTACTTTTTAGGTGTGTTTGTAATTATATAAATAGGTAGCACCTATGTCGTCGTTCCGTCTGTCTGCATATAACAGCGCAAAAACTACCCAACCGAATGGTTTGAAATTTAATACATATAATCGTTGAAGAATTTTGTGGAGTCATTTCAAATTTTATGAAAATCGAATCAAAAATTAAAAAGATTTTAATAAAAATATTTATTAAGTAATTTGAATTTTTTGAAAATCTGTACTTCCTTGTTATAGCAGCTTCTGAGGATCAATCGTCAAGCGACCAAGATGTATCGCCATCTGACATGTATGACGTTGTAGTCATATATGACAGTTATGACCAAGTTGTAGTCACATTCTTTATTCTACTAAATCTTATCATACGTAATTAATTCAATGATATCCCATGATAGGTAATGATTCCAGGTTCCCTTTTAGATTACGTCCTATTTAAAATGGAGTCATACTATTTCCGTATTACTGAATTTAAAAACGGCATTTGTATACTAAAATTGTTTATTTATAGCAATCCTATAATACCAACAGTTTTTTGGATAGATGTTTCCAGAGAAATAGATGTTAAATGGAAAAAGAGTCTAAATATGGATTTCAAGTTCTGAAATTTTCAAAGCTATGCTTAAGTTTCCCATTGCAATTTTTAGTAAATCTCAACAAAAGATAACATGTTGCCAACTTAAAATGTACTTATTTTATTACGGAAATAATTCATATCATAATAACAGATATAATTCATGTCACTGAAATAATAACAGTACGAACGCACCTCATTTGTCACGTTTGACATGCAATTTCCAACTTGTTGTTAATCAGTATGGAAATTTGGTACTTTCATGATAGCCAGGTATAAATCTCGCCAATGGTAGGGTTTTTTTTTTTTTTTTTCACCAATAGCAGCTTTTATTTTTCAAAAGTTTAAATTAGAAATAATGCTTTGATGTTGAAATAAAATGTTTAGGTTTATTGCACTGTTTCTTCTTTGTCTTATTATTATTTTATATTTTAGATGAAATAAATAAAAGGTTTACATTTTAAATAAAATAAGAATGATGGTGATAGAAACAATATTTGGTGATTTATCATCAGCTGTGCCTGGCTAACAAAAAAGGAAATAAAATGAAATAAGATTCTATCCACTGATACTTCAAGGCACTTTTCTGCTCTTTTTTTTTTCTTTAAGGCGGTATTCGAAAAAAATATTTTTCCACGCTCAACAACTCAAAATTTTGAGACACATTCCCAGACTCATTTTTAAAAGTAACAACAGGAAACTTGGTGGCGTTATTTATAAAGACATTTATAAGGGCCCCATGTTTTTATTTTTCGTTCAATTAATTAGAAATTGATTTACAGACTGAAATATTTTCATTCATCGTACTGAAATATTTTCACAGTACGATCATTTTTTTTTGTTTCCAGCGCTATCGCTTCTCGAAATTCGGTTCAAAATGTCCACTTTGGCAGCATTTTTTGAAATATATTCTGCCTTTATCAAAAAATCGAGACAGTGGGGACATTATAAAGTTTCTGAATAAGAGAACCTGCCAATTGGATACATTTTAGAGCAAAAATGAATTTACGAATGTGTCTCAAAATAAGCAGTTTGGATTTGAATACACCCTTAAATACTTTCGTCAATAAACCTCATTGTCTCAATAATTTAGTAACTGTACTTCTCTGGAATTCAGTATTTTAAATCTTCTGTCTAAAATCATTAAAATATTGATCTTATGATAATGACATTAATAATTAACTCGAACAAATAATTATGTACTCATAAATATTTTATTAATTATTTATATCTTAATTGTTAAATTTATTTGAAAATAATTATTTTGTTTCATTAGTATGATTTCATTAAGTTCTGATTCTAAATACAATTATCTGTTCCTTTTTAGAATGTCCATTACTAACATTTTCATGCCTATTTCTGAAATTTTGGGTGGTTTTGATTTATTTCTGTTATTAAATTTGATTCAAAATGAGAAATACGATTGTGAGATTGGTTAAATATTGTTGATAGGTTAATATAATGTAAAAAAATGGAATATAGTAATTATAACTTCTAATTACAAAATTCCCTAAGGGTTCCATATTACTGCTTATCTCCACAAAGATGGAAGTTTGGTCATATAGACTCAAAACAGAATTATTAATTTGACATAAAGGAGATTCCAGATCAATTTCAAGTACTGATCTGATCTCAGTATGATTTTGCCTGTACATGTACTTTGTAGTTTATTTAATCTTTGCCTATATATTTGTGTTTCTAGTTGTTACTTTGTGTTTCTAGTTATACTTTGTATAACTCCTGTAGAAAAGATTACATTGACTTCCAGTCAAGGATTTATTTCTAGCAAAAAAAGTTCTGGAACCCTAATATTTTGCAGTATACTAACAATAATAGCATATCCCCTTGTTCCCTCCACTAGCATATTTGTATTTCATACATTATTTGCAAAATTGAAAACAATTTTTTTCTTCAGCAAAGGAAAATTTAAATATGTTATATTTTAAATAATAATAAAATCTAATTAATGAAAATATAACAAAAACATTTATAATGAGTGGTGGAGAATTTTCCGACAATGTACCACAAATTATTATTATTTTTTATCAATCAGCAAAATACAACATACAGTGCTGTTTCGGTGAGCTACAGTGCACAGTATTTATGAGCTCTGCTGGGCTTCAACTGATATTTAAATACTCACTAAAAATAAAGAATTACAAATGCTGAGCTTTGGTGCAATATAATCACTGCTTCCAGTTTTCGTGCTTTGTAGTCTATACATAACATAAAGTCTTACATCAGATGTTGGTGTTACACAATTAGAGCCCAGAGAGAAATTCTGTATACAGTATGGGATCTGTTATCCGGCATCCCCGTATCCGGAACGCTCCGAAAACCGGAATGCAAAACGATAAACAAGGCTTAATTTGTTTCATTTCAAAAACAAAAAACTTGCAAAATTTTTCGGTCAGTCGCAGGAAAATATCGTAAAATTAGTTCATCGATCGCATTAAGAAAACACATGAGTTTCACCTGTAACTCATGGGGGAAAAAATCTTGAAATTCACCGATTGTTCACAGGAAAATATCACAGTAATCGGTCATGGGAAAAACATGAAATTCTTCAGATGCGAAAAAACAGTTGCAAATTTCGTCATTCACTCATTGGAAAAAAATCGCAAATTTCTTCAGTCTTGTGGAAAAAATTAAGAGATTTTCGCCAATCAGTCACAAGAAAAAGCCATGAAATTCGCCAATTGATGGGAGCAAAATATTGTGAAATTCATCAATCATTCACAGGAAAAAAATTACAAATTTGTCAATCGATTGTCAGAATAAACCACAAAATTCCTAATTTGGTCACGAGAAAAAATGGCAAAATTAGTTTGTCAATCAAATGAAAATTCTCAAAGATATTGCAAAATTTTTCAATCGGTCGCAAGAAAAATTTGCAAAAATTCGTCGATTAGTCGAAAAAAAAAAAAATATATATCACGAATTTTTACCAGGGGTCGATCCAGGAAAAATTTGGGGCCTGTTTAGGGCCCCTTCACAAAAATCTATTTAATAAAATGCGCCCCTTCACAAAAATAAATTTGATAAAATGGAACCCTTCACAAAATTCTATTCCATAAAAACTTACTATTTATTATTTATTTATTATTTTGTGATGTTTTAAAATGTGTAATTTGTAAACAAACAAGTTCACCAGAGCGGAAAATTTCAGCAAAAGGATTTAAAAAAGTTTTTATTTATAAATGCTTGGTTCGAATTTGATTAACTGGAGTTCAACTTTCATTGTAAAATGTTATTTTTCACAAAAATATAATAAATTTCACAAAAATAACCTTTACTTTTCACAAAATGGGCCCCAAGAAAAAAACCCTGCATCGACCCCTGTTTACTGATAAATGGGGACTCTAAACAATACAGTTCAAAATATACTTTTGGAATAGGGTGCAAGAGTGAGTTTTTTGAGAACAGTATGCCCTTTTTTTTTAAGAATTCTCAATAGTAGGCTCTTTTGTTCTAGAGTCAACACAAAGAAAAAATTAAATAAATGATATTGCTTGCATTCATTAGTTTACAAATTCTATAAGTAAATATAAAAAAAATATTGTGCAAAAGACATTACGATTAAAAACCATTAAAAATAGATAACAACTGATATTTTTCACTAAGCAACTCATTTATGAAATACAGCAGAGAAGCTATTTTCCAGAGAACAGCAAATGATGTCAGTACATACCAGACAGGATATCGGAACAATTAGTGCTAGAAAACATGCTGTAAACAATCATCTTTAATAGAAATGTTACAAAAATCCAACTCAAAGGATTCTGCTCCCAAGTCCCAAAACTGATTTTTAATTGTTAATGTAATATTTTTATAATTTGAATTATAATTTAGAATAGTTTTTATTATGTGTAAATAAGTTATTAAATTAACAAAGTTGTGAGTATGTCTTTAACATATATTCATATTTATCACTATTTGTGAAATTAGTTATTTTGTACATTTCTTAATACTTATAAATATAGTGCTCTGAATTACGGAAAAACCCCTTATCCAGAATACCCCAGGTCCCAAGCATTCCGGATAACAGATCCTATACTGTAGTCCCTAAATAAAAGCGTCCTATGTCTTGTGAGATAACTCTTTATAATTTATCTTATTGAAAAATTTGATGAAGTGTATAATGTTTGTATATTTATGAGTTGTGTTTTAATAACTTATACAGCTGCATTTGTTTACATTCATACAGAGAAAATTTGTCCTCAAAGTGGTTTTTGTGATCTATTATTTATGATAGATTTTAACACAAGTCCAGTATGCCATATGACACACCAACTTAATTTCTTTATTTATTTATTTACAAATATTGATCATTGTATACCATAGGTTTAATTGCATTTTGTTAAAATTATTTAATTTTTATTCTCTAGTAAATATATTATACATGAATTTCAATCTAACACACGTGTTCTTAATTGGAAAATTACTGTAATTGTTATTATTATTTTTTCAGCTCTTGCTTTTGTATTCTATAAAGCTGGTGCGAAAGTAATTCTTGCTGCTAGACGCACAGAAGCGTTGGAAGAAGTGAAACAAGAGCTAATTTCTGGAGTATATAACATTTTTTATTTATTTGTTTGGTACTTGTCTATTATCTTGTCAACTGCTTTCTATAAAAAAAAAAAAAAACCTGTCACGAAACAATAGGATTTAATGGCAATAACACAAAGCATGGTGTCACATTTGATTTCAAATGCAGCACTAGCATACAATGTACACATAGGCGTAACTAGTGGGTGGGCCGGGTGGGCACGGCCCACCCCAGAATTTTAAACTCATGTGGAAATATTATGGCGCAATAATTCAAATTTTACATATTTCAACCCAAATATTTGAAAGGTTGCTCAGTACAACAAATGTAATATATATATATTATTGAATTGCGCATTCAGAGGCAGTTCTTGTGCATGTGAGTATGTGGTTGTGTTATGTGACGGGGGGTGGGGTGAGGGGTACATAAAGGACAATTCTTCTATGGTATGGAAGCATCAAGGATCCAGAAAGAACAAAATTAAATATTACATGAAGGATTTTTTCTTCACAAGCTGATGGGGAAAACATAGTTTCAAGAAGTGCAATTTAGCATCTTTTCGACAAAGTTATAAGTCTGTTGAAAGCACTGGGTGGTCATTCCATCTAAAAATAGCAAGATACTTCCTGTCATTTTTTTTATTTTTATTTTTATTTATTTATTTTTTTTTTTGCAAAATAGAAGAAACGACCTTATTACCTACGGCCATAGAACATCTGACAAGGATTCTTCGTCCGTACAAAGTAACGAGGGGAATAAAATCCAGGAAGTAATTGAAAGATCAGGTATACACACGATATGTCTAGAGGGTTTGTGAGTGACAAAAAATAGTTGATAAACTTCGGCCATGAAAAACAGTTAGCACTTATAATGAAAAATATAATGCAAACCTTTATAACAAACATTATTTATACAAATAAAAGAAAGTTGCGTGCGTGCGACGGCTAGCAAAATCTACTGTACGTAGAAGTATAAAAATTTGGGTGCGGATAGTCCAAGAGAGGTCCTGATGTACCTGAGGCAAGAATTTTTAATATTTTAAGAACCGGGACCCCTGGGTCTCCTTTACGATTTTTGTCCTAAACTGTTAATAACTTGTCCCATTTTTATTCAATCTTCTTCGTTTTGGGAGTAATTTTTTTTTCTCCCATTAGCTTCCCCCCATTCATAGATCCTGGCCTTCTGGGGCCCCTTTGAAGTTTTTGTTTCCTAAATTGTTAATAACTTGCCCCCTTTTAATCCGATCTTCTTCGTTTTTGGGGCCCTTTTTCCATTTAATAATTCCCTTATATGTACATTCCCATTCGGACCCTTCATCATAGGGCTCAAAACCATCTGGCTTTTTTGGGCCCCTGCTATAGCTTAAAGTCATCTGGTTCATTATTTTTTTTTCTAACATCTTTTTAGGAGCACATGACATGCGTACTACATGAATGACAAAAAAATTCTCCGTCAAGGCCCGGGCCTCTCGTGCCCCTTTAAGTTTTGTGCCTTAAATTTTAAATCTTGCAAACTTTTTATCCGATCTTCTTCATTTTAGAGACCTTTTCTCTATTTTGTTATTCTCTCATTTCTACATTCAAATTAGGACCCTGGACCCGGTCCGGGGCCCTTGAATTTTTTGTGTGTCATGCATTTTCACCCCTAATTGTGTCATTATCTCAATGCATAACTTAAAAGTTGAGTCTTGAACTCCTCTCCTTGGGGTACCCACCCTCATATTTTTATTTGGGCTCTAGGGACCTTTTTAAGCATTCCTTTAATATTTTATTCTAATGGTTAATTTATACATGCTTAATTTCGACTATTTGAAGATCTAAAGTGCTACGTACTAGGACCTTTTAAGATGTTTTCGTCTTAGGTTCCTACTCAAAACTATCAGTTGGCCCCTTTTGAGCCCCCTACTATAGACCCCATCAATTAAAAATTGTCCTATTTACTAGTTTTTTTTCTAACAACTTCTTAGGGCTTCCAGCTACTGTTTGAACAACAACAAAACTTCTCGGATCTCAGCTACCACCAATTTTGAATATTAATCTCCTTCTTGCGTCCCTTGATGCAGTTTCTTTAAAAATGATCCGATTCTCTTTCAATTTTCTTCATAGTTCTAGGGTACTCCAGCTACTTTATAAACTTCTAAACATTTCCTTAGACCCGAACTACCGCCTTTTTAAAATCGTAATATTTCTTTTTCGGCATAAACTTACGTTTACTCACTTCAGCTGTAAATTAAAAATCGCGTTACTGATAAAAATAAGTGGTTAAGTTTACAGAGAGGGGTGATTTCATCCGTAAATTAAATATCGCGTTAATGTTAAAAGTAATTCTTTAAATTTACAGGGGGACATCTTTCACCATCTGGGGGCGCATTCTTTTCTTGGGTTCTATAGGCCCGATTTCAACAGGGTTTGGGTCATTCGACTTGATATCGAATACTTTTCCCTTTTTAAAACTTTTCCGTTTTTTTTTCCTTTTTATTTATTATCTAAGACCCGAGCAACACCGGTCGGGTTAGCTAGTATTACAATAAAATTGCAATCATTGAATAATCAGTTCAATAACATCACAGACAGTTTTTATATTTATATTTCTTAATAATTAAAAAAAAAAATCTTCTATTTATAAAGATTTAGGATAGGGGACTTGACTCGCTCCTACCCCACCCCACCCCAACCCCATCTCCTCTTCATATACCCATGAGATTTCAAATTTTGTTCGCACATAGTGCTTTTGCTAGATTTATGTTTCTTAATAAAATTTCTACTTTTTCAGAACATTTTCCGATAAATTTCTAAAAATGTTTTAAGGAACAATATTTTGTTATGCCATGTAGAGAGTGCCGTGAAGCAATTAAACTTGAATCAAGATAAAAGAATATTTTAGTTGTCCTAGAATTTGGGCTATGTGGGTACATGGAAAAAAAACTACCTTATAAATATAAAACTGAACGAAAGATGTACTACATTATTTAACCATAATATTCTCAAGAACTGCATGCGAAGTACGAAGGTAGGAAAGGAATGGAACAAATTAGAAATATGTATCCAGTGCTTCTTTCAGACGACTAGGCTCTGAGGGAGGGGGGGGGGGGTTTACAAAAATTTAAAGAAAGTACTTCATTAGCATTGAAGTTATACCTCGAAAATTTCCATGGCTTCGGCAATATACTTGCTACGGAGTAGTAGCAGGGATGTAACTAGATTGGCGAGAGGTTTGGCTGTCCCCCACACGCACACAGCAACTTCTTAAATCCTTTTAGATTTCACAATATTTAAAATAATAATTGCATCTAATATTACATTTAAAATTTCTAAAACTTTGCAATAGGAAATTTTATGACATGGGGACTTGACCTCTTTTTTCTGTTTCTGTTTTGTATCATTAAAGTGGTAGGAAAAATAATCAGATGTTAATTAGCCCCAACAAATAATTTTAAAGCCCATTGTAACTTTGCTGACTGGTTAGGGCTCTGGGTGGCACTGTCCCCCCCCCCTCCTCCTTCCATAGAAGTGCCAGAAAGAAAAACTGGCTGTATAAGGCTTCGGTTATATGTGACCCATCCAGGACTCCTTAGAAAATTTTCGCATGTTGTATACAGAATACAGATATTAGATAAAGTAACGTAGAGAATAAATAAGTATAATATGTACCATGGCTGTAAGTACAGCCTGGTATAAGCATGTACACCTCTGAAAATTTAAATGAAAATTTGCTCAAAGAAAAATTATAGTTTTTAAGCTGTATAAAGTAAAAAACTTGATAATTAAAAAATATTTTTCCGTATATTTTTAAACAAAACTAAGTTCTTAAAGATCTCGTTAAGCAAATATACAATGTCAATGTTTTTTTTAACAAAAAAATATGCCAGCCCAACTAGGTTTCAAATTCGTTTTCCTTCTTCAAAATTCCGGTCAGGGATGGATAGAATGAAGTCCCCAAGACTGGCCCGGCATGAGTCTGAAATAAAAAAGCAACTCCGTCCCGGCACCGAATTTAATGAAAGAAAATTGGTCCGATATCAGCCTGGCCCACGCGCCGGGCCAGGCTTCTGTTGCTTGCCAGCCCTTTGCCCATGCAGATTTCTAAAACACTAAATTTGCATTCATACTTTGTTATATAACGGGACGGCGTAACTAGAGTGGTAAGCTGCAAGTAGCTCCAGTAATTTCCAGACTCATGTGTAAATATTTTGATACAAAATTTTAATTTTCCAGATATTAAAAAGACTACACACAAATGTAATAAATATAACTGTTGTGAAAACTAATGTAATCAGAGCCAGTGCGAACGCGTATTCGAATGTTCATGTGTGAGCCGAGAGTTGAGATCTAAAGAAGCGCGGAGAGTAGTTCTGTTTCAAGGAGGCTGCTTGATAATGATATAAATACATCAAAAGTTCGAAAGAAATATTATTTTTTCATAAATCACATTACATAATGTTTCGACTTGTGTCTATCGTAAATTCGGCTTATTCGTAAACTTTTTTCTTTTTAATTCTTTGTCCACATATGTTCTTCTTCTTTTATAATCCTTTTATAATGAGAGAGGGACTGACAAAGGATAATCACACAACTTTCGATTTCCTTCCAAAAAGTACAGTTGATGCATGTGGAGAATCCAACAATTGCTAAAAACGGAATCCTATTCATACAACTCATCAACTAATTTCACACATTTAAAAGCACACACAAAAAAAAGAAAAAAAAAATCAAATTACTGGCTATTGATTGCTGAATGTCTGAAACGGAAATAGGCCGTACACATGCTAATTAGTGGGAAGACAGATCTCTAAAAAAAGGTACAGAGATTTTACATTCAGCAGGTGGAGTACTGATAAGAATATATAAAACACGACTTGATCTTGAAAGGCAAAGAACGAGAAGAAATCTAAATCCCAATCTTAATTTCTAAATATTTTTCAAGCTAAGTTGGAAAAACGTACTGTAAGTATGGAGAAACGTACTGTCAACAATTTACATGAATGAATACAATTATGACAATGCAAGTAAGTGGAATGTAATTTAATATGCCATTGTTATACGCATTTAATATGCATGTTTCCCAATATAATTTTAACTTTATTTAAACTTCCATTAACAATACACATGTGTAAAATAGAGATGAGTTTGGACTCTTTTTTTCCGGATACCGAGCCCGACGATTTGAAATCCAAACCCGAATAATTTTGTGCCATCAGAACTCCAGCTGATACCAAAAGGATGCATTATGAAATTATTAAAATTTTAATACTGTTTCAAGACGAATTTGCTAATTTAAAAATATCTTCTTAGATAGAAATAAATATTAATTCTAAATACTCCCCAATGACAACGTTTACTGACTTTAATTACTCTAAAAATCTGTTTATAATTGTAAATAATAAATTTGCAAATTTATTATTTATATCCATAACCACGGGAAGAAAAAAATCAAAAGCCATATTTCATTTCTTTTCTTTTTTCCCCCCCAATATCATTGTACGACTGTGGCAGAAGGACATGAGTTCTGTTTTACAGTGATTTAATAAAATTAAACAGAAAATGAGGATAGACAAGGGACATCCAACGGCTTTTTCTTATGTTACTAACAGGTTAAGTGTTTGGTATCATAATCAAATAGAATATTTCTCTTTATATTTCACCAATAACAATTCAATTCTCTTTCAAGATGATTTTTAAAAGATTGTAAAAGACTTTAAGATACTTAGAATCCTTTTTTGTTTCTCAAATAGCAAGGTACTTTGTTACACTTTTTTAAAAAACTTGTTTCTTGTATATGAAAGTGGAATTTGGAATCGATTCATTTTTTGATATTTTAGAATTAGAAAAATTATGTTCTCATGTGTGTTTCCGATGGCAATATAATATTTTAATATTTTTCAAACTTAATTATAAATTAATAAATTAATTTTAAAGCATTTTCCCATTAACTGTCCACAGGTGAAATATTGCCAAATATTATATGGGGTTACAGTTAAATAAGAGTTACAATAACAATGGATTTAATTATGCTCCAAACCAAGCTCGCAAAAAGAGCCCAACTAGCTGTGAAATTGAAACATGTAAAAAAAATGAAAAACCTTTCTTAGAGGAAAGTAGTTACAAAATTTATCTTCAGAAAAATAAAATTAACAATTCAAGTTAATTTAAATTCAGACGACGTTTATATTTTTTTAGGTAGATTTCATAAGAAATACTATCTAATACATTCTCCCCTATGTTCTGAATTTTTTTTGCAGATCTACTCTGATAATGACTCCTAGAACGCAAAATAACCCCTCGGTTCAAAACTTTATCTATCTATATAATACAATAGGGCTCAAAAGTATTTTGACATTATATTCGCTCTTATTTTGTTTAACATAAAAATATAAATAAAATATATTCAATTCCATTGAGAATATGATTATTATTAAAATTCTGTGAAACATTGAATATAGTTAAGTAAATTCAATGATTGATTTGTTTTATTTTATTAATGTTTTTAATTAAGTCAATTATTATCTTTGTCAAAATACTTTTGAGTGCTACCGTATAGAAATATCACTTTTTTATGGACTCGATAACTTCTGTAATTCTGCACAAATCTCTTCCAAACTCATACATAAAATCCAGGGCGATAAAATCTCTGTCAAGTTCGTTAATGGGCAAAATCGGACCAGGGAGAATGGGGGGGGGGGGGGGGTGTGAAAACAGAAAAAAAACATAATTTCTTAATTGTGATACATATCGCATTCCGCATCCGTTTAAAGTTATTACTTCTGGGAAAAGGGCCAAAAATATATGCATGACAGATTTTTGATATCATTAAAAGTGGTCTCAAGGGGTTTAAAAAAACTGGGTATTAAGAAGAATAAAAAAACATAACTTCGTCAATTCACAAGATTTTAAATCCGTTTAAATTTAATTTAATTCTTCATAATATTATCTACAATTTTGGTATTGACAAGTTTTTGAAAGAACCAACTCTTACAACAAAACAATAAATAAAATCAAAAACATGTAAAGCGAAACCTCCATCCTCCCAATAAAAATCAGCGCATTCTCCAGCGCAACGCATCACGTGAAATTAGTACTTAACTTCGAAATCTACCTCTGCCTGTGTGCTGGGCCTGGGGGGATTTTTTTCATTGATTATGTTATTTCTTTTCTGATTTTAACTATTTTTAATTTAGTCAGAGATTCTATATTATATTTGTCTATTGAAATGCTAAATTAAATTAATGTTACTGCTAAATTATTAATTGTATTTTTTTTTTTATTGCTTTAATGGTCAAGTTTTGCAGTGTCAAAATTTTAAACCATCTGAAGTCTAAACCTAGACTGTAGCACAAATCTATTTTTGGCGTGAGTCCAAGAAGTTCATTTAAGTGATTCGATACTATTGAAATAAAATATATTTGGCAAAATTTGAAAGGGGCAAAGTATGTTGATGAAAGATTGAAATAATTGAATGTCAAAGGAATTTACTGACAAATTGATTTGAAAATAATATTCTTCACACACTAAAAATAGGCAAAAATTTATTCAAAATTTCTGGTGCAATTGTAGCCAGTCACGGGGATTAAAATTAAGTTGTATAAGTAGTATACCACCATCCTTCAAAGGGTTAATACAAGTTCCGTTTTCATAGATTTTACGGTATTTCTTATACAGACAGTGCAACGATTCTTCAACGATTTTGTTAACAGAGAAGTAGAATTTTGTGTCTTCGAACGTTTTCTTTTAAATAATCTGTTTTTTTTCTTTATAAGTTAAATTTTGAAAACCGGGATAATTTAGGCGCAGCGGTCGTCCATCTTTCTGCTATCACTAGCTAATTTGAATTTTATAACCATCTTCATCTTCGTGGGAGCAGCTTCTTCCTATCTCTCACGTACACACACATATTTATTTAACTGTGAGTATATTACATAAAACTTCACAATTACACATAAAGATATTGAATGGATAGAGATATATGTTTATTAAAATTAACTGCAAACCGTAACAAAGGTTCTTCTCAACCATTGAGGATAGAAATGTGGAAGATAATGGCAAAATTTTCAGTGTGAATGAATCTTTGAATATTTTGTCCACAGAGATTTTATAAGAAAACTTGTACAGACTGAGAATGTTCGAAATACACCCCCCCCCCCTCCCACGTTAAAAAACCCATATTTGCATTCACTAGTGCAAAATAGCATACATATATAAATTGATAGAGGGTTCATGACCGTAAGAAAATGAATCGATGTGCTCAAATGTGCTCGCAATCGCTAGGTTGACCACCCCCTATTTAAGGATTCTGTTAAGGCTGTTCTCAAATCCAAAAGGGCTATTTTCAGACATATTTTTTAATTCAATTTTTTTTCGGAAAGCATGAAATGAGCAGGTCTGATTATTCAGAAACTTTGTAATCGAAACACGTTTTCCATTTTTTGTAAACGCAGAAGATCTTTCAGAAAAAAATTGGTCAAAGTCGACGTTTTGAACCGAATTCTCGCCGCAGCAGCCCGAAGAGCACAAAAAATGCGTTGTCACGTGACCAGAATCGCTTATAACACAATACGTAATCTATTTATCAAAAAATGGAAAACGTATTTCGACCCCAAATCGCTTAAATAGTCCGGTTTTCCAATTTTATGCCTTTACGTTTAAAAATAAGTTAGAAATTGTGTCAGAAAAATTTTTCATTGTTCCGCAAATCATTTAAAAAGCATCTTAAAAACCTGGGCGTTAAATCTAGAAGTTGGGAAACTGACACATTGTCTCAGTACGTCTGGTCATCTTAAAAATTGCAGTATCACAGGCAATAATATTCTTTCCTTTTAACCTCAATAATAAATTTTGCTAATTTTTACTCAAATTTTTTATTAAATTAATGAGTTTGGTACCATTACGAGTTTGTTAGATATTTCTACATGCATATATGTACACACAAACACATACACAAAGAACCTTTTAGATTGGGGACCTGTGCCCACCCCACAAAAATGTTCTAGTTATGCCCATGAATGTACATATTCTGCTATCGTAATTTCAAAATACAGGAAAAGACAAACGCTTCACTTTTATCTGTTTAAGGAATCAAGGAATGCCTGTAGATGCATAATAGGCACAATCAGCAGAACAATGGAAGCTCCATTTTGTGGTGTTCATTATATTTTTTAATTAATATCTTGACTAATTACCTAAAAAGGAAAAATCTGAACCTCAGGTTCATTCTGACTTGTCTTTGTCTATCCTCATCCAAATTTTCAGACTTGTAGTAAATTTCCCTAGCCCATTGCCCACAGACACACAAAGATCTTTCTTTTATTAATATAGATCATCATCATCATCCCAAAACATGGTTTTCAGGCTATAAGCCTGTTCCGGCCTCAATCCATCTTTTCTGCGGCCTTCCTCTGTCTCTTTTCCCCCTTGGCTTATAATTAAAGGCTGCCCTTGGTATACAATCAGTATCCATCCTTTCGATGTGGTCCCTCCATTTCCTTCTGTAATTTCCTATTTTATTTAATATTGGTATAATTTCAAGCTCTCTTCTGATGTAATCATTCTTTATTTTGTCTATTATTGAACATCCCTTCACACTCCTCAAAAATTTCATCTCTGAGGATTGTATTTGTCTTTCATCATTTTTTGTGAGTGTGCCTCACTTCCATATAAAAAATATGTAAAAAAAAAAGGTAATTAATCTATATTAAAAATAAATAAATAAATAAAAATTAATATAGATTAATTACCTATTTTTGGTGCCTCTTTGAATAAAATTTGCGTAATTAAAGTTATGACACCAAACACAACTAAAAATGAAATAAAATTATCTGCAGTTTCCATAATCTCATGGTGAAATATTGTAAATTATTATAAAAAGAAAAGAAAAGTATACGATAAGTTTCACTTTGAATTTAATTATATTTTTGAATAAATACATTTAGAACAAAAATTTAAATAAAAAAATAAACATTACATTAAATGTGATCTGTGAGCTTGCTTTTTTCGACACATCAAATTGAATCTTAGATCAGTTTAGGTCAGCATAGCTCTTATAGAGACTTTTATGTTAATAAGACAAGAGCATTGTTTTTATGCTAACCGTTGTTGAAAATGATAAGAAACATTGCTATTTCAAAGTGGATTTTCTGCCTTCACACTAAGCAAAACACAATTTTAAGTTTGCTCAATTTATGTTTATTTTTACTGCTGTATTTTAAAAATTTATTACTATATTGTTACTTTGGCATTTAATAGATGTTTCACATGTCTCTTTTCTATATGGAATGTGTTTTAGAAGCCATGTAAACTTTTCACTATTTGATATTATTTTACAAATTGTTTTTGCAAATATAAAAAATTATAAAGATTTTTTAAAATTAAAAATATTATCCAAATTTATATATACACTTGGTTTATGTCGTCATGTGCCGCCATCCGAAAAATCTACAAGACACCACTCCAACTTCAAGGGTCCTTTCCTCCTACAGACCCTTATCCCTCATGACTTTTTTTTATACCATCCATCCAGGTCTTTTGTGGTCTTCCTCATTTCCTTTTTTGGTTTGTTCTGTAATTAGATGCGATTTTGGGTAGTCTCTCGTCACTCATTTTTCTAACATGACCATACCAGATTAATTGTTTCTTTTGGAGATCGTCTAATATGGTTCTCTTTATTTTCATCATTTCTTTGATTCTTTCATTTCTTATTCTTTGTATTCTTGATATCCTGCATGATCTTCTTAGGGCATCCATTTCCACTGCTGCTAATTTCTTTCTTTCTGTCTCCATAATTCTCTATCCCTCTGCTCCATATGACAATATGCTCTTTACAGTAGAATTGTATATGTTATATTTTCTTTTCCTGGAGATCTCTTCACTCCACCAAATAGAATTGAATAGTTTTACAGCCTTTCTTCCTTGGCAGATTCTGCATTTAAATTCCTGTGAGTCTGTGCCTTCTCTATTAATATCTACACCAAGTATCAATAGTCAAGTCAAGTCAAGTATCTATAATACTCGCAGCTTTCTATTTTTACGTTATTTAAATTTATTTTTGACTCATTTCCTCCTATACATAAGGTATTTGGTCTTACTAACGTTCATGTAAAGTCCCCATTTCTCACGTTCTTCCTTAATTTTTATCATCATTTTCTCTAAATCATTTTTACTTTTTGCAATTATAACTTGGTCATCTGCAAATTGCAAAGTGAAAATTGATGTTCCATTCACATTAAGTCTCATTCCTCTGTAATTTTCTTTCCAAATTTTCAAAGCTTCTTCAACGTAAATTTAAAAAAGTGTTGGGGAGACACAGCATCCCTGTCAGAGTCCTTTATCTGTTATAAAACCTTTTGACGTTCTTTGGCCTATTTTAATCTTTGTTTTCGATTGTCTGTTCTGCGATAAAATCATGTGTCCTTGAAAACATTTTGAATGTGGCATTTTCCATTCCTAACTTCCATAAGTTTATGTGCTTGATAAATGCATAAATTTTGTCCTATAAAATAAAATTAATATGCTTATGTTCTCCCCTTGCAAGGAAATATTCATTTCATTAAATTTGTTGAAAATGTCTAAGAAAGAAATAATACAGTTTGCAAACACATCTCATTGGGAAAGAGATTTTAAAAATCAGACTTTCTTTCTAATAAAAAATATCAGTGCTCCATCTTTTAAGATCTATTAATTGTTTTAAAGCTCGTCTTCGCAATAAGCACCTACCTTTTGAATGTAGTCAAAGTTGTTTATATTTTGACATCATAAAATCTTTTCACAAATATACAAACCAATGACTGTTAATTGCATGACATTTTACGAAATTGTCGATATTTATGTCATCTTGACCATATTGAGATCTACAGATATTTTTTAGCTACTAATGCATATCGAATGGTAAGACAAGGCACAAAGATATTATGCCCATTGATATAATAGATTTAGTTATAAATTGGAAGAGCAGAACCTTCAGTATTGCAGAGCCATCAGTTATTGTAATCAAATCAGCAATACAGTTATTGCAATTCAGTCTTTCAAGTTCTAAAAAATTATTAACTTGTATAAAAATATCTTTACCTGTTGTACAGTTATTCATAAAGCAACATAACAGTAAATCTTCATGTGTATTACAGGTTTAGCAGTATCTAACTTAAATCAAGAGTTTAACCAGATCTGTAAAAAATTTTGGCTTTCTTTAATCTTTTTAATTAGACGCTGAAACTTATCACTACTGTTTTCAAAAGTTCTTTTAATATATATATATATTTATTTATAAATAAGTAATTCTCTTATTTAATAAGGATATAAATTTAATTCCTTATTTTTGCATTTTTTAACAACCCCGAAAAACACTTTCATGACCTTGTGGTCACTTTAAGAACCACTGTTTTAGACATTTTTTTCATACTTTTGCCTATTTTTCAAATTTTTGCAATAATTATACTTTGGTAAACATTTTATTATAATGTAGTTTTTGTATTTTTAGACAATTAACATGTAAAAATCTGTCTTACTATTATCCATAGATTTCTAAAAATGGACTAGTGTGGTATAAAAATATGAACGTGTGAAATATATTTTGTTAATGAATTTCAATTAAACTGTTTTTAATATTTTATAATAAATAAATCTGAAAAGTTTTCCAAGAGCAATAACCTATCATTTAGCAGATAATATATATATATATATTTATATATAATATTTGTATAGGGATATATCACTGTTTTAATATTAGAGAATTTTAGCATCATTTTCATTATAAAAAATATTTTTGGCAGAGGTATAAAATTTTCAAAGATATATTGGTTTAGAGCAGGGATGCACAACCTATGGCCCGCGGGCCAAAAGTGGCCCGCGATGCCTGTTTCATTGGCCCGCCAATCCCAAAATAGATTAGTTTTTTTTTTTTCAATTAAAAGCTTACATGTTTTTACTTAGTTTTGCAACTGAGAACTGCTTGCGTTTTTAAAATCAAAACAATCGCCATCTTGATTGACTGGTTGGATGACGCGATAAAAGCATGCTATTTGTAACTTGCACGTATTCAACTGTCAAGTTGTGATATATCGGCACTTCTTTAAGATCGACAGAGAGAAATTCGATGCGAGCGCATCACATCTACAATGAGACTAAAACTGATATCTGATTGGCTGATAGCATGTAACGAACGAAGTGTCTAGTGGCTGAAGGAATGTATCTTCTCAACTCTACGTTTATCTTTGGAATGCTTGCCGGTCGGCAGTCGGTTGATGTTTATTACTTGTAAATGGAAAAATGAGCGGTGAAAAAAGAAAAGGCGATTTTCCAAATCGAAAATTTGTTGATTCGTGGACGGATAAGTACTGTTTTATTAATCATAATGGTCGGATTATTTGTCTTTTGTGCAATTCTACTATAGCTGTAGCCAAGGAATATAATGTGAAACGACATTATGAAACGAAACACATGGCGTTCTCATCTATTCAAGGATATGAACGATCAGTAAAAATTGAACATCTGAAGAAATCTTTGATAAACCAGACCAGTTATTTTCAAAAACAGACATCTGAATTGGATTCCTGCGTTGAGGTAACCCTGAATAGTGCCCAGCTGATCACTAAACATGGAAAACCGTTTACTGATGGTGATTTTGTGAAAGATTGCTTGTTAATTGCTTCGGAGAAACTTTGTCCCGAAACAACAAATAAATTTAAAAATTTAAGTTTGAATAGAATGACTGTTCAGAGAAGAATTCAACAATTAAGTGAAGACATTGTAGATCAAGTAAAGCTTGCTGCTTCACATTTTGAATATTTTTCACTTGCTGCTGACGAATCTACTGACATTACCTCAACAGCCCAACTCCTTGTTTTCATTCGAGGTATTAACAAGGATTTCTGCATTACAGAAGAACTTCTTGGAATGTACCCTATGAAAGGCCAAACAACTGGCAAAGAACTTCTTCACAGCTTATTAGAATTATGTAATGGAGCTGCTTTGAACATGGAGAAAATTGTTAGCATTACAACAGATGGAGCACGATCAATGACTGGTGGAATTATTGGAATGATAACTCTGCTAAAAGAACATCTGGGAGAACGTGAAATGGAGTTACTTCAATATCACTGCATCATACACCAACAAAATTTGTGTGCCAAAGAATTAGGTTATGAACAGCTAATGAAGCGTGTTTGTGAAGCAATCAACTTTATTCGTAGTAGTGCATTGCGGCACAGAGAATTTAAAGAATTTTTGGCAGAATTTGAGGATATTCCTAGTGATGTTGTGTATTACACAGAAGTACGGTGGCTCAGTTGTGGAAAAGCACTTAAGAATTTTATGGAATTATTTGATAAAATTATTACGTTTCTCAAGGAGCGTGGAAGGGAAACCAGGCGCTTGGAAGAAGCCAGTTTTCAGTGTGATTTAGCATTTTTAACTGATATTACAAGTCATTTAAATGAATTGAACATCAAACTACAAGGAAAGAACCAATTCATCTTTCAGTTGGTAAACAATGTAAATGCTTTTAAAAGAAAGTTAGTGTTATTTCAACAACAGTTACGGGTAAAAAATTTTGCTCATTTCCCATATTGCAAAAAAAATGAAAGAAAAATTTCCAAAGATGAAAATGGATTACGAAGATCAGGTAAAAATTTTAATCAATTCATTCCATGATAGATTTTTAGATTTTGAAAAATGCCATTGTCAAATTGAGTTATTTTCAAATCCATTTACAGTGGATGTCAATTTGGCACCTGAAAATGCTCAATTAGAGCTCATTGACTTACAGAGCTCAGACTTTCATAAAAATGAATTCAAAGAAAAGTCATTGCTTGAATTTTATAGGAATTTGCCTAATGAATTTTCCTATTTAAAATGCAATGCATCTATGTATGCAACTATGTTTGGAAGCACCTACATATGTGAACAATCTTTTTCTATGATGACTGTCAACAAATCAAAGACTAGAAACAGACTAACTGATGAAAACCTTTCAGCCGTTTTACATATTGCTACTGCAACTTTAGAAAAAAACATAACAAAAATAGCTTCAAAAATACAATCCCAACCATCACATTAATTGTCTCGTCTGTGAAATAATTATGTATGTATATTTGGCTTATTAAAATTAATTTATAAATGTATATATATATTCAGAATTGAGTATGTTTTCCTCAAAGTGGTATATTGACTTTTTCTATTAGATTAGAAAAAAAATATGTGTTTATAAATGCAACGCTACATTGGCCCCAGGTAAAGTACTTTTTCTTTTTTTTGGCCCGCGGGTTGAAAAAGGTTGTGCACCCCTGGTTTAGAGAGTTGAATTCTGCCTTAATGCTAAACAATTACAAAATAATGTAATACAACAAACTATGAAATAAAGTAATGAATGTAGTTATAATTGTCTTTTATTATAAATTAGCACTCTGATTTTATATGTATTGGATGTAACTTGGAAATTTTCAGTACTCATGTTTTACAAAAATTTCATTTCAATTTAAGTGCAATATACTAAAATTTGAGATAAAGGTTAAAACAAAATTCTGTTTCAGACTCTTATATATTTTATGTAGACATTTATTTATAACTTTTGAACTATAATTATAATATTTTCATAGTTGTGATCATTTTATTCCAATGAAGATAAATTGTTTGAATAGTAAAGATGAAGCATTTGTCTTTTCTTCAGTTGAGTGCACTGGCATAGCAATTAAAAAATTATGGTACTAGTCAGGCTTAAATAGTCAATTTCATATAAGTTGAACAATTGAGATTATCAATAATTAATAAAATTTACGAGAATGATTAAACATTCAGACTAATTGTTACTTTCATTATCACAAAAACAACATTTTAATGAGTTTAGAAAAAGATTTAATGAATTGAAAATTGTTGAGAGTTACAATAATCAAATTATGACATAAGGGGGAGTTGAAAGGATCCAGCCTTTCTCATATAATCTATAAAAAAAAATTACAAAAAATAAACAGTCAGTGAAATTGTTAGTAATTGTATTTTTTGTTACAATTCATAGGAATTAAAACTCTTAAAACTATTTGAAATTTCAACTGCCTTGTTAATAATTTCATTTAAAACATAAAATCATTCAACACTGATTTTAGGTATATTTAAGGTTATTATTCAGTAAACACTGGGCAGGTCAGCTAATTATTAATACAGCATAATTGTATTTGTAGGTATATGTAATTCATGTACATTTTAACTGAAATAGAAATTCTTTATTGCCACTGTTAAATTTACTTTTAAAATTTATCATTTTTTTTATTTTAAAAAACTTTATTTATTTATTTATTATCCTTTTACACTCAGACATATCAAATTGATTTTGTTTTTATTTAAGTCAGGGTGTTAATTATTTCCATATATTTTATGCTTACTTAGACATATCAAATTTATTGATTTATTTAATTTAATTTAATTTATATTTTTTGTTTTTTGGTAAGTCGGGGTAAAACAGTTAATTATTTCCATTACTAAGAATATTTTTCACTTCCAGTGATTCTTTTATTCTTTCTTATATTAAAAGTTAATGAATCTCTCATAATGCTTACTCTCCCTTTAATCAGTGAGATATTTCCTGTAATAGCCTTTGATCAAATAAATTTGACAGTGAGGAGTTTTTGTGTTAAATTAAATGATTTAAATCATGACATGTGGTATTTTGCATTTTATTTATTAAAGTTGCAGTGTTTGCTTAAATTCTTGATGGTTTTAACATAAAGCAAAAAAAAAAAAAAAAAAAAAAAGAAAAGAAACGAAAACTTTTATTTATATATCATTATTATTTGCACTTATTTAGAACTTTAAAAACGTAACAATACATCATAAACTTACATGCAATTTAAAATTGAATTAGTGTTATGAGATTTTTTAAAAATAATATACTGAAGTATAACTTGGCAATATTTTCTATTAAATATATTAAAGACTTAAAAAGAAAAAAATACTGCTGAACTGCTTTATGACACATTAATAAAGTCATTTTTATATGTGCACGAAATTTGTACACATTAATATTGAAATGCTTTAGAATTGAATAACATTTTTCTTTAAATGTATTGCATCTATAATTGATTATTCCCCAATATTGTGTCTCAAAAATCAACTTAAATCTTCTACTTTGACACCATTTTCAAAAAGGTTCTTAGCCTTTAAAGGAAACAAAGAAATGCTATTTGACTTCTTAGTAGTATGTGAATAAGTATACTTGCAAATTCTGTGTATTTAAACATGAAAATGACTGCATGAATGTGTCAGAAACTATCAAGCTTTGATTTGGAAAAAGTATTGTGAAAAAAATATTTTTTACCTGAATTTATTTGGTTAAATCTTAAATATCAAACAGTATCTGGCCAATTAGTGTTCAGTATTTGGCACACTGAATATTCAGCAAGAGCACAGATTACTGATGTCCGAATGTTCGTTACACCCCTAATTAAAAGGATTTGTGCAATAACACTTATTTTAAGTGAGATACATTTTGGTAGCAATGAAAATACAAGGCTCTTCTTTAAGACATTTTTCGAATACATATAGGCATTTCTGTTTCAAAATTTATTCATGTGAATAAAAAAAATGATTGTTAGCTAATTATTAAAGATTTACTTTTAGCAGATTATCTAAAATAATGAATACTATATAATTATTAACTTTTGTTGATGCTTTTATCATTGATGTCTTTGTATATCATTTATTTATAATTATAAAAAATATTATTATGTTCAAGGGGGAAAAAAAGGGCAAAATTTCAACTTGGCAGAATTTACGTCCATGTACCTGATTTTGGAATCCTAATTATATTTTAAATTCTTATCTGGATATCATTCATTTTAATATCCATTCCATTAAATTACTATTTCAGTTCTTATTTTACAAAATTAAGTAGTTTTGTAAGATTCATATTTAAATAATGAGTTAGTAGATAAATGTTTTCTGCAAAAAAATGAATAATTATTATTTAAAAAAAGTTTGGCAACTTGGTTTACTAGCAAATGTCAGTGGGAAAAATACATGATGTCATATGATGTGTTGTTAAACATTGCAGCTGAGTTGCTGATATTTGCAAATTGTTGCACAGAACACATTAAAGAAGCAAATTATGATCACATGAATACAAGAATAGCACATGTTTTTTTCTTCTGAAATAGCATTAAAAGTAGCATTAGTGTTTGCTATAACTTACTGAATTTTTGTATCGCACTACTCGCTACAGTACATTTTTCAAAATATAGCATGCTACACTACAAACTACCAGAAAAAGTAGCGATAACTGTAATTTTTTTTATTTGTAGTAATCTACTTCCGAGCACTAACTGTGTTGTGTGATCAACTGTTGGATAATTGCAAAACTCTTGTGTATGGATAATTTTATTTTTCAATGTAATAAATTCTATTGTTGTGCTTTCGTTATTTTATATTTCACTATTTTTATATTTCAGTGCCCATCAAAATCTGAGCCTCAAATTTTGTCTCTTGATTTGCATGATTTGAATCAAATTCCAGCCAAAGCTCAAAAAGCCCTTTCAATCTATGGACATATAGACATTTTAATAAATAATGGTGGCATCAGTTATCGAGGGGAGATTGCAGAAACTGATTTAGAAGTTGATTTGAGAGTGATGGTCACAAACTATTTTGGCCCTGTAGCTCTTACAAAAGGTTTGAATTATTAGATATGCATTTTTATATAGTTGTGTATGATGTCTTATATCGTACTAGTTGCCACATATGGTTGCATATATTTTGTATGATGTAATTTTTTTTTTTTTTTGAAAGTGCTCATTTCATATTTTTGACTACTTATCTGTAAGGTTTATATCATTTATTTCAAATGATTTCTTTTTTCATGATTTATTTATTTATTTACAGAAAAAAATAGTTTGTTTTTTTCTGTTCTTGATAATTTGAAATTTCAGGAATGTGGCCTTTTTCAAAATTAAAAGTTAAATTATGCAATTTCTTTTTCTCTATCAATCTTTTATTTTTTGTTTATATATTTGTTTGCTGTGTTCCAATTAGTATGATTGAACAAATTAAAAATTAAATTTATTCATGTTTTTATAATGTGTCATAATTTTTCGTGCCATTCTCAAAAAAGCATTTAAAAGTATAGTTTCTGTGTAAATTGCTTTCATATTCTGAAATTCTAGTTATAGTTGTTTAAATGTCTTATATTATTATTTTTAAATACTAGGGTGGCTCTGCTCCCTATGAGCTATGCTTGCCAACCCCCATTCAGACCCCACAGTCTCTGTAAACATGTTAATTTGTTCTGTCTTAAAAAGATTACCTGATTACGGAAGATTGACTGATATTTGCACAACCAGTACTGAAGATTGACTGATATTTGCACAACCAGTGATGATCTTTAATAAGGTTAGCATTCATTGATCCATTTCCCTTTGACTGGGAGATTTTTCGCCTTCCAAGACTGCGTCCACAACTGTCGCAACAGCTGATTTTGTGATTAAGTAAGATCAGTTACACATCTGAAAATCAGCTTGTATAAAATAGTTAAGTAAAAAATGTCACTGCCTCCCACACTTTTTTTTATAACTTCTAGAAGAAAAGTTTTCTTTTAGATGCTGTTAGGAAATCATTTTAAATATATTTTAAATATATCATTTTAACTATGACATAATTTTCTTTTAAATGCTTTTTGTATGTAATAATTTAATTATTTTAATTTTTTTTTCTTTTTTAATATTTAAGTGTAAATATAGATGTCATTTGAAAAGTGTTTCTTTATATTATTATTTGGGCTTTTTAAAATCTGGCAACAGTAGATATAAATGGCTGTTTAAAACTATGAATTAAATCAGATAATGGGATTTTGAAAAAAAAAAAATAAATAAATAAAAAAACCTTAAAAACGATTGACTTGATTTACTCAAGTATATGCATGCAAAAGATGGTTTAATTGCTATGCACAGTTTTTCATTCTATAAAACATTTTTAACTGTAATATCTTGACCAATTTCAACATTAAATAGTGCTTAAAATAATTCTTTGATTTAAAAACTGCCTGTTTGAACAAATTTATCATATATTTTTCTATAAAGCTATCAGTTTTCATGGTTTTATGTGTAATAGTTTTGCAGTACAATCTGAGAAAGTGAAAAGGTCACAATAAATTCAATTACAACAGCAGCATTAGTTATTATTTTTTTAGAATACAGAGATACGTTCAATCAGGTAATACTGTTTTATACTTATTTGTTATGCATATAAAATTAAATGTTTAATTTTTGTAATAAAATAAATGTTGAAAACTTAGAGTGTACCAATTTTTTATGCCTGAAAAATTATATATGGATAGCGAATGCAAATAAATATGAAAATAAAATACAGTTACATTCCTATAAGTTAAATCTCTATTACTCTAATTTTTGATATGTTAAAGTAGCTTTTCATTTTTCTTGGGTAAAAACATATTTCAATTATTTTTCATACCTCAAAGTATTTTTAATTTTCTGATAGTTCTTTGAAATATGGAAACGTGACTGTATTGTGTATTGATTCTAAATATTAAAATACTTTACTTTATTTGATAGTGTTGTTGACATTAGTTTTGAATGTAGATTTCTATGTTGTTACCTAATGAAGTCTTCACAGTGTTTTATTTGTACTTGAAGACTTCATTATTTGAAGACTACTGAAGCCAATAGAATCCCAAAATTAACTTATATATAGATTGATACATTAAATATTTTATTTTCTTATTTTCTATATAAAGTACTTTTAGCTGTTTAAATAAAAGTTTCTTAAAGTAAAAAATATTTAAAACAATTTAAGTGAAATATATGTTAGAATTTTCTTCTTATTAATTATTAAATTTGATAATGAATCTTCAGGAACTTGCTATTATTATGTAAATGTTATTGTTAAACTTCTTTATTGTATGTTTGTAAAATTATTTATTTTTGTTTATGGATGTTCCTTTTACATTACCTTATTCTTATTTCCCCTCTGCACAATTTTTTGGTATTAAATAAATATGGATACGTGTTTACTTTCCTGTCAACTTTTCATGGTAAGCAAAATATGTCTCCGAACTATGTGATTTACTGCCAATAATGCATAAGCATGATGTCACATTAACTGTTGTCAACTAAGTGCCACATATCACATGCAATGTACATATTCTATGTTCATCTATTTTGTGGATTAACCAGTTCAATTTTTGTAATGAAAGATATAAGTTGTTTGTTACATTAAAATAAGGAGAGATCTTTATAAGTATAAAAGTAAAAACAGTATTTTTAAAATACCCTCTTTTATAAGCATGCAAGGCTTATTGTAAAAATCATGCCTAACTTCTTGAGTGCAATTCATGTTGTTCCAAAATCCAGTATCAGAATTTTCTCTGTCACTTTGCAGCAAACCAAAATTAATCTGCAACCCAATAAAGGTGGACCATTTATATTGTTTCTATGCGACTAGAATTTTTTGCTGGCTACCAGATTTTATTGAGGGGGGCGGGGGAAGTCCCTGGGGCCCTCTCTGCTCAAAGCAATTATTTGATTCAATTTGTTTATTCTGATTCAAAACAGATTTTTTCAAAATTTCACATCATATTCCTCCGAAAGAAACATTACATCTAAAAGTAATGCACTACAATATAGCATATATGCAATATTATGCTGCCTATATTGGTGTAGATAATTGCTTTTAATTTGTTCTTTAGCTCATAACATAAACATACAGTTGCATATCTATGTTATATGAATAGTATGTTGCTTAGAAATCACAAATACCATATATACTTGTGTATATACTTTTCCCCCAAAATTTTAGGACTAAAAAGCAAGGTGAACACTATACCCGAGATTTTTCCGAAAACTCTGTGAAACAAACCATACATGGTTTCACTAAGTCACTGATTGATCACTTCTAGGATAAAGCTTTTCTTCAGCTTTTCCTTCTCCCTTCCACCATATTTGTATGCAAGACTTGCCATCATAAAACTTTTGAGCTCTAACTGTTTTTCAATTTGTTGTAGTATATTATAAATCTTGCAGTTTGAAAAGTTGGTGGTTGAGCTTTTCACCTTTTTCATCATAATCACTCACTCTAGAAATCAAATAAGTGCAAGTTCGCAAGAAACTTTTTTTCATTTCACAATTTCTAATAATTAGTAATAGTATTAAATTTCTGGTGTTGATAAATGTTTTAAAACTGTTTCTAATATGAGAAAAGTATGTTTTGTGGAAACCTTAATTTTATAAGTATTTTATGGTATGTTAAAATGGTAAGTAAATATGAAAATTTAGGTTTCAAGATTCTTTTTTTATTATTTTATTTAGCCAGGGTTTTTACTGAATATTCTTCAAATTCTTGGATTTTATGCCATTAAAATACTTTGCTGCACATTGTACATGGGACACATATTTTTCTCATTTTTCCCAATCAAAAAAGGGGGTGCACATTACACATGAGTAAATATGGTAGTGCATGTTTATTAATTAAAAGTTTATTTGATATTTATAAAGTAATAAAAAAATAAGTTGTTTAAACATATAAATTAATTTAAAAATTAATGAATTTGATATATATTATCAATAACTTCTGAAAATTACTCCCGCCTTCCCTTTTTTATGTGAATACATATATGGGGCCTTGCTATGAAACTTTATTCTTAGGGCCTGAATTGGCTTTCTGCACCTCTGCTTATGTCACATAGTAACAAAGCACTGTCAAGGAAGGTCTCCATAAGCGCATACTCAGAAAATTTTGAAAAAATTACAGAATATTCTTCTCATGAGGATATATACCTTTATAAAAAAAATTGCTGCGGAACCTCGATATAACGTTCGTAAAAAATATATATAAATTTCGTGTTTTGGCGATTTATCGCTGGGTTGGCAACACAATGAATTAAAAAAAAAAAAAAAAAAAAAAAAAAAACATGCATTTACGATAAATTCTTTTTTAGGAAAAACGTTTTCTATTCTTTATACTGAACTAGTTAAAGTAAGTTGAACTTAATTAATTTCACTTTTATAACTACGGTTTTGCCATGTATATTTATATGTACATCTAAAAATAAATTAACGATCGCATTCTACGGTTTAGAACAAAATTTGAATTGATTAAAATTGCTTTAAACTAAAAATTAATTGTGGGATTTTGAGCACTGTCAATTTGTCATCGATATTGTTAGTGCCGGAGACAACTAGAGAAAAGTCTTGTTGCCGTGGAAACAATGACTTATTCAAAGTCGAAATGTATAATGAAAGAGTGTTTAATCAGACACTTACTGTTAAAATACATTTCAAACTTTACCAGTCTTCAAAAGTGTATAAAATTAAATAACTTCAGCAATAGTTAATTTGTATATGTATTACATAACTTTATAGAAAAAATAATAAGCTATTTAATCGTTGAAGTTTAAATTCATAAAGTGCTACGCATTTAAACATTCATTTAACTAGAAATTTTCAAATACATTAAAATCGCTTGCATTTGGCGACGAAAAAGTTTTGCTCGCCGAATCGCGTCTTTTTGCGTCAAATACTCGAAAGTATTTTATTTTTTTTAGATTTTCTGCTGGGATTCCGCAGCTAAATTTGACTGATCTCTTATTATGTACATGAGTAGCTTCATCAGCATTTTTTTCAAAATATTCTGAGTATGCGCTTTAAGGAGACCTTCCTTGTGAGGTACAAAAAACAGGATAAAATTATGCTGGGTTTGATCTCGGGAAGGTATTTCACAACAATGTTTCACAATTTTCATATCACTAAAGATCTGTTTAAAATACCAAATTTGTTATTTAGACCTTCCCCCCCCCCCCCCCCCTCATTGCAGAAATCTGCAAAAGTCACAATTATTAATTTTTTTAAATATTGCGCAACTATGGCAGAAAGGTGTGAGCATTGTTTTCCAATAATTCTGGAAAAGGACTTCAAACAGAAAGCTAGTATAGACAAGGAATATCCCAAGGATTCTTTATCTTACTAACACTAACTGTGCAAAAGCTTCAGAATCAAATAGAATATTTCTCTTTATATCCCATCCATTTCCTATCAAACTGATTTTCAAAGGATTGTGAAACATTAAGAAACTGACTACATTCTTGTTTTTCAAATAACAAGCCTTTTTTTTTTCATTTTTCAATTTGTGAATAAATAAAATTTTACTTTGCGTTTGAGCTCGAAGACTGGTTTAAAAATTCAACCCAATCCTCTCTCATCTCTATTGTAGATATCTTATAACTTAACCAACTAACTTAATAACTGTTAATTAAATATACAACTACAGACATTTAATGATAAAAGACACTAAAACATTTTAAAATACAAATTCATATAAAGGTTTCGAGTACATTTCGTACTCTTCATCAGTATGCATACACAATTACAAAACAACTTGGAACAAAAACAGTTAAAACTATAGCTTAATTAGGACATCCTACTCAGCCGGGACTTGGGCAGCCTCATTAATTAGCAATATACACAGCAGTTAGACTTAGCAACTTGTGCATTATAAAAGTCAGGGACATGGTCATATTCAAATGCATGTGCAACCTATCTTGAGTTCAAAGTACCTTTATTAAAAGAATTTGTATGCTCTTTGTCTTGTATTTAGAGAGCGTCCAGTTTCACCAATGTAGATTGACTTGCAGCTTTTGCAAGGAATTTTATACATGACACCTCTAAGGTCAAATTTCAGATACTTATGTTTATAGTTACTGAGAAAATTACCAATAGGATTCAAAGGCACAAAAGCAGTCCTAACATCCACATTCTTGAAAATGGACAATATCTTTTCAGAAATATTATCATAGTAAGGTAAAGATATGGTCCCTTTAGGATTGACACGTTGATAAGGAATGGGGTATTGATCAGATTTCTTCAAGAGTTCCAAAAAAATTCTATGATGCTACCATTGTGGATAGTCGTTAAGACATAAATCAGTAAAAATTTTATTTATTTCATTATTAAAACTGACTTCATTATTGCAAAATTTTAATGCTCTGTTTTATAATGACCAGGGCTTGATAAATGTGGTCGCCACTGGTGACCAAGTTATTTAATATTACAATTTTGTTTTGTACAAAATTGACCTAAGATATATTTTGTAACTTTTGAGACATGAAATGAGCACAAACGTCATTTTTTTCTCCCATTGTAATGCTTATAAGATATCTCATTATAGATGTTGCAAAAATTACAAAATCTATTAAGAAACATAGAAAAATCATATTCAAACAAGAAATAACTTTTACTTTTTCTTTAATTTGGCAAAAGTATGTTCATCAAACACAAATTAAAAAATAAAATCAGAATTATTTGACGGACTTCGACAGAGAAATAGGCAAAATGTTATTTTCCTGTTTCACTATTTCATCGATGTGATCAGATATAGATGTTGTAGCACTCAACTATTGGGATATTTAAAGCATTTGTCAATCAGCATTTCCGGAAAATGCTGGTTAATTCAGCTTTTACAGTATTTTTTTTTCAAATATATATAATTTTGATAAGTTTTATTAGAAAACTTGTTTTATGTTATCTTTCTAAATTACGTACTTTTATAAACTATGTAACTAATAATTTTAAGCTATGCTTCTTATTATTTTCCTCAATTAATTCATGAAAAAAATGTAAGTTATTTTTGAAAATGTGTTATGGGGAAAGGAGGATTAAATCTTTTTTACTGGCGAGTAGGATTTACTGCTGGCTGCCAGATTTTATCAAATTTATAAAGCCCTGATAATGACCTAATAAGTAACTATAAGTATCTATATATATATTTCTCTTACGTGGCGCAGAAATAAGGCTGAATTTCTAGCTTATCGTTGGCAACAATCTTAGTTTCCAGAGCTCAGACCAATGAACAGACTAGATTGTTTTAGATAGATCAGCCCCGCCTCCAATATGGCGGTCAGTGTAGCGCCGTGAAACTCAAACTGGCAATTATTAAAAATAAAATAACATGTACATAATTCAAAGTGTCTGAGATGATTCCTCATTTTAATTATGAGAGATATTGTTAATTTCAAATGAATTCTCAACTCTTATTTAGAATTTATTTAGGAATTTCATTCACACGAAAAATCGGAGATAATGAAAATATCAACTGTCTAGGTTGCACCTGCTGCCATCTGTTGCTGTTTTAATGAAGTAAAAATAATTTCTTTTGCAGAAATCTATAATCAATTAGAACAGTAAAATGTCGAACGAAATTTAAACAATAATTGATGATTAACTATCTTCCTATCACATAGTGTTTTTAAAAAAAAAATGAATTTAAGCCGTGCTGTACAATATTATAGGTGTAATAAGTTTTAAACTAATTATGTTTCCAAGGCGATCGAGCGAGTAGACCACGTAGCAGTCTCAATGTGATTTGCTTTGCAATTCACGGAGGGTTGGCGAGCCTTAGCGAGTAGGGGGCTGAGCCCCCTAGTATATATATAAAAATGTCCAAAATTTGACCTTAGAGGTGTCATGTATAAAATTCCTTGCAAAAGCTGCAAGTCAATCTACATTGGTGAAACTGAATGCCCCAGTGGCAGAAACATCGCGACACGGCGACGTAGTCGCGGACAGAGAAAACCACTTGCGGACAATTTTTGTCTGCACTAATGAAATTAATTTAAAACACTGTCTGCAACTTGTGAATTTCGGCAAAGGATCACGGTAAAAACATGGGATTTCGTCAAAAGATCGCGGTAAAAACACGTGAATTTCGCAAAAGATCGCGGTACAAACACGCGAATTTCGTCAAAAGATAGCGAAAAAACATGCGAATTTCGGCAAAGGATCGCGGAAAAACACATGAATTTCGACAAAGGATCGCGGTAAAAACACGCGAATTTCATCAAAAGATCGCGGTAAAAACACGCGAATTTCGTCAAAAGATCGCGGTAAAAAAAAAAAAAAGTTATTTTCATCGAACTATTTTGGAAAAAAATAATCGTGAGTATCGTCAAAAAGACTGCTAAAATATTGAAACCCAGTTCCTTTTACTAATGTCTAAAAATCGTCGCAAAACGAGAAAAAATGCTAAAAATTGCATAAAAAAATCAAAAATAAATGGAGGAATTCTGGATTCCTTTTACTAATGTAAAAATTCACTGCAAAAAGAAAAAAAAACATAAAAAATTAAGAAAACTAGTCCAAAAGTGGGATTTGAGGTGCGTAACTTCAGACAAAACACTTCAGACTCTTCCTGCCAAACCTTGCAGCTCTGCACTTACCGGTCTAGTCAGAAAACATTATGTTTAATACATAAATTTTTAAATCTGAAAGAATATACAGAACCAACTTTTAAAAAAATGGACCAATCCAACCTGCAGGAATCTAAACTCAGCTCGAACTGAAAACAGTGTTAACCCCATCTGCAGCTGATGCAGGACTTTAATTACGACATTTTTCTCCACAAGGAATTTCTGTAGCTGCATCAGGGGAAGGAATATTCTCTCCCCCCCCCCCCCTAATGCTTATCCTTCCCATTTTAAAAATACCACAAGAAGTGGGATGATGAAACGATATGTAACATCAAAAGTTATAAGCAAAATTAATGAGAATGCATTAAGCTTACCCTATTTTAAATAAAATGATGAAAAATTCCTAGTTTAATGTATTATTCATTCATTAAAATTGCACGCAAAATTTGCAGACAGATTATGAAATTTTAAAAGCTTGTCGCAGACAGCTACAGAACTTTCTGCCACTGGGCTGAATGCTCTCTAAATAAAAGACTTAAAGAGCACAAAAATTCTTTTAATGAAGGTACTTTGAACTCAAGATTGGTTGCACATGCATTTGAATATGACAATGTCCCTGACTTTGATAATGCACAAGTTGCTAAGTCTAACTGCTGCATATACAATAGCCATGTTTTTCTAGAACATTGGCTGACTGTTCTAGCTGAATCTAGCTGTAAATTCAAATGCATATGTAACCAATCTTGAGTTCAAAGTACATTTATTAAAAGATTTTGTGTGCTTTTTGTCTTGTATTTAGAGAGCATCCAGTTTCACCAATGTAGATGAAGCAATGTAGAAGCTTCCCAGGTCCCGGCTGAGTATGATGTTCTAATTAAAATGTAGTTTTAACTGTTTTCATTGTTTTGGTTCTAAGTTTTTTTGTAATTGTGTATGCATACTAATAAGGAGTACTAGATGTACTCAAAACGTTTATATGAATTTGTATAGTTAAATGTTTTAGTATCTTTTATCATTAAATGCCTGTAGCTGTATATTTTAGTTAATAGTTGATTTTATCTAGACGTAATTATGTGTGTATTTTTCAACTATAATAACTGTTTCTGTATTTTAATTTTTGCTTAAAATGCTCATTATTATTTTATATCAGTTTCACTTTATCTTATTTCAAATAGAATTTTTCTTGTAACAGCTAAACTAGCTAGACAAAATGTAATTATTATATTGCTTTTTATAAAAAAATTTCAAATACATGATGAAATAACTTATAAATTATAATTAAATCTGTAAAAATATTTTATGTATTTATTTTTCAAGTAAAAAAAAATCTTTTAATTTAAGATTTTGTTTGTTTTTTCAGCCATTTTACCTTCTATGATTGAAAGAAATTCGGGATGTATTGTTGCAGTTAGTAGTGTTCAAGGGAAAATATCGATTCCTTTTAGATCTGCCTGTGAGTATTTTATGCATTTTCTTCCCTATCTTATTATGCTTGTTTTAATATCTGATATTGATTGTGGATTTAATTGTTTGATTATATCTCTATCTGCTTTTGCATGATTTATATTTCGTTTATAAGTTTAAGTTTTACTAGGAAGAGAAAAAATGGGATTATTGTTATTTTTTTAATCCTAAGTAAAATTTTAATGAACTTTTTGAAATACTGTAGATTTCAGTTATTTTAATTGAGACAAAATATCAATAGCAAATTCAGAAAATATAATTAAATTTACTTCTGGTAATTAAAACAGCCACTTTATCAGGACAAATTCGGCTGGAATCGATGCATCCTAATTAATCAGAATTTATTGTATTTGCACAAGAATTAAATCTTTTTCACCAGGCAGAGGAATAAAAAAACAAGTGGGTAAGTGTGATCGAAGATCGCACAAAGGGTTTTGTTTAATATTCCTTTCAAAACACTTTATCTTTCCTTTAATAAATCCAAATAAATTTCATTTTCCAAAAAAAAAAGTCTTGTTTTTTATAAAGTAATAATTTACCAGTCTATTTTTCTCACTTTTTCGAATATCTAAACCGGTTCGATAGCGGGCGAAGCCCGCTATTATACTCTGTCATAATAATATCTGTCATGTGGACTAAATGCGATATTAAAAAAAAAATCAATTTCAGAATTAAACATGTTGTATAGAGACCTTCAAAATGTTAGACGTCAGATTAATTTTCTTTTTAATTCTCTAATGACGTCATATTAAGCTGCTTTCTGTATTTACACATACTCATACTACTTGTATTATTGAAATGTTTGAAAATTTCCGTTCTATTACCAATATGACGTCATATTAATCTTTTTTCTTTCTGTTGGTGAAACTTTTTATTTCATTTTCATTTTTCATATAGAAATCTTTCAATAGAAAATTAACTATTGTAGAAAAAAAATTATTATGGATTTTTAATTGTTGGCAACTGCTATAACGAAAAATGTTTAAATTTAATAGGAAAAGGCTGTTAGATTTTTGGTTTTTTATCTGTATATATTAAAATAATATGTTTTTTTCAAATTTTATGATTTTGAGCTACATAATAGATATTTAGCTATAAGTACAGAAAATTTCATGACTGTAAGTTACATAGTTTCTGGGAACCGGCTCTGTGACGGACAGACAATGAAGCGAGAGTAATAGAAAAATATCAACCTAAAAAATAATCAACAAAAAATATATATTTTTTTTTCTTTGATTTACACATTTTAGTTTAGTGCCAAAGAATATCTTATGGTTAATCTGCATTTTTTTTCTTTTTAATTTGCTCTGGGTAATTAATTCTGCTTACTTACATTATTGTAGTAAACAAATGTTCATTGTTTATATATACATACATATATATATATAGTTAAGGGGTCAGAAAAATTACCTTTTTATTGTAGCAAACTACAACTACTTTGTCGAAAATGTAGTTAATTACAACTACTTGTTTTAAAAAGTAGCGACTACAAACTACTTTTTTCAAAAGTAGTCACTACTTCGCTACTTTCAAATTTTGTCAAAGTGTTCAATTTACACTAGAAATTGAAGACACTGATTAAA
This sequence comes from Maratus michaelseni, assembly GCA_963931845.1. Classification (NCBI taxonomy): domain Eukaryota; kingdom Metazoa; phylum Arthropoda; class Arachnida; order Araneae; family Salticidae; genus Maratus; species Maratus michaelseni. The sequence continues at coordinate 50,917,430 of OZ007594.1, read as the reverse complement.
TAATAAAGTGACCCCTCATTATATTGCATCTGCCGGGATACAATTAAATAAATGCGACATAACTGAGGGCATTAAAAATTAAGAAATATACAATACAAGAAAATGTTTTGTGTTCGTCTAGAAAACGTTAGTTTATACACACTTAACAAATTTCGCAGCAAAATCAATAGAGTTATTATAATCTAGAAAATTACAGAAAAACAACCCCAAATGCAAACAATAAATAAATCTGTAAATAAAGCAATTCCGAATAATAAGAAACCCAGCGTTAAAACATGAAGACCTAATAACGAGTAAATAGACAAGTGTTGCCAACAAGAAAATTAATTCCTTTGATGGGATACTACTTGATTTCAACATCAAGTGTCAGTGGAAAAAATCTATGACTTTATACGATGTGTTGCTACACTGCAGCTGAGATTTGCCACTGCGATTTGGAAATTGTTGAGTAGAACAAATTCTGCACAAAAGAAGCAAGTTTCGACCACATGATTTGCAGAATGCCACTTTTTTTTCCCCCTGGAGTAACGTTAAAAGTAGCGCTGGTTCTCGCTACAAACTACTGATTTTTTGTATCGCATTACTCGCTGCACTACATTGTTCAAAATGTAGTATGCTACACTACAAACTACTGTAAAAAGTAGCGACTACTGTAGTTTTACTACTTGTAACGTGCTACTTCCGACCCCTGATATAGATCTTGTCACTAAAAAAAATCCTGAAAAGTTAAAAATAATGTAAATTGAGTTGTTATAAAAGGTTAAATTATGAAAATAACTGACTTTCACACAATTACATCCGAAGTTCAATGTTTTCTTTTTTTCTTCTAACTTTTTTAAAACTATTCTTTAAAACTGAAATTTTCAACATCTAATTTTTTTATCGGACGTATGGATGATGTTATTTACCTTAATATCCTGACTATATGCTCCCCCACCCCTTGAAGTAAGCCTCCTAACCATTTTTCAGCAATTTTGGTTTTCTTTTATTTTGGGAAGAGAGAATAATTTAGGTGATAGTTTATATTTACTGTTACTATAGAGTAATAAGTAAATCAGAATAAAAAAAATAAAACTAGAGTTCTAAAGCTCTTAAACTATACATGTTTGGTACCAGTGAGGGAGCAAAAAATGGAGCAATATTTTTTAAATTATTATTTTAAAAGGGGGGGGGTGTAAATGGTTGATTACACTGGTTTACACGGTTTATATACTTTCGTCAAAATGTGTATTTTTTCATAGATTCTAGTGCACTGAGTACGGGAAAATTATTGTAAAAAATCTGTCACGTCTAGTTAAAAAAGTATTTATTAAATACTTCAAATTATAATAACATGAAATATAAAAAGAAAAAATTAGAAATTATTGATTTTCTTCTTCTTTTATAATTTTCTTGATCCGTTTCTCTTAAAATAGACCAGCAGTAGACCCCTAACATACTTCCGTCCCAAAAACCTTTGTGTCTGTCTTCAAAAAGTATAAGGTCTTGGTGAAAACGCTCGCCCTGCTCCTCACTCACAGCGCCCAAGTTTTCAGGTAAAAAATCCAGGTGTGAATGGAGAAAATGTATCTTCAGAGACATGTTCACACCTATTGCATGATAGTTTTTTAATAAAACTAAAATATTTTATTATTTCCTAAGAATCCATGGACGACCATTTTAAAGGAATCCCACGATTTCCTAAGAAGACATGGACGACTGTTTTAAAGGAATCCCAAGTATTTTTTTCATTAGTAGATAAAAGTTTTTCAGATTCCTTATCTTGCATCAGTTTACATATCTGTGGACCAATAAAAATTCAATCTTTTAATTTTGCATCTGAAATATTTCGAAAAATTTTGTGTAAATATTTAAAAGCAGCACTGTTTGTATTGACGAAACACGGTTTCGACGAAATTTTTTATTAGGCCCAATTTAATGTGTAACGGTGGCAAAATTATATTTTGCTGATCTACTAAAGATGTATATTTCACATTCATTTTTCCTGTAGTAAATTTATTTTGGACAGGCCAATATTTTTTTATGTAATGGTGTTCTTTAGCTCGACTATTCCAGAGGCACAAAAAACATGAATTATTTGGTATACCTGCCCTGTAAGCCCAGTAACATAATAACTACTTTTAATTCGCCACATATTTTCCAGTTGTGCTGTTCATATTGTATCATTTTCATTAAAAGAGACATTGTTTGATAGGTTTCTTTACTGTTTATGGCATGGCTAATCGGTAAAGATGGTTTTATATTACCGTTATGAAGTAATACAGCTTTCAAGCTATATTTAGATGAATCGATAAATAAACTCCATTCATTTGGATCATAATTTTGATTCATCGCATTAAAATATCCAGGAATATCATGGCAAAAACAAAATCATTTTTAGTGAAATAACTGCAGAAAATTTGACTTCGATTTCGGTAATAAGTTACTTTGGTATTTGGTGTCAATAAGTTCCACTGTTGTAGACGAGAGGCGAGAATCTCTGCCTTAGATCTAGATAGTTGCAAGTCTCGCACAAGGTCATTCAACATATTTTGGTTTATTAAATATGCCCTTTTATCATATTTGATTATGAACTCGTCATCATTTTCATCATCCATAAACAGATCGTCGCTATCTTGGCAACTCGCACTTGACATACCTGGACATACTGGATGTGGCAGAGTTTCCGTAAGTGATATCTGTTTTGAGACTGATGAAATGTCAGGATATTGAATTTTATGTTTATTTTTTTAATTAAAGCCTGCAGTTTTTGTCAAATAAAAATATCGGTCATTTTCGTGATTTGAAGGTTCTCTCCACAGCATTGCTGATCCAAATTGAAGATACTTTTTTTCTCCTGATGACCAGCATATAAGAGTGGACGTACAGCTTTCACAAAAAACATATGGAACCCACTTTTTATCTTGATTACTCACTGAGAATTCAAAATAATGCAAATATGCTGTTTTAAGACATTCTGATATCTGTCTTCTTTTATTTTGTGAATATAAATTGTTCACAAATCTAACAAAAACAATCAGAATTTATTTTACACACTCTATTAGGCATTTTATCAAAAACAAAACCACTTTAGTTCACAAAAACACAAGAAAACAGAATATGGAATCCAAGTTGACAATGTGGGTAGGTTGAATGTGACGTGATAGATATAGAATTAAAGATGTGAATATTGAAAAATGTAAAAATTTTAAAAATGTGATGTGATAAATTTTTTTCAAATACCGCCTTTCATTAGTAAGAGGTAGTAAAAAAAAAAAAAAAAAAATACGTGTTTTATTAAAAGTATATAAAAAAAGTTTAAATTTGTAAACCAGTGTTATTTGTTGTTACAATAAAGAACAAATAGAGCAGAAATTTTTTTTAAAACATAGAAGAGTTTAGAGGTATTTTTTTCCCCTTAAGCAGAAATCCGTTGAAATGAGGAAGATTCTTATCCCTGTTTTTACTCTTTTTTTTCTTCTAAATTAATGATAAAACAGTTTGCTAATATTTCCACAAAAAATAAATGAATAAAATTTAAACTCTGAATTTTAATAATATGTTTGATTTTTCTTTTCATACATATTGAAAAAAAAATAATAAATTACTTTTTGCAATTTTTGAAAAAGTGGTTAAATGAAATTCTCATCAAGAAAAATGAGTATAAATAACTTCAGTACTTCTCGATTATCTTGTTGACTACTTCCCATAAAAAAAGACTATTGCCAAACTATTGGATTTAATACCAAAAATGCATGATTGTGATGCCACGTTCACTTCATGTCAGATTCATTACTCCTTCCCGATTTTCGACTAATATAATATATATACATCACGTCAAATCAAATGTGATGTCATGCTTTTGTATTATTGCCGTTAAATCCGATAGTTTGGCAGTACTTTTTTTTTTATTATGGAAATTGGTCGTTGGGATAATGGAGAAATACCATAACTTCTTTTCAAAAAAACTTTTACACATAAAAACCACATAAAAAACTAAATAAAAAATTTGCAAAAAATTTCAAAAATTGTTATACAAATTCTAAGTTGAGCTGAGGTATATAATGATAGCTAAACTCAGTGGAGATTTCCTTTAGTTTTTTTTATAGTAAACTTAACCCATTGTTTACTTTCTTTGAAGCTTTGAATGCTAACTTTAAATTAGATTTTCTCATGATCTACAGCACGTACAGGTGAGCTGTCAGCGAATGAAATCAATAAATTTCAAAGCTTTATTTGGTATTGTAAATTTTATTTTATTTCTTAAGGAAAAAAAAAGAGACTGACTCTTCTCGAATTATTTTGTGAGAATTATTTTGTGAATGGTCACCATCTATCAGTCATAGATTGTAAGTGCCAAATCAATAGAAGTGGCATGTTTCAGTTATTTAATTAATTAAAAAACTAATTAAAAAATTGGAGAACTGCTTTTGAACTGCTTAATTACATTTTTGTGCCTTCCTGCCAAATGGTGTAGCTCTGTTCTGGTCTCTTCAGAGAGCTGAATAAACTCAAAATTTTTATTATTTTAGATTATCACAGTTAGAGTAAAAAATTATTTTTAAATGATCATAAAATACCTCAGTATTTGTCATAAAAACATTATGCAAACTGTTTTATAAACTTTATAAATTTTGTTATCCAAAATATAAAGATAAAATCTGTTAAAAAATTAAAATAGTTATAAAATATCCATGATAATATACATAAACAAGAATAATACCAATATAAGTATCATTGGTCTTCTGTAATTTGATTTAATGATGACTAGGCTTAGTAACAGCTATGAAAATGATGGTGATTGAAACAATATTCGGCGATTTATCATTTACATCTGGATAATGAAAAGTACAAACATTTTTTATAAGTTGTATTCTTGAAAACTCTGTTTGTGGAATTATTGAATATTTTTTATTTCTTATTTACATATACTTAAATTCTACTCTTTTGACTTCTGTATTTTGTACTTAAAATATCAGTTAAATTTGTTGAAAATTTTCAATTCGATTTTGCATGCAAGAAAATCTTGGTTTCTAAGTTATCATTTACATCTGGATAATGAAAAGTACAAACATTTTTTATAAGTTGTATTCTTGAAAACTCTGTTTGTGGAATTGTTGAATATTTTTTATTTCTTATTTACATATACTTAAATTCTACTCTTTTGACTTCTGTATTTTGTACTTAAAATATGAGTTAAATTTGTAGAAAATTTTCAATTTGATTTTGCATGCAAGAAAATCTTTGTTTCTAAGTTTTATGTGAGAGAAATTTCTGTGTCAATAAAAGTAAAAAAAGTTAGTTATTTAATGTTGCAATGCAAGATTTTTATTTTTATGCAAAACAAAAAAATTGTTTTTCTTTATGATATAGATTAGCAGTTCTGAAACTGATTCGTGACCCACCAGTGGGTTGTGTATGATGTTTTGGTGGGTTGCAGAATAATTGATTGTACTTCCATAAATAAATTTTTTGTGTTATCATTAACATAAAAAATTCTTTAAAAATATGACAAACACTATATGTTATAACTTTAAAGTAAAAAATCATGAAGGATTAAAGATAAGCAACTTCATGAGAAGACAGTGTTTTATTATTATTATGTAGAGAGTGATTAATAGGCTTCAATTCAACCATGATATAGACTCCCTCGTTGGTGCAAAAAAAGTTATAAATTGCATTGAACTTTAAATGTATTTTAAAACATATGAAAAAGCATATTTTCCCATGTGTAATAAAAGAAGATTATGTTTTATATTTATATTGTTTAGTATAAATATGATTATTCACATTTGAAATACCTATAAATGATTTCGCATGTACGTTTTCTTTATGTTTGTGATGTGTGTATATTGTTTTTGTGTATAAAACAAGAACTTTTAAGAAAGCTCGTCTTTTTTGCTCAATAGATTATACAAAAGCCTCTGTATATCTACATATTAGGATGGTCACAATTTTTTGTAATTCTTTCTAGATGGTTCAGTTAATAACAAAGTTTGAAAACCACTGGTCTAAATTCGATAAAAATAATAAGAATAAATGTTTGTGTGTGTGTGTTCTATATGTATTTTTATTGCATTTCTACTGTATATTGTCACTACTATTTGGTATTAAAAAAAAATCCTTTATCGCACAAATTTTTCAACAATTTGCATTTTACATTTCTAATTCTAAAAAAGTCATTTTATTTGAAATTTGAATTCTCACAAACAAACACCAGGTAATTTGTTCAATTTTTTTTTTTTTTTTTGTACTGCTAAAAAAGAAAAAAAAAATTACCTGGTGGGTGCATCAAGGTTAATATTAAGCAATTTTTGTTTGTACTGAAATGTTTCCACATTTACAATGATACACCTTAGATATCTCTCCCTTTTGCCTATTTAGCACTGTTGTAGAAAAGTTTTGATTGTTCCACACATGGCATTGAGTGTAATGTATGGTTAATACTGCTAATTCTTGTATATATTTTTTCATTAGTAAGGTTTATCTTCTGTGAAGATTTTGTTTATGTTAAAAGAACAAGAAAATGATAGGTCAATGGATATTTCCCCTTTTGTTCCATTTAACATAAACATGAAGAATAGCTTAATAATTCTGCTTTTCAAACTATGTTTGATATAAGTTGGTGGAAAATCTAATGTATAAAGGAGAAAAAACAATATTCTATTAAACTAATAAGGAAAGTGTGAAGTTTTACTTATTTTTTAGGTTTGTTGAGAGTGAGAGTTTCTGGAAAAGAAACAAGAATAAATAAATTAAAAAATTACATTTATTACTGTACTGGTAGTAAATAAATGTAATACAAAATTTCATTTAGAAAGTTCAATCATTATCACTTTTTCAATTTGTCTATGGTTGAAAACACTATTATGTTTGCCGTTATTTATGTGTGGTCAATGAAAATGTTTTTAGTAAGTCTGTTAAATGCTGTAATATATATTTTTTAATTAATCATGTTATAGTAATGTATTTACATCTTTTGTATTTGTTATCAGTTAATCTTGTCATTATTTTGTCTAAACTTTGTTAATTAATCTTAAGAACAATCATAATGCAGATTTATCTCTTGCCTTGTACCTTAAAGCTAATTAGCTGGAAAATTGTTGGGTTATTGTAAGAGAAATTATAAAAATAAATAAATAAAATAATATAATAATAATAATCCTGGAAACTGTACATACATATTTCTGATTATTTTCCAATGAATTGTGTTGTCTGTCTCCCCTAGAAAATTTTGAATTTCTTACTTATTAATGGTCTAGAATTGCAATATTTTCCAGCACCTTGTAATGCCTACTATACTGTTAGTTTATGAAAGAAATATATGTTAATTTCATGATATTATAATATAATTCAGAAATTTTCATTTCAAACAAACATTGTATTTATATTAATAGTATAAATATATCCAACAATTCTGTTATTGTATTTTATTATTATCAAGTAATTCTGAAACTCTCAGTCCATTCAAATATTGCATTTTATATTAAAAACATTTGTTGCAAATGGAATAAATTTGCAAGTAACCTTTGTATAAAAACAAAATCCCTTCTAATCTCTTGCATTAAAAGTCACGACCACTGGCAGAATAAAATGTATGGAGGGGCAAGATTTTTTTTTTTTTTTTTAATGGGAATAATAAACATTTTTAAAAGTGTATAACAACATTATAATAAAAATAAATGTATCACAATTTTTAAATATACAAACATACAAAGCAAGATTTTTTAGCGAAACCCTTGTTGAGATAATTTTGAAACACATCAACATAAAAAGAAATATGAAGATTCAAAAATAAGTTTCTACTACCATTTTTCAAAATAAAAAAAAAATTTAACAGGAAATTGAAAACTCTTCTCTTATTTCTCAGAGAGCACACTTTCTTCTACTTTAAGACAGTTTTGAAACATATGAACAAAAAAGCAACAGAAAAATGTAATAAATATTAAAAATGTAAAAGTAAGCTTTTATCGGCTTTTTTAAAATGAAGACTTAAAACAGTTTTCTCTTTTTTTCTATCAGCCACCTTATTTAAGATAATATTGCAACACATAAGTGTAAGGTGGGGGGGGGGGGGGGATGTAAAAATTGGCCCCTTCTCCTTGACAAAAAATTCTTAGTTCTTTTTTTTCTTTTACTGTGTAGTTTTTTTAAGTTATTTCTGAAGAATAAATTTTGCTTATTGTTTTCAAAATCCAGGAAGGGACAATCATTCCCCCCCACTCCCCCCTTGCCAGCACCCTTGTTAGTATTTTCAATAGAGATTAGTAATTCATTTTGATTTTTTAATTTCTCTTACTATTTTGCTAGCTTAATTTATGCACATTTTTTGTTGTAATTATAAAATATATATTTTTTAGATTCTGCTTCAAAACATGCTACCCAAGCTTTTTTCGATACTCTGAAGTCTGAATTGAGTAATACAAACATCCATGTTTGTCTAGTGAGTCCTGGGTATGTCAACACCAACTTATCCCTGAATGCTGTTACTGGGGATGGTAGCAGATATGGTGGTAAGTTAAATTTGTTATTCTGCTTTTGTTTCTTAAATTCTTTTTTAATATAATGATTTCCTAGCCACTAAACTTCTAAAAACTTGGCATTAAGAAACTACTAAATAGATTGAGCAGGGTACCAAACAAAATTACTATCACTCGGATATAAAGTTATAAAACAAGATGCATCATTTAATGAACATTAAGAGCCTCGTATAATAACTCATTGGTAATAATAATAAATAAAAAGAAAATAGCTAACTTTTGAATTCATAACTATGAATCTTTTTTTATTTAATCTATTTCTTGCTAGCTTTTTTTTTTTTTTTTTTTTTTTTTTTTTTTTAATTACCTGCAAAAAAGAAACAATTACTTCCTAATATAGTAATGCAAGTCTGTAAAATTGTAAATTATTTTGAACAGTAGGAATGACACCCTATGTGCTTGCCTTTTGAAATCATATTCAAGTCTACTTTGGCTTTAGTAATGCACTCTTAATTTAATTGTGTTGTTAATATAATTCTAACTATGTTAAAAGTACTTGTTTTTATAGTCTGACTATGAGGAATACAAATGCTTGTTGTTTTAATTACTTTATTATGTTCTCACATTTACACATTTGAAAGATTTATAATATTAATTTGTTTTATTTCCTCATTTTAAGACTGTCATGTGATAATTATTCCCTCAATGAATATGGCAATAAGAAAATTTAGATTGATATTCCAAATTAAAATCTTTAGCATTATGATTATAACCAATTGAAAAATTTTATTTATTATCTAAAATATTTTATGCAATTGACTGTATATATAACTACAGGTTCTGCTATAAGAAACATAATTTGTGTATTTATATTAAGTTTTTTTTTTTTTTTTTTTTTTTTTTTTAATCACTAATTATAAATTATTGTTTCAAAATTAAATGCACAAATAATGGTGCATTAAATTTCTATCATGCATATTTTTATGGTACATTACAAAAAATTAGCTTCCAAATGTTAAACAATTAAGCTCAGTAATAAATTATTATTTAAAAAATAAACACTACTGTTTATGCATCGAATATTTATAGCACTTATTCTTTCTGTATTGAAACAATCGTATTAGTTGGGAAAATTTTTTGTATTGAAAGGATTGTTCCATTTTATTAAGTAATGCTTTATACTTGCTTTGTCAGTAGTTTCAAGAAGTAAGCATAATTAGTTATGATGCAACTATATGAATATAATAAGTGTTTATTTATGTCTACAAGGTGGTACCTTGTTGATTATTTCCAAAATTACTCTAGGTACTTTGTATTGGCAAACCCATGCCCCTTAATTTGTGCCTCAACATTAGTTGCCTTTTTTTTTCATAGCACCTTGTAGCAAGCTGCTCATATCCTAGTTTTGGGTAACACATATATATATTTTTTTCTTTTTTTTACCGATAGCCTCTACAATAAAATGCTTAGGTCTTTTATTATTAAAGTTCTGCCATAGCTCGTTTTAGAATGGCATTGCTCTCTTCAGATATCATATTGCACTTCTTCTGCATGGTTGTTAAAAAAAAAATAATAATAATCATTTAGCATATAGTTTCACAATTCTATTTATCAAAGGTAAATTGTTAAAAACCACTTTTCTCATCCCTGTGTCCTTCATCAGATGTAAATTTCTACATATGACAATCATTTTGATACGGTTGGAATATATCTTTAATACATCATAAAATTTGTAGTTTCAAGATGCAAACAGTTGGTGTTTCTGAAAGTTATAAATTTTGTGTATCTTAGTTTTCTTCTAGCTTTCCTATTTTTCATTCTGTCATTCTTTATTTATTTCTTTTGTTACTGTCATAAATTTCCTAATGAGCTTTTATCATTTTAAACTCTTTCCTGTATACCTTATATATTTTAGTTTGCTTAGTTTGTGGTATCTATTTATATATTATGCAACAATTTCCTCATGTAATAAAATGCTATAGTAAAGCAATAATTCAGTAAACATTTGAAATTTATTTAAAAAATTCTAGTTGGAAGAAAATAAATAGTACATCATTATTTTTACTAACTGTTAACTTTGAAAAGCAAATTGATCTGGTGTGTGTAACAAATATTTATCTGCTGGTATACCTGGCCATAAACGCTTCCAAGGCTTAGGCCAGCTTTTATGTTTTAAATTTAAACAAGAATGAAAAATCATGCATCAAGTATAGATTATGTAACACTTTCCAACACTTCCAAAATAATTTTATAAATCTTTAGTGTTTAATAAGGTGAAAGGCATAATGTATTTAAAAACACAATTTCAAAAATTACCAACAGTATTCATAAAAATATCCGATCTATTTTGTGCAGCCTGCATATGATCTATAGATTTGTATATATACTATATAGAATTCTTAACTTTAGTTCAGTTAGGAAACACGTAACACAGTTTAAAATTCCCCATCTGGAATTTCCGTCAATAAATGAAATGTACTTGAGAATTTTTGTGCTGCCTTGTATATGATCTATAGGATTTATACACACCAAGTAATAGACAAAAAATGAGTTAAATTTAGAAACTTGCTCAGCAACTGAAAACGCACTTCCAACAATTATTGTTAACAGACAGTACCGAATTTTTTTTTTTGTGTGTCCCTGTAAATGAACGATGAATGCTATGTACACAATATTCTAAAGTAAATCTCTTGTAATGCACCTTAATGATATGTATCCATTTCAATATGTTTCAAATAGTGAAACATTATTAAAATAAACCACAAACTATTTTTCTCCATAGACCATAATGTAACAGAATTGTTTTGAGTGACCCTGTAAAGAAATTGTAAGTGCTATGCACACCCTATTCTATAGTAAGCCTCTTGTAGTGCACCTCAATGATATATATCAATTTCAATATGTTTGAAATTGTGTTACATCATTAAAATAAGCCACAAATTATTTTTCCCCATAGACCGTAATGTAAAGGAATTCTTTTGAGTGTCCCTGTAAAAAACTGTAAGCGCTACACACTTCATTTTCAATACCGAACATGCCATAGTAAACCTCAATAACATATATCAATTGCATGACAATCTGTACATATTTACGCGAGTTAGAGCATAGACAGACAGACAGACTGAATTCATAAATACTTTTCAACTATGTTGGAAAGTGTTAAAAATAGTAGGAAACGTTATTTTTCTGTCACTATGGTGTAAACTGGTAGTGTATAGTATTTTTTTACCTCAGAAGACATGAGGGTGAATAATGTTTAGGCAAAACAGTTTGTTAAAACTAACGAGGTTTTTCTGGTGTTTGACTGTCTTTTGACAAATTGTTTTCTGAATAATTATTTGGATAGAACAGTATGACAGTAAATTGTAGGATTCCGATGCTTGACTGTCTTTTTTAACCTTTTGTATGACCACATTGCATATCTGCAACATACCCAAATGTCAATGTTAGGTATACAGTGGAATTTAAAAGACGATTTTATTTATTACTGCAATCTTCCAGCACAGCAGGTAATATAAATTCACCATAGAATTCTCAACAAACAGTGATGCTGAGTTAATATTTCATGCCAAAGCTTTATTTATCGTTTGAGCAGTTTCACATCATTATTGCTAATATGAATTTGTAAATTTTGGCAAATTAAAAAGGCTGGAGGCATCAAAAATATATATTTTACAAAGGTCAGTTCATATACTTTACAATTTTGTATTAGAAAATTGACAGTATTTATGGTAAGTATGTAATTTTCTGTTTATTACAGATTGCAGATGTAAAAAAAGTGCCTTTCAGCCAATTTTTTATTTTTATGTTCTAAATTTTTTTAATTATTTTTTACATGCTTAAAAGGATGTATTCTAACATCTGAGTAAATATTTTCCAAATCTGAGTTGTTGAGTCACGAAAGGTTATATAATTATATAAGGATATTATATAAGGATTGAATTGAAGCTTATGTCCCAATTCAGTAATGCTATATATATATATATATATATATATATTTCAAAATTTAAAATAATTGTCGTAAAAAATATGATATAAGTTAGCATGGTCTGCTGGTGCTTGACTGTATTTTAATAATATTTTTTTGGACAATGAAAAGACATTATGTGAAATTGCAGTGTGTTTTGTTGTTTAACTATATTTTAATAAATATTTTTAGAATAATTGTTTAAATTTATTTTTTGCTTGATTTGCAAATTTATTTAATTTTTTTTTACATTTCAGTGATGGATCAGACTACTGCATCTGGCATGGATCCCACAGAAGCTGCTGAAAACATACTGGTAGCAACTTTGTCTAAGCACACAGAACTAATATTAGCTGGTCTTCTTCCACGTCTCGCAATTTTAATGAGACTGCTTTGGCCTTCTTTATATTTCTATATAATGGGTAGTAGAGCCAAGCGCATTCGAAATGCCGGTAGTATTAAAACAGAATGATTTTTATGATGATGTTGTTATCTCTTAGTTGTTTTTATTTAAAATGTGATTTTAAATTTGTATTTAATTTATACATGAAAAAATAAATCCTTATTTTATAATTCCTTAGTATACTACTTCTTGTTTTACATGTCAGATGATTAAATACAAAAAGAAAACTTTCTTGCTGCGCAAGATTTAATGCGCAATTTTTAGTTTAATTGATTTATTAAAATGTTTTTTCTATTTTGATTCTTAAAAATTTTATCCTTTCCAATCAATATGAATGGAAGTTTGTTTGATAATAAAATTGTAAATGTTTTTGTTCGTGTTTTGTTTACATGAAATGAAATCTGAAATAAACATTACAATTTCACTTTTTTTTTTTTTTTTTGATACATGAAAATTTTTTCTTCAGCTTGTTGGTAGAGAAAATAAATTATAATCACTTAAAATATTACACAAAAAGTAAGGTAATAAATGTGTAGCAAATAATATTTTTAGTATAAGGTTTGCATTTATACAGTAAAACATGTTTATACAATTTTTGTTTTTATGCTTTATTATTTTTATCGTTTCAAAGCTTATGTCCCAATTCATGGTTGTGTTTTTGATGATGGATTCAGTAGATGCTGCTTAATGGGATCAATGTTATTATCAATCATTTAATATTGTCAAAATCAGCTGAGACCAACCACCTATATTGAATTTTGTACTAAAATCAATCGCTTTGTGTGATCAGTTTTTAGTTTATCACCTTTTCATGAAACCAGTTTCTAAAAAAAGTGCAATTGCAAGCGAAGTTCTGTTATAAAGTCCATTCAAAGAATGACCAGAGCCTGATTATCACTGGGGCACATGTGGCACATGCCCCGATCCCCCATGTTCAGAAGGCCCCAAATTGCATTTTCTACACTCTCTAAAAATGCAAACTAATACAAAATTCCATTTATAGTTCATAGAAAAAATAATTTTTTCCCAGTCATGTAAACTAAACTACATCATTGTGCTTCACTAACGACAATGAATTGTAATGTAAACTTTGAAATTTGGAGAACTGGTATTACATCAAACATGTTTAAAGATTTATTTGGGCTTAAAGATTTATTCACTCTATATAACATATAGTGCAGAAAATTTCACCTTCATATAATTTTTAATCCATTTTTATATTATTTTTGAAAGGCTCTTGTTTAAATTAAAAAATGCACACAAAGCTGTATGTCATGTTTATAATACAATGCATAAATTTTCCTGTGAAAGGGGAGGCCCAACATGGCCTATGTGTTCCGGTCCCCCACATGGAGGTGATCAGGCCATGAGAATAACTTCTTCCAAGAAAGAAAGTATTTAGCAGTCTGTACCTGGATGACACCTTCATGCCAGAATTCGGATTTCAATGAAGTACTCACTGAAATCAAGATTTCGGTGACTGTAGCTATTAAGCTTCGGAAATTGAACATTGCTAAAATGTTTGTAAAGAAATTCAAAATGATGATGATGATGATGAAGACAACAAGAGCGAATTTGTTGAAAAAGGGCCTACAAATGCAGAATGAAGAATATGCTAAAAATTATTTTGAAACAAAGTATACACCATCGCTTGGGCAATTTTCATAAACATTAACATGAGCATAACCAATTCATTAAAGATTTTGGTACTTTTCTGTTATACCAACACCATTGTTGACAAGCATAATAGTTTATGCCAAATGAAAACATTTGAGAAAAAGTAACATTGTTACTGCAAAAGTGATCATTTCAAAAATATATCATTTCAAAATTACACACTTTCACAAACTATTTTATTATATCAATACAAATATAAACTTAAAATAAAAAGAAAATAAGCGAGCAGAACGTAAAGGAACAAATAAGTAATTTAAACTTCCTACATGAAATTGTAATTGTCTCTTAACACTTCATTTTTTTAATAAAGACATCGCGAGATGGTGAACAGTGACACACTGTTTTTTATTATGTCATTTTGCAATATCCCATAATCCTGCAACAGATTGTTAGGGTCAATCAAATTTTATTTGTGGTTGGTTGACTGTGAAATGTTTGTAGCGGGCATCTCGCATAAAAACTTTATGTATAATTACACCGCCCTGACACAATTTTATTGCAGCTTTCTCATTATTAGGTAACTGCCAAATGGTAAAATTCATCTCAGTGTCAGCGAAAATTGTAATTTATAACGTAATAAAACATTTTTGATTAAAAAAATAGCAAATCAAGATGTTACATGGTTATCATTAAATAATAATAATAATAATAATATGACTCATCTATCTATACTATTATATAAAGAGAGAATGCCTGACTTATTGACTCATCAATACCCAGCTGAAACGACTAAAGTCAGGATCACGAAATTTGGAGAGTAGATTGCTGTTATGACCTAGGCAAGCAATAAGAAAGGATTTTTAAAAATCCCACCCCCAAAGGGGGCGAAAAGTTTTAGGTCATTTCGCCATATCTCAGCAGCAGTTTTCGGTAGGAGTGTAAAACTATTAAAAAAATGGTTAAGCACTTATTTCAGTGATTTTAGAAATTCAGCCTCTTAAGGGGTTAAATGGGGGTTTTTAGGTAAAAAAAAAAAAAAAAAAAAAAGAATGAATCTTGCAACAATACAATTACAAAAATAAAGTCGCAACAATGAAATTATAACAAGGAAATTACAATAATTATATGCATAAAATACAGCTAAACCAATCTGCTAAAAAATAGTTAAACACGTATTTCAGCTATTTTAACGATTTTGTGGCCAATATCGGCAATGAACCCAATTATGGAAGATTAGACGAATAAGACAACTATTGCTGATCTTTGATTAGATGTTTTGCATGACATTTTTCCAAGGAGGTTGACACATTGTCCATCCGAGTGAAGCTGGAATAGGCTGCTAGTGTTCAATAAGTAGCGAGTTACAATGTTTGGCATGGTTTGCAATAAAAATCCTTTGTATGGCTAGGGTTGAAATAAATGGTGCATTAGCATCATTTTGGCATGGTGTTTGTAAATGGAAAAGTATAAGATCTTTTAAGGGAAAATTGTAAACAAACAAAAGTAACAAGGTCTTCCAATAAATGTTTTCTACCTTTTTTTTTTTTTTTTTAATGATAATTTTAGTAAAGATACGTGATCATTTTCTTAGAAATACTGAATGTTATTATTAGGTATTTTCTTAAATCACTTGGATATTATCAAAAATTCGTGGACCCACAGCAATCACATTAAGCTGTATCTACTGTATGACATAAGTAAATTCTTAATTTCATTTTTATGTTTTTTCCTTAAAATTTTCAAATTTAAATTTCATTAAAAAATAATAAAATATGTTGTTCTCATTTACATTTACTATTCCTTTTAAACACAAAAAACATTTTTAAAGAAAAATGATAATTTCTGTAAAGGATTGAATTGCATATAATTATATTAAGGATCAATGCTATTTTGCTTATTAAAATTTTATAATAGCAAGACAAAAACCTTGCTTAATTTCATTAACATATAATATAAAAATGTTATTATACTCATCCTGTCATAATGTGTTACTGTTAATTTCAAGTTTAAATGTTTTTGAGAAGAACTTTACTTTTAATTATATTTTTAATTATTTTTTAAAGCTAATTTATTGCATGTTTTATTCCTATCTGAATAAAATGAAATATTTTTACTCCTTTTTTCCTAGATTTGTTTTACATGTATCCTTAGTTTCTTATATAAATTTTGCTGGTCAGCACCATAATCCTCCCTGTAAAAAGTAATGGTTGATTCTTATAGATTTTACATTACTAAATCAAAATATGGCAAAGAAATTACCATATCACATACTTTTTTTTTTCTTTAGCAGATATGTGTGTGTGTTTTTGGAAATAAATGTGTGTAAAACATTAGTTGAAATACAGTCTCAGAAAGAATGAAAATATGTTAGTGAATACTAATTAAGGAGAGAGATAAACCCAAATAATTCACAAGACACGTGTCAACAAAATAGATTTTCATGATATATTTTCATGATTCATTATTAAAGACTGAGAAAATGCCTTTTTCATGTTTTTGTATTTATCTGGTCCTGTAAATCAATATAACAATCTTACATTATTTGTTGTTACAGTATAGAAATATTTATCCAGAATGGATGGGGTTAGATATATTCCAGATAACTTTTTTTTTTCTGGATTTAGGCATTAAAGCAACATCCATTTAATCAGATGTGTAGAATGTATATGACTGTGGCATTGTTTCTAATTTCAACTTAATTATTAGAATATTCAGACTAAGAACCAGATCCAATCAAGATCAAAGATTGATTAGAGTTTGAAAGAAGATAATTTATTGAAATGTCTTGGTAACAATTCTGCATAAAAATCCAACTATGCTATATCTAAATAAATATGCTTCCATTTCAAATCCTAGCTGTCTGCATCAAATTATACCATGCATGGGGTAATGTATTAAGTAATGCACATGTCAAACTATTACTGTCTGGCACTTTTTTTCTGGAAAGATTTTGAAATCAGTCGATTGGAAATATCATTCTGGAATTTTTTTTCCCAATTAACTGGTTTCCAGATAAATGGTTCCATATTGGATAGCTTTTTGTAGGTGCGTTCGTAATTATATAAATACGTAGCACCTATAGTCGTCATCTGGTCTGTCTTATAACAGCGCAAAAACTATTCAACCGAATGGTTTGAAATTGAATATATATAATCATTGCAGAATTTTGTCTCATTTCAAATTTTATGAAAATTGAATCGAAACTGCGCTGTTGTTGAAAAAAAAAAATTTCACATCTATAAACATGGCATACTTAATACACTAAACTTTTAAACCACTACTACTTACCACTACTTTTAAATATTTAAAAAAAGTAATCTGGAACTGAGCCAAAAACGAAATGAACCAATCAAATTCTGCATAGATATTCCGGGTTATTCTCATCGCTTTTTTACTAGGGATTTTTTTTGAGGAGCGATTAAATTTTTTTCTAGCCATCCTATGGATTTGAAAATTATACCACCAGACGCGAAATATAACAAACTTTCAGAAATTCAAAAAATTATCACGGTCGGACAATAAAAACTCAAAAAATCCTTAAAAATCGAGTAAAAAATCTTTTATTGAAAAAGTCATTTTTTTATATTGTTTCCAATTTCTAAATAAGCACAAAGGATTATGTTTTATATCAAATAAAAAATGTATTTGCGCGAGACTATTAAAAACAATAATGAAAGTTTAAAATAATAATTAAATGATCACGTGTTGAAAGCAGGAAATAAAGAAAATTACATCATAAAAATTGTGTTTACACATGAATATTGAAAATAATAGAGATGAATTAAATGAAAAAGCATTATAACCTGATTACAGAAGATAGTCGCCGTTCGTGATATCATCACCATCATCTTTTTAAAACAGGATACATTACCAGATTTTAAGAGGCTTTGTGAAATCATAACAGAGGTTGCTGAGCGTAGCGAGCAGGGGGCAGAGCCCCCTAGTAAGAAAAGAAAAAAGGCATCCTCATTTTGTTCATAGCAGACGGTATAATTTATTTCACTGTAATAATAACTATTACTTTTCACATTGTAAAACTAGTTATAGCACCAAATGAACGCACCTCATTTGTCATGCTTAACGTACAATTTCCTACTTGTTTTTTCTGAGAATGAAACTGTTTCTCAGAAAAATGGTATTTGCTTGTGCAAATTGGATGCCCTATTTAAATTTAGGGATGTCAGATCTTGTACATATTTGCTTTGAAGAGAGGCCGAATTTTAATTTTTTGCCGAACAGTGTTGCTATTAAAAATACATTAAAAAATTATCATGTGTTTACAAAGAAGAGTTATACTCATGATAAATAAATATTTACTATCCATTTCACTGAACATGCATTCTGTTTAAGCAGCAGAATAAATACTGAAAGTAAAATTCCCTTAATTTGTTTCTTAAGTGGGCAACAACAGATGATTCATTGATGTACCTTTATCTCAAGAACTACTGGAGTGATTTCAATACTTTTTGTTTAATAGTTTTAGCAGCAGCTGAACTATAAATCAACCGTTCATAAAAAAAAATAAAAGGTACAATAGTTGTACAATTTCACAAATAAAAGAAACCTAGTTTTTTTTTTTTTTAAACATTATAACTATTGTAATTTTTTTTTTGTGAATGGTCAATTTATGGTTTAATTTTTGTAAAAAAAAAAAAAAAAAAAAAATAGTATATATATATATATATTGAAATCACTTCTGTAGTTTTCAAGAAAAAGATACAGTAATCCCTTAACATTCGCGAGGGTTACGTTCGAGGAAAACCTCGCGAATGTCAAATCCGCGAATGTTGAGTCTATCTCTCTGTACTAAAAAAGGGGTTATGTTCTATAAAATTTTAATCAGAGTGACACAACATTTCAAAGAACAAAAGAATATATATATTAATTAACAATACGTTATGCATAACATATATGTAGAAGGTGAATGTGCACACAAATTCATAAAAATGAAATTTATTTATTGAAGATAATTCAAACTGACTGGGGAAATAATCACTGCTAAAAAAGCATAGGTTTTTGTATAAAGTAATTTCGACTCTCTCTATTCGCAAAGAGATGATAATGTAGTAGTGGGTCAGTATGCGATACAATATTAAAACACGATATTTAAATAAAACTAAATGCTTCAGAAATGCTTTTATTTTCTATCTAAGTGCAGCTTCAGCTCTATCTCTACGAGAACCTGCACCTGTTACTTTACCACTTCTAATATGCCCATTGCAATGACTATTCTGCTGCTGTTGTTATATTGCTTTCCTAAAACAATCGCTCCTTTTTCAGTTCACAACTGAATGTTGATTTTTAAATAGATACTAAGAAAGCACAGGAAAAATAATCTTTAACCACTATAAATTCTGAAAACAAAAGAGACAAACAAAAAAAAAAAAAAAAAAAAATCGCGAATAATCAAGTCAGATTTTCGCGAATGTTAAAGCCGCGAATGTCGAGGGATTACTGTACATCAATATCAGTTGTTTCAGGATGTGATTTCACGTATTATCATCACTTGCAGAGTTTGATAAATATTGATGCAGAAAGCTATCAACTGTTATCCTACCAGCATTGGAATGAACTGAGATTCTGATTTTTAAAAATGTGTACATTGAATGTAAGAACTTAGACTCACAATTATACACAATAAACAATATTAGTTGTTTTACATGTGATTTCATAAGTTTTCAGTACCTGAAGAGTTGGATAAATGTTGATGCAGAAAGCAATCAACCTATTATTCTACTAACATTGGAATGAATTAATATTCTAATTTGTAAAAATGTGTACATTATTATGTAAGAACATATCAACTGAAAAGCACGCACAATAAACAGTTTAAGTAATTTTTGCCACAATAAAAGTGTAGTATAGCTGCTTGAAAAATTTGCCGATTTTATTTTATTCTAAATGTGAATTGGCAGCTCTCTGTACTGCCTAATTATTATGAAATACAGTGGAGCATCGATTATCCGAACCTCGGTCAACCGAACGACCAGTTAAGAGCCTACATTAGTCATCCGAAGAATCACTCAAGCTAATATTAAGTCTATGGGAAGGTTCTCGACAGATTTCTCAGTCGCATTTTAATATTTTTAAATAATTTTTTTTTTGCATAGGATAGCTGAGGCCGATCCTTAACATTGTTAGTTTTTACTTTTTCCATTTTAGTTAGTGTTTTTATAAGCAGACATTTTCAGTTTCAAAACCGGTTGGAACCAGTTCTGAAAGTGAAAGTACCTTTATATAAAAAAAAAACGAACTAAAATCGAAAAAGTAAAAACTAACAATGTTAGAGATCAGCCTCAGCTATCCTATGCCAAAAAAAATCCTTTAAAAATATTAAAATGTGACCGAGAAATCTGTCAAGAACCTTCCCGTAGACTTAACATTAGCTTGAGTGTTTCATCGGATGACTAGCGTATGCTCTTAACCAAACATGTTCCAGAAGGTGAAATTCAAATTTGCATACCATGCTGAGGAAGCTTTTCGGTACAGACTTGAAGTGGGTGGAGCAAAAAGAAGAATGTGATTCTCTTCAACTGCTTTCATTAAAACGTATAAGATATTTAGCAGCAAGAAAAATAGTGTCCTCTCAGAAGCAAACGAAAATTTTGACTTCTTTTCTTAAAATGTAGACCTACAGTACTGTACTTTTGATTTCCTGTAGATTTCTTTGATCACTTTATTTCTTCACAGTTTGTTCCCTTCTTTTGGCATTGTAGTACAAAATACATACATATTTGTGTTTATTATCACTGTTTATTTGTTTCACTATGCTCATATAATCCTTGTATGTTTTTTTCGAAAATGTTCGGTTATCCGAAATCTTGTTTATCTGAACACTCAAGGTCATCTATTAGTTCGGATAATCGGTGCTCACTGTATTTCATATTATTGTTATTCATTTTCCTTTCTAAAAAAATAAAATACCTATGTTGTGTCAGATTTTCATTTGAAAGTTTCTATTATTAGCTTGAGGAATTTTGACCTGTATTTTCTTTACTTTAAATTTTTAAGTTTAGAAATCTGTCTCACCACAATACTGTAGAAATTAAACTTTTAAGTCAAACTATTAGATGCAAGATAAAATTAATCATCTCATCTGCACTGGCAAAACAAAAACAAAAAAAAAAACAAATCTTTTGGAGGGAAGTTTGTAGTAAGCTTTCTATAAGCTTCACTATAAATACAACCACTTTTATAATTAAAAACAAAACTTTTAATGTTTAATAGTTTTAAGATACCTGGAAAAAATGTTTTTTTTTTTTGTACTTCTCTATTATCCCGTCGACAACTTTTCATAACAAAAAACTATCGCCAAACTGTAAGATTAAATGCCAAAAATGCAGTCCCATTTAATTGATGTCAGAAGCATTATATGTGTTTGTTATGTCATCAAGTGGTTTTTAATTCGACATTTGTGTGTATTTTTCATTATGTTTTACTGATTTATTAGTTATTTCATTAACAATTGTGTCCTTAAATTCGTATATTTTATTTATTTATTTATTTTGATATTCTAAAGGCAACGTTCTCCCGTTTATTTGGCATTGCAGTTTTGGCGATAGTTTTTTGGTATGAAAAGTGGTTGACGGGATAATACAGAAGTACTGCTTTTTTTTTAAATCTTCAAAAAGAAAGAAAATTCAGATTAAATTTCAAAATCAAAGAGGCAACATGTCCCCATTTTGCCAGTGCCTTTAAATCATCTTATAATAATCTCTGATATAGTAATCTCTATTTAACAAACTTCTAATTAGCAAATTTATTTCCAGAACTTTGAACTTTGAAAAAAGTTACGTGTAAAATATTTTCCATTTAGTGAAGCAAAACCTCTATAGAAGAGATTTTTCTTGGGAATCTTGTTTTCTTTTTCCCTAGTTCCACATTCCTAACTTTTGAGCAGCCCATTCACTATATCACTTTACCGTCAAATTACACATATTGCATGAAATGAAGAAGAGGAAAGTGAATGTCTTAAACCTTTACAGGGTGACATGATCAAAGCATTTGAAACAGTTAGACTTGGATTTTAATTTCAAGAAAATGTACCAGATGTGATGCATTCAATTCTTTACAAAGATGCGAGTTATTTATTGAAAAATACGAAAGTGCTTTGAAAGTCCAGCATAGATTAACAGACTATTTTTCTGCATAAAACCCTTTTCTTCTCTAATTTCTCTCATTTCTGATGCTTTCTTCATCCTCATCATTATGTTTGTTTTTAATAATTTAAATATTGTTTAATACATCCTTGAAGATTAATCGGCAAATAGTAGTATATCAAATGAGTGTGTTGATTTTAATGCAATAAATCAAGTTGAAAAATTATTTGAGCAAATATCTATTTTTAACAACCTCTATTGTATGAAATTCTCTATTTAATGAAGTTTTGATTGGGATTTAGCGACCATTAACTAGAGGTCCTACTGTACTGAAGGACAGGGGTGTAAAATCTCGTCCCCAATGGGCAGATTTTCACCACTAAATTTGAATAGTATTCTTCCTCTAAATTTTATTAGTATATTTTGCCTATTTTTTATCAGTATTCTTATTAGGCGAAGAATACTAAAACGTTAGTGGTGTGAATTGATCCATTCGTGCCTAGATTTTTACACCCCTGCTGAAGGATATTAAAAAAATAACAATTATATGTTAATTTCTATTATAAAATACATTCAATTTTCAATTTGTTCTGCTTATGCTAAATTAGAACAGTTTCTTAACACAGTCCATATATTTTAATATTTTTATTTCCAGCATTATTTGATAGAATAAATATACATGTTTAATTGAATTTCTCTTGTTGTTTTCTTTCTACCTTTCTGTTTGAAATATTATTTGGTCAGGAGTGGAAATCTTTCACAGAGCTGGAATTTTCTCCATTTCTTAGATTTTGAAACACACTATAGAATGTACCAATGTCAGCTGATATTGTAGACATGGCCATAGACACTCAGTAGTCTACGTCATCTAATTTTAGGCATTTTTTTAGTTAGAGTCTTGTTATTCCAAGGTAATACAGTTTTTGAAGAGGAAATTTCTATAGACATACTGTACACATTTTTCCGCAGGTAGTATATAAGTATGATCTGTTGGGCTCCAGGGTGAAATGGTATCTGGAGGTAAGCAATTCTAGAAAATGTTCATACATTTTCACTGATCATGACCTCCAGACCACAAAACCACCCTCTGTTCAAATGTTCATATATATACAGTAAAACCTCTATAACGGACACTCCCGAATAGCGGACACCTCTATTTAACGGACATTTTTCAAATCCCCACTCCCAAAATCTAAATTTTTGTATGTTTAACCTCTAAATAGCGGACATTCCGAATAGCGGACAGTAGCTTTGGCGATCAAGGATGAAAAATGATTTTCTAACGAGAAAGAAAATGAAAAAAAAAATAAAAAGCCTCGAAATTTATCAAGGCAATGTGTCCCAAAGTTTTTGACCACAGATAAATTTAGAGGGTGGTCTCTGGAAAATCCCCAGTGGCCTGTGGAATCCCCCAATATCGTATGTATTTTGTATCGATTACTGTTTGATTCTACAGATTTAATTGACATTCAATATTCGAAGTTTCAAAATATGTTAAAACTATTTTTATCGTTTTCTGAATATATTGAGCTCTGCGTATTCTGAATTTAGTGTCTTGTTTATAATTAACGTTTCGAGAATGACCTCAAAACGAAAGCGATTAACTTAAAAAAAATTTTTAAATTATAAATGTAAGTGAATCTGAAAAACAGAAATAGAGTTTACGGATACTTGCCGAATTTTTTAAAATAGGTAAAACACAAATGGCAGAGATTTTACGAAATAAATAATTTGTGGATTAATAGCTCTAACGAGAACACCAAAAATGTGAAATTGAGGTATACTGATTCCATTGAAATTAATTCTATATTTCTGAATTGGTTTACTTCACTTCGTTTCAAAAAAATCTTATCAGTGGGCCTTTGATTCAAGAAAAGGCTTTAAAAGTCGCCAAAGAACTCGGATTACATGATTTTAAGAGTTTGGGTAGATGGCGGAAAAATTTTCTGTCTCGGCACAACATCGCTTTCAAAACAATATATGGAAAAGCAAAATCTATAGCTCTGAAAAAAGTGGGGGATTGGAATGAATAACTGCAATCATTTTTACGAAGGTTAGGAGGAGAGAAACATTTTGAATGCCGAGGAAAGCGGACTCTTTTTCATAATTTTTCAAGTAAGACTTTGTGCTTTTAAAAGGATGGCTGTATCGGCAAAAAAATGACAAAAGAGCGAATCACTGTTTTACTATGTTGCAATATGTTAGGGGAATTTTATATTCTTCTTATAGTTCAAAAATCTCTGAAACCCATGTGTTTCTCAAAGAACATCCAATTAAAAAAATTTGGTGCTATAGAGCGAATAAAAAAGCGTGGATAACCAGTTTTTTAGTGATTAAATTGTTAACTTTCTTTGATAACAGGATGAAAGAACAAAGAAAAGTTCTCTTGTTTTTGGACAGTGCAACTTCTAATCCAAAACCGTTTAAATTGGACAATGTTAAAACTATGTTTCCCCACCCCCAAAGACAACTTCCGTATGCCAACCCCTTAATAAAGGCGTTATATACAATTGTAAAGCTCAGTAGAGAAAGCTTTTATTAAGACATATTCTTTCGAAGATTTATTCTATGAATACAGTTGAGAACAGCCTAAAATTAGTTAATGTTCCCGATGCTTTAAAATTCGGATTACTTCAGCTGTAAAAACATGTAACCAGAATGCGTTTGACAATGTTTCAGAAAAACAGGCTTTATATTAAAAGAAAATGAAACACTTATTTCCGATAGAAATGAAGAACTATCGCTATAAGTGAATTAATGAAATGGATTAGGAGTGAAGAAATGCCGAAATGTCCATCAGTATTGATGATGACCTACTGAAAAAGAATCAGTTGACGTAGGCGATTATATCGACAAAAGTTGACTCTATTAGCGATATGAATCAGATAGTGAAACCAGGGGATGTTTCCTGGAATATCGAGAATTTCCAAAAAGCGGCAAAACACAGTGAGCAGTTACACATATTTATTTCCTTTTCCAAAAAAAGATGATTCAGAAGGATTAAAACTACTGATAGCATTAAAACGTCGCATAGAAAAACTAACTACATGTAATCGCAAGCAAAAGCAAACTTTTGTAACAGATTTTTTCCTTAAGAATGTAATAAACAGTGGAAAAATGTATGTACAATTTCATTTCAGTTTTATTGCTTAAAAAAGTAATTTTAATTTCTGATTAATCATATAGTAGAAGTTCTCGGACATATAAAAGCCAATTAATGAAACGTTAAGCATTTCTTAGCGATTTTGTGAATCTCCGAAGTTTTCCCAATAGCGGACATCTCCGAATAGCGGACAATTTCTGCGCTCCCGAGGTGTCCGTTATTTAGAGGTTTTACTGTATATGATTTTTGTCATGGGATAGCACTCGTATTTATAAACTGATTTGGATGTGACTGGAAATATGTAAAAATCTCAACAGAGTTTGTTGGCCAGCTTGATGCACCATCTTGTTTGAAAATGTCAAGCACTTAACAATTTCAAATTCAAAACATTTTTAAATCCAAAATTTCTTTTTCCTTAAGTGTTATGTCTTTAAATCATGGGAAATAAGGAGAGCTACTGGTGAAAATGACGTCAGTAGGGAAAATATTATGTAATTTTGTTTATAACACTAAAATATTTTACCACGATTCATCACAAAAATGCATCTTATAGTTTTTTTTAAGCTTTTATGATTGCTAGAATAATAAAAAGGCCTTTTCATTTTAGGAATGCAATAATATGAAATTCTTGCATCGTTTACCTTTATGTAGATACTTAGGAATATTGCTAAAAATGAAATCGATTTAACACAATCAAAGAGATGAAAACACAGTTTAATTTTCCAAAGCTTTAAGATTTTACGATACTCGTTATGCAATTTGCACTATTCAGTCAAATTAGCTTTATAAAAGATTTTTAAATTGCCAGATTTATCATCTCAATGAATTCGATATCGATGAAATTAATTATTTCACCATGGAGATTAAATATTTAAACTGACCGTTCAGATAGA
Source organism: Maratus michaelseni (assembly GCA_963931845.1). Taxonomy (NCBI): domain Eukaryota; kingdom Metazoa; phylum Arthropoda; class Arachnida; order Araneae; family Salticidae; genus Maratus; species Maratus michaelseni. The sequence goes on along the minus strand of OZ007594.1, from coordinate 50,890,889 downwards.
TTAACTGGACCATTTTCACCTCTTTCCAAGCTTTTGAGTCCTTTAATTTTTATTTCAACTTTTTAACGAATTTCAAACTCTGTGAAAATTGCGCTATTTTGGCACAATCGCAATAAAATTTTTATTTTTGTGAATTAAAACTTTTTAATGCTACTAAGACGTCATTTTCACCTCTTTCCAAGCTTTTGAGTCCTTTAATTTTGATTTCAACTTTTTAACGAATTTCAAACTCTGTGAAAATTGCGCTATTTTGGCACAATCGCAATAAAATTTTTATTTTTGTGAATTAAAACTTTTTAATGCTACTAAGACGTCATTTTCACCATAGGAAACTTTTTCTATTTACTCCGATTAGGGGCTCTAATTCTAATCACGGGAAATAAGGAGAGCTACTGGTGAAAATGACGTCAGTAGGGAAAATATTATGTAATTTCGTTTATAACACTAAAATATTTTACCACGATTCATCACAAAAATGCATCTTATAGTTTTTTTTAAGCTTTTATGATTGCTAGAATAATAAAAAGGCCTTTTCATTTTAGGAATGCAATAATATGAAATTCTTGCATCGTTTACCTTTATGTAGATACTTAGGAATATTCTTAAAAATTACATCGATTTGACGCAACTGTACTGAAATTAAACATTATTAAATATTGAGCTGATAAACTGCCAGTTTCACTGGTGATATTTGATTATTATTTTTGTGTGACGACTGTTTATGTGACAGTATTAATCAATGCTTTATAAAAGAATAATCTGAGCCATAATGGCAAATGGTGTAATTAAAATTTCATTTCGTGGATGAAAATGACATAACCTTAGATAAAAAGGTGCATTTTGTTGTTGTTTCATATCCTCCATGTCCAGCGACAGCTAGACTTGTTCCATGAGGTTATATACTTGCAAGAAGTCCATCAACAATAGAGGATCTCTATTTATGTCATCGGGGATGAATTGGAGGCAGTTCAAAATGTGGTCAGGAGAAGCATTTCCAGAAGCACACTTATTGCAAACCGGTAAACTTTTTGTCCACCATAAAAAGCAAGTCCCCTCAAATGACCACTAGCAAATCTGGATAAGGTTGTCTGAGATTTTCGGTTAAGCTTCACCCGTAGCGTTTAATTGTTGTTTTATATACAGAATACCGCTATTTTAAATCTCAGTTTCTCAGTAATAATGTTCCGAACTTCTCCATTTTTTTCCATTTTTACTAAATTATCGTAAAAATCAGCATTCATTGCTTTAAGGTGTATTTCTAAAAAGCAATTACCTGTATTTCCGATTAATAGCCTAAGCCAAATTTCAAATTAAGTTCCTAGCTTAACCAAATGAATCAATCTTTAAAGATGTATAGTGATCCTCCTAATTAGTTATTCGCTGTAGGTCACTTGAACATTCGCCCCCCCTCCCTCCGGGGCCCTCCTTCAAAGTTTTCTCTAACTATTCCCCGTTTCCATATCTCAGTAATTATCTTTCCGATTTCAACGCAAGTGATTCCAAACATTATAATTAACTTAATAGTCACCCTTTATAGCATTAAACTAAATTTATGAGTAGCGGTTACCACTATTTCTGAATAATAGTTTAAGCCAAATTTCTAATTAAGTTCTTAGCTTAACCAAACGAACAAATTTTTAAAGATGCTTAGTGGTCCTTCTAATTAGTCATTTGCTGAAGGGCACTTGAACATCCCCTCCCCCCGGCCCCTCCTTCAAAGTTTTTTCTCTAACTATGCCCGGTTTCCGTATCTCCGCAATTATCTTTACGATTTCAACGCAACTGATTCCAAACATTATAATTAACTTAATAGTCACCTTCTATAACATTAAAGTAAATTTATGAGTAGCGGTTACCATTATTTTCGAATAATAGTTTAAGGCAAATTTGTAATTAAGTTCCTAGCTTAAGCAAACGAACGAATTTTTATAGATGCATATGCATCGTAGTCCTCCTAATTAGTCATTTTCTGAAGGACACTTGAACATCTCCTTCACCCGGCACCTCACTCATGATTATTTTCTCTAACTGTGCCTTATTTCAATAACTCGGCTTATAATGTTCCCATCTTCTCGAAACCAGCTCGATTTTGTCGTACGCCTACTATACAGTACCATAGGCAACATTAACCTGTCTCAGAGGTTCTTTCCGAAAGAGGTTGCTCCCCTGGCGGTGGAAGGGGGAAGTAAAAGATTTTCCGCAGTGTGCGAGCGTGCACGGTATACGGTTTCGAAGCCATCGGAGACCTTGGCCAGAGTTTTGTTTTTTAAAAGATTTGAGTTTATTACACGGGCTCGGGCAACGCCGGGCGGGTCAGTTAGTATATATATATATATATATATATATATATATATATATATATATATATATATTTCAATAATAATTTTCAGATAAGGCGGAAATTTGTCTAAATTGGACTAATTTAATAGTCCCAGCCTAGAACTCAATTAAAAAAGAATAAAATTACGATTTATTAGGAAAAAACAAATACTTAAGCAAAAAGGAACACATGTCCTAATTATTGTGAGTGAGATCTTTGAGCAAAAGATATCTCAGCTAATTTGAAAGCAACTGTTGTAGTGGACTAGCAACTGTCTAATAGAAGCATTCTGGTGTTTTGATTGTGGACATGATGTAACAACCTAACATATGTGTGCGCTACAGTGACCTCTGTACTTTGTTTTACTTTAATTTTAGAGGAATGTATGTAGCCTTCCGAATTTGTGAGTTTTCTGTGTTTCACATGCAATTTTTTTACTTCTCTGGTCAATTAGCAATGTTATATTAGCAGGGATGGAGGTGTCCTCCAAGGTATTCTAGACCAGCTCTAGCCACGAAGACAGTCATAGTTGCCTGAAGTGGTGATTGCAGGGCTGTCCAACCTGGCGCCCGCTATTCACCAGAAAATTCTTACAGAAATATTTGCCTTATTTAATCGGAGATATTTGGAGATTGAATAAGGCAAATATTTCTGTAAGAATTTTCTGGTGAATAGCGGGCGCCTGGTTGGTAAGATAGTTTCGAATTATATTTGAAATAAAGATATTTTGCAGCCACGGGTTGCTATTATTTAGAAAGTGAAGATTGTCCTTGTCGAATTTGTTAACGGCTTCTGTGTTAGCTGAAAGTATCTAAAGTTTCGTGGGCTTAGTGGACTTTCCTAACAGTGCTCTGTATGCAAGTGAATCGTTACTTAGTTGAGTTTTCTTGTTATTTAAAGTGAAGTGCGGGCTTGTAGTTGATTTTTGGGAACATTGTTCAGTTTAGGCAAAATTGTGGAAGGACACTGCCACAGTTTTGTCCGATTAGTTTAATAAACATTAGTTTTGAAACTCAAAATTCTTGTTATAACTGAGCTATCCCGGGACAGAGGTAATCCTTCCCGCCACACTGCAACCGCACAATCAAACCTATATACGCTTTTCTTTTTTTTTTTTTTCGATCAAACATACGCGTCTTTCTTCTGAAATCGATGGGAATTGTATTTGTGTCCAAGTTATTAACGTGCAATCCATTTTTTTCCAGCTCGTTTTCACATTGTTTATATACGTCCAAACACCGCTAATGTAAGTTGTAGTCCCTAAATTCCATGTCAGCGCTGAACCAACAGCAAAAATTATCACATGGCCTAATTATTGAGCGTTTTTTGCTATTGGGGGCCCGCTTGAGGACAGATTGTTCAAAAATAAAATTTAGTCTATTTTTAAGCAGAGATTGTCATTATTATCCTAAAAGAAAATTTGAAATCTGTTTAGTAGTTCTAAAGTAATCGTGATTTTACAATATTTTCTGCTCATTTCATCCTTTTAAATTTCGAAATTTTAGACACTGTTCTGAGAAAGCATGTACGTCTTAGAAGCAACTACCTTGTCGAATTTTACACATCTAACAATTCGAAAGAAATTTAATTTCTTAGAAGATTTTCGGTTCATTTTATACTTTTAAATTTTGATTTTCTTTGCATTTACATCTTAATAGTAAGTAACATATCCATTTTCATGTTTGTAACCTCCACTTATTCGAAAAAATCTTAATTTTAGAACGTTTGTCGTTTTTGTATCTCCTTGAGGGCAGTTATACAGAGATACAAATTACCCCAGTTTTAATTAGAGACTGTCACCAGTATTTTCCTGAAATAATTTATAAATCGTTGTAGTGGTTCCAAAGTAATAAGAGATTTTAGTGCGTTTTCCACTCATTTCATCCTTTTTGAATTTTGAAATTTTTAGAAACCGTCGTTAGTGAACATTTAAATGTTAAAAGCAACCACAATGCCAAATTTCAAGCTAACAGTATCACTCAAATCGCAATTTTAGAACGTTTGTTTTTTCTTCCACTTTTTTGGGGCTAGTGATACACCGATAGTAGCCTATTTTGATGTAAAGAGTGTCCTATTACATTGCCACCATCATTTTTTTTAACCGTTACAGTAGTTCCTCTCACATACAAACGTTTCTTCTTTGATTTTTCTAATTTTTCTTTGTAATTTTAGTATATGATTTCATTTTTATGTCTATAGAAAGGCAATAGATGGCAGCACCAAAACCTTCTTGTTATGTTCCCTTTAAATAGTAAAATTTGAATTCTAATCAGTGGCGATTAGTTTCCTCCTCTGATTTTTTCAAACAGACGTTATGTTATGGATATTTTTATATTTAATATTAATCTTATGAAGCATACTGACATAAGGTTAATTTTTTTCCTGCTTATATTACAGTTTTTTTAACACTTTCCAACATAGTTGAAAAGTATTTATAGATTCGGTTTGTCTGTCTGTCCGTGCTCTACATGCGTAAATATATTCGAATTGTCATGCAATTGACATATGTTATTGAGGTTTACTATGGCATGTTCGGTATTGAAAAGGAAGTGTGTAGCTCTTATAGTTTTTTTTTTTTTTTTTTTTTTTTTTTTTTACAGGGACACTTAAAATAATTTAGTTACATTATGGTACATGGAGAAAATTCATTTACGATTTATTTTAATGATGTTACACAATTTCAAATATATTGAAATTGATATAAGGTGCATTACAAGAGGCTTACTATAGATTTAACATATATAGATAACAATAATTGCTGGAAGTGTTTTTTCAGTTGTTGCACGCGTTTTAAAATTTAACAAAATTTTTGTCTATTACTTGGTATGTTTAAATTCAATAGATCATATACAGGGTAGTGCAAAAGTTCCCGAGTACATTTCCGTTTATTAACGGAAATTCAAGAAGGGGAATTTTAAACTGTGCTACGCGTTTCCTAATTGAACTAAAATTTAGCATTCTACGCAGTATATATACAAATCTATAGATCAGATACAGGGCTGCACAAAAGAGTTCGGGTATTTTTCCGAATATTGCTGGTAAATCCTGAAATTAGGTTTTTAAGTATGTTATGCGTTTCAAAATGTAATAAAAAATTGTGTTGCCCTAGGTTCTCTAATAAAATTTTAAACCCTAATTTTCGCGCCACTTTATTCAACTTCATAAATACCTTCATGTTTTACTAATAATTAATTTTCATTTAAAAAGTAATTTTATGAAGTTATTCTCACTCACATGGATAAGAATAAAAGGTACTTTCGTGTTATAGCGGCTCTCACAATTACGATTATGCCAAGGTTGCAGTTCGATTTCGTAAAGATCATAGCAAATGTAATATATGCCTCATATATACGCATATACATACTTCTGATGCTCATATATGTGCCATATATATGTCATTATATACCTATTATTTACGTCTTTTATGCCATATATACATCATATACTGCTTACACATGTGTCATATATATACGTCATATATGAATATAACTGGGCAACACATGTCACGAAATGACATATACATCATATAATATTATAGTACATGCTTTATAATTTGGAGATAAATCTTGGTCGCTTGGCGATTCATCCTACGGGGGCTACTATAACACGAAAGTACCTAAAAGGGGAAATTGGTGTACTTTTTCCCGGGTTTCGATGTGACTCAAGTGATGTAACACTTTCCAACATATTTGAAAAGTCTGGCCATGCTCTAACTCTCGTAAATATTGCCGTGTAATTGTTTATATGTTATTGATGTTTACTATAGCATGGTCGTTCTTGAAAATGAAGTGTTCAGCATTTGTAGTTTATTTACTGGTGACAGTTAAAAGTATTCCGTTACATTACAGTCAATTGGGCAAAAATCGTTTCAAGTGCTTTTAAATGATGTTTGAATGATGATTTAACGTATTTACACGATTTCAAACATAATAAAATTATTAAGCATTTCTGAGGTGTACTAAAACATGTTTTCTGGTGAATATGGGGTGCAAAGCATTTATTATTCATTTACAGGGTTATACAAAAGAACAGGGACCGATTTAGAAATTTGGGGGCCCTGTGCACAGATGCGTATGCCCCCCCCCCCCCTCTCGCACAGATTCTTTGAATAAAAAAATATAATATCGAAAGCAGTACTTATATTAAGATAACCACTATTGACTTTGATAATTTCTTTAAAATATTAATTTAAAAAATTAAATTTGATAACTATTAATTTACTTTTAAATAATTATTTGATAATTATGAATTTTTAATTGAATTTTATAATAAACTGTGTGGTGCTGATTACCTTTCTCTATGCAAGTCCCTATATCTGGAATGATAAAGTATGAAACAACTAATAATAAATTTACCGCAGTACCAAGCTATAATTATTTAAAATATTAGTATATCCTACTAATCAAACAACTTTTTCTTTCGAATACAAGCTTTGTATGAAAAAAAACTAAATTTACACAAGTAACTAGCAGAACCACATGGCTTTGTCCATGTTAACCATGAGGGCCTTACATGTAAAATAAATAAAAATGAAATAATATGGCGATCCCAAAAATGGAGTTCTGTACATTACTGCACATAAATTGTTAAAAGACAATCAGCAGAAAATGAAGTTACTTTGACATATCATAGACAATCTCTGACAAACAGATTTTTGCATTTTAATTTTATTTTTTGACAGTTAAAACTGTTTTGGCCAATAATTCAAAAAATCTTTAGTAGCATTTGGGGGCCCCTGAAAATTGAGGTCCCTGGGCCCGTGCCCCGAATGCCCTGCCGTAAATCAGGCACTGCAAAAGAATTCCGTTACATAATCGTCTACGGGAAACATAGTTTCCACTATTTTAACGATTTTACGCTATTTCAAACATAATGAAATTTATATGAATTACTCAGGTGCACTATAAGTGACTTACTGAAAAATGTGGTGTGCATTGCATTTATCGTTCATTTACGGGGACACACAAAATATTCGTTTACAGTACTGTCTATGACCGATAATTGCTGGGCGTGCGTTTTCAACTTTGGTTTACGTTTTCAAATTTAACTAATTTTTTGCATAATACGTAGTGTGTATGAATTCTATACATCATATACAGGGCTGCACAAAAGAATTCGAGTGTATTTTCGCTTTTTGGCAGAAATTCCGGAAGGTGAATTTTTAATTGTGCGACGTGTTTCTTAACTGAACTAAATTTTTGTATACAGTGTATTATGTATACAAATTTATAAATCATTTTGTGAAACGCGATTTTTCCCCTCCTTTTTTATTTAATAATGTTCAGCTCCAATTATTAAATGATTTTTTCCTGTTTTATCAAAGGTGGGATCAGCTAATAATGAACGATTAGGTAAAAATTCCTTATCAATTTTAATGCTTGAAGAAGGAACACAATCAGTAATTTTTGAAACAACAAAAAATTCGCTAGGTGAAGAAAATGAAGACTTCTTATCAAAATTATCATATCATTCTTCACAAAATCATATCACTTCACAAAAGAATTCAGATATTTTCTGCGACTATAGATGGTAATTGCTGAAATTGTGTTTTCAAGTGTGTTATGTGTTTTCTAAACATCACCTTATTAAACGTTGAAGTTTTGTTACAGTGTATCCTGAATGGGTTGGAAAGTGTTTCATAATCTATACTTGACGCACGATTGCAAGAATTTGTAAACAAGCCCATAAAATACCTTCCCCCAATGACGACCGTAACGCCTAGCAGTGCACTGCTTCTCTCCAGTAAAAGCATTTGCTAAAAGTGGTCGATTTTTTAGATGCGTTCGTAATTATATAAATACGTAGCACCTATAGTCGTCGTCTGGTACGTCCGTCTATCCACATATAACAGCGCAAAAACTACTCAACCGAATGGTTTGAAATTTAATATATATAACCGCTGCAGAATTTTGTCAAGTCATTTCAAATTTTATGAAAATCGAATCAAAACTTAAAAAGATATTAATAAAAGTTTTCTTCATTCTATTAAATCCAATCATACGTAATTAATTCAGTGATATCCCATGATAGGTAATGATTCTAGCTTGCCATGGCGATTACATCCTATTTAAGATGGGGTCATATTATTTCCGTATTACTGAATTTTAAAAACCGAATTTATGCGAAAATAAGGAGAATTATACTATTTTAAAAAAGTGGTGGCAATCAAGCAATCTGAATAAAACAGAAAGTAGTGAATGGGCAACACTGCAGCTATCGTAAAATATTAATACGTACCAGTAAAATATTAATTCCTGTTAGTCCAATATTAAAATGTACAAAAAAATTAATCCAGCTGGCTTATTTAAAAAATAATAATTTATCTTTTTATTTTCGTTAGAACTTTGGCATTAATACAAAGACTTCAGTATTGAAAAAGCTTCTTGCGAGGAAAACACGAAAATAAAATTCTGCTTCGGACCATAAAAAGTGTATGAAATACTAGTAGCTGGTTTCCTTGCAAACAGCAGTTCCCTGTTTTTACCTTGACTCACTATGGGTCTAGGTTTTTACAAGTGGCCGTAGGAGACAAAATTGGCGTTAGTGTGCGCTAACAAATTTAACACGTACTGCGCACACTCTAAGTATAATAGCTCTGGAATAATGTTGTTTTCACGTTATGAAAGTTAGGTCACTTAGCTTTACTTTTCGGAACCGGATAACAAGGGATTAGGCTTCACCCGTTCTTATTTATTACAAACATTTTACGAGACTCAACTTAGCCAAACAGATGTCTGCGCATGCCCATAAGTTGTTAAATTTGTAACTGCAACTTCCAACTATACATAATTATTATTGTTTTCATCATTTGCACCGGGTTAAATAAATAAACTATTAAAATGATCATTCAAAAAAGTTGATTAATTACTCGTAGAACCCAACTCGAAGTTCAAAAGCAATTTCAAATAAGGAAAATAGTTCAGAAGGCAACGTTTCACTCAACTCATCATTACGAGATGATCTTAAAATTAACCCTTAAATGCATAGAGTATCAAATTTGCAACACTTTTTATTTAACTTTTAATAAATAAATGAAGTTCTTCGCAACCACTATATTTACATAGAAATATTAATCCTGTAAAAATCAGATAAATCACAATTGAACAATGGAAAGATAGAATACCGAGTTGCACACAAACTGAACTTCCAGGTTATAGGTAAGAGACTTGCGAGGCAAATAGAGAGCCGTAAAAAAGTTAAAAATTAAATAAAAATATTTAAAAATACAATAATGAAATAGAAGTTTAACAATAAAAAAAGTAAAAAAAAAAAAAAAAAAAAAAAAAAAAACATTACATCCAAGAAGATGACAGACGAAACCTACCAAGGGTAGAACCCATCTCCCCCCCCCCCAAAAAAAAAAGACTCTTTACAGAGACAATACATTTAGTTTAGAAGTTGCGAAAATATTAAATATTATTAATAAAAAGCCAGTAGGCAGACTAAAAATGGTTTTTTAATACAAAGACAAGAAAAGCCAAATCTAATTGGAGAGAGAGGAAAATTTAATCTTCATCATCAATTAATAAGGCATATTTAGGGCGTTTACGGTTATTGGGGTCGGAAACCACATAGTCTGGCAATTCTGCTATAATTTCGTTAGGGATGTTGTAAATAGTTTTATAAAGTTTTTGGAAAGTTGACATATTCGTTTTTTAAAAGAGGTGGTGCAGAGATCGCTACGGATAGTAGTGTTTCTTAGGTAACGGTGGGTATTCTTGATACAGGGTTCGTACGGCTCCTGGAATTTTGCGACCAGGAAATTCTTCTGTACCAGTATTTGCTTACAGATAATCTCTGCTTAAAAGAAGGCGATGTTTCGCGAGTTAAACCTAGATATCCTTTTCTATAAAGAAAATACTGGTGAAACTCCCGGAAAATTCCCTGATCCGTACGAACCCTGTTGATAATTTTAAGATTTTTATTATGAGCATAAATGTGCTACTACATAAATTTCAAAATCTATCTTAAAATTTCTGGTGTCTAATCCTTAATATAAGTACAAACAAAAAAAAAAAAACAATTCTAAAAGAAAAATTCATGTATTTAAGGGTTAAGTGAGTTTCAGAAATTTGCTCAATTGAAAAAATTTATTCCGAGTCGTGGTGGGGCAGCAAAAAAATTCAAGTTAAGTGACTTGTGCTCGTATTCACCATCTACCTTAACATAGAAAACCTCGGTCGAACGCTCAGCTGAAATTCACATTAAACCTGATTGGACATGATCGAGGCGAACTCCAATCAGTTTAATGACCGAGGGTTTCTAGGTTAAGGTAGATGGTGAATACTAGCTTTAACTATCATAATGTGAACGTAATATAATTGTTATGAGTTTTTCATGGTTTTCTTTGAACCTTATGTAAATGCGGGTTAGGTTTGCCAACGGAGAACAGTCCTCTCCTCGACCTATATCCGTCACGCAGATTAATCGACCGTGACAAATACACCACCTTTACTCACTCAACTTACCATTTTGTTATTTCTTAATAAAAAACTAGTTGGATGTGCCAATCCCAAAATATCTCACACAAGTTTCGCATACACTAAAAACGAATCAGAACCAAATTATATCAAGGTCTAACTGAATCTGAAGTTTTATTAAATTCTGTGCGTTAGTTCTTGACAAATGACTATTGCTAAAATCGTGTAAATTCTGAAAAATGAAGCATAGCAACGCCACCTGTTGGGAGATTTAGACCAAAACCTAATCAACAACAACTTATGTCAACGTCTAACTGAATCTGAAGTTTGATGAAAATCCGTGCATTAGTTCTTGAGATATAATTATGTTGAAAATCATGAAAAATGTAGCATAGCAACGTCACTTGTTGGGCTATTTACACCAAAACGTAATCAGCATATATTTATGCCAAAGTCTAATAGAATCTGAAGTTTCATGAAATTCTGTGCATTAGTTCTTGAGATATAGCAATCGTGAAAATCATGCAAAAGTAGCATATCAGCGCCCCCTGTTGGGATATCTACACCAAAACGTAATCAGCGTCTATTTATATCAAGGTCTAACTGAATCTGAAGTTTGGTGAAAATAAGTGCATTATTTCTTGAGATAGAGCTATTGCGAAAATCGCGAAAAATACAGCATAGCAGCGCCACCAGTTAGGCGATTTTCACCAAAAACTAATCAGCACCAATTTATATCAGGAATTAACTGAATATAAAGTTTTATTAAATTCCGTGCATTAGTTCTTCAGATAGAGTGCCTACAAAATTTATGTCACATACATACAGACAGACAGACAGAGTCACAGACAGACATTTTCTCAAAACAGTCAAATCGTGTTCAGAACCTTCTGAAATGTATAAATCCGTCGAAAACCGGAAGTCGAAAATTTTCATGAATCCAATACTTTTTTCTTGAAAAGATAGAAGAAAGTAAAAAACTAAACAGGTTATTTTTTACTTTTATTGTTATTTTATTTCAGACATCTTACGCAACAAGCGTACATTTGCACAAAATAACGATATACATATGTTACAGTCAATATGATTAATCCGGTCATTATTATGACCGGATTAATCATATTCACCGTAACATATACATTAAATAAAATGATTTGCAGTTTTCGATTTTACTTACGGGATTTTTTTGTTTGCAAATGTTTGTATAAATTATTTTTAAATTTCTTTTCGTTTTTAAATCTGCAACTCATTTTATTTAATTATCGTATTTACTTTCATAGTATGCGCCACCGTATATTTTTCGCAACTCCTATTTTTGAGCGAAATTTCCAGAAATGCAAAAAAATATAGCATAATTTTTTAAATAGAAAATAGGAGATATTTTGAATTATTTCGAGACCATACGTGCAGGGTAAGACATACCCAGGTTTTTTTCCGCCAACACTTCCTAATAACCTTCGCCTTATTTAATCGCAGACAATTATTACAAATTCTGCGATAAAATAAGCCGAAGATTACTTTTTCTAAAACAGTGGTGAAAAATGCAAAAACCGTACGCACCCGAGTATATGTTCTGCTCTTCGGGTAATGTATAAAATTGATTCACGCTCCTTTAAAAACATATTTGAAAATTCCCGTTTCATTTCAAATATGACGTCACTTTGTTCCCAGAGGCAGGCCCCGGCTGGTCGGCGATTGCCGAGGGCACCCGGCCCAAGGGGGCCCCGTATGGACCCCTGAAACAATTCATATACTACTTTGACTATTTCCCAATAATCTTCCGAGTTTACAATCAATTTTAAGCAGTTTGCAGTTAGTTTTGGTTTATAGTAGCCTACGTAGAGATACGGTGGTGGCGCAGTATCGTAAAGCTAATCAGACGGAAGAGAGCTGCTGGCTGACTCATCGCGCTATATGCAGTACACATAGGCTGAGATTTAGAGCGCACCGTGGCATCGCAACGCTCACTCGCTCAGTTTCGTAGTATGGTTGTAGTTAATGCAGGTGTCACAGTTGTGCCACTTCTCTCAGCAGTGATTTATCACGAACTAATACCAGCTCTGACACAGAAAATGATGATTAAGTAAACCAGATGCTGCTCAGAATGCTGTTACTTACCAGCTTGGATGTTTCATCTGCTACAACGAGAATGGACCAATTGAAATTCAAAAAGCTTTAATACAGAAGCACCCTATTCAAGTTATTGAAGGAAAAGGAGCTAAATTGCCATTTGTCTCTTCAAAACTTTATTACCGACATTTGCCCGAATGTTGTGATTCACAGAAAATGATTATCATGTTCGATTCGGCTCAACAGAGTGTACTGCTGCAGCTGTATTGCTTTTAGGGGTAAAGATCAAAGATATTCTACGTTTATTACCGGGCATGACTACTAGCAAATTTATAAATACTAGATGGAACCCATCAAAACTTGACAGAAAAAAATTACTATAGCAATATCAGTAAAATAAGCTTATTTATTATTTAAGAAGAGGAGAGTATGAAACAGTGTTTAAAAATTTTTCTCCCACTATTTTCGATGCAAACTCCTAACAATACATAAACAACTGTGTAATCCGTTTGAAATTACTGCCATATTCACCACTGCAAGAAAGAAAATTTCATGGACCATGAAGTATCGTACAAATAGTCTATTCTTACATCCATATCATAGTCAGTAAATAAAAGAACATAGTAAATAATGAACACACCTCTACCCCTGTGATGATACAACTGGGTGAGCTTCTATGCGCAAGTGCATTGCATCTACCCAAAGGCACCGTCGAAATTCGACGTTAAAAATATTTTTAAAAGTTTAAATAAAAAGTTTTAAAATTTCCTCTTTAATAATTGTTCGTTTCAAATCCATATATTCGAAAACGCCTCCATTGTTTTACACTAATCAATTTTTATGTAAAGGTAGAGAATTTTTTTTTTTACAATAATAATATGCAATTTGCAGATAAGGTAGATTTTTAATATTTTCAAGTGGTCATTTCTATGGTTTCTTCGGCCCGTTTCCATAATCAGGATGATTATCCCTCTTTCGCAATCAAGAATAGTTTCCCTCTTATACAGTGACATATCCAATGATTTTTAAAAAAAATAATAAAATACAATTCCTAGCATATTCTGATGCAACACATACATCAACGAATTCAACATGATATCAATCTTACGCTCAACATAAACTGAAAATCGGATTTTTTGTTGACATATTTCAGTTTAGCGCCAAAATGATCTTATGAATAATCTGATCTTATAATTTATCAAGATCCTTTTATTTTTCACTTTTTATGTTGGTTAGAGTAATCAATTTCCAACTGTGCCAACTTTCCCAGGGGCTATATCACATTATTAAAGCAAACTGATGCCCATTGTTGAGATAGATTTAAAAAATAATTCATGCTTGAAAATTATTTAAAAAGTCGTTAAACTAAGCGGCAGTTTTCAAATACATTTCATTCGAAAGTTAACATTTTTCTAATTGATGATGTAAGAATTGAAATTGTACGGTATTTAGAAGTGATGCAAACGCGATAAAAGCAAAAGCGATAGCGTCATTTGTTGTCACAATCGTTATACATTTCTAAAATATGCTACTGGGTTTTGGCTGGTGTCCAAAAATTTTGGCGTCGACAGAGAAATCCACAATGAAAGAAATAAGACCTTGCTGCTAATAAAGAACTTTTAAGTAAATTTATAATCATTGTTTTAAGCATTTTTTTTTAAATTTATAATAATAATAAAAAAAATTAACATGTAATCGAGGTATCCAATCAAGATGAAGTAATCAATATCCAATTCTAATCTTTATAATTAAGAATTGAAAATTTAGTTAAAATTACGCCAAGTTGATGCTATCATATAAATTTTTCTCTTTAGTTTTATCAGTCCAAAAATGCATTTCAAGCTACGCATAACGTCATTTTCACCAGCGCAAACTTTTCACACATACTTTATGTACGTTACTTTTATGTTTAACCCCCATCTATACAAATAAAAATATATTTTGTATTTAATTGTAAAGAAAAAATACCACCAACAAGTGGGAAAAATTCTACCTTACGGCAGAATATAGATTGGCCACCCACGGCTTTTATTGTTGAGATTTTTTCAGCCAAGTCTAACTCGTCAAAAAAAAAGTGTTTGTTAACATAAGCAAGCTTCTCCACTTTAGAATTTTGTTAACGCTCTAAGATTTTTTACGAGGCTGGCGGAATATATTAGGCACAAACACACCATGTTTTAAAAAGATTCAGTGGCGAAGTATTTTTAATAAATATAATAGTAAAAAGATGTGGCTCCAATGGGCTGAGACGTGGCGAGGTAGATGTTGTTTACAAATGTGCTGGCTTAATGACATCTTTTAAACTATTTTTTAATGGTTCAAGACACTTTAGCACTTAATAGATAACTTAAAAAAGGTAATGAAAAGTTCTATGACAGCAGCTTTTATGATGGATACAACTAAGAGAAATTGTTTAACAAATGATGAGTTAGCATTAATTGACGGGCTCTTGGAGAGCGGTGGGGGGAAGGGAGGGGGGAGCTATACAAAACACAAGTGCTCTACGAGACCTTTAAAATGAATCCTCACTTGCAATTGAGAGATGGGACTTTAAAAGTGATCCCCCTTTTTGCGCCCCTCTGATGGGCCCCCCTCGAGAGATACGTGAAAACGAGGGCGCCAAAAGAAGCGGGGTGAGGGGAGGGGAATACCTTTAGGAGGTTTAAAGCTAATTTTGGTGAAATTTTGGAGCTATCCGGCCCATAGGAACAAAGAAAATGCGAAAAACTAAAATCATTACGAAAAATTGGAAAAAATAAACAAGAAAAGTGCTCCTGACAGGAGACTGGAGAGAAGGAGGGGGAGAGTAGAACCAGACAAAAGTGCTTGATGAGATCAAACTTTTGATATGTTACATGACGGAGTTTGAACCCCTTGAATGTCTCCCCCGTGTGGGGGGGGGGTAACTCCGGTCCTATGGGAGATAGGGCCCCGGAACCATCTTAGAAATATCGGCCTCGACGAGTTTAACTTCGTTGGATCCTTTAGAAGAGGCCTACGCCCTCTGTGGGGCTTAAAGGGACTGAGAAAGATGGGAAAAACTAGAATTTAAAAAGAGAAAAATATGCTTCTTAATGGAAGGGGGGGGGGGAGTGAGAGGGCGAGAGTAGGACCAGACCATAGTGCTTGACGAAATTTATCTATTGATATGTTACATGAAGGGGTTTACATGGGGTTTACATGGGTAGGGGAGCACCTAAAAAGTCTTACTGAATCTTTCCCCTTCCGGAACTTACAAGAACTTATTCCCGGTGGGGGAGGGTAACTTCATTCCTATGGGAGATAGGGCCACGGGACCTCCTTAGAAATGTCCGCCACGACGAGTTTAACTTCGTTGGATCCTTTAAATGGGATCTGCGTCCGCTGTAGGGCAATTAGGTACTGAGAAAGGAAATACAAGCGGAAGTATCGGCATAATAAAGAGAGACAATTTGATTTTTAATATCGTCAGTAACAACCATTTATATAGCTATGTATAAAGGGTGTCCTCCTTTATATATGGAGTGGCTGTGACTTTTCATAAACATGAATTTTACTGTAGACTGAAAGATATAGCCCTGTGTGTAACTAAAAAAAAATAATATATATATATATATATATATTTATTTATTTAAAATGTCATACATGCCTTATAATTTGGCGATAAATCTTGGCCGCTTGACAGTTCATCCTTGGAAGCCGCTATAACACGAAAATACCAAATTTACAATATATTAATGAAAACAGAAACAAAAATATTTCATGTTTGGTGGCTGCTATAACATGAAAGTACCAAATTTCTTCTTTGTTTTTCGTATCTGATAATTTTCATCTATCCTTTTTGTAATTTTAACATTTTTGTAACGATTTTATTCATTTCTGTTGCCTATTCAAAGAAAAATTCTTCTAAAGTTACCGAATTTCGTTAAAAACGATTAAAAAATTCTTCTAAAGTTACAGAATTTCGTTAAAAACGGTTAAAATAGTAAAATGCGAACATCGTTTTTTCCATTCTCGACCGAAAGCAACAACCGTTATCATTATCTTTTTACGCGTGAAGGTTTCGCTAGGTACTCCATTGTGAAGTTTGGTAATTTTTGAAATTCATTATTTGAAAAACGGCATAATCATTCGATTTGAAATTTATATCAAGAAAAATACAATTTCTTACCTTACTAATGCAGTTTGCCTAACAATTTTGTGACAAATATTTTTATTTGAAAAACGGCATAATCATTCGATTTGAAATTTATATCAAGAAAAATACAATTTCTTACCTTACTAATGCAGTTTGCCTAACAATTTTGTGACAAATACTTTTCGAGCTATTAATTTTTTCAGTAACTTCAAATGTTTCATTTTCTGAGATTAACCTGTGGCGACGATGGTTTTCTGTGACTTTTCATAAACATGAAAAATGATAGAGATTGAAAGAATAAGCCACCCTGTGGGCGGCTAATAAATTTATAATGCATAAAGATAAAATAAACCCAATGGGCAATGTTCCTGTGACGTCACAAGAAATATTATTTTTTGTTCGCTTATCAAAGTAAAGTGCACGCGAATAAATATTTTTACCGAAATTTAACTTACAGATTAAAAAAATTCGGCCAAAAAGCCACGTATCTGAAAATTTTCAATATTTCTTTTTTATCCTCGGACCAATGAAAGTAATGCGATTGCCACCAATTTGAAGGAATTAAAATAAAAACATTTAAACTTAAAATTCTGCTAATTAATAAAAGTATTGAACAAACGAATGCACGATAACAAATCTGTGGCCAAATATCTTTAATTTAAAATAAGAATCATGTAATTTGATGCAGTAGTTTTTTCTTACGAATTGTCGAAAGAAAACAGCGTTTTAAATATATAGATGTTGAGATTCATATAGACTCCCGTTATCATGAACTCGCAGCGAAAGCCAAAAAGGCCATGATATTTCAATCTTTTGACTAGTAACCAAACCAAAAAGCGAGAAAGAGAGGTGCACACACTGAAGATTGGTTGTTCAACGGTTAATTGATATAGTTTTGTTTATTGCAAAACAAGACATTGCATACCTAGGGGATAAAGCTGAAGGGGCTTATACACTTGACGCTGTAGATAATCATGGTAATTTTCTCGAACTGGTCATGTTGGTTGCAAATTATGATGTGATTTTACAAAATCATGTCACAAAGTATATGGAAGACAGCAAAGAGTACAAACTGAAAATAATGAACAAATGAAAAGCCACAGAAAAGTTAACTAAAAGACTGACTGGACGAGGCTCTTTGTTGACATTATTGTCAAAAACTTTTATCAACAAGCTACTTAAAGTAATTGGTATGAATATTATTTTGAAAGAACTTCATGATAGCATAATATTTAGTGTGATAGTAGATAGTACTCAAGATGTAGCTGTTATGAACCAATTGGGAATTTGTGTTTCCTATGTCGTTCAAGGGAAGATATATGAACGTGAAAGATTTTTAGAAATAACAGCAGTCGATGATTCATGTGGATTGACTTTGTACGATCTAGCCAAGCTACGATCTAGCCCCAAGTGTGGCATTTCAACATCAAATATTATTGCTTGTTTATTTGACGGAGCTAACATTATAAAAGGCTGTTATAACGGCCGACAATCTCAGTTTAAAAAGGAAAAAAGATCTTATTTACACTCACTGTTTGTATGAGACACGTACTGAAATTGGTAGTAGCTGATTCAACAGTAACGTTGCTCCCAGCAGAAAACTTAGTTGGATTGGTGGATGAATCTGCTGTTTTTCTAAGCTCGTCTTACAAAAGAATGGCCGTATGGGAGGGAAATAAAAAGTAAACATATTGCACACGAAAAACTGTACAGCTTGCAAAAAATAGGAGACACAAGGTGGTGGATCAAACAAAAAGCTTTTTCTTCAATTATCGATGAGGGATTTTTAAAACTGAGGAAAGTGCAAACGCAGGGAAACTATTCCATTTTATTAAAATTTTAAAAGAAATATCAAATTGAAGTTTTGACTGCAAATCTAAATTCATGGCAAGTAATTTGATCCGTCAATGGTCTAAATTGGAAAACATATTTATGTCGATTGTTTAACTAGATATGTTTATTTTTACATCTTCTATTTCAAAATATTTACAAAGTAAAACCATTGACTACATTCTACAGCCTGGAACATGCTAGAGTAGCTGCTTCAACAAGTAAGGGATAAAAGAAATGATAAACACTTTCAGACTCTATATTAAAAAAATATATATTATGCAAGTACAGTTAATAGCAAATTAGAAAATAACAGTATTGATGTAGAAGTAGAACTAGATTTCAAGGAAAAAATACTTCAAAGAAAAATACACCTGGTGAAAATTCAATGGACGAAGCTCCAGGAATCTCAACTGCTCATACTATAAATAGGTCCTTTTCAGTGTTTTAGATTGTGTCAGAACAAGTATCTAAGAAAGATCAAGCACAAACAAAGAAATTTTTGAAGATTGTTCCTGGTTAGACACAAAGAAATTTAATGAAATCGCAATTTTTGTTAATTTTCCTACGGAAGTCCTTTGTAGCATTTCTAAACTTTGTAAAATTGAAAGAAGTCGGTTATTGATAGAGCTGAAACAATTTTCAGTTCAGTATGAAAGTTTTACAATGGCTGAACAAACCAACATTGAAAGAAAAGAAAAGAAAATGAATCGAGCTAAAAAAAATCTCAGAATAAGATGATGTCACCTGTGGTCAGACAAATCACCTGTGAAAGGTGTTTTCGAAACTTAAAATAGATAAAATCGACTTAGATCTACTTTAAGCTAAGACCTTATGTCCAATCTTCTTTCAGGAATGTAGAAAGGGACTTAGTATATAACTTGGATAAAGATGTTATTATAGATGAAGTAGACAGGATCAGTGAAGAATTAACAAAAAAAAACTGTTACGTTAGTAAACAGCCGTTCACAATCACATAATCTTTCTTAGTTCGCTGTATCTGTACCAAGGTATTGTAGAGTTATTTTTCTTTTTGTTATAAAATCTGTTTTAAAATTTGTCACAATGAAATCAAAATTAAAGAGGGCATTGTTTTCTTTCAATATAATTGGTTTTTTATTACCATTGTGTCCCTTTTTAATATTTGCTTAGGTATTACAGTAGGATTTAGATTATTATGGCTTCAACACTGTGATTTGGTTGCCTAAAACTAAAAATATTTCTCAATCTCATTTTTAAGTAATAATTAATAATCCACTCGTAATTAATTATTGTACTTATTTTTTCTAGCGTGGAACTAGTTTAGGTACGGTATATAAAAATAATATATTTATTGTGAAAGTAAGTAAACTATATCAGAAAAATCTTGCTTATTTACTCAACTATTTTCCAAGTGACAAAATAGCTAAATGTGGTGTAGGCATGTATGCCTAATTTTCAAATCTTAAATATTCTAACATTCTATTTCCTCTAAATTCCCTTGTGTAAGGGGCCCCTTTTCAGTTTCTAGCCGAGGGCCCCCAAATGAGCCAGTCCGGGCCTGCCCAGAGGAATCTCTTTTTAATGATATAAATCTTGTTAATCCTCCAAGTCGAGAAAGCAACTCAGGGCACATTTGACCCCCCCCCCCCCCGTATCTGTGCGCTGGAGTATCCCAAAATTTTGAAACTTCGTTTATCTAGGGCAGGCCTGTCCAACCTTTCAAAGAGCAGGGGCGCACTTCAGCTGCTAGCAAGCAATGAAGGGCGCCATTATTCACATGACTCAAAAAATGCGACAATATTATCTCACTGTAAGTGTTAGACACAGACACGCACACACGTCTTATCAGTGTCACCAATCTATCGTGTTTTTTTTTTATTATTATTCAAAATATCTACCACTATTTCCGAATAGTGTTCTTCGCTTTTTCTAATCTCTGAATATCTGAAATTAAACAAATCTATGATTACTATAGGGAAATAGTGGTAGATATTTTGAATAAAAAACAAGCTAAAATGGCAATTATGAATCTTAAACGATGCCCATATATCTCACAATGGGTAGCCATAAGGCCCCGTTACGATTCAGGAATTCCATGTAAAAATAATTTTCAGAATAATAATAAAAAGAAAACACGAGTTCTAGAAAACTTAGAAGAGCATTTTTTCTGAGAACAACTATCTCCAAAATGTTTGCTGCTAAAGAAGCCAGAGACTTTAATCGCGTTTAGCCAGAAATATGCAAAATTAATTTGCATACAAAAAACTCTACTAATATTATAAGAAAGCAACCTTTAAAATGGGTTTTTATTTTTAAGAAAATCTAGTAAATAAAAATATTCGAAAGGGCGCCAAGAAAACTTTCAAGGGGCGCCATGTTGGACAGCCCTGATCTAGGGTATGTGGCACACAGAACTAAAATTTAAAATTTCACGTTTCTGCCTTTTCTAGTTCAGACGATATATGAGCTCAAAGTTTCGATTTTTTGTCACTCACTCACTCATGCGTCATCAAAAAGATTAGGAACATCCCATAGCCCTAGAAACTTGAAATTTGGAATAAAGGTATAGTGCTTAGGATTCAAAGAAAGGAAAAATGATAAACACCCGGGAAATTCGAAAACAAAAACATTAGAAAATTCCAAAAATTCCAACAAAATTGAAAATTGATTTTGTAGTCTTAGAAACTTACAATTTGGTGTGAAGGTAGTGGTTTAGGATTCAGAAAAATAAATAATTAAAAACACAATAAAAATCGAAAAAAAAAATTAAAAAATTGAAAAAAATCGAAAAAAATTGGAAATTTGAAAATAGCTTGATTTTGTAGCGCTAGAAACTTGAAATTTAGAATAAAGGTAGTATTTACGATACAAAAAAAAAAAAAAAAAAAAAATTAAATCCAGAAAATTCGAGAAATCGACAAATCCTAAAAAAATTGAAAAAATGAAAATAATTCGATCGTTTAACTTTAGAAACTTAAAATTGGGCTTAAAGGTAGTGTTTAGGATTCAGAATAAAGACAAGTTAAAAACAGAATAAAAATCGAAAATAAAATTTGAAAAATTTGAAAATAACTCTATTTTGTAGCGCTAGAAACTTGGAATTCCGAATAAAGGCAGTATTTAGGATACAAAATAAAGAAAAATTAAAAAAAAAAAAAATCTGGAAAAAAAATTGAAAATTCGAGAAAAAAAAATCGAAAATTTGAAAAATTAACAAAAAATCGAAAAATTGAAAAGAATTCGATTTTGTAGTCTTAGAAATTTAAAATTTGGTTTAAAGGTAGTGTTTACGATTTAATAAAAGGAAAAATTAAATTCCGAAAATGAAATCGAAAAATTGAAATATTTGTAAAAAATCGAAAAATCAAAAATAATTCCATTTTGTTGTCCTAGAAACTTGAAATTTGGCATAAAGGTAGGATTTAGGATACAAAGAAAGAAAACATTAAAAAATCCAGAAATTTCGAAAAAAAAGTAAACATAAAAAAATTCGAAATAAAAAATCGAAAAAGTTTGATTTGTTTGAATTTTCCGTAATTTTTAATTTTGTTTTTATTTTTATCCTAAAAAGTACTTTTATGCCAAATATCAAGTATCTAGGGCTGCGAGTAATACCTCAGATCGATTGCACCTTTCCTGGAAGGGACTCAGATACCCTCCCCCCGTCCATATCTTTGTGCTAGAGTCGCCCAGAAACATGAAACATTTTCTAGTTCATAAACTAGATCAATTTAGAGTAATCAGATGTATCAATCAAATTACCTGCGTCAGCGAAACGTATACATATAAACAAAATAAATATACTTAGCAAAGGACAAACACTGTAAATTTCTATAAAGATCTTATGTCTTTAATCTAAGCATTTAGATATGTGGTTATTGAAAATAGTTTAATTACACAAAGGAAATCAATAATTTTTAGTTATCTGGAGGCAAGGCAGTGCATCCGCTAAGTCGAGAAAGCACAGCCGTAAGCATATTTTCTGGAAGCAACTCAGGGCACTTTTGACACCCCACCGCTACATACACTCACCGATCATCAAAAAGATATGGGGCATCCCATAGCCCTAGAAACTTGAAATTTAGAATAAAGGTAGTGTTTAGGATACAAAAATAAGAAAATATTAAAAAATCGAATGGAAAAATCGAATAAAAGAATCGAAAAATTCGAAAAAAAAAATCATAAAACTGAAAATAGCTCGTTTTAATTTTGTATCTTAATTTGTATCCTAAACAGCACTTTTATGCAGAATATCAAGTATCTAGGGCTGCGAGTAATACCTCAGATTCCCCCCTCCCCATAACTTAGTGCTTGCCTAGGAACCTGAAACGTCTTTTTATCTACAAGACTTTGAAAACGGAACTAAAACTCCAAATTTTTGGTACCTACAAATAATAGGGACAGAGTGTGGGCTTAGCGAAAACTTTCGATGATATCCAAAAAGAGCTCAAAGTCAAGAAAAGGAGGATTACTTACAAAAAGAAGTGCAGAGTAGCGCTCTGAGGTTCTACCACTGAGCTACAAGGTAAGTGAGGATAACTCGGCACATCTCTCACTCTTATATAAGTCGGACAGGCTGCAACCGCAGCACAAGATGAAAACTGTTATCCAGAGCACACAAACCCTGTGGCAAATTTTAGACATTTTAAAGCCACACAAAGTCCAGAATCGATCAACACATACAAGTAAATTTCAATTAATTTTTCAATTAATGTTGGATGACAGTTTCCAGCTTGTGCTGCTGTTGCAGTCTGTCCGACTTGTATAAGAGTAAGAGATGCCGAGTTGGGATATCGTTCCTTGTAGTTCAGTGGCAGAGCCTCAGAGTGCTAGTCTGAGGGCCCGGGTTCGATTCCCGGCTTAGACATTTCCCCCTCTGTCAGCTTTACGCTCAGTTTAGCAATAAGAAATCCACTCGTTTGTTACTCATTAGTTTCGGGCGAATGTCACTCCTAAAAAATATTAACTGAAATTTACTTGTTTATTTAGGCATCTTTATTAACCCTTTAACGTTCATTGGTTTCCCCACGAAACCACAAAATTTTAATTACGAAATTCAACAATGACAGCAGAATTTTAATAGAAATGTTTTCCATTTATTATGTATGTGAAATATCGCTTTTTTGTTATATACAAATAAATTTTATCATAATTTCCGGTGTCAATAATTTATTTCAACATTTTAGCAATTGAAGTGCTTTATCCGTTAAAGGGTTAAACGGCGAAGTTATGTTAAATTATTCTGGAAATGTTGGAAAGTGTTTCATAATCTGTGCTTGACGTGTGATTTTTCTTTCTTGTGGATATTTAGGATGAGTTTGAACTTTTGTAAGAATGACAATAAAAAAGGGATAAGTATATACAACAGCAAACAAATCTTACTATTACTTTACTGTTGCATAATATCTAATTTGTTTTTCAGCATAATTCAAATTTTATTGAAGCACAAAAAAAAAGAAAAAAAATCATAATGAAGTTCTCATGATATCCAAATAATGATAAAAAATTTGCATTACAGAGTTGCCAAGTCTCCGGATTTTTGCGCACCAGTAATTTTTTAGAGAAAATGTTGTTCTTTTAAATCGCAAAATGCTCCGATTAAACAAAACAACATTTTCTGTACTAAATTACTGATATCCAAAAAGCCGGAGACTTGGCAGGTCTGGCATTATATGAAGCAGGACTTTCGACAATGTTCTTCTTGTCCGCTCATTCGGAAATAAGTGTTATCTTTTCTACCCACAGCTACGAATCTGATTTTTATGACTTACATTAATTTAGAAATATAAATAAACAATATGAAGACGTAATTAAAAAAATATATATATCTCCGAAGTGACTTGCGAAATTTTATTTTAATGAAAGAATAAGTCAGGAAAATCTTTTCACCAATGAAAAAAGGATGTATACTTCCAGTTAAAAATAGGACTTCTACGCAGCTGGTTATCTCCGCATTACCCCCCACTTACCCTGACCAATGATTTCATTTTAACTATGGTTTGTCCTCTCACTTATCATGAATTATTATAATGATAACAGTAATTAGCATAATATAATAAATATAATAAATAATATAATAAATATAATAAAGAAAATAATATTTTCTGCAATGTGTTTTACGGAAGCAAAGAGCACCGAACCTGGTACGTATAAAGTGATGATAATATATATATGGTACATTTGTTGTTGAAAGATTGTAGATCAATGAGTTATTGGTAATTAATAAATGATGAAATCTTTATTTATCATACATATTTCTAATTCATTTTATAACTTGATTATATAATATTAAATGCTTATAATCGCGATAATATTTAACTATGTGCTCTAATAGTTTGGTTGTTAAAGTATCGCAAGCAATAGAAAACGACTTATTTTTTATTAATGATTCGTTTCTTTGTATATTTTTTAATTTGGTTATAACAATAATGTGTACTTATAATCGTACTAATGTTATATTTTGCAAAAGTATCGTAGGTAAATAAATAGTAAATGAATATTATAAGTAGTATTGTAATAGTTAGCAATAGTATAATATTAATAATATTAAGTAATAATATTAAGTAGTAGTACAGTATTATAATAGTAAATGAATATTATAAGTAAATAAATTATTTTTAGCTATAATTTAGTTTTTCAATTAATTTTCAATTTGGTTGAAAAGTACTACGATTTTTATAATCGTTTAGTAATACTTCATATTGTACTAATATTTTATTTTGCTGAAGTACTGAATGCATTAGTAAATAAATAATATTCTTTTTATATAATTTAATTTATTAATTCTTTTTTATTTTTGTCATACAATACTGTATTTTTATAATATCAGCAATATTTTATTTGCTGAAGTATTGCAAGTTATCTATGTGTTTTTTCTCACTTATCGAACAAATGTTTTCATTAGCTAAGATTTATCCTTTCACTTACTACGATTGATTATAATAATAATAGTATAATTAGCAGTATATAATAAATCGAAGATAAAGCAAAATTCTGCGGTGTATTTCACGAAATCGAAGAACACGGAACCTGGTACGTATAAAGTGGTAATAACACTTTATTTTGTTGAAATATTGAAAACTGTGTTGTCGATTCTTTTATTGTATGCGTTCTTTTATTTAAAACAAGCTGACATGCCCAGCGTTTCCCGGGCCCATGATAAAATTAAACAAACCTAAAGTTTGTATGATTTTATATCTTTAACCCGATTTAGTATGAAATTATATATTTAAAAGTCTGCACGAGTGAGGAAAATCCTTTATTCCCACTTTCAGCCGATAGAGGGTGTATTCTGATATAAACGAACATCCGACAGGTGTTTCCTCTGCCTGCGGCACCATATAGTACGCTTGCAGTGCACACGCTGGAAAATCTTTTAATTCCACCTTCCGCCGCCAGGGGACTCTGTTCCAAAGAAACCACCTTCCAAACGAAACCCCGACACGTGTCCCCGCTGCCTCCGGCACCGCATAGCAGGCGTGCTGCGCGCGCGCTTCAAAATCCTTTAGTTCTACTTCCCACCTCCAGGGGGTGCCATCCGACATGGGTACCCGTTGTATCAAAGGAGTTGAATGAACCAATTCCTGTCGAAATCGGGCCCATAGAACTCGAGAAAATGATGCACCCCCTGGCGGTGAAAGATGGAACTAAAATCTGTAACGCGATCGAAAACCAATCAAACCCCGTTGGGATCGGGCCCATAGAACCCGAAATAAGAATGCAAGTGGTCAAGAACAAATCATTTACTTTGATTGTTGGTATACATCAAGTAAATACGGGTTGTGAAGATAATGCAAAACGAAATTAATTGTTTGTTCTTCGAATCAGGATCTTTTTCATACTAAAATTTCACTGTCACTTATTTTTAATAATAAATTCTCGTTGATTTTACACTTCAATAAAAAGTTCAGATAGATAAAACTAACAAATTATTTATTATAACCAAGCAAAAGCCTGGTTCAGAAACTCGGATATACCGCCGAGAACTCGGTTCGGAATTACATCACATCTCAATCAGAATTAAAACTGAAAAACAACAAACGCAAGGGTTACAATAACTATTATTGGCGACGCCTAATCTCGCCAATCAAAACAACAGAAAGGGGGATTTTACACACTGCCCCCGGATGAACAATTACTATTGTTCATCATTCAAGTTAAATTTCTAAAAAATTTCAAACTACATTGATAAGATAAAAATAGAACATACTTACAATAAGGAGATTACACAAAATCAATGTTTTCACAGGAGTAAATACTGAAACTAAAATATACAAAATAATAGGATTAGAACTTTAATAGAAAGAAAATAAAAATAAAATGTTCATGATAATGTTCATTTTTAGTCTATAATATCCAGTTTCAGTTTGTAAATCAATTGGACTGGTCTTCTTATCACACGGGAAACAGTCTGAATGGCACAAGATCTAATTTTCGAATCTCTTCCTAAAAACATTTCTGTAATTCGTCTACATTTCCACATGTGCTTTGGAGTTTTATCCTCATTAATTAACACAACATCTCCAACTTTGAATTCAGTTGGAGTTTTGACCGGAACTGTAAAATTAGCAGAACGAAGTTCTAGTAAATATTCCTGCCTCCAACGTTTCCAAAAATGGTTTAAAACTTGATCTCGATATCTCAAAATTTTTGTCAGTGTTATTTTATTCGATTTAGTTTCTGAAACACAATGAAGATCTGGTAGAGAATTTATTCGCTTGCCGATCAAAAAATGAGAAGGTGTAAGTGGAATCGGTTCACTGTTTTCTTCATAGACATACGTCAATGGACGACCATTAATCACAGCCTCAATTTCGGTCAAAGTGGTTTGAATTTCTTCAAATGAGAGACAAGATCTACCGAGAACTTTCTTCAACGGAGTTTTTACCGAACGAACCATTCGTTCCCAAAATCCCCCCCACCAACTGGCTCTTGGAACAATAAATTTCCAAACGATCTTATTTTTATTAAAATATCGTAAAACTTCAGCTTTTGATATTCGGCTCCAAACTTCTCTAAGTAAATTATCTGTTTTGATAAAAGTTTTCGCATTGTCACTATACATAGTTTTACATATTCCTCTTCGAGCTATAAAGCGTTTAAATGCTAAAAGGAAGGTTTCAGTAGATAAATTCGTACATAATTCGAGATGTACTGCTCTAGTGACTGCGCACGTGAAAAGAACGATGTAAGCCTTTTCTTGGCCAGTTTTTGCTTTAACATAAATAGGACCTGCAAAATCCACAGCACAGATCTGGAAGGGAGGGGGGGGGGGATTCTATTATACGATCTTTTGGTAAAGGTGCAATTTCCTGCTTTCCAGGAGAAGCTTTAAATTTTGTACAAATGAGGCATTTTTTCAGTACGGATTTTATCAATTTTCGTGCTCTAATTATAAAATATTTTTCTCGTAAATGAGCTAATGTAGTTGTGATTCCATAATGGAAAACCTTTTCATGGGCATTCTGAATCAACAATTTTGTGAAAGTACTGCCATTTGGAAGTATAAAAGGATGTTTTTCCCTTTGAGAAAATTCTGAAAATTGTAATCTGCCCGATACAATCAGTAAATCATTCTCGTCTAATTTTGGATTCAGATTATACAATGCTGAATCTTTATCGATGGGCTTTCCCCTTTTCAAAAAGTCAATTTCGCGATTAAATACAGATAACTGAGTTTGTTTTATCCAATAAATTTCTGCCTTTTCAATTTCTGGAGCTGTCAGCTCACCTGAAATTTTAGTTTTAATTTTGTTGATATTATTTAAAAATCTTAAAATCCATGCTGTGATGTTAAGTATTTTTGAAATATTTCTAAAATTTTCTAATTTTAACAATGATTCTGGAGGTACAACACCTACTATACAAGATATTTGGTCAGAACTCAACTTCGATGATTTTCTTTCATTCAAAGTGCTTTGATTTAGGATGTTTACGTTAAATGGTACCTTTTCAGGTTTTGGCCAACTGTCCTTTGGTAATGATAACCATTCTGGACCATAGTACCATAATTTATTTTTAGTGAGGTTATGTAAATTCTCGCCTCTAGTAAGAAGATCACTCGGGTTGTCCTTACCCTTGGATATATTTCCACAATTTCGGATCAGTCAAAGACTGTATTTCTACAACCCTGTTAGCCACAAAGGGCTTCCAATTATTGGCTGATCCTTTTATCCAGTATAACGTAATAGTGGAATCTGACCAGATATGCATTTCCAAATTTTGAAAATTAAATACATTTTTTAAAGATTTAGACATCCTAGCAGCTATTAATGCCCCCATTAATTCAAGACGAGGGATTGTCAAACACTTAATCGGGGAAACTCTAGATTTTGCCCAAATAAGACTGGTCATAATTTCATTATTACTTGTGATATATCGTAAATAAGCTACAGCCCCATAAGCCTTAGGGCTGGCATCGGAAAAAATATGAATTTCAATTGGGTCCGAAAATTCTAAGCCCTGCGGAAAATATTTGCGGGGAACCTCAAATTTATCTAAATGTTCGATTTCTGAACACCAATTTTCCCATTCAATTTTTAAATCATCAGGGAATTTTTCATCCCATTCCAAACCCCTTTTCCATGTTTCCTGTAGCAAACTTTTCATACGAATAGAAAATGGTGCGATGAATCCAATCGAATCAAAGATTTTT
Organism: Maratus michaelseni; assembly: GCA_963931845.1. Taxonomy (NCBI): domain Eukaryota; kingdom Metazoa; phylum Arthropoda; class Arachnida; order Araneae; family Salticidae; genus Maratus; species Maratus michaelseni. The sequence goes on along the minus strand of OZ007594.1, from coordinate 50,861,496 downwards.
AACATGGCTTTAAGAACAACGCGTTTTGTTGGATTAAATTTCCATTCATCAGGAAAGGATTGTACATCAAAACGTAAAATATCCCAATTGGTATCCCATAATAATCCCAAAATTATAATCCAAAATTATAATCCCAATATTAATCCAACTAAGCGTAGCTAGAGTATTTTCATGTTAAAATTTGCTTTATCTGTTTGACTACGGACCGAGACATATACAATGTATATGTATATTATACATACCATTGACAGATTGCGGGGGGGGGGGGGGTGCCGCTAGTTTCTTTTTTCTATTTCAAAGGGCCTCCTACCACTTTTCTAAACTATAATCCTTGCTATATATTTCTTTTAAATGCTATAAAAGGTGTAAATTAACAACATAATACAAATTAAAATAACTTTTATTAGGTTGTTTGACATGTTTTAATTCACTCCGAGTCATTTTCAAAAAAAAAAAAAGAGAATATTCCATAATTGCACATTATTTAAAATGCTGTCGTTTAATTTTCATGCACTTTTTTAAAAATTACGCACGTTATCTTTTATTTTTACTTGGTTGTTTATTTTCATATCTGTAACCATGGAGTAATTCGAGCCACAGTTTCGGTAAGTTAAAAGATGCGTCATCGCTACATATTGTATTTTTGTGTGTTAGTGTCTCTATGGTTTCTCTTATTATGGATGGATAGTATAGACTAGAGGAAAAAATTATTTTATTTTCATTGAAATTTATTTGGATGGTTTCTTCTTGATATAATCTTGTCAGGGTTGTGGTTTTTCTATTATACTTAATATCAGTTATATGCTCCTTTCTTCTGTAACTAAATTTCCTGCTGGTCATGCCAATATAGTAATTCTTGGATCCGTCTTCTTTAATAAAAGGTATTTCATATTCTCCTGAATAATTCTCAAAATTAATTGGGTCAATCTTACTGCAAATGATATTCTTTAATTTCTGAGTTGGTTTGGCTGTTAAGCATATATTGAAACGTTTAAGGCTGTGTTTTAATTTTTCAAAAAAGCTTAGATAATATTGAAGAGTATAAAGTTTGTATTTTTGCGAATCAACTTTCTTTTCTGGTTTCTTATTATTGGCGATATCCATGATTAACTTATTAATATGGTGTACTTTAAAACCATTATTACAAGCAATTTTACGAATATTATCTAATTCGTTATTCAATTTATTTTCAGTACTTACTGTAAAGGCCCGTCTTATGAAAAATCTGTACGCTGAAATTTTGTATGTAAATGGAGAGCATGTGTTATTTGGTATGGTAGATTGGTTAGCCATATTTTTTCGGAAAACAGCTCTGTCGATAGATTTATTTGTTCTGGTTAACATTATGTCAAGGAATGGAAGACTTTTATTATGTTCAATTTCAATAGTGAATTTAATGTTATTGTCAATTGAGTTTAGCTGATTTATAAATATTTTAAGTTCAAGACTATGCTGCCATATTATAAAAATATCATCAACATATCTGAGCCAAGTGTGAGGCTTTAACCCTTTTTTCCTGACGGTACTTATAAGTACCACTTTAACCCCTTCGCGACGAGCGTCTTTTACAGAATTTTTAATCTGTTACCACCGGTTTTTCAAATGAGAAATTTTCACCTAATTGAATCGCAAAAATGCTATGATTAGATAGGGAAAACTTTACAAAAAAAATAACTGGTGGGAACAATCGAGAATTCTGAGCATCTTATAAAGTAGCTGGAAAATTAATTCAGGATATAAAGGGTTAAGTCAAATGTGCCAAAAACTTTAGTTTCCAATGGGCGAAGAGTATGTTCAGCTAATAATCCTGAAATAGGTGACCCCATTGGGGCTCCATGATTCTGCTTGTAATATTTACCATTAAATGTGAAATAGTTATTATGAATGATTAGATTAAGTCATCTTTTTATTGTTAATTTCATATCATTATTAAAGTCTTCTATCTGTTCAATATCATCACAAATCTTATTACATATACTACATGCGTGTCAATTGATGGATACAAGGACGCATTGTATCCATTGCATACATACAATGATTCATTGTAGCATAATATCAAGATTAGCCATTATATAATTATTTGGCAATTGTATATGTTTGATTTTTTGAATGAAATCTTCCGTTGATTTCATAGTTAAAGTAGAATCTGGTAAAATATCTCTTAAGATGGGAAAATAAACTTTTTCTAAAAAATAAGTCCGTCCAGAGCACTTTGTAACTATAGGATGTAATGGCATGTTGCTTTTATGATCGTTTCGCCTTCCAATAATCCTAGGAATAACAGCTAGTTTTTGTACTTTTAAAATTTTCTTCATAAATATGGACCAAGTTCCATTTTTAATGATGTCATTGACCTTATACACTGCTCAAAACAATTAAAGGATATTTGAAGTTTTATATAAAATAAAGATATAAACGAAATTTTTTTTGCCGAAAATAGAAGAAGAGAATCACAAATGCAAATTTTTCTGGTTTTCAAACTGTGGAGTATGCAAATTTTGAGTTCGACGTCAAAAACGTCGCTTCAGCGGCAGCGAATGAAATTTGACTTTCAACTGGATAAAAGAGAATGAAGACAAGGATGATCGGCATTCAGTGATTGCTTTGTTTCCATGAGTACGATGTCTCAGCGAAGTCATTTGACAGATTCAGAAGCTTGGAGAATTGTTGGTAGGTTAGAAGGGGGCCAAACTCAAGCCGAAGTAGCGCAAGCCATTGGAGTGTCACAAAGTGTCATTTCCAGGATCTGGAACCGTTTTTTGGAGAGTGGATGTGCAGGCCGAAGACCAGGGAAAGATCGTAGAGGGGCAACAACGCCCAATGAAGATCGGTATTTAGCGTTAACAGCTCGGAGACACCGAAACATGAACGCTACTCTTCTCCTACAACATCTTCGCTCGGCTACAGGCACCACGATTTCAACTCAGACTGTCCGAAACCGGCTCCATGCTGTAGGTCTGTATGCTCGCCGACCGATGGTATGTGTTAGATTAACATCAAGGCATCGTCGCGACCGCAGGGAGTGGGCAACCGAGCATGTCAACTGGAGGAGAAATGAATGGAGCAATATTCTGTTTTCTGACGAGTCCCGTTTTTCTGTGCACCCGGATAATAGGCGTATTTTCATCTGGAGGGACCGTGGCAGTAGGAATAATCCTGCGTTCGTGCACGAAAGTGTCAGATTTGGCGGTGGAGGAGTGTTGGTGTATGGTGCCATCTCCATTGACGGGTGCACTGACCTCTACATCATTCGAGATGGAGCTCTGACTGGTCGCCGATATAGGGATGAGATCCTCAGACCTATTGTAGTCCCTTACGCTGCAGCAATCGGAGATAACTTCATTTTAATGGACGATAACTGCAGGCCACATCGTGCAAACCTGGTGGAGGATTTCCTTTTCGAGGAAGGAATCGTTCGAATGGAATGGCCAGCGTGTTCTCCAGACATGAATCCAATCGAGCACGTTTGGGACGCTCTAGGAAGACGAGTTTCTGGCCGCCAACAACCCCCACAAACTCTCCAAGAACTGGAAAGAGCTCTTCTGGAAGAGTGGGGCAGAATACCCCAACTCGTCATTAGTAGCCTCATTGAGTCCATGCCTCAAAGGTGTTCAACGTTGCTGGCCGCCCGTGGAAACCATACCCCCTACTGAAAATTATTTTCTTTGAAGAAAACACCTTTTCTTATTCTTTTTTTCTCATATGCACAAAATGTGTTTTTTTCCTTTTGTACACAAATGCGCAATAAAATGCATTTTTTTTCTGCCAAACATGTGTAATTTATTCTCATATAACCTACTATGTCTGTCGACCACGTATCAATCAGCTAAAAAGTTTCCCAGATACAAAATCCACCTAAAACTGCAATATCCTTTAATTGTTTTGAGCAGTGTAGTTGATTAAATTAATTGGATCTTTTTTAACTTTTTCACAATTCATTTAATGCAATTTTCCATCTTATTTATACAGGGTGTTTCTAAACTCATGGTACAAACTTTAAGGGTAGGTAGAGCACACAGTAACAATCATTTATTGTATAGGAATGTATGGGACCAAGTGACGCATTAAGGTAAAAACACCAGGGGGCAATTAGACCCCTTTTTTAATTTTCAAAATTTCTCATTCATACCAGAAAATTTTTATTCTATCCTTTTGGTGACATTTCATAATTACTTAACAATAAAATTCTTCTTTGAAAATTTTTGGTATGAAATCGAAATTTTTGAATTAAAAAAAAAGCGCAAAACTGGCAAACTTATCAAACGAAATACATGAATAAAAAAGATAAAATGTTTATTTACAATATAGTTTACAAGTAAATAATAATTCATACAATAATATTACAATAAGTGTTCAAAATTGCGCCCACCAACTGTGATACATGCTTCGCAGCGTCGGTGGAACGATTGGCGTACACTTCTAAAGATGTCAGGCATTTCCCGCACAAGTGCAGCAGCTTCGGATATGCGAGATACTAGATTTTCGTTTGAGTCAACTGGAGTCTCATAAACAAGACTCTTCAGATGTCCCCATAAAAAGAAATCAAGGCTCGATAAATCAGGAGATCGCGGTGGCCAATCCATCGCGTCCCAAATGTGGCATTCAGGTAACTGCACACATCAGTGGTGAAGTGCGCGGGCGCTCCATCATGTTGAAACCACATCCGGTTACGAATGGCGATCGGAACATCTTGCAGCAGTTCTGGTAAAACCTGTTGCAAAAAAAAAAATAAGGTAACAGCGACCATCCAGCCTCTTTGGTAGTAGGTATGGGCCAATCAAATAATTATTAACAATACCCGCCCACAAATTCACAGAAAATCGTTGTTGATAAGCATGTGGCCGCGTTGCATGTGGATTATTGGTTGCCCAAAGATGGAAGTTGTGCGCATTAAATACACCCTCGCGTGTAAATACTGCCTCATCTGTAAATAGAATATGAGCAGTAAAGTCTGGCTGCAATACATGTTGCTGCAAAACCCACTGGCTAAAGTGCAACCGCAGAAGATAGTCTTCCGGATTCAAATTTTGTACACGTTGGAAACGGAAGGGATGAAATCGATTTTCATTTAACACTCTCTAAACGGTCGGATGACTCACATCTAAAATCTGTGCAACAGCTCTTGTACTTGATTCGGGTCTTTCACTCACAAAATTCAAAATAATTTCTTCCAGGCTTGCACTGCGTACAGCTCTTTCTCACCCAGTTTCCTGTCTAGTGACGTGGAAAGAACCTGTTTCAGAAAGCTGACGGTGTAAGCGCTGAAACATTCTATGATCAGGCATTCTTCTGCGAGGAAACTGCTCCTGATACATTCGTAGGGCAGCCCTGGCGTTGCCATTTGCACGACCATACATGAAATGCATGTCGGCTTTTTCGGCATATGTAAAGTCTTCCATGACGAACGATAGCACAATTAAAAATGGCGATTTCTTCTACTTGAATGCATGGTATTGAACGGCGACCAGTCACTTACTGCCCTCTACCGCCAGTGGAATCAAACAAAAACTCCATTTCTATTTCAAAAAATTTCTATTTCTATTTCGATTTTCAATTAAAAAAATTTCGATTTCATACCAAAAATTTTCAAAGAATTTTATTATTAAGTAATTACGAAATGTCAAGAAAAGGATAGCATAAAAATTTTCTGGTATGAATGAGAAATTTTGAAAATTAAAAAAGGGGCCTAATTGCCCCCCTGGTGTTTTTGCCTTAATGCGTCACTTGGTCCCATACATTCCTATACAATAAATGATTGTTACTGTGTGCTCTACCTACCCTTAAAGTTTTTACCATGAGTTTAGAAACATCCTGTATAATCATCTTTATTAAGGATAGCTAATTTGTTGGATTTGTCAGTCTGTACTATAATTATATTCGGATCTTGTTTTAAACTTTTTATAATCTTAAGTTCTTTATAAGCAGGTTTTATAGGTTTGTTAAAAGTTTTCTTACTTCATAACACATTAGGTTCCTTATTTCTTCTCTATGTTCATCTGTTTTCGTTTGAATTATACTTTCTATTTCTGGAATAACATTCTTTAAATCTGGTATAACTTGAAACATGTATTTAGGTCCTATTTAGGTTCTAGTTTTTGAAAATGACTCGGAGTGAGTGGAAACATGTCAAACAACCTAATAAAAGTTATTTTAATTTGTATTATGTTGTTAATTTACACCTTTTAGTATTTAACACATTGACGGACAGTAGGAACAAGTGAAGTTCGAAAATTGACACTATATGTTTTTGTAATTTTTAGAATATTAGAAGTATAGTTTTACTCTTTCTGCTTAAATAAATTTAATTTTGATTAATTCAGCACCTTTAATTAGGTTGCAATACTCCCTTCGCAACCACGTCAGGGTGGCTAGTGGTCAGGGAAAAATACAGTCAAAAAAGTGATAAACACCAGTATATTCTTATAGAAAAATTTATCTTGATTATTCGATCAAATAATCAATTTGAATTTTTCTATCAGAATATACTGGTAATAATCATTTTTTACTGTATTTTTCACTGACCACTAGCCACCCTGCACGTGCATACTGAAGCTGCAACTCGTATAACAGGTGGAAAACGAACTTCAACCTAAAAAATTGTTTCCAAAACATGACACTGCGCTTCTACTTGTACGCCGGTAAATGCACATTTGTGCTGCTATAGCCGTAGTGTCTAAAAACGACCGTTTCGTTTTGGACGGCTATTGCCGTCATCCCACATAGTGAACTTAGCTTTGATGGCTATAGACGCAAGTGTCCGTCAACGTGTTAAAAGAAATATATTGTTACAAGGTGTTATAATTTATTATACTGTTATAATTCTTGCCATATATTTCTGCAACAACTGGAAGAAAAATCTACGACGAAGAATTTTATGTTAAATAATGGTGCAACTAGGATATAAAAATTGTTACCTGTGGCAATCCTGCAACAGTAAGGAATTCACTAGCGACTATTTTTTTATTCTAATCGTACCACGTTTTCAAAAATAAAAATCTTCTTGCACAAGTTCAAAAGAATTCTACCACAACAAAAATATTTTTGTAAATAGTGGTACGAATAGAATATAAAAACAGTCGCCATTGGCAGCCCAGCTATCGGCCAGTGGGATGTATATGTTCCGTATCGTAGTCAAAGGGTTACCGTATCTCGAATAAGCCGACGCCCAAATTCAAAATGAAAACAGGTGTAATACCATCAATTCAAAATGACTTTCTACGCCTTATTTAATCTCATTTATTTCTAAATGGATCAGCTGTCGCAGACGCACCGCGGTTGGCGCGACTTCTGTTTTGCGCTAATTTGGCGAGATAACCCCGTTTTTGGGTACCCGTTACGCCTAGCTTGCAAAAATAGCATGTTATTTATAGTTATTATAAAACATACACAATATTTATTATAAACACATACAAATTATTTTATTACACACAATGATTAATTTATTATAAAACATACAGTATTTAATTTAATATAAAATTCACGGAATCTGCTCTACCGAGTTGCCATACGAAGCAAAATCTCGCAAAAATCGTCATTTTGGCGAAATATATATATATATATATATATATATATATACTCCGATGTATCTGTGATAGCTGTACCTTAAATTATTTAACACTACAACTACCGGGGCCCTTATTGCTTACTATGTTATAAAAATACAGCTACTACAAATTACATTTTAACACTAGAACTACCGGAAATTTTACTCAATTTTTTAAAAATTATTTCACACCAGAAACTTTATTTAAAACTTCTTAAGTTATTCATTTAACATATTTCTGCGAGTTTTCTATTTGATTTATTTTTAAAAAAATATTTCTTATTCGAATCGGAATGTATTCATTTGGTAACCGTCAAAATGACGGTTCATGGTAGTTCTAGTGTTAAGGCGAAGAAAACTATTGTAAAATATTGGTATTAAACCTATTTTCAACTCGAATTCGGAGGAGTATATTCGGTAATCCTGTAATGCTGCAAAACAAATACGGGAAATAATTCACTTAAGGGGAAACCACCAGTGTGACTATTTCGAAATTTCGGAAAAAATATTTTCGCTTAAAGTACTCTTTATACACGCGAAAATAATATTTTATTAGGTAGAAATCGGTATCGAAAGTGAAAGGGTAATTTTGAATTATAAAAGTAAAGCTTATTCTTTGAACGGACCGAGACTGGTTTGTTTTTCACATTTGCTTTTATTCATTTCCGAGCACGTCCCGCTATTTTTGTTCGTTATTTATTTTATTTTCATTAACAAAACCTTTAAGCGAGTTTTCTTGTTTTATTCTTTCAGAACGGCATTTTCAAAACCAGTCGACACTCTACTCTGCCATTTTTTAATAAATTAACTAGGTCCTTTTTTGAAAATTAATCGTCACATATTTTTTTGGACTCTAGACGAACATAGAGCTCGAAGCCGCAGGGGATCGTTGATAGCTTCAGATCCCCTAACCCACCTCTTCCTTAATTTCGAGGTGTTTAAATTGTTAATTTTTCCTTTTAAATTTGTCCGGTTTCAATTCTGAGGATAATATATTTTTTCCTTTCTACCTGGCTTCTGCAAATGTCTCAGTATAAAAGGGACGTAGCAAAGGACCATCACGCGAAACACCGCGCTCCGGGAATTCTGCGGCGGATATTGTCACTTTTCTGTATAACTTTAAGTAATGAAATTTTTGGTTGAAATCTAAATTTTACTTTGAATCGATGTCATTTCATTAACAGCTTGCCTGATTATCCCGAGTTATCTCGGGTTCGTATATATTGCAGTTAATTATTATCCCGAGAAAACTCGGGCGAAGCAGAATTTGTCAGTACGATTTGTTTTATCACGGTTTTACTCGGACTGGAGAAAATGAAATATTCAGCTTTGATTGGCAGTTTGCCAAGTTTTGTTGGTTTCGCAGTTCTTTTGGTGGGATTGGTCACGTGCTTTCTCTATTGTATAGTATACGTCGGCTTGTGGATTAGTACATTACCAGAGTGGCTAGTGGTCAGGGAAAAATACAGTAAAAAAATGTGATAAACACCAGTATATTCTTATAGAAAAATTCATGTTGATTATTTGATCGAATAATCAACATGAATTTTTCTATAAGAATATACTGGTGTTTATCACTTTTTTTTTACTGAATTTTTCCTTGACCACTAGCCACCCTAGTAATGTATAAAGAAGGATAGTTGCGTTGAAAAAAAAAAATAATGGCGATGATAGAAGATAGCGAAAGCGATGATTTTTCAGATAGTGATTATGAAGAGGCAGACTTTGAAAATAGTGGATGTGATTCTTCTGTATGCAGCCTTGTTGAAGACGAGAGAAAATAGATAAAAACTCCCATAAAAGAGATTCTAGAGGTAAGCCAGTAAGAAAAGAGACCAGATACCAGTGTACAGGATGTCAGGTATGACTTTGTGTTGTTCCTTGTTTCAAAAACTATCATACAAAGACTAATATTTAACTTTTTTCCATTTGTCCGAGATAACTCGGGATAGTAAACTAATGTTAAGACTAAATGCTTTTACACCTGTAAAAAATTAAAAATTCAACTTAAAACCTACATATTTTGTTTTGTATCGTTTCCTTGTATTTAATAATAAAAATTTAAAAAAATTTGATGATTTTTTGCAATTTTTTTCAAAAAAATTTGTAAGGGAGTTAAAAATGCCTACGGTTAAAAATGCCTGTTTCATAAAACGATTACGTATTTACCTAGCTTAAAAAAAAAAAAAATCCCGATTATGTTTGTTTGTTGTTCTACATCAAGTCTGCAATGAATTATCGTTCTCACGGCTTGTGCCTCTTTTTACGGAGCACCGCCGCCGTCTGCTGTCTAGAAAACCTTTTTTTAATATAACAACTAAGAAAATACGATTTTATACTTTAATATATGTACAATAAACTAGTGTAAATGGTTTTTCATGAACGCTTTGCATACAAAAGCTTTAAATTTATAGCCTTAAATTTAGCATCGTCAAACTGATGAGAGTACCTTCAAAAATAAAGTAAATGTCACTTTTTTAATACTATCGAGATACGTAGATGAGCTTATTCTCGTGAATAAGCACCTCTACGTATCCTGACTTTAAATTCAGACCAAAATTAATATAATTTAATAGTATTATAAATTTTCTGGTAGTAAAAATATTTTTAAGGATGAAACCAACACTGATATGATGCATTTATTTCTAGATCTCATCAAACGTTTCAGTCTAGCTTCTTGTTAAATACAAAGTTACGATTTCATCAGTTATGTCTGCAACTATTTACATCAGACGCAAACTTTTGGTTTCAAAAAGTATAATTCATTAATTTAAAAAACATGATTATTAAAACTGTTACAGGAAAGACATCAAAAACCAATGGTGACAGATTGGGAAATTTTAAAATTGAAAATACAAGGAGACCCGCCCAGCATTGCTCGAGCTCCGACTAGTCGAGTGTGCCGAGAAAAACAAGCTCGAGCCTGCCCCCCCCCCCCCAATCTAATGAGAATAAGTAAACAAATAAATAAATAAATAAATAAATAGAATAAAATAAATAGTGAAAACAAAAACGGGGCGTGCCCGAAAATGAATAATATCAAATGTGAAAATAAAAACATATCGGTCTCGGTCTGTTTTGACTCTGAGAAGAAAAAATAAACCTGGGCCCGGCCCAAGTCGCGGGCCGCAATAACAAAATTCTTTGAGTAATTTAATTTTAAATAAAAGCGGAATGTTTCCCATCTGGGAATATAAAAAATAGCATTGGATGGTTAAGGTATCAAATAGATATCAGATTATGAAAAATAAATTTGTTACGTTCGTCAGATCGGGGACTTAAAAAATAAATTGCCAAATATTCAAAAATTACTGTACGAATTCCGAGTAAACTGTATTGAAAAAAGGACAACAATTACTCGATTGGGCTAAAAGATTGGATTGTTTTTATGAGTTGCACAAAATCACCGGCGAACTTAAAAAAATAGGGAAATACGCGAATTTTTTCGTTCAATAAAAATTAACAATAAAAAAAAATCCAAAATCTGAGGCTCAGTTAAACACAGACCTGTCCTCGTCTATCCGGAACCAAATTTGGACATAGACCTCTACGTGCGATAGATTCCCCTCGTCATCGCGCACAAACACACGCACAAACATCTTTATTTTATTACTATAGTTATAGTACCACTTTTTCCGACTAGTAATATTCGCTTTATTTGATCATAGAATGTCTATCATTAAATACGGAGAAGCAGATTACTATTCTTAGATAATGGTAGATATTTTGAATGAAAAATTCCTCAATTTGGCAGCATAGTTAAAACACATTAAAAGTTACAAAAAAATCGACTTGGATCGTTAGAGGATTCTTATGAATGCTGAACCAAACTTTAATCTTGAAAATAATTTTAAATTTGTAAAAAAAAAACCATGTTCAAATTTTTATTTAATTTTCATAATTCGATAAATACTTTCCAGAGCAACATAATAAATGAATGAAAATAATTGTTCATTTCCTAGAATGGAAGCGCAGTGCGTTAACCCTTTCCGGCACAGTAGTCCCACTCCGGGCACACCTAATTTTAATTCTAAACTTGCATTCGGCACCAAGAATATTTTAATAAAATTTTGCTTCTATATTGAAAGCTTAAAATAAGGAATTCTTATTTTCTAAAAAAGTCGTTTGTAAATTCCGGTGTCAGTCAGTAATTTCGCATTTTACAAACAGAATTTGTCTGTGCCGGAAAGGGTTAAATCAGTGAGAACACAATTATTTACCGTGTTTAGGTGCGTTCGTAATTAAATAAATACGTAGCACCTATTGTCGTCATCTGGTCCGTCCGTCTGCATATAACAACGCAAAAATTACCCAACCGAATTGGTTGGAAATTTAAGATGGTTTGAAATTTAAGATATATTATCTTTGTAGAATTTTGTCGAGACATTTCAAATTTTATGAAAATCGAATCAAAACTTTAGAATACATTAATAAAAATATTTATTAAGAAATTTGAATTAAAAAAAATCGATGCTTTCTTGTTATAGGAGCTTCCGCGGTTTAATCGTCAAGCGACCGAGATACTTATTTTATTATAGAAATTAATCTGCAGACGATATAATTCATTTCGCAGAATTAAAAATCATCATGATCTGAATATTTATATAACTAGCTATAGTACGAACGCACCTCGTTTGTCACGTTTGACGTGCAATTTCCAACTTGTTAACACTTGCCATCAAAATTATTTTTGGTATTTTTGACTATTTTCGGTAATTCTGTACAATTAATGACCCTGACTAAACTTATATTAACCCCTTCGCGACGAGAAAAGTGCTCAGAACTACAGCGCCTAGAATACATAGTGTGGAAAACGGTTTTACCGTTCTTTAATTCATAATTTTCGAATTCAAACCGGAAATTCTGAAACAAGAGTTTTTCATTTAAGAAGTCACAAAATATCTGCCATTAAGTAAGCAAAAGAACATTATAAGGGATTTCTGGTATGAATGCGAAATTTCGGAATTTAATAAAAGCCAAACTGGTAATGCTTTAAAAAGTGCTAAAAATTGTAGCCGATAAACGTGCAATGATACGGTACAATAATACGGCGATCACAGCGACATCTGCTTTAAAAATAGATTTCCTTCTAGCAAAAGTAACCGTTTCACTATTGACAACATGAATATAATTTCTGTTAAAATCTTCTAGAAGTGTATATTTCAGATGTAACTGATATAGAAGTTAGGTTTTAATCATATCAGGGAATTAATCTGTTCCACTCTTCTAGCAGAGATTCATCCTTTGGTATGTTAAATAGGGATAGTTTCTAGTTTGCTATCTTGTATCGAGTACTGCAACTAGGCACAAAAGAATGCGTATCACGTATTTTGGCCATGATCAATATCATTCATATTTTCAAAGCTTATGAAAATCACTATCCAAGTCAAAAGAAATAGGGTATAATTTAATTATTTAAAATATTTACCACCAGCTGAAACGTTTTCTCAGTTCGATTCTTATACAATGTTTGCGTTGAAAAGAGCTAGCAGACAGTGGCGTAGCCAGAGAGTGAGGATCCAAATGCTCTGGAAACCAGTAATATTATAAAGTTTTCTTCGCCTTCAATATCGCAGAAAATTCTCCGATTAGATAAGGCAAAAATATTTTTATAAAATTAGTGGTATCCAAACCAAATGGACCTCCACCCTGTCTACGCCACTGCTAGAAGATGTCGCTGCGATCGACCCGTTATCTTTTCAGCATCGTTCTACATTTATCGGATTCAATTTTTTAGTACTATTTTGTAGCCGTTTTCCACACTATGTATTCTAGGCGCTGTATCACAACTCTTGATTAACGACAATTTTTAATTGTAAACTTTCCTTATTTAATCAAAGCGATTTTGGGATTAAATTAGCCAAAAATTTCTTCTTTGGAAAACCGGTGATAAAAGATTAAAAATTCTGTAAACGACGTTCGTCGCGAAAGGTTTAAATCAGTCGGGAGTACTGTACAAACCGTGAATATAACTTCTTTTTTAATCTCGTCATAAAGCTGACTTTAGTCTGCCTCTTAAAACCCAGTTATTCAACAGCTTTTAAAGGATCTTCATAAATAATGGAATTATTCTTCTGACATTTTGAAATAATTGAAAAAAATATATATATAATTAGTAACATCTTATTTTTGTCAATATATTCAGTAGTACTTTTAAATACCTCACCTACATTATTTTTTCAAATACCGAAAAGTTGATGATGATACGACGAGGTATAGATTACTTCATTAATATAAACGTAGATGCTGTCTACCGTTCGTGAAGTCTGCGTCCTGCTTTACTCAAAGTTGCCAGTGGACTACAACTTTTTTTTTTTTAATTTAGATTGCTTGATTGACACTACTTTTTTGAAATGGTATAATTCGCCTCTTTCTCCTTATTTAACCTGCAATTAAATAATGCGAATTTTACTTAAAAATTATTAATTCTCAAAAAAAAAAAAAAAAAAAAAGGTGGCAATTAAGAAAACTAAATTAAAAATAGCAGCCCACTGGCTTTACTATCTGAACCAAAGATCTGAACCCTTTTTGAGCGGGACTTGTATATGCTAAAACTTAACGGTAGGCCTTCCCGTCCGGTCGCTCTTGAACCTGAACCCTTCTAACCATTAGCAACGGACATAGCTATCACAATTATTTAACCCTTAAATACATAGTGTATTTATTACATTTGCAACACTTTTTATTTAACTTTTAATAAATAAATCAAGTTCTTCGTAACCACTATATTTATATAGAAATATTAATTCTAAATAAAATCACATAAATATACTAATAAATAAAATATCTTAAAATTTCTGGTGTCTATCCTTTAATATAAGTATTTAAAAAAAATACAATTCTAAAAGTAAAATTCATGCATTTAAGGGTTAAAAGTAAAAAATTACAGTTAAACCCTTAAAGCCAAACAGTTGAACAGTTTATGCATTCCATGGGCTTCTTAGTTGATACTGTCTAGTAATAGTTATATTTCTAAATCTGTAGACAGTCATAAGAAAGAAGAAGTCAAACTATAATGTAAACTTTATAAGAACGAGTATAAATATAAACATAAATGAATGTAGAAAAGTGTTTAGGATAGGATTAAAAATGAGGAACATAATTAAGTTTAAAAACCAAATATAGTAATTACATTAAAAAATTAATAAACTAAACTACCACAAATATAAAATAGTATTCAATAATAGAACTGATAACACTGATAAACTGATCAATAACACTGTCAAATTTTTATTTATTTTAATATTTTCTTTTTTCTCCCAGGTATTTATTCCCAATATATTTTTCAGCGTAAAACGAAACAAGTGTGATAAAAACATATACTCTTGTTTCATTTCTAGCTATCGCTCAAGTTTTTTTTTCTGCTGTCTGAAGTAGAATATTATCAAATTCCATAAGTGATTTAAACACATCTTCTTTCGAAATCTTTATAATTAGTTGAGAGCGAGAGTTGCCACTTATGGGTCACGTGCAACATTATCGAGACCTTTCAGATATACATTATGGTGATCCGTATCCCACTGATGCTCCATTCAAACCATGAGTACTGGAAACCCTACGCACAATCGAATCATATTTACTATGCAAAGCTTTTTTAACCCTTTCCAACATAGTTGAAAAGTGTTTATGAATTCGGTTTGTCTGTCTGTCCGTGCTCTAACTCGCGTAAATATATTCGGATTGTCATGCAATTGAGGTTTACTATGGCATGATCGGAATTGAAAATGAAGTGTGTATATTTTCACTTATAGTTTCACTTATAGTATCACTAATATATTTTTTTTACAGGGACACTCAAAATAATTCCATTACATTACGGTCTATCGGGAAAAATCATTTGAGGTTTATTTTGAAGATGTTACATAATTTCAAACATATTGAAATTGATATACAGGGTGGTTATAATTAAACTTCCCCTATAAACAGCATCCTACAGCGCAAACGGGTGAACGGAATGCAACGAAATTTGGTATGTACACTATACACAAGATACGCTCACGGAATTAAAAAAAAAATAATTCTAAAATGTCCACCAGAGGGCGCCTTTACCGGAAAACATTAAATTTAACACAATAAGCGTCCAAAACAGAATCCAGAAACAATATTAACATTTATTGACTATTTTCTGATCACTTTGTCATCGAACCACATTAAGTAAAGGTAAGAAAAAAATAACAGTAAACTGTTTGAGAAAAAAAAAGTTCAGTTTGCAGAAACAAGAACAGATTAGAACGAAATTGCACAAGAGAAGCAGTTGTTAGTCGTGCCCAGGACGACTTAGGGAAAGGTGCTCCATGTGACCACCCTCATTCACCTGCAAAATTTCAAGTCGATGGACAGTGTGTTCAACAACAGATCGTAACTGATCAGTTGTGATGCTTCGCACATGAAGTGTTATGGAGTTCTTTAAGTCATTCAACGACGCAACACCTCCACGATACACCAGACTTTTAATTGGTCCCATAACCACAAATCGCACGGATTTAGATCCAACGAACGTGGTGACCATGGATTACGAAAGAAGCGACTAATAACACGTTCGTCTGTGAAGTGTTGGATCAATGGCGCCTTCACGGACTCATGGATATGTGGAGGCGCACCATCCTGCATGAAAATGGTCGATGTAAGGACCAGCCTTTGCTGTAGTTGCGGCACAACAAACGTCTTCAGCATGCCATAGTACCGACGGCCCGTAACTGAACATGTGACAGCACCACGTGCAGTTATTTCCTCAAAGAATAATGGCCCAAGGATGAATGTCGCCGTGAATCCACACCAGACAGTCACCTTTGGAGAATGTAGGGGGATTTCAGTGTGCATCCGCGGATTTTCCTGAGCCCAAATGCTGCAATTGTGTGTGTTGACTGACCCAGTGAGGTAGAAATGAGCCTCATCGCTCCACAGAATATTTCAAGGCCATGACAGATCAACAGTCATTCTGTTGAGAAAATGGACGGCGAATGAGAGACGTTGTAGCTTGTCCCTATCGAACAGCTCTTGGGTATGCTGGATCTTGTATGGGAAGTAGTGCATTATGTTTCTGAGCACTTTTCGGATGGTGCTGTAAAAGCCTGTCGGTCGAGAAACTGCACATGCACTACTGCCCCCAAACTCTAATATCTGTGACTGTGCGGCAACAGCTATCTTGACGGCATCAACAAGTACCGGTGTGCATGTTTACGGCCTCTTCCAGGTTGAACTCCTAATTTCCCTGTCTCTTTAAATCTCTTAATCAATGCCCGGACACCTTTAGTAGACATTGGTCCACGCCGTAGGTTCTTTATACGACGAAATTCACGAACTGCAGCAGAAGCATTCCCCTTGTTTTCGTAAAACAGCTTCACAAATAACGCACGTTCAACTAAAGATACCGTCATCATTACAGCTGGAAACATCGACATAAAACGTGACACCGTTTGCAAACATTTTATATCCTAATCTGTTTTGCATAAAGCTTCCTCTTCTTTGGAAGCAATTCTAATCAGAATTTGTTTAATAAAATTATAAACCACAGAGGAATTTGTCTTAATTTTAGGTTTGAAAATGTTTCTAAAACGTTCCTAGGTGGAATAGCATAAATCGGAGAGCACACACGCGAGTTTTAGAGTTAACTATCTTAAAAAAATTAGGCCGTAAATTAAAATAGAGGGTGGTCATAAAATCTTTCTCTGATTACAATAATTTATTGCAGATAAACTAATATAATTAGGCATATGCTTGTTTCAATATATTGTGAAGATATTTGTGAAGTTTTTAATACAAGTAGTTACGTCAGTAAATTTCGATGTGAGCACCCTTGGTAGCTCGAAGAATGTCAAAGCGTATTTCAATTCTCGCTACGTATTGCCCAACATTAGCCCAGTATCTGTGATCTCGACCTTGAGTGTTTCAATATCTTTTACTGGTGTTGCAAACACTCTTTCTTTTATGTACCCTCCAAATGAAAAAAATCTAGAGAAGTAATATCGGGTGAGCGAGGAGGTCATGGTGTTGGTCCATCCCGTCCGATACATCTTCCTTGATGGACTAAAAAAAAACTTAAGATCATGACTTTTCCACAATAAAAATTTTACAGTGTTACATTCAATGGTTATTTCCTAATAATTTTTTATAATCAGGGAAAGACTTTATGACCAATCTGTACCTCTAAAATGCCAGACCTTAAAGTTTAGTATTTTTTGAAAATATTTTTAATAATATTATTAAACATCTACAAACAATAAACAAGTTGGAAATTGTCCGTTAAACTTGACAAATGAGGTGCGTTCGTTTCGTGCTATAACTAGTTTTACAATGTAAAAAAAAAACATCGTTATTATTTCAGTGAAATTAATTATATCATCTGCTATGAACGAAATGAGGATGCCTTTTTTTTTTCTTTTTACGTATGCCATGTTTACAGATGCGAATTTTTTTCGACACCAGACAGACCTGTAAATTCACCATGGAGGTCTTGCTTTGCGAATGATCACCTCCATGGTTAATATTTCTATGACTCACGATGAATCAATATTTTGTTTATTTACTTTAATGGATTAAGATATTCGGCTGTTAACCTCATTTTCACTGAAGTTATCTCAGAATCTATACATTTTTTAATGTAACTCGTCTCTCAAGCAAACAATTTTTTGAACGATCTTTTTAAAAATGTAACTTTTACGCAATTTTATACAAAAAACTAATTTTGAATAAAAATGGCCGCTTGGCATATAGAAAAAGATGTGGTTAACCCGTATTTGTTTTCCTCAGTCACACGACTTGCGCTTTTATCATATAGATTACGTAGGATAGGATTTAATACATAGAATAAAGAAAACTTTTATTAATATCTTTTTAAGTTTTGATTCGATTGTTATAAAATTTGAAATGACTCGACAAAATTCTGCAATGATTACGATATTAAATTTCAAACCATTCGGTTGGGTAGTTTTTGCGCTGTCATATAAGGGTGGACGGACTAGTATAGGTGCTACGTATTTATATAATTACGAACGCACCTAAAAACTAAAATTAATGCATCAATTCATTTGGAAATTGTTAAAATGTAAGAGAACTACAGATTTTGAAATGAAGTTTAAAATATTTTGGATTTAAGTTTAGTCAGATGTATTTTTTAATGTCGAACCAAAAATTGAATTTCCGTCCTACCAGCATTTTTAGGTAGATTTCGTAAAAAATACTACCTATTACATTCTTTCCTAAGTTGGAATTTCTGAAAAACTTTTGCAAATCTACGTCGATCATGACTCCTAGAAAACACTACCACAACCAGTTCAAAACTTTATATATCTATATCACTTTTTTATGGACACGATGATTTCAATAATTCTGCACAAATCTCTTTCAAACTGATACATAAAATCAAGGGGCATGTAATTTCGGTCAAGTTTGTTAATGTGCGAAATAGGACTAAGGGGGCAAGGGGAAATGGGCAGGGGGGTGGAAATGGGCGAGAGGCTTTTTGTGAAAACAGAAAAAAACTCATAACTTCTTAGTTATGATACATATCGAATCCGTTTAAAGTTATTATTACTTCTAGGAAAAGGGCCGGAAATTTATGGATGACAGATTTTGGATATCATTAAAAATGGCGTCAAGGAGGATAAAAATAGGGGTTTAAGAAGAAAAAAATTCATAACTTCGTCAATTCACAAGACATCAAATCCGCATAAATTTATGATAAATCTCCTTAATATTACCTAGAACTTTTATATTGACAAGTTTTTATAGGACCAACTCTTACAAGAAAAAAAAATAATAAAAAAATCTCTGCCAGCTCCGCGTACAAGCAAAGGTAAATTTCTAAGTGGGCGGTCCCAACTGCCGCATCATGGCAAAAATGTCATTTCTTCTGCAATTCCCAATAAACTGCCGTCCCAATGTCTGCGTCTTCGAAATCTACCTGTGCCTGTAGGCCGAGCCGTCATGGATTTTTTTTTAATTTTTAAGAAAGTATTTAATAAC
The DNA here is from genome assembly GCA_963931845.1 of Maratus michaelseni. Classification (NCBI taxonomy): domain Eukaryota; kingdom Metazoa; phylum Arthropoda; class Arachnida; order Araneae; family Salticidae; genus Maratus; species Maratus michaelseni. Next base: position 50,841,989 of record OZ007594.1, on the reverse strand, counting down.
TAAAGATTCGCCACTGTAATTTTCATTTTTGTTTTTGATTTTTTTTCTTTATATATATATATATATATATATAAATCACAGTTTCATTCTTATACAATACCAGCAGACTCACCCGACGTTGCCCTGTCCCGGCTCGGTCAGAATCTGCCGAGAAAAACTACTCATTTGACCGGCACTGTGTGAGTCTGCCGAGAAAAGGCCCCAGTCTAATTAGAGAAAATCAGCCCGAAAAGAGCCAAGAATTTCGGTTCTGGCCGAGTCCGAACAGACAATTAACCGAACGCAACGACAACAAAAAAATATCCTGAAAATTTATATCGTGTTCCATAAACCGTCAAAACAACAATCGTTAAAATGAAATATTTCATTAAAAAACGCATTTTTCTTAAAACGCACAATTGTTAAAAACAGTAAAAAGTCTTTTGAAAATAAAAGCCAAGATGACGAAGAGACAGGAATATTGTTTTCTCTTTTTTGTTCTCACTTATCAACTAACTTCGTCGTCATAGCAACGATGTTTAGCGATAAAAGGTTATCCTATAAACACAACGCGAGGAAATTTCTCGTTGGATCTTTGTTGGAATCGTTGAACATTTAATTTCACTTAATCTATTTAAAAATCTGTATAAATTTAGGATGTTAAATTTTTTTAGATTTTTTTAAACTGATTATCGAAGGTTTTCGCCATACAGGGATATAAAATATAACATTGAATGGCCAAGGTATCAAATAGGTATCAGATGATAAAAACAAGGTCCTCATTTTTGCAAAATGGAGACTTTTAAAAAAATCGTCAAATATTGCTGTACGAATGCCGAATAAACTTCACTAAATAGAGGACATAATTCACTATATTGTGCTAAAAGACTAAATTTAGACTGCTTTTATGAATGGATCAAAATCGCTGCCAAAATTGGGAAATCGTAGAAATGCGCGAAATTTTTCACTTAAAAAAAAAAAAAAACTAAAAATCTAATACAAAATTTGAAGCTCCTCCAGTAGCTGAGAGGTTCTGCTCTCAAAGCTGGTAGACGGGAGGTGCTGGGTTTAAACCCTTGTCGCACTCGTCGACCTAACCGTTCGGAGTTTTCCGTGATTTTCTTCGAAACTTGCGTGAATACGGGTTAGGATCTCTTAGAAAGACCCCCACGTTGGGCACTGCCCCCCGCCGGTGCAGATAATAGGCTGTAACAAATAACCAACCAACCAACCAACCAGCCAAAAATTTGAAAATCTGAGAGTCAGATGCATTTGGATCTGTCTTTGTCTATTCGGAACCAAGTATGCCAAGTATGCCACGTGCGACAGATTTCCCTTGTCATCGCGTGCATGCGCTTGCAAAGAACACTTAAACACACACACACACACACACACAGAAAGAGAGATGGGGAAGAGGGGGGAGGGTGAGGTCTTTCTTTGATTAATATAAATTTCATTTAGATCTTCTGTTTTTCAGGACCGAAAGAATCATGGATGAAGTGTCGCTACGTTGCTCTTCTCATGGGTATTACTATCGTATTTTTCATGTACGCTCAACGAATCGCAGTAGGTGTCACTATAGTCTCGATGGTAAATAATTCGGCTTTGACAAGTGGGGAAAGGAATAAATCGGAATCATGTCTGAATTTGTTGGCAAACACATCCTACGAAGAACAAAGAGGCTATTTCAAGGTCTGGTCTGTATTACAAAAATTTAATGGCGTACTCAGGATGAGGCTAAGGGAGGGGGGGGGGGGGTCAATGTACCACTATTTTCGAATAGTTATCTTTGTTTTATTTAATCTCAGAATTTGTAAGCATTTTTAAATTACCATTAAATAAGGCGAAGATTATTATATGAAAATAGTTGTACGACCACCCTCCCCCCTCTCCGCCCCCCCCGGCCTCACCATGGGTACAACTCTTATCTTATTTTATATCCCATATATAATTTATTTTCATAAAGTATACAAAGTGTTGCGAAAGACATTAAATAAAATTGTAAGGTCACGACATAAATATTGTTTAAGCAGCTGTCGAGAATGTTTTTTTTCCCATAAAAACTATAAATCGAGATAAAATAATACTAACAGCTAAAAATTTATTAACTATTCCAAATACTGCAGTCTTTGTATTATTGTCGTTAACACACTCACGAACGCTTATGTAAATTAATATTTTTTCTGATATCGGTAGCTCCGCCTATTGTCGTTAGTTTTGTATTTCATATTTTACATTATTTTCCAAAAAATATACACAATATTAATATTTATACATTCAGTGTACCATTCATATAAACCAGTGATGGAACAATATCGCTCCATTTGGGCAACTGTCACCACTAAATTTTAGTAGTAATCTTCGTCTCAGAAAATTTGTCCTTAAATTGCACGAAGAATATTTCTTTTTAAATTTAGCGGTGCCAATTGCTTTTCTGGCGCGCCACTGTTCCATCACCGATGAGCACATAGTTTAAAAATGATACTTTTTATTGTATGTACTCTTTTATAATATAAACAAGAATACAGATTAAAAATATATATATATATATAAGAACATGTGAGAATGCCCATAGGCGGGGCTTACTTTTAAAAACACGAAAACTAACGGTCGCGAAAGTGTTAATACCGCCGAATTAACCGCATAAATTTTGTATAACATTCTCATAAATATCACGAAAGAAACATTAAAATTACATTACTAATTAAAATAACATTAAAAAGCATTAGAATACCTAACATTAAAATTACATTAACCTTTTGAGGGGCGGTAGTATATATTATATACCACCTAATTTTAATCCGATTCGAAACAGAAACTTTTAATTAAATTTTACTTTTTAAATTTTGACGGGAAAAGTTGAAAAATTGCTTTTCCTTATTTTGAACAATATTCTTTCGTAAATACCGGTGTGAATTCGACGTTACAGGAACAAAATTGCTTGCCCCTGAAAGGTTAATAATTAAAATATATAAATCATCATCATCCCAAAACATGGTTTAAGGCTATAAGCCTGTCCCGGGTTCAATCCATCTCTTTCGTGGCCTTCCTCTGTCTCCCAAAGAGCTATACCGGCGGTGGCGTAGCCACTGGTTGCGTCTCCCAAGCCGGACAAGTCTGAGGGTTGTTGCCAGACGAAAAGGAACACCCTTGTCCTCCAGGTTGGGGGTTGTGCGCAAGGCTGGTTCCCTAGCTACTTAAAAAATACTATTACTCATAAGTCTCAAAAAGAAAAACATAAAATATATAAAAATACATAAAATTAAAATGCATAGCATTAAATAACATAACATTAAATACATAACATTAAATAATAATTCATAACTATAATACACTAACAATAATAATACATAACATTAAATAACATAAAATACAATACATTAAAATACATAACATTGCTAATTAAAACATTACTAATTAAAAACATTACTAATTTCCAAATGAATTTCCCATTTTAGATACCAATGTTCGCCTTTTTTACACTTTAGAACATAGTGGAAAAGTGTTTATGAATTTGGTTTGTCTGTCTGTCAACCGTCTGCCTGGCCACCCTCTAGCTCGCGTAAATATACTCGGATTGTCATGCAATTGAAATATGTTATTGAGGTTTACTGCCGCATGTTTGGTATTGAAAAGAAGTGTGTAGCAATTATAGTTCGTTTACAGGACACTCGAAAGTATTCCGTTACATTACGGTCTATGGGGGAAAAAATCGCATTACTTAAAACATATTGAAATTGATATATATCACTGAGATGCGCCATAAGATGCTTAGTATAGAATTTAATGTGCACAGCATTCATCGTTCATTTACAGGGACACTCGAAAGAATTTCGTTACAATACGGTCTATGGGGAAAAATCGTTTACGGTGTGTTTTAATGTTGTTATACCATTTAAAACATATTGAAATTGATATATATCATTGAGATGCGCCATAAGATGCTTAGTATAGAATTTAATGTGCATAGCATTCATCGTTCATTTACAGGGACACACAAAACAATTAGGCTACAGTACTGTCTGTAAACAATAATTGATAAAAGTGCCTTTTCAGTTGTGTTAACGTGACAGAATTGCCTTGATTACCTGGAATATTTGTCCTTAACAGATTATTAGTTGCATTAGCAGCAGTATTTAATCGCTAGGTAACCTAGATACCAAACCAATCCCAATAACTAGAAATGAGATACTGTATGAGTTATGGTCCTAAGCTTAAGCTTTATGGGGTATTAACCACAGCTGGCCAGCACTCTCCACTCTCTATTTACTAAGTAGCTAAATGTACAGTGATTATCAAAATACTAACATTAGTATTTTACAATAGTCTGTCTCATATGAAAATTTTAGTTTATGTAATAATTTTTCATTTATCATCGTTCGACTTCAAGTAATGTTCGTAATGAGTTCTTTCTTCATATATTTTTTTAATTGTTATTATTGTTATTATTATTCATTTTCATTTCTTGTATTTAGACACTGATTTGTTGTTGACTGGTTAATCTATTAGAATAGTAACATTAAATTACTGACCAAAGAAAAACAAAGAAAAAAGAAAGAAAAATAATTATAACACATGAAAAAGGGGATAGTATAAATATATAAAAGGTATAGTATAAATATATAAAAGATATAGTATATAAATATATAAAAGGTATAGTATATATAAAAATATAAAAGGGATAGCAGGGAAAATATTTATGAAAGATAAAGAAAGGAAAAAGGAGGAAAAATGTTACTAATCTTCATCTGATAAGTCAATGTAATCAATCAATTAATATAACTGATAAGTCAATAACTGTTATTATTCTGAAAGGTACATTCGTTTTTCTCATTGAAGTGCACACTTGGGTGGAACGAAAATAATAATATTATTTTTTTTCACGTAGAATTTTGCTATAGTCAGCAAAAGTTGCCTTTTGGGATTAGAATGAAGAATATAAAATTTTGTTGCTGTGCTAAAATATTTTCAGGTGCCGCAAAGGGCTTCTAAATTGACGTTTCTATATAAAAAAAACACGATAAAATTTTGCATAAATTTTTTTCTTTTCTTGATCATTAAAGTAATATACATATATTTTGTAAACAGAATATTCAAAATATGGTACTTTTGCAGAAAACTTACACATTTTATGTATTACTAATTACTAATTTTTAGTTGCCATTACAGAAAAAAAATGATTTAGTAGAATTTAGCGATTTTTATCATATTAATTTTTATTAATTTTACAGTAACATATTCTTATAGTACTACATTGGAATGAAAAAAAATGCAATTTTTAATTATCGTACCTTAGTTAAACAAATGACACTTATTTAGAAAAACATTAAAAGAGTGAAACCTCTGATTAACGTACACCTATGGAACAAAAGAAAATGTCTGAAAAAGATCAGATGACTGCAAGAGAGGGGTTTGATAGTTATAACGATAAGTTAATTTTAGCTGAGAAATTTTAATTTGGCCGCAAGAGAGGGGTGACCATATATAAGGATGTCCGTTAAGAGAGGTTTGACTGCATAATGTTTTTAAAGGCAAAATGTTATTTTTAGGAAACATTAATTTTTTCAAAAGTCCATAATAATCACACTTATACGTTGGATGTGTTTTTTTTTTTTTTTTTTTCAAATTTTGGTATTATCTTTTGAAAATGTATTTTGGTTTTTATCAATGCATCTCTTGCAGAAGTGCTACAATCGGACAGGGCTGGCTCCGTAAATAATTTAATAATCCTTTCAACTGCTGGTGTGTGACGTGGGGAAAAATTGAAGTCAATATGTTGACTCTGATGTTCAGATTCTTTTGCTTGCTTTATTTACTGCTTTAGTTTGTCATCAGAAATATACATCATCATAGGAGGTTCTGTTACTTTAACATCATACCACTGAATCAGATCAATATAATACGTGACATCAAAGTTTATACAGGAATTAAAAATTTACTGATGCCAACTTCATTTTCAGCCCCTGCGTTTACAATCTAGCGTAATGCAAACTCTCTTACATGACTTCTGTCCCCTGATAGCATACAAAGGAGGACATTTTTATGTGCAGAAAAGTATGCATTTCTTTGACTAATTTGTAATAATTACATTTTTAAGAGTCTAATTGACTTTACGTAAATAGCTGACAAGTTTTCACAAGTGCATAGATAGATCCATAGCAAGATCCATAGATACAAGGTGGTTTCAACTTTATGTTAAATGAAAACAGTTGCATACACTTTCAAAATGTACAGTCGTCGAAAAAAAAAAACTGAACACCCCCTACTAACTCTGCAACAAATTATTGTAGAAGTAAGTTACTGGTACCAAACGATTAGAAATAAAGTCTACTTTTAAATGATGTATATAAAATTTTCTTAGGGGGCCATCTACATATAAAAACACACCCAAACTTTGTTTTCTTCGATAGCAAGACCCAAATTTGACAAGATATTTGAAATCTGCAGTTCAAACTATGCTTAGATACCAAATTTCATGAAATTCCTACGATTAGTTTCAGAGAAATTAATTACTTTATAATGAGCATATTTTAGGGGCTGTATCCAAATTGAAGTTCGGTACTCGATTGTTGAAATGCTGCAGAATGATTAAGTCACTTCTTTTAATGTATTATGTTTTAGCGATATGACCATTTTACTCACTTAATAAGTTTCGGTTATTGTTATATGCGGTAAAATAATGTTACAAGTGTTGAATTAATCGATTAAAAAATATATAAGATTATTTGTAATTAAAATAGTTTTAGAATATGTAAATGTTATTGGAATTTTACAAGTATTTTTATAATGCTTTTTTCAGATTTTTCATATATTTAACTCGCTCTTTTTAAAATTTATTGGCAGAAACGTGAATAATATTGGCAAATACAAAATTTAGAATAAAAAAAATATTATAAAGCAGTGTAAGAAATCAAAGTACAAAAAAAAAACAAAAAAAAAACCCGCAGATAAATTGCTTTTTAGTCTGAAAATAAATCCCGACATTGCTTTTTTTGAGTAGGAGTGGGGGGGGGGGGGGGGTGTCTTGTTTTGAGATATGTTCGCAGGATTTATATTCCGATTTATTTGAAAAACTAAAACTAAATCTATGTTATAAAGACATCTAAATAACTTTACATCCGTTATTCTCCTCCGGAATAGGGTTAATAAATCTATGATTAAACCTATTCTGGTAGTTCATTTGAAATTTTACAATTAACTGATTAATGCCTCTATTGAAATTTCTATTGAAAATTTTCACTCAGTTCTGTAAAGATGGTGGAAAGGCGTGTTTTATCGCTGTCGATATGATATGTGTGCCAAAGCTGACAAGTTAAAGGATTTATATCTGCACACCTGTCATAAAAAGAATCTTTATTGCGATTAAAAATAACTAGTTATTTTTTAAAACCAAAATTAATTCTTATGGTATGGCATAGCATATAGAGAAAGTTGCATCCTAATAATATTATAAATCTGATTGTGTGCAAATGTTAGGTTGAAGCCAGCGTCAAAATGGAGCATTTAATGATCCTGTATCTTTGCATATAGGCTGATTATAACCCTCAAATGAACATAGGCTGGTTTTTGTTTATTTTATTCAAATATTTTTCTTAATAATTCAAAATTTCGTTATTTTCATTGAGAATAAATGGACATTTTTTCGTATAGCATTTTAAAATGGTTAAATGTACTTTACCGTTGCTAATACTTTATCGTTGCCAAAACTAATTCAGAACCCGGAATAATAATTTTTACTCAACAATTTAGTTTCAATTGAAAAATTTTCACGGGAAAAATGAAAATGAAAAAAAAAAAAATTAAAGAATTAAGAAGAAGATTAAATAATATTATTAGAAATAAAACGTACTTTTTTTAGTTTTTGATAATAATACAAGGTTTCAATATGCGTAACCATAGAAAACAGGCGAATATGACGTCATTTATCGAAAATAAAGCCAATATGCTTTGATTGGTGAAATAAAATGATCTTGGGTTTTTTCTTCACTTGTTTTTCTTTTTTTTCTTTTGTATAGTAACAATACTTGCCGTTTTACCGTCTGCGCACGGCTAATATAATTATACCGTATTTTTTATTTAAATTTTAAAAAAGTAAAAAGAAGTTTCAAAAGAAAATGGTTAGAAAATGTCAATAATATGCTCCGCAAAATTATCCATGTCGTTAATGATGTCAGGGATAGCGAGAAATAGTGATTTCTCATTCTTAAAACTAAAAGAAATAACTCGATTACCTAAAACAAAAAAAAAAAAAAAAAAAAAAAAAAATGACGAATGTTAATAGTTCCATTTTTGTTGATAAAACCTAAAGATTTAATATTATTTCGTTACAGTAACATAATTTTCCCTATCCCAGTATTGAAATTAATTGCCTGGAAAAGAAAATTAACAAGAATTATGTCATTAAAAAGGGATTTCTCTGGGGAAAAAGGAGACGTCATATTTGAAATAAAACGGGAAATTTCCAATATGTTTTAAAATGAGTGTGAATCAATTCCTTACATTAATAATACAAGGATCAATAAGTATAGAAAGTAGATGAGTTTCACGCCATATTTATAACGAAAAATTTAAATGTTTTGTTATCGATACTGATTATTAAGCCTGAATATACGTTATTTCGTTATTTCGTTCCGCATGAGTATCCGAGTTTTCTGCTGAAAATCACATCATAATTTTAAGAAAAGGAAAATGAACACGAATCTATTATATTAAAATCTGACCGTGTGTTTGTATTTCGCAACTACTCCTAGACTATCGAACGTAACGCGATTTACTACCGGTTTAGCGAATACCGGTTATAATTGATCGGAGGGTGTCACACAAACTCTCAGAATTAAAAAAATTAAATTAAATGCCTTTTTTTTTTTTAACGAAGTTTCTCTAAAAACGGAAAGTAACTTACTCCATATTTGTGTATAAAAAAGGAGAAATAAAACAGATTAGTATATTTTTTACATTATTTTCTCATTAAAACTGAAAAACAGAATTTATTTTCACTTTGAATAGATGGTGAAAACAAAATCTTGATTTCAGTTAATTATCCGAAAACTAAAAACATATTTTCAAATATTCAAACTTCATGAATCAATTTATTCTGGAGAACAAAAATTGCCTGTCAATATACTGTCATTTAGAAAATAAGATTTGTTTCAACTATATATTAAACCAAGGAGGCAGAATTGAATTTAAAGAAAAAGCATATACTATTTCTAATTAATGTTTTTTTTTTTTGAAGGATGGCTGTTAAAACGTTTCACAAAGGCGTTAAAAGTAAAATTGTTTATCAGGTAAAATTGACATTTGTTTTTACCCAATTCGTCTATTTCCACGATTTTATTTGACCCTCCTTTTTGCATTGGTTGCAATTTCATTTTCGCGATTATTTGGCACAAAATTTCACTTTTTTAAGACTGAGTTATGTCAAGGTCCCTATAATAAAAAATACCGTATTGTCTCCTATGAAATGTGATAAATAGTTAGTTAATCATTAACGTTTTTAATTATTGGGAGTAAAATATTTTGCTTAATTAATGTATTTATTCTTCTTTTAATGTTGCGTGAACGAAGTCGCGGGTAACAGCTAGTTTATAAATATTTTCTTAATTCATTTAATGAAAGAATCAATTAACATTCGAGAGCAAGCAGTGATAATTCGGATTTGAATATTGAAGCAGAAGGGGGGGGGGAAGGGAATGTTTTGGGAAAATATATTCTGGGGCCATTTTGTTTCAGCAAATACACTACGAATATGCATTTATAAGAAACCTCACTTCATACATATATACTGCAGAATAAATAATATAGCTTTATTAACTGGAAAATAAGCTATCAATTCATTTAAAGATAACAAAAATGATTAATTTTTTTCTAAGGTAGAACTGTTCATATTTTTCCAAAATGTGCTTTATTAATTTCTCAATGAAAGCGAAACCATTTTGCATAAATGACGTAAACATACATCTCATGCAAATACGTTTTACGTAATTTTAATGAAAATTTTAAAAGTAGACAATTAAAAAATAAAAGAATGTTTTTAGTACTTAAAGATCTATTATCATGTTTTTTTCCTCATAATTATGGGTAAGGTTTCTATCCTTTTTAATATTCTATTAATATTGTATTTATTTTTTGAACTTTAAGATTTTTTCATAGGTGTAATTATGTTTATGAGTGGTCGTCCCAAAATCATATTCTTTAGCAATTTTATGGCTAATATGATGATGAAACCACTCATTTTATTTTGTGGTATTTATGCATTTGGGACTTGATAATTCTGTATAAATTCCACAAATTTCATTCATTCAATTTATTTCATTCAATTTTTAATTTAATTTCTTCTTCTTTTAAATATTTCATATCTATATTCATTGTGTTGGGGTTACAATTTCGTTGTCAATAAATTATTACTTACTAAATCATAATTTCACGTTTCTGTTGGTGTTTCGGTAATGTTTCATTAATGGTTATATATATATATACAGGGGTCTGTCCAGACTTTTTTCACAGGGTCCTGTTTTTGTGAAATTGTGAACAGCTTTTTATATTTGTGAAAAATCTAATCATAATTTTGTGAAATTGAAATGGTCGTTATATTCAGGTTCTTGTTTATGCATTTTTAAGAAGATATATGGATATAAAATACATATATTTTCTTTATATATGTAAAAGTGACAGGTCAGATTTTACTTTTAAATGATTAATTTGTGAAATGTTTGGTTTAAAGGTGGAAAAATTTTGTGAAAAACCTATTTTTAAGAGAAAGAATTTTGTGAAGGGTTCTGTTTTAGGGAAAATAATTTTGTGAAGAGTCCTGTTTTAGGGAAAATAATTTTGTGAAGGGTCCTGTTTTAGGGAAAAAAATTGTGAAGGGTCCTTTTTTTAAATGAAAAATTTTGTGAAGAGTCTCCTTTAAAGGACCCAATTTTTTCCTAAACAGATCCCTTATATATATATATATATATATATATATATATATATATATATATATATATATATATATATATATATATATATATATATATATATATATATATATATATATATATATATATACTAATCAACGTATATATATATATATATATATATATATACTAATCAAGGCTGGGATGATTCTAGTGCCTCGCTATCTTACATCTTACTCCAATCACATGTCGTTGTCAGGTTTCCTGTGCTCGCGCGCGCATTCACTTACGCATCAGTTTAAGCTAGCTTTCAAATTAGTCTAAGATCACGAAGCACTGAAATGCGGTTTTCGCATTGTTTATATCGTAAGACAGACTTAATCTCTAAGTTTATCAAGTCACTGTAATCCCAGCCTATGAGTATAATATTTTTCAAACAGGGATGATAGCGCTCCGACCCGAATGTCCGATGTTTACCACTAAATTTTAATAGTATTCTCCACCGTAATGAAATTCAGAAATTCTGTCCTTGAATAAGGTGACAAATACTATTAAAATTTAGTGGTGACAATCGGGCATTTGAGTGGGAGCGCTCTCATCCCTGTTCAAACTATGTTTTAATGCACATCGTAGACGGCCCCTTAAAGCAGCATCTTGCCGTTTTTTAAGCATAATTTGAAAAGTACTTGGAAGAAAAAATTGAAATTTTGAATACGCATAAAGCAGGACATAATAAATATAAATCCATCAAAAAAATTGTAGGTTGCAATTCATAATTTTTTCGAATATTAATTTCATAATTCATAATTCATATTATAAAATTATAAAAATTACAAATTTTACGTAGTTATGTTTGGGTTTTTGAGTATTATAACCAAAGAAAACATTAGCACATTAGGATTATAATTTCAGGAGATATTAATAAAAATATGAAAATGTAATTTAACATTAGAAGCTCTAAAATTTGAATGTTTATAATTCGAAAACTTATCATCCAAATGACTTAAAATTTAGTATCTAGGCATAGTTTGAACCGAAGATTGAAAATATCATGTCAAAATTGAGTGTTGCCATTGACAAAAATTAAGTTTAGGCTGGTTTTAATATGTAGATGGCCCCCTAAGCAAATTTTATATACATAATTTAAAAGTAGACTTTATTTCCAATCGTTTGGTACCAGTAACTTTCTTCTACAATAATTTGTTGCAGAGTTAGTAGGGGGTGTTCAGTTTTTTTTTCACGACTGTACGTACTCAGTCAGTATTTGGAGATTTTGTGATGGATATTCTGTTCTCATATACAAACGAAGTATTTTGTTTGTTAAGGTAAGCTATCGTTAATGACAAAGTTTTTCTGGTTTTTCATAGACAAATCAGAAGAACGACTTCCAACGGAGATTGTGTTACCCTTTTCTAACAAATATTTTTGGTCCATATTTAAATTATCCTTAATGTTTAGCAATGGAATGTTATTTTCAATAGGTGAAAACTCAATCACTGGAAGTTCATAACACTTTTCTAGTTGTTTCGTTAGTTTTCCTCCAAATTCATTTGGATTTTTAGTTTTTCCATCTAGGAAAAAAATAGATGACGTACGGGCAGTTCATTTGCATGAAATAGATAAATCAAGCACTGCAGTAGCTTTATAATTCTTTTTCCAATAAAGCGATCGCACCATTATTAAATCCATTGTTCGGGGCAGTTCCATCATATCCAATTGCAGAAATGTTTAATTAGGTTGTTGCCATTGAAAAATGTCATTATGCTGCCTTTTATACCTTTTCCAGTGCCAGAAATCGGTTTTACGTGTCCTAAAAACTTTGCTCCAGACTCTGCAATAAGTGATATATGTTCTTCGATAACAGTTATTTTGTAATACTTGGTTCCTTTCTTCTCTTGCACAATAGTCTTGTCTTTTCTTACATAAAAAAACAATTACTTTCTGTAAATAGTTTTATAGTTTCTTTTATATATCTTTTTAGGTTCTTTATGCGTTCTCGTCTAATTTTCATTCTGTCAGTTACTATACTTCTTTCTTCATCACTAATCAGACCAACATCCTCCAGAGCGGCACTTGCAATTGTTGTAGCAATTTTGTCTGATACTCAAGTTCGATAGCAAGTAGAAGCCACACATCACAATGTCATGCGCATTTGACTATGATTTTGATTACTTGAGGTTTCAGAGACGCTTGGCATAGAGGCAATAGCAAATACTGTATGTCCTCTTCAGAACTTTGTTCTGTTTCTATCTCATTCTATACTATTTATGCTTCATTAATTTTTAATTAAAATGTATTACGTAGTCACTTTAGCATGTTTTCTGATTAAAAGCAATGTGTAATTTTTTTTATTTTATTTTTTACATTTGTACGACAAGTGTATTCAGTAACTCAGTTGTGATTTTCAACATAATTGCGAAATTTGTCAACATTTTAATAAAAACTCTTCTTGCGGCATGTCTAAACATAAGCAAATTGCGCTGATATTTAATTTCCGTCTTAAGGCAACTTATGAAAACTGTAGAGTATTGAAAAAAAAATTAAACATAATTGCGAAATTTGTCAAAATTTTAATAAAAACGTAAAGTTTGTCCTTCTTGCGGCACCTCTAAACATAATCCAATCATGCTGATACTTAATTTCCGTCCTTATTTCGATCAAAAGCAACTTTTGAAAACTATAGCATATTGAAAAAAAAAAAAAAAACATAATTGCGAAAATTGTCAAAATTTTAATAAAAACCTAAAGTAGATCCTTCTTGCGGCACCTCTAAACATAATCCAATTACGCTAATATTTAATTTACGTCTTTATTTTGATCAAAGGCAACTTTTAAAAACTATAGCACATTGAAATAATTTTTTTTCGTTCCACCCTAGAGCACACATTTAATTTGAAGACATGTATTAAAGATTAAATCGATGTGCTTATGATAGAATTCATTAATCCATTTAACCCTTAACGAACGAACGCCGCCATATTTGCGACAACCAATTTTTATTGCCCAAATGTGTTGTTTCCAATTATTACATAGGTGCCAACCTCTCATTAATATTCCGTAATATGCGGGTTAATTTGACCCAGGTTTAACAAGTTTCACACCAGAATTTTTCTTAAGAAATGAAATTAAATAAATTCCACGTAGAAACCTGAAATTGAATAAATAAAGATTCATCCAATAATTTTTCTGGTTTGAAACGTTGTTAAACTGGGTCAGTTTAACCCGCATAACAATATGTTATATATCTTTAACAATATGTTATTATTGTTTTGACTCCAATTTTTTTCTCACAAACTTTTTTTACATTATTTAATTGCTAAAATTTTAAGATTAGACAAGGGGAAATTTTCTGAGCAAAAATACTGGTGTCCAATGGGAAAAGACACCAAAGGAGAATAAAATTAGGTTGTCGCGAATATTTATTTTCGTTATGGGTTACTCCGCTTGGGAGAAATTTCTCCCTACGTATATTTTATGGAATCGTACCATTTTTTCGAAAAATAATAATACTTGCCTTATTTAATAACAGAAATTTGCGATTAAAAAAGGCTATGATTATTATTTGAAAAGAATGGTACTTAAAAATTAAAACCGAACTAATCCTGTTTTTTTGCACCAGTGTCAGATAGATAGAATGCAGAAACAACAGCAACTAATTTTTTTCCATTTATTTCTAACCACCCACTATTACTCTCAGTTTTTGTTTTCTGCTTAAAGCCTAGTTACTAGATTTGATTTTGCAAAATGTACTTTCACTTCACCTGACTTTGATATTTCCCATTGACAAGTTTTTCTGCGAAATAAATAATTAAATAAAAACAATAAATAAACAATAAATGCCAAATATATATCCCCATGTATTAATGTACGAAGTATGATGGCAAAGGATTTAAAATACAAAGAATCTCAAGAAATAATTTTCAAAACCAATGGGTTAAAATCAAAAGTGCGCACCAATTTCTTGCAATTTTCAAGATGTATTGCACCACTGTTTCAAAAATATTGTTTTGCAATTAAATAAGGTGAAAAATTCTATTAACAATTGTGGTACCAATGTGCGCACTGCGAGGTCAATATATTTGTATTTATTTATTTTGGTAAAACATTACCACAGCTGCCAACTTTTACATTTCTTTGTTATTTTTAAATTATAAAATTTGAAATTATTAAATTGCAGAAAATTGCGATTAAATAAGACAACTTCATATATTTAAAAAATAGTGGTAAGAAAAAAGTGTAAAAATTGGCAGCTAGGTTTTACGGGTTTGTCTTATTTGTTTTGCTTTCAGAAAGATGGTGAATTCAACTGGACGCCAGAATTTCAAGGCTACGTGTTGGGAGGTAGTTTCCTTTGCTTTGCCCTATTTACGTTCCCTGGTGGAAAATTGGTAGACTTATTCGGATGCAAGAAAATATTAACATGGGGTCTTTTTTTAGCTTCTCTCTGTACATTCATTTCGCCGTTCGCAGCATGGGAAAGTGTTTATCTGTTGATCATTGTTCAGAGCCTCAGAGGACTGTTTCAGGTATGGAAAATCTCTAGCATTTAATGTAGCGTTCACATTATGAAAGTTAAGTCACTTAGATTAACTTTTTTGAACCGAAAAACCCGGAATTAGGCTTCATCCAGTCACATTATACACCGTTCAGACTGTGTATTTAAGATATCTCAGACTGTGTAAGTTCGAACTTTCTATGGCTAGATACATCCACTACCATTGATTGGCTGTGGAGCTTCGCTTTCACTGATTGGCTATTGAGGCTGGTTTTAACTTATGCGCATGTGCAAACTTTCCAATTGTTAAGATCTCAGACACAGTGACATTCAATGAGTTATCTTAGATGGGTTTTACGGTGTGAATATGTGTTCTAATTCCGGTGTGTACCACCGCCGAAATTGGGGTCTAAGATATCTTAAATATCCAGTCTGATCGGTGTATTACCAAACATTTTAAGAGACTTAACTTAACTAAACAGATGTCCGCGCATTCCTATAAGTTGTTAAATTTGTAACTTCAAATTCTAACTGTTTATATTTATTATTGTTTTCATCATTTGAAGCGTGTTAAATAAATAAACGAATGGAAGGAACGTTGAAAAAATCTGATCAATTACTTGTAGAACTCAATTCGAAATTTAAAAACAGTTTCAAATAAGAAAAAATGATTCAGAAGGCATAGTTACACTCAACTCATACTTAAGAGAGAATCTCAAAGTTAAGTGAGTTTCAGAAACTTGCTCAGGTCGAAAACTTTGATTGCGGGTCGTCAGCTTCAAAAATTTTCAAGTTAAATGCTTTAACTGTCGTAATGGGAATGCGATAAAACAAATATTTTGCTAAATAAATACAATAAAATAAATATTACATCTTCTAGGCCCGGGTTTTTCAAACTATTATTTGCTAACATTCAGTTTCTGGTACGCCAACGTTATAGAGAAAATTATTATAGAACTGAATAAAACTCATTCTTTTAGATTTAGAGACGTTCAACAATAGATAGCGTAACTCAATTAGTGATGGGCAGAATTAATGATTTTGCTATTCGAATGAATCATTCGGCATGCGTAGGAGCATATCTGCCAAATTTCAATTATTATTTTATTCAATTACTACAACTCAACTTTGAAAATAAAAAGGAGTTTGGTATTTTAATTAGAATTGATCGTAACTCGCGAGCCCCTTAACCGACATCAACTGTTCGGCAACTGTTCGAAACAAGTTGGAAATTGTACGTCAAACGTGACAAACGAGGTGCGTTCGTACTATAGCTAGTCATATAAGTATTCCGATCTTGATGATTTTTTATTCTGCGAAATGAATTCTATCGTCTGCAGATTAATTTCTGTCATAAAATAAGTATCTCGGTTGCTTGCGATTCAACCTTGGAAGCTCCTATAGCAAGAAAGCACCGATTTAAAAAAAATAATTCAGATTTCTTAATAAATGTTTTTATTAATATCTCCTAAAGTTTTGATTCGATTTTTATAAAATTTGAAATGTCTCGACAAAATTCTGCAAAGATAATATATCTTAAATTTCAAACCCTTCGGTTGGGTAGTTTTTGCGTTGTTATATGCGGACGGACGGACGGACGGACCAAGCGACGACAATAGGTGCTACGTATTTATATAATTACGAACGCACCTAAAAAGGGCCAAATAAAATTAAGAAATGTCTTTCGTTTTGCAAAATTTCTGGGAGAAATCGATTAAAAAGAATCCGAATTTTAGCAACTATGTTTTTCCTTCTGTTTTGTTTCAAAATCTCTGGTAGTGATTGATTAGAAAAACTAAGAATGTTGGCAACTATGCTTTTGCGCATGCCCCAATGATTCATTCGAATTAAAAACATCATTCATTATGCCTATCACTAATAGCAATACGCCCGGTCAACTCATTTCACTATATGCCAAATAATCCGAGCTTCTTAAAAGTTGAACAGTTTAGGCAGTTCTTATGCTTCCTAACTGATGCTCTGTCTAGGAGTAGCTGTATTTCTGTAACAGAATGAACCATAAGTGGAAAAAAAATCTGTCAGCCATAAGGGAGTAAAAATCTAAACTACATAACTACATAAGAGCGAGTATAATTATAAATGTAAATAACGATAGAAAAGCGCTTAGGATACCTTTTAAAAACTTGAAATGTAATTAAATTAAAAAATATATACTTAGTAATTATAGAGAAAAGGTGAATAAAACGAAATATTAAAAGCTCCTCAACAGTTGCCGAACAGTTGATGTCGGTTAAGGGGCTTCCGAGCTGCGATCAACTTTACGCCCAGTCTATTTGTGAGTAAAGTGTCTTGTAAATATTGACCTGTTGGGAAAAGTTAAATGTAGTATTAACTATATAAGAAAGAACAATTAAAAATAGAAGACAAATTAAACAATGGGAATAAAAAAGTAAAGCAAAAGAGATTAAGGATGGAGTTTAATAAAAAGCTCCTCAAACGTTTTATTAATAAATGATTATATAATATTCTGCATAACTTTTCCGGGTTTTATAATTTAAAAAAAACTTTGGTACAGTTTTGTCTGATTATATACATTGAATGAATCTTGTATTCACACTAGAACTACCATGAACCGTCATTTTGACGGTTACCAAATGAATATATTCAGATTCAAACCAAAAATTTCTTTTAAAAATAAATTAAATATAAAACTCTTATAAATACCGTAATTTCCGGCATATAATCCGCAGCTCAAAGAATCGTTTTTCGACCCAGAAAATTTATTCAATAATTGTAGTTAAATATTTACAGCGATCTTTTAAGTTACATTTTATAAAATAATATTTCTGGGTCGAAAAACGACTCTTTGAGCTGCGGATTATACGCCGGAAATTATGGTACGTTAAATGAATAAGTTAAGAAGTTTTAAATAAAATTTCTGGTGTCAGATAGTTTTAAAAAACTTGAGTAAAATTTCCGGTAGTTCTAGTGTTAAAATGTAATTTGTAGTAGCTGTATTTCTATAACATAGTAAGCAATAAGGGAAAATAAATCTAACTGTAGTCTAAACTACATAAGAGTGAGTATAAATAAAAATAAAGATAGAAAAGCACTTAAGATAGGTTTAAAAGTGTGAAATATAATTAAATATATATATATATATAATAATTACATACAAGAGGTGAATAGAATAACATACCGGGTGGTTATAATATAAGTATCTCTGTTTGGAGCTGTCTGTAGCTTGAAGGAATAATTCGAATGAAACCAAAATCGGTACATTTACTATTCTTGAAGGAGGAAGAAAAATGGAACAATAAAAAAAAAATTGCAATAATCACCGACAGATGGCACTTTTGAGTGTGAAATGTAATGTGAAATACAAGGACAAAGAACTAAGACGTAAAACCGGATGACAAACCTAATTTATAGGAAAGTGTCACAGTGAATGTGGTAACGCTTTCGCATGATGATGCCGATCAAGTTCAGGTACCACATGGCCATTGTGCAAGAGGACACAATCCAGGCGGTGCACGATGTGCTAACTGCGGAATGTAACACATCAGAAGTGATGTTTCCCACATGTTGTGATATGCGATCTTTTAAGTCATTGAAGTTTTCGACACCTCCACGGTACACAACGGCGTTTGCACCGACAGGCCGCGAAACGCCATCTGTTGACGATTATTGCATTAACTACTTTTTTATTGTTCCATTCTTCTTTCCCCTTCTCGAATAGTAAGTGTACCGATTTTGGTTTCATTCGGGTTATTCCTTCAAGCTACAGACAGATCCAAATAGAGATAATTATATTATAACCTCCCTGTATTAAAAGTTCCTCAAGTATTTTATTAATAAATCGTTATGTAATATAACCTTTCCAGGTTTTATTTTATTTAAAATAAAATTTGGTACATTTTTCCTGATTATATATTGAATGAATCTTGTATTAACCTTTCGCACTCCACTGACACCTATGCGGTGACATACTCCAAATGTCACATTGGCACCGGGATTTTTGATCAAATTTACTTAAAACTAAGTAAATACATTTGTTCGTGTAAATAACAAACCGAAAATTTTGTTTCAAAATTCCGGTGCCATTGTGGTATTTGGGTATTAAACTTAGCATGTCACCGTATAGGTGTCAGTGGAGGGCAAAAGGTTAAAATATAATCATGTAGTAACTGTATTTCTAGTAACTGTATTGTAGAAAAGTTCTTACGATAATTTTAAAATTGTGAAATATAATTAAATTAAAAAATATATGTACAGTAATTACACAAAAAGGTGAATAAAATAAAATATTAGCAGCTCCTGAAATATGTTTATTAATAAATCGTTATATAATATTCTGCATAACGTTTCCAGGTATTAAAATATGAATTTTCTTTTATATAATTTTTCGATTATATTTTGAATGAATCTTATATTAAAATATAATCACGTTGTTACATTCTGTTTGAATATCAATAAAGGAAAATAATCTAAGTATTAATTTAGTGGTATAATAATGCCATTCCAAATGTTAACATTACCTTTTATAAACGATGGTACGACGAAACTGCGAATTTTAATTTAGTAGTACACCAATGTAAAAGTTTGGGAACCTCTTTTCTAAACTTTTTGTATTCAAACATATATTTAACCTGCACATTATAGGCACATGTATTGGGAGTTTTTTTTCTTATAGGCTGGTTTTATGCCTGCCCTGGCAGTACTGATAGCCAATTGGTGCCCGAAACCTGAAAGAGGATTTTCGTACACCATCATGCTCTCCGGGTCGTGCTGGGGAGCCATGTTGGGGAGCTATCTCTCGGGTCTGCTGTGCGACACACCATTACTTCGAGGATGGCCACTAGCTTATTTCACATTTGGTAAAACTATTCTAAATTCTTTCAGAACATTGTATTAGTAAGCTGCAGTATGCTGAAACCTTTCAAACAACTTTATGTATTATTTGGGACTTGTATTGTGTATACATAGTGCGCACACTGAAATGTTCTAAACATTGTCAAACAGGAAAAAAACTTTTGATAATTTCATTACTGAATAAAAAACAACAACAACAAAAAACAGTCGTTGGGGACCACCGTAATATTTACCCACCATGGATAGGCATAATATAAAATATGAAAATAAAACAGGTGTAAACTATTTATGAAATGCATTGCAATTCGAATAAAATCCTGGTTTGATGACGTAATAAACTTTAAATGCTCTATTACTGAATTGCGTAAAAGAAACATACTTATAACCAGAGTTGTATAATATAGACGCACGCGCGCACGCCGTGCGCGGAAAATTTTCTGCAAAATTCGGAACTTTGCAGAAAATATTTTTAGGGATTTTTTTTTTTTTTTTTTTTTTTTTTTTTTTTTTTTTTTTTATACCAAAAAACCCCGTGGCAGAATGTACGCGACGCTGCGACGGGCGTCGCAGACTTTTTAGGGCACCTGCAGACAGAAATACATTCAGCGCTATAGTGCGTAATTTACGCGAAAAACCGGCAAACTTCGTCGAAGGATCGCAAAAAAAAAAAAACGGCGAATTTCGTCGAAGAATCGCGGAAAAAACGCGAAATGTATTTAAAGATCGCGAAAAATGGCTAATTTCGTTAACAGATCGCGAAAAAAACGTAAATTTAGTCAAAAGGCCATGAAAAAACGTGAATTTCGTCAAAAGGCCGTCAAAAAAACTTTAGTTTCGTTGAAAGATCTGCGAAAAATGCTTATTTTGCCGAAGGGCTACGGAGAAAACGCCAACTTCGTCAAAGGATCGTGGAAAAGACTGTTAATTTCGTCGAAGGATCACGAAAAAACGGTCAATTTCGTCGAAGAAACGGCAAATTTCGTCGTCGGATCGCGAAAAAACGGAGAATTCTGCCGACAAATCGCGAAAAAACGGCAAATTTCGTCGAAGGAGCTCGAAAAAACGGTAAATTTCGTCGAAGGAACTCGAAAAAATGGTAAATTTCGTTGAATGATCTCGAAAAAACGGCAAATTTCGTCGAAGTATCTCGAAAAGACTGTTAATTTCGTCGAAGGATCACGAAAAAACGGTCAATTTCGTCGAAGAAACGGCAAATTTCGTCGTCGGATCGCGAAAAAACGGAGAATTCTGCCGACAGATCGCGAAAAAACGGCAAATTTCGTCGAAGGAGCTCGAAAAAACGGTAAATTTCGTCGAAGGAACTCGAAAAAATGGTAAATTTCGTTGAATGATCTCGAAAAAACGGCAAATTTCGTCGAAGTATCTCGAAAAGACTGTTAATTTCGTCGAAGGATCACGAAAAAACGGTCAATTTCGTCGAAGAAACGGCAAATTTCGTCGTCGGATCGCGAAAAAACGGAGAATTCTGCCGACAGATCGCGAAAAAACGGCAAATTTCGTCGAAGGATTGCCAAAAAACGGTAAATTTCGTTGAAGGAACTCGAAAAAACGGTAAATTTCGTCGAAGGAACTCGAAAAAAATGGCAAATTTCGTCGAAGTATATCGAAAAAACGGCAAATTTCGTCGAAGTATCTCGAAAAAACGGTAAATTTCGTCTCGAAAAAACGGCAAATTTCGTCGATCTCGAAAAAACGGTAAATTTCGTCGAAGGATCTCGAAAAATTAATAAATTTCGTCGAATGATCTCGAAAAAACGGCAAATTTCGTCGAAGTATCTCGAAAAAACGGCAAATTTCGTCGAAGTATCTCGAAAAAATGGTAAATTTCGCCGAATGATCTCGAAAAAACGGCAAATTTTGTCGAAGTATCTCGAAAAAACGGTAAATTTCGTCGAAGGAACTCGAAAAAATGGTAAATTTCGTTGAATAATCTCGAAAAAACGGCAAATTTCGTCGAAGTATCTCGAAAAGACTTAATTTCGTCGAAGGATCACGGAAAAACGGTCAATTTCGTCGAAGAAACGGCAAATTTCGTCGTCGGATCGCGAAAAAACGGAGAATTCTGCCAACAGATCGCGAAAAAACGGCAAATTTCGTCGAAGGAACTCGAAAAAAATGGCAAATTTCGTCGAAGTATATCGAAAAAACGGCAATTTTCGTCGAAGTATCTCGAAAAAACGGTAAATTTCGTCTCGAAAAAACGGCAAATTTCGTCGAAGTATCTCGAAAAAACGGTAAATTTCGTCGAAGTATCTCGAAAAAACGGCAAATTTTGTCGAAGTATCTCGAAAAAACGGCAAATTTTGTCGAAGTATCTCGAAAAAACAACAAATTTCGTCGGAGGATCGCGGAAAAAACACGAATTTTGTATGATATATTGCGTATTGCAGACTATTTTTGAAAACATTATTAGCGTTGCAGACACTTGAAGATAGTTCTGTCACTGGGCCAAAAAATTAAAAATATTCCCCAATTTATGTACGATTTATTTACTGTTTGCGCACAATTCAAAATTTTAAAGATGCAAAACATTGTTGTGACATTGCAGACGCTTGCAAAGAGGTCAAAATATTAAGGATTGGGTTGTTTCTAAGTGCATTGAAAAAATTTAATTGATAAGAATTCAGCTCTTCCTATCATGGATTTTTAGTTTTATTATTATTTTTAACCAAAATAATAATTCTTTAATTAATATTAATTAATTTTAAATGGTAATTATTTTAAACTACTGTTTTTAATTTATATCGTCCAAATAATATAACATGTAATTTTATTAAACATTAAATTAATTTGCAGAAAGTTTTTGACTCAATATTTATGTGCGCAGAAAGTTTTTGGTTTTATACAAGTCTGCTTATAACTCCAAAAATGATAATCCTATTAACTAAGAGTTTACTGCGTCGGATTAAGCGTCTCATTTTCAATTAAAATATATCTTTGAATTGAAATTTGAATGAAATACAGGGTCATAAAAAATCGAAGAGTGTGGAAAATGGAATTACAAATATCTCGGCAACTAATTACCCGATCGATTTCATTCTTTATTCAAAATTTATAATTTTTTATTGTCTTTTATATTCACTCCTTAAAAGAAACTATTTCGAAAAATTTTTTGTATCTTTTATCAGAACGAATATTTCGAGAGTCCGAAAAAAATAGTTCCGGATAATCGAGGTGACTGAAATTCAATAAGCTTCTTCTCATTATGACATATTAAGTACATACCAAATTTCAAGTCTCTATCTCAATTTGTTCGATAGATAGAGCGTTTACAGACACACAGACACACACACAGACATACACACAGACAGACGGAAGGCAAATTAATTTTTTCTAAAAATATGTTTTTCGAAATCTCTAGTGTAGGAAACGTGTAAATCCGTCAAAAAAAATCGATTTTTAAAACGATTTTATAGGGTTAAAACTTAATAGGTTACTTAAACCCTATATTAAAAAAAACCCCTATAACCCTATACTTATAACCTAACTTAAACGGTATACTTAAAAAAAACCGAAACAAGTCTTACCCTATACTACGTATGATGGGTAAGTAAAAGTTCTTGTATATCTGTGTTTTTTTTTTTTAATGATTTTGTAAATGTGTAAATGTGTAAAAATGTGTAAATGTGTAAAAATGTGTAAATGTGTAAAAATGTGTGCACATTATTTGGGCACACGGTACATTTCAAATTATCGTGTCGTAATAATTTTCGTTGTTCGTAATTTTCATCAGCTTTTTATATTTTTTAGGAGGTCTGGGTGTGATAGCATCTCTTTTGATGGCGATTTTCCTGTACGATAATCCGAGTGTACATCCCACAATATCGCCATCGGAATTGAAATATATCATTGAAAATCAAGAAAATGCTTTGAAGCAGAGGGTAAGATTTATAAAAAAAAATTAACTCATTTTATTAGAATAACAAAGAAGTATTTTCAGTTTTTAATCTATGTATGGAGTTAGTTGAAAATAGTTTATTCAGGTAATGGGCCAATATTTACGCAATATTTGGTTATTTCCTCCAACATTGTTCAAATATTGAGTTGAAAATACATAGCCAGTATTTATCTGGAGGCACGGCAGTGCTTCCGACAAGTCTAGAGTAATTTTGGAGGAGTAATTTTGCACGAAAAGGGCTATAATATAGTTTTAAAAAGTTGAAAATTTCTATTAAATTTTACCGGTGGGAGTGTGCCCCGTCGGTAACCAGGCCCTGCTTTTGACACCCCTATATCTTTGCCATAGTTTTCCAAAAAGCTAAAACTCCGTTTACCTAGAGTATGTGGCACACAGGACCAACATTTAAAAATTTCACGTTTCTATCTTTTCTAGGTCAGACGATATATGAACTCAAAGTTTCGATGTTTTGACTCTTACTCACTCACTGACTGATCATCAAAAAGATAAGGTACATCCCGTAGCCCAAGAAACTTGAATGAAATTTCGAATAAAGGTAGTGTTTAGGATACAAAAAAAGATAAAATTAAAAAATCCGGAAAATTAGAAAATGTTTTCGAAAATTCCAAAAATAATTGAAAAATTGAAAATAATTCGATCTTGTAGTCTTAGAAACGTAAAATTTGCTGTAAAGGTAGAGTTTAGGACTAAAAAAAAAGAAAAAATTAAAAACACAATAATTTTCGAAAATAAAATTTAAAAAATCGAAAAAAAAAACCGAAATTTTGAAAATAATTCGATTTTGTAGCGCTAGAAATAAAAAATTTAAAATGAAGGTAGTATTTAGGATACAAGAAAGAAAAAATTTTAAAAATCTGGAAAATTTAAATTTTCAAAAATTTGAAAAAATCGAAAAATTGAAAATAATTTGAAACCCGTAGTCTAAGAAACTTAAAATTTGGTAGTGTTTAGTATTAAAAAATGTGAAAAATGAAAAATTCGGAAAATTCGAAAATAAAATCGAAAAATCAAAAATTCGTAAAAAATTCGATTTTTTAGCCCTAGAAGAAACTTGCAAATTGGCATAAGGTTAGTGTTTAGAATACAAAGAAAGGAAAAAATAAAAAATCCTGAAATTTCGAAGAAAATAATCAAAATATCGAAAATAGTTCGATTTGTTGGAATTTTCCGGAATTTTTAATTTTGTCTTTCTTTGTATCATAAACAGTACTTTTATTCCAAATATTAAATATCTAGGGCAGCGAGTAATACCTTTGACCTTCCCCCCTTTAACTTAGTGCTTGCCTAGGAACCTGAAACTTCTTTTTATCTACAGGACTTTGCAAACGGAACTAAAGCTCCCAATTTTTGGTACCTACAAATAATAGGGACAGAGTGTGGGCTTAGCGAAAACTTTCGATGATATCCAAAGTTTAAAAATCCTCCAATATAAAAGGAGGATTACTTACAAAAAGAAGTGAAATCCCATCAAAAACGTCACATGTAATAAATGCACCCAAGTCTCGTGACTCTTTTACAGTAAAAAATTCTGAGATCATGTAAAGCCAAGTTTAGCTATCTCATTAACTCTGAAATTTTCATTCAGAAATCACTCCTAGTATCTACATCTTTAGTTAATGATTATTTTGTGACTTGGCAATTACGCAGCACAGGGAAATTATTACACCTTACTATGTTATGCGATAGGATGAGATAATTTGATTAATGCTAATTATATACGTCACATTCTCGTGATGAATGATTAGATTAATAAATCGCCAAATATTTTCTGTAACATGTGCAATCATATGAGAGTTGAAAAAACAATGGATTTAATTATGCGTCAACAAACGATCGCCAAAATATGCCAAAGAGCTGTTATAAACTGCAACAATGAAATATTTTAACGGATAAAAAATAAAAAATTCATTATAAAAAGAAAATTAAGAATGTGATATTTAAAAATATCGGCTTTTATCAACTAACAGTTTAATATTAATTAATGGTGCAGATGAACAAACCTATATTTTTGACCCCAAAATGGCCATTTTATACATGGGCAACACGGTGATTTTTACGAGATTTTGTTTCGTCTGGCAACCCAGTAGAGCAGATTGCGTGACTTTTATATTAAATAAGCGGATCCGCCCGGCGTTGCCTGGTCCCGTCAAAAAATAGTACGAAACACGAAAACTCTAAATATCGCTGCACGAATACACGCTGTACAATAAATTAGATATTTAATAAAAAGTAGTTTTGAAATTTGGTGTCTAGGCATAGTTTGAACCGAAGATTTAAAATATTGTGTCAGAACGGGATGTTGTCATTGAAAAAAACAAAGTTTGGGATGGTTTTGATATGTAGATGGCCCCCTAACCAAATTTTATATACATCATTTAAAAGTAGACTTTATTTCCCATCGTTTGGACCAGTAACTTCCTTCTAAGATAATTTGTTGCAGACTTAGTAGGGGGTGTTCAGTTTTTACTTCTCGACTGTACCTTGCCGATGAAGCAATGCACACAGAACATGCGTATGCTATTGTATTCTATTTTTGATCGACAGATAATTTCGAGAGATGGTGATGCTGATTGGCTCCAGAGATCGTGTGATTTCATATTGCTGTGTCTTTTCGTATTCTGACTGTATTATTTGCCACCCAGCATCCTATTGCATTAACCCCTTTGGGACGAGCGTTGCGTATATGTGACGTATAGGATGTGTGCATTCCCCAATTTTTATTACCAGTACTTTTGAATAGAAAGTTTTGCATTCTTTAACCCTTTCAGGGGCAAAGCATTTACATTGCTAAAATGTTGAAAGGAATGAATGACACCGGAATTTATGAAGAAATTTATTTCCAAACAAGAAAATGCTATATTTTATATACATACAAAATGGAAAATTTTATACCAAAATTCTGGTGTCATTGTGGCATTTGGAAATTAAACTTAAGTGGTTTCATAAACATACCACCGCCCTTGAAATGGTTAATCACGCAACTTCTGCTATTAAATTAGACAAAAAAAATCTATTTGAAATTGCTGGTGCAAAATTATTAAAAAATGTGTACCGGACGTTTATCGCGTAGGGGTTAAAATCAATTGTCACCTAACTATCAGCATTAAAAACATTAATAAAAGAATTAAATAGTTTCTAGTTTATTCAAATTTAACACCTGAACCCATTGTTAAACAGATAACTCTTTGTTAAAAAGAATTCTATGACCTATGATCATTTCGCTAATTTTAGTTTTTCATAGTAAAGATCTGAAAATAGCAATAAACAACATTTCGCAATATTAATATAGACATTTTAAGTATAAAATGTATTACAATAAATATAGCATTGGCTAAATATTAGTCTCTTGTAGTTTATAAAATGAAATTATCGTTGACCTTTTATATATTTTTTATTTTTCAGAGGCCTAAAACCCCTTGGAACAGTCTCCTCACGTCAGTTCCTGTCTACGCATTGGCTTGTGCATATTTTGGCCAGATATGGGCTCTATGTCACTTTCTATCAATTTATCCTACTTTCCTGGGAACGATTCTTCATTATCCTATAGAACAAGTATGAAACATTTGATGTACATTGTATATTATTATTTCAAATCCTTATTTTAAACTGTTATATTTAATCTTGTTGTTAATTTGAAGTGGTGTATGGACATTTCAAATGAATTCAGGAGGTACAGCGGGCCATTTTTGTATGTATGTTTGCTTGTATGTAAGACAACCCTTCCCCTCGAAAGTGGCCATGTACAAACACAGCCCCCTGAATACAAGGTCTACGTGCTAATTCAAAATATAGAGGTTATCAAAGGCATACTTTTCCCAGCGTTCGTATGGTCTCTTCAATTTGAATACTCATATTTCCGAATAGTGATTTTCGACATTATTTTATCGCAGAAAAACGTTATTACTACTATCGTAATACTAAACTCGTACTACGATAGTATTACCATAGCACTAAAAATCAAGTGACCGCACAAACCGTAAGAAAAGTTCGATAAATGCCCTATTTTGAGTCAGAGCTTAGACCTAGGTTTTCAGCGGTTTGTGGCATAAGCCAAACAAAACACGCGGTTAGAACCAATCTTAACCCCTTGGGGACGAGCGACACGTATACGTGACGCATAAGATGCTCAGAATCCTCGATTATTCCCACCAGTTATTTTTTATTGTAAGCTTTGCCTTATTAAATCTTAGGATTTCTGCGATTCAATTAGGTGAAAATTTCTGTTTTCAAAAACCGGTGGTAAAAGATTAAAAATTCTGTAAAAGACGCTCGTCGCGAAGGGGTTAAATACTAACTGAGTAGTCACTAAACAGTTATGTTCGAAGACCACAAACATGAATAGTTATTTTTAAACATTTTATTTTATTCTTATTTAGAGAGTCCTTTTGTCCATTGAAGAAAATACATTCGTGAATTCGACACACGTATACTTTTCAGCTCTGACGAAAGACATTCGTTTATTACTAGTTACCTTGGCAGAGTAAGCTGTCATTCCTGAGCATGTGTTTCATAGCAAAATTTATTGGTTACACTAAAAGTTAAGCAACAAACATAAAATACTAATTTTCGAAAACAAAATTAATTGTGAGTAGTCAAAATAAAGTGATATAAGGTCAGGCGTAACAAATAGGTACTATCCTAATAGCACAACCAGTCGATGGGCCATCATCTACACATCACAAATAGTCAGAAGCAGTGCTTTACAAATTTGATAAAATCTGGTAGCAAGAAAAAAATTCTAGTGGCCAGTAAAAAATATTTATCCCCAATCACTTCCCACCTCATTGAATTTCAAAAAATAATTTTTTTTTTTAGGAATTAATTGAGAAAAAATAACAAGCGTAGTTTAGAATTATTACTTACATAAATTAGAATAGTACATAATTTAGAAAGATAATATGAATTATGCGTTCTAATAAAATTTATAAAAATTGCAATCACTTGTAATCACTTATGTGTTGACAACTTATATGAACACAGAATTTCCAATTTGAAACTTACAAAGAAAAAACAAACTTTCGCATTTTTTAGCATTGTATCCAATTTCAGATGGTTTTATTAAAATCTCTCCCCTCCCCTCACATTCTAATCACGTGACCATATGCTAGCTGGCTAGAGCTAAAAGAATAATGTTTTCTGTGCATGAGCTGGAAAATGCCTTTCAAACTTAGTTTTCCAATAAAAAACGAGAGAAGAGGAAGCTCACTGCTTGCCGTGCATGAGTTAGGAGTGGGGTAGAGGGAAAATGGCATTTTTGCTCATTTCTTAGATCAATTTTTTTAACCTCCCCCCGAAAGATTCAATAATTTGGTCGCCAGATCAAAAAACTTGGTAGCCAGTGGCGACTTGGCGACCGCATTTGTCAAGCCCTGGTCATAAGTATCACATTCACTATGTTGAACCAAACTGTGATATCTTCCATTCGTTTCATTACTATTCTAAAGTGACCGTAATTTGGTAACTTTACTGAGAAGTCACCGAGTCTATTGCTTTTTGACACCGAAGGACGTCACTTTGTGAATCTCATGTGAATGTTATTTGGCGACTCCACTCTGAAGTCACTATGATCATCTCATAGGGCCAAGTCATTAAATGACGTCAGAATGGAATCATGGTGGTTTTTGTGATAAACATATCACATTCTTTATCTTTATTTACTTTTTATTTCAGCTCAGTGCAGTTTTGCATTTTATTACGCGCTAACTTGTTAATCTTTTTCAGATAGCTCGCCATTCGTTTAAACCTGTTTATGGGCTGTCGACGCGCACTGCCGTTATTTTTTATCGGAGAGTATGTTTCTCTTTGCATCATATCCTTAGTTTCGTTTTCGCTGCAGAAGCTAGCCTTACAGCCGCTCTGCATACTACTCATGTGTCGCCTGTTGTTTTTCTTCAATACTCGCTCCTTGTGTTTCGGCGTTCGCCCTCCATAAGCGCTGCAGTCAAAAGGGGTGTGACTATTTTGATCAAATTAAAATGCTTTTTTTAATTACCAAATCTCAGTGAGTTTTTCATTTGTCTTTTTAATTTTAGCGTCATCCCTAATCAACTTATAAATTTGAAATACCCTTGCTTTCACCTTTTTGTTTTCCCCAATCATTGGTATAAATACCAATGTCACTAGTTTTTATAACAGAATTTTAATGAAAACGATGTCGTAAAATGTTTTTGAAAGTGTCATCCGATCAGAGCTTCGGCTCGCATCCAAATTCGGCCTTTGCGTCGGATTTAGGGGATCGTTGGCCGTTAGAAATATTTGATATTCTTAATAGACTGTGATGTTGAAATTTATAATTTAAATTTAATGAATTTAAAAGTATATTGAATAAATCTAAAGTTTTAAATTATTTTCTCAAGAGAATCAATGGAAGGGTGACCAGTTTTAATATAAATTTTTTGGAGTTCAATGATCGTTCCTAAGATGTGGAATTATTATAGATTCTTCTGTGCAGTGATCAACCAAATTCTACCTTCCTATTCTTCCCAAAAAATAAAATAAAGATGGATTCATATTTTACAGGAACGTCTTCATTTTGTCTACATGTCTTAGTTACAATATTAAGTAAGATTATTTTATTCATTTCATTTGATTGTTTTCTCTTCCAAAAGTTTGATCTAAAGAACGCAAGCACACTTATTGTGCTGGTTCTATTGCATTTGTAATCACAACTGGAATTCATTTAACCTATACGATCTACTTATCATCCATCCATTAATAATTAATAATATATTTAAAAACTCATAACTTTAATTAACGTCACAGCTTTCAGGTTACCGATATTTGGAGACTCTGCTGTGAAACCATCATTAGCATTGCTTCGTGACTCAAGTCATCAGATGACTTCATTTTGATGCCACTTGGGGACACGTCACAAAGCTACTATCATATATCCAAATGACGGTCTCATGAAAGTCAGAAGGTAACATCATTGTAACGTCACCTGGTAACTCGTCATAAAGCAGTAGTCACGTGACTTCACCAGATGAAAGTCTCTTGAGAATAATAATGAGACGAATAAAATATATCATATTTTGATTAACCGTAGTGATTGTAATGCATGTGACCACTTATGATGTCTCAGTGACTTCACATCGACTGGATGTACTATTAGGACAATACATATTTGCTGTACCTGCCGATAATAGCAGCTTCTTTTGACCACTCACAATTAACTTTTATGTTCGAAAATTAGCATTTTGTTTTTGTCCCTTAATTTATGAACACCAGCGTATTAAAGCGCACACCATCATATGCTGTTTAGGAAAGTCCGTTCATCTTTCCTACAAAAGTGTGTGGTCAAACAGCGGAACACAAAAGGTTATGGTCAGATCCTCCATTCACACCGATCCCCACAACTGGACGTGTGTACGACTGAAGCGTATGATTCGGATTGCCTTCTGCCATTAGTCAAGCATGGAGGTGGATCTATGGTGATTTGGGCAGCCATTTCGTGTGGATTTGTTTGTTGACCACAATCACTCTTCAGGACACTAATGCAATCACTTTTCAGGAGATAGCAACTGGGAACAGTTATGCCAAATGTTTAGCCAATTACCTTAATCCAACAGCGCAAGCATTATTTCCTGCAGGAGAGTTTACTTTTCAGGAGGACAACTGTCGAATTAATACACGTAGAGCTGTGAAGTTGTCTTTTGAGGAACATGATGACGCAGTCCCACATCTCGCTTGGCTTGCAAAATTCCCTGATCTCAATATCATTGAACCACTGCGGTCTATTTTATAGAACAGAGCTAGAACCAATATACTTTACCAATATTTCTACGGGAACTTTCACAATATCTCCATGAGCAATGCCACAATATGCAGTTAAGCATCGCCATAATTTGTACAATTCTATTCCTAGCAAAATTGAGCCCGTATTACATGCAAAAGATAGCTCTGTGCCTATTAATAAATATGTTTGTTTAATTTATGTCTTATATTATTTTGATCACCAGCTGTACATACAAAGTGTCGAAAAACACTCTGAACTTTTAAAAATTACAAGTAAATGATGATAGCCAATGAAGTTAGTCTTGTTGGAGAGTTATGCGTGAAGACTAGAATTTCTTTAATACTCTTCTTTGTTTCGATGCGCTGAAAAAAAAGAAAAGTTTTTTGTACGCTTATAAAATCATTATGCAAATATTCCTTAAATTGATTTTGGGCTATATTCCATAGGTTTTAGGAGCTTCATCTTATATGAAAAATTGTAATTTTACTTTAAATCTACCAATTTTAAAACCAGCATATTTTTTTCCCTGCCTAGAACGGCCTCTTCTCTGCATTGCCGTTTCTACTTCAGATGGTGCCCGCTGTGTCCGGTGGCTGGCTGTCGAATTTCTTGACCAATAACAAGTATATGAGCATAGATATGTCTCGAAAATTTTGGAATAGTGTAGGTATGTAATGCAATATTTTCAGCCTATTTAAACCAGCTTAAATTATTTTCTCTTAAGGAAAATGTATACTGTAAAAAAAGAGAAATGTTTCTGTATCAAGTAAAACTTTACGAGAATATAATATACCCTCTTCCGAATTATCCACGATACTAAACTAGTCGTTGGAGGCCAACGTAATACTTACTCATCATGGATAGGAATAATATAAAATATGAAAATAAAACATGTGTAAACTGTTTATAAAATGCATTTCAATTCGCATAAAATCCTGGCTTGATGACGTCATAAACTTTAAATACTCTACTACTGAATCGCGTAAAAGAAGCATCCTTTTATAACTCCAAAAATGATAATCATACAGTTTACTGCGTCGGATTAAGTGTCTCATTTCCAATTAAAATCTATCTTTGAACTGAAATTTGAATGAAATACAGGGTCATGAAAAATCGAAGAGTGTGGCAAACAGGATTATTCTCGGCAACTCATATCCAATCGACTTCATTCTTTATGCAAAATTTATGTTTTTTATTGTCTTTTATATTCTAAATCTGTAAAAATATCTGATATAAAAATCTGTAGATAATATACAGGATTGTAAAAAAACAAACAAAAAAAATCGAGTATGTTTCCGTATATTGGTAGAAATTACCGAAGGGGATATTTCAACCTATTATGCGGTTTATTAGTAAACTAAATTTATCATACTATGTAGAGTATATACAAATCTTGAGATCAAACACAAGGCTGCACAAAAGAATCAGAGTATTTTTCTGGCTATGGACGGTAATTGCTGAAATCAGGATTTCAAATGTGTTATGTGTTTTCTAAAATGTTTAGTTAGGTATCTTATTACTTACCCATCACACGTAGTATAGGGTGTCTTGTAATAGTTTTGAAAACCGAAAAAAAAAATTTGACGGATTTACACGTTTCAGACACTGGAGATTTCGAAAAACATATTTTTAGAAAAACTTTTTGCCATCCGTCTGTTTGTGTGTGTGTGTCTGTGTGTCTGTAAACGTTCTATCTCCCGAGCAAATTAAGATAGAGACTTGCAATTTGGTGTGTTCTTAGTATGTAATAATGGGAAGAAGCTTATTGAATTTCAGTAACTTCGATTATCCGGAACTATTTTTTTCGGACTCTCGAAATATTCGTTCTGATAAAAAGTATATAAAAATTTTCGAAATTGTTTATTTTAAGGAGTGAATATAAAAGACAATAAAAAACCTAAACTTTGCATAAAGAATGAAGTCGATCGGATAATGAGTTGCCGAGATATTTGTAATCCTATTTTCCACGACCCTGTATTTCATTCAAATTTCAATTCAAAGATATATTTTAATTGGAAATGAGACGCTTAATCCGACGCAGTAAACTCTTAGTTAATATGCTTATCAATTTGGAGTTATAAGGATGTTTCTTTTACGCAATTCAGTAATAGAGCATTTAAAGTTTAGGACGTCATCAAGCCACGATTTTTTT
This sequence comes from Maratus michaelseni, assembly GCA_963931845.1. Taxonomy (NCBI): domain Eukaryota; kingdom Metazoa; phylum Arthropoda; class Arachnida; order Araneae; family Salticidae; genus Maratus; species Maratus michaelseni. The sequence continues at coordinate 50,807,954 of OZ007594.1, read as the reverse complement.
CGAATTGCAATGCATTTTTTAAATAGTTTACACATGTTTTATTTTCATTGATTTTTCTTTCTTGATAATATATTGAAACCATGTTTTTCCTTTTCAGCTAGTTTAGGGTACTCAGCCTGCCTTCTCGGCATCTATTTCGCTAGATGCAACAGGTATCTCAGCATTATTTTCGGCATAAGTTCTTCGGCACTTTCCGGTTTTTCATTTTCTGGCTGCTGGATCACTTCAGCTGATATGTCACCCACGTTTGCAGGTAAATGTACAAAATGCTATGACAAAGTGTAAGCTGGTGCACGTAAAATCTGTTCGCGGTTACAATGTCCTGCAAGTTTAGAATAAGCGTTACCTCTGGGGGTGCCAATCCAGGTGCAAGTTTCTCATCTGGAATTGGTTCAAAATTAAGAGACCAACTTCCGGACGGGGCTTGTGAGTGCTTAAGCCATTTGGTAGGCCTCCCCAAATTCTTGTGGCAAGTGTAAGTCGCTCTTGAGATGAACGTTAAAAGACAACAAAAACATTGTATTTCAATGATTTAAATTTATTACTGCTGAAATGCAGTCTGAATTGCAGTTAATCTAAAATGTGGGACGTAGTTATCTTGATGGTCACGAAGAAAAAGGCAGATAAATCTCACTGTTTTCTTATCTACTTTGTAGGTAAGTAGGTAAGAAAACAGTCTGTCATGCAATCTTTATTCATATGACCGTCAATCTATCTATATTACTGTGTCTACAGCAGTGTTTCCCAAACTTTTTTTACGTGGTCCAATTTAAAGTAATACCTCTCCTTCACGGCCCACTAAATTCCCCCCCCCCCCACAACCCCTTCTCATTAAAATACGTAGTAATAGCTACAGGTAAGAAAAATCTTTTGGTAAAATAAAGTCGATTTTAAAAGAATACATGCAGTATACTTCTTTTATTTGCCAAAAGGTGTAAATAAAAACAGTAAAAAAAAGTTTTATTAAACTGTTTGTGTCGTGCCGGTGCATGGTGAACCCTGGCTACACTGTAAAAAAATTTCTTTAAGGTTCCGGAAAAAGTGGTGGCATTAAGATGCCACGGCTTTTTGCTGTTACGTTTTACAACAAAGTAGTGAAACATTCCAATTTTCAATAATCAATATACTTTTTTTATTCAGTGTCTTAATTAAATTTTAAAGTTTCGTATTACAGATAAAATGAAAATTCAAATAATGAAGCATAAAATGATTTAAATTAGCTACTTACTTTATCGGTTAATATCCAAACAAAGAATTGTATTTGTTCAGATTGCATTTGTTTCTAAGTAAATAGGCAGCTGTGCTTCTTCTTTAGTTATGAAAATGGCTAATGGAACGTAAAACATGAACCACGCATGCGCAGAATGTACTTTACGGAAAAGTTGAAACCTCTCAAAAATATTACACGAATTATTGCCGTAATTGACGTGGGACATAGAGAAATTCGAAATTCTTGTAAAATATGTGAAATGTTTCAGGATAAGAACGTTCCGAAAATTTTCCGAAATTCGTTCCGAAACGTTCCGAAAATTTTCCGAAATTCGAAATTCTTATAAAATATGCGAAATGTTTCAGGATAATTTCCTGAAACGTTCCGAAAATTTTTACAGTGTAGCTCAGTAAAAAAAGTCATAAAAGTAAGTTAAAACCAATTTTTATTTAAAATCTTAAAGGCAGGACGAGGGAATTGTCTCAATCTCATAATTTTAACTCTGATGACTGTTAACTAAATAATCCCACTCGAGAAATATACGTTACTCTACTGTAGAAAAAATAAAAACACTTGAATAAGACGAGAAAATGTAACTTTAACTTACACACAAATGAGCACTGTAATCCTTTCAATCTTAACCCATTAAAGCCTAGCGGTACCATATGGTACCAGATAAGTTTTAACCCTTTTTTTGTTTATACACCAGTATTTTTTTTACGGAAACATTATCTTTATTTTATGACTCCAAGTTCTTGATAAAGCAAACAAAAATTGCTAGTTTAAAAATACTGGTGTGAAATGTAAGTTTTGCATTTTAAAGACGAAAATAATTCCGGCTTTAATGGGTTAACTCTACAATTCCAGAACTAACTTTGCTGCGATGCTCAGGCTCCTCAGCTTTGCAACAAGACGGCGAAATATCTAAATTAAAGCAGCCCGTAGCCACCAAAACAATGTTTATTGAATTCAACAAACTTACTTTATCTTACCAAATCAAGATTCAGCTGTAATAAACTTCACAACCGGAACGCAACTTCTTTCTGGTGATAGAAGCAGTCTTGACTTCCCCCTGGACGAGATGCGACCAAATCCAACGACACACACATTTTCACTTGCTTAAATACATTGCTAATGGACCCTAAATCCAAAATTTGCACAAAACTACTGCGAAACGCAGAAAACCCACAAATTTCGAAGGACACATGTATTCGTCTAAAGTTAAAGTAAAATAGTCTATAGATGCCGCTGCACGTACACAGATGTTATTTTCATAATACGATCTCAATCAAAACAAACGACTGCCTTTATGAGGAGTCGCCAATCCACTACATGTTTACATGTTTCTGCTCGATCGAAGCTATTATCAAACAAATAAGAATATTCTAAAATTGCACGATGTATGATGTAATGATTTGAAACGCTATCATTCAATTTTTTTATGTACTCTTTCAGATGTAACATGTAAACAGTCTAACACAAGCACAAGCATAAAATGTTGATTTTTAAAAAAATATTAAAAAGTTAGAATAAATAATTTTTTTTTTTTTTTTTTTTTGCGGATTTTTCAACTTCATTTAAATAAATTATACCAAAAGTAGAAAAAATAAATTACATAATTGTAGAAAATGTAATTTAAAATATGTTCAAACAATACTCTATCAAAAGTTTTTGCACAATGGCAAAAACAACTACATTTATAATTTTTGCAAAACTGTTACATACAAATTATTTTTTCCGTGATTTCGGATTAGTTCAAATCCAAGTGCGTCCATTGAAATTATTAGTTTTTGTGGGGTTTCTGGTGGCAAAGAATACCATGCTTTCTCAATGGCCTCTTGAAATTCTTCAGGAGAGTCATGCTGCTTTCCATTGCTGTAAACCTGAATGGTTAAAATGCTCCAGACATTCTCAATCAGGCTTATGTCTGGACTTAAAGTTGGCCAGTCAAGAATTTTAACGTTTTTCTTTGAAAGCCACAGTTTTGTAGAATGTGCTATGTGGAATGAGGCATTATCACAGAATGGAAGTAAATGTTGGTTAAGCGTATTTTGATATTTTTGGGAATTTTGTCTTTCTTTTAGAAAAACCATAAAGGTCTGGCCGTTGAAACCGAATCACCCCCCCCCCCCCCCAAACCATAACAGACTTATCGCCTTGCTGCCTTCTGGAAAAAGTCTTTGGTTCCTTTCGTAGATCATGCCAATACGTGTTCCACCCATCAGAGGCAACTAAGTTCCATTTGTTCTCATCACTGACTGAAACAGTAAGCCACTTGTCCTAGTAGGACATGTGTTTTTTAGCCCAGTTCATTCTTGCCTTTTTTTATGTGTAGTTTGAGACACGGTTTCCGAGCCATTTTCTTTAGTACGATGCAATCACGTTATTTAATACGTCTGTGTACAATATCTTTGGACACCTGTACACCGAGATTATTTTTAATATGCCGTATGGAATTATTTTATTTAGACACCAATCTCCGTATTCTCCGATCCGTCTGAACAGTCTTCATATGTGGTCGTCCACATCTTGGTTTCTGGTAGAAATTATCAGTTCTAGAGGGTACTTGATATATACCTCGCTTTGATCAATTTAAAATTTTTGCAATTTCAGAAACATTTTTCTTTTGTGATTTCAATTTTAAAACTTTTGAGATCTCACCTTTTGTGAATTACTTACAATTCAGCATTTTTAAAACGAGTGGAAATGATTTCTCTACTTTTATAAAACTGGAATACAACGTAATACAACGTCATTACACCCGTCCAATTCCACGTTTCTAAAAAAAAATTGCATAACGTGCTTAAACTTCTGAGACTTTTTTCTTCAAGAAAAAAGTAAATTAAATAAAAAATAATGTAATTTTCATTTTAACCAACAAAAATTGCTTGTTTTATTTGATTTTGATTAAATGTCGAGTACTTATTGTAAATTGACTTCATTTATTTTATTCTTCAAAAATGTTTAACCATATTTACAAAGTGCTTAAACGTTTGAGACGGACTATAAAACTTTTTTTTACATTTTTTAGCAATTAAAATAAATATATTATTACAGGGTGTTATAATTTGTTATATATTGGGACACATACAGTGTTCAAATATTTTAATAAATAAGTATTTTCTCTTGAAGGAAATGTAAAAAGAATAACACAGATTCAGATTCAACCAAGCAGGGAGGCTTACCATATGACTTTAGCCTGTGCAAGCCCTGCTTCGCAAGTTTATTAAAAAGAGAAAAAAAAAGACATTATTTGACAGGCAATTTTGATTATTTACAAAACATAAAAAATTACTATAAGTGATGATGAAACTGATGAAGATAGTCTATAATGTTATATACAATGATGGAGAAAATTTTTGGATTATTTACAGTTCGTGATTGGGAGCGAGAAATGTTTTTCGCGAGCAGGAAGATGTGTATTTCTGTTATCTCCTAAGAGTTCATGGGAGTTTGCTGTTAAGAGTTTGTGGTCTGGGACGTAAAAATGTTTTTAAAGAGACAAAAGATGAGTTTTAATTAATGCGAAGTGATTTTAGACGGACTCTGCAACTCTCCTTTTCCTCTTTTATAGAGTTTACCTGAAAAGAGGGGGTAAGCCTAACAGATTTACCTTCATAATCAACCTAGAGATATTTAGCAAAGGTTTTATTTTCATGAGTAAGCAAGAACCCCAAAACGAAACATCACTCTTTGGAGGATTTTTTTTTTCGCTGACCGATACCAGGCCGCGGTTCGGCGTTTGTGAATCACTGTTATATCCGATATTTATAAAAAAAATTATTCATGATATTGGCGGTAAAAAATGTGGAAAATTATTGGCTAATGGAGCTTGCAATATAAAGCTTTTTTTCAGTGTTTCGAATAAACTAATTAAAGTGAACAACATTATGAAAAATTATGCTTAATAAATGTCTTACGCGTAATTGTAATCTGATTTTTTTCAAATGGTAAGTTAATTGAGTCTGTTGTGGTAAAATGAAGTAATTTTGAAAAATCATTAATTTAATTAAGAATTCGCTGACTCTTTTTTAAAATAAACTTTTAATTAAAAAAAAAAAATTCTTGTTTTCACGTTCAATGGTGTAACTATTTGCGACGTTAAAAATTGCCACAAGTCTCACAGTCCCAATATTTAATGAAATGTTCATTTTTTTTTTCGTCAAACCGTTACACTGTGACTTTCAGGTGACCGCTGTGTAGTGACTCTACTGTAAAATCAACGTGACTTTTGTTTTATGAAGAGTCAATAGGTCATGTCGAAATCAATATACTGAGTAAGGAAAATTACTGCGAAAAGTAACAAAAACATGCTGCATAACGAAATATAAATGCAAAAAAAAAAATAGTTTTATAACTTGAAACGTCACTTATGACTCGTGAGAAAATTGATTATGTCAACCTCGGAGCATGGGCGTACGCCATGGGGTACAGGGGAGGGCTACCCCTAAAATAAAAAAAAGTAAGACATCACTTTAAATACTAAGAGGTATGAGTACTGGCAGAAATAAATCTTACCAGGAAACCACGTCGTTAGTGTAATAATGACAAAAATCTAAATAAGCAGCAATCGAAAGAGCATAGTGAAACGTGTTTTATGACACATAAATCATTTGACTTCGTCTCCCCGTTACCGAGATATAAAGTCTTAAAATTTGCAAAATTATTGATTTAATAGGATGGAAGAAGGAGTCGATAGCATGGAAGCGGGAGTCATTACGTTTTCAACGTAACAAGATCATCAAACTCCAGTCACTTGTTAATTTCCAGTATAGTGCGCCGCAATATTCCGACATGATTCGGTATGCTCAGTACAAGTCGGTTAGTGCAAACTGGGCCACTTCCATTTGAAACGCTCTTGCAATTTTGTTTTTCGCAGGAGGGGGACTATTGTATTCATTGCACTAGAATTAAGTTCATAAAAATGTTCTTGGTGCCACTATTTTCCATGCTTCAATCATTTTTTGGTCCAGTACCATATTTCTCAATAGCATTTGTTTTTTCCGGGCTTCTTTCATTTTTATATTACTATATCTAAATATGTTTTGTATTTTTTATTAATTTGAATATTAAAATTTCTGAACCAGAAACACAGCTCTTTTCCTAAATTAAACAAATAAATTAGAAAACTTTAAGACTTTATATCTCGATAACGGGGAGACGAGGGCAAATGATTTATACGTTAAAAAACACATTTCACTATGCTCTTTCGATTTTTGCTTACTTAGATTTTTTTTCATTATTACACTATGGCGCGGTCACCTTGTTACGAAGGGTAAGAAGTCTGGTTCGCTTTTTTAAAATGCAGAATATAAGCGTGAAATAAGCTAAATTAAGAAGTTTTTATGAGAATTATTCATACAGGACAATTTTTAAAGCTATCAGCATAAAAAGCAAAACAAAAATTTAATAATTAAGGAATATTAAATATTCAAAAGTAAGTTTCTAGCAATATTTTTCAAAATGGAGAATTGAAGCAGTTAATTCTTTTTTTCATCTGGGCGATTCTGTCTCCTTGAATCTCCCGTTTGAGATAAATTTGGAACAGATGACTCGTAAAAGGGAAACATAATTAAAAATTATCTTCCATGACAAACGGAAAAGATCTTAATACATTTTTCTCTTAGTGTTTAATTATTCTAAGGTCATTAGAGAAGAGTATATTGTAAAATGTTTTATACAATATACTAATAAAAAAATCAGAAAAAAAGAAAATTAGTTAAATAAATTTGAAAATCTAGGAAGGGCCATTGGCCCTCTCCTGTCCTATTCTTGCTGGCGCTTATGCTAAGAGAACATATCAACTAAGAATCATTGACTTTCACACCCAAAAAGAAATCTTTCGTTCGATTCGATTTATTTTCAACATGACGACTTTTACAATTGATTGCAACAAAAAGTTTTCATCTCAGAGTTATAAGATTACATGTATTAACACTCTTTGTAGCTAGGCGGCATTTTCATTGTTTTGAACGTGTAGCGGGCAAATCCAGTTATTGTGCATGTGAATCAACTTGTTAACCTGATTTTAAATCACTGCTAGGCAAATGAAAAGTACGAGGACGTGTTTTCCTAGGAAAAATATTACTATCTTCTGATTAATTACTGTCAACATCTGAAAGTATACGATCATTACAAGAATAATCTAATAACTGATCAGCAGTGTTTACTAAATCTAATGAATCTTTTATCCAGAAATTCCAAATTCTCATCAGAAAATTTGAATAGTTATTTTTGATTTAAATAATAATTGCCGAAACGTCAGTGAAGTGTGTTTCACCGCGACCTGCGTTATACACGGCCGGTGCATGACGTTTAAAACGTCACATGTAGTGGATCATTTTTAGAAGGCGATTGGTGCAAAACGGGGGGTGCGTCGCTTTGCACCAATAACCGTGGAAAAATGATCCACTACATGTGACGTTTTAAGCGTCATGCACCGGCCATGTATAACGCAGGTCGCGGTCTCACTGTGGAGACGCGAAAAGTTTTTGGTTTCCGTCTGTTTGTCTGTCTGTTCCGCGATAACTGCCGTAAAAATCGTTCTATTAAGTTGATTTTTGGTGAGTTGTGCTGGTGTGGTACCCGGAATTAGCTGTATAGTTTTTAGTTACATTTGGTTCATTCGTTCGTAAAATATGGAACAAATCTTTTTAGGTCATAATGCTTTCCTTTGGGAATGCAGACGATTTTCAAATTTCATTTTTAACTGAAAGGAAAATCGCATATTTGAATAATGGATTTCAACGTAAAATTACGGATACTAAATTTTCGATATGGAGGTCTTAAATATATGCAATAACTTTGAACATTTGCCGATACATCTATTAGAATTTAGAAATTAATTGTTTAAATTATTGAATTTTTTTTAAAACTGATCGGGAAATATAAAACAATTTATTTTCCTATTTTTTACAAATTTTAAAATGCATTTCTTTTTTTTTCGTCTTTATTTTATTAGTTGTTTAGCAACCCTATTTTAAAGAATATCAAAATAAGAAATGCATTTTTTTTATCTAAAAAATTAGAAGAATAAGAAATACCTAAGAATTGCAGAATATCATTGCATAAACCGCGTTAATTTAACGCTTCTAATTTCTGAAACCTCCGAAGTATTTTATATGCCTATCAATATGTATGTAACATAAAAGAAAATAAATTGCGTATTGTAAGATGCTAAATAATATGAAAAGTGAGATTAAAAAACCATGAATTTCAGAGCTGACGTTGAGGCTCTTGATCTGTAGATTTACTAGTAGATATTTCACGAACAGAATAAAAAATTACTAATATTCAAAATTGAATTTGGAATAATAATTACGTAACTGATATTACAGTCTCCCTCTTTCAACGTTTTTCTAGCCTGCAAAGTGGTAATATTGTTCTAAATAATCTTGACTCTCTTTTCAGCATCTGTAAATGCAATTGCTTGCACCATTGGAGCTACTTCCAACTTCATATTGCCAGTAGTAGTGGGATTTTTAACAAATAACATGGCAAGTATTAAAAATTATATCATCTTTTTTCCTTGAAGAATAAACATAAATGCCTTACTATGTAGAATAAATTAACACTTGATTACTACTTTGTATCTGTAAGCATCACCGTAACAAGTCTATTTGGCGCCTGGTGCGAAACAACTTGTTAGTTTTCTTACCGATCGTAGACACATGAGTAGTGATTAGTGTCGGCGCCAATTAAGCTTGTCAGCGCCTATTCTAACTGGTGGCGCCTGGTGCGGGGTCACCGTTCGTACCACACTTGTTGTGGCCCTGTCTTTAAGATACACAGTAACTTCTTTTTGACGGTAGAAGCATCTTTGGAGTTCCAGGACGCTCCTCCCACCTATCTTCCTAACACCTATCAGCCTAGCGTTGTGTGTAAAGTATATATCGTCATATATCTCACAGATTCAACGACAGCAATAACGTAAATTTTTTAAACTAGTAATCGAGTGTTAAATAATACTTTTTAATTATCTCCGGCTGTATTTTTAATTTGGCGATTTTTATAGCAACAAAGTAGAGCTCCTTCAACGCAATGGGCAATTAAAATGCCATTTAAATTTGTTTATGAACCTCCATAAAATATTGCCACTCTGAATGTCCAGAAGGTAAATTATGCCGCAGCTGTTCTGCAGTCGTAAGAGTACGCATGCGCGCTGAATAGTTGGATACATACACTGTTGCCAGTAGGTTACTTTTTTAAAAATTCAGATTGCCTGATTGCCACCATTTTTTAAAGTAGAAATATTCGGCTTATTTAATGACACATTAAACAATAAGAGAATAAGGTCAATTACACTAATTTAAAAAAGTGGTGGGAATCAAACATTCTGAATTAAAAAAAAAGTAGTCTACTGGCAACACTGGATAGATTGAGAAAGTAGAGGCAAAGCAGTGTTAGAAAGCTGTAGTGTAGACGCTTCAAAGTGGGTTCAGATAATGTTCAGGACCAAAACATCCACCACGTGTGCAGAGCGCCCAATTATACAGTTTTTGAGTGCACATAATGTGTCAGCAATTTATACTCCCCATCAAATTGGGGAAGTGTATGGAGAACAGATCATGAGTGATTCAATTGTAAGGAGATGGGTGCGAAAGTTTAATGGACAGATAAGGTGGAAGATCTCGGGGAGCGACCATTTGGTGAAACGTTTACACATTCACCTTATAGTCGGATCCTCGATTCGACTGATTTTCATCTTTTTTTTAATATGAAAGGTATTCTTGTTGGACACAAATGGCAGGAAAGTGATGCTGCCAAAAACATCTCGGTTATTATTAAAGATGCCATCATTCTTCGATACAAGGACACAAAGTATCGCATGTCGCTATAATAAGTGTCTCAATAGGAATTAATCATGGTGAAACAATGTCTAAGACAAGTATATAAATACTAGCCGGTCTTCGCATGTCAAGCCGGTTGCTTCCGAGTGGGGCTCAGATACCTTCTGCAGCGTAAAGCCTCAGCCGTCTCAATACTAGGCCTGAGCTCTGATTCAAAATGGCAGCTGCCGAAGGCGAACTTTTTTACGCTGTCAGCATTAACTAGTTCTACCATTTGAGTGATTCTAGTCACAAATGCTTTTCGATAAAACCTTATTCTAGTAAACAACAATGCATGTTATATTACTAAGATAGTATATTAAACACAGAAAAATTATCCACATCAATATATTTACAATTAAAAAATTGCCAGCTATAATAATAATAATAATAATAATAATAATGTTATTTTATTTACAGATATACGTTTATTAGTTAATGATATACAAAATGCAATTTAAACCACACACACACAAAATAAATAAATAAAATTGATTACTTAATTTTAAAAAATAGCTATATAAATAAACTTGTAAAAAATAATCAAAGTAATAATAATAATAATAATAATAATAATAATAATAATAATAATAATGTTATGAATGTCAATTTCCCACATTTTATAATGTATTTTAATGTTATTCCTGACATGCACTGATATTTTTTTATTTATCATGGAATACACATTTATTTATTTATTCAGCGCGTTTATTTTCACATTAACAAAAAAAGAAACACACTCATCATAACTACTTCACTTATCAGTTAAATATCTAATTATTTTTTATATTTAAGGTAGTAAACTGGAATAGAAAAGGGTATTTATATAACAGAAAAATCTTTTTACAATTCATAAAAACGTATATAATAGATATTCTTATAAAACCAAACAAATCATTTAAAAAAATCATTTGTTTAAATATATTTTTACTTAGTGCATGTAATATTAAATAGGTTGTATCGAAAATGCATGGACAACATTAGTAATAATATAATAAATTATAACACCTTGTAATAGTATATTACTTTTAAATGCTAAAGGTGTAAAATTAACAACTATAATATAAATTAAAATAACTTTTATTAGTTGTTTTACATGTTTCGACTCTTTCAGAGTCATTTTCAAAAACAAAATGAGAATATTCTAAAGCTGCACGGGCTTTGCAGTTATTATTTTCATGTACTTTTTTAAAAATTACGCACGTTATCTATTTTTTACTTGATTGTTTATTTTCATATCTTTGATCATGGAGTTACTCTAGCCACAGTTTCGGTAAATTAAAAGATGCCGCATAGTTACATATTGTATTTTTGCGCGTGAGTATCTCTATGGTTTCTCTTATTATGGAGGTATAGTATAGACTGGAGGGAAATATTATTTTACTTTCATTGAAATTTATTTGGATGGTTTCTTCTTGATATAATCTTGCCAGGGCTGTAGTTTTTCTATTGTATTTAATATCAGCTATATGCTCTTTTTTTCTGCAACTAAATGTCCCTGCTGGTCATGCCTATGTAGTAATTCTTGGATCCGTCTTCTTTAATAAAAGGTATTTCGTATACTCCTGAATAATTCTCAAAATTAATTGGGTCAATTTTACTGCAAATGATATTCTTTAATTTCTTAGGTGGTTTGCCTATTAAGCAGATATTGAAACGTTTAAGGCTGTGTTTTAATTTTTTAAAAAAGCTTGGATAATATTGCAGAGTATAAAGTTTGTATTTTTGCGAATCACCTTTCTTTTCTGCTTTCTTATTATTGGTGATATCCATGATTAATTTATTAATATGGTGTACTTTAAAACCACTATTATAAGAAATTTTACGAATATTATCTAATTCATTATTCAATTTATTTTCAGTGCATATTATAAAGGCTCGTCTTATGAGAAATCTGTAGGCTGAAATTTTGTATGTAAAGGGAGAACATGCGTTATTTGGTATGGTAGATTGGTTAGCCATGTTTTTCCGGAAAACAGCTCTGTCGGTAGATTTATTTGTTCTTGTTACCATTACATCAAGGAATGGAAGACTTTCATCATGTTCAATTTCAATAGTGAATTTAATGTTATTGTCTATTGAGTTTAGTTGATTTATAAATATTTTAAGTTCATCAAGACTATACTACCAAATTATAAAAAATATCATCAATATATCTGAGCCAAGTGTGAGGTGTTAAGTGAAATGTGCCAAAAACTTTATTTTCCAATGGGCGAAGATTATATTCAGCTAATAAAGCTGAAATAGGCGACCCCATTGGAGCTCCGTGATTCTGCTTATAATATTTACTGTTGAATGTGAAATAGTTATTATGGATGATTAGATTAAGTCCTCTTTTTATTGTTATTTTCATATCATCACTAAATTCTTCTATCTGTTCAATATCATCACAAATCTTATTACATACTACATGTGTGTCAATTGATGGATACAATGAAATAATATCAAGACTAGCCATTATATAAGCTACCAGATAATTATATAATGGCTAGTCTTGATATTATCGGATCCATACTAGTCGGATCCAAGAATTACTACATAGGCATGACCAGCAGGAAATTTAATTGGAGAAAAAAAGAGCATATAGCTGATATTAAATACAATAGAAAAACTACAGCCCTGGCAAGATTATATCAAGAAGAAACCATCCAAATAAATTTCAATGAAAGTAAAATAATATTTCCCTCCAGTCTATACTATCCCTCCATAATAAGAGAAATCATAGAGATACACATGCTCAAAAATACAATATGTAACGATGCGGCATCTTTTAATTTACCGAAACTGTGGCTAGAGTTACTCCATGATCAAAGATATGAAAATAAACAATCAAGTAAAAAATAGATAACGTGCGTAATTTTTAAAAAAGTACATGAAAATAATAACTGCAAAGCCCGTGCAGCTTTAGAATATTCTCATTTTGTTTTCGAAAATGACTCTGAAAGAGTCGAAACATGTAAAACAACTGATAAAAGTTATTTTAATTTATATTATAGTTGTTAATTTTACACCTTTAGCATTTAAAAGTAATATAATATTAGTAATGACAATAAGAAAGTGCTGGGATTGTCCTTATTACTATGCAAATCACAATAAGTTTTTAGTAAAATTTTATGCACCAACTCTTATAAAATTTATTAATTATTTTTATATTAAATTAAATATTTTGCAATAGATCATTTAAAGTGTACATTTTCTAATCTTATTTTTGTCAGTTTTTTCTTTGTTAAAGTTGTTATTAATGATTTTTGAATGATTGTTTAAAATAAATTTAAATATTGTAGCAATAAAAGCTTTCTCAAAATTAAAAATATCACAGGAACAAGCTTTATGATAGCCATTCTCTTTTTCATTCACAATATTTTTGAAATATGAGTCACTTTCTGATATCAATAAATTCCGTTTGTTTTCATTTGTTGTGAATGCACTATAAATATTTCTATGCAGTGAAATATATATGAAAGTCTGTGTAAATATAAATAGCACATAAATCACAGTATGCAGAAATAGCAGTATATGATTTTTAAAAATTAGCTTTAGGTACAATCATTGTATCTATTATCATTATTATTACAAAAATCTTCCGTAATCATCTCGAATTTGAATCTTCTACAGCATGTCAAATAAAATTAAACAAACATTCAAAAATTTAGAAAACAATGTTTTTTTTTCTTTTTTTTTTTTAGCTTTGAAGCTGAAAACATTTTGCGATGCTACAAATGTGTCAGAGAATAATTAGTTGTATAAATTAATTAAATCTATTAACATCATGCATTGCAAATTTCTTTCAAGCTGTTACATATTTATTTAAAATTTTAAACTCTTCCCGTGTTCAACTGTAATTTGCTTAGAGTAAAATAGAAGTGATTTTCATGAAAATTGAAAAATTTCCAATTTTCCCGAAAATAAATCCTGGCTATGCCACTCATTATAATTATAACTTGCCATATTACTATTAACATATCTTATTATTACTGCCAAATACACAAAGTTATTAATAATAATTATTAATTATGCTAAAAGCATAAATGCTGAATAAAACCATACGTTTGCGATGATAAACAAATTTGTTTGCTTTCAAACTTAAGACAGCATTAGTGTTTACATCGTATTAAATTACATATCTGGGGCTAATTATAAATTTCATATACTTAAAGGGAAAAAAACACTACTAATAATCAGTTGAAAAATACATCATTCTTCCTAAAGCATATAGCATTATAATTATTTATAATACATCCTTAAAAACTCTTAAAGGTCATGTAATTTAAAACATGTAAAAGACGATAAAAACAAAACTAAACATTTGGAATTTCTACGAAAATGATGTTATTTATACGTGTTTATAAATTTGAATTTTAAAATAACGAAATAATTAGCTACTACATTATGTTTTGCAAGCATTATTTATCAATTTAAAATAAAAAATAAATATAACAAAAGCAAGAGTTCTAAAAACATTTAAGTACACAGAAAACCTCCTTTTTTAAATAGATATTCCGGTGCATGCATATATGTAAGTCAAACAAATAACAAAAATATAGCAATTTAAAGAGATATATATAATCAGAACTTGTGAAAATATAAAGGATAAATTTAAAGGATGTATTACAAATAATTATTATTTGTAATACATCCTTTAAAATCGTTCTAGTTCATAAAATTCTAAAACATGTTAAACACGGTAAAATCAAAACTATCTAATTCGAAGTTCTAAAAAAATTATACGTGTTCGTCTTATAAATTATTTTTCATTTTATTAAATATGGAAATAATTAGCCAACTAAAAGATATTTTACAATATTATTTATCTATTTATTTTAAAAATGACAAAAGGAAGAGTTTGAATGAATTTAAAGCACGTGGGTATTTTCTAGTGCATTTAAGGAAATAAACAATGAGAAATAAATATCTACTTACTGTTTCAGGATTACCTTTTAATCCACAAATATTCGATATTAAAAATATATCACATATTATAAGCTAAATGGCCAGGATTCCAACCTGGGATCTCTTGGCTGACGTTGCTAATGCTCTACCAACTGAGCCATCCCGGTCGAATCTGGTGGACCTAATTCATCCAATTAACCTTATTGATCGTAGCATCTGGTCTGATATCTGTATCAGCTCAACATAATAAATTGCAGGTAATTTGGAATTCCAGTAAACGCTGGATACGTCATTACACTAGATTAATTTTAACACATTTATTGAAATTGATAAAGAAATCATATGAGTTGTAATTTTTCAGCTGGACGAAAAATGTCCGGGATGAATTAGGTCCTCCAGCTTAGACAGAGATGGCTCAGTTGGTAGAGCATTGCAGCTACAGCCAAGAAATCCCAGGTTCGAATAGTGGTCCGAACCTTTTTTCGTCCAGTTGGAAAATTACAACTCATATTATTTCTTTACCAATTTGAATAATTGTGTTAAAATTAATCTAGGATACGAAAATAACTAATAAGAATATCAAAAAAGCACGCAAATAAAGAGTTCGCGACGTAAATAATATTTTTTT
Source organism: Maratus michaelseni (assembly GCA_963931845.1). Lineage (NCBI taxonomy): Eukaryota > Metazoa > Arthropoda > Arachnida > Araneae > Salticidae > Maratus > Maratus michaelseni. Next base: position 50,792,398 of record OZ007594.1, on the reverse strand, counting down.
CATGAGCCCGCTGACAAAGTACTGCTCAGCCCTGTTCGTGATTATCTAGGGGGAAGGGAGAGCATTCAGATAAAATAAAAATAAAAATGGGATTACCTAAGATACATGACGATCATTATAAATGGGCACTGGTGTTTCACGCCCAGAAATTGTTAATGCAGTGATCAAAATAACGGGGCTTGTATGTTTCTCAGCCATATATCGTTAATTACAGCGATCACTATAACGGGGTTCAGTTATTATGTGTGTATAAATCATTCAAATGAAATCATTTTAAGAGAGCCCTGTGCGTTGCACGTCTGTAAACTGATTATACGACAGTCACTATAACGAAGCCTTGTGCATACCCAAGCCCATAAATATGGCGATCAGTATTTAAATCGCAAATCTTTACATCTAAAAATTGTATTTTGAAAAGAACAGGAAATGTATTATGTTTTGTAAAAAAAAATTAAATTCGATCGCTAAAAGACGAAAAGCACAAAAACGATTTATAAAATATGAAATAAAAAAAAACGTTTCCTTGGAAAAATGTCACGCAAAATATCAGCAATAAAAAGTAAGCAATAGTTGTTTTATTCGTCTAATCTGCCATAATCGGGTTCATAGTCGATGTTAGTGACAAACTCGCTAGCTCTAAAATCGCTGAAGTACGTGTTTAAATACTTTTATTGGATTTGTAATGCTGAGTTTCACGCTCCTACTTTAAAATGCTGCTGAGATATGGCGCAATGACCCAAAACTTTCGACCCCCGTTTAATCCCCTTTGTAGATGAGTATCTAAAATAGCTTAAATACGCATTTAACTATTTTTTCTAGTACATTTGTTATCTTGAATTTCAAACTCCTACCTATAACTTCTACTGAGATATAGCAAAATGGCCTAAAACATTCAACCCCCATTTAACATCCTTAGTGGCTGAATTTGTAAAATCGATGAAACACGTGTTCGACTATTCTTTTAGTAGATTTTTGAATTTCATGCTCCTACCTAAAACTGATGCTGAGATATGGCGAAAAAGTGAAATTCTCTGTAACATTCGACTTTTCAGCATATAATCTATGATCTTTCATAATGTCATTTTCAAACTTAATAATTCTCCGAACTACCTATTTTTACAGACATTATTTTATTTTTTCAACATATAGATAAGCATTGTACATGTTTCTAAAGTCTTAAAATCATCTCTAAAATCACATAAAACCAGTCATATGTTAAAAGTTTCACAAAAGTAAAATATTTTCACCTGTTGTCCCAGACATCCTCAATACTCATGTTATGGTTTTCTGCTCTGTCAATCGATTTGTTTGAAACTTCCATTCTGTCTTTTCCCAACAATATCAATACAATCCCCCCCAATTACAATATACTTCAGTAATGTTGAAAATTAGCCAAATATAATAATTTAAACTACGCATTACACAGAGAAGTAATAGAAATATTTACATCAAATTCAGAAACTTGCAATGATATGACTCACGCCAAAATTGATACTAGCTGGCGCCAGATATTGTTGGGAAAAGACAGAATGAAAGTTTCAAACAAATCGATGATTGACATAGCAGAAAACCATAACCCACCATAACCCATCTTAAGTTCTACGTTAACCCCTTCGGGACCGGCGGCTTTTACACAAATTTTATTCGGTTGGCACCACTTTTTTTAAAAAAAAGCTACCTTTACTTAAACTATCACAAAAATGCTCTAATTAGAGAAAGCAAATATTACTTTTATTTTTTACTGGTGCCTAAAACAAATTCTGTGTGCTCTTTTTGAGGGTGCATACATGCACCCATGGTTCCGAATGGGTTAAGTTCTATATCTAATTTATATTAAGAGAGATATTTAAAAAAAATTATGACAAAGAGAAAAAAGTTGTAAATAATGTTTTATAAACGTTAACATACTCTTTTTACGTAGAAAGAAAATAAATGCTGTATGAAATATCCTCTTGCTATGAAAGTTTTGAATAAGCCATAAAAAATCAAAAACTGTGGCAGTTAAATGTTTCTTTAAAACTTTAAAACTCTTTTTGGAAGATTAATTACCGTAATTTCTGGTATATAACCCGCATCTTAGATAAATCGGTTTCGATCCAGAAATTTTATTTATTAAATAAAGTCAAATAAATATCAAGTAGAAACAAGTTACCTTTTATTAAATAGATCTTCTGGTTCGAAACCGATTTATGTGAGCCGCGGGTTATATACCAGAAATTACGGTAATTAATGAGACACGTACTTGCCTTTTAGATATTTTAATTTATATATATAAAAAATACATGAAATATAAACTGGAGGGACGTGTCCAGGAATTTAGATATTTTATGTCGAATAAAAATGGCCGATAATTTTGGCCGAACTACTGCTAATGCTATCTATCAATGATAGAGTGGACATTTAACATTGATCCTGAAGCATGCCGTTGTTAATGGAGGAATCAAATATTTTCTTTTACAATATGATGCAACTGGTATTTTAGAGTACCGTCGGAGTATAAAGGGTTAAATAAAAAGGCCATTTATTCTCCTGTAAATAAAAATTCGCCTGTAAATGTATCATTATTGTGTCTTTTTTAATATGCAAGTTAATTTTGTTTGCATATAAAAATAAATAAATGGTTTCTTTAAATGAAATAAATTATATAAATATTGAAAAGAATGTTTGTATAAATGAAACAGTGAATAGGTTGCCAGGAAATATGTTGTCAAATTTCCTTCTCTCGCCAAGGCTATTTTCTCTATCTCGCCAACTGGTAAAGTGTTTAAAATTGTTTATCGCAATGTCCTTAATTTTTGGACACAATTTGGCCGAAAAAAAGGGACACTGCTAAGTGACTAATAAACCTAACACTTTTTATATAATTTTTGTATTGGGTTGGCCGGAAAGTTCGTGCCGGTTGGGAAAATCAATTCGTACCGGAAAATTCTATCATTTAATTATTAGACATCGCACAGTGTGGTATTTAGTCCCAAAACTTGGCCAAAATTATTTTATACCTCTATAAGCTACACATCTACGTTTTTATTAGCTCACAGGCTATCAAAGTCTGAGAGGTAATGTTCCCGCCGGTTCTGTATGTATGTACGTACGTATTGGGTTCATTGGGGGTTCATTGGGTATGCATGTACGCAACGCGATAACTCTTGATAGAAATAACCGTTTTACTTCAAATTTTGTTTATAGGTCCATTGTGATAAGGCGCTTCTCTGATTAGTTTTGCGGGTTCATTGGTTAAGTATAAAGGGGGGAACGGGGGGGAAACTCCCCCTTAATTTAGATAAATGAGTTTTTACTGGAGAATTATCCGATTTTCTTCAAATTTTGTATATATATTCATTCTAATAAGGCGCTTCTCTGATTAGTTTTGGGGGTTCATTGGTTAAATATAAAGGAGGGGAATGGGGGGATGATTCCCCCTTAATATATAGTCGATTTCTTTATTTTTCGAGAGGCAAGAGTATAATATACAATTAGTGTGAAAATCCTGTGAGCTCAATGCCCTCAGTTTAACTGAGCAGTTTTCTTTTTTATTTGAATTGTAGAGTGAAAACGGTAAAATAAAGTCTTATTTATAAATGAAAGCAGTTATTCATCAGTTTCATCACTGTTTACTGACTTTAAGATTATTAACATTTGTAATATTACTTTCTGATAACAGATATAAAACTTCAAAAGATAAGGGCTTTCCTTTCTTGTTTGTGTTGCATTTCATGCCAGTTATTAGGGGGTCAGAAGTTAAAAGAAGCCTATTCAGGACACCCATGTACATGTACAGGCCACTCGCGAAAACTTTCTTCTGTAGTTTAATCTAAATGACCTAATATGTTTATTGCGAGCTTCTGCAGCCTCTTCAGATAGTTGGCCTATTGGCAGAATAGCTTCTTTTATAATGTCTGCTACATGACGAAGTACCTTATGCATTGTGGGGATCATGGGATAAAAACCATATAGCGACACATACAGTTCAGCCGTTTCTTAGCAATATTTTTCAAATTCTTCTGTATTAATTTTGTATCAGTATTGTTTTCTCCAAATCTTGTTCTTGTTTTTATGAGTAGCTATCCATTTTTGTTTGAATGGATTTTTAATAACGGAGAGCTTTTGCTTCATCCCAGCTATCCTTGGATCAGCTTCAGAATAATTTCTCACTAATTCTTGCTCAATAAATTGATTTCCATCAAATGTTGACTCATTTGAGTATTGCATGATGGTATACAACTCATTTCGAGTCATAGACTTCAATTTAGAGGCCCTGTTACCAAAATAAATAAAAAAATAAATAGCAGTAATTTATATACAAAAATGTAGGAACCAACAAAAAAATTCATTAAAAATAGGGAGGCGGTTTCAGGCGGCTGATTTTTTTTTTTTATAATTGCCTTGTATACTAAGTACTGCATATTACACAATAGTTTTCATCGCTTAGATATGTTTAGAAATATAACAAAATCCTTTCTAAATATTATAAATAATAATTTATGCCACTATTAACTGTACCTAAGTTGTCGACCATATAGACAAAAAATTCCGCAGGATATTCATTAGGTAAATGTAGTGTGTATAAAGTACAGGGTGTTTTTTTTTAAAGTTGTGAAAGTAAAACCCTATAACAAAAGAACCACTGGTCCAAATGACCTAAAATCTCTTCAGTATGCTCCCAAAGCAATGGAAATTTTTTAGGCGTGGTTTTAAAAAAACTTAAAACCGCACCGACAGATGGCGCTGTATATGCAGTAAAGTCGGGAGACGAACTTGCTCACGACACATGCACATTGGCGATAAAAACACGAAGTACGCACACCTGATGTTCATTATTCTACAGATATCCTCGCAATGACTGTGCCATTGACGGACCGTGCGTTGTTAGTGAAACTGTATTACCAGAATAATGGCAGCGCAGCAACTGCTCTAGGAGATTTAGGACACTAAAGAATTTAAGAAAAGGTCCAATGACGACAGAGGGACTACGGAAGATGGTTTCTCAAAGTATCGTCCATTGCTTTCCTTTTACTGACGATAGTCTTTGTTTCTGTTAACATACAGCGCAATCTGTCGGTGCGATTTTAAGTTTTTTTTAACGACGCATAAAAATCCCATTGCTTTGGGAGCGTACTGGTGAAATTTCTGATCATTTGGATCAGTGGTTGTTTTATTATAGGGTTTTACTTTCACAACTTTAAAAAAAATCACCCTGTACATACCCGGTTCAGAATAATCCATCACAACAACAACCAGTAAATTGTTTAGACACAATACTACAAGATATTTTAAAACACTAAAATCTGAGCGCATCGTAAAATCACAGGACCACTGGAAGCGAACGGCAACTTCGGACTGATCGCATGGCGCACTGTGTCATATTAGCACATTGCACGTTTCGCCTTTGGATGCAGTAACTATTAAACTTTTTGAGTAATAATTTACAGGGTAGGAAACCGATTTTTAAAAAAATCATTTTTGGCCATGTTTTGCGACTAAATACCACACTGTGCATGGATTCCGATATCTAATCTCTAATAATTAACGGGCAGAATTTTCCGGTACGAATTGATTTTCACAACCGGCATGAACTTTCCGGAGAACTTAATACATTTTTTTTTCTCTTTTTGTTTCAGCAAACGATTGAGCAATGGGATAAAATCCATTTCATTTCTATCGGGGTGGTCACACTAAGTGGACTGGTTTTTCAGTTTTTCGGATCGGCAGAAGTCCAGCCCTGGAATGATGTCTCGAAAGATGACAGATCTGAAATCCAGAAAGAAACTCGATTTTGATACTGCTGAAGATTATACGCACACTTTTGGAATAAATAAACGGGTAGCTTTACCCCCACACTGCACGACTTTTTTTTTTTGGAAGTACGTTTTTTTATTGTCATATTTAGAGTGAGATAACACAACTTTTAAATAGTAGCAGTTATTTTAAATTTAACAGTGAGCTCAATAGTTGAAGGAAATAATCAGTGGCGTACAGTAGGGTCTGAGCACTCGGAGCAATTCAAAATATAGAAGTGGTCATAAAGTCATTCCCTGATAAAAAAAAAATACTACGCAATAACCATTGAATGTAATACTGTAAAATTTTTATTATGGAAATGTCATGTTGTTAAGTTTTTTTTTCATCTGGATGGATGATCCCCTAGATCTACGGCTTGATCAATCCAAGGCCCCTTTGAAAAGCAAACTGAATCTAGTTTACACGAAAATCCATCACCTGACACACTATAATAAATCCAATTGTAAGGTTTTTCATATTTTGGAATATTCAGGGGATATCCACTCAAGGTCAGGATCACAGATTCAGTGTCTAGTGTGACAGCCCAAATGTTGAGCAATACGTGGCGAGAAATGGAATACCACCATGATATTCTTCGAGCTACCAATTGTGCTCACATGGAAATTTACTGACTTAAGTACTTGTATTAAAAACTTCATAAATGTCTTTACAATATATTGAAACAAGCATATGCCTAATTATATTAGTTTTTCAGCAATACATTATTTTAATCAGGGAAGTCTTTATGACCACCCTGTATTGCACCCTTCTTTGGTAGCTAATAGAGTTTCTTATGCTACAGTTTTTAATGCCAGAATTTTTTCACCCTCCTAAAAATTTTGTGCCCGGGCAGTCGCCCCCCCCCCAACCCACCCTAGACCATTCCTTACGCTATACCACTAATAATATATGGTGAAACTGTTTGTTTTTTACCCCTTTCACAGGCAAAATAATTCAGTTGCTAAAATGGTGACAAAATTGACTGCCACCAGAATTTACGGACAAACTAATTAAAAAAATAAAAGTATGTTTTCCTTTCACGCGCATTACAAATTTTGGTATAATTCCGGCAGTCGAGAATTAAAATTAAATGAGAAGTATATTTCCCTCATCTCTCTTTTTTAAAAAGTTAAATGGAGAGATAATATAAGATATTATTAGTATAGAGATAGTAATATTAGTATAGAGATTTGTACAGAGATATAAATGTAGGGTTTTAAAGATAGATGAAAAGACACTGAGTAATAGAAATTGAGAGATACTGGTAAAGAAAGAGAGAATAATTCAATATTGCATAAAAACAGAAAAATAGATGGAAGGATAGATGTGATCACGATGATATGAATCATAAACAATTCTTTTATTTAACCGGTTCCGAAAATGAAAGTAACTTTATAAAAAAAAAATCTACAACCAAAATCGAAAAAGTAAAAACTAGTCCGGATAGAAATCAACGTCAGCTATCCTACGCAAAAAAAAAAAAAAAAAAAAAAAAAAAAATTATATATATATATAATATATATATATATATATATATATATATATATATATATTAGGGTGGTCCTTATTTTTGAAGTTTTAAAATTCATTGGTCTCCCCCTTTAAATTTGTTCCATTATATCTAAAAATAATTCTTGTATAAGTTTCATAATTTAAGATCATTTTGTTGTTTTCCTCTCCTTTTACTTGAAAAAATATAGTTAATCCCAGTAGTAATAAAATTATTTCAATTTATTAAAAAGTCACTTATGCACACTATCAAATCCATAAAAGGATTTGTAAATGTAATTATTAAGTTAATTATCTAAAAATAATTTATTAATATAAAGATAATAAATGTCAGGAATTATTTGAAGTATGAAAACTGTTAAAGAAGAACAAAGGGAACTAAAAAGCATGAATTTTCTTCAAAATTAGATAACTTATTTCATATTGCTCATGGCAATGCATTAAACATATTCAAAATAGCTGATGATAGAAATTTCTTGCTAGCACAGCGATAAAATGGCAGACGAGCATCAATGATTGGTATTGATTTCCTTCTCTTGCGGAAGGAATTGATTGCTTATAAAAAGAAGAATCTTCTGAAGGAAAGATTAGAAAAAATGAAATGTTCACAGGAGAAAGAAACAAAAATAGCAGTACTTGAATCTTCTACAGATAGCTCAAATGAAGAAGATAGAAATGAATGAAAATGAACAACATGATCAGGAAATAAAACTATATGATGATGTAGCATCAGATCCTGGTCCATCCAAAGCTAGGAGAGGGGAGGGCGTATGGATATTATAACTCCAGATTCAACAACAGCTCTAGACAGGACAAATGTATCAGACAGTACTTGTAGTTGCCGAAATTGCAGAGTTTATTACATGTATTAAAGAAGTCAGTCTGGTTGAAAAAGAATTGTTCATATAATTAAACAATCACAAAAATTAAAAGAACGGCTACAAAGAAATGTTCCTCTCATTGTCCATAGAAATGGGAAACTTTTACCAGAATTAAATGGTAAAGAGAAAATAGATAAACTACCAATTATAATTTCCAGAAAAGGAGTTTCTCTGATGCTCTCAGTTGCTAAACTTCTTTCTGCAACACGCAAAGCGTTTGCAATTTATGAAGTTCTGAATGAATGGGATATAGCAGATAAAGTGATTGGAATGAGCATTGATACCACATAAGCAAATACTGGAAATGATAAAGGTGCTTGTGTCCTTTTTAGAAGAAAAGCTTGGGAAGAAACTCTTTTTTTGCTTGCCGTTATCATATTATGAAAATTATTAGAAAAGTATTTCATAATTCGTTGTGAACTTTGTCATTAAGTCCAGAAGTACCTTTATTCAAACTTTTCCAAGGGTACTGGGGATAACTAGATGGAGACAAATTTGAAACAGGTTTGAAAGATAATATTAGAGTTCTTGTACAAAATGTAAAAGATGAAATTTTGGAGTTTGCCACTAGAAAAGAATCATGATCAACACCATCAGCACTTGGACCAAGCGATGATTATCAAGAATTTGCAGAACTTATTATTTTCCTTGGAGGAATACCTGTCAGGGGGATTCGTTTTATGCTTCCCAGGGCAATGCATCTTGCCCCTTGGATGTCTAAGATGATATATTCTTTGAAGATATTCCTCTTTAAGTCCCAATTCATTCTTACGAAAATGAAAGAAACAGGTCTTCGTGATGTTTGTGTTTTTATAGTGAGTGTATTTTAAAGTTTGAATTACTGCTTCAATAACAGAAACCTCACCAAACAATGACTTTCAGTTAATGAATAGTTTATTTGAGTATTCAAGAATATATGAAGAAATTGCAAAAGCTGCATCTGAGAAATTTTCAAAGCATCTGTAATATTTGTTAGATCTTTCTGGACTGTCCCTTTTCGATAGCCATGTATTAGAATCCCGAGAAGCTAACTGTTTCCCTGAAACATTTTCATGAAAAGGAGTTTGAAGAGTTTGTTACCAAAGAATCTTTCAAGCTGTTCAAAGAAATGAATTTATCCCAAGGATTCTTTCAAGTAGATACTGAACATTGGAACACTAATTCTGATTAGGATTGCATTAGAAATGATACAATCTGAAATTATCATGCTGAGAGAGGTATTGCTTTGATCAAAGAATACACTAGAATCCTTGCACGAAATGAACCTCAGTTTTAGCTATTGGTGAATGTTGTGGAGGAACACTGGAAAGCTTATCCTTACTGCAGAAAAATGGACTTAACAAATTAATCTAATTACTGATACTTTCATACTTTAAACTTTTTATATGCTTAATATCGTGCTTTTATGTCATATGAAAATAATTTACTATCGTAATAAAAATTATCATTTTGGCTTAGTTTTCTTTTGTCAGTAACACAATGCTTTTAAGTGTAATCTCCAAACTTCAGCAATCTTGAGTTACCTCTAAATGTATTTATTTTTCATTCAAACTTTTCCTGCTTGTTTTTTACTGTATTGGAACAAATTTTGAGGATGAGACAGAAGAAAATTTAAAAAAAGTTAAAATCGATCATATAAGGACCACCCTAATATATATATATATATATATGTACATATATTAAAAAATTAAAATGTAAGCGAGAAATTAGAAAAGAAAGCTCCCATGGGTTTAGCTTCCGAGTTTCTTCGCGTGACCTGTGCAGGCTCTGTAGCTTTGGCTGCCACAAATTTAAAAAAAATAATAGTCTTCACAGTATATTTCTACAAAATTTGTAATAGGAATATGCCACGAAGATTATAGTATAGAAATAGTTGTAGCAAAATGGTGATCGCTATTTCGAAACAATAATTTTCAACGAGGTTAATGTAGTCCATCAGTGCAAAACATAAAAATATCAATAAAGTATTGATTTTAAATCCTTTCATCATTTGTTATAATTTATATCATATATGAACAAATCTGAATTCTGGCATTGCTAAAATTTTCCGTGAGTATTTCAATAAGTATGTTACTATTCTTATTTTCAGTTTATTAAGTTCTCGGTATTTTACGATAGGCTCCATTCACATTCATTACCGTCGATTCGGAAATAGAAATCAATGATTAATTATCAATCATTAGAACTCTTGATGTCTGCCAATAAAATAAGAAGATTTCTTTATCGTGAGCTGCTCAGCATACATCAAGAGTTCTTATTTTTAATATGACTAAAGTCAATTTCACCAAAAGTTCTGAAATTTTCCACAAATCAGTTTTTTTTTTTATCGAAAAAGTCCCCCAATTAAATTTTTGCTCAAAAATGTAAATTTTAAATTTTAAATTTACCACTCTAAAAAACATTTAACTAATTTAAGATCAAAATTTGTCCAATTTGTTATCACACACACACATATATATATATATATTAATTAACTAACTTGTGAACTAGCATTTTAATTGAAGAAAACGTTTAAACGACAAACAACGAGCACGAGGATAATGATTGATAATTAATCATTGATTTCTATTTCCGAATCGACGATTCAGGATCCGTTGTTGTCAGATGACTGAAAAAATTTTAACCTGAAAACGTGAAATGATGAAAAAGTTCCCCAAGTTTTTACCCAAAAATATTCATATTCCAAAAAATTTCTCCACGATTTACTTGTCCCTAAAAAATTCCCCTGAAGGATATAATGTTCAAAATTCCCAATCTGGCAACACTGTTAATATGTTAAACCAGGATGCACTGAGTTCCCGATACTAACTTGATTTTCAAATAGATATTGACAAAGAAGCTCCAAAGGAACAAGGATCAATATAGTAAACTTCATGGATCACCTAGTTCCAGTATAAAGGTAATCGACTTGCAAGGCAAATGGGGAGAAAGAAAATGGATAAGTGTACTAAAAACTACATAAAAAGTACAATAAAGTTTAAAATAGAATTATAATTCAGAAAATACAAAAGAAAGTTTAACAATTAAATAAAAAGAAAGTTCCATTAGATCCTCATGACAGACGAAAACCTACCGAGGGACTAACCCATACCCATCTCATAAAAAAAGGGCTCCTTTCAGAGACCATACATAAGTATAAGAGATACATTACTAAAAAAACAGTCTAGAAAGAATGTATAAAGAATTTTTTTCAATTAATTACCAAAAAAGACAGAACAAAAAAGAGAGTTTAAGTTAGGAGAGTGGAAAACCTAGCACACAAAAAGTTAAAAAGCAAAATAAAAAGGGGAAGAAAAAATGTGAGTTTGAAAACCGCACAGTCTGGTTACTCTGTAAGGATGACATTAGTCAACATTGGGGAGGTCAATTTCGTTGGAAAGGAAGTCGAATTCACTGATAATAACAATAATTTTTTCCATAGGATGCTTAAACATTTTAGTCTGTGTAGCAATATATTTTATACAATTAAGAAATTTAGAGATTTGGAGAATTTCTTTTAAATCCTTAAATATTTGGAAAATTTCCTGTATTGGTACTTGATGAGAGTTAGAATTGGCATTTGGAATAATTTTAGTGTTATCATTAGTAGATGAGGAAGGAGAGTTCTCCACAGGAGAAGTAGTGTCTTCAGGGCTAGAATCAGGAAAATCAGCTGCAGGTGCAGCATTGGTTTTCTTTTTTAGTATAATTAAATTCTTTAAGAATATCAGCCAGCATTTGGGTTTCTTTAATAGTATTGTTGTTTTCTTTAGTGAAATTAAAGTTGTTTTTGCCTCTAACACGGTAGGCGTTTTTAGGACAACCACGGTAGTTCGCAGGGTGACCAGTTTGTCCGCAATTTGCACATTTAGGTGTAATTCTGCTCTTGTGGAGGCACTCCGTAGTTAGATGTTTTTTGGCATATTTTTAGCATTTCGGCGAAATATTTCAGACTTCGGAAGCGTGGCCATAGCCCTGGCAACGATAGCACTGTTTAATTTTTTCTTTATCATTAACGGCTGTAATATTGAAAGAAATGTAATAAATTTCCTTAATTTGATAGATTTCATTAAAGTTGGAGCGCGGGAGGACACTCACCATGTATATTGACATTGGGTTTTCAGTTTTGTGATTTTTGAGCATGGCAGCCCTGATTACAGTGAAGCCATACTCTTTTAGACTATTAATGATAATTTAATTATCAGTATAACAGGGAAGACCCCTAATACGTATTTTTTTTAGGTCTCTGATTCTTCGAGGGAAGGGTAGTATACTTCTTAGTTTTTTTCATCAAAGAAATGTTGAGTTTCCCTAAAGTTTTCCTCTGATTTGTACAAAACCATGAGACGTTCTTCTTTGAGAGTAATTAATGGTTTGTTTTTTGTTAATCTCACTAATACATTTTCCAATCTCAGTCCAATTTTCCTGTACTTTAATATAAAATAGATTAATAGGGGGTTTATAGTTAACAGAATTTTGGTCCGTGGTGTTAAGAGGGGAAGTTTGATCCATTAGGGTATCGTTGTCAAGACTGACGTCACTATCAAGATTTTGAAATTTATTTTTCAGGGGAATCGCGGAGTTTTTCACGTTTAATTTTTACGTTTAAGTCCATTATTCAGCTTGGTGAATTTAAGAGCCTATGCTAGTCACGCGAAGAAACGCTTCAGCTAATGTTAAGTCTATGGGAAGGTTATTGCGCGATTTCTCGCTCGCATTTTAATATTTTTAAATGAATCTTTTTGCATAGGATAGCTGAGGTCGATCTCTAACGTTGTTAGTTTTTACTTTTTGGATTTTGATTCCAGTTTTTTTATATAAGAGTAATTTCACTTTCAGAACCGGTTCCAAAATTGAAAATGTCCGCTTATAAAAAAACCGTAACCAAAATCAAAAAAGTAAAAACTAACAACTTTAGAGATCGACCTCAACTATCCTATGCAAAAAGAATCATTTAAAATTATTAAAATGCGAGCGAGAAATCGCGGAATAACCTTCCCATAGACTTAACATTAGCTGAAGCGTTTCTTCGCGTGACTAGCGTAGGCTCTTAAGTTCCTCATATAAATTTTCCTTAGTAAGTTTGAGGGGTTATTTTGAGTTTAGAAAAACAGGAAAATGAAAATTAAGCGGAATTTGTATAATTTTTAAGATTATAAGGTTCCCCAAGAAATGGAAAAACCTCTGGGCAAACATTTCTTATCTCCGTTTGATCAGCTTGTGAATGATGGTAACCATCTTTTTTTAAGATAGTTGCAATGTATTCATCACAAAAAGATAAGAATTCAACCAGTATATTCTTAATTTTTCCATCAGGAAATGCAGATGATAAGAATTGAGTATTAAAGTTCGAAGCAACAGCTCCGATCACAATGTTCGTAAGTATATCACTACTCTGATTTACGCTCGTTGACGACATTTTGAGAAAACGAATAGTATTCAACGCAATATCGTAAAAAAGCACATAACAGCGAAACACACGTCTTCACAGAATAAAATTCAACCAGCAACTGGAGACTGAAGACTGACGAAGATCCAAACTATTGGCAAGGTTTCTAATTAAGAAAAATAATTGATAAATTATTTCTGGTGATAGAGTAAAATAGGTGATTCAGGTTTAATAAAGTCTAGTAAGACACTTTCTATGAATTGTAAAAAAACAAACAAACAAACAAAAAAATAGGTAATGTGTTAAATCAGGATGCACTGAGTTCCTGATATTGGCTTGAAACCCTAAAAGAAGGAAAAGGCTCCAAAATGGAAAAATGGAACAATGTAGTTAGGTTTTTGGATCACCTAACTGCGAAGCAACTTAATATCCAGTATAAAGGTAATCGATTTGCTCGGCAAATGGGGAGCCGTAAGAAAATATATAATTGTAGTAAAGAACTACTTAAAAATACAAAGAAAATATTTAAAATAGAAGTATAATGCAGTATAGACAAAAGAAAGAAAGAAAAATTGCATTAGAACCACATGACAGACGAAAAGCTACCGAGGGGATGAACCCTTACTCATTTCATAAAAAAATGGCTCCTTTCAGAGACCATACATTAGTTTAAAAGGTACACTGCTGAAGGCGTCAAAACATTAACAAAGTATTTTATTATAAAAATAACTGAAAAATATTTCTGGGGACAAAGTAAATTACGTGATTCCGGTTTTATAAAATCTAGTAAGTCACGTTCTGCGAATTGAGGGGATTAGAATGACATTAGAGTAAGTCAAAAATATGAAACATCTAGATAGCCATATTTTCACTGAACGTATATTAATTTCTGTTCAGTGCGACTGTCAAATAAGACATAGTTCACTAGACGTCAAAACAAGTGGGACCACTTAATGCTACGGCAATACAACAAGTTTCACAAAACTCTTCATCTCTATAATAAAACCGTATGTCATGTGACTGTCCTCAACAGTTCCGGGATGCCGCTTCACTTTTTCATATGCCAGGCAGCCATTTTTATTCAAAATTATTTTTTCTAATAAAACTGCATAAAAGTTACATTTTTAGAAAGATCGTTCAAAATAAATTAATATTTGAGAGATGACTTACGTTCAATTATGTATACATTCTGCAATAACTTCAGTTTCAATTAGGTTCGCTGTTCAAATTCTCTATCCATGAAAGTAAACAACAACAAATAAAAAAGATTCATTCGTTGTGAACGTTTAAAATATTAAACCATGAATTTTTGGATCGCTGCCTGGTGTAAAAAAAAATTTTCAGCACCAGTGAGACAGTCAAAGTTTACCATAATTCTGTTCCATACAACTCAACTTCCTTCGGATCTTTTCTTGATGTAAGTTGAACTCCGTGGTTGAACTCATGTAATAATATTTAATGGATCAAATTTCGAAACAAATTGTCAGCTTTTATTTTTCGTGTGTATTAATTAGAAACGATATTTTAATTTTGAAATCAAATGTTTTGATTTATGATAATATTTCTTATTTATCTATTTTCTATTTTAAAGAAAAATGTGAACGTCATGTATTTTAAATTGGAATAGCTGTCACGGACGCACCAGGGTTGGCGGAATTTTTGTTTTGCCATTTTGGCGAGAAAATCCCATTTTCAGGTACCTATTAGAGATTACTAAAACAGCATATACTTTTATTTTATTATGAAATAGTTTATTTTATATTAAAAACACACACACAATGATTAATTTATTATAAAGTGGGTTAAGCGGTTTTTGTCAAGAAAGATGAAATACATAACAACAAAAAATATGCGAAATGCTACCACGATCGCAAAAGTTCTTGATTTGTCTATTAGATTTTTCGGGTTTGGCGAAGGATTAAGGAAAAAAATAAATTATGAATAAAAATAATTTGTTACAATGCTTAACATACATTTAAGGGCGACCAAACTGGTCGCCAGTGGCGGCTAGTTTCTCAAATAACTAAATATTGACTTACTCCACTGTCACTCTAACCCCCTCAATTGTTAAGAAAAAAGATAGTTGTCCCCAAATAACACAAAGTTTCGCCTGGCAAGGGAAGATACCAATATAATTTTCTAAGTATCATTCAGTAATTCAGCAAGTACATTTTTACACGGAATACTTAATAACTGTATAGCTACAACTGTCATTTCTTGATTACAGAAATTTCAACAAGAAAGCAAACAATTATAAAATTCTTTTCAAACTTGTAATGGCTGCAGGAATTTATTCATTCTCTTTTTAAATAATTTTGTTTGACTTTCGATATCATCCTTGTGGATGGTATTTTGTAAGGACGAAGCAGAAAATAAATGTTTGTTCATTTTCTGCAGAATGAGAAGAACTTCAAGTAGATAGCATATTAAATTATTTAAAACTAAAAAAATGGCGAATCATATTTTTTAATTGCCGGTGCTGCATTTATAGAGGGATTTATAGATTTTAGACAGATAATCTTTTTAGAGAATCTTTTTTTTTCGATAACTGCCTCTTCGTCATAGCTTTTTACACTCTTTTATACCACTATTTTTATTTATTTTTTAACTCAACCTTGTTTTCGTATGTAAAAATTTAATTTTGTAATCGATAATTAACCCAATTCTTGATATTCTAGAATTATAAAAATTACGTTCACATGTGTATTTCTGATGACAATAAAATTTTAATATTTTAGAACTTAATTATAAATTGATACATTAATTTTAAACCATTTTTTCAGTTAGTCCGCCCAAGGTGATAAATTGCCAAATGTTCTCTGTAACTTGTACTTTCGTACGGGAGTTGAAACCACAATGGAATGCGTGAATACTCGCTTGCCAAAATATGTCAAATGGCTGTAAAACTGCAATAATGAAACATTTTAAGAACTAAAAAGTAGAAAATAAATTATAAATAAAAAATTAAGAGTGTAATATTTAAAAAATAATCGGTCAAGTGTGGAGTTTTACTCGCGTACAAAAGCTTCCGTACAATATATTTATTAATTACTAACTGCAATATTTACAAAAAAATCGTTGCCTAAAGAATACTCGATATAACTACCGTAATTTTGCGCGTATACGCCGCACCTCAGACAGTTCGATTTTCTACCGGAATTTATTTTAAATAAAATGTGACTTACTTCTGCTTAGCACTTATTTGACTTCTTATGTTCAATAAAATTTCCGGTTTGAAAAAGACATAACTAAGCCGCGGCGCATATGCGCGAAATTACGGTAATAATGTCTCAGAGATAGGAATACGGTAAAACGCAAAACGCTAATAAAAAAAAAAAAAAAAAAAAAAAAAAAAACTCTTAATAAAAAAAGTAGAGAGTTAAATAAAATATCAGAACTGTTCAAAGAGAATATACTCGTATACGTAAAACAATACCACATGTTATAATTGAATTCTATTGGAATGAAAAACGATGAATATTTTACACTCTAAAACAAAGACCTTGTACAAAGTTTCAACTTGGCAGAGAGCCAACAACGCTTCGGAAAGAGGTCGCAGAGTTGCTCACGAGACTTCACCTGTCAGTCATATTTGACGTAACAGGTAACAGTAGACAATTTTAAGGTGATTTTAAATAAAATACAAACAAAGAAAAAAACGCGAAACGCTGTGACTCATTTTTAACACACAAAAGTAGGATACGACAGGCCTGATTATTGAAGTGATTTATAATCGACAAGTTTTTCATTATAAATGAATCACACATTGAGTTATAAGAGATTGTAGCCCCAAATCTCCTGACTTTAAGTGTCTTGGAATTACTGTATGAATTATTTTTAAATAATTGCCTTCCATAATTGAATTCAATTGGAATGAAGAACCTTGACTATTTATCATTATGATTCACCTAACTTAAAACAAAGATGTTGTGCAAAGTTTAAACTTGGTATTGTGTCACGCTCGCTTCGAAAGGGGGTCTCAAAGTTGCAACGCTGCTTTAGTCTCCATGCCGCGATGTTCTAGATAGGTTTTTAATTAACCTTTAAAGCATATTGGTGCGCCGCTCAATGAAAACCACTTGCGAATATCAAAGTAATTACGTGATTAAATTAAATAAGTCTAATTAAATAAGTCTGTTTTTAACAATTTGATGTTTATTTGATGTTTATACTACTACTGGGCATTGCATTGATCAAATATATCATTAAAAGTTGTTATTTAGGCTTTAAAAGCCGATGGCGCATAGAGTGTGCCACCCGTGTCTTTATGAGTGAACAAATCGTCCGTGCCTTTAAAGATTAATATTCTTCGATAAACGATTTCTTCTATGTTATACATGTTAGCTCTTCAAAATTCGCTAACACAGTGCCTGTAAAATCAATATTTTTCGTCATTCTTTTGTACGTCAGTTATCGCTGGGTTTACCTGATATGAAGCACCCTTTGCTGCAAGAGTAGCCGATGTACAACAAAACTACGAAAAATCCCACAAAAACCACTAACACAGCGCTGCTTTCCGGCGAAATAGACTCAAATTCAACTGCTGGAGCAGCCAAAAAACATATATACGAAATTTGGTTCAATTCTATGCATAACTTCATATACTTTTCGATGATACAATAATGAAAATGGATCACAAAGCGATATCACAGCGCCGCCTTCCGGCGGTATATTCCCAAATTTACTTGGAAAATGCTGGTACATAACCAAAAACATATGCATAGAATTGAACCAAATTTCATTTATAACTTCATACACTTTAAATATAGCTAATAATATTATTTTCCTATAGGGGGAGTAGGATGAAGTCCCCCCTTCAGTGGAAGCATTACATGGTCTTTATATATGGATCACCATACAATTAAATCTGCTGGAAACCTGTCTGGAACGATATTTTCCCCGCTCTTTTGTGATTCCGATTCCGTCTTAACAGGTTTTAATGTACTAATAAATACAGTAAAGCCTGTGAAAGCGGGACCTTTCTACAACGGAATCTTGTCTCAAACGGAAGAGTTTCGGGATCACGGCCAAACGAACATTACATCTTATTGAGGTAGTGTATGTTAGAGTTTTAATTAATTACACACTTCGTTAAACGGAAACCTGTCTAAAATGAAACATTTTTCCAGTCACTTGTGATTCCGTCTTGACAGGATTGACTATGTGTGGTGTATGTGGAATAGGAGTATTTCGAGTATTTTTAAGAATGCAGGTATTTTTTTTTTTTTAAAAATAGTATGTCTAAAATAAAGTAAGATCAATCTTTATAATTGCAGCTAATAATACTACAATGAAGTTTCATTAACCTTTACCAGTGAAAAAGATTTTTACAAACACTATAATATAAATAACTGAGCACATACTGTAGAGTTAAATGCACTTAAATCAAGTTTCATATAACAAATATTTGCTTGCATTAAAGTTAGGATCAAATGGTTACATTTATAACTGCAATTTTCATGTTTAATTTCTTGTCATGAAATTGAGAACATGCACTGTAATAGGTACTGGATAATAAGTTGACATAATTGCCAATTTCGTCAGCCACTGATTCCCCATGGGAGTTTCTGAGATAAGGTTTTAATCTTTAAGAAAAAGGTCTTGCAATTTTAGCTATAAAAACTAGTAGTGTAACAAACATAGGCAACAAATATAATTCACGTTGGAAAAAATAGTTTTTTTTACAATTGTCTAAAACATACATAATTATTCTGGGTTTCTCTGTTTCAAGTTTCGCTGTTTTCCATACCAATACCAAAGTAAATAATTCGACCTCAATAATTGTCTCCGATATCAGGCCGACTTAAAAGATGTTAAATTTTTGTGAACATTTTGTTGGATTAGCACTTTTTTGTAAGTATTGGATTGTATAAAAAATAATGGTGGTTTCTATTGTTTTACTTTTCAACCAATTTATTTTAAGTGGTTGGAAACAGTTTTAGAACATACTCGAACTTCAGCAGGTCTTTGGTACGTGTATTAGGTTCAATTTCTTATTTTTAATGACATAATGTCACCCACGACCTTCTCCATATTCAAAACTCCACCACTCATTGCCACCATGAAATTTCTGGAAGGAATGCTAAAAAGTGCGTTCACAAGTCATACTTGAGTCAAATGTAATGTTGAATTCAGACAGTTTTCTCGGGAAGGTACACTGTGGAATTCCGGAAGGAGGATTTCACTTCTAAACCATTAATAAGCATAAAATCCCAAATCTTCCAGCGGGGACATTTCGATGCTCCTGAAGGGATCCCCCTCACATCTGCTCTTCCTGAATTCAACGATGTTGTGCAGTTGATATAAAAGCAGTTTCCGCTGTTTTTCATATCATTTTGAATTGGTACAAAAAATCGCATGAACTTTCCCATACTTAATTTCTATAACTGCCTTAAATATCCCTGTACAATGGTGAAAAACAAAATTATAATACTAAATAAGTAAATAAAAACTTGCCCTTCAGAATAATGTGCAACAACGTAATATTCCATTAACAATATATTAAAAATAGCTTGGGTTTAAAAGTTGAAAAATAAAAATCACCATTATTTTATACAAACCCAGAAGAACATAAAAATCTTTCAATATCCCTCTGTTCTTCCTTTAATGATTAACGAATAACGAGATCAGAAATAAAAGTATCAAAAGGAGGAAGAAAATTCACCCCCCCCCCCCCCCCCCCGAAATATTCTTCAGGTTTGAAATGAGATGTATCTGATGGCCAACTTGACAAGGAATATGTGTGGCTAAAGAAAATTGCGTCAAAGGTTTCTTTAGCAAAGGTTTGTGCTCTCTTGAACAGGTCAGAAAACTTTTGAACACCAGTCTCCGCTTCCTTGCTTACTAATTGATGTAAAGTTTCAAAAGCTGAAAAATAACATCATCAGCATGTTTTACAACAGAAGACAAATCACATTTAGATTTTTGCAGGTATTTTGAAAGTGGCAATGTAATGTTGGATAAAAATTCACAAATGTCTAGTCGAAGAATAAACTACTTTTTCTTTAATTCCAGCCAGCAGATTCAAAGTAAATGATAATATTGCTCGATATAAAATTCTAAAATAAACAAAGATAAGGATCGCCAAACTTTTATCAGTGTGCTGTTATTGAATTCGTGTAAACCAGTCTTTCCCCGTAAGTGTTAGCAACAGTTGGTCCTGCCCAAGTCTCTGTTGAAGAAGTTTTGCGTTTAATCTAGTTACATTAAAATCTGTAAAAACGGAATCGCTACAGGGATCGTTAAAAAAATCCGTTGTAGATAGATTTCCGTCATATCAGGTATACTTAGCAAGAATAGTTATCTTTCCGTCATCGAGACCATGAAATGTTTCCGTTTACAAGAGGATTCTGTGTTCATAGAAAACATGCCAAGAAGGAATCACAACCGTAAAAAGCTCCATTTTAGATAGGTTTCAAATATTAGCAGGTGTAAATATGTACTGTTGTTTTTGTTGAACCTTGAACTTTTGCCGTTTAAGATAGCTCTCATCTTCACAGATTTTATTGTAATACACCTATGCTTTTCAGAAGAATACTATAGAGTGAATATGAATACGTTTTAACAGATTTAGAGGATACCTGAAAAAATAGAATGTATTTATGACAAAAACCTGTCTTAAACGGAAATTTTCATATCACCGGCGAAAGACATATCTTTAAATAATACTTGCTGAGTCAAATACCTGTCTAAAGCGAAATTTTTCATGATTCTTTACGATTCCGCCTTATCAGTTTTTAATGTTGTATCTATGTTTCATTAAACCAATTTTTCATTCTGGGTTCAGGGGGGGGGGGGGTCCGGACCCCCTGGACCCACCCTTGGCTACGCCACTGGTTATAGTTATATACATAAATATACAGTTTGAGTCTTAACACTTTGTTTATGGCTCACGAGTATACTTGTGTTTTAAAACCGACACTGTTGACTAAAGGCGTGTCCTTAATACCTAGTTTCATCTACGTATTTTTTTTTTTTTTTTTTTTTTTTTTTTTTTGCGTAAAAGTTTGGTAAATTTTTATCCCAACAAATATGTATTTATGTTATATTTTTGGGGATATTTTGTTAGACTCTATTAAATACAAGATTAATTTTGTATAAACGACTTGCTAATGCATAAATTCGATAAATTTATCTAGGAATAGAACTTACTAAAGACCTTTGAGAAAAAGGTGGGGCTTGCATAGTTTCAAAACCCAGATTTCATATTAAATTGCCGGTCAACAAAGTGTTAAGAGGACGATCTAGGTTGAAATGCCGTAAAAATAACGTATACCTATTATTGTTATTTTTACAATGTTTAACCTTTAAGAATGTTGTATAGTTGGTCCGTTAGGAATATTTCTAAAATTTCGGTAGTACAAGCCGTAAATTTTGGGCCGCACAGACCGACGATGCCTGCGAAAGCAAAACTTTAAACACAATTATCTCGAAAAGCTGTTTTTTCTACAGTTTTGCCACGATAAATTCTGAGCAAGTTGACAAATTTAGGTGTTTCTTAATAAATGAATAAATAAATACTCTACAAGCTATAACTAAAAGACAAACAATTTTTTTCAAATTATAACAAAAAATATGATTCATATATTTCATATATATATCATATAATATATATATATATTTAAATTTTCCTTATAATTTTCTAAATATTTTACAATTTTTTTTTTGCTTTAAGACAATGTAAATACGCAGGATAAAGAAGACATGACGATTCAAAAGTATGGAACTTGGACTTCAAAATAGTGGCAAAACTAGTTTTGAAAGATTAATTATTTTTGTCGTACAATATTAAAACATTTATTATTGTTTTTCACAATTTAAGATAGTGATGGGCAGAATGAATGATTTTGATATTCGAATGAATCATTCAGGCATGCGCAGAAGCCTATCTGCCAAACTTTAATTTTTTAAATTCTATTACCAGAAATTTTAAAAAGAAAAAGATATTTTGAAATTTTAATTAGAATTACAAAAGTGCCAAATAAAAATATAAAATGTCTTTCCTTATGCAAAATTTCTGGGGGAAAATGATTAAAAGGAATACGAATTTTGGCAACTGCGCATTTCCTTCTTTTTCGTTAACAAAATCTCTGGTAGTGACTGATTAAAAAAAAATACGAATGTTGGCAATTATGCTTTTGCGCATGCCCAAATGATTCATTCGAATGAAAAAATTATTCATTATGCCCATCACTAATTTAAGAAATGGTTTTCATTTCCATAAAACATGAACAAATAAATTCAAAATGAAGTAACAGTTGAAATTATATACAGGGTGCCTAATTCACTATCAAAATTCGGTCAAATTTCGTCATTTCAAACCTTTCTTCCCTTTAGTCAAAGTATGAAAACCTAAATTGTGAACATGCTTCATGGGAGGCAAAGGTATGACATTATTTTTCGTTTTCGGGCTTTTCATATTGTGAAAAAAATTATTTCCTGTCCGATTCTGACGGTTTATTTCCTATGTTTAATTTACCCGATTTCCAAATATTTTTTCAAAATTTTAAGATTATTTTTATAAAAAAGTTGCAAATTTCAGGGGTAATAAAAATCAAATCTTAAAAGAGAGCGATTTCATTTTAAAGTTAATTTATTTTTATAGTTAAATTCCATTTTGAACCTAACTGAGTAGAAGTACTGAGAATAGAAGACTTCTATTCTGAGTAGAAGTACGTCTGTTGTGTGATTTCACCCTATAGACTTTTCTGAAATGTACCGTCAGTATATAAAAAAAATACCGAAACCCCTTTACTGGACTGAGTCATTGTGGCAGAAAGCGTAGAGGTGTTAGTCTGTTACGGTGGCTGTGTCGGGTTCGACTCCCGGAGATCCACTGCACACACATAGAGTGCAGCAGGAGTTCTCTGTTGCAATTCTTCCTACCGTCAATGTTGCCAGTACGCTACCTTTTTTTCAATTATTTAGATTGCTTCATTGCCAACACTGTTTTGAAGTAGCAATATTCGCCTTAAGTAATGACAAATTAAATAAGGCGAATTCAGAATTGTCAGGTTATGATGTCTCCGACCCCGCTAATCGTAAACACTCTAAATATGCTATGTCAATTGGTGATGAAGATTGAGTTTTCCTCTCTCTTCTATTAGATTTAACTTCTCTGTCTTTTGAATTGTAATAAAAAAAACTTTTTTGTCTGCCCTAGTAGCTTTTATAATCCTTTATTCTTGATGTTTTTATAACTTGTAAACTTAAATATATGATATCCGTAAAAAGTCTATTTCTTATGAGATGGGCTCGACCCTCGGTAGGTTTCATCTGTCATTTTCTTGGATCTAATGAAACTTTATACTTCTTTATTGTTAAACATTTATTTTTCTAAACTATATTAAATACTTTCATTATTACTTTTTCTTTCTTTATGTAGTTTTTATTACATTTTAATTAACTTTTTTACGGCTCCCTATTACTTCGCAAGTCACTTACCTATACACTGGAAGTAAAGTTGCCAATCAACTAGGTTTTATTATCAGCTATCTACATGTTTCATGTTCCATGTAAGGCGAATTGGACTATTTCAAACAAGTGGTGCAAACAAAAAATCTGAATTTAAAAAAATAGAGATTTGACAACACTGCTGTTCTTCAAGTCTTGTTCTGACCTCTGTTGTCCGTCCTGTGGACCATCTGTAACAAGGCTGTCATCCTGTGTATGGATTTCGGAAAGATCAACCCTTCAATGCCCATGGTATCATACATATATGATACCTCTACTGTTTCCAATTAAGTAGATTTTTTAATTTAGATATTCCATATTCACTTTAGAAATTTAAAATAGCAATATTTACTTCATTTAATAACAAACACTCTATCATTAAATGAAGCTGAATTTATTATTGAAATTTTTGGGTATAAATTCAGATTTTTCTGAATTGCGGAATTTTTAGAACGTTTCTACCATGGGAATTAAAGGGTTAAAGTACGGGTTGATTATAATTAAAGTTGCACATTCAAAAGGCTGTGAAAAAAGAACCACTGCTCAGAATGACCTGATATTTCATCTAAGTATAATTGAAGAATGAGCATTTGTTCTGCGCAAGAAAGAAAAGTTCAAAAGTTGATCGATAGATGGCGCTATACGCGTAATAAAATGCTAATTAAAAGACGTGACATGCTGTTGTGGCACTCTTTGTCAGTCATTGGGCCAGAGCCGCTTCTTAAACACATTAATGTCCGGAATTTCTTCAACGCAATTGCCGCACAGTCACAGTACTCGTAAAAAAGCTTCACAAGCAGAGCCTGATCCTTCAATGATAGAGTCATGACTATCTTCTCTCTAGGAAACCGCACCATAGTGTAAAAATGAAAAAAATCTAAGTAAGCAACAATCGAAAGAGCATAGTGAAATGTGTTTTTTAACACATAAATCATTTGCCCTCATCTCCTCGTTATCGAGATATAAAGTCTTAAAGTTTACTAATTTATTTGTTTATTTAGGGTGAAAAAACGTCGTTCTGATTCAGAAATTTTAATAATCAGATTAATATAAAATACTAAACATATTTAGATATAAATAATAATATAAAAGTGAAAGAAGCCCGAAAAAAATGCTATTGACAAATATGTTACTGACCCAAAAAAGGATTGAAGCATAGAAAATAGTGTCACCAAGAATATTTCATGAACTTAATTCTAGTACAATGATTACAATGGTCCACCTCCTGCAAAAAACAAAATTGCAAGGCCGCTTCAAATGGAAGTGTCCCAGTTTACACTAACCTAGACATGTACCAAGTATACTGAATCATGTCGGAGTATCACGGCACATTAAACTGGAAATGGACAAGTGACTGGAGTTTGATGACGTTGTTACGTTGAAAACGTTCCCCCTTCCTTCAATAAATTAGCAAATTTTAAGACTTTATATCTCGAGAACGTGGAGACGAGGGCAAATGATTTATGCGTGAAAAAACACGTTTCATTATGCTCTTTCGATTGCTGCTTATTTAGATTTTTGTTCATTATTACATTAACATCATGGTTTCCTGGTCAGACGCAGAATAACATGAACTGCATGTTCTCCGTCATTTTATCACAAGTGTAATGTGTGGTGCGCATGTCACGTCTTTTAATTAGCATCTTATGACAAGTAAAGCGTTATATATGTCACCTTTTGAACTTTTTTCTTTTGTAAAACAAATTCCTATTGCTTCACGTATACTCGGATGAAATATCAGGTCATTCTGACCAATGGTTCTTATTTTACCGCCTAATGAAACTTTAACTATAATCACCCTGTATATATGTGAACGAAGAAACAATTGTAACAAGACTCGTATGTGCATAAAAATTATGTGATATAAAGATCATTTGAGACATTGTACCAGGTAGCTAAACGTATCAGATATTAACTCTTCAAATCAAATTAAATCAAAATCCCTGTACTCTTTTATCTCCAAATGATTACAGAGAGATGTAAGGCAAACAATATGCGGAAACAGTAGATTTTTTATAAGAAAAAAACCCAGCAAACTGCTTGTAACTACATTACTGTTATTCTTCCAATTCAGCGGTTCCCAACCTTTTTTCTCTCATGTACCCCTTGCTTAGACTTTTCATTTATGATTACCCCTTCTCACATAAACCTATTCCAAATATTTTTGCTTTCTCTTCATTAATAATATTTTTATGCTACTTAACAATATCAGATGCAGTTATCTTTCAGAATTCTAATTTTCGACCACTTATTCATTTTGAACTGCAACATAATATCAACATAAAGTCACTCAATACACTAAATACACTGCTCAAAACAATTAAAGGATATTGCAGTTTTAGGTGGATTTTGTATCTGGGAAACTTTTTAGCTGATTGATACATGGTCGACAGACATAGTAGGTTATATGAGAATAAATTACACATGTTTGGCAGAAAAAAATGCATTTTATTGCGCATTTGTGTACAAAAGGAAAAAAACACAATTTGTGCATATGAGAAAAAAAGAATAAGAAAAGGTGTTTTCTTCAAAGAAAATCATTTTCAGTAGGTGGTATGGTTTCCACGGGCGGCCAGCAACGTTGAACACCTTTGAGGCATGGACTCAATGAGGCTATTAATGACGAGTTGGGGGTATTCTGCCCCACTCTTCCAGAAGAGCTCTTTCCAGTTCTTGGAGAGTTTGTGGGGGTTGTTGGCGGCCAGAAACTCGTCTTCCTAGAGCGTCCCAAACGTGCTCGATTGGATTCATGTCTGGAGAACACGCTGGCCATTCCATTCGAACGATTCCTTCCTCGAAAAGGAAATCCTCCACCAGGTTTGCACGATGTGGCCTGCAGTTATCGTCCATTAAAATGAAGTTATCTCCGATTGCTGCAGCGTAAGGGACTACAATAGGTCTGAGGATCTCATCCCTATATCGGCGACCAGTCAGAGCTCCATCTCGAATGATGTAGAGGTCAGTGCGCCCGTCAATGGAGATGCCACCATACACCAACACTTCTCCACCGCCAAATCTGACACTTTCGTGCACGAACGCAGGATTATTCCTACTGCCACGGTCCCTCCAGATGAAAATACGCCTATTATCCGGATGCACAGAAAAACGGGACTCGTCAGAAAACAGAATATTGCTCCATTCATTTCTCCTCCAGTTGACATGCTCGGTTGCCCACTCCCTGCGGTCGCGACGATGCCTTGATGTTAATCTAACACATACCATCGGTCGGCGAGCATACAGACCTACAGCATGGAGCCGGTTTCGGACAGTCTGAGTTGAAATCGTGGTGCCTGTAGCCGAGCGAAGGTGTTGTTGGAGAAGAGTAGCGTTCATGTTTCGGTGTCTCCGAGCTGTTAACGCTAAATACCGATCTTCATTGGGTGTTGTTGCCCGTCTACGACCTTGCCCTGGTCTTCGGCCTGCACATCCACTCTCCAAAAAACGGTTCCAGATCCTGGAAATGACACTTTTTGACACTCCAATGGCTTGAGCTACTTCGGCTTGAGTTTGGCCCCCTTCTAACCTAACAACAATTCTCCAAACTTCTGAATCTGTCAAATGACTTCGCTGAGACATCGTACTCATCGAAACAAAGCAATCACTGAATGCCGATCATCCTTGTCTTCATTCTCTTTTATCCAGTTGAAAGTCAAATTTCATTCGCTGCCGCTGAAGCGACGTTTTTGACGTCGAACTCAAAATTTGCATACTCCACAGTTTGAAAACCAGAAAAATTTGCATTTGTGATTCACTTCTTCTATTTTCGGCAAAAAAAATTTCGTTTATATCTTTATTTTATATAAAACTTCAAATATCCTTTAATTGTTTTGAGCAGTGTATTAGCTAAAGATTTCAAATTAAGCACTCACAAAGAAAGGATGATTATCTACACCCATTAATACAAGTTAATGAGTGTATGCTAATGCTGACGAGTTGCATGCTATAATGATGACCTGCTTTCAAATGGGTTTAAAATTAATTTGTAGAAAACAGAAGCCTTGATACGATTCATGTTTTTTTCCCTGGTATTTATAGAATTACTAGAAAGAAAACAACAAAAGAAAAAGAGAGACACATGCGAAATTGCAGGAAGGGAGTGTGCAGAGATAATGACGACATATGATCAACCAATTACTAAGTTTAGGCATTTTCCTTTATTTTATGCCAATAGCCTATTTTAATTTTACACAATCTCTCTTTGTTAACGAAAAGTTTTTCTGTTTTCATTTTAAGATTTATTTTTTATGCGTTATCCGCCATTACCAATATAATTTTCACGTACCCCCGATTGTTTCATCACGTACCCCAGGTTGGGAACGGCTGTGCTAAGGTTACGAGACCTATCAAGTTCACCCCAAGGATCCTTCATTATTATTATTATTTTATATATTTGCTATCAGTATTTTCAAGCAAAAATTTCGTGGGATTTTCCTTTTATATTCTATTAAAAAAAAAAAATCAAACACGAACATTTTACATAATCATATAATAACATCACTAATTATAATTTATAGATAAAAATGCTTAAACCAATAACCAATCAATTCATTATCCCACATAAGGTCAAGCATCTTTTTTATACAAAGTTTTTGCATTTAGGGATTTTATTAAGAGAGCCTTTACAATCTGTACCCCAGATCAGTTAACCAATGAAATAAATAAAATACATAAAATAGAAAGAGACAACGGATATAAAGAAAGCACTATTAATAAAGTAATTACTAGCATGGAGAAGAAGGAAAAGAAAAACTTCAATAAACAAAATTCAAAGTTATCTACTTTACAATATTTTCCTGGGTTCTTTGAAAGATTGAAATCCAAACTTAACGAATTCAATATTTGCTTTATCGTAAAATCATCCATAAAATTTAAATGTAGAGTTTGTAAGAAAATAGACCCAATAGAGCCATATCAACTATCAGGTGTTTTTGAAATACCGTTCACCAGAGCAGATGGAACATTACAATATTATATAAGAATGACAACTAGAAAGTTTCAAACAAGATTAAACGAGCAGCAGACATCAAATATTTGACACATTGCAGACATCAAATGATATTGCAGATATCAAATATGACTGAAGTACTACAGCATTGGCAAGACTACACGGAACCGAGACTTTAAAAATTGATTTTAAAAATAGTAAAATAATTTATCCACCAAGACTTTATTTCCCATCTGTTATCCGTGAATCATTAGAAATATATGTGCGTGACAAGAACATTTGCAATGAATCAGCCTTATTTGAATTACCTAAAATTTGGCACGAGGTATTTTTCTATTTTAAAAAATCAATAAGGGAATATTAATTTTCACGTTTACATTTGACTATTTTTATCACCTGCTTTTATTCAGGGTTCGTACTCTATATTACCGCAATTTTTTAATAGAATTTTTCTATTTAGTATTTAAATAGCAGAAATTGTAGACACCTGATTTAATTGCAGGGTTTCTAAAGCTTTTCTGTATTTAAATAAGGCGAAAAATTCTATTAAAAAATTGAGGTAAAAGCGTACGAAACCCTATTATTACATATATGATCTCGTGATTTATGTTTTTCAAGTTTATTTTCAAAAACATTGCGAAAATAGTTTGTTTATCATTCTAGATCTTAATAATGGCGCCATTTGAGCGTTGTAATATGTAGATTTTTATATTAAAAAGTTTTTACAAGCCTTTTTGTGTTCTGTTTGTATCACTTAAACATTTTTATTTATATTTTAACGAATATTTTAGTTAAAAAAAAAGTTGTAAAGTTAAATTCAGAAACATATGAGGGGGTTAGAATTACAGCGCCAAGAATACATAGTGTGGAAAACGGTTTAACCGTTTTTTAGTTCAAAATTTTCGAATTCAAACCAGAAATTCTGAAACAAGAATTTTTACTTTAAAAAGTCAGGAAATATCTGCCATTAAGTGACAAAAAGAACATTATAGGGAATTTCTGGTGTGAATGCGAAATTTCGAAAAAAAAAAAAAAAACTGGTAATGCCTTTAAAAAGTGCAAAAAATTGTAGCCGATAAACGTGCAACGATGCGGTGCAATAATAGGGCGAACGCAACGACATCTGCTTTAAAAATAGATTTACCTCTAGCCAAAGTAACCGTTTCACTATTGACAACATGAACATAATTTCTGATAATAAAATCTTCATGTAAGTGTATGTTTCAGATGTAACTGATTTTGAAGTTAGTTTTTTATAATATCAGGGAATTAATCTTTTCCACTCTTCTAGCAGAGATTCATCCTTTGGTATGCTAAATAGGGATAGTTTCTAGTTTGCTGTCTTGTATCGAGTTCTGCAACCAGGCACAGAAGAATGCGTATTACGTTTTTTGGCCATTATCAATATCATTCATATTTTCTAAGCTTGTGAAAATCACTATCCAAGTCAAAGGAAATAGGGTATAATTTAATTATTTAAAATATTTACCACCAGCTAAAATGTTTTCTCAGTTCGATTCTTATACAATTTTTGCGTTGAAATGAGCTAGCAGACAGTGGCGTTGCCAGAGAGGGGGGAGTCCAAATGCTCTGGAAACCAGTAATGTTATAAAGTTTTCTTCGCATTCAATATCGCAGAAAATCATCCGATTAGACAAGGCAAAAATATTTTTATAAAATTAGTTGTAAACGAACCATCTAGACCTTCACCCTGTCTACGCCATTGCTAGAAGATGTCGCTGCGATCGACCCGTTATCTTTTCAGCATCGTTCTACATTTATCGGATTCAATTTTTTAGTGCTATTTTGTAGCCGTTTTCCACACTATATATTCTAGGCACTGTAGTTAAAATGACAGTGGTGTAAATCACAATTCGGTGATTTAAAAAATGAAGGGTTTTTGTGAAAGTTGCCGTATTCCGTTGCTTTAAGTGGTTCAATTAGTCCTGCCATTTAGCGACTGCATAAGTGAACTATGACGTATTTCACTGTCACACTGAACCGAAATTAACATACTTTCAGTGATAATGTGATTATCTAGATTTTCAAAATTTGTGATTTACTCCACTGTCATTCTAAGCCCCACATATGTCACCAACCTCTAGCTCACCTGCATTTACTTATTCTAACGCGTGAACTTATCACAGCGTTTTACTTGAGAAAAACAATCTGTGAAAAGTACCGAGACGATGCGGTGTAAAGCAGACGATAACAATTAATAATTAAGTATCACCATTTTAAAAGTGGTTTTAAAGATTTATCGGGTAATTGTGTTGTTTTCTCATTTTTAACACTTTCCAACCTAGTTGAAAAGTGTTTATGACTTCGGTTTGTCTGCCGTCTGCCGCCTGTCCGTGCTCTAACTCCCGTAAATATGCTCGGATTAATCTGCAATTTTTATATGTTATTGTCGTTATCTATAGCATGTTCCCTATTTCAACCGAAGTGTGTACTGCTGAACCAAGCGTTAAAGACTGGTCATGTGAGTAATGCGTCTAGGTGAGACGAGTCTACCCTTGATAATAGGGAAGTAGGTAATGAAAGAGAATCTCCCCTAGTTTTGGGAGGGCTGAATAGAATTCCGAAAGTTTCGTATTTACTAGTACAAGAACATAGAACAGCCAGTGAAGAAATGACATGCTGTCAGACGGTTAAGTGAAACCTGAATTTGTCACCTCCTAATCCAATGCTTCCCTCCCTTCGGAATGGTCTATTTTTTGGCAGCATGCCAAAGTCCGTCTTTTAAAACTGGTCAAGCAGTAGCACTTAACATTTTTTTTAAAGGGACACTCAAAAGAATTCCGTTACAAGAATTCCGTTACAGAATTCCATTACGGTCTATGGGGAAAAATCATTTGCGGTTTATTTTAATGATGTTACACAATTTCAAACACATTGTAATTGATATATATCACTAAGGTGCATTACAAGAAGCTTAATATGGAATAGGGTGTGCATATCACTTATAGTTACTTTACAAGGACAGCCTAAAGAATTCCGTTACATTGCGTCTTGGGAGAAAAATCGTTTGCGGTTTAATTAAATAATATTTCACTATTTTAAACGCATTGAAATTTATGTATTATCACTAAGGTGCATTACAAGAGGCTTACTACAGAATATTGTGTGTATAGCAGTCATCGTTCATTTACAGGGACACACAAAAAATGCTCGACTGTCTGTTAACAATAATTCCTGGAAGTGCGTTTTAAGTTGCTGAACGCGATTTTAAATTTAACTCACTTTTTATCTATTACTTGGTGTGTATAAATCATGTAGATCATATACAGGGCAGCACAAAAGTTCGCGAACACATTTCCGTTTATTGACAGAAACTCCAGAAGGAGAATTTTAAACTGTGCTACGCATTTCCTAACTAAACTAAAATTTAGCATCCTATGTAGTATATATACAAATCTATAGATCATATACAGGGCTGAATAAAAGTACTCGGATATTTTTCCGAATATTGTATATGTTGGAAATATATGTTGGAAATTCCTGAAATTACGTTTTTAAACATGTTATGCGTTTTTAAAATTGTTTACTTAGATGTTATCTGTCATCTTATTACACGGTAATCATTTGTAAAATTATTTTGGAAGCGTTGGAAAGTGTTTCATTATCTATGCTTGATGCATGATTTTTCGTTCTTGTTTTTAATTATTCTAAATTTAGGTAAATATTTTATTCATGCCTCTTTTTGTTTACTTTTATTCAAGAAGGTATTATTTTAGAACAGAGCTTTAAAATAAATGTGAGCAGATGATCTTTCTTTTTCCGCAAAAGAAAAAAATAAACTTACGTAAGTCTATACTGTGCTAGTAAGATACAAATAATAAAAATAGAAACGATGTTGCACATAATCTTTGAATTGAAGAGCAATTATTTTGATACTTTTTTCATGCTATTATTTTGATATTTGTTTTATGCTTTTCTCGGTATTAAAAATTAATAGAGTAATCCCTTAACATTCGCGAGGGTTACGTTAGAGGAAAATCTCGGAAATGTAAAATGTGCGAATGTTGAGTCTATCTCTCTGCACGAAAAAAGGAGTTGAGTTCTACAAGATTTTAATTAGAGTGGCACAGCATTTCAAAGAACAAAAGGTTGTATGTATTAACAATACTTTATGCATAACATATAATGTAGAAGGTGAATCTACACACATATTCATAAATATGAAATTTATCTATTGAAGATAATTCAAATTAACTGACTGGAAAAATAATTACAGCTAAAAAAGCATTGGTTCTTGTATAAAGTATAATTTCGACTCTTTCTACTCGCAAAGAGATGATAATGTATTAGTGGATCAGTGTGCGATGCAATATACGATAAATACAACAAATACGGTAAATAAATACAGCTAAATGCTTCAAAAATGCTTTTATTTTCCATCTAAGTGCAGCTTTAGTTCCATCTCTACGAGAACCTGCACATGCTAAATTAAT
This sequence comes from Maratus michaelseni, assembly GCA_963931845.1. Classification (NCBI taxonomy): domain Eukaryota; kingdom Metazoa; phylum Arthropoda; class Arachnida; order Araneae; family Salticidae; genus Maratus; species Maratus michaelseni. The sequence goes on along the minus strand of OZ007594.1, from coordinate 50,759,011 downwards.
AGGTTCAAGATGCCGTTACCATACCATTTCTAATATCATCATTGTAATGAGTATTCTTCTGTTATTATTTTGCTTTCCTACAACACTCGCCCCTGTTTCAGTTGACAACTAAAAATTGATTTGTAAATAGATACTAAGAAAACACAAGGGAGGTATTACGTTTTCAACTCGTTTACAATTATAGCCATAAAGAAAATTTGGCGATTTATCACCTGTGGTCAATCTTTAACCACAACGAATTCTGAAAAAAAAAGAGATAATAATAATAACAATAATAAATCGCGAATAATCAAGTCAGATTCTCGCGAATGTTAAGTTTTCCGCATTTTCATATTCGCGAATAATTAAAACTCGCGAATGTTGAGGGATTACTGTACTACAAATCCTGCAATTACACGAGGCGCCTACAATTTCTGCTAATTAAATATTAAATAGAAAAATTCTATTAAAAATTGTGGTAAAAGAGTACGAACCCTGTTAATTTATAATTATTAAAAAATACATTTTCCAATTTTAAACGAATGATTAAGTTGATCTCCTTAAACATTAATCTAATTTTAGTAGTTTAGTAAATTTCTTTGAAAAGGTTTTCTTTAATAAAATATTTAAACAAGCTATCAGTTTAATTTTACTTCGAGTTCGGTAAGTGTGTTGGGTTTGGGCAGGGTTGCGGGTCGACGAAAATTATTTTGTCGGATTCGCGTTAGGTTGCCGGTTGACTTCGAAATGGGTTTTTCAGTTTCAGGTCGGATTCAACCCTGCTAGCGTAAGATTATACCCTTAAATCAGTTCACTAATCGGAAGTTTCTATTATTCACAGGTAAAAGCTTACAGATACATAAGTGTTAGGAATTGAAAAGTGTACGCTAAATAGAGATGTCCGCTATTGCAGAGTGTCCACTAAGCAGGTTTTATTCTATATACATTTTTCAGTTAAAAAAAATTCTTGGACTTACTTTGGAAAATTGGGGTCAAATTGCCGTCCCACTAAAGTCGAAACCTAACCCGACACTGACCCGAACTCAAAACAATTAAAATCAATCCTGCAAAAAAGTTTAAGTCAACCCTACCCAAAACGAAAAAAGGTAGCTCCGACCCGACTCGACGCTCGGATCGGATTTGGGAGATATCTGGTATACACGATACAGGACTCTTATCCAGACTAATTGCAATACGCACCAGGCCGTGAATGATTATGCATAATTTTAACACTATAAAGAAATAGGAGCAGGAACTTAAAATTCTTATAAAAATTTATAAGAAAACTGTTATTTATTGGCATATTTCATTTACGAGGCTAAGAGTCTAAAGTTATTGAATACTTATTTTTTTTTAAAGATATATTTTTTAACAAACTCCCCGTGCAGAACTATCAGTAAAATCTGCATATAAATCTGCAGGCAGGTTTTTACTGTTTTCGAAGCATTACGTAGAAAAGAAGAAATGACGAGTGAAAACAAATATACACATAACTATATAAGAAAAGTGCTATGTCAAAGATATCCGCAGATAAAAAGATTTATAATGTTTTCCCAACAACAAGATGAGTCACTAAATGAAAAGCATTATAGAATATGTAGATGTTAAGCATCATTGATGCTATATGGATGTCTTTTTTAAATGAATGATATACATTATTATTTTATCAGTCAATCCAATTATATTCATACAATTTATCTATACATGTGTGTGTGTATAAAAATGTGATAGATTGACACTATTATGCAATTTTTATTTTAAATCTGCAAATTGATCAAAAACAATGTTTAATTACACTAGATAATATTATTATATAATCTCTACATTTAGGAGAGAGAAATAGAAATTATAATGTTATCATAGAATGTATCGTACTGTATTATATTATAATTGATTGTGTGGATGCATCAATGTGTGTTATTATTATTATTATTATTGTATATATAAAAGTTGAAATAAATATTTTTTTTTTCAATATGTTTGTTCATTTCTTTTATCAACTGTACTTTTTAAACACAATGCCTAAATTCGAGAGGTAAACATTTAAAAGATATCAATCAGTTACATAAAATTTTGAAAATAAAGAAAAAAAAATTGAGGTTGAAAAACAGAATTATGAGGAAATTTAAATTGTTAGAATGTAACTGTTGCAAATTGCAAGCATCGAAGACACAATAGAGATCAGACAAAATACAACAATTGTGAAATTTTTTTTTAATTTTATCGATGCAATTTAATATTTTCATGCATGTATTTCATAAGCTTCGAGAAGGATGCACACAGAAATCTAAGAATTAATACCAATATCGAAAAATTTTAGGTGAACTCCAATAAATAAATTAAAACAGTATTATGGTTTCAGTGAAATAAATGGCACCAGTTAAGAAATAAAAATTTTTATTGAATCCCTTTACAACACATATGAAAACAAGTATTCAGTAGAATACCACTAATCCACACTGTATAAATGAATGGAAACAAAGAATTTTAATTAAAAAAAAATAATTTCTCAATGGCAACAATTTTTTAGTTTTCTCCCCAGCTATAATTTTATGTATCATACACCCATTAAACTTATTTTTTACAATTTAAAATGAATGTTCCCAAAAATATTTTATTTCATTTAATCATTTATATGGTAAATGTTAAAAAAAAGAAACAAAAATTAGTTTTAAAAATTTACTCTTAAAAAAGTATTTGTATTAATTAAAGATAGTTATTTAGACGATACTTTTAATCTCTCACCTATTTATTACATTTTATACACATTTCTTGCATTTTCTCTTATACATATTTCTTTTTTTTTTTTTTTTTTACCATATTTTGTGGTTAATATTGAAATGATTTCATGTAGCTGAGGAAAATTAATGTGTTACAGATAATATAGTACGTTAATTAAAAAAGATCCAGTTTTCAATTCAAATGATTCAGAGTAAACTATAATATAAAATAATGAAAACTTTGCATTTTTTTTTAAAAAAATCCACTTTCTTACTTCAATATTAACTGCTTTTATACACATTACTTGTATTTTTTAAACACATTTCTTGCTATTTATATTAATATAGTTTTAAATACAAATGATTCAGTGTAAATTAAAAGGAATCATTATAAAATGAATAATAATAATAATAGCATGACATATTTTTCCAAACTCCATTTTCCTATTTCAAACACTAAAAAAAAAATTCATAATATTTATAATACTTACCGTTAATAATAATAAAATCATTTATAATACAGTTACCTTTTTATGTACCAGAGTAAACGGGAGTGTTTCAAAATAATATCGCTTATTAATTAATAAAAATTCAGTTTTCAACAATAAATATTTAACCATAAAATAAACAATTATAAGAAATAATTATTAAAAGTTTTAAAACTGCATTTCTTATTCTAATTATTTAATTACATGAAAGCGCAAATTTTATTTACTATTTTTTATTTCTTGAAATGCTTTATGCAAAAAAATTCTACTAAAGTCATAATAGTTACAAACAATAATAAATGATGCAAGAGAGACATTTGAGTGCTTAAATTGTACTTTGCATTTTTATTTAAAATTGAGATTAAAAGTTTAAATGCATGAAGCAGATTGAAATCTGTGTTAATTAAAAACCTAGTTGTAAAAAAAAAAAAAAAAAAAAAAAAAACAGTGTCAAACTTAACAAGTTTATAGATGTATTTTTTTAAGAGTTAATTGCAACTAAAATTTATTTATAATTAATATTTATTGAAAAAGAGTTGAAGGACGAAATTTATGGAAAAGGTATTTTAACAAATGTATGTATACGGAAATAATAATATATTAAAACACCGGATGTGCCATAAGTTTGTTAAAACTTTAAAAATTCATTAAAAAGGAACAAATGATGCTAAAGAATTGCAGTTCATTATTATACTGCATTATTATTATTGTGATTCGAGTACAAAGTCTCAAATCTGAATATTTTGTTAAACAGCTTTTTTTTTCTTTTGACAAACTGCAGTAAAACAAAACTAGTCGTTGGGGGCCACCGTAATACTTACCCATCATGGATATGCATAATGTAAAATATTAAAATAAAAAATCTGTAAACTACTTATAAAATGCATTGCAATTCGAATAAAATCATGGCTTGATGACGTCCTAAACTTTAAAGGCTCGATTACTGAATTGCTTAAAAGAAACATCCTTATAACTCCAAAAAAATAATCCTATTAACTAGCGGTTTATTGCATCGGATTAAGTGTCTCAATTCCAATTAAAATATGTCTTTGAATTGAAATTTGGATGAAATACAGGGTCATGAAAAATCGAAGAGTGTGGAAAATAGGATTACAAATGTCTCGGCAACTCATTATCCGATCGACTTCATGCTTTATGCAAAATTTATGTTTTTTTATTGCCTTTTATATTCACTCCTTAAAATAAATAATTTCAAAATTTTTTATATACCTTTTATCAGAACGAATATTTTGAGAGTCCGAAAAAAAAATAGTTACTGATAATCGAGGTCACTGAAATTCAATAAGCTTCTTCCCATTAGTACATACCAAATTTCAAGTCTCTATTTCAATTTGTTCGGGAAATAGAGCGTTTACAGACACGCAGATAGATGGACGGCAATTTTTTTTTCTAAAAATAAGTTTTTTGGAATCTTCAGTGTCTGAAACGTGTAAATCCGTCAAAAAAAAAAAAAAAAACATTCGATTTTCAAAACGATTACAAGATTTACCCTATACTACGTATGATGGGTAAATAGAAGCTAAAGATTCTATAAAAAATCACTAAAGTTTCAAAAAACACAAAGGGCAAAACTTACTATATTAGGCTAAAAGTTTGAAACCGACAATATGATGTCATAGCAAGAATGTCAATAGGACTATCGAACGACACCGAGTTTCAAAGGTTTGACATCACTATGTGATCGATGTTTGGCTAATCGTATGTATCTTAAATTTTCTAAGAAGTTTTTGGCAACACCAGCCTTGTAAGATTGGTGAATTTAATAAACAGGTAAACACCAAAAGCAACATAAGACATTGGCCAAAATCGACGGATTTAATAGAGTTTGGTTTCTCTTGCAATGTTTCTTTTTCTTTAAGCAAAGATATGCCGGTTTTTAAACATTGCGTACATCATATTAAAATTGATTAAAGCTGAAAATAATGATTTAAAGCAGTCTTTTAGTTGTTATTTTATGTTTATATGTTAAATTTAAATGTTGGTGTTGAGTGGAGATTGTATCCAATTCAAGTATGGTAAATAAAAGAAGGATGTATCCAAAGAATTTGATTACTGTTAATGAACTCTCAGACTTTCACAGCAAATTCTGCTAAGTGGACTTTAAATTCAACAAACATTAGAGGGGGGTCATCAGTTTTTCAAAGTCATTTCGAAGGAGGGAAAATGGCATTTTCTCCAAATATCGCTAAGGGGAAAAAAATTCATTGTACTCGCCACCCCATCATATGCGCTGCACCAGATATTTTAAACTTTGAAACATGCATGTGCCACGGCTTTTCTTCCCAAAATTATGGTAAATGGGAAATAAACTGTGGTAACAGTCATGCAGGCAGTTTATCCATTATTTAACATTAGAAGGGCTTTCACTCTTTTTCAGAATAAAAAATAAGTAGTTTCTACACTGTAAAAAATGACCAATGTTTCTTATTTTATGAAAATAAACTATAACCACGAACGAAAATATAATATAATCTTCTGAGTTATCCGAAATTCCGAATAGCGTCTTCCATTGTCTTTCGAATCCCCAAAAAACAATACATTTCCAAAATTTAAAGAATTATTTATAAAAACAAAGTATTTTTCGCTGCCCATATTTTTCAGAAACGTTCCTGAAGGGTTTTTATAGTGTATAAATTAGTGTCCTCAGCCTGGAATACCTGTTTTTCGAATGCTATCGATTCTCAAGTAAACATTTTCATGCTCCAAAAATATGTTTAACAGACAAACATGAAAAATTAACAACGTTAAAAATAACATTAAAATTAAGATTATTTCTTTACTCTTTCATGTATAAATTAAATCATAAATAAAATAAATCATGTATAAACGTATGCGGCTGAAAACGTTTACTTGAGAATGGATGACATTCGAAAAACAGGTATTCTAGGCTGAGGACACTAATTAATACACTATAAAAACCCTTCGGAAACGTTTCTGAAAAATACGGGCAGCGAAAAATACTTTGTTTTTATAAATAATTCTTTAAATTTTGAAAATGTGTTTGTTTCTGGAGATTCAAAAGACAATGGAACACGCTATTCGGAAAACTCAGAAGATTATATTATATTTTCGTTCGTGATTATAGTATATTTTCATAAAATAAGAAACATTGGTCATTTTTTACAGTGTATGTTCTATTTTAAGGACTGATAAATACAAAATTATATAACAAAGAACAATGAAGAATGGAGGAGAGGGGGGCATAAACTGCCCTTGTCCACTTATTCTGTCTTTAAATTTTGCACACAAACATGTTCCTGAATTATCACTTGGATGTGACAACCAGTGACATAAGGAGAGGAAATGGATAAAACATGAAATGTGCATGCCATAACGGATGACCCGTAAGATCTTTTTCAAGAAAATAATTAAAATTTTAGAGTGGTACAATTTTTTTAAATTACAAAATGATTATTTTATAAGGATTTAATTTTATTAAAAACCACAAAAAGAAAAAAATAATTTAATTGATATGACTGATACACCATGTTGTAAAAAATCTGAAAACTAACCACTAAATATTGAAAAATCATTATACTATAATATTTGAAAACTTACTATTAGCCATATACAAAAGTTTATGAGGGCAAACTAGATGGATATTCTGTCAATATATTCGAAGATAGCTATAGCATCATTTCATTTTCATCTTTAGGTACAGGTCTAAAGAAATAATTTAAAAAAAAAAATTAATTCAAAGCTCACACAGCAAATACAGTATCATGAATAATAGTAAATATAAATATTTCTTTAAACAAAGGATTCCATTACAACCAAGAAAATACCCCAATAAGTGAGTATTTTTTGGTGTTCTTGTATATCATGAAAGTAGATGTGGAAGTTTAAAACTGCAGGAAAAACAGAAATCATGTAATTGTTATTCAGAAAATATTTTTTTTTTCAAAGAGCAAATATTAATGTTTTTTTAAACAAAAGATACCATTAGATCTGGAAAATTGCTTCAAATCAGTGAATTTTATTTTATTTTATTTTTTCTCCATTTTGATATAGAAAATGCATGTGGCAGTTTCTAATTGGAAAAAAAACTGAGCATTTTTCCTCCCTTTGTCTGTAGACACACAGATGTTTACAGATTTTTATAGTATAGATTCTAAAGTGAATAATAGTAATAATGAGTGAGTTTTTGCAAACAATAATAACAAATATTAAATTAACTTTATACACATTCCAGATCTCATTTAAAATCAAATGTATGAACATTCTAAATCATATTAAATCAGTGTAATTTTACATCTAGCCATTATAATTTATAGATAATGGGTAAATTGACAGGTTATTTTTGAACTTTTACATTTGATATTCGAAGTAAAATGCATATATTTTAACATTTCCAAACTTTTAAAATTAAAATAGCAAGGATGATGTACAAAAGTGTGTTGCCAAATATAGGTTTAGATTTTTAAAAAAATTAAATGCATGGTTCACATACTCACAAATTTAAAACATAATTCTGGCATTTAAAAATTTTAATCGCAATAAAAAATGATTAAGTGTGCTGATCTTTGCAACTTTCTGTTAATTTTGTAATTACTTCTTTTTATAAAGCCATATAGTTGTAGAAGCACTATTATTTGCAATAGTATAAACTTACTTTTTGAACAAAAAACTTTCATAATTGAGTCAAAAATATCAGCTATAGTGGTTGTATCGAGCAAAGGAATAATTTCCAGGAACTCCTTGCTTATTTTTAAGTACACATGTCTGCGAATGAAAACTGAGTGGAATTTTGTGCGTCTGTATTTACATAAATTACATTATAATATACAACATACAGGGAAATTATAGATTTTATATGATTATTGAAATTTCCAGCTATATCATGAATTTTTCTAGCCATGACACATATATTTTAGCTTATATTATTTTCAAATTCCTTTAATTGCTTCGGATATTATTTTTTCTACTTCGTAGAGAATTACATAAACGTACATATTGCGTACTACGTACTGCATGTAGTTTTCACTTGCATACAATTGAACGCTTTTTTTTTATCCTTTTTTAAGCAGATACTTTACTTATAATATGCATCTTGATTACATTTTTTAAATTAAGTATGAGTGTCAAATTTAACAATTTATCTTTCTGAAGGTTTTTTATATGTTTGTGAGTACATTTCTTGCTAACTCTAAAGTAACTCTAATTTCTACATATCAAACATAAAATTTCAGCTTATATTTGAATATAAATGTATTGAAAATTGACATTTGTAATTTTATTATGCTTGTCTTTAATTAATCATGCTTATTCACATGGGTTAAGAGTTTTAACAAAATTTGAAAAATCTTAAAATGTCTATGCAAGTACGAATATTTCTGTAAAAATGAAATAAAAAGAAGAAAAATAAAGATCGCATAGGGCTAATTAACAGTGACATATTTATTAACATGGATACGGAAAATTAATCACCTCAAATCCTAAATCATCGTGTTCGACTATGTCAGAACACGATGCCCTGTGTATACAATTTTGTTTCAGGAAAACAAGATGAGAATTCATATCATTTTCAAAGCTACTCATTTGAAAGCTATTTATTATATTTTTTTGCAACTTTTAATTATTGTGAAGCAGCACCACATTATAAGAGTTTTTCCATATATTATTTAGTACTTAATAAATACTGTGTATTATTTGTCATGTAAATCGAAAACAGCAGCAAAATAAAGTGTTAGTTTCAACATAAAACACATAACAATTTAAAAAAAAAAATACAATTTTTTAAATCTTTAAATTTTTAGATTCAAGATGTGCTCATTATAGCTTTCCGATTCGTTATTTTTGCATCCACAATCTCTTGTAGCTGAAATTTTAAAATGAGTTAGATCTGACCACATACACATACTTTCTGAAGTTTACCATATCTAACACCATGCCAATGTTACCAGATTGTGTTTTATTTTAAATTCAAAATAGATACCAGTTTTTTTTACTAGTAATCTTCACTTTATTTAATCATGAGATGTCTGTCATTAAATAAAGCAAAGATTACTATTCTGAAATACTGATAGCTATTTTGAATAAAAAATTCTCCAACATGGCAACATTACAGCCATAGTTAGTGCAAGTGCTTTCATGCAATGTGTGTTTTTTGCATCAAAAATGAACTGAAATAAACATAGGGAAAATGTCAAAGACTGGGCAGGCCAAGTGTGGCAGTGCAGACCACGTGTTTGACATGCTTACTTTAAGAAATAGTATTATTTTTTTATAAAATATATAAGTACATAATCGTGGCAGCAGTGCTACTTAAATAAGAAATTTCTGATTGTTAAGGTATGAAGTGTTCCATATAAAACTGTATGTAAAGTTTGTTTCACATCTTATAGCTATTACTCGAAATGGGTAAAAAATGCCCAGTTGTATGAAATTACAGGGTAATTTCCCTGAAAATTGGTTGAAATTTAAGCAACAATTTATTCTATATTTATAAGTTTTGGAAAAGACAAATAAGCCTGTTAAGCTAAAAATGGCTTTGTTATTACATTGCGTGGGAGACTAATGTATAGAGAGATTTAAGTTTTAAATTACATACTGAAGATGCTAATACGTTTGATATAGTGATTGAGCATTTTAATAATTATTTTGAGCCCAAGAAGAATACTGTAACTGTCCACTATAATTTTTTTAGTTACATAGGGGAAACATGGGAGGTTTGACCCACCTATATTTTTCATATTTAAACATTTATTCAGCTGATGAGTATCAGATGGCAGCATGGCATCAAGCAAAATAACATATTGTTTCTGTCTGTTTGCCATTTACAAGCAGAATCAAGGAGAAATCACATGCAATATAATTTTCAGCCAGAAATTATTTTTTTGCTGTTGCAAGCTCTTTTCTCCTGTGTCATTTGTCATTAACATATATAAAAGTTAGTTGAATTGTTTGTATACTTAGATTAACATACTAAAAGAGAGTCTACTTATTTTTTACTTTTACTTTTTATTTTAATGTGTTTTTTACATTTTTTTTCCATAATGGCTATTAAGGGAGGTTTGACCCATATCAATTCTGGGAGGTTTGACCTGGGTCAAACCTCCTATTTAGTTTAATTTGATGATCTAATATTTTTAAACTGTACAACAGTTAGTTTTTAATAGAAATGTTTCTCTGAACTCAAACTGAAGAAATATTTTCTTATATTCAAAGTTACTGAATGTAATATAAATATATTTGAAACACTTCTTGTTAATGCATTATTCTGATCAACCTATTAAAGTCTGTTTTTTTTTTAAACTTTGTTAGGACTTTTAAGAACAACCCATCTTTAAATTCCTTACTCACTAGCTAGTATTTCTTCTTTTGTAACCTTTATTTTATATTTATAATATAATATGAAAATTCAATAAAATTAAACTAGAAATAACCATTTTTCTTCTAAAATTGTTTATAAAATGAACATTGCATAATAATTTTCTTATGGCTATTAAAATATGAGTTAACTAAAGAAACACAATATGAAAAAGATAAGGAAAACTGCATAAAATAATAAAAAGGTGAAGAAACAAATGAAAAAGCGAATAATAGATTTGTCTTTAGACAGTGAAACTGAACCAGAAAATTTTCATGTTTCAAGTGATGAAATGATTTTGAAAATTCCCAAACTGGAATTGAAATTAGAGATTGTTATGGCAAAATTTACAACCAAATCTAGTTTACTGCATTATAATGGTTGTGCTATGAAAGTAAATGAAGATAGTTTTTCCATAAATTTTCTCAGATTTGATGCATGTAGTTTCAGTTTTATTTACCCTGAAAAAGATGTTGCAGCAGTGTCCGAAAGAGGCTACTTCACTCACGCAAAAACACCCGGACACTAATGTTAAGTCTATGGGAGAATTTTTTAAAACTATCTCGTTTGTATTTAAATATTTTGAAATAGTTTTCTTTTTGCATCGGATAACTGAGCTCGATCTCTATGCATGCTATTTTTTTCTTTTTCGATTTTGGTTGCAGCTATTTTATGAGGACACTTTCACTTTTGGAACCAGTTCTGAAAGTGAAAGTATCCGAATTGATAAAAAAACCTTTAAACAAAATCAAAAAAGTAAAAAACAGCATGCATAGAGATCAACCTCAGCTATCCGATGCAATAGAAAAATCATTTCAAAATATTTAAATACAAACGAGATATTTAAAAAAAATTCTCCCACAGACTTAACATTAGCAAGCAAGTGTTTTTGCATGAATGGAGTAGGCACCAAACGAATTGTTTTAGAAATGAAATTTGACTGCAACATATCTAACTAGTATCAGAATTTTTACTGATTCAAACTAAATTCATTTAACAATTTTTGTTAAGATTATTTATTATTTTTAATCCTTAAATAATTATTTGGTATTTTGTGGACATAATTATTGCCTGTAGCTTGTAATAACATTTCTTTAGACATTTTAATTATTGTTGTATACAGTTTTTAATAATCCTTAATTCCTGTGGGTCAATCCTCCTTCATAGTGGGTCAAACCTCCCTCAAGTAGGGAGGTTTGACACAGCTTCTAGACTCTTGAAAAATCACTAATCAAAAGGATAGTTTATAATTTAAATAGAAAAAAATAGTGTAAAATGATGCCAAACATTATAAGCTAGCAAATAATGTCAACATGAAAATTTTATTACGTTTAAAAAAAAAATAGAAAAATATTTTTGTGACAAACGGGTCAGACCTCCCATGTTTCCCCTACTAACAGAAAAATGAAAGTGTTGATTCTTTTGTGACAGATTAAAGGAAATTTTGCTAAAGATTGTTTTTAAATATCAAAAAAAGAGTTCGGTAAAAATATTGGTGACAATCAGAATATGGGATTTAGCAATTAAAGGGAAGTTATTAATTGAATATAATTGTAATCTAACCATGTTGTTATTTTGTCAGTAATCTTAAATTAGGAATTGATTACTCAATAATTATCTAGATTATACATTTAATAGCAGAAAAAATACTTATAAATTGGACAGTAACAAACGCACGTCGTACCAGCATGAGTTACATTAGTGTACTAGCAATATGGCTCACAAGCCACGCCAAGGAAAGGAAGGTCGCCAAACGCAACCAGAATTGGAGAGATATCGCTCAAATTCAACAAACTAAAACAGTATTGAAGTCAGAAGCTGTTGATAATACTAAAAGTAAGAAAAGTAACAAATGAAACTGGTCAGAAAACTACTTCTAGATACAGGAATAAAGGGCATAAAAAAAATTATTTTAAAAACAACTGTTAAGTTCAAATTGTGAATTGAGACATGCATTTGACAAATGTCCAGCATGGGATAGATAAAATATGCAAGAAATGTAAAAAATTAAACCACTTTGCAATTGTGTGTAGGATTAAGAAAATAATTCCAGTAATTCTTCAGAGAATAATGATTCATCAGTGTTGGAATTAAGTAAGCACGTGGATAGTTTAAAATCTGAAGGGAAAGAAACTGTTCGAAAGAAGGGAAAGAAGCTTGGTTCAGAATTTTAAACAAGCTATGTTCCGAATAAATAGAATCCTTCTTTATAAAATATTTCCTAAGTATATAATTAAAATGTAATTACATTTCGATTGAAATGGATGATTTTTAGGATATAATCTTCTCCAAATATTAACATTTATTGCATTATATGTGCATGGTTCATGAAGAAAATTGATGCATAAAATACCCTATAAATCCCTATAGCAATTAGCCACTTGTAAAGTGCAAAGTAAAATCGGCTTTGATACAAATATGGCATTAGACTGACTCTTATACCATTCTATACTTGGACTTCTACATAGTCACATTCATGCTTCATGGCATGAAATGCTTCATGGACACAACAACAACAAAATACAAACAAAACAATCGATATCGAACATTAAATCGAACAAAGTTGCTTCCAAATCGATATTTCTTCTAATAATTTATAGCAAAAAAATTTTAATTTGTTTAAAATATAATGCTACTTTATTAATTCTTTTAAAAAATGCTAACATAGTTGAAGACCGTTCGACATTTACAATTTACATTGTTATAAAAAATATATATCGCTCGGCCGTTGTAACGAAATAAAGCCAACCAACTTTAGCCCTGGAGAGGCCCAAGAAATAATCTGAAAAAGTGATTGCGAACTCCACATTTCAAATTCAGCTTCACAAGTATAGTACTTTAATACGCCTGGTGAGCAAAAGTTTAACTCTCTAGTGCCTGAATATAACTTGTTCATAATGATCATTTTTTGTACAGTTTGATCTTTCATGCGTCATTCATGAGTTACACGTTAGATAACAAGGTAAAGTTTGCCCAAATTTGAATTTATAGAACTTCTAAGTGAATTTATAATTAATAATAATTTTAATAACAATATTCCATATATCACGTTCTTCCAAATTAGATTCTATTTTTATCTACCATCTTCAAAATAAGTCTGTATGTTATAAAAAACATCATGTGTAAGTGTATTTTGAACAATAAGAGACACACGGTAAATAAGATTTGATTGGTTGAGAATGTTTTGGCCATAAACTTGGATAAGCTGCAATTATCGCCAAGTTTATGTTTCTCTATTTCTCTCACTCTTTTAATGGTGCCTCGATATGAGCGCGACCAGTGAAATATACGGCCAGTGTATGACTTTTAAAACGTCACACGGCGGGATCATCTTTACACGGCGATTGGCACAGAACGATGGGCCAAAACAATGTACCAATCACTGTGTAAAGATGACCCACTCCGTCCTGAATCTCTCGTCACTTGATCAAGGCTCTAAATTACGAGACCAATTCCCTTCTCTTCTTAAATTTTTGCTTTTTTAAAAATTTTCCAATTCAATAAAGTTAAATAGAAACCTTGAACCAGCAAACAAAGAAAACTGTAGCAAACCACTAGAGAGCAGTGCAGCGATGCGAACAAGGGAATATCGCCCAACGCAAGTACTAACTCGTCATGCTAGGCACTCATGCCCGGCAGATTATGCCTGATTAGTAGTATAAAAAGAAAAATAAATAAAAGTCATGAATCGCCCGTGTATTTCGTTGGTCGCGATATGAGAATGAGAGTGGCGACACACGGGTATGAAATTTGATTGGTTTAATGTTCGTTATTTTGTCTCACTTGTTTAGGAGAGTATCGCCAATTTCTGGAATGTGGGCTTGCTATAGTTAGATAAACGCGTCTGACTAAGCACAATATGAGTATCGTTTCGTATGTCGCCACTCTCATGCACAGGAACCAGTGTTGAATTCAGACACTTTTCTCCGAGAGGGATTTCTGTGACTCCGGGGGGGGGGATAGGGGGGGGCATTGCACTTTATAACCATTAAAAGCATAAAATGTCAAATCTTCCGGAGGATGTCACCCCCCTCCCCCTGAATTCAACACTGACAGAAACCGAAGTCTATTAAGGAAAGCGAATGTTTACAAACAAATAGTTTCATCAACCAATCTACCACTTCATTTGGGGACTCCGTGGCCGAGTGGTTAAGACAAAGAGTATTTACTCCGTAAAGAAGATTCACTCCCATAGGCGTAATGTAAAACGCATCGAGTCAAGTCGGCAGAATGAACAGTAATGCGCGATAGACAACTTTACAGGGGAGTAAGCGCAAACCAACCGGTGGTTTTAACCTTTTTTTTCGGTCATTTTTTATTCTGTTATTCTAAATTACGGAGATAATTACTTCATTTAAGTAGAAACTCCTTTCAAAACATCAGATAATATTTACAATTTAAATTTGAATACTTAAATAGCTAAAATATTTCTAAAAAAACAGGTATTTTTTTTAAAAATCAGCCAATAATATATATCACAAAACAATAATGTGTGAAAGCTTATTGTTTCTTCGAAATGAGGGAAATGATATATATATTTTTAAAACAAGGCTTTTGTAAATCTATATTTGATTATTAGGGGACAGAGTTGATAAAAATCATGATTTTTTTAAAAAAATCAAAAAAATCTGATTTATTTGATTTAAATCGGATTTTTTTAAATTTAAATCAGATTTTTTTTATTAAAATTATTTGTGTACTGTGCATGTATTTATTTTATTTTCTCTGCATAGATATACACATTTCTATTAATTTTATTACAGTTCCTAGATAAATTTCAAAATAATTTAAATAAAAATAAATTGTTGCAAACAAATTCAGATTTACTTAAAACTTAAAATATTATTCTACTATTAAATTGTTATAGATAAGATTATACCTATGTGTGTTGTGTCTATAAATTTGCAGTTAATTTAAGTTATTAAATTTTTCATTAAGGTATTACTCCAATAATACACTAGACTGCCTTAAATCTGTATAGCTTAAAACCGGAGGTTATGCAGATTTTAGAATTTTGCGGATTTCTGGTCACTGTTTACATTTTTTAAACAATAATTTGAATTTAACAATGTACTCAAAATTATAATGAATGCTTACAATAAAGTAAAATAGTTAAATAAAATAAAAAATTAAAAATAAAGGTCAAGTAAATAATTAAAATAATTAATAATGCATAACTAAATACAAATATGCATAATGATGAGATAATTTTTTCTTGAATTATTCAGTGAAAACTCGCCTTATAAATGTACACTAATAATTCACATCAAAATCTTAAAATAACAAAGTTTTCTTTCATGTTTAGCCATACTTAATAACCATGAATTGAATTCTAACATTATTAAAACCTTTCTCAGAATTTTTAAAAAGATATATTTGTAAAATTCCACTATTGTTAAAATTTTAGTCTTTTGTGTCAATTGGAATAATATTTTGCATTCCCCCCCCCCATTCTTAAGTTGTATTAAAGTAAATGATTATTTACAACTTAATTGAAAAAATAATTACACCACAGCGATTTTTTTCTTTCTTTTTTATTGCAAGTGGAATTATAATCGTTAACAAAGTTTGTATTTTTAGAAGATCCATTTCATATATTTTAACAATACTTTTTCCTGTATGTATAAGAATGATTTATGAAAAGTAAAGCATATTTCACTTTTGTATTTCTGAAACGAATAACTTCGCCTTTGTTATTAACCCCATCATTCCATTTTTGCACCATATCCTTTAAATTTGTTTTTCTAATTTTAATTAAATGACAAAGACAGGTTTTTTTTTTTTTTTTTTTTTTTTTTTTTAATCAGCCAATAATATGTATCACAAAACAATATTAATTTGTGAAAGCTTATTGTTTTTTCGAAATGAGGGAAATTATATTTTGTTTTTTAAAACAAAGCTTTTGTAAATCTATATTTGATTATTAGTAGATATTGTGAATATACTAATTTCACACATATTTAAAAGGAAATACAACAAAAAAATAATTTGTATAAGTGATGTTTTGAAATGAATTCTAACATTATTAAAACCTTTCTCAGACTTTTTAAAAAAGATATATTTGTAAAATTCCACTATTATTAAAATTTTAGTCTTTTGTGTCAATTGGAATAATATTTTACATTTTTCCCCCCATTAATAAATAGCCAAATAAATAGCTATGAAGCGATGGAAATTCTGCAAAATATACGATCTCTTTAAAAAAAAAAAGAGCGGGAACAGTGGAATATTGTTTGGTTGGAACCATAGAAGATATTCTATGGGTTGGAATGAAGGGTGAGAAGTATGTGACAGATTGGCGCATGCGCATTATTGGCGCATGCGCATTATTGGCGGCGCACCCTGTAAAGTTTGTTTTTTTTCCTGAAAATGTTCTACCGACTTTACCCAAAGGTCGAAGTAAGACTTCTTATCTATTCTATATTCTTTGGTTAAGACACCATTCCGCTAATCGCTTGTGAGCGTAGGAGTCAGGTCGGCGGGTTCGACTCCAGCCAGCTCCATTGCACACACTTTGTGGAGCTCCCGGATGTAACTCTCTGGTGTTGTAAATTTCCTTGTGGCTATCTCATCCCTGTATATTGACGATGACTTATAAGCGGGCACTTGATGTCAAGCACACAAGTCAGATGTATGTTCTCAATAAACAAACAAACCACTTCATTTTTGTCGTAGCTATCATCGCAGGAACCGTCATGGCGACGTAGTCCAATAATATTATAGACCAGTTTAACAAACACCAATCGAAATTCCCCGTTTCATGTGTATAGTAGGAGTCATAAAGAACAAACATGTTTTTCTTGCTAACCAACCGTAAAGAGCATTACGTCACTCTAGCGGTCTGTAAAAAAAGATAAGTGGAATGCACCGCGGTAGCCTGTCTTTTCGTTAGCCTCGTTGAACCAACAGTGACGTCAACTGCCCTTTCCACGAGGCTAACGAAAAAGAAAGGCTACCGCGGTTCTTTACGCGTATCTTTTTTTACAGACCGCGGGAGTCACGTGATGTTCAAATCCACCAATGCAAGTGTACGAAAAGAGCAACACGTCACTCTAGCAGTCTGTAAAAAAAGATAAGTGGAATGCACCGCGGTAGCCTGTCTTTTCCGTTAGCCTCGCCCTTTCTATTGCAGAAACATCCAATCTGGGCATGTATCTTGTTTTATTATGTACTAGCTGACCCACCCGGGTCCATGATAATAAATTAAAACAGAACTCAAATTTGTATGATTTTATATCTTTAACACGATTTTGTATGATAATAAGGTTTTAAAAGTGCTGCGCACGCGCCGGAAAGTCCTTTATTTCCACCTTCCGCTGCCAGGGTGCATACTCTGTTCTAAACAAACCACCTTGCAAACGAAACTCCCGGGGCCTCCGTGTCCATCCTACGATCGAGCGTAATAAGATCTAGTCTAGATCTAAACAAAAGGTTGCTACGTTTATTTTCTTATTTAATATAAATCGTAGACAATTTTTCCTCTACATATAAAGTATTAAAACATTCAGAAAATACAACAAAGCGAACGTTTGTTTTGAGTCAGTTTGACGTCAGATTGAAAGCGTCTTTAACCAGTCGCCACTCTCTCCTTTAGAAAAGTACTCTAAAGCTCAGAAGTAAATTGATAACTTTTGAAAAATCTGGCAACGCTACTCGAAACGTTATGCATGTTTGTTTGTAAACAAAATGCTCCCTTTGTCGCATTGATTATGGATTGTGCATTGACAATGGACAGCAAATATTCCACGAGCTCTAATAAAGAAAACGGGAAAAAACCGACTGAAAAACGAAAAGGAATCGGAAGAATGAGGGACACAATGAAGTGTTTGCGTGCTTCAACACACGAGATAGGCAAAGACTGTAAGTGTAAGCGTTATCAATGTTTTGATATTATTCCTGAAAGTGAACGATTTAGAATTATACGCGAATTTAATAAAATAGGAAATTACAATGAGCAAAATATCTACTTAAGTAGTCTTATCACTGTTTGTCCAGTGAAGCGCAGACGGCCCCGAAATGACGAGGATCATGCAAGGGCTAATTCAGCATCTTATGCTTATCGAGTACGTGTGCTAAACAGTGAAGTTGCCCAGGATGTTACAGTGTGTTTCAAAGCATTTATCTCATTACATGGTATTACGCCATGACGCATCCAGTTTATCCAGAATGCTTTTGTTTCAACTGATCAGCCACCGGTTGATATGCGTGGAAAACATGCAAATAGTCCCCACAAACTTGCTGATGATATAGTGGATTCAGTTAAAGATTTCATCAATTCACTAATATATTGCAATTCCGATTACTCAATCGAGGATTCAGAACAAATTTACTTGCCTGAAGAGTTGAATATTGCAAAGTTGCATCGCATGTATACAGCTCAAAACCCTGAATATAAAGTGTCTTATGAGTCATTTCGTGGAGTTATTCAAAGAGACTTTAATATTTCATTTGGATATCCTAAGCCAGTTACTGAAAACACTTGTAAAACTGAAAACACTTGCAAAACTGAAAACACTGCCTTAAGATAAGTGAATAATTTTTGATGAATGAAACAGCATTAAAAAAAGTTATAGTGATGTGAATGAACACTCTAAAAAGGGTACACATGTCAGGAATAATTCATCGAAACAAGAAAACTGTGCATCACAATGCAGTGGCCCAATGTGAAATGTATAATAAAGAAAAATAGTGTATAATTTGTGTACAGCCTCATGTTGCAATCTGAAGGCCTATCATTACAAACATACTCTGAAGAAGAACTGAGAATAGTTCAAAGAGATTTTTTTTTTTAAAGCCAACTCTAAAAGATTTTTTTGTTGAATTTTTGTAATTTTTTCTTTTATCATGTGACTATAATAGGAATCTGTATGTTACTAATGATGAAGCTATATGGAGATGCAACATAAAAAGTAAAGAAAAAAAGCCTCCGTGTTGGAAATTGATTTAATGGTTTAACAATACCGTTTGAAACTACTCTAAGGTTTATGTATGGTTGGATAGATGAATTAACATCCATAAAATGGTGTAAAAAACAACTATATATGGGTTTACATGAGAATGAGAGAAGTGTGTTTGTTCCCTACACCGAAAACAAGGATTTAATAGGCAAATTGGTGGTGCCAATAAAATTGTTGAGACCAATGAAAGCTTGTAATGTCGAAAAAAAAACAGAAGCATGATACTTCCAAAACAGTCGATTTTTGGAGGCATATGCCAGGAAAATGATGAATGCTTCCTCCTTCAAATCTCAAATAGTACATTCATGCAAAATATTAGTGAACATGTAAAAGATGGATCAACATTCTACACTGACTGCTCGAAAGAGTACAATTCAGAGGAGCTTCAAAAGGCTGGTTATATAAGCACTTTAGGGGCCGTCCATAAATGATGTCACGCTTGGAGGGGAGGGAGGGGGTTCATGAAATTGTGACAAGGGGGTGGGAGGGGTAAGAAGAAGTGTGACATCACACATTTTGATTTTAAATAAAATCATTTAAAATAAGCAGATTAAATTTTGAAGTTAATTTGAAATTACCAGAATTTGAGGGTATTTTTTAATCGGGGCTAAAACAACTTTCATGTGATTTGTTTTTACTTATATTCCTTTCTTTAAAAAAAAAAAAAAAAAAAAAAAATGCTCCTTCATATTAATATTTTATTACTATTGTATATTAATTATATTTTTTGTTGTAAATCTTAATCTTATTTCATACAAAATAAGTGCACGAATCATTTTTACTGTTATGCTCACAAATATCATTAAAACACATAGTTAAAGTTTAAAAATAAAATTTGAAATATGATCTATAAGGTAGTGCTTTGTTTGTGAACTGCAAGTATATGTTTATGTAATATAGTGTGACATGTGACAAGAGGGTGGGGTATGGTGAAGTGTGACAAAGGGGGAGAGGGGGGTCAAAAATATTGAAAAAATGTGTGACATCATTTATGGACCACCCCTTACTGTGAATCATGTACAATTTTGTTGATCTAATAAAGGGTGTTCAAGCTCATTCATACATAACATGTTGAAAGAATGTGGTGTTCTGCTGAGTGGTGCAATAAAAAACAATGAGGCACAGCTCGCCATCACCTTGAATCCTACCTTACAGAATTTAATGTGGAGAGAAATTATCTAGAGAAAATTATGTTCCTGATAATTTATTCGAAGAAATTGCAGAAATATGGCCTATAATATAAGGCGTAACATTAAAAAGTTGTTATTCTTGTGAAACATTATAAAAAATTGTTATGAAAAATTAGTTTATGAATTTGTTATGAAACATTGTAATATATTATTATTAACATAAAATATTTTATTATTGAATGCAATTATATTTATGGTACTTTTCCAGTATATGAGCCATGGCAAGATAAAGAAAATGACCTTGGTGAGAGAATTTACGGATGTTTTCTGGCAACCTATTCATTGTTTCATCTACACAAGCAATTTTTTTCCATATTTGTCTGAGCTAAGTGAGGACTCATACATAATGCAATATTACTTTGGGGGCAGATATAGCTATGGGATATATTAAAACCTTTCATCAAGTAGTATTGTGCTATCCTCTAAAAAAAAACCCACAGTGAAATGTTTCCTAAAAAAAAACCACCCTAATACTACACCAAATATTTTACTAAAGTCATTTTTTTTTGTTTTTATGCACCATTTAGAATAATAAAAATTAGTTTTAAAATAATTTAAATTAACAATTGCAGAACTCTGGCAAAACATGAGCTTCATTTTTACAGATTTTCTTTTTATAATAGAATTTTAGAATGATCTACATAATTTTTTATATGTTAAACCATTAATATGTAATAAAATGTTTCATTTTCAGCTGATTATGTCAGGTGTGGTTTGTTTTCAGGTAACATGGGTCATTTTTTAGAAAAGTGAGGGTTTTTTTAAAGTCTTGTATAATTGGTTGTCATTTTGTAATAAAGTGATAAAATGGAAAATGCTCAACTTTAAATTCTTAGTCAAAACAAGCTGTAAAAATTTAGCCCTGTTCAATTTTTATAAATTCTTTTTTAGATTTTATATAGAGAAAATTTCAAAAAATGTTTTTTTTTCAGAGGACAGCACAATATAAACTAAATTAAATCTGCGGCGCAACAATCTGTTAAGGATTCTGGCCTACAGTCCCCAGCCCTGATTTCTTGACCATGGATCCTGAGGTGATATGCAGCATATATCCCGGTCAGCCTAATGCGGAGCCCTCAGTGTTTAGTTCCCAAGTTAGCTTGGTACTCATTTTATTGACCCCAAATAGATAAAAGGTTGAATAAACCTTGCCCAGAAGCCAGAATCGAACTGGTCACCAGTAGTGTGATAGACAGGTGCACTATACCTCTATGCTATTGGTTTTCTTCGTCAAGTATGACTAACAAAATATTTGACGTATTTCATTCTAATTTTCACAGAAGGTACCTTATGAGGGTGACATGGATTGTGACATATTACCAAGAATAAATTTCAAACCGTATCTAAATTATATTAAAAAAATAGATAAAAATCCTCATAGACCTCTGCTGGATTAGAACACATGGAGCAAAAAAATTACGCACACACTAATATTAGAGTACAATAAAGCATATTTCAATTTAATCAAACTGGAAAAAAAATCTGGATTTTTTTCTATTTGAAAGAAAAAAATTTGTAATAACTTATTAGTACTAGATATTTGGTGCAAATATCGCCACATTTTAAAAAATCATAAATAGCAATTTTTATATTTCGCATGTATAAATCAGAAACAATTCTTTAATGTTTAAATAAAATATGTTGACTTATGGTATTATTTCTTCTTATTTATTTTTCTTTTTAGTATTTTAAATGAAATTAGTGAAAGGCAGGTATTTTAAACAGGGGCGCCATTTGGATCCCCCCCAAAGAATTTGACATTTCTGAGTGTAGCCTCCATTACAAGTAAAAGAAAAAAATGTGAAAGGAAACGTGCAAGATCAGTTGTGATATTAAAGGCATGATGACAAAAGACACGTAATCGCATAATTCAGAGTAAAATAGCCTCAAAATATGCCAAATAACGTAAAAGATTACTACTCTTAACTTTCTAATATATTCACAAAGCCAATGTTAATCTTAGGTGCATGAAATTGGTTAGCGATCTTATTTTATAAAATATAATAGCATTTCCCATTTTTCGATAAAGGTGAAAGACCTTTCAGAAAATGCTGTCAAAGTTTGTGCGAATTTCCAGACACTACAGTTCGAGGTAGGCTGTTATGAGACAGCAATCGCATATAACTCAAGCTGCGATACATTTATTGAAAATTTAAAACGCTATTCGATTCCAAATCCCTTCAATAATCATGCCTGTCAATTTCATGCTTTTGTGTTTAAAGATAAGTCCATTCATTTGTCAAAAAAATTCGCGTTGTTGAGAAAAAAAAATATTTTTGAGAGCCCATCTTAAATAATACAAAGTACTCATTAATATGTAAATTTTTCAGTAGTTATACAAAAGCTTAAATAACTTGCCAAATTTAATTAAAATAGAAACATTAGCATTAATTTGACACTTTAAGCACTATCCAATTCACCACCATAACTGAATTTCATCAATCACATAAAAAGTGAGTAATTTTTAATGGAAAATTAAAAAAAAAAAAAAAAACTTCAAGGGATTGTTTCTCCCCTTTGTAGTTTTTTTAATTAAAATAACACTTTATTAAAATCCTGCACAACTTGAAAATTCTATTTGAATTTAATCCGCAACTGATTAAAATCCGAAAATATGAATGAAAAGTTAAGAAATATTTTTTTCAGCATATTAGAATATAATATCTATACTAATAAAAGAAAATTTTGCTCTGTGTGTGTGTTTACTCTGTGTGTGTGTT
The DNA here is from genome assembly GCA_963931845.1 of Maratus michaelseni. NCBI lineage: Eukaryota > Metazoa > Arthropoda > Arachnida > Araneae > Salticidae > Maratus > Maratus michaelseni. The sequence goes on along the minus strand of OZ007594.1, from coordinate 50,735,627 downwards.
TGTCTGTCTGCAATGGCTAGCAAAATCTAGCTCACCTAGAAGTCCGAAAATTTAGGTGTGGATAGTCCAAAGTCTGGCCTGGTGCACTCAGAATTTTATTTCTTTGAAAATTAACAAAAATATTAGTTAAAAACTGATCAATAACTCATCTATTTTTTGCGAGTCGGCTTTCAGAACGTGCGCATGCCCAGAACCCGATTTATCACAGAGAACGAAGATATACGAGAATGAAGAACCATTTACATGAAGAATGTGTTTATTTTGCAATTCTGTTTTAAATTCTTTCGACTAAACCGTTTGGTTTATGTAAAAACGAAAAATATATTCTGAAAGATCTCACTCTTATGTCTCCAATGCAGTAATCAATTTAAAAAAAATAATTATGTTAACCCTTTGAAAAACATTTTTGAAAAAGGGTCGTTTTCCCGGGCTTGTTTTCTCCCTTATGCCAACGCCCCTCGATAGTACATTTTTAGAGATATAGACAAATCAAACACATGCTTTTAGAGCTGAAACCTTCTTCTGATAGACGGTATAATTATTTTTTTTAAATACGGATTTTAACCCTTTCAAAAACACCGGCGAACGCAGGTCATTTTGCACCTCACGAGAAAAAAAAAATTCTTACGCTAAAAGTTACTAAATGTTTTGTATTCAACGAATACTATTTTTTTTTTTATGTTAACGGACCTGACGCGAAAATAAAACATTTATTTTACAACCAGGTAACAATATTTCTGACTTAATTTTTACACAAGCTGTAAAACCGTTATATTTATGACCATTGAAAATTTCAAAGGGTTTGGACCACAAAAGCTATTTTTTTTTTAACTGTATAACGATCCTACTTGAAAAAAGAAGTAAATGTTTTTTTTTTTTTACGATTTTGTCATTAAAGATATAAATTCATTCAAAATCGGGTAAAATACATAAAATAATACAAATTTGGGATTTATTTACGGTTTTATCACTGGCTCGGGCAACGCTGGGCAGTTCAGCTAGTTAGAATATAAAATGAAATGCTCCAAAGATAAAAATTCATTATTGATTTCAGAGGATAAAAGCAGTTTGCAAGCTTTATTATTCAAAATTTTTTCCTGAAAAACAAAAGCGTTTTACATCACACAGTTATCTCCAAAGCCACCAGACTGTCTGTCTGCATCATGCTTACTCAATGAAAAAGTAATTATCTTTTACTTTAATGTTATATTTATATATTATGGCATTTTTGTAATTGCAATTTATACTTATTTTAAGAAAAAATATTTAATATTAGGCGTTAGGGAAAATCTGGACCTGCATATATCTATATATTACCTTCATTATACCTTTAAAAATAAACCATAGTTTAAATATTTATATAAATTCATTTTAACTGGCAGATAAATCCGCAGCGATAAATTCTGCTAGCACTGAAAATTTCATGCATAGCCAATCAGGATAATAATGTTACAATTTAGGGTAGTATGAGGGGGATAAAAATTACCAAAGCATTTATTATTCACAGCAATGTTTTTCTGTGATGATGAAGTTGAAACTCTGAATAGATCTTTATTCCAAGGGTACTTAGAACTTAAGTGTTTTGCTGTCCTTAAAAGTTTAAAGATAATACAACAAAAAAAATCAAAAACTGTTAGATTTTTTTTTCTTTTGAGAAATCCAAATAAAAAGAAATTGATTTAAATGTCAGAGAAATTGAAGTGTACGAAAACGAAACTTTTGGTCAAAGTTCAGCCACCAATTCCAGGTTATTGGAAAATCAAGAAGGTTCACAAAATATAGAACCGGTGCTAAATAAACCTCATTTAAGAAAAATAAAAACTGATTCACCTTTAGAACCAGTACTTGAAATCATCCATCAACTATCCTTTAACAAATGGGTGCAGATTTTCTCTGAATTGGTATAAGCAACATGAATGGATTGAATATTCAGAAAGGGAAGATAGTTTGTTTCACTTGCCGAAATTCTTCAGAAAACATTTTGCTGAAAGGTGAGAAAATGGGATGTCGAACATTTATTGACATATGATTTTAAAAATGGAGCCTTGATCTTCCAACAATATCAAAGTGAGAGACATTTATCATCGATGAGTGCCTGGGGTAATTTTAAAAGGATATCTGATAATAAAACTTTATCTATTGCTTCTGAGCTGTGCACCACAAGATTGAAAGAAATTACAGAAAACCGCAAGCACATCAAAACATTATTCAGAGTAGCTAGTTTCTTAGGACGACTGGGATTGTCACTTAGGACGTAGTGAGTCGTCGGAAAGCAACAACAAAGAGAATTTCATTGAACTTCTTGAAACAATGTCTGAAGAAAATGACAATTTGAAAGCCAAAATGTCACGGCTCTAAGGTCATTATACATCACATGAATATCAAAATGATATAAAAACAGTTTTTGGATAAAAAAATTAAGGATACAATAATATCTGAAGTAAAGTAAGCAGGGAATTTTTCACTATTAGTGGACGAAATGAAAGATTGCTCTAAAAAGAAGCAAATGTAGTTAATTTTTAGATATGTTCATAACGGTTGCATTAGAGAATGTGCTGTGGGTGCATATCATATGTGATATTTAAGTGCTGAATCATTGAGAAAATTTATAATTGAATTATTGACAAGCTATAGCCTTGATTTTAATTTTTGTGTGGGACAGTGCTATGATGAAGCAAGCATTATGAATGTATAGGCTAATGGGGCTAAAATAGAAGAAGTGGCACTAAATTCATGCTTTATTCATTGTTATGCTCATAGACTTTGTTCTTATTGACACAGTAAGCAACATACTGGATTTAAAATAATTCTTTTATATTATACAGAACTTGTATAATTTTATATGCAATAGCAATCCTATATCTGTTGTTCATTGAATGTCAAAAAGAATTTTGATTCCAGACTATTTTACTCTAAAAAGAAACACAGTGACTTGTTGGTTTTATTGGCACTGTTCTCTCATGAAGATTACAAATACATATGAAGCTATTGTTATGGTTTTGGATTTAATTTCCGATTCTCACATTAAAGCATCTGCTGAAGCTATTGGCTTAAAGACAAAATTGGAAGCATGTATATATATTGTGTATCTGTACATACTCGAAAACATTTTAGTTTTAGCATGTAATCTTTCAGAACAACTACAATCAGAAAACCTAAATTTATCAAAAGCAGCAAGTCATATCTATTGTGAGAGATGAGTTAAATAATGCTTGTTCTGAAGAAGAATGGAGCAAACTTTTCAAAAAATCCCAGGATTTTGTTCACTGACATAATGTTAGTTTCCAGGATTCAGCATATGTTGAAAGAAAGAAAAAAATCCTGTCAAAACTACAGGCTTTTTTTCTTTTTATGTCAAGTATACCTCAACAAGACAGAATTTTTCTTTTGAAACCAAAATAAAAAGAAGATATTTTATTCTTGCTGACAGAATTCTAGCTGAATAAATTCCACAAAAGGTTTACTAGCCAATCAAAAACTTTTGTAAGCGTTGGATCATGAAAATTAATTTTTCTTAGAACCTGAAAAAAAATCACATTTTTAGAGCTTTATCATAATTACTTTGATAAGATTTACCTTTTATCCCAATTAAGAACTGCCAAAAAATACGTGATGGATGCACTTTCCGAAGGAGAAAATGATTTACTACCTGCACTCAATATCTTTGAGAAACTTCCAACAGCCTTTTCTGAAGTAATAAAAGTCTCTTTAACTCTCCCAATTAGTACAGCATCAAATGAATGATTTTTTTCAGTTTTAAAACATGTGAAAATATACATCAGATTGACAATCAACAATGAAAGATTAAATAGTAATTACTGTTAATGTCTGTGGAAAAGAAATGAGTAAAATCTTTTAGTCTTGATGAACTTGCAGATAATTTTGCAAAAATGTGTCCTCGTCATTTTCCTTTATTGGATTAATTGCTACAGGTTTCTTTTACTTTTTTATTTATGAATTACTTACCAAAGTGCAAATGTTTTATTAACAACAGATTTCTTATCATAATGGCATTCTATTCATCTGAAACTATATTAAACATTGTATTTGACATATAATTGTTATAATTATACTGTACATATTTATATTGCTCACTTGGAAGAAGACTGTCACAACACGAAAAACTAAAATTTTACAAAAGAAGAGTTTAAAATTTGATTATAACATTATGTTGGCTGCACTGTAAGACTGTCACGGCTGCTCTCCAACTTTAAATATTAATACTGAAATTGTGGTATTATTTCTCGAAAAAATAAACATTTAATTTAAAGTCTTAAGAAAAGAAACAAAAATGGAAAATCTCGTATTATGGTACTTTTCTTTCAAGTAAACATAGTTAAATTGCTTCCATTAAATCTGTAATGTTATCTGATTATTTTCATAAATGTATAAAACATGCCTTGATATGTTTTTTTTTTTTGTTTTTTTTGTAGATATTTTAACTATACTTGAATAAGTTTAAAAAAAAAATCTTTGCAACCACGTTTCTCAAGAAAGTTTTAAAATGGCATCCCTGGTCTTTTTCAGTACGTGTTGGCAACATCAAAGTCAGTGTTGAAGAAGTTTTATGCTTTATCTAGTTACAGTAAAATCTATGAAATAGAATTGTTGAAAATCGGAAGCAAATTCCGTCTTAGCTGCTATACTTGTATAATCCTTTCATCATCGGGATTCTATTTAATAGTGAATTCTGTTTTCAAAGGTTTTACTGTCAAACAGTAAAACCTCTCAAAGAAGGAGTCGAAAGGGATTGGAAAAATGGTTCCATTTTAGACAGGTCTCCATCTTAGCAAGTATAATCGTATGGTATTTTTTAGTCCAAAGTTGATTTTTTTTTCCGTTTGAAAAGACATTCTGTTATAGACAGGTTACGTATTCACAAGTTTTACTGTAATGCTCTCCAAAGGTGTATTAAAGAGTGGATGTTTTAACAAAGGATATCTATGAAAACGAAATCTGTCTATGAGTATAACTGAATCCTGTCTTAAACAGAAAACTTCCATGTTTCAGGCGAAAGGAATAGCTTATATCTGCTAATATAGAAAATTGTCTAAAACTGAATTTTTTTCGCTCCTTTGCAATTCCATATTCAAAGCTTTTACTGTTTTTGCATGATTCAGTAGAAGTTTCTTATTCAGGGTGTGGGGACTTCACGACCCCATCCTTGGCTATGCAACTGTCATAAAAGAAAATCTTGCACCTACACAGTGACCCACTAATCGAATTTTCTCGGACATGAAACCTAGCCCAGTAAAGGACCTGTAAGTGCTATGCCAACCATATTCCATAGTAAGCCTCTTGTAGTGCACTTCAGTGATACATATCAATTTCAATATGTTTGAAATTGTGCAATATCATTAAAATAAACCGTAAATGTTTTTTTCCCTATAGACCGTAATGTAACGTAATTTTTGACAGTTTTGAAGGAAAAAGTGGTATTCATAAATGATTTGGCAAGGAATGACAATTTTTATTGATTTGGCAATTTATTACTCTCTTTCTAAGCACTTTATTGATGCAAAAGTCACTAAAGCAAATATGTAATAAAATATTTGATTTCACGTTCTTATCGTATAAACATCTGAATATAAGTACCTGTGATGGATTTTGCATATTTAATAATAATAAGAAAGAAAAATTGCTTTATAAAGGTTTCCACTTCTAGCCAAATACTACTTATGGCTATAGGTCAGCAAGATCTCAAATTCCTTATGCTAATGTTAGGCATGTGATGCATTTGTATTTTTAAAATATCTTCACAGGAAATTAATATGTTTAACTTCTTTCTTCTGTATACTCTTCTTAAAAGATGTCTTTTAGGTAGCTTTCAATACAAAAAAGTATAAAGCTACCTATTGCAGCCGTTCGGAGGAAAGCAATTCCAGAAAATTTCGGTATATTTTCACTGATCATGACCCCCAGACCCCAAAACCACCCTCCGTTGAAATGTTGATTTATATATATATATATATATATATATATATATATACATATATATATGATCTATGTCATATGATAACACTCGTATTTATAAAGCAATTTAGATTAAACTAACTGTGTGTATTAAGCTCACCGAGTTCGTTGGCCAGCTTGGTCCACCATTTTGTTTCAAAATGACAGCCACTTAAAGATTTAAAACTAAAATAAATATACAAAAAAATTTAATTTATTTTTTGTTTAAGTATTAGGCCTTGATACAAGGATTCCTGAGCATTTTTTGTTTTACCTCTTTGAAATTCTAGGGTGGCAGACATTTTGAAACAAGACAGCACATTACACAAATTCAACGATTAATTTATGAGTTTTAGTGAACACATTTTCTCACAAATTATTATCTTTCATTGTTATAATCATCTTCCAATCATACGCATAAAACTATTCATATCCATTAGCACCAAATTCTCGCCAAACTTGGTGACACTTAGCGAAATATCACCAAATTGGGCGATCAAAAATAAGTCTTCATAAATGGTGCTAACTTGGCTATAGTTGACTAATTTGGCAAATTTCTTATTCAAATTCAGTATTAACGAATCTTCTGTAATCGGGTTCTTTGCATTTTAGCTTGCTGTTTCGAGTAACATTAGCTAAAGTTTTAAAACGAAGATACAGGAAAGCTGCCGGAAGGACCTTTTTTTTCTTAGTTGTCAAAATATATACTTAATTTAAAATTTTGTGTGTTAAAATCTTAGCGAAACTGTGTAAAGAGTCTAACACTTCAAATAAATTTAAGTATATATTTTAGAAATATTTTGACAACTAAGAAAAAAAAATGGACATCCTTTAAGAACAGTGCACAGATAAAAGAAGTTAAAACTATTAATTTCTTTAGGAGATATTTTAAAAATAGAATGCAACCCTTGCCCATGAGTTTAACATTAGTGAGGGGAATTTGAGATCACACTGACTAACAGCCTAAGTACATTTCTTCAGCAGCTCTCATCTATGAGCAACTGTACTTGTTGTAGCAGAAGATCATCTGCATAAGGGTTTTCAATGACAGCAATGCAAGTCATCTTGCTGTCGAATCGAACTTTACTATTGTGATTCCAATTTAATCCTAAATCACAGTTCAACCTAGAAGTAGGTTCAGTATTGTGCTACACTTGCAGAAGCCGGTGGGAAAATATGAAATTTCGCTACTGTGTTTTGATAGACTTCTGCAATGTAATATACACAGTTCACTCCATTTTGTGCTATAAAAAAGGGAAAATGGATTCTTCTGCTGACCACACTTCATTGTGCTGACATTAAGTTTTTAGAAAGGTGAGACTACTCTCTCAAAACTTTTTATTTCAGATAACTCAGGAACCTATTTTTCCCCTTGTTGTATTCACTCAACATGTTTCAATTTCATTTGCAAACTAAATGTTAAAAATTAGCCATGAATTTTCTTAAAGATTTCTAATAATTTTCAAATCAGCTTATAAAAAATATATTCTAAATTACAAGATGAAAAGGTAATCCATTTACCATTGAAACAAATTTAATTTTAATGCTTTATATAAAATCATAAACATCAATAAATAACATGAATAAAAAATGTATATTATTTTTCAAAACTTTGGTTTACATTTGATAATTATTTTTAACTTTTCGTTACCTCATTTTAAAGATGCGTCTTGACAGTTTAATAACCTGCTTTTAAGGTGTCCAATGGTTTTAATTGGTATCTTACTCACATTGTATATTAATAACCCAGGGGCGTGCCGAAGGCTGATTTAGTGGGGGGGTGTAAACTGATTTTTGCCGAGTACGAGATCGGGGGTGAGAAAGGCTTTGTGATAGCCCCCCCCCCTTAGCGACGGAGTCTACTGTTCTACAATACTGTTAATTTAAAAAATCACTAAAAGTCCAAAGTGCTCACCTGCATTCGGTCAAACCACACTCTGTTGACACAGTAAAAATTAAATGCTGTTATTCAGTATGTTAAAAATTTTTTTATTCTTTTACTGTATAAGTAGTGTTGAGAATCCTGTTTTTAATTAGGATTCTGCTTACGATTTAAAAGAAAATGTGTACGGATGTACCGTACATTAACTAGTTTTCAAAAGTAACAATTTAAGAACATTGAAGTACTTCGGAATTTATGTTTCTATAAATAAAATCGCATGCTGTTATCTAATGTAAGTGTATACATTTTAAAATAGTACATAAAAAATAAAAATTTTGCTTATTAAAAATAGAGACTAAAAATTATCCTAATTTCATCCTGTAAAATTGCTTTACTGCCATATGCCATGGTGTCGGAAGGGAGGAGGAGAGAGGGGCAATCGGAGGGAATGCGTTTTACCATTGCGAGATTTTCTCTGACACGACGGGGACAGGTAAGCTGACGAATCGCCACCTCAGCGTGGTGATCGGGTGAGGTGGTGTCTAGCCGGCGGCACCGAATGTGGGGTGCTACTACCACGGGGGTCTGGGCCGCCCCCTCCTTTGGGCCGGTTCTCGGCTGCAAGAGGCTTGCGACTTCAGGTTGTCCTTTGAGGTCTCACGTGCAGAGCTCTAGTTCCTTGCCGGTAACGCCCACCGATGTGGGACTTTGACTCCGCGGGATCTTGGGACAGCCGGGTGGTAAAAGGACACTGCATAGGCCAATCCCTCTCGCCTGGTGGTCGTGCTTTGGTGGACGGCATACCCGGAAAAGTGACGTGAGGGCAACGGCTAGCTAACGGGGATAGGACAGCTTCCACATTTATCTAAGGCGAGGGCAGAATTTGTATGACAAGGACTGCTCGGGTTCTATTGTGACGCTTGTCGGTGAGTGAGGCGGCGGCGTGCAGCAACCCTCGGCACCGTGCAGGCGGTAGAACGTATATGTGACGGAAGGTGTGGGTGAAGGGCAACGCACCCAATGATGACCTCCTTCGCGATCGTCCCTTGCGACTCCCTCTGCAGCTGGAGTAGTTGTGAGTTGTCCTCAAATTTCGGTTGGAAAGGAAAGATGCCCGTTTGTACCAAGAGCAGTTCATGTCACGGAGGGCCACTCAGGTCTGAGATCTGTGGCTCGTATTACCTTCTCTGGAGGGGGGGGGGTCCAAACCTCTTCCCCGACCGGCTGATTACGAGGAAAACGGGCAGGAGGCTCGTCTCACAAGTGTCCAGACCTAAGTCGGACCTTGGGCCGAAATCAGTCCAGCACATCTATGCGTAGCTAGAGTTTTCTGTGCCTGGCGATAGGGGCTAGCCGGCAAACTTCAGCAAATTTTCACGCTACTAATCTCGGTTGAGAACGCCTCTTTGGCGCTTTTGAAGGGAGTTTTCACGTCCGATAGTGGTTCTAAAACTAATTTTCCGTGTTATCTAACAATTTTGTGATATGTTTTGTTTTTTGTTTGTTTGTGTTGTTTTATATTTGAATGGTCCTCTTAATGGAGTCAATCGGGGACCTCCTGTATTTCGCTGCGGGCTCACCGAAAGCAAAGCCATTGGGAGGCGACAACCCTAGCCAAGCCGTGTCTATGTGTCAGGGACTGGTTTTCTTCGAAGTCCCGGGTTGTCGAGAAGCTCCCGTTGCAACCCATGAACTAATCGTTTTCTCCCTCCTTAGGACTAAATAATCGGAAGTTTCAGTTACAGTAATGGGTTGTGGGTGTGGGTTCGGCATTGACCTAGGACCCGGTTCCTTTTATGGGGTTCCGGCAATAAAGCCGTCGGATCACTTCTACGTCCGCCCAACTGTTGTGTGGTGGTCTGAGTTGGGGCTCCACCGCATGTCGAGAGACGCAGGAGGCTTACGTCCCTGTCTCTTCCCCAGCCGAAGAGCGCCACCTGTGAAGGTGCACCGCGTAAACCGGCCCTCTATTGGTCGCGTCCTCATATGAATTCACGAGAATCTGGATTCGTCGGTGGAGTACAACGGCCTTCTGCCGCCGTAGCTTGTCATTACCAATACAGCCTATGGAGCTTTCCGTTCTTCTTCAGTAGTTATCTTATTTGGCTGCACTGAAAAATTTACTTACCAGGTCAGGTTCCCAAATTCTAAGAATCAGTCCATAGCAGAAGGGAGCAATTAAAGATGCTAGGTGGGGAAACTCACAATAGACATTGAAACCCCTCCCCTCTTCCTTCCAAAATCTCAAATTCTCACAAAAGCGATTCTCTCTCTCTCTCTTAGCTCTGGAAATCCCCCCCCCCGCTCATTGACACCCCCTCTCTCCCACACAGAATCATATACAATCTTCCGTTCTGTGTGAGAAGCTCTTTCTTTTTCCCTTAAAGATGGACAACAAAGAATTGAAATGAAACTGAGGACGGCACGCGGAGAGGACATTCTTGCAGGAAGTATTCTTAACTTTCTGACTTACCGACTATTCTAAATTTTACCAACTCTTGCAAATAAGTGGGGGGGTGTTACACCCCCAAAACCCCCCCGCTAGGCACGCCCCTGTAATAACCTGTTTATAATATCCCTGGATTAACGAAATCATCAAGGACGACCACACTGGTAGTGGATCTACATTGAAGAAACCAGGGCAACATTTGTCCATCAGTCTCCGTAACCCTGATTTATTTTCAGTTTTTAAAAGCGAGCTTATTGCAATTGAACAAGGTCTCGAGGCTATTCTCAGAGAGCGGGACTTCGGAGACCTCTGGATTCTTTCACACAGTCGCAGTTCCCTTCAACACCTTCACAATTGAATTACAGTTGGAGATAAAACTAGTATTTCCATCCTTCTTAAACTTAAAATTATTTCAAAGCTCCATGATGTTCATTTTCAGTAGATTCCATCCCACGTAGACATTTATGGCAATAAGCAATCTAATCGCTTGGCCAAGGAGGGTTGTTGTCAATCTATGTCTTCCTCTTCAGCCCTTACCTACTCAGAGCATCAATCTAGAGAAGGGAGTGGAAGGTCCCTCCCAGCCACCACTGATACGCTGTCTAAAGAGCCGGGCTCTTTGTTCGCTATCAACTGTGACAGAGCCTCTCGAACAGCAATTTCAAAATTGGCAAGTGGACACACGAAAAGTCTCTCGTTCTTTGAGGACAGAAATATCTTTGAAGTCTGCTCTAAATGTCAAGCTCAACAGGCCTCTGCAGAACACATCCTGGACTGCTTAGATGTTTCCAGGGAGGACTTTTGTGCTTCCCCCCCTTCTGGTTCTTGATTTTCTGAAGATTAGCGGTCTATTAGATCTTGTCTGACTTCGTCAGACAGTTGGAGGATAAGCCACAACAACATAATATCCCTTTTTTAAACAGCTAAAGCATCTTACATAAGCAAAAGTGTGTGTTCGAAGAGATTCACTATACTTATTAAAAAGGACATTTTTAATAATATCATTTGGATGAAACAATTTCAATCAAAATCTTGAAAATCCTATTTATGCATCTTTGCTGTAAAATATGTTTCAATAATGCCTAAGTCATGTCATGATTCTGTGAAGGTTGTTTTTCAAATTTTTTTTTAGTAAACTGCTTTGTCAAAACAGCCAAAAGTCCTTGTTTTATTTTCGAATAGATATGATTGAAAACTGTACATTAAATGTTCTTTTTATTATCATTTGGATGCAAACATTTCAAGTAATTCTTAGAAAATCATTTTTATGCATCTTTGCTTAAAATATGTTAAACAATGCCAAGTCCTATTGTGATTCTGTAAAGTTTGCTTTTAGAATTATTTTTTATTTTACTAAAGTGCTTCATTAGAGCAGCAAGAAGCTCTTGTTTTATTTTCACATTTTTTCCTAAATGCAATTAATTGTAGCTGAAAAACGGTTAGGTATGCTTCTGTTTTATTCAATTTCGAGGCCTTGGTAAAATTTCAAAGGGTCAAAACACACACTTCTCATATCTTTTTGGTAATCAGGGGATTATAAGCAGCATTTGTATTTCAAGATGGAATAATTACTGTAAGGACTATGAATAAAATTTATGCAGTGTATAATTATGAATAAATGCGTATTATTTATTTGCGTAATTTTGAGAGTTATAATAATAACAATCTCTCAAAAAAATTGGTCTTCTAAAAGTAGTGAACTAAAGATTATTTAAAAAGTTGTGTGTAATCACTACTTTTCCCAACAAGTATTTGTAATTGTAGTTACAGTTTAAAAAAAAATAGATGCACATGCAGAATGCCAAAATAATAATAATAATAATAATAATAGTTTTCTAACTACTGGCTGGAGTAATAAGAGTATTTGTATTGAATTTTCTTCTAGGGAGATATGATTTGAACACATTAACTTCAAAACAATTAGTTTAATGAATCAAGCTAATAAATATAAATGTTTTAGCGAGTCGAAGTTGAAAAAAGTTAGTCTTCTTAAAAGTACACAAGTAGTAACTACTTTTGAAAAATTAAATTTGTATTTGCTACTGTTCAAAACAAGTATTGATATTTGTAGTTAACTACATTTAACCTTTTTTTCTGCTTGAACGTGTTTTTATCATTGCTTTGATAATTACTCTCTTGCTACAATCACCTGAAGATGAGAGTTGATTATTAATTGCTCTTGAAACTATAGTTCTGTTCTTTAATCATTATATGAAAAAAAAAATCTGTATATATCGAATCTATTTTCACAAACTAAGTAGCAGTCAATTTACCTAAACAACAAAAATGACGTACAGAATCTAAAACTTTAATCTGCTTTTAGCTTATTTAACCACAGCTCTTAAACAATAACACAGACAGTAGTTAAAATATAATTTACAAGCAGAATATCCTTTAATTTCTTTCGACAAGATGATTAACATAAGCTGAAAAAAAAAATTGAAGCATTAATACGACTTCGGATTTATTCCACAGTAAATTTTGAACTATCAAAAATATTTTTTTTCTCTTATCGTTTTGCTTTTTTTTTTTAAGGAACTTTTTAAAACTGGGAACTTTCTGACACATCCCTGAATTCATTTTTATTCGCAAACGTATAAAACTGACAGGTGTACTATTTCAGAATCTATGAGAAATAATAGTTTCCATTTTTAGATAAAATCACAGTATCTTAAAAAAAAAAATACAGTCAAATGTGGTGGTTTCAAAAAAGATCGTCATGCGACAGCAGTTGCTTATAATTAAAAATGTAATGAATTTATCGAAAAATTAAAAACGTTATTCGATTTCAAATCACCTTAGTAGTCATACCTACCAATTACATAGCTACACGATTAAAAACGAGTTCGAGAATATGTCAGAAATTTTAGCGTTGTTGAGTGGGGGGGGGGGGGGGAATAGTTTTTTTAGAACCACATTAACAAAAGGATTATACCTAAACTAACTCCCAAATTTAATTTTTTCTGCAATATATGAGTATATTTTCAGATGTTTAACTTATTTTCACTGGCGATATTTTTCATAACAGTAACAACAGATGTTGCTGTTAACACCCACAATTTCATTACATTATGTCCGTATAATAGACCATTAAACTATCTGAAAATCTCGAGTGAATGTTTTGGGGGACTCAAATTCAATTTGTACCCTCCAAAAAAAAGCTATCAAACTAATTGACCAAAGAAATATTTGACATTTCCTAACAGTGATAGATGCCATTTAACGTTAACATATGTAATTGGATGATGTTATTTTAATCCTTAACTGCTGTTAGCAGACCGCTGCTTTTTACTTTTTAAAAAATACAAGTCTTCTATCTTTACAAGAAGAAAGTATTGGACTCATGAAAATTTTCGACTTCCAGTTTTCGACGGATTTATACGTTTTAGAAGGTCCTGAACGCTATTTGACTGTTTTTAGAAAATGTCTGTCTGTCTGTATGTGACAAAAATATTGTAGGCGCTCTATCTCAAGAACTAATGCACGAAATTTAATGAAACTTTAGATTCAGTTAGTCCCTAATATAAATTAGTGCTGATTAGTTTTTGGTAAAAATCGCCCAACAGGTGGCGCTATTATGATGCATTTTTCACGATTTCCGCAATAGCTCTATCTCAAGAACGAATGCATGGAGTTTCATCAAACTTCAGATTTTGTTAGAACTTGACATAAATAGATGCTGATTACGTTTTGGTGTAAATAGCCCAACAGGTGGCGCTGCTATGCTACTTTTTTCATTATTATCACGATAACTATATCTCATGAACTAATGGACGGATTTTAATCAAACTTCAGATTCTGTTAGACCTTGACATAATTTGTTGTTGATTAGGTTTTGGTCTAAACCTCCCAACAGGTGACGCTGCTATGCTGCATTTTGCAAGATTTACACGATTTTAGCAATACTCATATCTCAAGAACTAATGCACGAAATGTAATAAAACTTTAGATTCAGTTAAACCTTGATATAAATTGGTGTTGATTCTTTTTAGTGTATGCAAAACCTGTGTGAGATAGAAGAAAGTTTTCGGATTGACACATCCGACTAGTTTCATTTTTCATAGTTAAAATAGTAAATTTCAGTTTAATTATAGCTACTACGAAATTTTGTTTCGTTTAGAGCACTAGTACTATTACTGGAAACATTTAAATAGGTGAATTTTTGTTATAATAGTCCTGTACTGAAAATTCAGTACAGAAACAGTATCCTATGAGTTAATCGAGCCTTTTATTTATCTTTCGATCAAGCGACTCACAGTATAGGTATGCTACAATTTTTGCCATAGTAGTTAAAAGGGTTAATACAATCGTGCATTTCTACAAAAACTCGTAAAACGCCAGATCGGTAATCGTCAAATTGAATTTATTTCACACTGCTAGTTTTTGAAATATAACATATTTTCGGAAATGAGATAAAGTTTGATTTATCTAAACAACATGAATAATGTGGTTTATACTTTTTCGTTTTTTACCAAACGTTTGACTTTTCTTAAAAACCTAACTTATATCCAAACCAACTCCCAAACTGAATATTTTCCATTATGAACTACAAAAAGGAAACAGATATTTTCACAGCAATAATAATTTAATGCATCGACAGTTGTAATCTCTTGTAATATACCCAATTTGCTGATGCTATGTCACTATAACATTAACGAAAAAATTTTAAGAAAATTCAAAAATTAAAGGTTTTGAACATCTATATTCAATTTGTTCATGGAATTTATTTTCACGACAGAAATTTTTAAGTTATCCTATCAATAAAAGAAGATTTCAACACCGTTAACATTTTTAATTTGATGATATAACGTTAATGCAACCATAAGCCTTACGTAAAATATTTGAAAACATCAAATGGTCGGGGAATGTTCAAAATTGAATTTTTTACACGTTAGGATTTCTGATCTAACTAGCAAGTTTTCACCAATGAAGTATCCCTGGATTTTTTTCTAACATTGATTTAATTTACCGTTAAAATCTGTTAATTTCATGATGTTATGCTAATGTAGCACAGGCTATACAAAATTTCGGAAAATGCCAAATGGTGCCAAGAGATGATGCTCAAATTAAATTTTCTTGCTAGTTTAGGATCTAGCAAACATATTTCTACTATTGAGATATCACTAGATTTGTATATACAATTTCGTATAACATAGACTGCAATAAATTTCAGATAATTCAAGATGGCGGCCGCAAAAATTTAAATTTCATATGCTTTTGAAATAGACATTAATGTCTTATGGGATAAAGTCAGTGTAATAAAATGGTTAAGGTTTCGCTTTTTAGGTTACTCCACCATTTTTCCAGTTATTGAAACTTCATTTTATTGTAATTTTGAATAGAAATATTAGTTTGAAATTCAATCAATAAGCAAATATAGCAGAGATAACTTCAAATACATACCGAAATTTATCCCAAAAGCTATGATAAATGTCTTATTTACTTTTTATGCGTTTTTTAATGCCATAATCTTTCTTATACAATTATTTAAATCTATTAAAACACGTCGCGTGATAAAAATTATTACATTTTAATTTCACGTTTTAACGGAAATCCAAGATGGCGTCCTTATAAAGCTCGAGAGATATAGAAATGTTTTTTTTAAATCTGGACGTGTTTCAATGTTTATTTGTTCGTTCTGTGCAAAAGATTTCATAAAAACAAATGCACATTATAAATTTTTACATTTCAAGTAGTAATTTATCGAAATTTTGTAATTTTTAAAGCTTTTTACATTTGAATTTTGTCCGTATGCTTTATAACGGTAAGTAATTAGTAACGAAGACTATTAAGCAATTATTTCAACTACTTTAAGTTATAATGGTAATTTAAAAGTGAAAATTGCAGAATTTAACCCTTTACAGGGCGATCAATTTTGAAATCGCTCAACATTTAAAAGGGAAACATTCAGAAAATCCATACATTCGTGTTCACAATAGGGTGCAAAATGTCTGTTATGTAATCAACTGAAAACGATTCATTTTCAATAAAGTACTAGTCTAATTATAGTGAAATGATGATTTATCATAAAAAACTGGGTTATTTTGAACGTAGATGCTTCGATTCGATGTTAAAATACACAATTTATTTGTATATAGCCATAATTTCAACGGCGAAACGTATATGTTACAGCTTGTAATATAAAACAAAATTGTGTAACAAATAACAATAACAGAGTATTATTTAATTAAATTTTGTCTTATAAATATGTATAAATCTCAATTGTGCAGAAAAATGACTTTTTAAGATGCATATTTTATCTTAATTTAATTTGGCGCATTTATAATTTGAATTTGGTCGCCATTCTATCCGATTGGCGACCTTTTTCATGCTGATTTTCACGGCAAACATAAGTGTGACGTAATCATGGGATAGCGCGTGAGATGTCATGGGATAGCGCGTGAGAAGTTTTATGACGTTGAATCCATTGCAACCAATCAGAACATAATGACTGATGACGTAACGCAGTTATAACCAATCAACGAGCTTCTGATCCGCAGCCGTCTATAAATAGCGAGACATGTTCCCTCAAACGTCACTTCAAGCTAAAAACTCGTGACTGTCGTGTGGACTTATAGAGCTCTTTTTACTGATAAATTATAAATTTTTATCGCCAACAAACTTCACCCGTCTTTCGCCAAATCCTAATAGTAAGATATTTTTTATTTCGTTTAGGTGTTTATTAATTTATGTATTTATTTCTTTCTTTTTTTTTTTTTTTTTTTGCATTATCTTCGAGTATGATTGTTTAGAATTTTATTTGTATAGAATAATTTAAAAATAATAAGAATAAATTGTAATTTTTTTTTTTTTTTCAGCGAACGAAATTTATGATACTGTATGAATGACTTTAAAAAAATTTATACTCGTTTACATTGAATGTAATTATTACTGTTATTTTGTTGCGTTATATATAATGCACAAGCATGCATTATTAATTTAAATTTGATAACTTTAACAAATATTTCCCTGTCTTCATTAATATTATAATTTTATTTGAATTTAGTGTTATGAAATGAGTACATAATATTCTATTAAATGATTCCACTAAATTCAAATATGAAATAAATATAAACTAAAATTCTAGAATTTTAATTCAGGGTATTGGATGGCTGTTAGACAAATATTGAAAGCTAATCGATTGCAATTCGTTTCTATTCAATTGGTATTCGTTCGCTATTCATTTAAAAGTCGAACTTTACCATTAAAGAAGAGTAATTAGTCGTTATTTGTGCATCTTTCTGAACTTTGTTTTAAACAAGCGCATAAAATACTGGAGACACTAAACGCAGGAAGTGAATTTGGTACTTTTCGGTTAGCCGGGCGTCAGTGATATATACACATGTATACATACACACATATGTGTATATATATATATATATATATATATATATATATATATATATATATATATATATGCATATATATTTATATATGTAGTTGTACATATATCACTGGCGCCCGGTTAACCTAAAAGTACCGTGAGTTTTTACTATATGCATAGCATTTGTAAGATATAAGCTTCTAATACGAATTAGTGGCAATTGTTTTAAAAAACTTAAATAGTTAATGAGTGCTAATTAGTTAATAGTTAAATTTTGCGTTAATATGATTATTTTCAAGATATGTGTAAAAATAATGTAGAAAAAAAGTCTTTAATTCGATATTTTAAAATGTCTTAAATTTGTATTCTATGTATTAAATATGTGTCCTTTTTTATCAATAATGTATTTTGAATAAAATGTTTATTTTGTCAAACTGGAGTGTGTTTTTTGTAACTTAAATTTCGTTTAACTGGGGGGGGGAGGCAGACTGGCACGGTATTAAACTCTTAAGTGTTTTTTACTACATGGTAATTTTCATGGTCGGTGTCCAGTCGAAATTGGTCTGCTTTTTTTTTTTTTTTTTTTTCCAGTAGTTTGCTTTTTAGAGCATGGTTGTGAAAATGCACATATAAAAGTATAAATGTTTGTATTTGAAACAAGTTTTACTGTTTCATTGTGCATTTTAGAGGTTTAGATATTTCGTATCAGTTTTATTTGCCTGTAATTTACTAAAACTGCCACCATGACCATTTTCATGGTATGTCTATATTCGTGAAGATATTTGTTGATGTTCTGGTTAATATCCCGTAATCAGGTCGAACGCCAGCTGGCGTATTTCAGCTTGTGTAGTTTTGCGCAACAGAGTGCGTTTTTTGTGGTAAACTATCTAGTTCCATAAATTTTAAACCAAGTTGTTACCGGTAATACTCATGTTTGATTCTTTTCCCATGTCGCTCTATTATGGAAGATTAACCTTATTTGCCGCCAACCATTGACGTAGACACCGATCATGGAAGATAAAAAAAAAAAAAAAATAACACATTACAATTTTTTTTTCAGTGAAAATATGGTTATCTCGATTTTACAAATTTTTTGACTTACTCCACTGTCATTCTAACCCCCTCATTTATCCTTTGAATAGCAATATAGTAATCAGTACCAGGAAATACAATCAAGGGGAAGGGGAATAAAGGAAATATCTCTTGGCGCAATTGCTTTGTGGAGATACTTGCATACTACACGGACTCCAGTAATTTTTATCGCCAAATTTAAATTGTAAAATCGTAATACATTTAATTTTACCATTACTTAGATATAATGTTCTTATTATTGCCTCTCAAAAAACATATCTATACTATTATATAAAGAGGAAACGGTGACTGGGTGACTGACTCATCAACGCCCAGCCGAAACTACTAAAGTCAGGGTCACGAAATTTGGACTGTAGATTGCTACTATGGCGTAGGCAAGCAATAAGAAGGGATTTTTGAAAATTCCCCCCCCCCCCGAAGGGGGTTAAAGGGGGGGTTCGAATGTTTTAGGTCATTTTGCCATATCTCAGCAGCAGTTATAGGTAGGAGCTTGAAATTCCAGAAAACAAATCTACTAAAAAAAATGATTGATCGAATGTTTTAGGTCATTTCGCCATATCTCAGCTGCAGTTATAGGTAGGAGCGCGTAAATCAGGAAAATAAATCTACTAAAAAAACTGATTAAACATATATTTCAACGATTTTAGAAATTCCCCACCCGAGGGGTTAAAGGGGGGTGGTCGAATTTTTTAGCTCATTTCGCCATATCTCAGCAGCAGTTACAGGTAGGAGCTCGAAAATCAGGAGAAAAAAAATGATTAAACATGTATTTCAGCAATTTTAGAAATTCCCCTCCCGGAAGGGGTTAAAGGGGGGGGGTCGAATGTTTTAGGTCATTTGCTATATCTCAGCAGCAGTTATAGGTAAGAGCGCGAAAATCAGGAAACCAAATCTACTAAAAAAATGATTAAACACGTATTTCAACGATTTTAGAAATTCCCCCCCCCCCCCCCCCTGAAGGTGGTTAAGGGCGGTGGTCGAATGTTTTAGGTCATTCCGCCATATCCCAGCAGCAGTTTTATGTAGGAGCGCGAAATTAAGGAAAACAGATCTACTAAAAAATTGGTTAAACATGTATTTCAGCGATTTTAGAAATTTCCCCTCAAAGGGGGTCGGATGTTTTAGATCATTTCGTCATATCCCAGCAGCAGTTTAAGTTAGGAGCACGAAAATCAGAAAAACAAATCTACTAAAAAATGAATAAAACACGTATTTCAGCAATTTTGGAAATTCCCCCCAGAAGGTGGTTAAATGGGGGAGGGGGCGAAATTTTAAAGTTATTTCGCCATATTTCAGCGTTTAGGTAGGAGGGCGAAATTAATTAAAACAAATCTACTAAAAAATTGGTTAAACATGTATTTCGGCGATTTTGGAAATTCCCCCAGAAGGTGGTTAAAGGGGTATTCAAAAGTTTTGGGTCATTTCGCCATATGTCAGCAGCAATTTTAGGTAGGAGCGTGAATTTCTGGAAAACACATCTACTAAAAAGTGGATAAACACTCATTTCAGTGATTTTAGAAATTCCACCCAAAGGGTTTTAAAGGGGATGGTTTCGAAAACTTTAGGACATTTCGCCATATCTCAGCAGCTGTTTTATGTTGGTGCGCGAAATTCAGGAAAACAAATCTACTAAACAAATGATTAAACACGTATTTCAGTGAATTTAGAAATCCTCCCCCCCCCCCCCCCCGAGAAGGTGGTTAAAGGGGGATTCGAAAGTTTTAGGTCATTTCGCCATATCTCAGCAGCTGTTTTATGTAGGTGCACGAAATTCAGGAAAACAAATCTGCTAAACAAATTACATTGTCTACCCGTGCAAAGCTGGGACGGGCCGCTAGTACTGTAATAAAATTGAGGGGATCGGGGAAGAAAGTGCCAAGACACATTTTTTGTGAAATAAATCTAACACTGATATTAGCTGTTGCTTAATATTGTATATTATAATATCCAACATATAATTTGTTTCTAATGTCACTTGGTGGCAGCCTATGTGACAGGTTTCGTTTTTGCCACAGATCCTTACAGCCCCCAATGAAGATAGCTAATTTACAAAAAACGTAATAGTAATATCATTAATGTCCTATTGTTACTCAGAATATCTCAAATGTTACTAAGACATTAGCGAAAAAACTTTGTTATATATCTTGATTTGAGTATTGGATCTAATTTTCAAATTGAAATATCTCAGAAGTTCAAAAATGTGGCTTGGCACTCTCTTGCCCCGACCCCTTCAATTGGTTAGCGTTGTTATAATGTCTTGGTGAATCTATTTGGTTAGGAAAATTAGCTGAACTCATGTAGTGTACATATATGTGCAATCTTCGTTGTTTGGGATGCAGCATCCCATCTTTGAAACCCATTTTAGCGCCGACGATTTTGGTATATAAGGATAGATTAGGTATGACACCAGATAACCAGTCAGATGCCACACCAATGGGGGGGAGGGGGGTTCAATAGAAACATGACACATTCCGACGCAATGTGAAATGAATGGCAACCCAATTACTGATGTTACTCCCACTCGAAAGCATCATCAGTAATCGAGATGCCATTCATTTCATTATATCGCAGCGAGACGCGGGATGTTGCTATGACAACAGTTTCCGCCGGTGTATACCAGCTCACTGGTGGTTTCTTTATCTGTATCATCTAATCTATCATATATATAACAAAATCGTCGACACTAAAATTGATTGCAAAAAGTTGACGCTGCTTTCCGGACTACACCACGCGATAACTTGCCACATGAACCTGAAAGAGTTCTCGATGTGGTGCGGGGAAAGAAAGTTGTTAACATACACAAATGATGTAGACAATGCATTATTTAATTAATAACTAGATATTTCTATTTGGTAGCAGGTTTGTTTGTCTCATTAATTAAATAATACATTCATCTAAATTTGCTTTACGACTCATCGGCTAATGTATCGCGGGAAGGATCGTACCAAGTATTTTGAGAATGGTTTTATAGAATTATATAAGAAATCATTGATTATCATTAAAATAAAAATATGTAGGCGAAAAGTGATGACAGTAAACATAAAGGCTTATCAAAAAAAAAATCTTTTAAATAAAACAAACGTACTAAGTTTCGTACACGCCAATCGGTGACCTTCTCAAGATCAGTAATGATAAAGAAAAACACTTTTTTTTTATGACTACTGATACTGATCTTGAGATGGTCACCCTTTCGCCGAAATTAATTTTTCTTCAAAGACTACAGTATAACGGAATACTTTTGAGTTATTACCCTGCGCACTTAGGCAAAAAGTAAGCGCTACATATGACATATTCTATAGTAAACATCTTCTAGCGCCCCTGAATAATGTATATAAATTTAATAATGTTTCAAATAGTGTAACACCATTAAATACCACCGCAAATGATTTCCCCCAATAGACCACAATCTTACGGAATACTTTTGAGTACCCTTGTAAAATGAAATATAAATGCTACAGACTTCATTTTCAATAACGAACATCCTATGGTAAGCCTTAATAATGTATATCAACTAACGTGGCAATCCCAGTATATTTACGCGAGTTAGAGCACGGACGAACAAACCCAATTCATAATAAACACTTTTCAACTATGTTGGAAAGTGCTAAATATCCCACTTGCGTTAAATGAGAATTGCACAAATAAACCATTTGGCTGCTACGGATCTGATTACGAAAGATTAACTTTAACCCTTTCACGCTCAAGGGAAATATTTTTCCCTTCTACAAAAATCGTTATCGATTGTTCAATTATTATTGAATCGATATTTTTTTTACTGAATGTCAAAATAAAACGGATGTCCAAGGCGGTAAATGTGTTTCTGAACGAATAAAAAAAAAAGAACTGTCAAACTTTATTGCGCCAAAACCAAAACATTCGCGGGCTGAACTAATAATATCTTGAAAGTGTTTTGGACTTGAGAAAATTTAGAATACCATAACTAACTATTTATTTTTACTTTTCATTTTTTATTATGTTTTTTGTATTACAAAGCAATAAATAAAATACCGATATAATAAACCTAACTCTTCGTTTATTTACTTTTATGGTCCATAGGGAAAAATATTTCCCATGAAATTATAGGAAAACCTATACACCCTGCTATGTTTTTCTGGTGATATTCTCTTACTTTACACCCACAATAGCTAAAATATTGTGTTGTATTGGCATATTTAGTCTTGGACAACTTATGGTCCTGTAAGCGTTAAGATGCCATACTTTGGCGGTAAACTGAAATGGCGATTTTTTTGCCTGGTTTGGTAACTCGACAATTTTTGCTTCGTGTGGCAACCTAGGGTTTTATAATAAATTTATGTGTGTTTTATAATAACATTAAATGTGCGTATAACTAAATATAATGTGGGAAAAAAATGTGTAGCGCCAAAATAAAATGTTGCCAACTCCGGTGCGTCTGCGACATCTGTTCCGCTCGGAACTGTCATTTTTATTTATTTGTTTGTTTACTAGCCAACCCGCCCGGCGTTGCCCGGGCCCGTGATAAAACCTTAAATGAACCCTAAATTTTTATTTTATATCTTTAACTTGATTTTGTATGAATTCATATTTCTAATGACAAAATTGGCAAAAAATACTGATAATTAGTGATGAAAGTGCCCGTAAGAAAACATTTTCTTCTTTTTAGGTGATGCGTTCGTAATTATATAAATATGTAGCACCTAGAGTCATCGTCTGGTCCGTCCGTCTGTCCACATATAGCAGGGCAAAAACTACCCAACCGAATGGTTTGAAATGTAATATATAATAGAATCGTTGCAGAATTTTGTCGAGTCATTTCAAATTTTATGAAAATCGAATCGAAACTTAAAAAGTTATTAATGAAAGTTTTCTTCATTCTATTAATTCCTTTAATACATAAATCTATATAATAAAAGCGCAAGCATATGTGTCTGGGGAAAACAAATACGGGCTGACCTTTTTTTTTTTTCATATGCCAAGCGGCCATTTTAATTCAAAATTATTTTTTCGAATAAAATTGAATAAAAGTTACATTTTTAGACAAATCGTTCAAAAAAAAAAAAAAAAAATGTTTGTTTGAGGTTTGAGAGATGAGTTACATTAAAAAATGTATAGATTCTGAGATAACTTCAGTGGAAATTAGGTTAACAGCCCAGTATTTATTTTAGTATCCATTAAAGTAAATAAACACAAGAGATTCGTCCATCGTGAATCATAGAAATGTTAAACCATAGAAGTAATCATTCGCAAAACAAGATCTCCATAGTGAATTTTGCAGCACTATCTGGTGTCGAAAAAAAAAAAATTCGCATCTGTAAACGTGGCATACGTGATAAGAGAAAAGAAAGGCATGCTCATTTTGTTCCTAGCAGACGATATAATTCATTTCACTGAAATAATAACGAAGATTTTTTTTACATTGTAAAGCTAGTTGTAGTAAGAACGCACTTCATTTGTCACGTTTAACGTAAAATTTCCAACTTGTTTCACATAGGGTCGTTTCACAGTTTAAAAAAAAAAAAAAATAGCCTTTGTTGACCAAACCCTTTGAAATTTTTAATGGTTATAAATATAACGGTTTTACAACCCGTGTAAAAATTACGTCAGAAATACTGTTACTGTTTGTAAAATAAGTATGTTTTCTTCTCCTTTTTTTTGGTTTTCGCGTCGGGTCCGTTAACATAAAAGAAAAATTGTTTTTGTCGTCTGAACTCTCTGAAATTTTAGTCGTTTATAAATAACTGTTTCCAAGTCCTCTATAAAATTATGTGAAAACATATGCATATTAAATAGTGAAAACATTACCCGAAGCCGAGCGTGACCGCGTTGAAACACCCCGTTATTATCAGTTTTCGTCGAAATTTTCTCAGATTTTTTTTTTTTTTTTTAATATTTCTTCTCGTCCGAACGTTTCGAAATTGTTATAGGTGATGTAAATAGGGTCTACTGAGATGCTCTAAAAAGATTGTGTCGAAATACGAACGTTTAGTAACTTTTAGCCTAAGAAAAAAAAAACCGTCTCTTGAGGCTCGAAATGACCTGCGTTCGCCGGTATTTTTGAAAGGGTTAAAATTCGCATATTTCAAAATTAATTATACCGTCGATTAGAAGAAGGCTTCGGCTTTCAGAACATACGTTTGGTTTGTCTGTATCTCTAAAATTGCGCTCTTGAGGGGCGTTGTTGTAAGAGGGAAAACGACCCTTTTTCAGAAGGGTTAACATATTTTTTTTTTCGAATTTACTGCAGCATTTGAGACGTAAGAGTGCGACCTTTCAGAATATGTTTTTCGTTTTTAAATAAACGAAATGATTTAGTATTTAGTCGATAGAACTTAAAACAGAATTGCGAAATAAACGCATTCTTCATTCAAATGGTTTTTCATTCTCGTTCGCTGCCGTAAATCGGGTTCTGAGCATGCGCGAGTGCTGAAAGCCGGCTCGCAAAGAAATAAATAGATGAGTTATTGATCAGTTTTTAATTAATATCTTGGTTAATTATTAAAATTCTGAGACTCAGGTGCATCAGGAGAGGTCATCATCCTCACCTAAATTTTCAGACTTCTAGGTGCGCTAGATTTCGCTAGCCATCGCATGCAGACACACACAAACAGAAAAACTTTCTTTTATTAGCATAGATGGGAGGCAGAGTCCTTTTTTGGCAGCAAATTTTCGCGTAGATGATTTGTATATTTGATTGATATAGATGTTACAGATAATGAATCTTCCAGCCTGTTGACAAACCAACGAAGGATGTTGCACAATCCACTGCTGAGCGAAATGGATGGTATCTAGATTATGGATGATTGCCACTCTAGACGGGTAACATCCGTAATCGGGATGCCATTCATTTCGCTCTGCAGCGGTCTTGTGCTATGTTGCTGTGGTATTGCTAGTGCGCTATAGCTGAATAGCAGTTCTGTTATATCTACATCTACACAACCTAATCTATCTTATAAACTAAAATCATCGATACTGGAATGGATTGCAAAAAATTGGACGCTGCTTTCCTGACTATAAGTTGAATTGTTTAAAAGGCCGGACCAGAATCAGAATAGACCCGAAGTTGTCTTTTTTTTTTTTTTTTTTAATTTGTTTATACTTGTTTATTTATATATTAGTATATGCGTTTTGTGACATGAGTCGTGATCACTGTTGAATATTCGCCGAATGGAGCATATACCAAAAGGAACAAAACTTGTTTTTTACAGTGTGTCTTTTCTTTTGACCAAATGCTAATTCCTAAACTGGTTAGATTTAGAATTTAGAGATATACGCTCTAAAAAAAAGACAAATGTTTCTTAATCGATGAAAATAAAATATAACTACGAGTGATAATATACTATACAATAATCCTCTTCCGAGCTACCCACGATTCCGAAAAGCGTTCTTTTTCTTTAGAAACCGCAGAAACTAATATATTTTCGAGATTTAAAGAAACATTTATTTTTATAAATGAAACCAAGTATATTTTACAGCCACTGATGTTCAGAGTTTTTATAGTTTATTTATTAATCAGTTTTCTCAAACCGGAATATAGGTTTTTAGGATATTATTTATTTTTCATGTTCAACAAATGCGTGCTTTGAAGAGAAACGCATCATAAATTAACACTGTTAATAATTACTAGATTTTATCTATATATTTAAAACGAAAAGCGCATTCTGTCAAATTTCCACACGAATATCTTTGCGCATGCGTCAACGGTTTTTTTTAAAGTTTTCTCCCCTCAGAAACGGGAAACCTGACTGATTAGCCTGTGTAGCCTAGGGGGATTGAAAAGGGTTGATTGAAAACGGATGGAGGTGTACCATTGCATTGAAAACATAACCTTCTAATACATTTTTGCTCTGAGGTAGAAAGCTAAAGCTTTTTTTTTTTTTAATAACTGGTGTTTTCACTACCAAATATGCATATTTTTTCGCAAAATTTTAAAGAGAGCTTGCATACAGTTATATTTATAACCGATTGAAATGTCAGAGAGTTCGGAAGATGAGAACTATTTTTTTTTATTGCTATCTTGAAGTGAGGTGGGCTTTGAGACCTATAGCTACAAGGCTGTCGCCTCGAATGATCCATATACATTTATTTTTATTATTCACAGAAACATATACATGAATTCTACAATTACATAAATCTTGACGAGATAGTACAAGGAAACATGACAACACAAGAGACACAACCTGGGGGTTCCACACAAAGTGTGTGTGCAATGGAACCAGTGGGAATTGAACCCACAACCTCCTACACTCGCAATTTTATTGCTATGTTAAAGGAGCCGACACGAAAACAAACAAAAAAGCGAGAAGTAAACATTTCGTTTACAACTAGATAACACTATTTTTTCAAAATTTTTTTACATGGGCTGTAAGACCGTTTTATTTATCACCAATAAATATTTTAAAGAGTTCGGACAGGAAGAACTTTTTATTTTGAAACTATGAAACGACCCGACCCTACGTGTAAAAAAAAAAAAAAAAAAACAAGAAAATGAGTGCTTTTATCACTAAATATCAATATTTTTTCGCGAATTTTTAATCTTTATAATTTCATACAAAATTGGTTTAAACATATAAAATAATAAAAACATGATTTTTTTTTTTCACGGGCCCGCGTGGGGGTCAGCTAGTAATGTATTAAATCAGTTTTCTCAACCCGGAATGTAAGGTTTTTAGGAGGCTATCCATTCTCAACCAACCATTTTCAGCTGCGTTGCGTAACTAAATTTATACATGCAAGAGCAAAACGATAATATTAATTTTAATGTTAATGTAAATGCTATTTATCTATACCATGCTTCTCTGTGAAATATATTTGCTGAACATGAAAATCTTTACTTGAATTGACAACATCAAAAAAACTATATTCCGGGCTAAGGAAACCGATTAATACACAATAATTAATACACTCAGAAACACTTCCGAAAGTCTGACAAATACAAGAACTAATGTACGGAGTTTGATAAAACTTTAGATTCAGTTAGACCTTGATATAAATGGGTGATAATTAGTTTCTGGTCTAAATCGCGCAACAGGTGGCGCTGCTATGCTACAATTTTCACGATAGCTGTATCTCAATGAACCAATACACAGAATTTCATCAAACTTCACATTCTGTTAGACCTTGACATAAATAAACGTTTGTTATGTTTAGGAGTAAACAGCTCAACAGGTGGCGCTGCTATGCCACTTTTTCCATGATTTTCACGATAGCTATATCTCAAGAACTATTGCACAGAATTCCATCAAACTTCAAATTCCATTAGACGTTGACATAAGTTGTTATTCATTGGGTTTTGGCGTAAATCTCCCACCAGATGGCACTTCCTCAGGATTTACACGATTTTAGCGATAGTTATATCTCAAGAACTAATGCACGGAATTTAATAAAACTTTATATTAAGTTAGAAATTGTTATAAATTTCGTAATAAATTCGTTTTTAATGTATGTGAAACTTGTATGAGATACAAGAAAGTTTTAAAATTGGCACATACGACTAGTTCTTTTTTTTTTTTTTTTTTTTTTTTTCCCCCGTCAATACACTCTTTTATAAACATTCCATGTTTACCTTGAAACTCATTTCATGGCTTACAATTCTTGATTTTTACAAAAAAAAAAAAAAAAAAAATTCCCTTACAATACATTAATTTGGCGTGAGCATCGAACCTGATTATAGAAAATTCGCCGTTTTTTTTAACGTTTGGTCGAAAGCGCGGACTAGTGAATCTATTTAAAATAAATTACAATTTTTGCTCTGTTTCTTTTTTAAGATATGGTAACGAGAAAAAAAAAAAAGCATCTGAACTATCTTTTTTGGATTTCTACATTGCTTTCTCAACGTATAATCATAATTTATTTAAGATGACACTATTGATTGATTAAAATGTATTTTCTAAAAAAATATATTACTCTTTATTTTTATTATCTCTAACTTTAAAAGAAAGTACAGGATTCGTGAAAAATTTCGAAAGGCTTTCAACGGGAAGGTCCCGAACACAACTGTTTTTAGAAAATATCTCTTTATCTGTCCCTATATGTGACAAATTTTAGGGGCGTTCTATCTCAAAAACTAATGCGCCGAATTTAATCAAATGTCAGATTCAGTTAGAATTTGACATAAATTGGTGCTGATTAGGTTTTGGTGTAAATCGCCCAACAGGTGACTCTGCTATGCTGCATTTTTCACGATTTCATGTCTCAGGAATTACGCAGAATTTCACCAAACTTGAATGTTTTTCTGTTAGACCTTGATATAAATAGATTCTTATTGCATTTGAGTATATACCGCCCAACAGGTGTCGCTTTTATCCTATCTTTTTCCCGATAGCTATATCTCAAAAACGAATAGATTGTCACTTGATTTTTGTTGCAGACGATTTGATTTATATAGAAGAAAGTTTTGTTATATCCACAACATACTGTGCTGTCCTCTAAAAAAAAAAAAAAAATCTATGCTTTGAAATTTTCTCTATATAAAGTCTAATAAAGTATGCAAAAAAAGTAAACATGGCTAAATTTTTACTTCATTTTATCACTTTATTACAAAGTGGCAGCCAGTTAAGCAAGAATTTGAAAAAACTTTCCAAAACATAACCCATGTTAACTGAAAAAAACCCTAACCTGACATAATCAGCTGAAAATGAAGCTTTTTATTTACATATTAAGGGTTTAACATAAAAACAATTAAAAATTTATGTAGATCATTCTAAAATTCGATTATAACAAGAAAATCTGTAAAAATGAAGTTCATGTTTTTCCAGAATTCTGCAATTGTTAGTTTAAACTATTTTAAAACTAAATAAGCACTTGGGTATTTTGTGGTATATTACTCCTTGGGTATTTTTTAACTATTTTAATTATTCTAAATGGTGCATAAAAACAGAACAAAACAAAGAAATTCACTTTAGTGAAATATTTAATGAAGTATTAGGGTGTTTTTTTTTTTTTTTTTTAGGAAACATTTCACTCTGTTTTTTTTTTTTTTTTTTTTTTTTTAGCACAATACTAATTTATACATATTTTCTCTTTGATGCTGTTTGAAATACTTCGTTGTTGCAGCTTCACGGCCAGTTAGTCTTTTTTTGGCGAGCGTGGTTTTGGTGTATCATTAAATCCACTGTTGTTGTAACTCCATATACAATTGAACCCTAAAGAGTATTTGGCGATTGATCATCTGTGGCGGGCTGATGGAAAAATGCCTCAAAAATAAATTAATAATTTATAATTAAGTTCTAAGGAAAAAAAATATTGTATTGTCATCAGAAATACATCTTTGCACATAATTTTTATGGTTCTAGACTATCAGGAAGGGAGTGAAAAATCGATTACAAAATTCCATGTTTACATACAAAAACTAAGTAAAAAAAAAAAAAAAAAAAAAGTTGGAAATTGTACGTTAACGTGACAAATGAGGTGCGTTGGCAGTTTTATATAGGAGCATGAAATTCAGGAAAACAAATCTACTAAAAAAAAAGTTAAACACGTGTTTGAGCGATTTTAGAAATTCACCCACTAAGGGCGTTAAACATCGGATATGAACCCGATTATGGCAGATTAGACGAATAAGACAACTATTGCTGATTTTTTATTAGATATTTTGCATAAGACATTTTTGAAAGGGAATTTTTAAAAAAAAGTTATTTATAAAGATGAGGGATTTAGTATGATTGCGTCAAAATAACATAAGATTTTTTTCTGATTGTCATTTTGACGGTTTATGGACGCGATTGCATTATTGTGATCAGCGTATTTTTAGGATGTTATATTTTTGCTTATGTTACCCGGAAGGCCAAGGTTAACTCGGCAAAGCCAAGTGGTTCTGCTATATTAAAATTAATTTATTAGTTTCATTATGTACATAAATAGAAAACAAATTATCACATTTTTACAAACTTTTATTTAAAGTTTAAAATTTGTAATTAGTGCAATTTTGTCTCAATCCCGCTTTTATTAGATTTAGAACAATTTTTTTAAATTACCTATTCATCCATACTCTACATTGTAGTCGACACATTGTCCACCCGCGCGAAGCCAGGACGAAGCTAGTATCAATAAAACAATAATCAATTATTTGTATGATCATTATTGGAAAAAACAAATACAATAATACATAAGCATCAAATTTGAATATCATTTCTAATCAATTTCTCTCCTTGCTCCACAGTTGTTTGCTGAAATTGATCTTGCCATGGCTGTTTCAAGTGCTGTTTCCTTCCAGTCATTCTTCGCTCCTCGGCAGTACGATCAGGTATGTATGGAAGTGAGTATTGATGAATGGTGCCCTAATTTTAATTTCTATTTAGGTCGAGCTGCATCATGGAGCGCCTACGATGGAATGGACCTGGAGTGCTATGAAGAGGAAGTAGCTGAGGAGGAGGAAGCTGAGGAGGAAGAAGCTGAGGATGGACCAGCTCAAGAAGGAGCTGATCAAGTAAGTACGGCTTCTCCCCAACCATCCCAGAGTTGGTGGAAGAAGTCGAAGGTAAGTTGGTGGCGAAAGGCCCTGGCCTTTTGCTGTTGTTGCTACGAGGCCGACTTTTAATACAGTAAAATTTAAAGATTGCAATCATTAATCCCTATATAATCTCATGTCAAAGGTTGCAATTTTTTTATCAACTGTATTTAAAAATCGGTTTTAATGCATTTTTAAATTTTTGGTCTATTTTTTGAAATATTGGAAATCATTTTAACTGCTAAAAATAGATACATGTAAGTCCATTAGTCGCTTGAAAGACTCTGTTTTTTATTAATGACTTTACAACTTTTTTCCCTCCATTAACAGAACAGACTGTATAAAGATTGTATGATAATAATATGTTTAATTAGGAAAAAAAAAAAAAAAAAAAAAAAAAAACTTAGCTACAGAGCAGTGAGTTACTGGGAAGACAAGTTGGTATTTTTCCGCTATAAGGATGCCAATATTACTGAATTAAGTTACATTTTTTTATAGCCAAATGCGGTGATCTTTTTATTTCTCTTTGTGTATTGCTATACTTTGACTTCTTTTGTACACAATTTTTTCTTTTAAGAATAACAGTTATTTTTAGGATGAAAAGAAAAAATTATTTTACATTATAAAGTTAAAAATATAAAGACAGTATAGCATAATCAACTGTTAAAATAAATATAAAAAAATATAATTTAGCATAAGTTAGATATTTTTAAAATAAGTAACACATAATGTCTCATATGAATGCTGGTTAGTGGGCTTGCATGTATCTTTCTAAATTTGCTTTTCGAATGGTTTATAGTTTTTGTCGGCCTCATAGCATATTTTTTCTTATTTGATATTTATATTATTATATTATGATTTAGTTTATATATATGATTCATTACTTAAGCGGCCCTTTCTGTATATACTAAATTTTTTTAAAGAGTTGTAAAGTATCCATTTTTAAATTAATTCATTTGGCCATTTTCATATATATAAATTACTTTTTCTATGTATGCATGTAGTCTTTTTAAGTATATATAAATACATGATAAAACTAACTATTCGGCTCCTTAATATTTAAATTAATCCCAGTTACAATTAATAACTTTTGAAATTTTATAGTTTATGCAGACCTTGTTTTATAAATACAACATTTTAAGCCCATCAATTCAGAATGATAGCACAATAACAATGTTCAAACAGCAAAAATATAAAAAAACTGTACACTTATTTTGTTAAAACTTACAAAAACAAAGCAAAATAAATAAATAAATAATAATAATAATAATAATAATAAAAATAAAATAAATAAATAAACAAAAATAATAGGTGTTAGTTGTTTAAAACTTCATATAAATATATTTGGTTTTCACATGACATTTTTGCTTTACCACCATCATAGCCATCTTCTCCTCTTTGTCATCTCACAGGCTCTTTCCATCTTTAACATCATAGCCCACTATCATCAGGGCTTAATATCAGCATCAGCCTCCCATTCTTTTGTCACCACAGGATCTTTACATATTTCACCATAGCCCATCGTCATCGGGCTAGATAAGCAGCATCAATCTTCCTTTTTTATTTTTTTTGGTTTTCTTTTTTTATTCCTTTTTCCTTTATTTTTATTTATTTATTTTTGTGCTTTAACACCATCATAGTCCATCATCTTCTTCTCTTTCCATCTTTAACATCATGGCATAGTCCATCGTCACCAGGGCTTAATATTAGCATCAGCCTCCCATTCTTTTGTCACCACAGATCTTTACATATTTCACCGTAGCCCATCGTCATCGGGCTAGATAAGCAGCATCAATCTTCCTTTTTTATTTTTTTTGGTTTTCTTTTTTTATTTCTTTTTCCTTTATTTTTATTTATTTATTTTTGTGCTTTAACACCATCATAGTCCATCATCTTCTTCTCTTTCCATCTTTAACATCATGGCATAGCCCATTGTCATCAGGGCTTAATATTAGCATCAGCCTCCCATTCTTTTGTCACCACAGATCTTTACATATTTCACCGTAGCCCATCGTCATCGGGCTAAATAAGCAGCATCAATCTTCCTTTTTTATTTTTTTTGGTTTTCTTTTTTTTGGAGGGTTTTCTTTTTTTATTTGTTTTTCTTTTATTTTTATTTATTTATTTATTTTGGTGTGTGTGTGTGGGAAGGAGGTAATTGATTTCTTATAGTTCATTGTATTTATGAGAAATCAATTCCCATAGTTATTTAAAACAATTGTTAAGAGGGGTTTTATTAAGAAGGAACAATAAAGCTATATTTTAGCTTCGCGCGTGTGTAATAAGCAGAGCTGGCCAATTCATCAACTTTTCTCCTTTTAAAGATCATCTTCGAAGTCAGCAATAATTAACAGTTGGTTTGAATAAAGAAACTGAAACTGATTGTAATGCAAGTATGGCATAAATAGTAATGTTACAATTATTAAAATTTATTGATAATCTCATTCCCTATTGAACTTTGCAAAATTTAGAACTAGTATGTAATACGATTCAAATTGTTAGGATAAAGATTGTGAAAAAAAAAAAATCTTTTGCAGTTAATGTTGAATGTGTATTTTGAATTTAGAATAAAAGTTTCCTTGTTTAAATAATGATAATGAAAACCTTAATGTTAAAAATCCAAGTTCTGTGATATTAAATTACTTTTTTCTTTTCAATGAATTCTATCACATGAAAGTGATTTCATAACGAGAATTTTAAGTAAAAGCATGCACGGTCCTCTGAAATTTTTTTAAAAAATTAACTGTACTTTTAATCTGTGTAAGATCTATATGATAATTATTTTGCAATAGGAAAAAATTGTTATTTTGTCAATGACTGCAATGCAAATATAAGTCGTGTTTTAGTAACTGAAATGAAAAATTTAACGAAAAAAAGTGAAAGGACAATCAGAATATATTAGTAAAGTTTAGAAAATATTTTATATTAATGGAACATTAAATTGTAATTGGAACATTAATTTGTCGTGCTTGATATATTTTAAAGACATCCTTATATTACAAGCTTTTTGTCTGGAATTTGAAGTCAATTTTTGTCAAAAAGTAATCAAATATTAATGGCGCTTCAGAGAATCAATTGGCCATCTCTGCTGTAGGGGGGAGGGGGGCCCCATCGACGAGACTTCACCTTGACGCTGGTGATGGGGCTTACGAATGCCACTTAAATGCCATTCATATGCGTATGGCAAAAAATTAAAATGCCAAAAATGGTTAAAAAAAAAAAAAATTATCGTTACTTTCCAATATTTTTCTTATTAAGATCTTTAAAATGTATTAAATAATGAATGTTTTTTGCCTTTTATTGAATCATGATGCAAAAAGTCAGAAAATCACTTTTAATTAGTGACTAAATATTTTTTTTATTTTGACAGATATTATTCAAGGTATTTCGGTGATTAGTAGAAAGTCAGTTGACACAAAATAAACAGTCGCTGAATTATACAATTCAGATGATTTTGTTCAATAAAAATGAAGTGGCATTCAAACCAAGAGAGTCTCAAATAATAAAATTTATTGGGAATATTTTTAAATTTTAACTATTAATTTATGTGACAAAGGACCGGCTGTAAGGCCCTGAGTCAATAGAGAAAACTCTTGAAACCAAAAAATATTTTTATTAACCTTTTAGTTCCCACACAGCACCTAAAGCAAAAAAATTTTTTTTCAACTGTTTTTAGTTACTTAGCCTCCAAAAAAAAAAAAAAAAAAAAAAAAAGAAGCAATTTTAAGGTTTTATATAGTACCACAAACTTTAGAGCAATATTTCCTTGACAATTTTCATAAAATGTACATCAATATTAAACAATAACGATACTCTCTATAAGGGCCTTGGCCATATAAAGAAAATAGTCTTGGCAAGAGAAGGACATTTTTTTTACACATATTTTCTAGCAACCTATTTATTGTTTCATACATACAAGCAATTTTTTTTCAATATTTATACAATTTATTTACACAATTTATCCAACATTATATACAAATTGAAATAATTTATCTAACGCATATAATTCGAAGCAATTTTTTTAAACGTGTGTACTAGCTCATCTGTTTTGTTTTCATAGCTGTTTATATCATTTGGCAATAAAACTCACTTTTTAAAGTCTGGATTGTGCTATGGCCCCTATAATAGGTAAATACCATAATAAGAAATGACTGCTTTATATTGTGAAATTTTAGCAAGTGAAAGCAGTAGAAAGATTCAAATTAAAAAAGCTAGTTACCCTATTCCTTGTTTTTAAGAATTCAGCTAATTTTACTCAAACACATGAAAGTAAAATGCATGGAACCTGATTATAGAAGATTCCCAGTTAAATTTCATCCATACTGAATTCGAATGGGAATTTCAAAAAGTTAGTCAGCTATTGCAAAAATCAAACTGCTATATCTCAGCCATTTTTTAAGATAGAGGCAAAGCAAAAACTGTTCAGAATCCCTTTTTCAAGGCCGAACATTTAAGGGTAAAAACTTTTTGGATTTCTTTTCTTTCCTTTTTTTTACTTCTTTTTGAATTTGAAATCTTTATCTGACCACCATTTCATTTCAAGATGGCAGATGAAGCTGGCCAACAAACTCTGTCGTGACCTTGGTAAGTTCTGTGTACATGCTCAGTCACATTCAAGTCAGTTTATAACTACGAGTGTTATCGCATGACCAAAAAAATGGGGCGAGGATGGTTTTGGGGTCTGGGGCTATGACGATTAATGAAAATATATCAAAATTTTCCAGAATTGTTTCCCTCCGAATAGGTGCAATAGTTAGCTTCTTACTTTTTGTGATGAAAGCTACTTAAGAGTGATCAAAGTACAAGAAAGTTCCAAATCTCATTTCACAAAATATTTTTAATATAAGGTATCCCAATAAAAGAATTAGGCCTTAATAGATACTTTACATGTCTTTTTTTTTTTCCTGTTAAAACTGACAAATAACTTTACATTATTACAATAAGCCTTCTTGTAAAATTCCAAGTTTGATTTGTGCAACAAAGGAAGAAAACAGAAATTTTAAAGACCGATTTTTATTTATTGCTACTACAAAGAGACAAAAGAAAAACTACAAAGAGACAAAAGAAAAGAGTTTTAAAGATAAACTTGTGAGCTATAAGGAAAGAAAGAAGGGTACTTTCCCGGACATGATAAATTGTGAAATATTGTTTCAATCGCCATCATTGCTAACTTTTATTTTTGCATGTGGAAATCAATAACGATGTTTTGGTGTTGAAATGAAATGTTTTTGGTTTATGATATTATTTCTTATTAAAACAAATCTTTTCCTTTTCCTTTGTTTTGAATTTTAAATAAAATAAGTGAAAGACATTTCTGTTTCATTTTTTGAACATGTATGTGTATTTTTGTTACAGATGTAAGAGGTTAAATTCTTTCATGATGCACCAAAGACATTTGCTATTGACGAGATTTGCACTTGGCTAACAGAAAAGTACCCACCACAAGATTATTACCTCTCTTCTAAAGTACTCGAATCAAATAGTGCGAGACATATGCTAAATGTCATTTTCAACTCTTCAGTTGAAACATTTACCCATCATAATTATGTAAAATATATTACATTTTGTAAGCATTAAGTAAGAAAATATCTTTTTAATTAATGTGATTTACATGAGTAGTAATTTTTAAAGTGAGTGAAAATGTTTCCATACTCAGAACCCTTGGTTTTAATTGCCAATCCTCTTACAATTGAGCTATCTGGACGACATCTCAGTGAACACATTTCACTCAGATGTTATGGTTGGTTAGTATTTAATTATAAATTTCCCCAAATTTTTTTTAAAAAATTTCATTAGTAACCCCCCCTCCCCCTCTCTTTTTTTAAAACTTTTTCTTTGATATTGCCTTTTGTTTTTTCTATAATATTGTTTTTGTTCGTTTAAACAATGTTATTTACAAATTATTATTTATGCATGCTCTGTTCTTTATCCAAAATCACATTCTCATGGGAAAAAGGCAAGTATAACTAAATTAGGTCCCTCTTAAAATCTATTATTACATCATTTTATGACCTTTTCTCATTTTAAAAGCACTTCTCTTTATCTGGCTCTTTTTCTTTGTCAGATTTGGGACACTTTGTAGCATGGGTGGTCTCTGTTAAATGCTTCGAACAATAATACTGCAAGTTTTTAAACGCCCTGTCTTTCCAGCCATTTGAAACTCTCTTTTCATTTATTGCCCAATTATAGTAGCAATTCCCATGCATTGTAAAAATTCTGAGTGGTCAGTTTATGAAGCTAAAATCTTTTAAGGATAAGCAAAGGGCATTATTACAAGTGAATCCTATTCTGTTGCATTTTTACCCCTGTTTACGACTCTTAGAAAAAAGGACACTCATCTTATTTGAACGCTCAATTCTATAGTGTGGCGAATGCCTTTGGAACATTAGTTATCTGCATTACTCCCTCACAGCTGTGGTGAGAGCCCCAACCTAGATGCTGATCTGAAAAATTTTTATGACTCTTTACTTAAGAGGCTACTTCACTCAGACAAAAACACCTGCTCACCAATGTTAATCGTATGGAGGAAATATTTTAAGTTATCTCGTTCGCATTTCAATGTTTTTAAATGATTTTTTTTTGTATTGGATAGCTGAGGTCAATCTCTATGCACACTCCTTTGTACTTTTTCGATTTTGATTACAAGTTTTTTTTATTAAGATACTTTCACTTTTGGAACCAGTTTTGAATGTGAAAGTATCCTCAATAAAAAAAACTGCCATAAAAATCAGAAAAGTACAAAGGAGCGTGCAGAGAGATTAACCTCAGCTATCCAATGCAAAAAAAAATCATTTAAAAATATTGAAATGTGAACGAGATATCTTAAAATATTTCCTCCATAGGATTAACATTAGCGAGCGGGTGTTTTCGTCTGAGTGAAGTAGCCCCTTAAGAAACATCTGTGAGGCAAACCAGAGGGTGAGGAAGGGCAGCGGGCGCTTACTACCCTTTCCCCTTTAAACAAAGTAGTTTGCCCCATATTATAGTAATGGCAGGGTCCTACCAGGTTTTAGCAAATGGGGACCTTAGAATTCCCCAGTCTCTTATCAACCCCCACTGGACCTGAGATAGTTTCCATGTTGCAAGGTCAATGAGAATTGGGGACTGAAAATGAAGAGATGTATGTGGGCAGAGGACTTGTTCCTCCTCCCCCCCCCCCCAAAAAAAAAAAAAAAAAGAAGTTTCAACAGACCTGTGATGTCTAATAAACCCACAACAGTTTTCGGAGAAATCCAAGACATACTGGTCCTATAGCAGCAAATAGTATTAATACTCGTGTATGCTGGTATCCATCCTTATTGTAGGACAGAAGAATTATCTAACTCGAAATGAGAGAGATTGTTAAAAGTGTTAGTGCGAAAAGTAAACACCAGAATGAGTTTATTCTGTTCAATAAGGAACTGCCCAGCAAATGAATCACCATATACCTGTTCAATAAAAGAATGAAATATTATTATAATTTCCTACAGTCATATTGAAACTTTGTAAAATAAGGAATGATTTGTGTTATAATCAAAGCCCAGATACCATCTTGATGCAACCAGATGTCAGGATGTAAATAATTTTTCTGTTCATGATCCATATTTAAGATCTTTTTAACCAATAGAATAAGTTTATACCTATTATATTTGGGCTCAAACTAATAGAATTGAGTCTTAACAGCAATTAATTTTATACAGATTTTAATAAACAAATATGTTGTTAAAAATTTTATATTTATTATCTTGTGTTTTGTTTTAAATTTAAAAATCAATCCCAAAGGAAAATAGTGACCTACTAGACAGCTTAGTTTAAATAATTTGAGTAATTTTAAAGTAATCGCAATTCACAGTGGAAATTATAAAAATTGTATTTTTATTTTTATTTTTTTACCAATATTTAATTTAAGGATAAATTATTGAAAGGTCTGTTTACAGTGCATGTATAAAGCTGTTAAGTATCCTTTTTTTACAACAAGAATTTTTAAGTATAAAATTATAAGCAGGTAATTTATAACGATAGATATTTTCTCTATTATAACTGTATACAGTGAGATTCATAAATATCAAAACAATAGGCTATCTCCTTAAATATTGCCCCTAGGCACATACTTCCAATTGCAAAGTTTAAAACAAGAAAGGTGCAAAATTTGATGAGATTAAGTTGCAACTCCATAGGGGAGTCTATTTGAAAAAATACAAAAATTACATTTTTATACGGTCCCAGTAGGTAAAATTTCTAACTAGAAAATTTTTCCTTACCCATTCTTAAATTAAACAAAAAAAAAAAAAAAATCCATCTTGATATTTGCAAAATTCACAGAGATATTAAAATCCAAAATTCGTGACTTACACTACTTAAGCATACCTCTGAGCGACGCGATATCAGATCATTTGAAATGCAAGTTGGGGATCAACCATAAATTTACATATTATTAAAAGTCGTTCAAAGACAATGCCTTAACTTTTTGATATAAAATAACAGCATATAGATTTTTGCATTAAA
This sequence comes from Maratus michaelseni, assembly GCA_963931845.1. NCBI lineage: Eukaryota > Metazoa > Arthropoda > Arachnida > Araneae > Salticidae > Maratus > Maratus michaelseni. Next base: position 50,696,020 of record OZ007594.1, on the reverse strand, counting down.
CTTGCTTGAGAAATATGCTAGAGGTCTTGGATTCCCAAGCTCGGGTCTACATGAGCCCGAGAAACGTGGTGATGTGTGGCTCCATCTAATTGGAAACACATGCGTTGGAGAACTGCCAAAGGCATTTCATCCATAAAGTCGAAAACAATTCCATTTAAAATGAGGTTTAGAATCTGGTCACCAGTCAATGTACTGCTATAAAATATGGGACCAGCCAAGGAGTTTTGAAAAATGCCACACCATACGTTTATGGAATATTGCCACTGGTGATGAACCTCTCTTATGAAATGGGGATATGTGTCACTCTGATTAATTGTTCCATCTTGTTTGAAACAGCATTTGTCTGTCCAAAGTACATTTCTCAGAAAGGAGGGGTTGGTATACTATTGATTTAGTCCCCAACTGCAGAAATCTAGACAGCGTTGATAGTCCGATTCTACCTGTGCATGGACTGCATGAATGCTGTATGGTATGTCAATTATTTCGTCGCAACATTCTCAATATTGTTGATTGTGGAATGTTCAATAGTGCAGCAACATTTTGCGTACTCACATGAAGATAACTCGTAAAATACGCCAAAATCTCAATTTCGGTATCAATTGTCCTGGACATAGGCCTACCTGCAACTCTCTGTCTATACACGCATCCTGTGCTTTGTATTCTTTGAACAAGATGATAAATACAACTAGTAGTAGGAGGCCGAGAATTCGGGAAACGAGGTTGATATTCCGCAGAAGCTTGCTTAATATTATGATTACAAACAGCATTAAATAAATAATATTTCGAAATTCATACGAAATTCATTATCATTATTGCAGTACTGCGACATGCTGCCAGTTCAGATTAACTTCATTGTCAATTGCACAAGGAAAACTTTTATGCTTGAAATACATCGTGATGATTGCATGACATGCTCCTTACATCCAAAAATTAGCATATCAATGATGATGGTCTTCAGAATGATTCTTTAAGAAAATCCAAGACAAACTTTAAATTTTTGAAAAAAAAAAAAAAAATTACAGCATTAAAATATTCCCTGTTTTTTTCACTTAAAATGGTATTTAAATCATATTTCTATCTTAAATAGAACAGGTAATATTTTATTTATTTTTTGTTTTCGATTATTTCCAAAATATAACTTTCAAGCTGTGGTTGTCATGGAAATGACTTCTATGAAATGTAAATTTTGAAAGATTTTCTAAAATCTTTAGAAACCATTACACAGGAAAATTTGAAGTGGCAAAAATTGCCTGCCACTCGTCAGTTTTCAAAGCATTTCATTTGGTTTGGTTTTTCAGAAAAGGATTTTTCCATCATCAGTTTTCAAAGCATTTGATTAGTTATTCTGAACAACAACGCTTCCTGATGCGATTGAGGGCGACAAAATTGCTCCGAGAAAAGATAGTTGCTTGCTTTCGGAGCAACTCTTTTAAAGCCCATACAATGAGTCGCCCATAATTAAGAGGCAAATTTTACACCTCATGTAATTGCACTTTTAAGGTGAAAAATATGAAGTTGTCAGAGTTAAAACTATGAAAAAACTCTAAATCGACATGTTAGAAAAATCTTGTTTAAATCAACTGGCACATTTAAACAGTAAAGAAAGAAGGTGACAATGGCAAAAATTAAATCAGAAATTGAAGCTACAGGAAGGAGTTGCTTACTCACATGGAAGCTTTTAAAAATCATTTAAACATTTAAACGTTCTATTAGGAGCCAGTCTTTAAAACTTTAAATACATTTTTCTGCATCAAAGGTTTTTTTCAGCATTTCTCATCTTTAAATTGATTTAAGCAAGGGCAGCCTGTCCCTTAGGGCCATTGGGACAAGACCCCACCAGTATTTTCTGTTCATAAAATATATCAATACATATTTTTTAATCTAAATATTTAAGAAAAAAACTTTACTAAAATATATATTGCAAAGAAACTGCACTTTTATTTGGTCCCACTCATCTGTTATTATAGACTCTCAGCAACTGTATTTTTTTTTAAGAGGCAATAAATCACTTTAACGACTGATCGCTACTTCCTGCTGGACACAAGACATTTGGGCCCATCTGGTGCATTAATTTCAGTATTTCACTCCCTCAAATTTGGCAATTTACTGCTCTTTTAGAGCTAAAACTTCCGTATTTTTTTACATTATCGGGTACTTGGCGATTTTGTCCTTGATGCAAAGCATGGTAATAGAATATCTATATCTCCCTGATGCAAAGTAAGGGAAGATAACTAAGTTTCTGTTATAATATGTTAACCCTTGAGGTTCTCAAAAATATTTGGCAATGTTTGTATTACTACTGTTGCCGATTGTTTCTTAAATTACGCAAGCTTTGAGTACTTTCTTTAAACAAAGACGTGTGATAATTTTAAATTCTTGGTATAAAAAGGAATTCTGTAGCTGATCTATTACAAAAGCCATTTTCAACAATGAGTTTGGAAGAAAAACTTGAAATTAAATGCCTGGGACCTTATCAATCGAAGAATTTTGAAATGCAACAAAAAGATGGAAAAAAAATGCGTCATTTCTCTACACAGTGGTTGGACAAATTTCCGTGGCTTTCAGCGGGTGAAGAAAAAAGAATTATTGTTGTTTTTATTGTTTATTGTTTAGAGGTGAAAAATTATGGAGCATGGCTGGTTGCAGCAACTTGAAGCATTTTTCAGAGAGTAAAAAAACACGAAATGAGTACTACTCATTTATACAATGCTATTAATTATAAAACTTTTGGAAATGTGAATATTGTAGCACAGCTGGATGAAGGTTACAGGATTTCATTACAAAAACATAATAAAATGGTTGAGAAAAACAGGTATGTGCTAAATCGAGTAATAAATTGTTTAAAATTCCGTGGATTTCATGATCTAGCTTTAAGGGGTCATGATGAACGCAAAGATTCTTTACATCAAGCTATATTCTTGGATTTGGTTACATACACAGCAAAACTGGACAGTTTATTGGAAGACCATTTAAACAATGCGACAGTACCTAAAAATATTTCAAAAACTTTACAAATTGAGCTTTTTAATTGTATATATGAAACGTATATAGATGAAGTAAAAAATGAAATTGATGCTTCCAATTTTGTAGCATTACAAGTTGATGAAACTACTGATATAAGTTGCATTTCCTAATTTGTTATTATTTTACAATATGTAAAAAATGGCAACCCCGAAGAACGATTTGTTAAATTCATTGATGTTCATGACAGAACAGCAAAGGGACTCACTGAAATTTAAATTGATAATTTAGATGAGTTTAACTCAAAAGATAAGCTCGTTGCGCAAGCATATGATGGCACTGCTGTTATGAGCGAGTGTCATAATGGAGTTCAATAGCAAATGAGAGAAAAATTTCCTCATGCAAAGTACATCCATTGCTATGCACACCAAATGAAGCTGAAGAAAGCTTGCACTAATATAAAATCTATCAGATTATTTTTCGCAAATGTCAATTAATTATCTACTTTTTTTTCAGCATCACATAAGCGTAGTGATTTATTTCAAGAAATATGTGCTAAAAGAATTCCTGCACTGTCAGAAACCAGGTGGAACTTTCATTCTCGTATCATAAGTTTCATAGAAGAAAATAAGTCTGAGCTATCAGAGTATTTTGATAGAATTCAGAATGAAGTGCAGTGGGATGATAGAACAATCAGTGAATCGTATGGTTTACAAAGAATTTTAGAAGATGAGGATTTTCTCTTTCGCGTTTTCTTTTTTTTCATTCGATATTTCAGCATGTAAATATTTTGTATAATGTTGTACAAATGACAAATACCACTTCATTAAGTGCGCTGCAAGCTGTCATCTGTTTCACTGATGCTGTTAATGAAACCAGAGGAAAAATTGATGTTCATCAAACTGCTGAAAATTACGAAGATTTATGCAAAAGGAAACACATAAGATCCAGTGGCTATAACACAGTAAAAATAAATGCTAAAGAAGCGTGTGACATTATAATAACTGAAATGAAAAACAGGCTTGAAGAACAAGAAACTCTTAATTTTGTTTGCAGTTCTGGAACCAAACAAATTCAGTTTATTTAATGATAATTTTCCTGAGAAAAACCTCTCTATTATCGCAGAAAGTTACAGTATGATTAATAAAGGAAAATTAATGAATAAACTCAGTGTAATATATCATAATTCTACTTTTAAAAGCATTCAGACAGTTTCAAGTCTCTTAACATTTGTAAAAACCAATAACCTTAGAGAAGAATTTCCTGAATTTTCAAAGGCACTTGAAATTGTCCTGGTAACACAAGCACGACTGCAGAAGCAGAACAGTTAAGAGAATAAAAACATTTTTGAGAAACTCCATGGGAGAGGAACAATTAAACGCTCTTGCTGTCCTCTCAGTCCACAAGGATTTTATTAGTACAATATCAGAATTTAATGTAAAAGTAATTGAAAGATTTGCTCGACGAAAAAAATTTCTATTTAAATAAGGCACTAAATTTTAATTTGTGAATGAATTAAATATCTGGAAGAAAAGTATGTATTTTTTCTATTAAGTCATGAGTTACTTTTTTTTGTATGATTTGCAGATTTGTGTTTCAGTTAAATAATGTTTGATCAGAGTAAGTTTAATAGTAATAATGGTATTTAAAATGGTAATTAATTGGATAAATATGAAGGTAATGTTGATTACTTGAAAAAATAATTCACGTGATATTTCTAAATATAAGATTATTTTGTAATTTTATTAATAAATAATTTGTTTTCATGATTAAACAAGGAATATTAATATATAAAAATTACCAATTTGTTATGACGAACCGGGCCCCATCAGTGAAAATCGGCACGAGCCGCCACTGGATGTAAGTCAATAACTGTTAAAGATAAATGGTTCAAACTTGGAATATATCTTTTTCAAATATATGAATTAAATTTTAATTCAGCAAATTTGAAAAAAAAATAACTTTTGAAAATATGATGTTTAAAATAAGCTGCATTTTTTAAAAAAATTGTTATTTTAAATGTTTTTAATTTTTTTTTAATTAATATTTTTTAAAATGCTGAATCAAAATTAAAACATATATTTCAGTTTAATTAAAAGAAGAAAAAATTCAATTCGACAAATAATATTTCGAGTTATAACAATTTTAAATTACTCTGAATTAATTAATTTTTTTTTTTAATTTTTTAAGAACTTTATGTGAAAGTCTTCTGTTGGGAAAAATTTCCTAATTGGAAATTTTATCTTATGGGGGCCATATAAAAAATTAATTTTTGTATTTTTTCAAATAGACCCCCCATGGAATTGCAACTTATCTCATCAAATTTTGCACCTTTTTTTATGAAACTTTGCAATTGGAAGTATGTGCACCTAGGGGCAATATTTAAGGAGATAGGATTTCGATATTTATGAATCACACTGTATATGAACACATGGTAAAAAATCTTAATACATTCAAGTTAAATTAATGAATAATATAAAATTTTATTTACTGCTCTTCATATTTTGTAAACAATCACACATAAGTGAAGTGAAAAAAAATAATTACAAGCTTAAATAATGAATAAAATAAAAGCAAGAAAAATTGCTAAAATGTTAATAATTTAACTTAACAGAATGCAGAATATAACAAAATATATTCGCAAGAATCACAAATCAGTTTTGTAAAAATATTCCTACAAAATTAAAAATAAACAACTATATCTTAACAGTGTGACATGTTTAGCACTTTTTTACAGAAAGATGTTCTGCATTTAAAAATAAATAACTTTAAGTGATGAACATATAAAAAGCAATAAAAAAAAAAAATATATATATAGCTAAGATGTTTTAAATCTTTACTAAACTTGCAACAGAATGACCAACAATATGTTTTTATACATTAATAAATTTAAAACACTTAAAATGTAGGCTTCATAATTTTAAAATAAATAACGTATAATTATAAACATGTGAAATCAATAAAAACATCTAAAATTTTCTTAAATGTTATTGAAGAGAATGCAGAATATATAAAAAAAAAAATAATAAGAGCTTTAAAAATAACATCAATACAAATTACATAATTTGAAAACAATTTTTGTGAATCAGTACTGCCATCTATGGATTGAAATATAAACAAATAGTACAGAATATTAAGAAATCAATAACTATTGATTATTATTTCATTAATATGCAGACAAAAAAATAATTTAAAAAAAATAATGAAAATTAGAAAGCTAATCAAATGACTAATTGACAAGATTTATGAATATTTCTAATGAATATAACTCCTTAGGGGAAAAAAATTAATGGAAAATATTTTTATTGAGCAGCATGCACTATCGCCATCTATCGATTTAAAGTTTAACAAATAGTAAATAATTTTAAGCTTTAGAGAAACAGTTTGTTTAAACTATTAAATTATTTTCCACTTACGGCAAAAACTTGCCAACCTTGCTTAAAATGCAGGTAAAATACAATTTTTATAAGTGACAGGGTTGAATTCTTCAGTTAATTCTACATAAAGAAATACCTGTCACAATATACTTAACATTTAAAATTTTAATATAAGTATACTAACAATAAATAACCACAGCAATTTGTTTTTCTGTAAAATTATTTATTTAACAAATATTACACAAAATAGGCATAGAAGTCTCTCATATAAAATTTATGATTGCTGTCTTATATTTACATAACATAAATAAACATAAAATGGACATAACTCTTTTATAAAAGTACTGTGTAAGAGTTCAATCAAAGGCATTCATATTTATAAGAATTTGATTCAGTAATGGCAAAAAATATTTTGATATAATAAATTGAATTTCATTAATTTAAATATTCATGGCTAAAATGCATGCCTTATCACTTTTTGATGTGAAATTTTTTGCTCGAGTCCTGGGCATGATCTAGGAGCAACTGGCAGGGAGTGAATTGGGGCCCATACAGTTCCTGAAATCGCTTCATCCAGTCTAAAATTTTATCGGCTCCATAAGTATCTGTGTTTCTAAATGGTCCTCCATGGAATGGTGGAAAGCCTAGTCCAAATACAGCTCCAATGTCTCCTTCCAGCTGTGAAAACAATATATAAATATAAATATATATTCAAGCTCAAAAGTAACAAATTAAAAAATATCAGAAAAATATAAAAATATATATATATTAGAGTTGATATAAAAAAGTAAGAAAGAAAAAAAGAAAGAAATCATACACTTCCATGTTTTGGCAGATTTTCACTTTTTCTTTTTTTTTTTTTTTTTTTTTTTTTTTAAATCTAAATTATTCCTTACATCCAAAATATCTTTGAAACTAATAATAATAAAAAAAATTAGCTATATTTTGTAACAATAGTAAATAAATAAATAATCATCTAAATTCTGCACCCCCCCCCCAAAAAAAAAAAGAGTAAATTTCTAAACATTGAGGGGGGGGGGGAGAAAAATATTTCCTCTTTTGTTTGCAGTTAGTCTGTTTCCAGACATTTCCCGTAACCTTTTTCTCATTCATAAAAGAGCATAAGAATCAAGAGAACTTTTAAACAATCAGAGGATATCATGAAGCAATGCTAACAAGGAAACTGTTCCAAATGAGTATCTGATTTTAATAAAAAAACATTACTTCCATGTTTTAAACACAGACAGTATTTGGATATTGGCAGCTGAATGACAGTAGAAAAGTTAAAAGCATACAAAATTTAGGTTCAAGTTTGCATCTGCAGCAAACAAATGCTCTACTTGAAAATTTTATTTATTTTTTTCCGATTATCACTTTCATAACTGAAAATAATACCTTGCATGCAGCTATACTATTACTTTTATTTATATTTAAAATAGTTTTTAAGATTGTTTTAATTCCCACTATCACACTTTTTCAATTAATAGTTTTTATATCATATGAAGCACATACATGGCATCATTCTAATATTTTCAAGAATCATATTATAGTAAAATAATTTATCTATAAATAACTCACAATAAAATACCTGAGTACAGTACAGTATTCTAAGTAGTTAAAGTGTAATTGTTTTGTGAATTTTGTGTAATAATGCAAATTCTTGTCACAAAATGATACAATTATAAAAGATACTAGTTGTACTCGTTGAAATTCAACACAAGATAATATATTAAATAAGTATGTTACAATTTAAGCTAATGAATAAAATAATAATGTAATTAAAAAAAGTGACAATCCAAATACAACACATACTCAAAACTTTGCATGTGCATTTCCACATTCCATAGAAGTTCTGATCACAGTATAAAAATCTAGACAATTATGCCATTTAGCTTTATAAAAATTGAAATTTTGAGTTTGCAAATGCACGTTTTAAAAATATCATTTTCATAAGCAGGCGATTTAACTTTTAATTTCAGAGTTGGTGGAATAAAAATCTTGGAAAATGTCATTTTCAAGAAAATATATAAGAAAATATTACTGTAAGAGTCATTTAAGCAATTGTTTTAAAATTCTTGAGTTTCCTTAAATATTTATTATAATTAAATGGAAATTATGTAATTTTCAGAAATATTTTATTTTGTGCATACCAAGAAACTTTAAATAAATAACGGAAGTTCTATCTAGTTAGATACAGGAATACGGGTCAGTGAATATGACGTCATACTTACACAGGGTTAGTAAAATGCTTCATTTTTTGTTTTCCCGAATGATGTTATTTTCAACATCAGATTACTGTTCCTAGCATTGAGACCTGGTGCATTTTATAGGCCTATAGGCCCAAGTTAGAGAATTGGTAAAATTTTTCTGTTAAAATCATATTATTTTGATTGTACAGCAGCATAACTTTCTCAAAATGCAATTTTCAAGACCACTTATTGCACTATTAACGTAGTTTTTTTTTTTTTTTTTTTTTTTTAAAGCAGCTAAAAATACAAATTAGTCAATAAGTATAAAATATTGAAAGAAGTTTAAAAATCCCTTCAAGAACCTACGAATTTGATTTTGAAAAATTACAACATTATATTTACATTTTTGGTGGGCAAAAACTTGGCTTTTGCCCCACAAAAGTACAGTTTCCACCTGTAGAAATGTTCGCAGCAACCCTGGCTGAATACCACAGCCGTCTGTGGTATGCGAATAGTGGTTTGGATTCATAGCACCATATTTAGTGACTTAACACCCTTTTGGCATGAAATTAATTAAAAATCCATTAATAAAAAAATTAAAAGTATAGAAAAAATATATAAAATATGATTTTAACGAAGAAATTTTATCGGTTCTCTAACTTTTATGTACAGGGTTACAAAATGTCCCAGGTCTCTATACTAGGTGTAAGCTGCATCAAAAGTGGTCCCTTGTTAGTATTATTTCTCAATAAATAATCTGCGTTCTGCTCTTCTATGATTACTGCATAATTAAACACAATCATATTAATATGTTTAAATTTTATGAAGATCATTGATATTTTTCTTTTAAATATGACAACATTTAGAATGATGGAATCATGCTTATGACTGGTGGAATGTGATAAGGGAAATTAATTTTATGTTATAGACAGAAAATCTTAATCCGATTTCCACCATTTTGAAGATATCATTAAAAAAAAAAAAAAATTAAAATTAAAGTCAATATAAAAATGAGAATATTTTTAAAAATAGCCAGTGCAGGCACATCTACAAATGAACAGCTTTCATTTAAAAATATAATTGCCAAAACGATTCTGTGCCGATGACAAAAAACAGCCTTCTGTTTTAAATATATAGATTTGGAATTATTGTTTATATAACAAAATAATAAACTTCTGAAGAGATCAATGAAACTGAGACTATGTTATTTAAATCACAACATACTAATTTGACAATTGGGAGAAATATTTCTATTGTCAAAGAAATCAATGTAATATAGTAAGAAATTGAATTATATTTGGTATTTCAGTTCATAAAAATTGAGATTTTTTTTTTTTATACAACATTTTTACTGCAATTTAGCAGCTAAATTTTTAACGAAGAATTAACTACAATTTAATCAGTGACAGATCAAGCCATTTACAGGCTCTTAGGCAAACCCAAGTCTTGTGAACCTCTTCTCCATACGTAAATTTTCAAAACCAGATTTTAACTTGAAATGATTTAAATAATTTAATTTTTCCACATTAAGTTCCTAAGTAACACATATAAGGACAAAACAGAATTTGAAATAGGCATCACTTTAATTGAGAATCATTATAAAGGGTGATACTTCAATAACACATATAAGAAAAATTATAGGAAATGCATCTTATTATACAGAGTGGCCAAGATAAAAGAGGCCTGGGTATACAGAAATACAAATACTTACTAAATTTTATTTAAAAGTAGTAAATACAGAATATTATGAATAACAACACCTCCTGTGAACTACTGAATGCTCAGTATGTTGTTATTCATAATATTCTATATTTAGTATACTTAAATAAAAATTAGTAAGTATTTGTACTTCTGTATATCTTATCTTGGCCTCTGTATATATATAATTTGCTATAAAAATTTATTAATTAAAACAATGTACTTGTTAATGCAAGTAGATAGTGCAATGCTTTGGGCAATACAAATCTAATAATTAAAACACAATGCAAATGAGAAAATATATGTATATACATATTATTCAATGAATCATCCAATTTTTTACTAATACCAATTCCTCACTATTAGGATATTATTATGACAAAACATAACCTTTGAATTTTTCAGGCCACAGGGGCCAAAAAGTTGCAATCTAGAATGCGAAAAATAAATCTATCGTTGCTATGCTGCAGCTGAGATTCACAAATTATTGAGCAGAACAAATTTTGCACCAAAGAAGCAAATTTTGGCAAAGTGATTTGCAGAATGGTACATTTCCTACCCCTGAAGTAGCGTTAAAAGTAGTGCTGGTTCTCACTACAAATTACGGATTTATTTGTATCGCACTACTCGCTACACTAAATTATTAAAAATGCAGTGTGCTACACTACAAACTACTGTAAAAAGTAGTGGCTACAGTATTTTCGCTACTTGTTGTGCACTACTTCCAACCCCTGAGCTAAACTATCGTGATTTTGAAAGATGGTTGAAAAGCAGTAGTTAAAGCTAATAAATATTGAATTACGCTAATACAATTATAAAGGAATTTATTATTTATAAAAATAAGAAAATTTTAAACAGGGTAAACAGGTCTGTAAACAAAAAATAAATTATACTACTTACAGGACTGTTCAAAATACATTCTTGCAAACACATAATAGCTTCATTTACAAATCGGGTGACTAATCTCATTTGCTGTTCTTCTTGAGTACACCTGTGAAATGATTAAATATCAAAGCACATCTAAAATTGGACTTGCAACACAAATTAGACAAAAAATTAGAATTAAAGCAACACTTCAAATTCTATAGTCCCGTTTTTATTTTATGAAAATTTTTATCTGACAAGATTGTCAAGGCATTAAGTGGTCAATTAGACTAAAGAGAAAGCAGGGATTAGGATTTTCTGTACAATAAATCCTAGATACACTGTCTTAATATTCTGTCTAGAAATGAAATCAATACTACAACTTAAATACAAAAGTGATGCTTTTAAGATATAAGATTTGATTTTATATCAATCATCTTTCTTTGCAATTCACCTAGGTTGATTTTATTTCTTGGCTTTAAATTTAATACTTTAGGATACTAACATTTTTTTTATTTCCAAGCATAATCATTAGCTTGTTTTTTCTGACAAACATAGGAAATCAAATAGTTTGGAGCCAAATCATTTTTACTTATAATCTAAGAAATCCAATAGCATTTTTAAATATGAAAAACAATGCATACCAAGACAGGCTAGTTGAAAATTTACTGCCAAAGGCTACACTCATATCTTTTAGGAAGATACCACCATAATTTGGGTGTTATCTTCATCAAAATTATGGTTTGAAGTAAAGGAAATTTGACTGCTAAAATTAGGCATTTGAAAATCCAATAAGGGACTTATGTTCAATAATAATAAATATTTATAGAAATGGACAGAATTATGATAACAAGGATCAACTTGAATGAGCTACAGAAAAATCATGGAAAAGGTTCTAAAAAACTAAAAAAGATTGTTTGACTATATTGCATCTGGACTGATGAATGTAATTAAGAATTGAAGCAGCTTTTTAAATGACCCCTTTTCTTTTTGTTAAAAATTTTACATGACCTTTAATATTTTCTTTCAATTTCTTTTATGCACATAAGAAATTAACACTAAAAATTATGATATAAGCATTTTTTTTTTTTTTTTTTTTACTTTTAAATTAAACATTATGTGCTTCAAATTTCCAATGTTTTCTTATATTTAATTCACAGCCACCATATAGGAGGCCCCCTTCCAAGTATCAGATTTTTAATTTTTTTAACGATTATCTGTTTTTTTAGTTCTTGATTACCAGTTGAATGTTTTTACTTTCTTACCAATGCAATTATAATTGCATGTGAATAAATTATAACAGTAAAAATGATCCTTTGAATCCTTTGAATCCTATGAAAAATTAATGGAAATTTATTATGTCCAAAGAAAAAGTCGAAGCAAAATCTGAATAGACCCCTCGACTTACTTAGTCTGCACTATTTCCCAATCTCAACCCAAAAACGACAATTTAGGAACTAGGAAATTTTTTTTTAACCTGTCTTTGAAAAAGCAGATAAGTTCTTGCAATGTTTCATCAAAAATTAATTTTTTTTATTTTTTATAATTCTTAGTAATAAACCAAATTTTACATTGTATGCAATAGATATATATAATTCTAGTTACAAATGAGCAATTATCAGCACTATTAAATTTTATACGATATGTGATATTACTACATGAATTTTTAAAAATGATTAAATATTATGCACTGCAACTGCAAGTCTGTAAAAACAATTTCCTAGTGCCAAAATTAAACTGAACAGTGCAATTGACATCAACTAAAGTAACAAGGCACATCAAATAATTTATATAAAGGATCATTTACATACAGTGGAAGCCATTTAAAATAAATTTATTTTTTAAATTTACACTTTGAAAATTTGAAACCCATCTACAACCAATATCAAAATTCATGGGAGCAGATTTCTAGATAAGATCTAGAATATTACCATTAGATCAGTGATGCATATATATTACAAGATAGGGAAATTATTAGTATTGTTAGTATTATTTTCCTTTTAACAGTTAGCAGTGAGGTCAAGCTACTATGAAAAGAATTTCATTTCTTATATTGCTTTTCAAACAAATTTATTTGCTGCAGTACTTAGTATCTGAACTTTTTGAACAACATGCTTTCAAAATTTTGTGTACTTTATTATTAATTGATGATAATAAATTGTCCATTAAATTTTAAAAAATAAATTATCTATAGAGTTTCATAGAAACTTACTGCCTAGCAGGCATTACACTGTATTTCTTCATAATATTTTCAACTTCAGTATTTACTTCTAACACCAGGCGTATAAACAAAACATCCTTTACCTGACTTGCAGCCTGTATATAAATGAAAATAAAGCAAATGAAAAAATTAATACTATAACAAAGATATTTTAATTACAAACTTACCAAATCAAATAACTTATGTCTACCAAATACAATAAATTATCAGTCCCTTTCCCAAATATTTTTTTTTGCCTCCCTCTCTCAGATTTTGGAAAAACATTTATATTGAATTTTCCAAATAAGTTTCAATTAATAAGAATGTCATTAACCTTATAATTTATGTAATTTGCAAACATTATTAACCTCTTAAGCACCATATTCAATTTAGTGATAGTATCTGAATACCAGATTTATAAAATTTCGTCAAAAGTAGTTTATGTCATTATTTTTAAATACACATGAAATATTTAATTACATATAATGTAAGGCGATGAAATATTGGTTTATTTATATTATACAAATAGAAATAAGCTCCGAAGTTCCAATCTTCATCGCTTGATTCAAAGTTATCACTATAGTCTATGTCACTATCAAAATTAGTAACTTAATCATTGTCAGTGTCTGACATAATTATTCTACAAAATCACTATCTATGAGAGATACAAACAAACACAAAACCAAAAGGCAAAACACTGCAATTTACAAAAGACAAGTGAACAGAATAACCAATGTATAAACAAATGAACGACGAACAGAGAAACAAAACAACAGGAAAACTAATTATGCATTTTGGACCTGTAACACTATCAGGGTTCATACTCTATTTGAATAACAAAATTCCCTGACTTTTCCAGACCATTTTTCCTACAATTCCATGCCCACAACAATTCACAACATTTTTAGAAATACAAATAGCAATTCTAGATCTCAATGATTAAATATACTTCTGAAAATAAAAGTAATCTATATTTAAAATTGAAACTAAAATTCTATTATTTGATATTTAAAATATAAAAAAATGAAAAACAATTAAAAAAATACAATTTGTATGGATTCAAAGTAATATTTTATTGATATAATTAGATTTTACATATCAACCATTCAAATATTTTTTGACATTTCTACTACCTTGTCATTGTTTGTACTGTTTCAGAAACAGTTTGTTATGTAACTTTTAATTTTTTGTCTTTTAACAATTTAATTTTAGCTGCAGCTTTTCTTTTTTGCTTGCTTTATAATTTTCTTTCTTTTTCTTATTTAAATATTCATGATATCTCATCCTAGCCACCTTAACATGGCTCAATATTTCTTTCACAGAAGTATCACCTATTTAGCAACAAATTTGTATGGCTAAAACATCATTATGTTAAAAATATGAATGTAGCAAAAATACTACTTGCTAGTAAAAAAATCTGAATTTTTTGCAGAATGAATTCGAAACTCAGAAGAATCTTGACACATGATACCACATAATATTTTTCTTTTTTAAAAATCCCAGACTTTTCCAGGTTTTAGGGAAAAAATGCGATTTTTTCTGACTTTTCCATGACTTTTTGAGCACTTGTCATTTTCCCTGACAATTCCCTGTTTTCCATATTTTCCAATCACGTAGGAACCCTGCACTATCTATCGATTAGGTGCGAAAACAATCACTGCTATAAAGCTTGTACAAAACCAATCACATAACAATTTGCAACGCAAATAATAAAAAACAAATGCTTAGAAAATTGCCGGCTGGAATTAAAATAAAGACGTATGCATGTATGTCATGGTGTTTCAAATAGAAGAGTTGATGACATACACAGGTATGTTGTGGTGCTTAAAGGGTTAAAAACATTAAAATCAATATAAAATCCCTAAAGCAGGTATAAATAGTGGTGGCTTATGCCATATTTAATTTGTGGGACTCATATCATGTGTGTCAGTGCAGTAGAAGTCTGTAAGATGAGTCATATGCACTATAGTTTTGACTCTAATGCAGGCTATGCTATGTGCATTGAATTAAAAACAAGATTTGCACAGAAATTAAGAAATAAAACAAACAAATTATTAATGTATTACATGAAAAATTATTGGTGTGTATGTGTGTTAATTTTACATGTTAGATTATTGAAAACCTTCAGCAACTATAATTGCCAAGACTATGAAAACTTAGAAAGATGGTTTTGAAAATAAAGAGAAATAGACATATGAGATCTTCCATCAAGCAACAAAGTTCTCACACACATGAAAAAAAGAGTTTTTTTTTTTTTTACTTTAAAAGTTATTAAGAATATACTCATTTATTGACATTACAAGGCCCAGCAAAACAAAATATCTACCAATGAATAGAATGGGGAAAATCTATAATTCAGCAACTATAATTGCCAAGAATGAAAACTTTGAAGGATGGTTTTGAAAATAAAGAGAAATTGCGATTTTCCATCAAGCAGTAAAGTTAGCAGAAAATGTGAAATGGGACACATACATAACAGATTTAGTTTTGCAGTCTGCAGATTATTTCCCCCCCCCCCTTTTTTTTTCACAGATTAAACAACTTTTTATTTGTGCTGTCTTTCATCTCATATTCTTCTCTATGTCATTCCTTTGTTGCCAATATTTGATAGGCCTCATGGGCAAAAGATGACACATGGAACCGTAAACCAACAAACATCTTCCATACCTCACGGCTGTATTCACAATCAAAATGCTTATAAGATGATATTTTAAATTCAAGTACTAGTTTTCCATAGTAAAGATAGACATCTGCCGTAAGTTTTTGGCTAGATAGGATGAATAAAGAGATAATTTTTCAAATCCAGATAAATATTTTTCTAATATTTTCAAAATTAATAAAAAGTAAATAATAAAATTTAACTTGGTAAAAATTACAAAGTATAAATTATGAGCAAATACATATTTAGAACATACCTTATCATAAATCATAAAAATATTTTCCCCCATTACTTAGGCACTTCTCTTGCGACAAACCTTACTTGTTAACAGAGGTAAAGGCTAGAGAGAGCCTTTTGCTTGGCGTTAGTAGAATTACCATATCAGTCAATATAGCAATGATTTTGGCATGTAGAAAAACACTTGTCGAATTTAATTTGAACATGTATTATTTGTTTACTTTTGTTATCGTTACAAGCCTGTAATCATACAAAGTAAATCCTCAGAGTACCAGATTTGGATTTTTCATTTTTGGGAGGAATAATTTTGCATAAGTTATGCAATTTAATTAATTTTTGAAAGAAAATTGATTTACCTTAAATTTCACCAGATATTATTAGCAGAGGACAAATTTCACAAAATCATTTATTTCCTAATGTAGAAAGAACAATGATTGTAATAAGATAAATTACCTAAAAATCCAGATGCCACCATCTCTTTAAGAATATTTAAATTTACACCATGGCTAAATCTTTCTCCAAAGACGCCACACAGATATTCAGAAATATGGACAGCCACATCCAGTCCAACTTCATCTGCTAATGTAGCAGCTCCAACAGGAAATCCAAAATCTTTTGTAATCTTGTCTAGATCTTTTAGACCGACTCCTTCCTAAAAGGCAAGTCAAATACCATTAATACAAATAACACCTTTCATTCAATTCAATCACTATTTTTACTAAATAAAATACTATAAGGGTGGATCAAATGAAAACGGCACAGTGGTTATAATTTGGTTTATTTTTGTACGAGTGAGGTGAACTTTGTGTACAGGGTAGAGTGGGTATGAAAGGAAGGCAACTCCTACTGAGGAAATGAACTTGTCCTAGGTAGTCAGGCAGAAGCACGTGATATGCTCTGGCGATCTGCCAACAGTTTTGTCCGTCAGGTAATCGGTTGTTTTTATTCATCTGCATGTTTGGGAGTAAAAAAGAGCAACCGACTGTTATTCGTTATTAAGTGATAGAAAAAGTTGAATTTTGCAAAGTGCATCAGCAAATGAAGGTAGTGTACGGAGAACATGCACTGTCATTGACTCGTGTGCAAGATGGACACAAGCCCTTCTGCAAGGGAAGGGTCGCCGTTTCTGCTCGGACACCGAAATCATGGACAATGTTCGAAACTGGTTTCGATTTCAGCCAAAGGACCATTTGGTGAAACAATGGGGCAAGTGCTTGTGTACATTTGGAGATTGTGTTTGAAATAAACCATGTCATTCCATTCTGTGGCTCCTGTTCCGTTTTCATTTGATTACCTTAATGTTTCCCAGTTTTAATACTTTCAAGTCTGAAATTTTCTCTAAATTTGGAGAAAAATTACTTTTAGGTTTAAAAAAAAAAATTATAAAAGATTTACTCACATTTAATAAATATATCATTTATTGAAATATAACTAATATAACTATTTTACACATTTGATTATTAATATGACGATAGGCTATGGAAGATTTTTTGAAGACATTCAGAAAATGTAGTATGTAGTATTAATAACAGGATTCAATATATGTAACTTTCCAGTTTTTTTTTTTAATAATCATAAATTAGTTGGTCAGAAATACTTGTAGCTAGCATCTCGCAAAAAACTTTGTATAATTCTATAACCCTGAAACAATTTTATTGCACCTTCACCATCATCAAAGTTGTAAAATCCATCTCGGCATCAGCAAAAAATGAAAGTTATAACTTAACAAAATTTATTTTCCATTTGAAAAATAGATAATTAAGATGTTTTGTATGGTTACGATTAAATAATAATAATAAAAAAAATTCGCATTCAATAAGTAGTGAGTCACAATGTTTGATACTGTTTTTGAAATAAAAAACTTTCGTACAGTCAGGGTTGAAATAAATGGTAAACAGTAAAATCTCGTTATAGCGAATTTCTAGGGAACATCGATTATGTTCATTATTCAGAAAAATTCATTAAAGTGAAACTCCAATATGGCGAGTTAAAAAAAAATTAAATTTTGATACACATTGAATAAAATTATATTACAAAAGTTATACTATTTTTTTTTTAAACATCAATAAAGAATAAATATACATTATTATAGTGTATGAATGTATTATGTATGATGTGTGTGTGAATGATGAGTGTATGATGTATTATTATAGTGACGAACATTTTTCCAAGCTATTTTTAGTAGCCATTTTGATTTATTCATTTCAGTAATTTAAGCCCGTCATTCAAATACATATCTGTTAAATTTAAGTTTTTATTATTATTATTTTATTTGCTTATTGTTGACATTTTAATTTCTTTATGGAATATAAGGCAGAAACAAATGCTGAACTATTTATAATTTATTTGTTGTAGTTATAAAATTTATTCATTCCTTAAATTGCAAGATTGCAGTCAAATGAATTAAACGAATGAACTATAAAGAAATTATAATGTTCTTAGACACCTGCGAGCTAAAAAAAATTATACTGATATATGCCATTACTGTTACTTTTTTCTAAGAAAGTAAGGTATTTCCCTCTTTTCTGAAATTGACAACAAATTTCTTGAAACAAAATCTTCAGTATGTATTACTCAACATTAATGAAAAAAATCTTGTGTGGATAAATATACTAAAAATATCAACGTTTGACACACAATAACATCGTGTAATAAACAGACACACGTTTCATGAGTATCCTGGACTCATTTCCTCAGTGTAAATAAACTTAAACCCTATTGTATCCCCCCAAAGACATGAAAATGAATCTAAAAACCCAAATGAAAAACAACAACACACCGTGAAACTCCTCCAATCTGATTAAGTTGGTTGGTTGGTTGTAGAGGATTCACTATGACAAAGTAACTCAACCCAGAAAGGTGAGATGTACGGTACACTTGAAAAATCATTAACCAGGGAGTTACCAAATTTATGAATATAAACTGCCTCAAAGAAGTCTAAATCTAATGGAGTATTACATTTCTTAATAATAGTGGCTGAGTCGAAGTTAAAATTATGTCCCTCACTCCAACAGTGACAGGCAATAGAGGACTTTTGTAATTCTTTTTTCTTAATGTAATTTCTGTGTTCATTGAGTCTGAAACGGAGTTGTCGTTTAGTCTGTCCTATATAGGACAAACCACATTGACATTGGATATTGTAAATGCCCCAAAAGTTTTGATGTGAAATTTTATCCTTTAACTGTGAAAAATTTAGTTTATTAACTGGCTTAAAAACAACCTTAAAATCATATTGCCTTAAAATATTAGCTATTTTATAGCTAATACTATTGTGAAATGGTAAAATAATGAGGTTAGAAAAAGATTCTGGGACATCAGAAGGAACAAGATTACTATTTTTATTTAGACAACGAAAAATTAAACGGTTGATATAAGTCAAACTAAAACCACGATTAATAGCAACAGATCTAATATAATTCAATTCTGTACGTCAGCCTAATACATTTGATACCTGTGTATACCGGAAACCTTTTGCAGTCTCACTCCCCCCTCATTTTAATTCGTGTCACCCCCCTTCTCAGAAAGCCTCGGCTTTTCATTTCTTTATTAATAGAGCAATTTCTATTTGTTCTGATAATGTTTCCCTTGGTACAGAATTGAATTATATTAGATCTGTTGCTATTAATCGTGGTTTTAGTTTGACTTATATCAACCGTTTAATTTTTCGTTGTCTAAATAAAAATAGTAATCTTGTTCCTTCTGATGTCCCAGAATCTTTTTCTAACCTCATTATTTTACCATTTCACAATAGTATTAGCTATAAAATAGCTAATATTTTAAGGCAATATGATTTTAAGGTTGTTTTTAAGCCAGTTAATAAACTAAATTTTTCACAGTTAAAGGATAAAATTTCACATCAAAATTTTTGGGGCATTTACAATATCCAATGTCAATGTGGTTTGTCCTATATAGGACAGACTAAACGACAACTCCGTTTCAGACTCAATGAACACAGAAATTACATTAAGAAAAAAGAATTACAAAAGTCCTCTATTGCCTGTCACTGTTGGAGTGAGGGACATAATTTTAACTTCGACTCAGCCACTATTATTAAGAAATGTAACACTCCATTAGATTTAGACTTCTTTGAGGCAGTTTATATTCATAAATTTGGTAACTCCCTGGTTAATGATTTTTCAAGTGTACCGTACATCTCACCTTTCTGGGTTGAGTTACTTTGTCATAGTGAATCCTCTACAACCAACCAACCGACTTAATCAGATTGGAGGAGTTTCTCGGTGTGTTGTTGTTTTTCATTTGGGTTTTTAGATTCATTTTCATGTCTTTGGGGGGATACAATAGGGTTTAAGTTTATTTACACTGAGGAAATGAGTCCAGGATACTCATGAAACGTGCGTCTGTTTATTACACGATGTTATTGTGTGTCAAACGTTGATATTTTTAGTATACTCAACATTGTATAAAATGTTTTCCACACGATGTTTTTCTGGGATAAATGCTTTTTAAAAAAGGTCCCATGTTCAACTAAGCTTCTTTTGATCGTAGATCACAATTTTCAATACTGGATGAACAATCACCATCTTCATTTTCGTTCCTTTTTGTTATTAAAATTTCAAAAATGTCATTTGTAGTTAGGTCAGAGAATGTGGCGACTCCATCTATTCAATGTAATCATTTGCAGATGTGTACGTTAAAAATATTCTGTAGCTGTAATCCAAAGATCAGCTGGAAATTCAATGCAATAAGTACACTCTTTTGCAATCAAATGTACAAAGCCGGGATTTCTCCAACAGTTTTTACTTTGGATAGAAGTTACATTTTTCCAGGCAGCTTATATCAAGTCATTTAATTGTCTCACATTCACCATTGCAGAAACCTCATTTTTTAAGTGTGGAAATGCCGTTTCTATTATTCGGCACCCAAAATTCACATTGGCATTTTTTTTTTTAATGGCTTGATGTGTACAATTCAAAATGAAAGTACAGTTAGGAGGTTAAAATTCTACTTTTATGATAAATGTGCTGTAATTAAATGTACAGCTTCAATATCAAAGCAGAGTTAATTTTCTTTTGATTTTGCTCACTTGTTCATTTAAACGCCTAAGCCACTTAAAAGACTGAGTTATATATGCATGGCTATTCCTTCAATAATCACATGGAAAAATTGTCACATTTTTACAGCAATGTGGCTTGCAGATTTCCACAAAAGAACTTAAAAGGGTTTGAAATAGTTTTAGCTTTTTTGTGCAGTGACATTACAAACAGAACAGAACCAAAATTCACCTTTTAGATTTCATCTTGCCTTAACAGTTTTCAACATTTATTGCTATTGTGTAATTTGCACTTGATAGAAGTTGATACAAAAGCAATTTATTTCTTTTCCAGAAATTTTTTCTATACTATGTCATACCTATCACAAAAAGAAAAGAGGCAATCAGAACTCGCTTCAAATTTCTCGATTTTCATGATTTGTGAAACATCTTTGACTTTATCGTGTAATATAGGTCCTGAAGTAGGCAAATGTTTTGTCTTACACCTTTAAACCAAATGTATATATTTTTGAAAATCACTGGATAGTTTCCCAGTCGCATTGGTTTCCTTTTGGGACACATACTAGACCTTTCAGGGAGTTTCAAAATTTTGTCATTTTCTTTTAAAATGGTAGTCAAAGCAGAAGTTCAATCAAATTATTTCATGCCATCTATCTCCTTCTGCCAGCACTTACCGCTTGTATAATATAATTTTTTTTTTTTTTTTTTTATCTTCAATGATAATTGCTTTCTTTTCCTATTCTCTATTAAAAAAAATAACTCCAGATATGAATTGTTGCAGATTAGAAATTTGATAATAATGTACAGCTATTTATCAACAAATTCGAAGGGAACTATTGCAAATATAAGTTCTTTGGACTTCCTTTTTTGAAACGAGTATAAGGAAAACCGAAGAAACTAAGAAGAAAAGAGATTAGACGTAAATGTAAAGGAAGAATTTTTTTTAATTTTAAAGATGTGCATATGGGAGCAATTTCACAGTGTCTATCTCAAAACAGCTTCGCCATATACTGAAAATGCGAAGATCGTGGGGTAATACAATTACTAATAAAAAAGTTCTTTCGGAATTTTAATTTTTCTGATAAAGATTGTTTTTTTTTGTGAACTCAGCGTTCGTTAAACTGAAATGAGTATTTTTTTAAGACTTCAAAAATTTCATTAATTTGAAAAATTCGTTAATCTGAAATTTGTTAAAGTGAATAAATTTATAATGGCAAAGTATAGGATTTTTTTTCTAATCCAAATAATATTCGTTAAAGCGACATTCGTTATCATGAGATTCTACTGTATTAGCATATATTTTGACATGGTGCTGGTATAACGGGAAAGTACCTGTTGTTTTTTTATGCTGAATAAAACTGTATACGGCACATTTGTCTACACTGTGTTGAGGAAGCAGTAAAAAACGCATCTACAAGCCTTTATTGGATGGAATATAATATTAATATTTTTGCGATGGAATGCTGCTTAACGGAATGTCTTTATATGACGGGTGTGTCTTACATGCAGCAGCTGTAAAAGTCACTAATAGACGCGTGATACACTGCTGAATCGCTGTTTATATTGATCTACTAGATGGTTGTACCACATTTGCATTTTCAATTATACACATTAAATTAGTATTTTTTTTAACTCAAGAAGATGGTGCTTCATTGTCCACTACAGCTAACTTAATTGAACCTTTAGGTTGCTGACCTTGTGTCTGTAGAATGCTTTCCCATTCCTGTAGTTTGTTCCGATGCAAGAGTAGGAAATGTAATGTAAACAAAACTCAGATGACGGTCAGCTGTGTCGCCACATGATGTAAACGTTGGAGGGTTTCAGATGATTTGAAGTGTGTGCTTTTTTTTTCTTTGGGGTAGATACGGATTATGTGATTGCCTTAGAAAAGTTTTTATTTAGTTTGTCTCTTCCTTAGCTAGTAGACGAAAGTTTTTTGCGCTGGTTAAGAGGATTTAGCTAAGCTTGCGATGGCTAAGAGAAAGAAATTTTTAACAGAAGAGCAGTACACTCGAATGGTAAATGAGCCTATGAGTGATTATTCTAATAGCGAAGACTCTCTAGTTTTAATCGAAAGTAGCAATTCGGATACTGACATTTTATCAGAGACTGAATTAGAAGATTGTATGCCTTCCACCTCATGATCCTACACAACAGGGATGCTTCATCTTGGACTCTAACTATTAATGAAGTGAAGCCATATGAATTTACAGGAACTACGGCGATAAATTTAACTGGAAATTATGTGAACGAAATTGATTTTTTTATCATTTTTTTCGATGATGACTTTCTAAATATAATAGTTGAAGAAACTAATAATTTCTATGAAAATACCCACAGAGAAAAGCCATCTTCCTCAAAATCGGGAAAGTTTACACCTGTAGATGTGCCAAAAATAAGAGGATTCTTAAGATTAATTATTCTAATGGGAATAATTAATCCATTAAAAAGCCCAATCTATAAATGTATTTCACGACAAATGAAATGCTAACGATGCCGTTCTTCAATAGAGTGATCTCTCAAGATGAGTTTCTTACAATATTGCGATTTCTGCATTTCACTTCTGACAGTGATGCTACAAAATTAGCCAAATTGAGATCTCTCAGTGGGAACTTGCAGAACAAGTTTAAAACAATTTACTTACCAGAAAACAACATATGCATAGACGAATCTCTTTTTGCCTGGAAAGGACGCCTTGGATTCTGCAAGTATGCCCCATCTAAAAGGTTCCGTTATGGGATAAAAATATACAAACTTTGTGAATCAAATTCTGGATATGTTTGGAATTTTTTAGTTTATTGTGGGAAAGACAGACATGATGGCTAACGATGGTTCATATGGTGAAGGAATTGTCAAAACGCTTATGACAAATTTATCTGGCCAAGGCTATAATTTGTATTTAGATCGTTTAATTCGCCAACCCTTGCTACATATTTAAATTCAGTAAAAACAAATGTATGTGGAACAGTTTTGAAGACAAAGAAAGGAATGCCAAAAGATTTTCCACAAACAAAGTTGAAAAAAGGAGAACAGGATGCAATGCAAAGAGAGAATATGAACGTAACTATATTCAAAGAAAAAAAAGAAAGATGTTTTCATGCTGTCTACTATTCATAGTCCAGATACAGTTTATAGAGGGTGAAAAGACAGACAAACAGGAGAGAACATTTTAAAACCGAAATGTATCTTAGACAATAATAAAAATATGGGTGGTGTTGGTATCGGGGATGCAATAATGATCCATCTTTCAGAAAGTGCATTAAATGGTATAAGAAATTATTCTTTGGTCTAATGGATATAGCTTTGTTGAATGCCAATGTTCTCAGCGATAAAAAGTATGTAGGACTAAAACTCCATTTCTTCAATACAAAATGAAAGTTGTAGAACAAAATTTTTGAAAATTATAGAGATTTTAGGATACAAAGACAATTTACAGCTAAATCAACATCCACACCTTTAAAGCTTTCTGGAAGGCACTTTCCTTTACTAAATGTCAATGAAAGACATGAAAAAAGAAGAAGGTGTGTAGTTTGCTCACAGACTGTAAGTCAACGAAAAGTAAGACAAACTTATTACTTTTATGAACTATGCAATGTGGGACTTTGTGTTTATCCTTGCTTTAAAGACTATCACACACTGTCTCCTTTCTGAATATCTATAGATGCATTTTCGCTATAGCATGATTAGTTGAAACCAAAACAATGACATGAAAAAATTTTATGGCAATGTTGCCCATCAAATGAGTCTAGGATTTTTTTCTGATAAAGCCGAAAATCACCAACTTCCCATCACAAGGCCTTCTATAAAAGAGCAAGAATATGATCCTGACTTGCCAGAACCAGTTCTCGTATGTGATTGAAACCTGCCAGCTTTTAATGTACTTACTGTATATATTTCTTTAATTTTACAGTTAATAAAATAATATTTTATTGCAAATACTGAAATTCTAGTTACTTTTTCTTCCTTTAAAAAAATACATACATAGTCTTATGTTATGCATGTTGACATAAATTCGCTTTATGAGTTTTCAATTTATGAGATTATTTCCGGCAATAAATTAATCGCGTGAAGTGGGAACACCTGTATTTGATTTGAAGCAAAATCATCTATCATTGATGTTTTTAACTAGAACAAAAATGGTAGTGTATTTTTTTTATGATCAGATGAATTTAAGATGAACTGTTTTTCTTTTAACAGCAAAAATGTTACAAAATAACTAGCAACATCTTTGAAAATCACATTATAATGAAATATTGGAGTAATAAAATCAAGATCGGTCAAAAATAAATTTGAGAATTAAACTCTAAAATTTATAAACAAATCTCAAAATTGTTACTCCAACAACTCATTATAGGCCAAAATTAAAAGTATAGTAGAATATACTAAATGTTATAATAAATAAAATAATATATTTTAATTAATAAAGAAATATTTTTAAAAAAAATCTAAAAATATGAGATAAAAAACCTTTACTCACTTTGTGGAAAGTGTGAATATATTTCAATAAATAATCCAGAATTAGTGCACGTTATTTTATTATGTGGATGCATCATTTTATCAATAAACATTTTCCATGGAAAAATTGCAAACTCAATATTTATAATTTATAAATTTACCATGTATACATATTAGAAAATAGGATTTCATGTACACAGCAACATTGCACTTATTTGGATGAAATTTATTTGATATCTAAATATAAATTGAAGAATTCTTTTACAGTGGTTCTTTAATGTGTTTGAGTCGAAGTTATTGGCAAGAATAAAAGTCTTTTAAAGTGGCAATTGTTATTATAATCATTAGCTTTCAAAGTCTCTAAATTACAATTTTTTTTACACATGGAAATTTAACATATCTGTGGAGAGAGTATAAGTATTGGCAGACATCTAACAAAACATCTGCCGAGAATTGCTATGTCTTGATAAAATGTTGAATAATATATTAGTTGAATAGACATCTTAATCACATTTTCTTTGATGAAATATAAAAGATCAATAAAGTGTTGATTATTTCGTTCATAAAATGAAGAAAACACAAATAATGTGATTAATGACACATTAAACAATACATCGGCACAGGTGCAGAAATTATTGTTAGAAAGGCAAGAATCTTGGAGCAATTGTTAACAGGAACAATTTTGTTAAATATAGATGAGAAGAATATTTATTTTCTTGAAAGTCATGGACTGCAATAACAACATATCTTTTTACAGGAATCTTAAATAGTTCTGGCAAAAATTGTTATTATTTAGAGGATCCTCCTTAAAGAAAAAATACTCTGCTCCAATTGAATAATCTTTCTTCTTTTCTGGTTAAGAATCATCTCCTTAGACACTGAAGAAACTCGCAAACCGAAGGCCAGAGTCCTCAAAAATTAAAAAATGTAGCAACGACTATTTTTGAAAAACTAACTGCATTTTCTCGAATCTTCATTCGTGCTACCATGTAAACACTTTCTTAGCAGCCAATGAATGTGCTTCAAGCACACAAGAGTTGTTGTTTACTCCCTGCATTACCAAGCTACAGTTGAAGTCAGCATGCAAAACGGAGTTTTAAAAAAGGACATTACCGTAAGTGGCAACCGGGAACGTCAGTGGGGTCAACGTTCTGAATACAAGATGGAGGAGAATTAATAACACAGCACATGAAAGTTGTTTAAGCGCAGGAGAAGGGAATGTTAAAATGGCAATGGCTCAGATTAAATATTCATGGCGTGATGCTTAAAAATAGAAAGTAAAAACTATTTTTTTAAGCTTAAATGCCTTATTTTTTAACTGAATTTAATGAAATTTTAACAGGGAAGAGAGGAGAAATAACTTAATCTATTAAATAAAGATTAGATGGGAAAAATTAAACATTTTGGAAAATAAGAATTTAATTTGAAGACTTAAGAATTTTGAGCAATTTGCCGATTTTTGAAAGATTTGAAAAAGGAAATACTTTAAGTTAATAATAGATAATGAAATAGCAATTAACCGATTTTAAGAAATAATCTAAAAGGGAAATATACTACATTATGAGATTATTTATTAATAAAGAGTGATTAATAGGATATGATTTATATTTAATCGAGATATTAGAAATTGTTTTAAAAGGAAATGTACGTATTACGTAACACACATGATCAGAAACATTTTAATAACTACAGACAAAATATATAACAGATTAAAAAACAAAAGAAAACAAAATAACCTGCATCATGGCAATAACTTCAAACAACATGGGAGACAAAATACGAGTTGTGTAGAAACCAGGACCATCTTTTACAACAATAACAACTTTTCCTTGCTTCAACTCAACACTGACGGCAGATGCAGCGGTATCAGGAGATGTTTTGTCTGTCGTTATGATTTCTAGAAGCATCATTTTGTCTACAGGTGAAAAATAATGCATCCCAATAACCTGCCAAAAAAGAAATGAGATTAATTAACTAACACTAATGAAACAAAAAACATTTAAAGAAATTTTACACTAATGAAAAAAACAAATTGTGGGTCTCTAAGCTATTTAATGTAGCAATCAAGTTCACAGCTACAAAATTTATGCAAAAGAACTATGAGAGGGCCAATAATTTCTTAAGACATTAAAAAAAAATTCCTAATTAAAGAAGCAATGTATGCAGCAATAAGAGACACTTCTTCTAATGTTTTGCAACTTAATGAAAATAATCCTTTTGGCAAACTTCTCTCTTTTGCGGCTGATGGTGCACCAACAATACAAGGAGTAAGAAAAGGTGCAAGCCAGAGATTGTCAGAAAATCAACCAAATTTAATAAAAATGCACTGCAGGGCACACAGATTAGAACTGGCCTTCAAAGACACATTTAACGATTTTCCAGCATTTGAAAGTATTCAAGCATTTCTTTTAAAACTCTTCAAATTTTACCATAATAGCCTCACAAATTGGGCACAGCTGAAAGAAGCGTTAATTGCCTTAAAGTTGAAAGAATTAGTTCCAACTCGAGTTGGTGGTACTCATTGGTTACCACATCTCCACAGAGCATTCAAAAACTTCTTTCTGCTGTACAATTCTATTTTACTGCAACTCGAAAACTGTAGTATCTCCTCTAAAACAGAATCAGCATCTATTTCTAAAGGACTTCCGAAATTAATGAAGTCAGATACATTTATGCAGTCGGCTATAGAACTTTCGGAAGTTGTTTCATATCTTGAGAAAGTTTTGCTAACTTTGCAGAACAGAGACATTACACTATTTCATGCCTATAATACAGTATGCACAGCAATAGATTTATTAGAGGATTTAAAACAAAATGATGAAATCATTAAATGAAAATTGGAAAAACTAAACCTAAAACCAGTAAGCAGTAGGAAATGCATTTCCGAAGATGAAAGTAAATTGACAAAGTACTTGATAGATGATATTATTGAACAATTGAAAAGGAGATTTCCCGACATTGACAAAGGTTTAAGAAGCATCACTAAAATTATCCTTTGCCGAATGGCCCAGCACATGCTCTTATAATTTTGGGAAGGAGGAACTTGAAGCTTTTGTTACAGAATATGAGATAGTATTAAAAAATTTTAAAATTGAAACAGAGAACTTGACATTTGAATGGGCATCTTTAGAGAAAGCTGTTTATACTAGTACAAAGGAACCCAAGAAACAGACATGAGAAACTATAAAGTCTGAATTCCATATTGGGCACAAAAATATTTTGGCTGTAATTGATGTATTGCATTCTGTTATGATTTAAAATTTTATTCAGTATTTTAATATTTAACTTTAATTTATTCATCCATTTAAATAAAATCATTAAATTCATTTAAATTTATTAAGCTAAATTTCATTATTTCATTTTAAATCAAACATTCCTTTTTAAATTATTTACTTTTGGTAAGAGTATAAATTAATTTCAGAATCTTTCCATTACATATGTTTTAGGATATTCATTTCAAATTTCATTTACAATATTTACTTTAAATTCTTTCCTTTAAATAAACTTCACTTCAAATTATCTAAAAGAAAAATATTTCTAACTTACTTTTTATAACTTTTAAATAATATCCATCTTAATAATAAACAGTCTAAAATAAATAATTATTCTAAAATACAGCGTATTTACTTTTCTATAATTATTGTTAAAAATAATTACTCTCTAATTTAATTCCTTTTGCAAAATTCACATTTGTATATTTCAATATATACAAAAGGTCTCTTCCAGCATCGCGATGTTTTCATTTTCTAAGTCCAATAATCACTTTTTCAAAATTCCTTAAATTAAATATTTTTACTTTCAAAACATATCTATTGGAAAGAACTTTTTAATTTATTACGATTGCTGAAATTTCATTTATTTTCATCCATAAGTTTCTGAGTTATGGATTTTTCATTACTTTAGTAAGTTTTGTTTTGAAGTTGATACATTTTCGCTAGGAACGGCCATTGACAGATTTTCAGATGTCTTAGTGTAAACAAGAACCCTTTTCCCGCGCATTTTGCGCAAGGTTGTATTGGCAGCACTCCAAGGTGATTTTCGAATGTTCGAAAAGCGATTTAGATGCTCTTGCTAGGGGTGGATGCGTAGGTAAAACTTCTAACTGTAACTTTGTCTACGATGTGTTGGGTTTGTTTTG
The DNA here is from genome assembly GCA_963931845.1 of Maratus michaelseni. NCBI lineage: Eukaryota > Metazoa > Arthropoda > Arachnida > Araneae > Salticidae > Maratus > Maratus michaelseni. The sequence goes on along the minus strand of OZ007594.1, from coordinate 50,666,231 downwards.
TGATATTCATCCGGTTCCTATTTTTTTCATTGGTTATTCCGTAACCGCCGGAATTTTTAACCTGAGTGGGAGATTGAGAAGAGACATCAGTTCCTGACAAATTCTCAAAGATGTAGCGTGGGTTAGATCTTGCTCTTCGGAGCGTAAGCTAATTTTGGTATGCGGTGAGAGTGATGAAAGTCATACATCTAAATATATTGCTTCTCATAATTAATTCTTCCTTTTATTCAAGTTCAACCACCTAATAAGATGAATACTGCCCTTGTTGTCATTGGCAATTTTTCGAGGAATGTGTACTCCCTCTAATTTATAACAACTTACTTTGGGCGTCACAGTTAATTCAAGAAACTTGGATTCTTTTGCAGAGCTGAGTGATCCTGATATTCTATAACTTTCTAACAGACGATTTCTACTTCATAATGATTTTCATTCCGTCTGCAATTTAAAATCTCGACATACAGTTGAAGCATCTATAAAAGAGTGCTGGAATATTTCTACTTCATAATGATTTTCATTCCGTCTGCAATTTAGAATCTCAACATACTGTTGAAGCATCTTTATAAGAGTGCTGAAATAATTTATCGTCATCATCGTTATTCACATACTGGTGGCCAAGAAATCTTCAACTAGTAAATCTTCAACTTTAATTTCTAAAGCTCTACATTTAACACGCAATGAACAATAGAACTAATATATCGAGATCATCATTATGACAAATCCACTTTTTTTTATTGCAAGTTGTGCACTGAACTGAATTAGTATAATTTTGAATTAACTTCATAATATTTTCTCATAATCATGTACAACGTTTGTGAATGATATAATTTGTTAAAAAGAGTAACGATTTTAATGATAATAATATGCCATCCAAGATATAATTTCACGTTTATGTATGATTTAATAACGAAATAATTTATATCGATATAACATCTTATAACTGTTGAAGAAGTAAATATATTGGTTGTAAAAAGTGTATAAAAGAAATTTTCAAGTTGATATTTATACTTTATTTACGTGAATGCATTCTGTGAATAAACAAGAATTTACTTTGATCTGATGAGTTTGTTTTACTTATATTCATTTACCACTTGCTAAACTGCATTGGATGTTATAATAAGGTATTTTATATTTCCTTGTAGTAGATTTGTTTTTAGGAATCTGAAATTTGAGATGCATGATTTTTATTTATCAGATTAACTTAATATTAAAACTTTAACTTAAGAATTAACTTTTAAAATTCTCAGATGAATTTTTCGTAATCTTAAACTTTAACTTTTATAGCTTCGCAATGTTACTGCTACTTACGATCTACTTTAGATTTTTTTTTTTCAGTTATTTCAACTGACTACGGTTTAATGCAATTTTTTTCGATTTTTCTCCAGATTGAAGCCAGAGCGTTATTGGTGGAATTGGATCAAATTTTTCATATTTTATTATTTTTTCAATTTTTATATATAATGGTGTTTGGGGAAAGTGTTGAATATATGTTTCGTCAAAATTTTTAGGTATTCGGAATTGCTCCAGCGCTGGTCGCTGGCGATTCATCTTTTTATTAATTTTTCCTTTTATATTCATCACGATCCCCAAATATCATTATACATTCCATTCCTTCTACATCCGTTGAAGCAGAAAGAGGGTTTTGAATTTTAGGGGAAATTAAAAATGACTGGGGAAACCAGTTAAACAATGAAACTGTTTCAGATTTAATGAGAGTTTGTCTGGACACACCAGAGATTGAAAAATTTGATCCAATTCCACCAATAACGCTCTGGCTTCAATCTGGAGAAAAATCGAAAAAAATTGCATTAAACCGTAGTCAGTTGAAATAACTGAAAAAAAAAAATCTAATTAATAATTTTATAGTTTTTGTTTAAGTATTGTTTTTTATTTAAATTTTAGCAAATTATAATTTTACATTTTGGTATGCTGGAAATTTTGGATATCTGCAAAGTAAGTTTGGTTTATATTCTAGGAGGGGTCACTCAAAGAGTTAAAGGGACTTAATAGAATTTTATGTAGCAGACCATTGATGATGTCTCCGGACCAGTGGCTTTTTTTAAGAATTCTAACGCTGTCTAGTAACTTGAGCATGTGCCCAAGAAAAACATACCCAGTTCATAATAATATCCAACAATAAATATTATAACAACGTACCAAATGCACAGCAAGGAATGAGGTATCATTAGAAAGGTTTTTGAACAAGCTTTAGAGATATTATGCTCATATTTGGTTAAAACACGTATCATAAAAAAGTGCAATTAAAAATGAATGAAAAAACCTAGCAGCAAATCTCATATTGCTGTGCAAAAGCCTCGCATAGGTCTACTGGTATAAAGTATATATATTTTTTAAATACTCATGTTTTTGACAATGAATTATTTTTATGGTGCATCCAGTGGAATAAAAATGATTTATTTATAAACAATTTATTATTTTATTCAGATGTCGAAAACAGACTCAGTGCTGTGAAAGAAATAAGTGAATGATATTTTGTGTTTACCTTATCAGGTCTTTTACTTGCTTCAGCAATTTTGTGAATGGGTAAAGCAGAAGTATTAGATGCTATAATACAGTGTTCAGGTACATGCTCTTCAACTTCTTTTATAACCTTATGCTTAATTTTCAGATCTTCGAAGACAGCTTCAATAACTATGTCAACATTCTTGAAATTTTCATAGGTTGTTGTGGAATCCAATTTGGACATGAAGAGGCTCCTTTCATGCCTATAAATACAACATAACATAAACATAAAAAAACCAACAAGAGTGTCAGAAATGTTATTTTTTTTTTATATATAAAATTATGTTTTGATATGTTAGTATATATATATATATATATATATATATATTTACACACACACAGTGAATTCTTGATAAGTCGAATTTGAAGGGAAATTAAAAAATATTAAGAATTGTCATAAATTTGACTCATCGAAAATTATTTAATACATACAGAAAAAATATGGAGAATCATTCAATCATATATAGATAGGAATTGCAATTATATTGTAATTACTGAGCCTGGCATAGTGTGCACTGAAGAAAAATATAATTGAATAATTCAAGAAAGGTACTTACAAACTCAAATGTTCTGAAAAAACATGTTAAGAATTTAAAAGATATAGACTTCGACAGAACGAGAAACTGTAATAAATGGGACTGGGGACTTCGTGAAGAAAACAGATTTAAACAAATATTCAACTTATCTGACTTCAATTTATTAAGAATGCACTGTATATGTACATACATTAGACTGCTATTTATTTATTCATGTTTAGAAAAAGATCTTCAATCACACATTTAATAATTATTTGTTTATAAGTATATCTGAAATGAGAAAGAAAAGAAATCACTTTTCCAATCAATAGACAACTTAAAACCGATGTTCAAATACCTAAGAAAGAACAAAAGCCGTTAAAATTGTGAACTGAAACTTACAGATATTCAATTCATATTTATTACAGTATTTAGAGCTATATTCACCTTAATGATTCTTTTCATGAGATATAAAATACTGCAAGCATTGTGAAACAAAAACATTTTAAAACTGAAAACTCCTTAATTGTAAGTAATTTACATGAGAAATTTGACATATAAACCATACAGATATAATTTATGCAATAGACAACAATAGTACTACAGTCAGACATGGTACAAGCCCACCAAAAAAAAAGCTGAACTTTTACGCCCTCACGCAACCCCCCCCCCCTCTTTCCAACCAATAAAGTTATAATATAATTGGTCCTGCAAATTTAAATATGTAATTTTTTTTATAATTTACACATTTAAATTTGCATGTCCAATTAGAGAAATGTTAATTGCATAAAGTAAACAAAAAAACAAATCACAATTAAAAAAAATTGTTTCAAAGCACTTCATAAGAGTAAATTATTACACTCACTTGGAAACAGCTGCTAAATATTTTTCTTTGACATTTTTAAGGTGTCTATTCCAGATCAGCAATGAATTTCTCTGACATTTCCAGGTTTTCCATACCAATAATAATAAATCCAGGTATTGAGATTTTATGAGGTACACACAAAATACCTGAGGTATACACAAAATAACTGAAAAGTTGTGAATTTGAGAGTGGAACTTTCACAACTGATTTCTGAAGCACAAGCTACTGATTTGTTAAACAATTTTACATGCTAAACATTTTGCAGATACACTTTTAGCATCAGGTTCTATCCATTTTGTCTAATCAGGATGAAATTCTTTATCACATCAGTCACAATTAAATACAGATTGCTTTGACATATTTTAATACAAATAATAAATATTCAATAAATTAAGCTAACAAAAGTTCAGTTCTGAAACAAAGATAAGTAAACACAGTAGAAAGTTATAAGTATAAGTAAACACAAAGTATAAGTAAACACAGCAGAGTGAAACACAGTAGAAAGTTTCAGTGAAGCTAGAACTGAAAATCTCCGATTTACAAGGAAGGACTGAAAGGAGGTAGACAAAATAATTTGCACAAGAGGTTGAAATACTCATTACAGTATTTATGAAGAGCAAAGTTTGATTTTAATAGTGCTGCAATTTCAAATCCTTAGTTTTATAAGAAACATTATTTTTTTTTCCTTGAAAGTTTCAAAGTTTTTTAACTTTTTCTCAGAATTTTCAGATTTTGCTCACTTTTTCTCAGAAATGGTAAATTTTAATGATTTTTCCAGGTTACTAGACTCTAATATAAGTAGATCTAGTCAATTAATATATAATAGAAAAAATATTTTTTTTTTAGTTGAAAAAATGTTTTTGCAACATCATATCTCATTTTCTAGGCTGCACAATTTATTTTTAATGAGAGGGGATTTAGTGTTTTCCTGTCTTCTGCAAGCGTTTTGCCAACTTCAACTAGAACAGAAGCCATGGTAAATGGTAAATTATGTTTTGCAAGAACACCTAAAATTAAAGCCTCTGAATTTGATATTCTGTCACAGATGGGGACATTAACTTTAGTTTGTGACTGATGATGATGAACCTGAAGATGTTGATGGATTACAAGGGAAAAAAGTACTTGGCAAAGAATAGTTGTCATCTTTAAAAAAAACTTTCTCCGCATGCTTTTTTTTTTTTTTGATTTTTAAGTTGTCGGATATTGCAGAAAATCCTCTTTTACCGTAATACCCTGCATAGGTTGAAAGCAGTACGAGTTAGTTTTTTACCGTAATACTGGAGATCACAACAGAGATTACAAATTGTTCTGCCACTCACATCAACTTTTTGTATGGTATCTCCAACTATCACGTCAGAAACTCTTTCTTCAAGTTTTACCGTGACTGTTTTTGTAAGCCATTCACATTGAAATTTGTTTCTTTCCTCCTTATCAATATCGCGAGATTTTGCAATATCAGTAATAACATTCGCCATTCTATTCACTAGACTACACAAAAATTAAAATAAAACATTAAAAAAAAACTAAGCAGAAATCAACACGATGCAAGCAACAATCCACAAAAAATTTCCATGTTTTGATTTTGAAAGATCGCCGATCGCGCTTAGCAGTGTTGCCAATTCGCAAAAGGGAATTTTCCATTCACCAAAGACCAAAGCTTCACGCAGCTTCAATTTCTTTTTCTCCTGCAATTCGCTGATACACGCTGAATCAGCCAGACAGGCCAGATGAAACTCGCAACGATCGAAGCTGCAGGAAAAAGTCGACTTGCGGCGTTGCTCCCGTAGATCTCACATGACCCCGCCCCATTCTGACGCTGTTTGCTTTGGTGCGCGCGATCAGGCAGGGGAAACAGGAAGTAAGTGGAAGGGAGGAAACGTGAAAGAGAAAACAAATTCAATTTGGCGGCGTACGAATACGGCGCTCGTTCTCACATTTTGGATGTATTTTGTCCACTTGCCCCCCCCCAAAAAAGGTCAAATTTTAATGCATATTTGCATTGATCTCAGGAATGATAAAATTCAGTCCCGAAAAAGTGGAATTCCGTGTTTCTGCGGAAAAGTAACATGTCTGTACAGTATGGGATCCATTATCCGGCATCCCCGTATCTAGAATGCTCAGAAAACCGGAATACAAATTGATAACCAAGGCTTAGTTTGTTTCATTTAAAAAACATAATGGCAAAATTTTTCGGTCAGTCGCTAAAACAAAAAATCGTAAAATTAATCTATTGATCGCATGAAGAAAACCCCACAAGTTTCACTAGCAAGTCGTGGAAAAAAATCTGGAAATTCACCAATTGTTCACAGGAAAATATCACTGTCAAGCAGTCGTGGGAAAAACCTGAAATTCGGCAGTCAATCATTTGAAAAAAGAAAAAAAAAATCGTGAATTCGTCGATTGGTTTCGGGAAAAAACACAAAATTCATCCATTGGTAGAAGGAAAGTATCGCGAAATTCATCAATAGGATGTGAGGAAAAAGTTCCAAATTTTGTCATTTAATCATCAGAAAAAATAGTGAAATTTCTCTGTCTTGTGGGAAAAATCCTGCAATTTGCCAATTGGTCACAACAAAAAGCTGCAAAATTCGCCAATCGATTGGAACAAAATATCGTGAAATTCATCAATCGATTGTGGGAAAAAAATTGTAATTTGTTAATTCATCGCCAGAATAAATCGCAAAATTCCTCACTTAGTCGCGAGAAAAAAAAAATGGAGAAATTAGTTTGTCAATCAAATGAAAAATCTCAGATATTTCAAAATTCATCAATCGGTCGCAAAAAAAAAACCTTGAAATTCTACTGATAAAAGGAGACTCTAAACAATCTAGTTCAAAATATGTTTTTGGAACAGGGTGCAAAAGAGTGCCTTTTTTTGAGAACAGTATGCCCTTTTTTTAAGAATCCTCGCTAGTCTGGTATTTTGTTCTAGAGTCAACACAAAGAAAAAATTAAATAAATGATATTGCTTGCATTCATTAATTTACAAATTCAATAACAATAAGTAAATATAAAAAAATATTGTGCAAAATAAACATGATTAAAAAGCATTAAAAACAGACAGCTGATATTTTTCACTGAACAACTGATTTGTTAGATGCATTCGGGTCAAGCATTTTTGCAAGCATCTACAGAGAAACATCTATAGAAAGTAGCAGAGAAGCTACTTTCCACAGAACAGCAAATCATGTCAGTATACAGGATGAAAGAACAATTAGCGCAAGAGGACATACTGTAAGCAATCACCTTTAATAGAAATGTTCCAAACAATCCAACTCAAAAGATTCTGCTCCCAAGTTCCAAAACTGATTTTTAATTGTTAATGTAATATTTTTATAATTTGAATTGTAATTTAGAATAATTTTTATTATGTGTAAATAAGTTATTAAATTAACAAAGTTGTGAGTATGTATTTAACATATATATTCATATTAATCACTATTTGGTGAAATTAGTTATTTTGTACATTTCTTAATACCTATAAGTAAAGTGTTCCAAATTACAGAAAAACCCCTTATCCAGAATACCCCAGATCACAAGCATTCTGGATAACAGATCCTATACTGTGTCATCACACAATGCAAACAGAGCTAAAATGAATTTTTTTTTTTTTTTTAAATAAAAAGCTAGTTTTTTACTCTTTATATCATGGGTTCCCAAACTATGGTACGCATACCAGTACTGGAATGCAAAGCTATGGCTACTGGTACGTGAAACTGCGATGCTGGCACGTAAAATGAAATACCAGCATAGCATAATATTATAAAATCAAAAACGGCATGAATTTATCACTTTGGAAATTTTTGAATGAAAATTGGAGACTGTAAACACCTTTTTGTTGTTGTTACTAGAAATGTTTGTTATAGCAAACTGTCTGAAATCAGCACACGCTGCTTATGATACAACCAGCTTTCCAGAATTAAACACGAGTAATTATTACATTTAACAGGGAAAAAATTAAAATTTGTAAATGTTATGATGCATACCATTTCTGCTTTTAAGATTAATATTTTTCAATAATTTATTTATTTAAATTAAATATATAATCATAATTAATCATTATTTAAAAGTTTTCATATTTATCAACATTTAAATTAATTATTTAACAGTTATTATTTAAACAGTCAATATTTCCTATCTTTTTAAAATTAATCTTTTTAACTTTTCTTCCAAGATATTTTATTATCAATTAAAATTACCTTCTATAATTAAATCACTTTTTAAAATCAATAATCATTCGTAAATTAAATTGTAATCATTCATTTAAGTCTCTAGATAAAAGAATAAAAAAATTTCTGTTGTTTGTTGACATAGAAGAAAATTCACGATCCTATTAGAATCTAAGTTAAAAAATATATTTTCACTTTTTAAATATTAATAATTTTTGTTTTAAACCTTATTCAAAAGATTAAACAAAATTCTTTATGTAGTCTGCCAAAATTCTAGCAAAATTCAACTTAAATCTTGGCAGATATACATTTTTAAACATTTTTCTTAAATGTAATGTTTACTTCGATCATTTTCGGAAAGACGCCTCGACATTTTGAATGAAAGCTTCGTGCGTAGAAGAAACAACAACTTAGCATGCGATCATCACCCATTTTGGTTTAGGGGTTATTCACATAGGCATTCAAGGTTAAGGGATGCATTTTTCAGTGGAGAAAAGGGGATTTGAAATTCTTTCTAGAACATTCAAAGGCGAACGAACTTAATTTCTACCACTTGTTGTCAGGGCTGAGTTGTCGTCAGTTCGATCCGTGCCATATACGTGTAGAGTTGAGTTGTCGCTGGAGTATTTTTTCTCGGCGGTGATTGAGAGTGAGGCGGTTAATTATGAAGAAGAGGAATTTTCGCCTTTTCTGATTTGGTTCACTTAGCTTCCGGAGTCAGTTAGAAAGTTATTGAGTTTGAATTCAAAATTCAGTCTGTAACCTTTTACTCGTGCATGTAGTGTGAAAAGGTATAAAAACCGTGTCAGGCCGTAAGGCCGGACACAATTTGAATAAATTTTCAGCAAAGTCGAGTTCCTGAATTTTGGCGGTTTGAAAATTCTTCATCGATGCTACGCTATGATGGGTAAATGTTTCCAAAGAGATCTTTCGTAAAGATTTTTTTTTCATCGTAATTCGGCAAGAGATGTTTGAATAAGTAACGTGGAACTCGTATATGCTTGTAGATGAAACCAATTCTGAACATTTTTCAAGTTAGAGATGCAGCATAATTAACATAAGAAATAAATTTTGCAACTTAAATATCTACATAAAAATTCTTCAAACTAATTTGCAGTATGTACAAAGTATTGACTGGCACCGAACTTCGAATTTTTCTTCAGGGTCGGAAGCAGAGGTTGACAATGTCCTAATAGGTCTCAACTTGAAGTAACAAATACTGTGCTGACTCTGCTGAATGAATGCTGCTTCAGCGAAGAGATCTTCCAGTAAATTCTTATTTTATTTTCCACGCTTCGAACGGAATCTTCTACACAGACTTTCTTCTATTTTACATTAGCAGAACTAATCTGAACTCTCTAAAAACTCTCAATCGTCCTCTAATATCAAACTGTTCTTCAAGGCGATTCAATTTCTGCAAGTTCAAACATAAAAGATCAATCGAACTTTAATATTAAGGTTTCATCATTGATTAACTGTGAATTATGTTTAAATTGATTTCATCAATAGTGGTTACAACTTTATAATTCTATTTCCTTAATTCCTAGCTAAATAATAAGAACGAACTGAAAATAAGACAATAAGTAATATTTCTTGTCACCAAATAAATAATATGAATTAATATAACTATTTTATATAATGAAGCTTCAATGATATATGAAATAGTGTGCTATGTGTTAATAAAAGATTTTTTGTTCAACCGTCAACAATTCCTTCTGTCATCATTTCTAATCCTCGGTGGGTTTATTTGTTATTTCTTTTTCAGATATTTATCATTCTAACTGATAATTTTCATCTCGTCGTAAAGTTAAAGTAATATGAATTTAAGTATCTTTTGATTATTAAATGTTAATCATAATTTATATTGATGTAATTAACAATTAAATAATGTTCTAATTTATCAGTATTCAAATTAAATTTAACTTCTAACGATTTAATAAGATAATTTTTCAGTACTAAGTTCTACATCGCATTTTGATGCTTACCACTATACGAGTACCTCCTGTACTGACGAGCTGGGGTAGGATTTAGAGTAAATATTTATTCGATTTTCTGGCTTATTTTGATAAATTCCGATCCCATAAGCGATTGATATATCAATAATTAAGCATTTTTAAGAATTTCTGTTTGCTCTTTCTCCCACGCCGATCCATCATTACAATAAATAAAGATTTAATTTAAAAAGAAGAACGATAAATCATGCGTCAAGCATAGATTATGTAACACTTTCCAACGCTTCCAAAATAATTTTACAAATCATTACCGTTTAATAAGCTGAAAGATATCATCTAAGTAAACAATTTGGAAAGCGCCTAACATATTTAAAAATGTAATTTCAGGAATTTCCAACATATACAATATTCGGAAAAATATCCGAATAAAAATACTTTTATTCAGCCCTGTATATGATCTATAGATTTGTATTTATACTACATAGGATGCTAAATTTTAGTTCAGTTAGGAAACGCGTAGCACAGTTTAAAATTCTCCTTCTGGAGTTTCTGTCAACAAACGAAAATGTGTTCGCGGACATTTGTGCTGCCCTGTATATGATCTACAGAATTTATACACACCAAGTAATAGACAAAAAGTGAGTTCAATTTAAAATCTCGTTCAACAACTTAAAACGCACTTGAAGGAATTATTGTTAGAAAATTAGAAGATTAGAGAAATTATTAGAGAATTCTTTTGTGTGTCCCTGTAAATGAACGATGACTACTATACACACAATATTCTGTAGTAAGCCTCTTGTAATGCACCTTAGTGATATATATAAATTTCAATGCGTTTAAAATAGTGAAAAATTATTTAATTAAACCGCAAACGATTTTTCTCCATAGACGTAATGTAACGGAATTCTTTTGACTGTCCCTGTAAAGTAACTATAAGTGCTATGCATACCCTATTCCATATTAAGCTTCTTGTTATACACCTTAGTGTCATATATCAATTACAATGTGTTTTAAATTATGTAACATCATTAAAATAAACTGCAAATAATTTTTCCCCATAGACCGTAATGTAACGGAATTCTTTTGTGTGTCCCTGTAAAAAAACTATAAGTGCTACACACTTCAGTTGAAATAGGGAACATGCTATAGATAACGACAATAACATATAAAAATTGCAGGACAATCCGAGCATTTTTACGGGAGTTAGAGCACGGACAGATGGCCAGACAAACCGAAGTCATAAACACTTTTCAACTTGGTTGGAAAGTGTTAATAAATTAATCAATGAAAGAGTTTTAATTAGCAGAAAAACTGTTTTAAACATGTTTTTTAAAATGTATTAGCTGAAGGTAAAGTCTAAATCTGTGAAAGTAGGAGGAGCTTGTTCAAATAAGAAAAGTTAAAACTATTTTTATATTTATTTATTTTTTTTTTTTAATTGTACTGGTTATTTCAGTGTTGTAGTTTTATTTGAAACATAATTTATTATTTATTTAAGTCTGCCAATTGAATTTTTTATCTTCTGTACCAAATGTGTAAATTTCTTTCTATTTTATGGAAATCAGTTTTTAAAATCGAACAAAATATGGGATGTTCTGCTTTCACAGTTTTTATTATAATAGCATTACGTTTGATGCCTGGTGGTACGCGGAAGTTTGAACTTCGATTTAGTGGTACATCGGTCTAAAAGTTTGGGAACCCCTGCTTTATATAATTATGTGTGTGGCAAATATTTAAATGATTAATCTTCCAAAATATATTGGGCCATACAATAGTCACAGAAGAAGAAAATTATACGCAGTAGCATGATATGATTTCACAGAAACATACAGGAAGACATAAGATTCTTTTTAATAATGATTTTATTGCCAAAATAATTACACTTGCTACCAAAAACTGGCATTTTAATACTATCAGTATTATGTACAGCCACACAGCACAGTTTACAATGCAATTAGGGTTACAAATGTTCTATTGGACAGATGTCAATGACAAGATTGGCAAGGTTTAAACCAAGCAGATTCAAACATGGTTTAGACGAACTGTTTTTTTTTCTTCAAAAGAACCAGTTGGTTTTCTTTAGAACAACTGGAATGTAATATTTTCTCATTCTGGTAATTTAAGCATTAAATTATTGGATATAAAATTATTTTACTTTTAATACTTTATACCAGCAATCAATGCAAAACATAGTGAGTGTAGGATGAGAAGTAGCATGTGCTGATGACCATATCTGATGCTCTAAAAAGTTATCTTAAACCATGGTCAACACATATAAACATGTGAAATAAACAAAGCTGAAATACATAAATATATTCAATATTTAGCCTAAAATATTTTCATTTAAAAAAATGCAGATTATTTACAGCAATTTATAACATAAGATTATCATAAAAATTTTGGTAAAGGTATAAAAGAAAATTTTCCTCAAAATTATCCTTTAAGAATTTGATAAAGGATATGTAAGATATGAATTTACACAAATAGACATTCAAACATTTGGTGCCAGTCAGAGTATTTCAATAATATCAGTCTATCTTTTCTCTTACTTGTTGGATCTAATGGACAAAAATGTTAATTTGGAGCTATTACTGAAAAAATAAAATCCCAAAAATTTTTTGAATGAAAAAAAAAGTACTTTAGCAATCTTCCAATACAAACCATTTTGGAAGTATTATTTTTATGATGAATTCGTTTAATACTGAGAAGAATGATTAGGTCAAGAAGAAAAGAATAAAATGTTCAGTGAACTAATTTTCACAGCAAAAAGTTATAGCCAAGGTAAAAAAAAAAAAAAAATCTTTTACTAGTGTGGGTTTCTATAATCAACATCACACAAGAATTGAGATTAGATATTCAAAAAAGAGAAAAAAGTTCAATTTTGTTGAATAAGCATGTGTTACTTTTAACTAAAATATACAGGGTGTTTCTATGATCATGGGATAAACTTGGACGGGTGGTACAGGACATTGTAACAAACAATTTTTTTTATAGGAAAGCAGTGTCGGAAATACATTTATATAGTCAAAAGTACAGGGCGTCTCACTCCAATCCAAAGTTGCATTTTCATTCATAACTTTAACAGGAGTGAAGATACTTTAACGAAATTCACAACAGACTCATCTTTGTATGAATCGTAAGCATATTGTAAGGATTTCGTTAAAATATCTTCACTACTGTTAAATTTATGAACAGAAACGCGACTTTAGATTGGAGTAAGATGCCTTGTATTTTTTACTATATATATGGATTTCCGACCCTGTTTTCTTATACAAAAATTGTTTATTACAGTGTCCTGTACCACCCCTCCAAGTTTGTCCCATGATCGTAGAAACACTCTGTATAACAATATATGCTTAAATGCTCTGTAACAGTCAAGCCCCAATATCTTAAACCTCCGAGGAAAAGAAAAGGCAAGATAAGGTTTGCTTGAGACAAGTTATTTATAAAAAAAAAATAATGTTTAAAAATATACAATTTTATCAATGCTTAATTTAATCATCCAAAAGAAATATGTACTATAACATAGCTTAGAATAAAAGCATGTTAATTAAGTCTGATGGCTGTTTAAATCTGTTAGAGCAAGACAACTTTTTGCAAAACTACTGTGTATTTCACAAGATCAATACTTTCAGTAGAGTCTAAAAGCTGGTGATTTTTTTTTTTTTTTTTTTTTGCTTCTTTTATTGTCACTTTTATTTAGTAACTTGGCAGTTTCAGATAAGTGTCAAGTTACAATACTTCTCTAAGAAGGTGTAAAAGATTTAACTGTTAAGTGCCAAATCATTCTAAGAATTCCTTATGAAAGGCTTTTTTGAATTTAATCAGAAAAGATAATTTAGTATCTTATTAGTGCTCATTTAGTATCTTAGACAGAAAAAGAGAGACATTACAGATGGCAAGGATTTCAAGAAATAATGTTTTGAATAGCTGTAGTAATATAAATTTTATTCTTTTTTTTTTTTTTTTTAGTTTTCAAGGAATTATTGATAAAAGAGATTCATGATATCAAGGTAATCATCATCATCACAAGGTTTAGCTGTGTACAGCAGTTTATTCTTCAAACATAAGACACAGCGGTTACAAATGATGTTTAAATTGTAAATTTTCTACAACTGACTATAATTATTTAAATTTTCAGATGATTATTACTTAATACTTGACAATGTTTATCAACAAATATGCATGTACACGTAATAGGAAATGTTATTTAAAAAAAGGATTTCTGTTGCAATTCCTGTCACACGATAGCTTAAACAGTGACAAGCAGCAAGTTTCAGACCACTACAATGCTAACTGCAGGTGACAAATGGATCCGCATTATGCCAGCATATACTTTACAAATGATTGATTTAAAAAAAAAAAAAAAATTCTGTGACTTCATGATTGCACTATATTATTATAATACGATTCTGTTGAAAAGCAAATTTATATGTAATTTTTTTAATCACATGTTTTTCCCTTCTTGGCCAAATATGAAAGGTATTTTTTGCAAAACTAGTGATACACAATTTTTCTATAAACATGGTTTAAGGAAAAAAAAAAAAAAAAAGAAAAGAAAAGAAAAGAGGAATGAGAGGGGAAAGAAAAACTCACTGAGTAATTTTCTTCTTCTTGACAGCCGAATCCAAACCTTTTTGTATTTGATTTTGGCCCTTTGCTAAATTCTCAAGGGTGATATCTTTCAGTATAACATCGTAAGATTTATCTACACTCACTTGAGCTATTCCAGAACCCATCAATTCTGCTCCAAGAACAGCAACAGTCCTGCAAAAATGAAAAATAAATAAATAACCAACATAATTTTAAAATAACACTTAATAACTTTGAGAAGAACTAGATATAGCCTTGCAATTGATACATAGTTGTCCAATAACATATAAAACCTAGCCTACTGCTGTTAACATGCATGTGTGAAAGCATGTGAAGTTTTTTTTTAGAATTTTCATGTAAACGTTAAAATTTATTCTATGATTTTTAACTATCTTAAAACATTATCAATTTTCTGGAATTATTTTTACACGAGTTGATTTTAGAGAGAGATGCCTTACCAGTTAATGTTCAGTGTGCTCATTTGTGGACAGATGTAAAATCATATTTCTAGCACAGTTTTTCCCTTTAGAATCAACTAATTCCGGTTGGGCTGCAAATTTAAAACTAAAGGATGGATTTTTTAAATTTCTCGCATAACTTACTCAGAATCGTTTATATACTAAAATATATGACAAGTAATAATCAGACATGTGATTGCTAAAATTTGAAATTAGCTGAAAATTGTTTTCCCTTTTATAGTTGGTTGGTTGGTCATCCGATTTCTGTAGAACAAGCATAGTTCATAAAAGCACAGCACATGCAATCAAATCTTAATACATTTACTTTCGAATTAAATCAAAAATAAAATATCTAAAATTATCTGCCACCAGCTAAATGCTGTTAAAAAAATATATACAAAAACAACTTAAAACAATGCGCACATATATTTTTCGGCAAGAAAGAACGATCAATTTAGATTATTTTCGTGCACGCTGTTGTTTCATTTACAGATAAACATAACATGAGTAGCGTTTTGTTGCCATTCCAAGATAACAACATAACTCAAAACCCTTATTCACTTACGGAATTGCAATTGTGAGCGAGCGATCGTTTGTTTCGACCGATCGCTCTCGCTCGCAATCACAAATACTGAAACTAGCGAATGACAAAACGTGTCGCCTTTCCCTTCGTTTCTTATCCCGTGGCGTGGAAGGAGGCATGAAGCATATTCCCGAAGTTGAAAGATGTGGTGGCTTGTGATTGGCTGGCTCAAAATACTGGCTACAGATTGACGATTATTTATGATTGTTTGGATCAAAATTGATGGGCAAAGATGCCTGCCCATCACGTCTGGTGATCACGTGTTTGTAACTGATTTTATACATTTTCACGGACTTCAGATATAATGTAAATAACAGATTAATAGAATTACAATTCGCGAAATTCTGCGAATTAGAAAAAAAGAAAATTCGCTGAATTCAGCGAATTAGGGAAAAAAAAATTCGCTGAAAAATCACATGCCTGAATAATATAGTTCAGTTTTTATTAATTTGGACATTAATGGGTTAATTAAAATATTATTGAAATAAATATTGAAAGATATCAGAATACAATAACATTTCTAGTTACATATTATAAAAGCTATCACTTAAAGTTAATGTGATGGCTGCTTATTTGAAAAGTCTACAGTATGGGAGCAAGAAAGAGGATCCATTTTGCTTTGTTCATCTAAGCATATAGTACCAAAACTGCATTTTAAAAATAATTATAGAAAACAACAATCTACACCTATCAATAAAATAAACTTTATTTTTTACTTGTAGCAGGCTTTTGTTTTTCTTTCAGAGCCTGCAGATTATGAAAAAAAACAATTTAAAATGTCAACTATCAAAGAGATAAACTGTAACATGGATGGCATTTCGCCAGAAACAGACATGGAAATTTAAAAGGTACTGGTTGTTACTAATATTTGTAATAAATTTTATTACTTGTTTATCATTTTATGTGTCCCCTTCTTTGTTCCCCCTCCTTTGTTAAGTTACAAATTTTTAACTTTTATACAGTCTTTGCAACATATAAGCTATATTTAGAAGAACTTTCTCAATACCCTAACAAGTAAAACAATAAAAATTATATTTTTGTTACCAAAACCTACCAAGTTATGATACTTTGAACTTTATGAATTTTCAGCATTTTTTGGCATTAAAAATGGAAAAATATGTTTTTAGAGCTAGAAAACGTTGAAAATTCATAAAATTCAAGATACTTTGGTAAACTGCTGAAAATCCATAAAATACAAAATAACTTTTAAAAAAATAACTATTCTGATATAAATTGATTTCTCTATGCTGAAAGAGAACATTCGAAACATTTTTGCAATTGGAACTATACTTCTAAAACTAAACTGTTTTGGTCAATGATAAGAGACACCTTTGTATATCAAATATAACATTGCATACAGGACAGTATTTTTAACATGTAAATTATGAATATAAGGTTACAAATAACACTTCTTACTTAGGTTCTTTGGATGGAGCTCCAAAACGATTCTTTTTACAGAGCGTCTGGCCATTGTACAAACCAATTAATGCTTTTGAGTGAGTTGTCATGGCTAATGAACCAAATGCCTCGCATTCAGCAGCATAACCTGCAGCAACGCTCTTTTCTAGACCAGTCGGAACAACCTGTTAGAGATAAAAAAGAAAAATTATGAGATAAGATTGCTAGCTTTAAATTATGTATTAACCAGTGTGTGATATATACACAGTGTCCCAAAAAGGTCGAAAATTAATTCTTTGTCTGTTTAAAATAAGTTGGCCATGTAAATTGCAAAAGTGTTTAAAATAAGGTAGAAAATAAGATTATGCTAATATAGTCCTACAATTAATTTTCAAAAAGTTATGCTTTTTAAATTATTATATGACCACCTTAGACAAAATTGGTCAATTATAATTTTTCTCCTTTTACGCGTAGGGGTGCACAACCTTTTTAAGCGAAGGGCCACTTACAAAAATGACCGGGTTGTCGAGGGCCCCCATCAGAAATTTTTTTTTTTTTGGGGGTGGGGGGGATCAGATTAAAAAAACAAATTTCGAAAGGGTAGATTTAGCCCCCCTCTCCCTCCCCCCCCAGGTTCCTTCCTTCCAGTCAACGTATTCAGTTCTGTTGGCAATGATATATCAACAGTTTACGTTTGTATTTATACAAGAAATATAGCTAAGATTATTTTCAAAGAGTGAAAATACTCCTTGACTTTATTTGAAGGAATAAATTTAGCTTTAAAGATTGCCAGTGCCGGAAAAAAAATTCTGCTTTCATGAATGAAGGCGGAGAGGAGGAGAAACATATATTATTCTAAATTGCACTTCTTAACATATTCAGTCATAAAATGTGGATATCAAAGGGGTGCACAACATTTATAAGAGGAGGGGCAGTCACAAAAATGACTGGATTGTCGAGAGCCAACATCCATAGGATGAACAAAATTTTGTTTCGGGCAAGTGGGGGGGGGGGGGGGGGGGGAGGTCCGGCCTAAAAGTTCATAAAAATGCTAATTTTAAAAGGACGGTTGGCTCCCTATACTCAACCACCTCCTTAGTCAGCATAACCCAATTCAATTGGAAAGGATGGAAAAAAAACTTGCATTTTTTTTCATGCACGATATTGACAATATTCATAGTTCTTTCCTAGTGATTGACGAAATTCACGATTATTACGCACACGTTCGGCGAAGTTTGCGATTTATACGCACCCGATTGACAAAATTCGAGATTTTTACGGGCCCGATCGGCAAAATTCGTGATTTTTAAGCGTCTGATCGGTAAAATTTACAATTTACATGGACCCGATCGGCAAAATTCGTGATTTTTATACAGACGATCGGCGAAATTTACAAATTACACGCACCCGATCGGCAAAATTCGCATTTTTATGGGCCCGATCGGCAAAATTTGTGATTTTTACGCATACGATCGACAAAATTTATGAATTATATGCACCTGATCGGCAAAATTCGCGATTTATATGCACCATATCGGCAGAATTCGTGATTTCTACGGGCCTGATCAGCAAAATTCACAATTTTTACGGGCCTGATCGACAAAATTCGCGATTTTAACGGGCCCGATCGGCAAAATTTGCGATTTTAACAGGCCCGATCGGCAAAATTCACGATTTTAATGGGCCCGATCGGCAAAATTCTCGATTTTAACGGGTCCAATCGGCAAAATTCGTGATTTTACGGGCCCGATCGGCAAAATTTGTGATTTTTACACGTACGATCGACAAAATTTATGATTTATACGCACCTGATCGTCAAAATCTGCGAATTTTACGCGTCTGATCAGCAAAATTTACAATTTACATGCACCTGATCGAAAAAATTCGCGATTTATATGCACCCAATCGACAAAATTCGCGATTTATATGCACCCGATCGACAAAATTCGCGATTTTAACGGGCCCAATCGGCAAAATTCGCGATTTTATGCACCCGATCGACAAAATTTGCGATTTATATGCACCTCATCGGCAAAATTCTCGATTTATACGCACCCTATCAGCAGAATTCGCGATTTTTACGCATACGATCGACGAAATTTATGATTTATATGCACCTGATCGGGAAAATTCGCAATTTATACACACCCTATCGGCAGAATTCGCGATTTTAACGGGCCCAATCGGCAAAATTCACGATTTTACGGGCCCGATCGGCAAAATTCGTGATTTTTACGCATACTATCGACGAAATTTACGATTTATACGCACCTGATCGGCAAAATTCTTGATTTATACGCACCCTATCGGCAGAATTCGCGATTTTTACGGGCCCGATCGACAAAATTCCCGATTTTTACGCAGGCGATCGGCAAAATTCACGATTGTTATGCAGGCGATTGGTAAAATTCACAATTTTTACGCAGGCGACCGGCGAAATTTACAATTTATATGCACCCGATCGGCAAAATTCGCAATTTATATGCACTCGCTCGGCAAAATTTGCAATTTTTACGCACCCGATGGCCGAAATTTGGCAAAATTCGCGATTTCTACGCACCTGATCGGCGAAATTCGTGATTTTTTCGCGTCCGATCGGCAAAATTGATCCGCGGGGCACAGGTTGTGCACCCCTATTTTACGATAACAAGATTATTAGAAAAAAAGACTGCATTATCTAAATCTTAAAAGTTGAATGAAAACTAAAAGCTTAATTAAAAATTGATCATTGTTAATGGGGACCATATATCAAATTAATATAAATTTGTGAGATTACATAAGAGGAAACACAGATGATGATAATACATATGTAGTTGCCCTGAAATGAAAAGTAACTGATGCTTACAGCATTAATGGCAAAATATTTACAGAAGCATTATTAGAAGAACTGAGTTATGTACTGCATTTGAGAGAAAATACAAAGTGATTCATTCGTAATAGGCCCTGAATATTCTTGAATAACTCTCACTAGGACGAAGCAATATGAACCAAAAATATACGCTACATACTTAGAAGTATATGTAATCGAGGGCATTACATGCGATGCTGGAAGTGAGCTCAGTATTCTGCCAGACACATTTAGAGATGCATCTCTCCATGTTCTCCAAATCACACGCTTTGAGCTCCTGAATGGCAGTGACACAAATACACATGCAAGTTTGCTCTTTTTGCAGCTCTCTGACATGTTGCATAAGACTTCCCAGTCTCCTGGGAAAGATTATTCCGGTATTCATGTAATGTTCGCAGTTTACTTTGTGAAAGAATTTGCTTGACGAAGTGTGTAAGTAACAAGTCGTCTGCCAAAAAGCACGTGCTCTGATTATGTAGAGTTTGGAGGTTGCTGATTTCTCGGTTGGCGCGCGTCGTTCCTTGGCTTGCGTAAAAAAAATCGCCAAATCGGGAAGCTCGCTTATTCGAGGATTCTGCCACTTCTTGCTAGCTCTGTACATGTGACACTCATAACAAAGTTTTTTTTTAATACTACACTGACTTGTATTTATATTTCATTATGAAAATAGCAGTGCATCTTGAGTCGAACATACTTTGAACTTTAGTTATAAATATAAGATTACACGCCCCCCCCCTTCCCCCAGTGTACCCGTATATAAAAAATAAATACAAGTTGGTATATACATATAAATATGCCTAAAACAAAATTCGGTACATTTTAAGCAAAAATTATAGATTTTATAAGCATTTACAGTTTTGTGATGCTGTGATGAAAGAGGCATAGAATCTAAGAACAACAAACAGCAACAATTAAGAAAAATTAGCTCCTAGCTCTTCGGAAGGTGGGAGGGGCAAAAAAGTATACAATATTTGTAGCCTATCAGGTTTCGCAAGGCACAGCTAGCTTGCATACTCCAAAAATGCAACAATAAGCAAATAATTTTTTTATCTGAATTATATTTAAATATGTAAAATGTATACACAAAAAATAATTTCACAGTTAAAATAGATAACTAATGTTGCAACAAGAACTGAACCAAATTTTATTGAAAAATATACTGTAATGAAAAAATATATATAAAGGAAAATGCAAGCTGCCATGTCCCCACCTTGACCTGAAAAGACTTATTAAAGGATACATATGGTAATAGCTCGACTAGACTCAACATATCATCCATCAACGGCTGGAACACATCAGTCTGAATCTGTTTCATAACTCAGTATAAAAAATCTTGAATTGGCAGTCCATTATCCATTTGCATCATATTTATTCCGGTATACAGGAGTTCTGTCATTGATGGACTCCCAAAAAACATGCTTTCCCATACAGGACTTTAGAGGCGATTCTTCATGTATATCCAGACTTCATATATATATATATATATATATATATATATATATATATATATATATATATATATATATATATATCTCCTGTGTTCATCATGGAGTTTGGCTTGTCTCTTGTTGCGATTCCAAAGAACGTATATAAAGTTTACATAATGAAATATGAAATCATATGTATAACAGTTATTATAAAATAATTTAGCTGTAAATTTAAATATCTGTTTCTTAAAAAAAATCTCTATTTATAGAAATCTTATAAAAGCTATTTTTCTGTCGACAGGCAAAAGAACGCAAATAAAAACATCCATTACTCTATGAAAAACACAACAACCGATATCGAATGTTTAATCGAATAAGGTTGCGTCCAAGTCGATATTTTTTCTAAACAATTGCAAAAAAAAAAAAAATGATTTGTTTAAAATTTAATGCCATATTAATCCTTTCACAAAATTCTAACATGACTTAAGACTTTTTCCCAATATTTACAATTTACATTGTTATCTATTCATTTCTGTTTTGTCAATTGCCATCACTACCATCACTACCGCACCGTCCTAGAATGTAGCGAATAGCCAACCAACTTCGAAGAGGTAAGTTCGAAGAGGCAAATAAACAACGGTTAGTTGTACCTTGGGAACATTTCCGTTCTCTGTACCCCCCGCCAACTTGGATATTTTTTTCGCCAATCTTGGCGAAAGCAGGGAGCTGGCGCCATCTAGTATTTTTATTGCAAAAAACAACATTTTTGGTTTGCGATTTTTTTTTCCGCCGTAATGCATGCATTAACACTGGAACATGAATGGAAATAGATAATTTTTACCTATTTTCTTCCAAAAGTTCCAGAGATCATGCATGCACTATGGCGAAAAAAAAAAATCTCAAACCAAAAACATCGTTTTATCAATAAAAATGGTTTTTCCAGCGCGAGGGTCTCTACACGCAACTGCTAATACTTTTCATAAAAAAATTAACAAACCTTTTGATTTCCTTCCACAGCTGAAAAAAAAGGAAATTAATCCTATTTCATAAGGTCTGAGAAAACTCGACCTGCTCTGAAATAATAATAATAAAATCATTTTCGTCACCGACCCAATGTAATATTAGGAATATTTTTTTTTTCTTTTTCTAAAATAATAATATAGTTTTGAAATGTATGTGCTTTAAATTTAGAAAATAAAAATTTAAGAAATGTATGCTAACTTAAAATTGAAAATTATCTGCACTAAACGAGATATATATTAAAAATAAAAAGATCCTATTAAAATTCTGAACTGAAGTTTGTTAATCTTCTTGAATAAAGAATTATTTTTTGTTTAAAAAAAAGAAAAAAAAACATCATTACATTAAAAAAAAAAAATCCCGTCTGATACACGTGCTGTCAAAATTTTTGCCGGACACATGTGTTGCACAATTAAAAAGTTTGATTTAAACCAAGTAAAAAAAAGAAAAGAAAATATAATTATATCTAAGCTAAAAATTTAAACGTTAATCTCAGATTTTAAAAAAAAATGAACATTAATCATATGAATTAGAAAATATAAAAATGCAGATATACCTAAGATCGGTACAGCCTATTATGAACAGGCGACTAGACTCTGGCCGTCCACATTACGCAAGTCTTCTCTGATTGGCCAGAAGCTGGATGAGCATCTGGGGAGAAAACGACTTCTAACAGTAGAACTTAGAAAAAATTCGGGATCCCTTTCACCAGTAGAGAAAAAGAGGAAATAGTAATACGTTATTTGTGTAGCTTTCACTTTTCGCTTGCATTTATTATTCAGAATTTATTATTAATCATTAAAATTATAAATATAGAATGTTGAATTTTATAATTTAAACAAAGAAAACACCGAATTTGCAAAAAATGAGTTATTTTCAAAAGGAAATAAATAATAATAAAAAAACCATAGCAATGGCTGTTATTTATATAAAAATCTTTGTTATATAAATCTGTAAAAAATATTTTTATGGCTTCATATTTTAATATTATAATATATTTTTTAACAGACTTAAAATAAAAAGAAAAGTAGATTTGTCAATTCTGCAATATATTTATATATATATTTATTCGACAATAAATATTACATATAAATATATTTGGAAGTTATCTGTGTCTCTTCACGAAATACTGATTCTTTACTTCCCCTCAGAAGGCTTTTCTTTAGAGTATTCATTTTAATGAATGATTTACCTTTTTTCCTGTTTACCTATCCTTTACTGTTGTAACATTTGTTAAAATAGACCAACTGTCGTAAATGTTGAATATTTTGTCAAGATTAACACCAGCCGTTTAAAAATAATCATCGTATCCTATCCTACTTTTTTTTTTTTTTTTTTTTTTTTTTTGTAAGCTCATTTTAAATTTTCCAGTTAATAGATGGTTAGTTGGTTATTTTTTACGACCGATTCCCTGCACTAGGGATATAGACCAGCGGGGGGTCTTTCTAACCCGTATTTACTCAAGGTTCGAAGAAAAACTCCGAACGGTTAGGCAGACGAGCGCGACAGGGGTTTGAACCTAGCACCTCCCGTCTGCCAGCTATGAGAGCAGAACCTCTCAGCAGTCACTGGTGGAGCTCTAGTTAATAGAATTCGATAAATTTTGAACTTTTAAAAATTTGAATATTTTATAATACCTTTTTGACATATTACTAAATGATTTTCTGAAGGAGGTATGAGATAATAATCTTTTTAACGAAAACGCTTGTCATTGTTCGTAGGGGAAAAGGAAGGGAGGAATCGGGGTACAATTTAATTTGGGAAAAATTATGAAAATATTAATCTTCCAATTTGATTTATTGCTGCCATTTCACATTAAAAGAAATTTCCCTTGCAGAGTTGCAGTTGCAATCTTTAAAGCTCTTTTTCTCTTTCAGAATATGATTTTTCAATGTATAACTATGATCAAAATGCTAAAACTTCGACATGCATTTTTCAAAAATTCATGAATCAATCTTTTTTAATGGACAATCCATATGGTTGATTTAATAAAATCATGTATTTTACCAAGAAAAAAAAAAAAAAAAAGGACAAAATAGTCATTTTTACATTTGTCATGACATTTTATTTCATTTTTTAACTAATTAATTAGTTGGAAATCTGGTCCTTACAGTTATAGAATACATGTGAAGAAAATTGTGAAAAATAAAAAGAGTGGTGCAAGAAATTCAAAATTGTAATAGAAGTGTGGTTTTAAAATTTTCTTCTTTTTTTTTTTTTTTCGAATTCTTATTATACGAATTGAATTTTTCTTTAGTTAAATCATTTTTCCTTCATAAAACCATTTAATAATAAGTAAAAAAAAAGTATATATAAAAAAAAAATAATATATCAAATAATCAAATAGTCTATCAAAAAATCAAATCAGAAGGTTCCAGGATTCCTTTAACTGGAAATTTTGAAATGTGCTAAAAAAAAAAAAGAAAGAAAGACAGAGGTTATTTATGATTATTAGTTTAAAAAATTTTTTAAAAAATATTAAAATTTTCGACAAATGACATATTTTGACAAGGTAAATAATTCATTTATAAATCTTACCCATAAGATTAAAGGAAAAAAAAAGAAGAAGAACAAGAAAGAAAGAATGAAAAAAAATCAGTATTCTGTGAACAGACACTGATAATTTTCGAATTTATTTATATATCATATTTATTGATGAATAAATATATTTTACAAATTCAATATTTTCTTTGTTAAAATTATAAAATTCAACATTCTGGATATGAGAATGTTCCAACCACGAAGCAAAAGAAAGAAAATTTAAAAGTATCTGAGCTTACTAGCAGTTATACGTAATGTATTTGATGTTTGTCACAACAGCAACGAAAGAGAAGCCATTCTTTTCAGCTCCGGCCAATCAGAGAAGACTTGCGTAATGTGGACGGCCAGAGTTTAGCCGCCTGTCTATTATCAGCTTGTTGAAAATTTTGTCTAGGGTAGGGGGCACTGCTTGTTAAATTTCATGGATAAGGGAAAAATCGAGGCTGACGAAAAAAAATATCATCAACGCTCTGTATTTCAGGTATTTATTTTGGCGTGCTTATCACTTTATTGGCGAAATTATTTTTACCTTTTAGATTCTAGGATTTCTTTGACAAACCATATCAATGTTTCCTCCTCTACCCCCCCCTTTTTTTTTTACCCACATTTCCCATGTGTGTACTACCTTAAATTTTAAATAAATGTAAATATATATGGTTAAAATTTCATATTTCGTAAAATTTTTAATTAGTTGATCTACAGAACTGTTATAAAAAAAATTAGTAGGTTTTAATAATTAACTAAATCATATTTGTATTTTAGTGTATTTTCTAAGCATTTATAGAGTTTTATTATGATGTCTCATATTTTATAAATATGTTGGGAGACTTAATCAAATGTTTTAAATAATTAATTAGTTTGATTTTATTTTTAAATCGGAAATTAATTATTTTAATCGAAATTTTAAAAATTTACTTTAGTTAAAAGAATGTTATTATCCTCTTACAGCTACAGTCGCCGAGTGGCAGGGGCATGTGCATTGCAAAAAGGGCGTGGTATTCCAGTGGAGTATTCAAGGGGGATGATGTGCCTGCAACTCCCCCCCTCAAAAAAATATATATATACATATATATATATGAAGTTTACTTACGAATTTTTTTCAAAATATAAGATAACTTGCTAAGATGAAATAAAACCCGGAAACATATTCCGTTTAAGACAGGTTTTTATCTTAGTGCGTTATTTCCCTGAGACCACGAAATTTCCCATTTCAACCTAGCTTCCGTTATGCACAGGTTCCATTAATAATAATGTTTTATTGTATAAAACATGATATATGCTGATTAAATCTGCATTATAATTTTTTTTTAGCTTAAAAACCTGTGTTATTTTATTTCAATAACATTTCAAAATATTGGCGAAAAAGGTTGCTTTATGTTTATGTAACTTTTTGACTAAAAATAAGCTTTATTTCTATTAAAACACCCCAGAAGTCTGACTGAGTGATTCTGAATCTCGAACACACAAAAAGTTCAACAATTTAAAGATAATTCAGAAAATGCTGTCAAATTCAGCAGTTTAAGCCGATTTCGCGACGTGACCGTCTTGGAAAAGTCATCCTCAGGAAGCGGTCGACTGCAGTGCCAAATGTATCCCATTTATGTGAAAAATGAAAAACCTTATTCAAGTCTTAGGTACTGCAAAGGTAATAAATAACATATACGCTTCAAAAAGTGTTCTGAGAATGTCTGTGGGCTGAGACATGAGAACTAACTTTAAATTGCTATTTACTATTTATTGACAAATTACTTTTTAGCAGATAATTTTCAGTATTTTGTTAAATAAATGATCAAACCTTTTTGTCGCAGAAAGATTAGGGGTTGGGGGGGGGGGGGGGGGGAGAGGGCTCAAGGTTGCTCTCTCTGTACATTATGAATTAAGGTTCTTCTGAAATCCAAGCTTCGTACTGTCCTTGAAAGTCCTTAAATTCTTCAAAAGTAGTTTTTGGTCCTTAAAATTTCTTATTTGTGTGTAAAATCTGCAAAATTACTCCAATTTTACTCTCTTATTATTTCTTAATATCAGGGATGAGCAGGGCTTTACAAATTTGATAAAATGTGGTAGCCAGAAAAAAAAAATTATACCCATCCCCACCTCTGCCAAAATTTATTTTAAAAACAAACAAACGTTTTTTATGTGTTAACTGAAAAAATAAAAAATAATAATAATAACAAGCATAGTTTAAAATTGTTAATTTAGAATACTAAACTACACTAGTACTAAACTAGTATTATGTTGTATTCTCAACATTTTAATTCAGTTTTATAGATTTACTTCAAAATAATTACTTAAAATAACTTATATATTGTAATTTTAATAAATGAACGCGATAGATTAATTAGTTTTAATTCTGGACACAAAAATCTGATTTGAAACTTACGAAAACATTTTTTTACCATTGTATCCCATTTCAGATGCCACAGAGGCTCGATTGACACTATTTCTTACTGTTTTATTGAATCCCCCCCCCCCCCTCCCACATTCATATCGTGTGACATGTTAGTTAGCTGGGACAGAAAAGAATGGTGTTTTCTGTGCATGAGATGGAAAATGCCTTTTAAACTTGGTTCTTCCATTCATTAAAAGTACGAGAGAAGAGAAAAATTACTGTTGGCCGCACACGAGTAAGCGATGAGAGAAAAAATACAGTTCTTCTCATTTTTAAAGGCAATTTTTGTGGTAAAAAGGAAGCCAGATTAAATAATTTGAACGCCAGATAAAAAAACATGGGCGACCTGGCGACCGCATTTGTCAAACCCTGGGGATAATACTCTTCTGCGTTTCAGTAAATTTCTGACCATAAAAAAAAAATCATCTAAATTTCACCTTTTTCGAAATTTTGCTTTTTCTTTTTGCTCTCACTCCCCCATCCCGAAGTAGAGTCCTGCATGGGTCGGGCTGTACCCGACCCGAACCCGTAAATTACATTTGAAGTGAACCCAACCCAAACACGACAAAAAAAAAAAAAAATTACTCGATTCGAATCCGCAAAAATAGTTTCGGGGACCCGCAACCCGACCCTAGCCTGCAAAAATAATTTTCGGCGACCCGCACCCCGACCCGAATATTTAAACCCTCAATTCTACCCGAACTCGCAATGAAAGGACAGTAAATTATGTTTTAATGCTATTATGAAAAGTAATCTACGATTATATTTCTAATACTAATTTTATATAGAAAAATGTACAAATCTATATTCTTATAATATTCAAATATCGTAAAACTTCTGAATAGCAGGATTGTTTAATACTGCATCGGGGTCGTGTTGTCCTTTAATATTATTTTCAAATCATGAAGACTCTAATTTTATTTTTGCTTTTCGGGTTAACCCTAGAATAATTCTTGCAGTTCATATTTAGGTTTATTGCAAGTCTGATTGTTGAGATTTTCTAAAAACTTAGCTTTTAGCCTCTGCCTCCCCGCCCCTCTTACAATTGCATAAAATTTAAAGTCTTTAAAACTCTTTAAATTTTTGTGCTATTTGTAAATCCACCTCCCCCCCCCCTTCCCAAAAAAAAAAAAAAAAAAAAAACTGCCCTTTTCTTGAATTTCCTCACCCCTCCTCCATGCTCACAAAGTTTAAAATCTTTAAAAATCTTCTTTTTAGGTAGATTTCTTAAGAAATACTACCTATTACATTCTCACCTAAGTTGGAATTTTTGAAAAAAATTTGCAGATCTACGCCGATTATGACTCCCAGAACCTAAAACCACCCCCAGTTCAAAACTTTATATCTATCTATCTATCTATCTATCTATCTATCTATCTGTGTCACTTTTTTATGGACACGATAACTGCAATAATTCTGCACAGATCTCTTCGAAACTGATACATAAAATCAAGTGGCATAAAATCTCGGTCAAGTTCGTTAATGGGCAAAATCGAACCAAGGGGAGGAGGATGGGGGGGGGGGGCTTTTTGTGAAAACAGAAAAAAACCCATAATTTCTTAATTATGATACGTATTGAATCCGTTTAAAGTTATTATTACTTCTAGGAGAAGGGCCAAAAATGTATGTATGACAGATTTTTGGCCCCAGGTATGACAGAATGGCCCCAAGGAGGGGGGGGGGAAAGGGTGTTTTAGAAGAAAAGAATTCATAACTTCGTCCATTCACAAGATATCAAATCCGCTTAAATTTATTATAAATCCTCTTAATATTATCTAAAGCTTTTATATTGACAAGTTTTTTATAGGAACAACCGTAATAGCAAAAAAAAAAAAAAAATTAAAAAAAAAAAATCTCTGCTGGCTACGCCTGCAAACAAGTTATTTTTCGAAGTAGGCGGTTCCAACTCTCGCATCTTTTCGAAACTGATACATAAAATCAAGGGGCATAAAATCTTGGTCAAGTTCGTTAATGGGCAAAATCGAACCAGGGGGGGGGGAGGATGGGGAGGGGCTTTTTGTAAAAACAGAAAAAAACCCATAATTTCTTAATTATGATACGTATCGAATCCGTTTAAAGTTATTACTTCTAGGAGAAGGGCCAAAAATTTATGCATGACAGATTTTTGATATAATTAAAAATTGCCCCAAGGGGGGGGGAAGAAAGGGGGGTTTTAGAAGAAAAAATTCATAACTTCGTCAATTCCCAAGATTTCAAATCCGCTTAAATTTATTATAAATCCTCTTAATATTAACTAAAACTTTTATATTGACAAGTTTTATATAGAACCAACTGTTATAGCAAAAAAAAAAAAAAAAAAAAAAAAAAAAATCCCTGCTGGCTCCGCTTGCAAACAAGTTAGGTTTCGAAGTAGGCGGTTCCAACTGCCGCATCATGGCAAAAAGGTCATTTCTTCCGCAATTCCCAACAAACAGGCGCCCCACGGTCTGCGTCTTTGAAATCTACCTGTGCCTGTAGGCCGAGCCGTCGGGATTTTTTTTTAATGCTGTGTTTGTTATTTATATATTTAAGACAAAAAGCGCATTCTATCAAATGCACACTCTATTTTCAACACGAAAATCGTCTCTTTGCGTGTGCTTCAACGTTTTTTTTTTTAAGTCTTCTGTTCTCAGAAACGGGACACCTGATCGATTATCCCTCACCTATTTAGACTAGGGGGATTGAAAAGGGTTGATTAAAAACGGATAAAGTGTTACCATTGCATTGAAAACATAAACCTTGTAATATATTTTTTCTCTGATGTTGAAAGCTAGAGATTTTTGTTACAGAACGCATGTTTTCACTACTAAATATGTATATTTTTTCACAAAATTTTAAAGAGAGCTTGGATACAGTTATATTTCTAACCGAATGAAATGCCAGAAAGTTCGGAAGATGAGAACTATTTTTTTTTTTCAATTCCTACTATTAGTTCACACTCTCTGTATATTTATATATCTTGTTCAAATTTTCAATCGTTAATAAAATACTTTTTATTTATCCACTCAAGTTCAAATACATTTTCTTAAACTTGTAGTGGATGACACTGGATGTTAATACAGTTTTTTAAAATATTAATTCATTAATTAAATTTAATTTCTATTTTGACACTTAATATTGTGATTCTTCCATATGTATACACATATTTATATTAATTGTAATTATTTAATAAAAACTAACTAAAATAAAGAATTTTTTATAATCAATTATTTATTGTTAGAATTAAATAATAAATAGAGCAGAAAATAATTAGAGTTTCAAAGACTTTTAAATTTTGCATACAGCGTGAGGGGGGGGGGGGGGGGGAGGGGTGCAAAAAGAAGGAAGTAAACATTTAAAAAGAAGGAATTTAGATAAATTAAAAAAATATATATATATATGGTCAATTATTATTACAATAAAGTAACAAATAAAGCAGAAATGTTTGAGGATAAAAAAAGGGGGAAGTAACATTTCGGGAGAGTGGAATTTAGATACATTATTACTTGAAAAATCTTAAATTCACTGAAATTAAGGATGGATTTTATCCCTGATTAAGAAGTAATAGGAGAGTAAATAAAATTAAGGATTTGTATATTTTGCATAAAAATGACTTTCAGGGGCCAAAAATTACTTTTGTAAAATTTAAAATCTCTCATGTACCGTATGCAACTTGGAGTTCAAATTCTTAAGATTTTGAGGGGAGGGGGGGAGGTTTGAATGAGGATACAACAATTTTGGATTGGGAGGGGGGGGGAATTTAAATGATTAATTATAATCAACCATTCTATAAATATTTAACAATTAAATAACAAATAAAATAAAGTAAGCAGAAAAAAAATTACAGAACAAGAGGGAAAAATTCTACCTTACGGCAGAATATAGATTGGCCACCCACGGCTTTTATCGTTGAGATTTTTTCAGCCAAGTCCAACTCGTCAAAAAAAGTGTTTGTTAGCATAAGCCAGCTTCTCCACTTTAGAATTTAGTTAGCGCTCTAAGATTTTTTGTGAGCTGGCGGAATATATTAGGCACGAGCACACCAAGTTTTAAAAGGATTCGGTGACCAGAAGTATTTTTAATAACTATAATAGTAAAAAGACGTGGCTTCAATGGGCTGAGACGTGGCGAGGTAGCTGTTGTTTACAAATGTGCTGGCTTAATGACACCCTTTAAATTATTTTTAATCATTCAAGGCATTTTAGCACTTAATAGATAACCTAAAAAAGATAATGAAAAGTTCTATGATAGCAGCTTTTATGATGGATAAAGCTAAGAGAAGTTGTTTAACAAATGATGAGTTAGCATTAATTGACGGGATCTTGGGGAGCGGTGGGGGGAAGGGAGGGGGAGCTATACAAAACACAAGTGCTCTACGAGACCTTTAAAATGAATCCTCACTTGAAATTGAGAGATAGGACTTTAAAAGGGATCCCCCTTTTCGCCCCTCTGACGGGCCCCCTCGAGAGATACCTGAAAACCGAGGGAGCCAAAAGAAGAGGGGGGAATACCTTTAGGCAGTTTACAGCTAATTTTGGTAAAATTTTGGAGCTGACCGGTCCATAGGAACAGAGAAAAATGGGAAAAACTAAAATAACTATGAAAAATTGAAAAAAATAAATAAGAAAAGTGCTCCTGACAGGAGACGGGAGAGAAGGAGGGGGAGAGTAAAACCAGACAAAAGTGCTTGATGAGATCAAACTTTTTATATGTTACATGACGGGGTTTGAGCACCGTGAATGTCTCCACCGTGAGGGGGGGGGGTAACTCCGGTCCTATGGGATATAGGGCCTCGGGACCCTCTTAGAAATGTCGGCCTCGACGATTTTAATTTCGTTGGATCTTTTAGAAGAGGCCTACGCCCTCTGTGGGGCTTAAAGGGGCTGAGAAAGATGGGAAAAACTAAAATTTAGAAAGAGTTGAAACAGAGAAATATGCTTCTTAAGGGAGGGGGCGAGTGAGAGGCGGAGAGTAGGACCAGACCATAGTGCTTGACGAGATCTATCAATTGTTGATATGTTACATGAAGGGGTTTACATGAGGGAGGAACACCAAAAAGGTCTACTGAACCTTTCCCCCCAGGAACTTACAAGAACTTATCCCCCCCCCCCCCCAGAGGTAACTTCATTACTATTGGAGATAGGGCCACGGGTCCCCTTAGAAATGTCCGCCACGACGGGTTTAACTTTGTTGGATCCTTTATATTATTGTTTAAATGGGGTCTGCGCCCGCTGTATGGCAATTAGGTACTGAGAAAGGAAATACAAGCCGAAGTATCGGCATAATACAGAGAGACAATTTGATTTTTAATATCGTCAGTAACAACCATTTGCGTATAGCTATGCATAAAGGGTGTCCTCCTTTATATATGGAGTGGCTGTGACTTTTCATAAACATGAATTTTACTGTAAACTGAAAGTATTAGCCCTGTGTGTGGCTTTTTAAAAAAAAAAAAAAAAAAAAAAAAAAAATTACCGTACTTTCGTGTTATAGCGGCTCCTACAATTATGATTATACCAAGGTTGCAGTTATGATATTTCGCCAAGATCATCGCAAAGCTTATATAGGCATCCTATATATGCATATATATATTCCAAACACTAATATATGTGCCATATACGTCATTATACACATATTATTTATGTCTTATATGTCGCTTGGCAGTTCATCCTTGGAAGCCGCTATAACACGAAAGTACCAAATTTACAATATCTATCTATCTTCTATATTATAAAGGACAAACGTGTCCGTGCGTAACGCTGACGTCATTTTGCGAATGGCAACAGCTGACGATGAAATTTTGTCTTTGAGATTTTTGCTACTGCAATTTTTTTTATTTCTAAACATCGCACATTTTCAATTTTTACACCGTTAGATAGGGGAAAAAATCTACATTCAAATGCAATTTGTATGAAAACTGTATCACGATTTACTCATTTATTATAGCATTTAAATTAAATTTCAAGCACGATTTTTTTTTAAATCTCTATCGCTTGCAGACGATTACAAAATATTAATCCGTTTGTGTTTTAAATAATATAAATAGTCCAGCATTTGTTTCGATCTAATATTCCATAACGAAGTTAAAATTTCATTAAGCAATAAATAAAATACTACATATAAAACACAAATTTAACAAACATCTAATCGAAATAAACGCTTAAAACCACCGAAATTATCAGAATAAGAAAATCTGTTGTATATAAAGAAATTTTCAGCGATTTCTTCGACAATTTCAAAAATATATAATTGACATTATTTCATATAAAAATGCTCTTTGGTGTTGTTAGGGGACAATCTAAATATATATATATATATATATATATATTAAATGTAAAAAATCTATTAGAGTTTTTAATTTAAAAAAATGGTTTTTACCTATATCCTTTAATCCCGGGAAGCCCGGGTGTTGGATGCCCTTGTATTAATGAAAACAGAAACAAAAATATTTCATGCTTGGTGGCTGCTATAACACGAAAGAACGAAAGTACCAAAATTCTTCTTTATTTTTCATATCTGATAATTTGCATCTATCCTTTTTTGTAATTTTAAAATTTTTGTAACGATTTTATGCATTTCTATTGCCTATTCAAAGAAAAATTCTTCTAAAGTTACAGAATTTCGTTAAAAACGGTAAAAATAGTAAAATGCGGACATCGTTTGGTCCATTCTCGACCGAAAGCAACAGCCGTTATCATTATCTTTTTCCGCGTGAAGGTTTCGTTATGGTACTTCATTGTAAAATTTGGTAATTTTTGAAATTCATTATTTGAAAAACGGCATAATCATTCGATTTTAAATTTATATCAAGAAAAATACAATTTTTTTCCTTTCTAACGCAGTTTGTCTAATAATTTTGTGATAAATACTTTTTGAGTTATTAATTTTTTCAGTAACTTCAAATGTTTCATTTTCCGAGATTAACCTGTGGCAACGATGGATTGCTGTGACTTTTCATAAACATGAACAAGTGGGAAATTGTACGTCAAACGTTACAAACGAGGTGCGTTCGTACGCACGTTTTAGAATTAAATTCATGATATCCCGTGCGTAGAACGGGTTAAACAGCTAGTTAAGTATATATTTTATGACACTGTTCATACAAATATCTTAACTAGTTATATAAATATTCAGATATATATGTATCAGCTAGTTATATAAATATTCAGATCTTGGTGATTTTTAATTCTGTGAAATGAATTATATCGTCTGCAGATTAATTTCTGTATTAAAATAAGTATCTCGGTCGCTTGACGATTAAACTTCGGAAGCTCCTATAACAAAAAAGCACCGATTTAAAAAAAAAAAATTCAAATTTCTTAATAAATATTTTTATTAATATCTCCTAAAGTTTTGATTCGATTTTAATAAAATTTGAAATGTCTCGACAAAATTCTGCAAAGATAATATATTTTAAATTGCAAACCATTTGGTTTGGTAGTTTTTGCGTTGTTATATGCGGACAGACAGACAGACGGACGGACAGACAGACGGACGGACAGACGGACGGACCAAACGACGACTATAGGTGCTACGTATTTATATAATTACGAACGCACCTAAAAATGATAGAGATTGAAAGAATAAGCCTCCCTGTGGGTGGCTAATAAGAAATTAGAAACATTTAGCTGAATTGTGCAAATAACGATAAATAAATAAGAAATGCTATTTCATACTTCTATAATCTTTGAATTGAATAACAATTATTTTAGTAATATTTGTTTCAGGCAATTTTGATAATTTTTCATGCTTTTCTCGTTATTAAAAATAAATACTGTAAAATACAGGGTGATTATAAAAAAACTATCCCGATATATGAGCCCCTAACTATCATACCGTTCACAGAAACTGAATGAAACTTTGGTTTAAAGTATTTTGAGGTATGCGCTCAAGAATCATATGAAAGACAATAGTTAAATTCTAACAGTTACGGTTACAGTGACAATATTTCAAAAATTTCAAATGGCAACACCTACTTTTTTTTATTGGAATGTGATGTTCATAGTGAAAAACCATAAAAAGCGTTGGAACGGTACCTGTAGAACAAAAATCGCCGGCGCTAGACAGACTAAGAAGAATAGTGAAAACAACCAATAAGGACAGAGAAGCAACAAAAAACAAAACATTTTATTGTGTTTCATACATTTTCCATTTTACACACGACGACACTTTACATGCGGCAGATGGTGGAAAGCACTGAACAATAAAATGTTTTACTTTCTGTTGCTTCTCTGTCCTTTATTGGTTGTTTTCACTTTTCTTCTTAGTCTGTCTAGTGCCGGCGATTTTCGTGCTGCAGGTACCGTTCCAACGCTTTTTATGGTTTTTCACTACGAAGATCACATTCCAATAAAAAAAAGTAGGTGTTGCCATTTGAAATTTTCGAAATTTTGTCACTGTAACCGTAACTGTTAGAATTTAACTGTTGTTTTTCACGTGATTCTTGAGCGCATACCTCAAAATACTTTAGGCCAGAATTTCATTCAGTCTCTGCGAACGGTATGACAGTTATGGGCTCATATATCGGGATAGTTTTTTTATAATCACCCTGTATATCAAACATGTATGTTTGACTGCAAAATAGAAAAAAAATATTTATGACGTAGAGTGATTTAAAACGTAGAGTTGAAATTTAAGAATGATCTAAACAAACTTTCGAACTTCAGCAGAGGAGATAAGGAAACACTGAACAGTATTATATCTTTATTAAAAAAGATGAATATATTATATTCTATTTGCAACATGATGATTCTTTTATTACTACAGTGTCCTACTTTTATATTCCTACACCCTGCCTTATCGCACGCTACGAGCAGAGTTAAGAAAGATATCTATAGACAAACTACATCTGAATACGGCTGTAGATAAAGGAAAATTAGTAAATTTTTTTCTTTTTTTATAATTTCTAGCTTTTAAAACTCTCTGTAATTTAAAATGTTCCCAATTCAAATGTAATACAATCTGTTGTACAAGCCTTTACATTTTAGGGTGAAAATTCATATATTCAAGTAAATTTACTATTATTATAAATTCATCTTCCTCATAATTACACCATTCGATAGATATGTCGCATTATTCGAAAAATGCACATTTTTTTTTTTTGAGTATTGCTTGAGAATTGCTTTTGAGTATTGCTTTGAGTATTGCTGGAGTATTGTATATCACAAACATACTTCTCCATTTAACATTAAAATAAAATGTTTAAATATCCATAAAAATTACTAAATTGGAGTAATTTTGTAATTTGTTTACTTACGACTTTATATAATCCCACTGTTTACGAATCTTTAATTAACTAGATGGCTCATATTAAAATAAATATATTTATTTTATGTATTTCCAAACCGTTTTTTTTTCTGTTTTTCATACTTAAGGTGGTACTCAAATGACCAGCTCAAGAACGCAAAACTTTCTGACGCATTTTCTGACTCATTTTTTTTTTAAACACAAAAACATAAAATTGGCAGACCTCACTATTGAAGCGATTTGGAATCGAAATGAGTTTTCGTTTTTTTATTAAATAAATTACTTATCAAGTTATAAGCGATTCGTGTTACGCCGTGTTACGTTGACGACACGTTTTCTCTTTTCTCCTACTACCGCGTCAAAAATTCGGTTCAAAATGCCGACTTAGAAAGTATTTTCTAAAAAATGTTCTGCCTTTACCAAAAAATGGAAAATGTGTTTCGATTACATAGTTTCTGAATACGAACACCTGCTAATTTCACGCAGTTTCGAACAAAAATGAATTCAAAAATGTGTCAAAAAGTAACTCTTTCGGATTTGAGAAAAGCCTTAAAAGTGTTTTTCGCCTTTTCGGAAAAACTTCACTTTTGCATAAGTGTCACTTAATGAATACATGTGTGCTTGTGATTTGCAGACAGCTCCTACTAAAGACCGGTTACCACTGTCAATAAAAGACTATCACTACACATAAAGAAAATAAGGTGTGGGGTGCACCTTTACCATTACTCATTAATTATCTATAGGGGCTTCTGATTACAGAAGACTCCGTGATCGTTACCTAATTAGATATTAGAGAATTATTATTAAAGAAAATTAATTGTTGCGTTGTGTGTAGAGTATCTAATATATGGCAGTTAGATTTTGGGAATGGAATGTATAGAGTTCCATAAAATAATTACCCAAAACAACCCTAAAGATAATTTTAAATAAAAACATTCCAAGATTTAAGTTAAGAAAATTCCAGAGAAATATTTAGGTTAAAAGAATTAATTATGCAACCATTAAATTAAGACAACATTTTTTTAAAACTAAAAACAATTACTTTATTTACATTAAACACAATAAAAACATATAAAAAAAAACATAATAAGGAGATATAAATCAATCCTTTTTAAAATATGCAGCACAGTAAACATAGTAAGTATATATATCAATCCTCTTTCTACAATTTAATTTATTCATTAAAAAAAATATCATTTACCAAATGATTCGTTCTCACAATTAAAATTAAGCCTTACACATTTTTAATCTCTATATGAACAAGTTCTCCTGCCGAACAAACATTATAATTCAATTCGAGCGGTACAAACAGAAGAGGGTTGGTAATTATAATATAAAATCTCATACCTGAGTCGTTACAGATCGACTCAATTCCTTATGGGGAAGTCCCGTGTCCCAGGTTGGACCCTGATGCAGGCTGGGGAGAGTGACTCCTTATGGGCATACCCTCATTTACAAGCCCGGTGGTATCTTCTTTCAGTAACTAATTTGCAGCACTCTCTCATAATATTTTTTTTTCAACTACTTCTTTTTCGACCGCACACTTTTAACTTTTTCCATCGACTGCCTTCTTCTCTAAGATCTGGCTTTCTTTTTCGTTGGTGGTGGCCCCTCCCCTCTACTTGACTATTTATCAACCTTGTGCCTAAATGGCCCAGTGTGTCAATGACCACACCTAACTTCGTCGCTCATAGGCGAACTGACCAGCCAATGATCACACGCTGTCTGGCCCCCTAAAATTAACCAGGCACCAATGTGTCTGGTCTGAGACTTTCTTTTATACCGTAAAAATTTTGCCCATATTTACATGCCATCATTCCAACACCTCGTACCAAATACTCGAAAATCACTGTGCTAGAAATTGTCCGAATTTTAACATCCTAGCCCCGAGGCGATGAACCCCATATCTTACGAGCTCAAATTATGTAACCATT
Organism: Maratus michaelseni; assembly: GCA_963931845.1. Taxonomy (NCBI): domain Eukaryota; kingdom Metazoa; phylum Arthropoda; class Arachnida; order Araneae; family Salticidae; genus Maratus; species Maratus michaelseni. The sequence goes on along the minus strand of OZ007594.1, from coordinate 50,627,794 downwards.
CTCACCGATATAAAATACAAATAATAGATAGATTACTATCTTTTACCAAAAAAAAAAATCTAATTTTTTTTTTTTTTTTTTTTTTTTTTTTTTTTTAACTTTAACGTCACTGATCCAACATTAACAGAAATTTAATTAAAATTTTTTTTTTAGTTTATATGTAGATAAACATTCCTTTAATAAATTACCATTTTCATAATACATAAGTAATGTCACTTTTATTCCTCAAAACCATATTAAAATAAATACTGCTGTAATGTGCACTCAACCTTCTATTGTTTATGAATGTGTAAAAAAAAATCCTTGTAAATCAATTCCTTATATTAACACAATTTCGCATCTTCCCTTGTAGTAGTAAAAATGATGAGAGTCCTTGCATTCAGCCCTGGCCAGGATTAGACGATGTTTGCCTGCAAACATCCCTCGCTGGACACCCGGAGTCATCTATAATCACCACTACAAGTAAGTACTAATCACATTACTGCATATTTTATTAATTAATATTAAAATTAAAATTTGGGAATTCCCAAAAATTACGTGTCCACTATATTTTTTAATTAATTATTTTTTTTGTTTCTTCTTTATTATTATTATTTTAATAACAGGGTCCTCGAGAAAAAAAAAACTGGAGCTCTGGTAAAAGCCTTTATGATGTATTATTATTTTTTTTTAAAAAATTTATTTGTTTTAGAACTTGAAATTAAGAAGTTTTAAAAATTTAAAAATTATTTCATTTGCATTATTATTTATTTGTTAGAAAAACCTTAAATGTCCTAATACTGAGTCTGTGATACTTAATGAAACTTTCTCCGTCCCAATAACTTGTAAAAAGAAATGCCAACGAAAGAAAATATATGTATACCCATTTAGTATATTTGTGACACCACAATAATTTACCCAACCAATTTTGGAGGATGGGGGGGGGGGGGGGGGGGGTTCTCATCCATGCCCCGCTAATCCCGAATTGAAGTAATTTCTCTTCAATTTATATATTTTTTAAATTATGGCACAGTACTGCTGTTAACTCTCTTTTTTTTCACTCAAGGAAAATTGTCGCGATATAATGCAAAAGAGAAAAAAAAAAATTCCGCTCTCCGAGAAAAAAAAATCCGCAGCCTGCCTAGGCCCCACAATTTTGTATTTTAAACAAATCTATCTAGGACCTTTATACTAATATGGGGGAAAATATTTCCCACTATAATCCTTTAAACATTCTAGACAACTTTTTGATCGCTACTATTCGTACTCAAATTTCAATTAATTATCACAGTATCTTATCTAAAACTGTATTACACAATTTTTTAACTCGTAAATATTGACCAAATTGTATATATCATGTAATAACTTTACACAATACTAAACGATATTCGGGTCATTTCAGCAGTGACACGATGTAAAGACGTCTATCCATTATTTTCGATGAAATCGTCCGCTCTCTCTCTGTGACTCACCAGCTTATCTCAAGGTCGGTAAGTATTATTTACTCACGACATCTTCTGCATGACCCTGCCTTGCATGTAAATTGGTAGTTGCATGATTGCCAACTAGATGGCGTAGCCAGTTTTGTTTGACAACAAATCTATCCGGCATTACGGAAATACATATATACATATATTTCCTCGCCCTCAATTATAATACACACCTGTAAAGTATATCTAAAAGTTTATAATAATAAGGCAGACATTAATATGCCTTTTAATTTGCACATAACTAAAATATTTCTCAAAATATACGTTTGTTTACTTTATATATAAACCTTTTTTTTTTTTTTTCATACGCTTTTTCCAATATTCCTTTTACACTATAGGATACCAAAACCTTCCCATATATTATATCCCATATTACATTTTTGCTGAATTTATATATATATTCCTTTATTTTAAAATTACTTTTTTTTTTCAATGAAAATAAATGTCATATGAGAAAACCATTTTAGACCAACCATATTTTATAACTCTATAATAAATGCTTCTTTCTTCATTTATATTTTTTTTTCTGTTGTTAACCCCTCGATAAACATATGCATGCGAATCTATTTAAGCATTTACCTATATTTAAATCGTTACCTTGACAAAACGCCTAGTTTTATACGTCTAACTTCCTTATACATTTATTTTATGACTATTTGTATTTGTTACTAACATATTATTCCCTAGGACAGAGAAGTAGATGAATGTCACCCTTATTTACACCATTACAAATTTTATTTATGTTACAGACCTTCTGTATTTTCCTTTATATTATAATATTTATATATATATATTTTATTTTTTTTCTTTGTATGCATAGCATTTGAAATTTTATTTTTTGATTTTACTATGAGGATTGTCTTGCTATATAAAATCTACATATTTTATACTTTTTCCCAGGCCAAATTTTACAAAATTATTATTATTATTATTAATTTTTGTTTCTCTCAAATATTAAGTCTTAACTCTTGCTTCATAGCCAAAGAAGTTTCACTTATTTATTTATTTAAAATTGATTCTAAAATACGATTCCTACACTTATCTATTTACTTATAGGCAGGGCTTAACAAATACGGTCGCCAGGTCGCCACTGGCGACAAAATATTTTTATCTGGCGATGAAGTTATTTAATCTAATGGGGTTTTTGTTGTTGTTTCTTTTTTTGTACAAAAATTGACCTAAGCTTTCTTGAAATGAGCATAAATGTCATCCCCCCCCCCTTCCCAATATTTAAAAAATAAACTTTTAAACTATATTCACACAAAAAATATTTTTAACTTTTGTTTTTAATTTGGCAAAAATAAGTTCATCAAATGTGAATTTTAAAATAATCAAATCAGAATTATTTGAGATTTCGACAGAAAAATAGACGAAAACTTGTTTTTCTGCTTCACTATTTCGTCGATGCGCTTCTCAGCAGATATAGATTTTGTAGCATTCAACTATCCGGACATTTGAAGCATTCGGCAATCATAGAAACTCGACAGAGTTTCTCGCCAAGCATAAGAAACAGCAATGCATTGAACCGTAAATGAAAGGAATTTCCGCTAATGGATGCCAAACGATTTTACAATTTTTTTTTTTAACTCTGTCTAGTTTATATTTTGAGGACGGGACAAAAAGGGTTTTTGACACATCTATATCTCGCGTTCCATTTATGATAGAAACAAAATTCTTGATTCTATGGAATGGGACGTGCCACGTGACTAAAAAATCAAAAGAAAAGCAAGATCTGTCGAATAAGTTTTCAGGAAATGCGATTTTAAAAGTGCTGTTTTTTGCACTTTTTAAATCTTGTACAGACCAAAAACTGCTGACAGGGCTATAGCAATGTGTAATTATCGGATTTTTACGTGGTTTACGTCATTTGAATTGTTTTTATGAGTAGTTCAAACCTTTGTAAGTTCCATGTAAAAATATTAATTAGTTTTTGAGTTATATCAGTTTAAAGTTATTGATTCCTATACTTAACATATAGCAGAAAACTGTTGACAGGGCTACAGCAATGTGTAATTATCGGATTTTTACGTGGTTTACGTCATTTGAATTGTTTTTATGAGTAGTTTCAACCTTTGTAAGTTTCATGAAAAAATATTAATTAGTTTTTGATTTATATCAGTTTAAAGTTATTGATTTCTATACTTAACATAGAGCAAAAAAATAATAAATGACCCAACTCTTTTAGAAATGGTCGTATACACATGATATTAAGATATGTTATTGCAGTCGACCTAAGTAAGCTCCCTATTATAAAAAAATAGTAACATTTAAGGTTCGTTTACAGGTTTTCACAAAAGATCTTTTGATATAGGGCTAAAGAATTGTGTAATTATCCGATTTTTACGCGGTTTTCAGCAATTGCATTGTTTTTATGAGTAGTTCAAATGTTTAATATTTCGTGTAAAAATATGAATTAGTTTTTTATGTATATCACTTTAAAGTGATTTATTCCTATACTTAAGATGAAGAAAAGAAATATTAAATGGTCTAATTCTTTTAAAAAAGAACGTATACGCAGGTTGTTAAAATATGTTACTACGAACGACCTAAGTTAGCTTCCTATTGTAAAACAGAATTGTAGAATTTACTGTTCGTTTACAGGGTAACTCAAAAGATTTTTTAATAAGACTAAATAGTTGTGTAATTAGCGAATTTTTACGTTGAAGTACTTGATTCCTCAACACAGAGGAAAAACAATAGTATAAATAGCATAATTTTTGTCAAAGTGGCTATATACACAAGATATTCAAATATGTTACTGCATCCGATTCATTTAAACTCTCTATTGTTTGTATTGTTGAACTATATACGTTTCGTTTACAGAGTCTCTTAGAAGATCTTGATTACATTACAACCGATGTATATTTACTGAGTGAGATATATTTTAATGATTTTATACTTTTTCAATTTCTGTAAGGTTTTATTATCTTGCTTTAAAATTTAATATGCGTTCATTTTGTCCGCCTGAAAGCTCGTCGATCTTAAGCTCTAAATCTATTAAAATATAGTATTTTCATCGATTAAAAAAACTGTGTTTATTAATAAATGTATCAGGAATTGATTGAAAAAGCGATTAAAAAATTCCAACTTTACATTCATGCGCTGAGTAGTAGAATGTAAAAATGTTGCTACCCCAAGATTAGAAGTTTTACGTTTAAATATTTGTCGTTCGTCGAATCTCCGGCTATGACGAACTTAAAATGCTCTAAAAACGGTCCTAGAGCACAATGAAAAGGAAATATCTTCTTAAATTCCCCATAAAAATTAAAAATGCTATATTTCGTATACAATAGGTGATCGGTAACGAACTGTTCGGTTTACGAACAAATCGATTAACGAACACATGTTCGGTTAACGGACACTTTCAAGAGATTTTTATGTTTGGAGAATGAACACCTCACGAAACAAAGTCATGATGAAGCAATGCCGTGTTTTATATTTGCCGAGCTATACTTATTGCTTCTATTGTCGACTTTGGGAACATTTTAACAGTTGCATACATATGTCCTGTCCTAATTAATTCATGGACTGCCGAGGATTGAGGACCAATATTTTAGTATCCCCGAATTGGAATGGACAGACTAGAAACATTAATTATGTATTTTGTGTCTTTTTATGTATTTCGTGCATTTGGTAAATATAATCCTTTTTGGTTTAATCACGTTCCTTTTTAAAATCTAATTTAAAGCTTTATGATTTATCAGATCAAAAATTTTAATAAAATTTTACATTTTTTTTAAACGGTTCATTATGTAAACGCATTAGTCTTTGTGGTATATTTACAAAATCACACAAAATTTTGGAATACATGTCATCCTACGAATATTTTCTATTTTGAAATCACTTTAATTGTTTTTATACTTTTGCAAACGTTGCGAATCTTATATTTTTCCGATTCTCGAAACGTTGAGTTAAAAAACTTAACAAATAAAAAAACTTTTAAGGTGCTCAGTAATTTTCAAGAATAATATTTAATATATTAGTATAAAAATCCCTGTAAATTACAATGGTTCGTAGAAAAACAAATTTGATTATTCTCGGTAAAGTAAACTCATTGTTATCATTGACCAAAAAAAAGGTGCTTCTTACTTTTCCACATTTTTCTGAAACTGCAGTATTTTAATTACTTTGTAAACTACTGTAAAATTTTCTATTTTTTTGTTTTTTGAATGTACATAAACGGAAGAGTGATATTAACAAAAGAAAAAGGAAAATAAACATGTCATAAATAATCTGATGAATACAATGTAAGGAAATGAATATAAAAGTTTCCCCGTTGCTATGGTAGCGACATGTACATTGGAATAAGTCACTCAATAAATTGTATAATTCTGATGTATAATTCTGTTTATAGCATCACAATTATTCTTTTATTTTGCCCCTTTCATCTTTCTTTTATCTTTTCTTTTCTGAATAAAAATGGGATCTGTGTAATTGAAATTAAACACCTTACAAAAAGGAGTGATATTTCATCAAAAACAAATCATTGTAAATGATCCCGCCAAGCCACAAACCTAAAACGTCAGCCATAAAAAGAAGTGATATCACATAAAAAGAAACGATATAGAAGTGCATACTCCGAGTCCCGTGTAAAAATCTATCACCACTCATAATGTTTCCAAAGGACTCGGAGTGAGGTACAGTATGTGAAAACTGCTTGGCGACCTGCAGGCTTTTATAATATATGCAGTATATAAATTTTGAAAATCGAAAAAATAAATTTTTAATTTTTGTTATATCACTTTTATAAATATTTTTGTATGCGAAAGAACTGACAGAACGGATTTTCCCCCGGACTTATGCGATTCCGCTTAAGCTAGAATTATTGCAATATATCTCAATTTAGTTAACGTTTATTATAAGGTGCATTGTTATTAATATGCGTATGATCATTATATATATATATATTAGAAACTCAAAATCTTTACATGTTTACTTAAGAAATCTTCTTCGTAAGAGTGGTGTTTCTAGTTTAAATAATGGTAAATAAAATCAACAAATTAATTTTTCAAGCTCATAAATAAGAAAAGACATGCAAACGCAGAAGCTTCAGCTTTTTATAATTTTATGGGAGCAAAATAATTAAATAAATAAAAAAAAAAAAAAAAAAAAAAATATATATATAGTCATATGTAATTGCAGGAAACGCGAACATTATAAAAGCCTGCAGGTCGCCAAGCAGTTTCCACATACTGTGCCTCACTCCGAGTCCTTTGGAAACATTATGAGTGATGATAGATTTTTACACGGGACTCGGAGTATGCACTTCTATATCGTTTCTTTTTATGTGATATCACTTCTTTTTATGGCTGACGTTTTAGGTTTGTGGCTTGGCGGGATCATTTACAACGAGTTGTTTTTGATGAGATCAGCATTTTCCGAACATGCCGATTAATTCACTCTTTACAGTTTTTTTTTTTTTTTTTTTTTGAAAGATACAAAAATATAAGATAAATAAGATAAGAGAGATAAAGTAGATTTTGATGAGTTTCATTAGAAAAATTAGTTTATATTATCTTTCTAATTGATGTAAATAATAATTTTAAACAATGCCTGTTAGTATTTTTCCTCCATTAATTCATAAAAACTTTTGTGCCTTTTAACACTTTCCAACCTAGTTGAAAAGTGTTTATGACTTCGGTTTGTCTGGCCGTATGGCCGTCTGTCCGTGCTCTAACTCCCGTAAATATGCTCGGATTGCTCTGCAATTTTTATATGTTATTATCGTTATCTATAGCATGTTCCCTATTTCAACGGAAGTGTGTAGCACTTATAGTTTTTTTATAGGGACACTCAAAAGAATTCCGTTACATTGCGGTCTATGGGGAAAAATCATTTGCGGTTTATTTAAATAATGTTTCACTATTTTAAACGCATTGAAATTTATATATATCACTAAGGTGCATTACAAGAGGCTTAGTACAGAATATTGTGTGTATAGCAGTCATCGTTCATTTACAGGGACACACAAAAGAATTCTCTGCTGTCTGTTAACAATAATTCCTGGAAGTGCGTTTTAAGTTACTGAACGCGATTTTAATTTTAACTCGCTTTTTGTGTATTACGTGATGTGTATAAATTCTGTAGATCCTATACAGGGAAGCACAAAAGTTTGCGAACACATGTCCGTTTATTGACAAATTCCAGACGGAGAATTTTAAACTGTGCTACGCGTTTCCTAACTGAACTAAAATTTAGCATCCTATGTAGTATATGTACAAATCTATAGATCCTATACAGGGCTGAATAAAAGTATTCGGATATTTTTCCGAATATTGTATATGTTGGAAATTCCTGAAATTATGTTTTTCAATATGTTATGCGTTTTCCAAATTGTTTACTTAGATGTTATTTGTATAGCTTATTAAACGGGATGATTTGTAAAATTATTTTGGAAGCGTTGGAAAGTGCTACATAATCTATGCTTGACGCATGATTTTTCGTTCTTGTTGAAAATTAATGACGAGGAAGGAGGGGGTGGTAAATATTTTTTACTGGCTACTAGAATTTTTTTCTGGCTACCAGATTTTATAAAATTTATGAAGCCCTGCTTATAGGTATTGTTATTATTATAAAAAAAAATTTTCTTTCTAAAAGAATATAACGTAAATAATTTCCCATAAATTTTCCTTAAAAAAATTTTTTTTTCCTAAAAGAAATATACTATAAATAATTTTCCCTAAATTTTCCTTAAAAATTTTATATATATATATATATATTTATTTTTCTACCGCTTTGTTTAAAAGAAAAGTGAAAAAAAAAATTGTCTCTATTCCGTAAATTTTATGCTGGCATATCATTATCGCAACCTTGTTTTTTGAGATATACCAATAGATAGTCTCTTCTCCGCCTTGTTGTAAAGATGCGCACAATCGCTCCCCTTTTTAAGGGGAAAGAGGGGATGCGAGCCTCCTTCCTTAAACTGCATCTGTACTAATAACAATCCCTCGAAATGCGTGGAGTGACAGGGGAAAAAAAAATTCTTCACCTACTCCGTAATATTTGCATCGTTTATTAGTCACAGATTTATTTATCATAAAATAATATTTGATTTGAATTCTATGCATTAAGAAAAAAAAATCACTGTATCACTGTATCGTCATTATATCTGATTTTTTTTTTTTTTTCTCAATTTATTGACTAATAGTCCTAAAAATATAATACTTTTATTGTATTTCTATTTATTTATTTATTATTATTATTCTTATTTATTATTATTCTTATTTATTATCGTTACCCACGGATTAAGTTTTGATTAAAAATTATTATTATCCTTTCCTTACTCAATATTTGATTTTACAATGCGCTTATATAATTAAAACTTGATTTTAAAATTTTACCCAAAAAAATTCAATTTAATATTCTAATTCGCTGTGAATCTGCTATTTTACAGTTTCAACCTCGTTTAACCAGTTTGAGAGATACTTATACTCAAAATACTTTTCCAACAAATTTTTTTTTCAAAAATATTATTTCTAAAATTTGAATAATTTCCCAACCGTACTTTCGAGAAAAACATCTCCTCACAGAAATATCCCGACAAATGTACGTCTTCCTACCCTATACTGATTATAATTTAACATACCTAAACTTTAGTAGAGGTGAAACGAGGGTGTAGGTACACCTTAGAATATACCTACATAAATACTCGCCGTTAATACAATATACTTAAATATTTTTTCTTTTATATTTACAACTATAATACACGCAAAAATTCCACATACACGCTAGTAGGGGTGTACTGAGGTTTCCACCGCTTAACTCTCTTCTAGTAACTATTCATTGTTTGAATTCGAGTTATCCCCCAGCACAATTTTTGCCGATGGTTGCCACATATGACTAATGTGTCTTTTTATGGTGCTTCTGGATTGTTCCAATAAGTGTTTTAGAAGGTAGTTATTGTGTCGAAAAGCCCTAATGACTTCGAAAGGTCCGTCATATTTTGGGTGTAATACCAAAGGCTTTCCGATAACCTTTATATAAACTTGATCCCCTATTTCCAGAGTTTTTACCTTTTCAAACTCTTTTCCAACGTATTCCATTTCTATTTTTTCTTGATTAGCTAAGGCTGTTTTCCATACTTCCTTCATATGTTCAATGCGTTTTTTCACAAACTGCTTAGTATATTGAACATCTGGTTCATTTAAAGCTGTAAAATGGTTCGCCGTTTCTCTAGCGAAAAATAATTTATCTGGACGAAACCCCGTAGCTCTATGAATTGAAGTATTATAAGATAAGATAAAAAATGGTAGACGGATATCCCATTCGGTCGTTTTATTAGACATAGCCTGAATAGAAGACTTTAGTTGTTCATGAGTCACTTCCAAAATCCCGTTCGTCGAACCTTTGTACGTAGATGCGAAATGGGGGTTCACTCCCACTGCTTTCAGAAATTCACGGAAAAGTTCCCCTTTAAAATAGGGCCCGTTGTCTAAAGTTACTTGTTTGCAGTATCCGAACAAACTAAAGTAATTGGTGAGTGCATTTATAATAGTCTGCGACTCCACATTCCTTAATGGCACTGCTTGTAAAATCCTCGAAGCGACATCTACGATAGTTAAAATAAAAGCATGTTTTTTCAGGGTTAACGGTAGTTTTCCGACAATATCGATATGAATAGCTGCCCCCACAGGGTGATCTTTAGACACTTTCTCCAAAGGTACTTTGATAGTCTTATGTTGCTTATTTTTATTGCAAGCTATACAACTTGCACAGTAATTCTTTATATCTGTATGCATACCGAACCAAAAGAAACGTTATTTCACTAATTCATACGTTTTTGGGAACCCAAAATGAGCTTTGTGCGCCTCTTGAATTATTTCAAAAATCAATTTGTTCGGAGCAATCATTAATTGCTTATATTTATACCTCTGTTTTAAAATTAGTACCTTATTTTCATTCAACTTATATTTTCTGGTATTTCTATTTTCTTTTTTTTTCTTCAATTTTATCAATTATTAATTTAAGTTTGGAATCTTGTCTTTGTGCTTCCCTAATCATCTCTTCTGTAAGATTAACATTTAATTTAAACTGTTCATTTTGTATTTCATTTAGAGTTAAAATATTATTAATATTACGAGATACGTAATCCGCCGGATTTTGTTCTCCCGCAATATGTTTAAATTGATAATCAAAATTACTTAATCGCAACATCCATCGTGCTACTATATCTCCTTGTTTCTCTAAATTTATATGTTCTGTCAAAGCCTTTGAATCTGTCAAAATTGTAAACTTCCTCCCTAACAAAAATCTTTCAAAATAAATGCACGCATCGTGGGCAGCTAACAGTTCATACTTAAGGCTGGGATAATTTTTCTCCGCCTCTCTCAGTTTTCTACTGTAAAATTCAATAGGTACATACTCTTCGCCGTGTTTCTGTGTTAAAATAGCCGACAATGCAATTTTAGAACCACCCGTTATTAAAAAAAAATTCTTTATCTAACTGTGGAGGTTTTAGTGTTGGGTTATCTAAAATAGCTGTTTGAATCGCCACAAACGCCTTTTCAGCTTCGTCGCTCCACTGAAATTTTACCTTTTCTTTCGTTAATTCGACCAGAGGATTAACAATTTCAGCATATTTATGTACCAAATTTCTGAAATAATTGGCTAACCCCAAGAGTGATTTCACCCCTTTTTTGGTTTTCGGTCTTACCAATTTTTGAATTTTCTCAATGTTTTTGTTTGAGGGGGAATACCCATTTTGATGTACTTGAATCAAAAGTACAGAAAATCTATTTCTTGTTTACACACTTGCATCTTGCTTGGTTCCACTGTTAAGTTATAATCAATTAGTCTTTGCAAGACTTCTGTGAGTAATGCTAACATCCTTTCGATAGAGTTCGATGCTATTAGAACATCATCTATATAATAACTGACTTCCTCCTTATTAAAATCTCCCAACACTGTATCTATCATTTCAGCGAATGTAGTCGGACTGATTTTTAATCCGAAATTCATTCGAATTGGCTGATATTTCCCAAATTCAGTAATAAATGCCAATTTCTCTCTGTCTTGAGGTTGTAAATTAATCTGTAAAAATGCACTATGTAAATCCAATACTGTATAATACCTTTTACCGCTAATTCGTTGTAATATTTCACGAATATCCGGAATCGGATAAGAGTAACCTTCCAAAATTGCATTTAATAAGCGATAATCGACTGCCATTCTAAATTTGGGTTTTTGAGGATCTGCAGTCTTTTTTTCACAAACAACACTGGAAAGGAGTAAGAAGAAGTACTTTTTTCAATAATGTTAGCTTCTAATAATTTTCTAATTTCCGCTTGTGCATACTCTCTCACTGTATAGGGAGTTTTATATGGTTTCGATTGAATCGCAAAATTGTGTGCAAGTTTAATTTGTGGGCGCACCAACGAAGATTCACCAATTGTATTGTATGACTTCGAAAAAGCATGTGCATGTTGAAATAAAACATTCTCTAAGTTTTCCTGTGGGTCTGGGGAAGATGTTTTAAATCAAAATCCTTTTTTGACAGTTCTGCTTCCCTGAGTTTACGTATTTCCTCAATATTTAGCGCATTGATTTTATGCACACTCCCATCAATAATGTTGTCAGGCATATCTTTAGTGTCACAATCAAAGTCTACTATTAAATTTCCTACCTTAATTCCCTTCGGCAAAATAATTTTCTTTTCGGTTAAATTTTTCATTATGACATTGATAATTCTACTCTTTGATATTTCGTGTATTGAATGAAAACATTCAATTCCTTCCTGACCCATTTCCGGCTCAAAAAGTACCGTAGAATTTTCCTCCAAAAAATCTGGGCAAAGTAAAGCCACAATCTTTTCTTTCCCTGGTGCTATGTAAATTTTCCTAGCCAATTTGACAAACACTTTTCTCTTTTTTCTTATTTTTTTGTTTTTGCTATTATTTTTGACCTGTTCACTTTTTATATAATTAATCTCTTGTTCCATCTGTTTATTTTCCAATTGATCTAATGAGATAGTTATGTTTTTAAATGTTAATAATTTTTCATTCACATCCAAAATCATTTTATTTTCTTGCAAAAAATCGTAGCCTAAAAGCATGTTATAAGAATTACTAAAATTATTCTCTGTTACATAGAAAGTTCCCGATGTGAATGCATTATTTAATTTAAAAGTCAATTTAATGCTATGTTTGAAAGGAATCGCAGTTCCGCTGAACGATTGAATTTTAATGCTGTTTCCAATATATTTAATTTTTACATTATTTTCTTTTAATTGCTCAAATAATTGTGCTGAAATTAAAGAAACCATTCCTCCTGAATCTACAAGTCCTGTAACTTGTACCCCTTTAATTTCAAACTGAATTAATGGCATATTATTGGAATATTTGTTATTAACGCTTGCAATAATTTTAGTCTGATGGGATCTGTGAAGCGAATCTTTAGATTTTTCCCTACTATCCACAGACCCCTCTAACCGTTTCCCTGATTTCTCTTACCTGTTATCTTACGTCCCCTTGAATTATTTGACGCATTATATCTCTTATTTACATATTCCGAATTTGCAAAAGCTTCCGGGGGATTGTTTTGATTCTGAATTGACTGGAAATTTTGCCCTTCATTTCGCTGAAAATTTTGACCATAATTTGTCTGAGCATTTTGACCCTGTTGAAAGTTCTGCCCTTGAATCGGCTGTAAATTTTGTCCCTGGGGAAAATTTTGCCCCTGTTGGCAAAATTGGCCTTGAATCGACTGAAAATTTTGACCCTGCTGAAAATTTTGCCCCTGCTGGAAATTTGCAGAGTAGTTCCCTAAGCTATTATTATGAGAACCTGAATTCTGACCAGGAAAAATATAATTATACTCATAATTTTGTCCCATTAACTGTCCAGGAGGAGGGGGAAGGGGGGAATTCCAGTTGTTTACACCTCCAAAACCCTGCAGATACTGGGTATTATCCCTTAAATTTCCATAACTCTGATACTTCATGTCATTATTACTCATATTCCCATAGCCTTGATGTTCTGCAAGTCCATTATTCGCATAACTACCTCCCTGCATATTATACTTGTACCTAGGAAAATTCCTTTTATAATTATCGGACTTAAAATTCCTTTTATTATTGGGATTATATCGGCAGAATGCAGTTTCATGATTTTTTAAATTACAAATCTCACAAAATCTCACGTTGTTACTAAAATTATTTTGTGTTTTCTCGTTTTGTTTTAATTTTAGTTTTTCGATTTCATTTCGCAATTGAATAACTTCGTTAGCTTGTATTTCATTTTTTTTTAGCAATGCTTCGCAGACTTCGTTAGTCGCGCTTGCATTGATCGCGTTAATTTCTTCGTATTTAACCGAAGAGAATGCGTTTTCCATCAAAACCGCAGTTTCTATTGCCTCTTTAAATTTTTCAACCCCTTTTTTTCTGATTTCTAACGCGATATCACATTTTATTGATTCTAAGAATCTATGTAATTTCATAAGATCAAATAATTTTCTCGCGTCAGTTTTATCTGAGAGACCCGAAATTTCAAAAAATTTCGCCGCAGCAAGGTTGAATCGCACAATATAGTCCGCGATGCTCTCATTCGGGTTTTGTTATATTTTATAAAATTCGTTGTGAGAATCGCTGAAGGTTTTCTTAACCCCGAACGCCTTTATTGCCTTATCCTTAAATAGTGCATAGTCGGTTTCTGAGTTTAATTCGACATCTGCCTGTAATCCTTCTCGTGCGCCACCCACGAATTTAGAACGTAATATTATTAATTTTACGTCATTCGTAAATTGCGTTTTTGAAGCAGCCTGATCAAATTCTGCTGTAAAATATTGGATGTTAGATTCCCTTTTTCCATCATAAACAAGGATTACATTTAATAAATTATCCGTATTAGCCATTTTAATGCTGGTTGTATTTTCGTTCGGATTTTCACAATTTTTCTGCAGTTGTGCCCGGGTTCGAACAATAAATTCTCCAAAATCCTTACTACTACGCTTAGCCCTTCTACCTCTATTTCCCATACATTAACATAATGCTACACAACTCAAATGCTAAACTTCCGCTACTGAAATATTCCTCATCTAAGATTCACAATTTATCTACACAAAAACCCCTATGATACAAAATATAGAAGAGTAAAGAACATGATAATCACAGAAAAATAAAAGAAGGAAAAGAAAAAAAATAAAGTTCACACTCAATATTTTTTTTCAGCAGTGTTAAGCACTAAAACTATTTTTTCTGCACCAAAATTGGATTTTTTTTTTCAAATACACATTAAATCTGTACTAGCTGTAAATGTCTTTAATAATTGTTTGGTTTCAAACGCAAACTTAACCTTATTTATCTTTATAAATAATTTAAATTACTTTTTTTTTTCAAGAATTTGTAAAAAAATTCATCATCATTTTTTTCCCCCAAAATTACACGATGTTGTAAAAATTCATCCTGTTATTCTCTACTTGTTTATAACTGAACATATTTGTAAAAAATACGTAAATACACATAAAAATATTTTAAAAAAAACAATACACTTTGCAGACATAGAATATAGTAAACAATATTTTCCCTAAAAATTAGTCATGACTGAATTCTGTGAAAATTGCGCTAATCTTTGCTTAAAAATGCAGGAGAACATTGTCATAAAATAAAAAAAAAATATTTTCATATAAATTGTTCATTTTTAAATATGCTGCAAATAATCTTACCTCAATCAAAGAAAAATAAATGTATATATTATTTATTTTTAAATTACTAGCATAATAATTACAACCTAAATAATGTTAACTTAGAATACTTAACTATATATAAAAAAAATAGTTTTAATTTTAACACATTTTAATACAATTAAATTACCCCAAAATGTAACCTACATGAGATTAAATTAACCCACGTACGTTAAATGGTCATGCGCCAACTAAGTTAATGGCTCTCTATGCTGGTGATTTGCAGACAGCTCCTACTAAAGACCGGTTACCACTGTCAATAAAAGACTATCACTACACATAAAGAAAATAAGGTGTGGGGTGCACCTTTACCATTACTCATTAATTATCTATAGGGGCTTCTGATTACAGAAGACTCCGTGATCGTTACCTAATTAGATACTAGAGAATTATTATTAAAGAAAATTAATTGTTGCGTTGTGTGTAGAGTATCTAATATATGGCAGTTAGATTTTGGGAATGGAATGTATAGAGTTCCATAAAATAATTACCCAAAACAATCCTAAAGATAATTTTAAATAAAAACATTCCAAGATTTAAGTTAAGAAAATTCTAGAGAAATATTTAGGTTAAAAGAATTAATTATGCAACCATTAAATTAAGACAACATTTTTTTAAAACTAAAAACAATTACTTTATTTACATTAAACACAATAAAAACATATAAAAAAAACATAATAAGGAGATATAAATCAATCCTTTTTAAAATATGCAGCACAGTAAACATAGTAAGTATATATATCAATCCTCTTTCTACAATTTAATTTATTCATTAAAAAATATATCATTTACCAAATGATTCGTTCTCACAATTAAAATTAAGCCTTACACATTTTTAATCTCTATATGAACAAGTTCTCCTGACGAACAAACATTATAATTCAATTCGAGCGGTACAAACAGAAGAGGGTTGGTAATTATAATATAAAATCTCATACCTGAGTCGTTACAGATCGACTCAATTCCTTATGGGGAAGTCCCGTGTCCCAGGTTGGACCCTGATGCAGGCTGGGGAGAGTGACTCCTTATGGGCATACCCTCATTTACAAGCCCGGTGGTATCTTCTTTCAGTAACTAATTTGCAGCACTCTCTCATAATATTTTTTTTCAACTACTTCTTTTTCGACCGCACACTTTTAACTTTTTTCCATCGACTGCCTTCTTCTCTAAGATCTGGCTTTCTTTTTCGTTGGTGGTGGCCCCTCCCCTCTACTTGACTATTTATCAACCTTGTGCCTAAATGGCCCAGTGTGTCAATGACCACACCTAACTTCGTCGCTCATAGGCGAACTGACCAGCCAATGATCACACGCTGTCTGGCCCCCTAAAATTAACCAGGCACCAATGTGTCTGGTCTGAGTTTTCTAACTTCGAACGCCCGGTACCACACACGAAGTGTGATTGACACTCCTCGTAAATTTAAAGTCATAAAAGCTTCACAGCCTGGCTCCAGTGTACTTCTCTTCGCCAGACAGCGCTCATAAAACTGTCTATCACCTTGTTAGCTAACTTGCTATCAACCATTGTACCGCTCTTGATATGTAAATAATTATATATATAAAAATGCATAAACATGTATATAAAAGACAACACAGTAATTACTAATTAATTATAGAATTTAAAAAAACAATAACACACGTTTCGAAGAGTGTAACACAAAAGCCAAAAGGTGGTGCATCCTTTCCACCAATGTGCGATACTATCAATTGTGTATTTTAATCTAATTTGTCTTGAACAGAACGTTTCCAATAACATTATGGAATATAGAAAGATACTTTATTAAAAATAATTTAATAAAATCTTTCAGACGTAAAATTATATTTAAGGCAAATTTTATGCATTGAAATATTGCTCTATAAAATTTTTATGAACAAATAGTTTTTCCAAAACAAGAAGCGTAGATTACATAATTGACAATAACGTTTACAAAAACTTAGCATTTTATAATGTCTTACCATATATATATAATCTTTTTAAATTCACTGCAACATAATCACATAATAAGATCAATAATTATGTGTTTCATTATGTAATTTCATTGCAACAGTTATAAAATTTTACAAGACCCTCTGGGGCTCAACCCTCTTTCCACAGAAGTTTCAAAATGCACGAAATTCGTTAAAGCCGCGATCACTAACGCATCTATGAGTGCTTCGCGCACATATAAAAAAATCACTGGATACAGCAACCTGGTTGTGTAGAAATCTCAAACATTCACGACGATCGTTAAAGTAGCGATCACTAACCCATGTGTGAGTGCTTCACCGACATGAAAACAAACATCCCTGGCAACGTGGATATGTAGCACTCTAAAAAATACATGAAATTTGTTAAAGCGGCAATCCCTAACGCTTGTATGAGCGCTCCGCGCACATGAAAAAAAAATCACTGGAAACAGCAATCTCGTTGTGTAGCAATCTGAAAAATGCACGAAAATGCAAGAAAAATGTAAGCTCAAAACATAATTTTTTTTTGCGTTTAATATTGTCTCTATTCTTGTCCAACGGATTGCAAATTTTGAAAATTAGTATTTTTAAAACTATACAGAATCATCATGAATAGGACAAATTATTATTGTTTTAATTGAATACTTTAATAATTTTTTTCTGCTAATTAACTATTTTTAAGTTACTAAAGTTATACCATATTTTTTGTATGTAATTTAATTCGGTGTCTTTGTTGCATTTAAATGTACGTTTAATATTAATTATTAAAATATAGCACTTACGTGATATTGAATACGAAAACTTAGCTTCATTAAAAAAGATCGAGTAAAAAAGAAATTTGACAATAAAGTTGGAAACAAAATTCTTAAAAATACTCAAAAACAACCAGCAATCTTTGGTTCAAGAGACCGTAATTCTAACCAGTACGTCATATCTTTCACCCCGTGGCTTGACTAAAACAATATAAGCAAATGATTCCGTTTCTGCAAGATGGTAGCCATACTTCCGTTGATTGAACATCACCGAGACTCATAAAGTACGATCCAATGAAAAGGCTCAGGTACATGAAATACGGTAGCTGCTACTATATTTGACAAAAACATATTTCGCAACCCATTAGTAAACCCTTCAATAGCAAAAAATCTTGCTAATACTTTACTGCGCACAATAGATGATTTGTTTATAACGAAATGTTTCAGCATAATTCGAACTTGATTGAAGGACAAAAACTAAATTTTCATGTAAAATTCTCAGGATATCCAAATAATGATAAAAATAATCGTATTATATGAAGCAGAAATTTGCACAATGTTCTGTCCGTTCATTAGGAGATGTGTGTCATGTTTTCTCACCACAGTACGAATCTTAGGAGCATTATAAGAGATTACACTAGATTAATTTTGACACAATTATTCAAATTGGTAAAGAAATCATACGAGTTGTGTTAGTAAAATTTTGTCGGTAGGCAGTAATTTTGCGCGCTCTAAAGTAATAAGGTATATAATAAACAATTGTACTTTTGGAACAAAGGATAGGTAAGATATTGCTTACCTCCATTTTTCAGCAATCATCCACACTCCTCAATTTACTGCGTAGTAGGTCCGCCAGAATCACTGGTTAATCCATTAAGAAAAATGATGTATCCATTATTTTTTTCACACACAATATGCAGATCCTTGGTTGAAGAATATCCATGTGACTAAGCAATGTGTATAAGTTATTGATTAATAAAACATTCATTATACTGATTAAAGAATTTAATTTACAATTTTAATATTTAATAGTTACATAATTTTAATCTTAAACATTAATTAAATTTGATAAGTTTAAGGGAGATCGGAGTATACAGTTCCAACTCCATCGCGAGAGAAAAAGCTTCTATTAAAGTTCTATATAGCAGAATGAAATCATTCTTTAGTCCTTATCAAGTGATGTCATTTTACAGTTCTTTCATTGGATGGAAATGACGTAAAGTCAATGTACGTCATTTATACGTATTTTAGTCTCTCACTTCCTTGTTCAGTTCACGAGTCTGTAAAAACCTCTTCATATTTCATTTCCTCTTTGAAATTGGATAAACACTATTTATATTGATGAGTTTTTAAGTGAACTGTCATAAAAATCAATTTGCGGAGATTATTATCATGATGTATTATCAACAAGTTGTAATTTTCCAACTGGACGAAAAAAGACTTTACCAATTTGAATAATTGTGTTAAAATTAATCTAGTGTAATCACGTTTACTGGAGTTCCATTACCTGCGATCTATTCTGTTGAGCTGATTAAAATATCAGACCAGATGCTATGATCAATAAGGTTAACTGGATGAATTATGCTCTCCCGATTCGACCGGGATAGCTCAGTTGGTAGAGCATGGCAGCTTCAGCCAAGAGACCCCAGGTTCGAATCTTGGCCCGGACATTTTTCGTCCAATTGGAAAATTACAACCCTTATAAGAGATGTTTGATTTACTATGACTTGCATTAATCTTTTGCACTCCACTGACATCTATACGGTGACATACTAATTTTAACCTGAAATGATTGATTGACACCAGAATTTAAAAACAAATTTATTACGAAATTAGTAAAAGCTTTTATTCACCTACATAATAAAAGGAAAATTTCCATTCCAAAATTTTGGTGTGTCAATCAATCATTTCAGGTTAAACTTAGTATGTCACCGTATAGGTGTCAATGGAATGCAAAAGGTTAATATAGAAAAATAAACAAACAAGATGAAGACTTAAATCAATTAAACAAAAACACAATTTGCAGAACTAATTCAGAAAAACAATTTATTTCCTACATTGTTTAGGCTCGAGATGGGACAGATATTAAGACATTTCATTCAGTTGAATTTTCATTTAATGTTAAATTTTTGTAACAAATATGGTTAAACCAAATGAACTTTAAAAAATTAAAATAAAATTCCAACAATATGATACTTAAACCGCCCTAAAAAGTTTAGATTCCGTTCAAATGAAATCGAAATAAATCTTAGACTTCTTAAAGGTTTGTATTTTGCATGTTACTTGTTATTTTGTATACATCCATCATAAACATAATACAAAATCCACAATACAAATGTTGTTAACAGCCTGTGAACTTTATAAATGAAAAAAAGTCTAATATTTATTTCTATTTTACTTGAACGAAAGTTGTATTTTTAGGATGGTTTTTGAGTATCATATTGATGGAATTTTATTTTTATATTTTAAAGTTTACAAATTTGTTACAAAAATTTAACATTATATGTAGACCCAACTCAATAAAATATCTTAATTTCTGTTCCTTCATCGGGCCTAAACAATGTACGAAATAATAATTTTTTTTTTTTAATTTGTGCTGCAGATTAGGTTTTTGTTTAATATGTCAATTTTTTTAATAACTATTGCATGCAAACGAACTCATTTCAAAATTAACAGAGTATAATATCACACAATATCATACAATCATGTGGAATCAGGATTTGATTTATGAGGTATCACATCACAATTTATGATCTAAAATTACCATTGATTAATCCAAAATGTTTTATCAGTGCTGTAATGCAGGTTGCTATAGTTTAGACAAAAACTTAGAATCTAAGCATTAAAAAAAAAAAAAAATCAAAAATAAAAGCATAAGAAATAAATTTTAATTAAATTTAGTATCTCTATTTCCCTCCAGGGGATGCAATGAATGCAAAAGTAAATTGTGTTGAATTTTTACTGCTTATATTTAACAAGTTCACTGCCAGGTTAAAATTACCAGAATTTTATTTTATTTAGAAACTTCGAATTCATACCAGAAAATACTAATAGCAATATTTACTTTATCTAATTACAGACATTTCGTGATTACGTAAAATAAAAATTCCTCTTTCGAAATTTCCGGTACGAATTCGTAATTTTAGATTGAAAAACCTCGAGTATACTCGTGGTTGGCGGCAAATGGGTTAACAAGACTATAGTTGTCATACAGTAAAACATAAAAAAAAAGAAAGAAAACTTTTACTTAAATTTGGTTAACCTGTTTCCTACCATGGGGCGATATAAACGCAAGAGAAAATTATTATTTAATTTTAACTTGGGGGTATGTTTCGCATATTGGAAAACACGAAAAGATCCATTTAAAATTTTTAGTTCTGCAATTTTCCACCAGGAACGCTACCAGCGTAAAAAAAAAAATCTACCAGGTGAAAACTTTTATCAAAACATAAACTTGATCGAGGCAGAAGCTTATTATGAAAACTTATTAAAACACATAAATCAATCTTCTTAACATTTAGTTATATTATTTCCTCCCATGGGCGCTACAAACGCAGAAGAAAAATACGTTGAATCTGTATCTTATTATTGTAACTTGAAGTATGGTTGTCATATGAGAACCTATACCTATGAGAGCGTACGAATAAAAAAGTCATTTTAAAGTTTTTGTTAAGTAATTTCCCAACTGTGATGCTTCCAGCATAAACGAAAAAAACTTTATCATGTGAAAATTTTTATCAAAACATCAATTTCACCATGTCAGAAGTTTATTATGACCATTTATAAAATAAGCATAAAACAACATAAAAAAAATAGTAACCTATTTGCCGCCAGGAGACGATTTAAACAAAAAATAAAACTGTGTTGTATCTGTGCTCATTTTTAACTTCAGTATATCTGCCGTACAGTAAAACATAAAAAAAAAAATCGATTTTACAAAAAAAAAAAAGTTACTCTATTTTTCCCTAGGTGGCGCTATACACGTAAGAGTACATTTTGTTGAATCTGTATTATTACCTAATTTTAAGTTAGAGCCACGGAGTAAGCGATATGGAGAGGAAAGTTCAATAGCTTGAGTTACAGTGCCTAGAATACATAGTGTGGAAATCTGCTACAAAATAGTACTAAACAAGTAAAAAATTTTTTTTTTAAAGTCAATTCGTACGTTTTAAGCATAAATATATAAAATAAACCCGTGTAGCATTAATCTCCCACGTTATCTTTATTGAACATTATTTTATAATCATCGTTGCGGTATTTTATTTCTGTGACATCACTAATTTAAGATAAATCTTTCATTTCATTTATGAAAACAATGGGAGGAATTTTTTTCTCCCATTTAAAACTAAAATTAATTAATTAAATTTAATTAATGAATTAATATTTGAAAAAAAAACTGTATTAACATCAAGTGTCATCCACTACAAGTTTTAAAACATTTATTTGAACTTGAGTGGATGAATAGAAAATATTTTATTAACGATTGAAAATTTGAACAAGATATATATAGAGAGAGTGTGAGCTAATAGTAGGAATTTTAAAAAATTGAGTCCAATAAATGTACAACGTTGCTGAAAAGATAACGATGGGATCGCAGCGCCATCTGCTAGCTTATATAATACAGAAAGCAGCTTTATACGATGTCATTAGAGCTTATTATCGTAGGAGCACCGTTGCACATTTACAGGCTACAACTTTTTAGCACTTTTTAAAGCATTATAAGGATAGCCGGTTTCCACACTAAGTATTCTAGACGCTGTACTTTCACCGAAAAAACGCAAGTGATATTTTTGTGAACACAGATGGTGCTGTAAGTGCCACGAGGCGGCCGCAGCCTTTTAACAGAATATCAATGGATTATATGTTAAAATATGAAAATATTTTATCAGTTTATTTTTAATTACAGAGATTATATACTATAAATTTAAGATGGTGTATAAATGCTTTATTCCTGGATGTAAAACCGGTTATGAAAAAGATACAAAAAAAAAAAAGAAAAAAAAGGAAAGAAAATAGAGGGAGAAAAAGAAGTTGAGTTTGAGACAGATTTACTAGTTACATTTCTACTACAAATTTAATTAATAATTACAGTATTATTTTATGTACACAATTGTTTTGTCAGAGATGAATAATCAAACATTTAAGACTAAAAACAATAGATTTTTAACAATTTGTGTCACTTAAAAATTGTCTTTATTTGAATGGTGATCACGAGATAAAGCTTGAGCCCTATGAGCTGTAACTTGCCTATGTCCTGGAACATTAATATGCGCTTCCTAATTGGTTTGATTGATTGCCAGATTATAAAATATGAAAGGCAGAGTTAAAAGAAAATAATAATCTGGCTCAACAAGTAGCTATTTAGAAAATTTTTGTCTTTGTTAGATTCATGTAAATGCAATTTTTAAATTTAATTTGATTACTTAGTTTTTCAGTAAAATCAAAAGATTTTATGTGACATAGATAAAGAGGCAGTTACAACAGAAAAAAAATAATAAAACTACAATACATTTAAAACTGAATCCTATTAATTAGATGTATTTTTAAGGAGTTATCAATAATTTAATTCATTTATTTTTGCGTATTGAAAATGAGAGGGTTCTAAAAATTTCATCTTAATTAAAGAAAGAATGCTTAAAATGTGCGCCTTTGTTTGATGAAACTGTATTTAGAAAATATGATGAAGAATCTGAACCAGTTTGGGCCTCCTGATATCAAAATTATTATTTTAACCATGAATGCTAAATGTGTAAATCATTAAAAAACGCCCCCTGGCGGCGAGATTTTGAACTCTTTTTTTCGCTTAAACAAATTCCCAATGCTTTATTATGTCCTTCACAAAATTTCACAACTTTCTGACCAATAGACAACTTTAGACAACTTTAAAGTAGGGTCGTTTAATTATGGACACCCTGTATATGTTTATTTAAGTTTCACAGCTTTTAAATCATTTAAGTATAAATACCATTTAAGTTATGAAAATAATATGAAAAAAAAACACGTTTAAATAAGAAATTTAATTTAAGGTTTAAGTTTATATAAGTTTTAAATAACTGTATAATTTTCAAATTGTCAGGTTAAGCTCGTTATCTTTCCGATCTATAGTAGTGTGTATAAAGCGGGAAGTATTTACATATGAAAAATGAGAGTTCTTCGACCACATTTAACTAAGATTATATTAAAGTCATTCTTTACGATTTTTGCAAAAATTACTTTCTGGATTATGACTTATTATTTAGTCAATTATTCTTTCACAAATAATTAAGATAAAAAATTTTACATTTATTAATTGCATAGTTATCAAAAGTTATGACTTCTTAAATTATTCAAAGGTTATTAATATATATGTCGTAGGCTAATTTCAAAATCCGGCTGTTTGCAAAGAGCCGGGCTAATTAGAGAATCATCTCCAATCAGCCTGATGCATTTCAGGCATATTGCAAAAAGCCTAGAGAGCGTTAAGAAAACTGGAATATCCCATTTATTTCTCAATCAGACTGATATTTTTTAGGCTTATTTCAAATAGCCAAGATAGCATTAGGCTAATTGAAAAATGACAACTTATTTCGCAATCAGCCTGAGTTTGGCCAGTTGTTTGTCCAAACATGGTGTTGTAGCTAACCTGAACATGAAAATTCCATTTGAAATCAACTCGTAACCCGACCAAAACCTAAGAAAAATATCCATCGAACCGTAACCCGATCCGAACACGACAAAATAACTTTCATCGACACGCAAATTGACCCGAACCTGAAAATTCCATTTCAAGTCAAACCCAAACACAACGCGAACCTGACAGAAAAAACTACATCATACCGCAACCCCAGAACAAGATAAAATAATTTCCGTCGACATGCAACCCTAACCGAACCAAAAAATTCCATTTGAAGTCACCCCGAAATCCGAGAAAAAAAAATCATCGAACTTCAACCCGAACTGTAAAGGACAAAATAGTTTCACTCGACACGCAACACGAACCGAACTTGAAAATTTCATTTGAAGTCAACCGAACCCAAAAACGTTACATCGAACCACAAACCAATTTCAACAGGACAAAATAATTTCCGTTGGCACCCAACCCGACCCAAACTTGAAAATTACATTTGAAGTCATCCCGAACACAAAAAAAAGTTCCATCGCACCGCAAAGCTATCCGAACACGACAAAATAATTTCCGCCGACATGGAACCCGACCAAAGCCCGACAAAAATATTCTATCGATTCGCAACCGGACCCGAACCCGGCAAAAACTATATATTGTACCGGAACCCGATCCGAACCCGAGAAAATAATTTCTGTCGACATACAATCCGACACGGACCCAACATATATCAATCAGAACCCAAAATTCTTTTAATGCATTTATGAAAAGTAACACTTATATCACTAATAATAAATTTATATGCTTTATTGAAAAATGGACATATCTATATTCTCTAGTATTCAAATATAATTAAATTTCTGAATATTGGACATATCTGCATTGGTTCGGGATGTTCCTAATTTTATTTTTTTCTTCTGTGGGTAGGGTTCACTCTAGATGTTTATTGCGGTTCAGATTTAGGTTTTTTCAAGCCAGGACGTTTTGATTTTCACAAAAAAATAAATGAAATTAACTAGAACTATGTTTCAGAAGAATTAGGTTTATTGTATTTAGTTTTTAAAACATTTGATAAAATAAACATTTTAACCCCTTGAAGGGCGGCTGTATATTAGGTATACCACTTAATTTTAATTCCAAAACACCACATTGACACCAGAATTTTAGAATTAAATTTTGCTAATTATAATGTATGCGAAAAAAAGGTTTTACTTACATTCATATAAATTTGTGCATAAATCCCGGTGTCAATGAATCATTTTAACATTTTGGAAACAGAAGTACTTTGCCCCCGAAAGGATTAAAATTATTCTTATATATTAGTAGATACTTCAAGATTCGTACGCTTTTATCTCAATTCTTTAGTAGAATGTTTCGCCTTTTTTAAATGCAGAAAAGTACTATAAATCCTGCAATTACACGAGGCGTCTACAATTTCTGCTAATTAAATATTAAATAGAAAAATCCTATTCAAAATTGTGGCAAAAGAGTACTGGCCCTGTTAATTTATAATTATTAAAAAATATAATTTTCCAATTTTAAACAAATTATTAAGTTGATCTCCTTAAACATTAATCTAATGTCAGTAGTTTAGAAAATTTCTTTAAAAAGGATTTCTTTAATGATATTTAAACAAGCTATCAGTTTAATTTTACTTCGATTTCGGTAAGTGTGTTAGGTTTGGGCAGGGTTGCGGGTCGACGAAAATTATTTTGTCGGATTCGCGTTAGGTTGCCGGTTGACTTCGAAATGGGTTTTTCAGTTTCAGGTCGGATTCAACCCTGCCAGCGCAAGATTATACCCTTAAATCAGTTCACTATTCGGAAGCAGAGGCGTAGCGTCAAGGGGGGCACGGACCACTTTACTACCAGTATTTTTATATACTATATTTGGCCTTATTTAATTCATACCGTTCAAAGATTAAATAAGGCTAAATGTAGTATATAATTATACTGGTAGTAAAATGATCGTGCCCCCTCTGACGCTACGCCACTGTTCGGAAGTTTCTATTATTCAGAGGTAAAAGCTTACAAATATATAAGTGTTAGGAATTGAAAAGTGTACGCTAAATAGAGATGCCCATTTTTGCAGAGTGTCCACTAAGCAGGTTTTATTCTATATACATTTTTCAGTTCAAAAAAATTCTTGGACTTACTTTGGAAAATTCGGGTCAAATTGAACCCGTCCCGTTAAAGTCAAAACCTAACCCGACACTGACCCGAACTCGAAACAATGAAAATCAATCCTGCAAAAAAGTTTAAGTCAATCCTACCCAAAACGAAAAAAGGTAGCTCCGACCCGACTCGACGTTCGGATCGGATTTGGGAGATATCTGGTATACACGATACAGGACTCTTATCCAGACTTATTGCAATACGTCCAAGGGCGTGAATGATTAAGCATAATTTTAATATAAAGAAATAGGAGTAGGAGCTTAAAATTCTTATAAAAATTATAAGAAACTGTTATTTTTTTGGCATATTTCATTTACGCGGCTAAGAGTCTAAAGATATTGAATACTTATTTATTTATTTTTTAAGGATATATTTTTTTAAAAACTCCCCGTGCAGAACTATCAGTAAAATCTGCATATAAATCTGTAGGCATGTTTTTACTGTTTTCGAAGCATTACGTAGAAAAGAAGAAATGACGAGTGAAAAAAAATATACACATAACTATATAAGAAAAGTGCTATGTCAAAGATGTCCGCAGATAAAAAGATATATAATGTTTTCCCAACAACAAGATGAGTCACTAAATGAAAAGCATTATAGAATATATATGTAAATGTCAGCAATAAGGAAATCTGTATATAAGGCAGTATTTTAATGTTTTCCCAGTACCATGAGACAATAATAAATACTAATTTAGTAAAATTTTCGTAAAAAGATGGATTGCTTATAAAAATAATTATAAAGCATATATATATATAATATATATATATATATATATATATATATATATATATATATAAATGTACCGATGAAAGCTGCAGATGAGTTAAAATGATTTATAATAATTTTTATTCACCAATCCATCTTTTCTACGTAACAACGTAACGCTGGGAAAACATTAAAAATCAACTCATGCGTGGATTTCATTAAGACAGAAATATTCTTAAATGCTTTATATAATTATTTCCATTAGCAACCCATCTTTTCGACGTAATGATGGAGAATATTAAAAATGTACCTTATCTGCCGATTTTATGGATGCTTTAGAACGGGTCAATTGCTAAGAATATACTGTTAAAATAAAATGAAGTATTCACTAACTATAGATACTCAGTCGCTAAAATTAAAATCTGTTAATAGGACAGTTTTCTTATAATTTGTTTTATAAGCGGTTGACTTACCATATATACTCAGTCGCTAAAATTAAAATCTGTTAATAAGACAGTTTTCTTATACATTTTTTTTATAAGCGGTTGACTTACCATATATACTCAGTCGCTAAAATAAAAATCTGTTAATAAAACAGCTTTTTTATAAATTTTTTTTATAAGCGGTTGAAGTTCATAATCCTATTTTTTATACTAAAATTATGCATAATCATTCAATATCTTGGACGTACTGCAATAAGCTTCACTGTAAAAAATTTTCGGAACGTTTCAGGAAATTATCCTGAAACATTTCGCATATTTTACCGGAATTTGAAATTTCTTTATGTCCCACGTCAATTACGGCAATAATTCGTGTAATATTTTTGAAAGGTTTCAACTTTTCCGTAAACTACATTCTGCGCATGCGTGCTTCATGATTTATGTTCCATTAGCCATTTTGATAACTAAAGAAGAATAAAAAAAAAAAAACAGCTGCCTAGGTAAGTAGAGACAAAAGTAATCTGAACAAATGCCATTGTTTGGATATCAACCGATAAAGTAAGTAGCTAATTTAAATCTTTTTATGCTTCATTATTTGAATTTTCTTTTTATCAGTAATACGACATTTTAAAATTTAATTGCTTAAATAAGACACTGAATAAAAAAAAAAGTATATTGATTATTTTTTATAATGCCTAATTATGAAATAATTATTCTTTGTAATAAAAACTGAATGTATCTGCCAATTCAGAAAATGCTTTTTATTAAAATGTATAGATAAGTAATGTTTCTCAATTTTCTTTTGAAATAAGCTTCCTACTATTTAATACGAGAATTGCATTAATAAGTTAAAAACATTGTGACATATATACATTTTTTAAGATAAACATCATATTTAATTTTTAAAATTTCCTAGAATTGCAGTACAATCCAATTCAGTTATGCTATTAAAAATTAATATTTTTAATAATTTATGAAATAAAGCATATTTAAATATGCCGCAAACGGTGTTTATAATTTTTGTATTGCTTCATGAAATTTAGCCTTTTAACACTTTCCAACTTAGTTGAAAAGTGTTTATGACATCGGTTTGTCTGCCGTCTGGCAGTCTGTCCGTACTCTAACTCCCGTAAATATACTCGGATTCACCTGAAAATTTTGTACGTGATTGGCACTTACTATAGCATGATCCCTATTGAAAATGAAGCGTGTAGCATTTATAGTTTATGTACAGGGGCAATCAAAAGTATTCAGTTACATTACGGTCAATGGAAAAAAATCATTTCAAGTGCATTTTGATGATGTTACGCCATTCGAAACATGATGAAATTGATATACAATTATGTTGCGCACTAAAACATGCTTTTTTTAAAATACCAATTGTGTACAAATTTGTACACAATACTAATTGTGTACAAAGCATTTGTTATTCATTTACAGGGTCACACAAAATAATTCTGTCACACAAGGTTCTACAGGAAAAAATCGTTTGCAATGTAATTTAGTTTCAATATTTAAAACATAATGAAATTTATATGTATTACTGAGATGCATTATAAATTGCTCACTGAATAGCATGGTGTGCATTGAGTTTATCGTTCATTTACACGGACACACAAAAGAATTCGGTTACAGTCTTTGTTCGATAATTACAGTCTATGAGTGATAAAAGTGTTTTCAATTTTGGTTTGGATTTTTAGGTTTGACTAAATGTCTGCATAGTACGTGGTGTGTATATATTCTGTTGATCATATACAGGGCTACACAAAGGAATTCGTACGTATTACTAACTATGAGAGTAAATTGCTTAATGGTATTTTTAATTGTGTTACGCATTTTCCTGTTCAACTATATTTAGTATACTAATAGAAGTTTGTGGAATATAAATAAATTCATATACAGGGCTAAGCAAAGAACAAGATATGTTGTCGTTTATGGTTGGTAACTGCTGGAAGTGAGTTTTAAGTTGCCTTATGCATTTTTACCTTAATTAGATTTTAGCTTAATATGTGGTGCGTACAAAAATCTTTTGATAATATACAGGTCTGTACAAAAGATTTCGAGTGCATTTCCATCGATTGACGAAAATTGCTATATGTGAATTTTTTAACTGAACTAAATTTTATCACTCTATGTAGTATATATATCCAAGTCTATGGGCGATATACAGGGCTGCACTATATAATTTGACTACTTTTTTGACAAATATTTGGAAGGTAAATGCTAAAACTGGATTTTTAAATGTGTTAGATGTTTCCTAAACTATTTAATATCTTCTTTCACCTCATTTGACGGTGTAGTTTCGTTACAGTTTTCTAGATGTAATGGAAAGTGTTTCATAATCTATGCCTGATGCATGATTTTCTGTTCTTGTTTAACTCTTTAATGGATGCCGTTTACATGGCGCAAACACCAAAAATTCACAAATTTGCCACAAGTATTTTCGAATAGAAATTTTTGCTTTTATATTTTGGAGATTTTACACGTAAAAATTATTATAGAAAAATACTGGTTGTAAAACATCGTACTTTTGATATATATCGGTGCCCTTCAAAGGATTAATGCATTTGAAATCATAGAAAAAAATGTTGGTGCTATAAGCGTTTTTCTTTGTTTATTTATTTATGTATTTTTTAAATGAGTAATAAAATCAAGTCCATGTTCACCTTTTGTTATCTTTCAAAAAAATTATATACACTGCTCAAAACAATTAAAGGATATTTGAAGTTTTATATAAAATAAAGATATAAACGAAATTTTTTTTGCCGAAAATAGAAGAAGAGAATCACAAATGCAGATTTTTCTGGTTTTCAAAGTGTGGAGTATGCAAATTTTGAGTTCGACGTCAAAAACGTCGCTTCAGCGGCAGCGAATGAAATTTGACTTTCAACTGGATAAAAGAGAATGAAGACAAGGATGATCGGCATTCAGTGATTGCTTTGTTTCGATGAGTACGATGTCTCAGCGAAGTCATTTGTCAGATTCAGAAGCTTGGAGAATTGTTGATAGGTTAGAAGGGGGCCAAACTCAAGCCGAAGTAGCGCAAGCCATTGGAGTGTCACAAAGTGTCATTTCCAGGATCTGGAACCGTTTTTTGGAGAGTGGATGTGCAGGCCGAAGACCAGGGCAAGGTCGTAGACGGGCAACAACGCCCAATGAAGATCGGTATTTAGCGTTAACAGCTCGGAGACACCGAAACATGAACGCTACTCTTCTCCAACAACACCTTCGCTCGGCTACAGGCACCACGATTTCAACTCAGACTGTCCGAAACCGGCTCCATGCTGTAGGTCTGTATGCTCGTCGACCGATGGTATGTGTTAGATTAACATCAAGGCATCGTCGCGACCACAGGGAGTGGGCAACCGAGCATGTCAACTGGAGGAGAAATGAATGGAGCAATATTCTGTTTTCTGACGGGTCCCGTTTTTCTGTGCATCCGGATAATAGGCGTATTTTCATCTGGAGGGACCGTGGCAGTAGGAATAATCCTGCGTTCGTGCACGAAAGTGTCAGATTTGGCGGTGGAGGAGTGTTGGTGTATGGTGGCATCTCCATTGACGGGCGCACTGACCTCTACATCATTCGAGATGGAGCTCTGACTGGTCGCCGATATAGGGATGAGATCCTCAGACCTATTGTAGTCCCTTACGCTGCAGCAATCGGAGATAACTTCATTTTAATGGACGATAACTGCAGGCCACATCGTGCAAACCTGGTGGAGGATTTCCTTTTCGAGGAAGGAATCGTTCGAATGGAATGGCCAGCGTGTTCTCCAGACATGAATCCAATCGAGCACGTTTGGGACGCTCTAGGAAGACGAGTTTCTGGCCGCCAACAACCCCCACAAACTCTCCAAGAACTGGAAAGAGCTCTTCTGGAAGAGTGGGGCAGAATACCCCAACTCGTCATTAATAGCCTCATTGAGTCCATGCCTCAAAGGTGTTCAACGTTGCTGGCCGCCCGTGGAAACCATACCCCCTACTGAAAATGATTTTCTTTGAAGAAAACACCTTTTCTTATTCTTTTTTTCTCATATGCACAAATTGTGTTTTTTTCCTTTTGTACACAAATGCGCAATAAAATGCATTTTTTTCTGCCAAACATGTGTAATTTATTCTCATATAACCTACTATGTCTGTCGACCATGTATCAATCAGCTAAAAAGTTTCCCAGATACAAAATCCACCTAAAACTGCAATATTCTTTAATTGTTTTGAGCAGTGTATTTTGTTAATCAGTTTTGGTACTTTCTTTAATTTATAAATTAATTAAAATGTCTTTTAAATACATCATTAAGCCTATGTTATATGTAAATTGTTTTCAAAAATCTTATCCGTTGATACAACCATATATTGTCTTTTTTTCATTTAATTAATTATAAACAATGATTTTAATAAATTTGTGTCTAGGGCAGTTAAAATAATTTTAGAATTTTCAATGTCCCACCTTTCCTATTTATAAAATATGATAGATGTAAAATAATTTTAATGTACTATTTCTCTCATTTTATTATGTAAAATTTGGAAAAAAAATTAATACATAAAAGAAGTTTTTGCACGTTTTATACTTATCTTTTATATTGCTTATCGAATGTTCTAGCAAGGATGTAAATTATTAAATCAGAAAAAAATTGATTAAAAGGAAATTTTATATTTTCTAAAAACTTAAGATTTTAATAATGGAATAAAAATAATGTTTGAATTTTTAAAAATATAATTAACATTTTTACACTTTATTTACTTGCGTAAATCCGAGCTCGGAATCCAGTTTTAGCAAGTATTTTTTATATGTTTAGTTATGAGTTTCGATTAATATATTTTTGTTGTACAGCTTCGATTTTGTTACCTGATAAATAAAAAATAATATTTTCAGAATTAAAAAAAAAAAAAAAAGTTTCGAAACAGGACGTTCTGTGAAACTGGAGCATTTCAGTATTTTGATATGAAAGGTTCCGAAAACAGAAATCAGCTGTAAACTTCTGAGAAATGATTAATAAACAAAATATTAGGGACAGTCAGCAATCATAATAAATCTTCACACTGTAAAAAATTTCCGGAAGGTTCCGGAAAAAAAATGGTGGCATTAAGATGCCACGGCTTTTTGCTGTTACGTTTCACAACAAAGTAGTGAAACATTCCAAGTTGGAATGTTTCAGCATTTTGATATGAAAGGTTTCGGAAAAAAGCGTATCGTGACGCTGAAATATTTTAGTATTTTGATATGAAAGGTTTCGGAGTATATGTTACGGAATGTTTCTGAAAAATTGGAATGTTTCACTACTTTGTTGTGAAACATAACAGCAAAAAGCCGTGGCATCTTAATGCCACCATTTTTTTCCGGAACCTTCCGGAAATTTTTTTACAGTGTTGGATTGGAATCCTTCATCGGGTCGGGTAAACCGATTTTACCCACAAGCGACCCGACTTTCGGTTCGGTCGAGTGGTGTTGGCGCTACAATTTCTCATTTAGCATTGGGTTGATTTTCATTTTTTTTTGGGTTCGGGTCGGTTTTAGTTTACGTTTTGACTCTTGCGGGTCGAATTGAGGTTGAACGGAATTTTTAAAAGATTTCCAAAATATTTTTTTTATGTGAAAATTTTTGCACAGTCAAAACTCATTAACGGACATTCCTCAATAGCGGACATCTCTATTTAACGAACACTTTTTTAATGTCTATCTCTTACATATATGTACATATTTACACCTGAATTGTGGAAACCTCCAAAGAGATCCAATTTTAGAATCCTGCGCGGGTGGGTTTGCATCCGACCCGAAACCAAAAAATCCATTTGAAGTCAACCTACACCCCTCGCGAACACAACAACATATTTTTCCTCGATTCGCAACCCGACACAAACTCGATACACTTCAAACCGAGCCCGAACCATATCCCGAAAAGAAATGAACTAATAGTTTGTTTAAATATTAAGTAGAGAAAACTTTTCATAATTTTTTTTACTAAATTAGTAGCAGTAGATTTATGGTTCAGGAGATCTAATTAATGTTCGTTTAAAATTGGAAAACATATATTTTTTTATAATTAAAAAGTATATCTACTAATATATACAAATAAAATTAAAACGTTAATTATATCTACGTTAATTAACGTTAATTTAAACGTTAATTAACTGTGGGTAACATCGTTTTAAGAACTTAATACCATAAACTCAATTCATCTGCTAGATAGTTCTGCTTATGTTATTGTTTTGAAAACTCCAGCATCCCGACTTGCAAAAACCTAAATCTAACCTGAAAGAAACATTCTAGAGTAAACCCGACGCACAGAAAATAAAATTACAGTCAGCTTGACTAGAAACACAGAAACTAGGGGAAAACCCAACCGATACAGAGGTTTCCGCTACTCAGAGATTTTACTATATTTGAATATTAAATAAATAGATATGCACATTTTCAACCTAAAAGATAAAAATGGTTGTAGTGATTTAATTGTAGGCTACTTTTCATAATTGCTTTAATTTAAATAATTGCATAATGCATTGCATAATGTGAATTAATTTCCTTTCATTTAGGGGATTTATGTATTAAACCTCTTATTTGAAGTTTCAAGAATTTTGGGTTCAGGTTGAAATGTGTCGGGTTCGGATAGGGTTCCATCTCGATGGAAATCATTTTGTCGTTTTCGGATCAAGTTGCGGTTCGACGGAAATTAATTTGTCGGGATCCGGGTTGAATTCAAACGGAATTTTCAGGTTCGGGTCGGATTGCGTGTAGACGGAAATTATTTTGTACTTTTCGAATATGGTTGTGGTTTGATGAAGTTTTTTTTGTCGGGTTGCGTGTCCACGAAAATTTTGTCCTATTCGGATAGGGTTTCGGTTCGATGAAATTCTTTTTGTCGGGTTCGGGTCGGGTTTCAGGTTGACTTCAGATGGAACTTTCAGTTCGGGTCGGGTTGGGTGTCAACGGAAATTATTTTTTCCTGCTCGAATCGGGTTGTGGTTCGATGGAATTTATTTTTCTTGTGCTGGGGTTGGGTTTCGGGTTGACTTCAAACGGAATTTTTACGTTCGGGTAGTGTTGCATGTCGACAGAAATTATTTTGTTGTGTTCGGATCAAGTTGCGTTTCGACAGATTTTTTTGGCGGTTTCGGGTCAGGTTGTGGTTCGATAGAATTTTTTTGTCGAGTTCTGGTCGGGTTGCGTGTTGACGAATATTATTTTGTCGTGTTCGGATCGGTTTGCGGTTCAATGGAAGTTCTTTTGGAGTTGATCGGGTTGATTTGAAATGGAATTTTCAGGTTCGGGTCCAGTTGCGTATCGACATAAATTATTTTGTGGTGTTTTGGATTGGTTTGCGGATCGATGGAATCTTTACTGTCGAGTTCGGGTTGACTTCAATTGGAATTTTCAGGTTCAGGTCGGGTTGCGTGTCGATAGAAATTACTTTATCTTGTTGGGATACTGTTTCGGTTCGATGGATTTTTTTGTCAGGTTCAGGTCGGGTTGCGGGTGGATTTTAAATGGAATTTTCAGGTTTGCTTTTGGCACAACACGATATTTGGACAAACAGTTGATCAAAATTAAGCTTACTGAGAAACAAGTGATCGTTTTTCAATTAGCCTAAAGCTATCTAGGCGCTTTTCAATAAGCCTGAAAAACATCAGGCTGATTGGAGAAATATGATTCTTTAATTAGTCCGGCTCTTTCCAAACCGTCTAGGCTGTTTGC
Source organism: Maratus michaelseni (assembly GCA_963931845.1). Lineage (NCBI taxonomy): Eukaryota > Metazoa > Arthropoda > Arachnida > Araneae > Salticidae > Maratus > Maratus michaelseni. Next base: position 50,592,338 of record OZ007594.1, on the reverse strand, counting down.
AAAGAGCCGGATTTCGCAATTAGCCTACGACATATACACAAGATTAAAATTTACTCCAGAAAATTTGATTAATACTTTTAATCGCTAAAAACTATACATCCATTCCGTATTTCTTCGCGGTACAATATTCCGTCTCCGTAACATTCAATGTTTTTTCATGGCTTTCCTTTTGATTTGGTCTAAACGATCCTTAACGGTTTTTATTTAAAAAAGTCTTCAGAAGCAATCGAAATGCGAATCTCTTAAAACAAAAATATGCAAGGACTGAAGAAAACTGTATATAATGAAATTTCGACTTCTTCGACTTTCTTAAAGTTCAAATATTCCATAAGAGAAAAAAAAAGAAAGTTTTTCCTAATGAAAAGAATTGCAGAAGCGTGGATAGCATGCCCCGTAGCTACCGGAACGTCACTTATTAAAGGAAAAAATGTACTTATTGTACAATTTTTAAAAACTACTTTCCTCTTTATATCTCTTTCTCCGTGGTTAGAGAACAGATGCCATTTGAGAAAACATAAAACTAAAATTAATTAATTAAATTTAATTAATGAATTAATATTTGAAAAAACTATATTAACATAAAGTGTCATTCATTACAAGTTTAAAAAAATTTATTTGAACTTGAGTGGAGGAATAGAAAATATTTTATTAACGATTGAAAATTTGAACAAGATATATATATAGAGAGAGTGTGAGTTAATAGTAGGAATTAAAAAAAAAAAAACAACTAGTTGAAGCAATATATCTTTATTTGAGATGTTAAAACCTCTCACAGTCAACTGCAATGCCCATTTGGATCTTTGTTTGAATTTCACGTTACACACGTTGGAGCATAGAGGGTGACACGTTGCCACAAGCGTCCGTAATGCGTCGATTTGATTGGGAATCACAAGCGATACCACTGTGCCACATTGCAGTGTCGTGTTTTGTTCGAAAGATAAACATTTCTCCTTCCGTTCAAGTTTCGTGACGTAACAGTGTAGGAAATCACGAAAAATCAAATGCGCGTTTTAACAGTTCTATTCTTCGCATTAATGTCCACAAGGTGTCTTTTCGTATTAAATCGATGATGCTCTACAACTTTGTAAATCACTTTTTTCCCCCTATCTCTTTCCGTTTTCGAGATAAGAATGCTAACTTTGCAGTTTTCCACATGGTGGCACCGTAGGCCGTTTCATTCAGTAGCGAATGGCTACGTTACTATACCTAGACACCACTTTTATGAATATAGCAGCAGCCATTCCGAAGTTAAGAGGGTGGCAAGGGACTTTAGTGGGCATACTGTATAATAAGACGTTACTTTTTACACCAGTGGAATCCGTTTAATAACATAAATCTTGTTCATTTTTTTTTCTGTGAATTATGGCATCATCTTTGACAGAAAATTTTCTATATTTAACTGATATTCATGCTTAATAATCAGGATAGGTAAAATAGATTCTTTGTTTTAAATATGACATCGTATTCACCAGTTTTCTGAATTTACTCATACTCATGCTCCTTGTATTAATGACAAACGTTTGAAAATGTTCATTTTATTGCAAATACGACGTCATATTCATCTGCTTTCTGTACGTACTCCTGCAGTACATACTTCTGTACGTAATCACGCTCCTTGTATTATTACATGCTCCTTCTATTTGGAAATGTTCGTTTTATTTCCAGCATGACGCCATATTCATCTTTTTTTAATTCTTAAAAAAATAAATCAATTTCATTTTTCACGTGTAAATCTTTTAAATGAAAATTAATTGCTGTGACAAATTATTATTACGGCTTCTGAATTTTTTGCAACAATAAAGAAAGGAGGTTAAATTTTATAGGAAAAATGTCTATTAATTCTCAATGAAAATAGCAAAATTTTGAATTATTATGAAAAATCTATACTAATATTATAAAGAAGTAACGTTTGTTTGTTTATTTGTTTGTAGGGGTAATCTCTGGAAATACAGAACCAATTTGAAAAATAATGGGGGCAAAATGCTGGTGACCATCTCTGCTGCAACACAGGCGATACTTTATATCGGTACAACATTTCCAAAAGGGGTGCAGGAACAAAATTACGTTCTAAAATTGCGTTTTCTGTGAAATTGTTGGTGCTAGAAATATGAAATTTGGTCTAGTGGTTACTTTTAAGATACAAATACTTGCTATGAACGGTTTCTAAAAAGATCGGATTTCAAAAAGGGTACAATGAGCAGAAAACATTCTAATAACATTCTAAATTATGATTTGTTTGGAACTGTTAGGGCTAGAAACTTAAAATTTGGCTTGGCTGTTACTTTAGAGATGTAAATGTTAGTGCAGAACAATTTTTTTAAATTTGAAATTTAAAGGGGTTCACAGGTATAAAGCATTCTAAAATTGTGATTTGTGTGATACAGTTTCTATAAAAGCTTGTAAATTGGTGTGGTGGTTACTTTTAATACATTCGCATCGGGAAGCGGGAATTGTCGTTGTTATTAAAAAAAAAACATCATTGACTAAAGGCGTGGCTTCTATATTACATAAATGCCTTTACATCATATTTCTCATATTTTTTAGGTCGTAAGACATTTTATAATAAATCTGTATATTGAGTAATATTTACTGATGCATAAACTTGATGTACATTATTCTTGTTGTACGAGTACATGATGAATTTATAGCTTGCCGTTTTGGCAACAACTGTAGATTCCAGAAGTAGTTTCCAGAGTGTTTCATGTACGGTCACATGATTAATTCAGCAAATCAAAATTCAGAGCATGATCTCTTTTTGAACACAGCATGATCTTTCAGCAGATTTAACAGTTCTCGGTTCAGTATCCCCTTGAAGGGCACCGGCATATTATATATACCACTTAATTTTAATCCCAAAATGCTACAATGACACCATAATTTTATAATCAAATTTTGAATTTATAAGGTACATGAGAAAGAGCTTTTACTTATTTTAAAATAAATTCGTTCGTGAATCCTGGTGTCAATCAATCATTTCAATATTTTAGCTACAAGTGTCCTTTGCCCCTGAAGAGGTTAAGCCATTGGTTCGTTTTACGGTCAGGTGATGCATTCAGCCAATCCAGTTTTTGATCAAGCGTTTATTTTACACACAGAAGAAAAAGTGTTGTTTACGTCTGAGAGATATTGTATTTTTGTACGTCGCGTCGTACGAACTTTAGACGGTGATTGCTGATTTATATTGAACTATCTTGCTATCGCGTAATGTTTTCGAAATGAATTTAAGCCGTGCTCTACAACATTGTAGGCGCAACGCATTTTAAATTAATTGTGTTTACAAGTAATTTTTTTATAATGAAAAAGTGATCTATGCCCATTGGTAGCACCAATTTAACGCATTTTTAATTATGTTTTAAACAAAGTTTTCAATAAACCTTTTTTTCCCTACAGTAAGAAAATTTGTAAATTTCGTATGTTAAAATGATTTATGATAGTACTCATTCTGGTTAGAGCTGCTGCAAAAAATGGCGAGTAAGCGAAGAGAGCTAGACCGCGTAGCGGAACCAATGTAAATTGCGACGTAATTCACGGGGATTGGAGAGCGTTAGCGAGCAAGAAGAACCCCTTAGTACAGCGCCTAGAATACATAGTGTGGAAAACTGTTTTACCGTTTTTTAATTGAAAATTTTCGAATTCAAACCGGAAATTCTGAAAAAGAATTTTTACATTAAGAAGACATGAAATATCTGCCATTAAGTAACGAAAATAACATTATAGGGAATTTCTAGTATAAATGCGAAATTTCGAAATAAAAAAACAAACAAACTGGTAATGCTTTAAAAAGTGCAAAAAATTGTAGCCGATAAACGTGCAACGATGCGGTGCAATAATAGGGCGAACGCAGCGACATCTGCTTTAAAAATATATTTACCTCTAGCCAAAGTAACCGTTTCACTATTGACAACATGAACATAATTTCTGTTAATAAAATTTCTGGTAAGTGTATATTTCAGATGTAACTGATTTTGAAGTTAGTTTTTTTATCATATCAGGGAATTAATTTTTTTCCACTCTTCTAGCGGAGATTCATCTTTTGGTATGCTAAATAGGGATAGTTTCTAGTTTGCTGTCTTGTATCGAGTAATAAAAAACGGGGAAACAATTTACGAAAGAATTTCAGAAGAGGGTGGAGCTTCTATTTTTTTAAAATCGTTGCGATGAGCGCGAAATGCGATTGCGAATGTGTTAACACATTCGCATCGGTATGTTTTTTGTGAATGATCTGGGTTTTAAAGCAATAGAAACTCTTCCCTCTTTTGAAAGTATTTCGTTAATTATTTCGTAGATATTTTTCTCATTTCAAGTTTATACATCAATAAATATCATTGAATTATATGGATTTGTTATAAAATCTTTTGCAACGTAAAAAAAAAAAAAGAAAAAAATGAGCAATATGGTATGCATGCATTTTCTGTAAGGTAGAAGCCACGCCCTTAGTCAATAATGTTTTTTGAATAACAACGAAAAATCCTAGAAACTTGGTAATTTGGCATGGTAGTTATTTTTAAGATTTGAGCGCTCACTGACAAGGAAGGTCTCCATAAGCGCATACTCAGAAATTTTCGAAAAAATTACAGAATGTTCTTCTTATGATGATATATACGTCTATAAAAAAAATTTCTGCGGAACCTCGATATAACGTCCATAAAAAAATATGAAAATTTCGTTTATTTGGCGATTTATCACCGGTTGGCGACGGAATGAAATTAAAAAAAAATACGCTTTTATGACAAATACTCTTTAAGGAGAAACTTCTTCATACTAAACTTGTTTATGCATGTTTAACATATATAATAAATAATAAATAATAATACATAATAAATAAATTTTTATAACTACAATTTTGTGTACACATTTATATGTATATATAATGGAATTTAACGATTGTATTTAACGATTTAAAACAAAATTTAAATTGATTAAAATTGTTTGAAGTAGAAAAATAAGCCCGATTCTGAACATTGTCAATTCACGAAAGTTTTTGTTGCTATGGAAACAACGACTTCTTCCATATAGAAATGTATAACGAATCCGTTTGTCATCGGGCTTTTCCATTTAAAAATCCATTTAAAAATTACTTGTACAACCATTGAAGCCATTTAAATTAGAAAAAATCGTGGAATGGAGAATAAAACAATAGGCAAAATTTCATTCAATCGGTATTAAATAGAGAAAAAACGTGAGTGATTTATTTAATCTGATTTAAAAAATATTTAAAATTAATATTTATGCAAACGTACAGAGAGTTGAAAATGTTGAACGCAAAATGCAAACGATTCTGAACAAGAGGGTATGGTATCATGAGCCATAGAATTAGCCCATTCGTCTAATCACAATTTTTAAGATGACTAGACGTTCCGAGCCAGTCCCAGCTTTAGGCTTAATTCCCAGGTATCCCAATACATTTCTTTAATGTCCCAGTTTTGAACAGAGTCCATAAACTATCCAAAATTCAACTTAAAAACTGAATAATTTGATTCTTACCAAATTTCCTTTCTCTACTAACAAAATGGTGGAACACTTCACGCTGTGTAATAAAATAAAATAAAATCGTATGAAAACAAAAAACCTGTCTTCTGTTTTTAGGCAGAATCCTGTTTTATGAAAATTCCGTGGTTCCGACAAAAGGAATACAATATACCTGCTAAGACTGAAACGTGTTTAAACCGTGTCTAATGTTTTAAGCTTATGACAATTTTACGCTTTCAAATTTTACAAAAATCTCATAGACAGGTCTTATAAGAAGAATTTCTTCAAACTCTTCGCGTACTTTCAGATTCATATATTTTTAAAATTTTGATTGTTATCTAAACAAAAGTGAAAATAAACATACAGATTCAATAATTCAATAATACACATGACTTAAATGTCAGCTTCGCTATAACATAAAATAGATATTTGCAGCTTACAAAGCATAGAACATTATTTTTTCAGTGGTAAAAATAACTAACTGCAACAACAAGCAGCTTGCATATATTATACAAAAAATAATAAATATCTCAACGTTTAAGTTTAAAATCATTAAATATTGCGCATTCGAATAATCATTTTACAAGCAATTTAAAATGCATTAAAATTGTTTGCGTTTGGCGAAGGAAAAATGTTGCTAGCCAAATCGTGTGTTTTTGCGCCAAATACTGGAAAGTATTTTATTTTTTTGCAGATTTTCTATTGGGATTCCACAGCTAAATTTCACTGTTCCTTTATTACATACATGTGTAGCTTCATTAGCATTTTTTTTTCAACATTTTCTGAGTATGCGCTTTAAGGAGACCTTCCTTGTGAGAACGGTTTCTAAAAAAATTCGAAATTTAAAAGCGTTGAAATGAGGAGGAAGGAGGTTGAATGAGGAGTTCTGGAAACATTCTAAACTAGTGATTTATATGAAATTGTTAGGGACAGAAACTTAAGATACGTTAATGCACACACAGAACAGTTTTTAAAAATTTCGAAATTTTGAAGTGTGAAGGAGCATAAAACGTTCGAAAATTGTGATTTCTATGATATAGTTGTTATAGAAGCTTGGAATTTTGCACGGTGGTTACTTTTAAGACTTTCGTTCTGAACGGTTTCTAAAAATTTTGAAATTTCAAATGTAAAATGCATTGAGCGAAAAACTTTCAAAATGCATTCTTAATTATCATTTATTTGGAATTAATTTTAGTTTTTCTCATTAATTTAAGTTTCATTTTCACCTAATGCACTTTAAGAATTAAGTTTACTCAAAATGTGGCTTAATTAGTAATATTTGCATTATTAGTGGCTGTACAATTTCCTTTAATAAAAACAGGCACACAAATACTACTTGGCATATTTGAACAACAACGCGTGGAAAATTCTGGGATTTTGCTGGTACAGTAATAAAATATCTTTGAAGGTTCTTACGAAATCTTTTTTTATTGAAAGAATAAGTCATGAAACGCATCTAGAATCTTTTCACCAATGAAATGAGGACGTAACTTCGAGTTAAAAATAGGATTTCTACGCAGCCAGTTATCTTAGCATCTTTCCTCACTCATTCGCAACAATGTTTTCATTTTATCTAACGGTTTGTCTTCTCACTCATCCATGAATGATTACAATGATGATAGAATAAATCGAAAATAATAATTTTTTCTGCAATGTCTTTCACGGACACAAAGAACACAGAACCTGGTATGTATAAAGTGGTGATAATATATATATGTATATGTATATATATTTGTTGAAAGATTGCAGATTAGTGAATTATTGGTAATTAGTAAATGAATTATATTTATTTATTATTTATTTATAATTTGGTTATATAATATTTTATGTTTATAATCGCGCTAATATTTTCATTGCTGCAGTATTGCAAGTGAAATGAGCAAACAAATTATTTTTATTAATAATTTGGGTTTTTTTTTAAAATCTTTAATTTGTTTATAATAATAATGTATATTTATATTCATGCTAATATTACATTTTGCAATAGTATTGCAGGAAAATAAATAGCAGATGTATTAATGTAAATGTATAAATATACTAATATATACTAATGTAAATGTATAAATGTATTAATAGCAAATGTAAGCAAACAAATTATTTTTAGTTTTAATTTAGTTTTTCAATTTTTAATTTGGTTGGAAAGCACTGTATTTTTATAATCGTTTAGTAATATTTTATATTGTACTAATATGTTATCTTGTTGAAGTATTGAATACAATAGTAAATATATAATATTCTTTTTATAATTTAATCCTTTAATTATTTTTTATTTTGGTCATATAATACTGTATTCTATTAATATCAGTAATATTTTATTTGCTGAAGTTTATTGCAAGTTTTCTCTGTTTTTTTCCTCACTTATCTTAAGAAATATCTTCTTTAAGGGGGAGATCAAGTTGAAGGTTAAAAAAATCGATTTAAAAAATTAGCATGGATACCTTGAAATGGTTCAAATCCACTGCAAAAAGAAATTTACAAAAATTCCAAATCTTGTAAGAAAGCCATTTACTGCCATGCTATAAAGTTATCTTTAAAGCCTTTTTCACAAAACTGCACTTTTTGGCATTGCGCGCACTCTCATTTAAAAACTAATTATCATAGGTCCTTGAAATTTTGCGTATAATTAATTTTCATGTATACTTTTTATGCTGAACCTAAATTGTGTTTAATTTTTGTCATAGAAAATTTTGTATTGAAATAAATAAATCTAAAGTTTTTGGTAAATTTAGTAAATAACATTATAAAAGCCATTAATTGTGCTAATGAATTTGAATATACAATACATGAAATATTAAGTATGTGTCTGCAGTCGAATTTTTTTAATCTTGAGCGCAAAATGCATATTTAAGTGTTTATATTTTTAAAAAGCAATTTTTGTCGTTATCATTTAATTAATTAATATTGCTAAATATATATAATTTAAATGTTTTTTTAAACTACAAGAATGTGTTAAATTATAAAAAAAAAATGTTGTATTTCATTCATTGGTCATTCACTACAGAGTTTTTCGTACTGGTTTAATTATTGTCATTTTCAGGCTGCTTAACGTGATCCCCTCCCCCTTTAGCTACGGTTTATCCTTTCACTTTCTGCTAATTATTATAATAATAGTAATATAATTAATAGTACAATATAATAAATCGAAAATAATAAATTTTCCCACGGTGTCTTTCACGGAATAGAAGGACACAGAAGCTGGTACATATAAAGTGGTAATAAAATTTTATTTTGTTGACATATTGAAAACAGTGTTGCCGAATTAGTGCGTTATTTTATTTAAAATATTTACTAGCATTTCCGAAGAGTACTTTTTAGTTTATTTAACCCATAATCTCAGTCGTTGGGGAAGTCAATGTGAATTGATGGCGGTCAAATAAGAATTTTTAGATACATAATGAATGGTATGAAAATTGGTAGCACTGCAGACCGCATGGAATCTGGTTCACATAGGGTTGCATTAAGGAGAGCTATTAAAAAGTTAAAAATAGACATGCACATTATAATGATAATACAATTTAATAAGATAGAGGACCAGAAATGTAAAAGACAAAGGGGTAGCAGAAGGCATTTGGTAATTTTTAAAGATTGCGAGTCAGAGATTGGCTGTTGCTAGAACAAAACAATTTCTTCTCTTTTTTTTTAATAAGAGGAACGTAGAGAAAAATAAATAATAAATGAACAATTAGTTGTTTGTAATTTCTGAACTAAAATTAAAATTGGTAGCACTTAATGTTTTAAATGTTTTGTAATGTTTGTAATGTAGCTTTTAATGTTCCAAAATAAACGCGAAATAGTTATTCAACAAAATTTATTTCTGTTTCCTGCACTTTATTAATTTTGTGACTCTCGTCACAAAGAAAAAGAGTAAGTGGGGGAAGGGAGGGGGGCGATAGATTGAAACTTTACACCGGGCGCAGTTTTCTCTTTGCACGATCCTGCTTTTTTTGTTCCTTATATTAAAAAAAAAATCACAGTTTATTCTTATATAATAGTAGCAGATCCACTGGACGTTGCTCGAAGCAGGACCGACCCGAGTCTGCCGAGAAAAGGTCCTAGTCTAATGAGAAAAAAGGCCGCGATTTGCTCCAAGTTCGAACTTCAAGACCGGTCGAGGCAGGTCAGACAATTTACTAAAAACAACAATAATAAAAAAAAAAACACGAAAAAAAAAAGTAACAGGAAAATTTAGATCTCACCATAAAAACCGTCAAAACAACAATCGTAAAAATAAATTATTTCGTAAAAAGCGCATATTTCATTAAAACACGCAATCCTTAAGAAGACAAAATTATAATCTCTTGAACGTAAAAGCGAAGCTGACGAAGAGACGTGAACTTTGTTTTTCCTCTTTTGTGTTCTCACACAAAAGAGAACACAAAAGTCTCTGTCTGTGTGTGTGTGTTGACACACACACACACAGACAGAGACACATATCTTTCTTTTATTATTGTAGTTTCCATTTAGATCTTTTGTTTTACAGGACCAAAGGAATCATGGATAAAGTGTCGTTACGTAGCTCTTCTCATGGGTATTACTATCGAATTTTTTCTATACGCTCACCGAATCACAGTAGGTGTCACTATAGTCTCGATGGTAAATAATTCGGCTTTGACAGGTGATGAAAGGCCTGAATCGGGATCATGTCTGAATTTGTTGGCAAACACATCGGGCGAAGAACAAAGAAGATATCTCAAGGTCTGGTCTGTATTATAAAAAATCAGTGGTGTGTGTACTCAGGATGAGACTAGGGGTGTCATCGTACCATTACTTTTGTATAATAACCTTGGCTTTATTTAATCGCAGAGTTAAAAATATTAAAAATTCAAATAAGGCGAAGATTATTATGTGAAAATAGTGTTAGTAAAAATACCGCCCCCCCCCTCCACCTCCTTTAGCCTCATCATTGGTATAACACTCTAAAAATGATAAAATCTTATTTTATTTCTCATGTGTAATTTATTCTCATCAAGTATGCAAAGTGTTGCGAAAGACATTAAACAAAATTTTAAGGGTACAACATATATTTTTTAAACAGTGGTCGTAAATGCAACGAAAAATTTCTAGAAAATGTTGTCTATTAGCGAGGTGTAGTATCGAAAATGAAAAAAAAAAAATCGGTCACTTTTAAAAAAATTGAATTTCTGCTAATTGAGAGACGAGACGCATCGATTTCAGAATCATAATCTGATTCTGAATTTAAATCCATGTACTCAATCATGGCAAAAACTTCTAAACATTCCAAGAAAGAACTGATTGTTTCTTAACCCATTACCCGCTGGTGTTGAGTTCACGCAACATTCAAAATAAAAGTGTATAAAAAAAAAAAAAAAAAACCTGCCTAGCCACCACTATTTTAATATGTTAAAAAATACTTTACTATTTAATGACAAAAACGTTGCTATTAAACATACCGAATATTTTCTTTCAGAATTTTTGGTGGGAAACGAATTTCAGTAAAAATATTGAAGGCTCCGCCCACATAGTTTTGGCGGTTAATGGGCTAATTCTATGAAAAACACACATCGCATACGTCAGCAATGTAAACAAACGTGGCTAAAAACTGAGTCGTAATATGCTTTCTCCCTGCACCGCGCATTTTTTTTTTTTCGAGCAGTGTCACTTCACCTGCACGCGACAGCTATGTCTCAATGTGCGCCTTGTCTAAATGTGAATTAGTAATTATGTAGGCATCTCGAACACTACACAAGCCGCTGAGTCAATAAGGCAGTTCTAAAAAAAGATATTTTTACCTCTCCATAAACTTTTTTCGAAATTTCTGACATATTTACGGTTTAATTTTCAAGAGTACAATGTTCGTACTTTTCGATAAATGAATTACATCATGAGTAATAAGCAAATGCTGTATTGTTTATATATATATATATATATCATCATCATCATCATCAACCGTTTTCAATCCACTGCTGGATGTAGGTCTCCCCCAGATTTTTCCATTGTTGCCTGTCTAGTGCTTTAGTCATCCAATTAACACCGGCCACTTTTCTGATTTCGTCACTCCATCTTACTTGAGGTCGTCTTCTTGGTCGTTTTACATCTCTGGGATACCACTGTAGGGTGTTTGTGCTCCATCTATTGTCTTGTCTTCTTGCAATGTGCCCAGCCCATTTCCATTTTAGCCATTTAATTCTCTCGATAATGTCAAAAACTTTCGTCTGACTTCTTATCCACGTTATTCTCTTTCGGTCTCTTCTGGTTATGCCTAGCATACATCTTTCCATACTTCGCTGTGTTGTTTGTAATCTTTGTACCATCATATATATATAACTTTAATGAATAAGCAAAAAGCTGGTTTTACTTACTAATTTATATCTCCTTTATTTTTTCCCAAAAATTGCATGTTTTTGTTTTGATATGTTGCTAAGTAATAAAATTTAATTTTTAAATTGTTTATCATAATATATTAAGAACAAAATTTTTATAAATAGCTAGTTTTAATTAATTTCATGTGATTAATACAATTTTTAACATTAAACCAGATTATTATTTTTTCTCTGAAAAATAGAACAGAAAATTTTGAATTTTATATAGTAATAGCCATTTGCAAAATTTCATTTATTTTTAGTGTTTTAGGACCTACCTGTGTCCTACCTGGAATGCTTAATTAGTCAATTTCCAGTAATGGACAACCTATTTGCGTTAATTTTGTATTTTATATATTTTGAAAATATACATCACAAAATCGCCGCAAGACACGAAAAACAGATAAAAATCGCTTGAAAAATCGTAAAAATTCAAACATCCTGGAGGACAAAACGAACCATTGTAGGCTGAAATTTGAAACCGAATTGTTTTAATCAATGTCAAAAAAATGTCTCGAAACGTGAAAAAAAATCTGAAATTCGCGAAAAAGTCAAAGTCGCTGTATGAGTTCCGAATAAACTTTATTGAAAAGAGAACAAAATTTACTGCCGTAATTTCTGGGTTGTAATCCGCGGATCAAACAATTATGTTTCAATCCAGAAATTTTATTTTATAAGATGTAACTGATGAGATTGCTGTAAATATTTCAATTCAGTTATTGAATAAAATTTCTGGGTTGAAACAGAACAGTTTGATCCACGGTTTATAGGCCGGAAATTACGGTACATTGGGCTAAAATATTGAAATCGGATTCATCTTAGTAATGCAAAAAAATTGCCACAAAACGTGAAAAAAGCGATAACAATCGCGTTAAAAAAATCTAAAATCGGGCATCGAGGTGCACCACTATAGATATAGAGGTACCTACATACCAAATCTTGTAACTCTGCTTGTAGCGGTCTCTCTCACACAATTTTCTTTTCTTATTGTTACAGATTTTCTTTTCTTTTATAAAACTTAACCACAACTGCCAACTTATAATTTTTTTTTGTTTCCATTATTGTTTAATTATACAACTTGTCTTTTTTGTATTCCAGAAAATTCGATTAAATAAGATAAATTCATCTACTTAAAATTGTGGTAAGAAAAAAGTGTAAAAATGGCAGTTTGTTTTGTTTGTTTTGTTTTCAGAAAGAGGGTGAATTCAACTGGACGCCAGAATTTCAAGGCTACGTGCTGGGAGGTAGCTTCCTGTGCTTTGCCCTCGGTACGTTCCCTGGTGGAAAATTGGTAGAATTATTCGGATGCAAGAAAATATTGACATGGGGCTTTTTTTTAGCTTCTCTCTGCACATTCATTTCGCCATTCGCTGCGTGGGGAAGTGTTTATCTGCTGCTCATTGTTCAGAGCCTCAGAGGACTCTTTCAGGTAAGAGAAATCTCAAGCATCCCAGAAAATATTCTTTCTAAATAAATACTATAAATACATATATTACATCCTTTAGGTCAGGGTTTTCCAACCTATCATTCGCGAACTTTGAAATGCTGGTACGCCAATGTTATACAGAAAATTATAAAGAGCTGAAAACTGCATCATTTTAAATTTAGAGACCCCCTCCCCCCACGGCATTAGCTAGCATATGTCAATACATCCTGAAAATTGATGTCAATATATACCAATAAATGACGATCTCCTCAACAATTGAACATCTGCACGGTTTAAGCATGTAATGGGCTTCCTATTTGACGCCAACTTTACACCTTGTCCATGAGTAGCTGTATTTTTATAACTTAGGGAGCCGTAAGAGAGAAGAAATCTAACTGTAGTCTAAATATATATATATGGATGAGTATAATTACCTATATCTATATATATTTCTCTTACGTGGCGCGAAAATAAGGCTCATCTTGTAGCTTGCCGTTTGACAACAACCTTTGTTTCCAGAAGTAGTTTCCGTAGTTTCCAGAGTGTTTCATTTACGATCACATGATTAATTCAGCAAATCACAATTCAGAGCATGATTTCTTTTTAAACACAGAATGATCTTTCGGCAGATTTAGCAGTTCTCGGCTCGGTATGCCATTGGTTCGTTTTACGGTCACATGATGCATTCAGCAAATCCGCTTTTTGATCAAGAATTTCTTTTACACACAGGAGAAAACGTGTTGTTTACGTCAGAGAGATATTGTATTTTTCACGTCGCGTCGTACGAACTTTAGACGATGATTGTTGATTTATATTGAACTATCTTGCTATCACGTAATGTTTCGAAATAAATTTAAGCCGTGCTCTACAACATTATAGGCGCAACGAATTTTAAATTAATTGTGTTTACAAGTAAATTTTTTATAATGTTAAAATGATCTATGCACATTGGTAGCACCAATTTAAAGCATTTTTAATTATGCTTTGAACAAAGTTTTTAATAACTTTTTTTTTTTCTACGGTAAGAAAATTTGTAAATTTCGTACGTTAAAATGATTTATGATAGTACTCATTCTGGTTAGAGTTGCTGCAAAAAATGGCGAGCGAGCGAAGAGAGCTGGACCGTGTAGCGGAACCAACGTGAATTGCGACGTAATTCACGGAGATTGGAGAGCGTTAGCGAGCAAGCGGTTTTAATGTTTTAGTTACGGAGATATCTAGAGTCGTTACGGATTAAACGAACAGTTATGTTGGGTGAGCGAGTGAGGAAGTCCTTATCGGAACAATTGAACAATGTATGTAGCATCATGGAATACCTAGTGGCAGTCAACTGAACTTCCAGGTTAGAGGTAATTTGACTTGCGAGGCAAAAATGAGCCGTGAGAAGCTAAAAAGCTAAAAATTAAATAAATAAAAATAAAAATAAATAATTTTTAAAAAATATAATATGAATTAAAAGGCAGCCCCTTATATAATATTCTGCATAACTTTTCCGGGTTTTACTGTATTTAAAAACAATGTGCATTTTTTCTGATTATAGTATATTGAAGGAATCTTGTATTAAAATATAATTATTGTATTACAGCAGGGTGGCTAGTGGTCAGGGAAAAATACAGTAAAAAAAGTGATAATTACCAGTATATTCTTATAGACAAATTCAAATTAATTATTTGATCGAATAATCAACATAAATTTTTCTATAAGAATATACTGGTGTTCATCACTTTTTTTCCCCTGACCACTAGCCACCCTGTACAGCCTATTTGAATATCAATAAAAGAAAATAATCGAAGTAATAATTTTCTGATATAATAATGCCATTTTCCATGTTAGCATTACCTTTACAAACGGAGGTATGGATTTTGATTTAGTATGTAAAAGTTGGGGAACCTGTGTTCTAGACATTTTATACTCAAATATGTATTTAACTTGCACATTATAGTTATGAAATGGGTATTTTTCTCTTATAGGCTGGTTTTGTGCCTGCCCAGGCTGTTCTGATAGCTAACTGGTGCCCGAAATCTGAAAGAGGATTCTCTTACACAATCATTCTCTCCGGATCTTGCTGGGGAGCTGTGTTGGGGAGCTATCTCTCGGGTCTGCTATGCGATACATCATTCCTTCGAGGATGGCCATTAGCTTATTTCGTGTTTGGTAAAATTGTTCTCAATTCTTTCATAACACTGCATATAATAAGCAACAGTATTCTAAAACACAGATTGTTTAATCTCGATATTAAAAAGTTTAGGGCAGCATGTACAAAATTATTGTATTTTTATTAGAAGAAATATTAGCATAAAAATTAAAGGAAAAATTAAATGAACAACTATAAAAAGGCACTTTATATTAATTCGATTAAATAAAGTCCAATGAAAGATAGAAGTTTCAAAACTGAAGGTCAACTTCATGACGCTTTCCAATGGAATTTACCTTCGCTATACTTAAACGAGGAAATAAGATCAAATATTCGATTGTGGAAGGAGGTGCATGTCTTTGAGAAGGCATTTGTCGGATTATTAGAAACGACGTTTAGTTGCGAAGATAGAAGGAGGACAGTAAGCTTGTAAAGCCTGCATTCCGATCAGGGCTGTCCACACAATTTATACAATTTTTCTACATATTTCTAAAAAGTTGTACAAAAGAACATAAACTTTTCCCTATCCCACTCTATATAACATTTCCTATATTCGTATTTAAATTTACCTTCTGTAGAAATAGGATATTCTGTATTTTAAAGATATGTTAGGCATGACAAAAAAAAAAATCTCGTGAAAATTCTGTGTTTGAAACAAGCAAAGAAAAAAATCCTTCAAGTTATATAAGTTATTATACTTGTTCTTTTAATCTCTTCCCACAGTGTAGCAATGCAATGTCCACTACCTTATTTTACTCTTGGTAAAGTTATTCTAATTTCCCTGAATATTGCACTGGCAATTAGCAGCACATTCACTGTTAAAAATTTCGTGCTGGTTTGAACCAACTTTTGGTTCTGCAATAGCTGCAACCATAAGATGATGAAGCTTCGTTCCAACATTTGGAGATCCTATTGAACCAAATCTCCAAATAATGGATCCAGATTTCTCCATCTTATGGTTGCAGATATTACAGCACCAGAAATTAGTTCAAACCAGCACAAAATTTTGAAAAGTGTAGAGTCTTGTGTCATCATTGTACCCAATATAAAAAGTCGTTTGCACATCATCGATATAAATTATTGCCTTTCTATTAGGAATAATTGTAACATAATAATAAGGTTACCGAGGTTTACCCAGATGAAGCAAACAATCTCTCGGGTTACATAGCTTCGCCACATTACATTAACAGTTAGCACTATTGAGGAACCTTTAAGCAGATTATTAATCTCAATATCAAAAAGTTATAGCTCAGCATCAACAATAATTATTGACAGTTTATTAGAAGTAATTGTATGTAACACAATATCAATTCAATGACCATAGCTTATTTAATCTTCATTAAAATTATTACCAATTCTTTCTGAATATTGCTTTAACAAACCAATCAACAATATATTGGAGCCTTTAAAACAGATTTCTAATCTCTCTATAAAAAAAAGTAATACAACATCGACAAGAATCATTCTGTTTTTTAATTATAAGTACTTTCTACGAGGCAAATGAAATACCAATTTTGGCATTTTAATTTAATCTAATTAAATATCATGTAGGATAAAACTGGTCACTGTAATTTGCAGTTATGCATCATTTATGCATCTATTCAATATACCATGTTTTTAATAATGTGTTTTAAGAGGGTAGAGTTCACTTCGCGGCTGTCGGCATACGAAAAAAAAATTACGTGAAAAAATGCCTTTGCTCTAAAGTCATAAAAACAATTATAATTAAAATTAGTTATCATAAAAATTTTAATGATGATTATGTAACTTAAGAAATCTACTTTGATAAAATGTGTCTACATAATATATTAAACTTAAATTCGTGGATTAAAAAAAAATTATTTTATAAATATCATCATATTTGTAAAACAGATACCAATTATAGAGAGAGTTGGAAAAGTATATTTTAATAATAATAATAATAATATATGTATTATTATATATATTATTATAATATATTATTATATAAATAGTTACGGTTCTTTGTATTCAATAAAGAGAGTCCCAAACATTTGTTTTAATGAAGTGAACAATAATGACAATATATTAATAGAGGTGGTTAAATACCATTGTCACCTAGATATTTGTATACCACCTCTTCACATACAATCATGTATCATTCCCAAACGTCGTACATGGATCTTACAGATCATGTAGTTTTCATATCCTACGCGAACTATGTACTAGATATACAGAGCAAGTTTAGATTAAATAATTCAATAACATTCATCCTAGAAAAGTCTGTGAATTCTCTTGTGGGAAGCACATGCGCATTAGACATTTCCATCATTTTCTTTAATTTTTTCATATTATAATTTTTTGTACAATGTCATGAAACGTAATCCACAGGACGTCTCTAAATTTGACATTTTGAAATTCTGAAGAAATCCTCTGAATATCTACAGGATAA
Source organism: Maratus michaelseni (assembly GCA_963931845.1). NCBI lineage: Eukaryota > Metazoa > Arthropoda > Arachnida > Araneae > Salticidae > Maratus > Maratus michaelseni. The sequence continues at coordinate 50,574,579 of OZ007594.1, read as the reverse complement.
TTGCAAGCATCGAAACACGGGTGTCATATAGTATCCTGTGGAAAAGCACTATATTTTAATAGTCAACTTCGCCTCATTTAATTGCAGACATTATGTGTTTCAGTAAGCCGAAAATTATTATAAAACATTATATCAGCAGTATCCGCGGGTCACAGTTTGACACCCCTGCCGGGATGCAAATTCACAATCACTCAACGTCCTACACACTTGACGCCAAACGGTTTGGCGAGAAAATGAACTGTAGCACGCATTCGCGTGTCTTATATGAATTGGCAAACGGTTGAAACTATACTTCGGCATTTCGACCGCGCATTTCTTGTTTGTGAACATATGCATTATTTAATGTTTTATAACTTTACCTTTCTTAAAATGATCACAATAAATAGATGACAGTTTATTATATTTACTTTAATTACTTCTTGAGGAAATGCTAAGATAAGTGTTTTGTTGCTGATTGATAATAGGGTAAATGTGACATGACAGTAATGGACCCTTCCCCCTCAAAGTTTTTGCTTTATAAAAAAATATCTAATAAAAATTCATCTTTTTTTTTTTTTTTTTTTTTTTTTTAAGAATTCTTCCTTGCATAATGTGGTATTGCAAACGACGGCGATTCGATAAACAAAAATTTACCCGATCTTATATTATCGCCATTCAGAACACGTGAAAATAATATATTTCATCAAAAGATAAGTGAAAATCATATAAAACTCAACAACCTTTTATTCATTTTGCTTTTGTGCCATTAAAAAAACCATTCGACACACGACACACCTCAAAGTTATAGCCGCTCAAAATACATTTCTGTAAGAGGGAGGAAAATTGTATCTGTTTTCATTTAATCAGTGTATGGTGCTGCCATCTGTTATTACATTAGATGAACCAATTCGAGACTCAAACCCAGGGATAGAGAATAATATTCAATATATCTTATTGAATATTAAATACATCTTATTGAATATTAAATATATCTTATTGAATATACAATATATCTTATTGAATTACTCAAGCATAAAATATTGCTTCACAATTCCACTGTCTTTCAGTGAAATTTTTACTGAACAAGCTAAGAGATGGTTTTACTTAATTCATTTATATCTTCGTTGTTTTCTTAAAAAATTGCATGTTTTTTTTTTTTTTCTCAGTAATAGAAAACTGGATTTTTTTATACTTATGGTCATTTACAAAATTTCTTTTATTTTTAAGATTTTAAGACTTTTAAGATGTAGTATCTATTACTGGAATGCTCAATTAGGTTTCTTCTCTAATCTAACAAATTTATTTAAATATATACATGTATACTTAATTAGGATGAATTTGAAAAGTAAAATCCTAATGATCCTAATTATTTTATTGAATTTGGTGTTATTGCAGTGCTGTATTATCCCTTTAGAATGAATGTCATTCTATCAATGCTTAACAAACTGTATAAGATTTTTTTTTTGGGGGGGGGGGGAGGGTTGAGGGGCGAATAATTTAAAAGTGAAAAAGCGTTTAACTAAATATAATAAATAAGTATCCGTGTTTATTCGAGATTAAATAAAGTAGTATAAAAGGTAAAGAATGTAAATAACATCATCTATTATAAAATGTATTTTTACTTCTTTCTAAGCTTATTTTATAAAAACAATTATTGTTTATTTAATGTAACTGTTTACAAAACATAAATGATTCATTTTTATGAGCTTAGTACCCTAAGCTACTAAGTAATTACTTCAGTAGTTACTGAATCTTGGTAATATCTTTAAAAAATGAAAGCTTTCATTTATTTTTAAAGCATTTTAATGCTGACGATGAAACTCGAGGTAAAAAGGTAGGAGGAATGCTGTAGGATGTACAATTATAATAAAACATCTATCTATTCAATGGCACTAGTACGATTTTGAGTTTGCCGGCCAAATGCAACGCATGTGCGAAGTTCGTTTTCTCGCCAAAGCGCTTGGCGACAGAGGTTGGCGACAAGTGCGTAGGACGTTGAGTGATTGTGAATTTGCTGCCGGGATATCTGTTATTCTGAATATGAAGTCTTCCGGATGTTGTTTGGGTCGGTTCTTGGTTTTACACAGATATTTTCTCTCATCTACTTAATCTGGAGTTTTTGTCTATAAGTCGTCGTCGAATAATGGACAAACACCATGAGATTGATTTTTACTAGCAAACAAGACAGGAAAGTACACTCAGGAAGGCATACGAATCCACACCTCCTACGTCCACAAAATATTAGAGGAGAAGTAGTATTATACCACGCGGCCGTCAAAGAACCTTCTCATCCCGCTTTGGATTTTCTTGAGGAGGATGCGTGGATATCACTGTTTATTAATTGCTAAATTCGTGACACTAATGTACTAAAATATGTATTTAAAAAAATGTCAATTTATAAAAGCTATCAAGATTGTTGATTTTTGAATGCTTTATAGAATATAAAGCATAATTAAAGCATTTCGAGCATATAGCTCGAAATATCTTAAACTCTATATATTGTGTGAGACTCAGAATGCATAAACTGAAATGTTTTAACCACTGTCAAATAGGAAAAAAAAATCCTTTAATAATTTCTGTACTGACTACAAAACACAGTTAGTGTATATCTATGCATTATTTTTAATGATTTTGTAAATATGTAAACATGTTTCTTAGACACTCCGTACATTTCAAATTACCGTGTCATAATTTTCGCTGTTTCTAATTTTTAAGAGCTTTTTATATTTTTTAGGGGGTCTGGGTGTGATAGCATCCCTTTTAATGGCGATTTTCATGTACGATAATCCGAGTGTACATCCCACAATATCGCCATCGGAATTGAAATATATCATTGAGAATCAAGAAAATGCTTTGAAGCAGAGGGTAAGATTATAAAAAAAAATTAACTCATTTTATAATATTAACAACGAAGTATTTTCAGTTTTTAATCTATATATGGCGTTAGTTGAAAAAAGTTTCTTCAGGTAATGGGCCAATATTTACGCAATATTTGGTCATTTTCTCCAACATTGTTCAAATATTGGGTTGAAAATACATAGCCAATATTTATTCAATATTTTGGAAATATTGAATATTGAAAAATAAAATTAGACCCATTGAAAAATAGCTGATGAAATATTAATATGGGTGGGATATTTTGGTTAATAAGAGTTAACAAAAAGGGATTTTTTACAAAAAATATCCGACCGGTAAAAAATTAACAGCGGGGTTGTTCTGGTTCGGGTAAAATCGAGATACCTGACCTGAAGCAGGGTTCTAACCCACATTCATTTTAAATTTCATTGTTACCAATATCGCTTATTTTGACGTGTAGTGTATGATGATATATTAAAATTTTTGATGTGTCCATGTAAAACAAAAACAAAAATCTTTTTTTTCACTATGCGACGACTGTTTTAGGATCAGAAAATGTGTGCCTTAACATTATATTACAAATTAATGACGATTCGTTAATTTTTATAAAGTAAAATAATAATAATAACCCTTGCTAATGAATGATAAGTGCTATGCACACCCTGTTCTATAGTAAGCTTTTTGTAATTCACCTTTTGATGTAAATCAATTTCAAAATGTTTGAAATAAAGTAAAATCATTGAAATACCCTGTAAACGATTTTTCTCCATAGACAACAATGTAACGACATTGTTTTGAGTGTCCCTGTAAAAAAACTTTGCATGCTGCACATTTCACTTTCAATACCGAACATGCCATGGTAAACCGCAATCACATATATCAATTACATTACAATCCGGCTACATTTATAAGATTTAAAGTGCGGACAGACAGACGGCCAAACAAACCGAATTCATAAACACTTTTCAACTATGTTGGGAAGTGTTAAAAAATATGTATGGACATACATAAAAAAAAACACAAATTGTATGTTATATTTAAATAAAAGAAAAATTACGTAGTTTTTCTTGGTATTTTAATTTTGGTGATAAATATGTTCGATGTCAATTAAAATACCCCCCTCCCCCACCCACAAAATAACTGAACTTGCCAAAGAACATATTACTTAGCTTTTTTATCGTAAAAACATTCCTGTGTAAAGGATAAGTAAACAGAAGCTTGAATATAACGGTAATTTCAAATTCACAAAATTCTGACTAAAATTTTCACAAACATAAAAAAGCTTTATACTATTTTACAAAAACAAGACTCTGTGAGAAAAATATGAACAGATCCGGATTGTAGTAATAAAAATAACAAATCTTCAGGTCAGAGCCTTAAACGTCAATTCTGCAGTTTTGTTTTGAAATAATTTGATTTTTATTTAAAACATTAAACCTTCAGTTTTATTTCTTTCACATTTGTAATAATTATTATAAGTAATATGTGAACATGGGTCGATACAGACCAAATTTGTGGCCTATTTAGGGTCCATTCAGAGACATCCATTTAATATAGAACAAGACCCTTCACAAAATTACTTTTAACAAAATAGGCTCCTTTACAAAATTTCTTTTAACAAAATAGGTTCCTTCATAAAATTCTCTTTTATAAAAACATACTCTTGATCAATTATTTTTATATTGTTATGTTTAAAATGTGTTATTTAAACAAACAAATTCACCAGAAAGGAAAACATTAGCAGGACTTATAGAAATTATTAATTGATAAATGTTTGGTTCGAATTTGAATAACTGGATTTTAGATTATAAATTTCCCAAAAATAATGTTTGCTTTTCACAAAATGGGCCACAAGAAAAAAAAAAAAAAACCTGCATCGACCCCTGATGTACTTAATGAAATTTAATTAATGCTAAATACGATTCTATACACAGATGTTCCAAAACATTTTTTCTTTTTTTTTTTTTTTTTCACTGGATCCCCCCCCCCCCCCTCCTCACCTTCATTTGTCTTAATAATTTGATAATTGTATTTCCCTGAAATTCCGTATTTAAAATCTTCTATCTAAAATAATATGTTATTGATCTTGTGATAATGACAATAATTAATTTGGAACATTAATTATTCTCCTAAATATTTTATTAATTATTGATATCCTAATTGTTTAATTTATCTGAAAATGACTATTTTGTTTCATTAGTGTGCTTTAATTACGTTCTGATTCGAAATACAATCATAAAAACAATTATCTATTGCATTTTGTAGGGTGTTCGTTCAGTATTGAAATTTGGGGTACTTTGATTTATTTCTGTTATTACAATTACATTTTGATTCCCAATGGAAAATGTAATTATGAGATTGGTGAAATATTGTTGATAGATTAATATAATGTTTTAAAAAAAAAAAAAAAAAACTGGAATTGTAGCTATTAATTTTTTAAAAAATAAAGATCCGACGATTGTCTACAGGAATTGAATAAATGAAATATTTTCCTTGTTTTTGCTAGATGAACGGCAATAAGGCACACAGCAGTACGGCATCTCAGTAAGGATACTTTAATTTTCATTTATAAGTGAAATTTCAGTTTAAAAAAGAACAAATCACTGTAAAAAATAATAAAATTGTAGGTATGAAAGTCACGTCTATGAGGCAATCAATGTAAATATTACGATAGAATACCAAGATGGTAGCGCCAAATGTGATAGGAATCAAATGTGGTCAAATGTGATAGGAATTTATTTATTATGGAGGTAGTGGTTCGGGATCGACGTGTAATTTTGAGAGATTTTGATCTCGATTGGCTCCGGGGATCATGTTATTTCATACGGTCGTTTTTTTTTTTTTTTTAATTGGAGCAGTCTTAAATGTTACCGAACAATCTAATGTCGGAATTCGAAATTTGCTTCAAATTTCGAAAAGATCCGAAAGGAATCCGAAATATACTTGCTTTGCTGAATCCGAATTCTTGCTCTGTCCAGACAAGATCCGCGTATACATAACGTATAAGGCGCGTACAATCCTCAATTTTTCCCATCACTATTTTTGAATAGAAAGTTTTGCCTTCCTTCATAAGAGAACTTCTGCTGTTAAATTAGACAAAACATCCTATTTGAAATTGCTGGTACAAAATGATTAAAAGTTGTGTACCGGATGCTCATCGCGAAGAGGATACAAATCAGTTATGACCGTCTCAATTGCCACCAAACAATCCGCATTAAAAATATTATATAAATTTAAATAGTTTTTATTTTATTAAAATTTAACATCTGAAAGGACTTTTAGGTAACCCTCCGTTAAAATTTTTTTGTCTAAGAACTACGATTATTTCTCTAATTTTAGTTTTTCAAAGATCTAAAAATAGCTATGAACAACACTTCTGCAATATTGATATTACATTATAAAAATAAAATGTATTACAATAAATATAGCATTGGCGAAATATTTTGTAAATATTAGTCTGTTGGTAGTTTATAAAATTAATTTCTGATTGAGCATTTATATTTTTCAGAGGCCTAAAACCCCTTGGAGCAGTCTTTTCACGTCAGTTCCTGTTTACGCATTGGCGTGTGCGTATTTTGGCCAGATGTGGGCTCTATGCCACTTTCTATCAATTTATCCTACTTTCCTGGGAACGATTCTTCATTACCCTATAGAACAAGTATGCAACTTTGTTTGATGTATATTATTATTTCAAATCAATATAATTTTAAACTAATATATTTTATATTTTCATTATTTTAAACTGTAGTATGAAAATTGGAAACTAATTGAGAAGTTACAGCATGGCTACTTGTGCGTGCGAGTTTTTGCCTGTACGTACGAATACCCCATCCCTCTAAAGTGATCATGCATACACAGAACCCTAAATATTAGGCCTACGTGCTGAAACAAAATATGGCGGCTGTCAAAAGCAGACTTTTCTCAGCATTCGTAGGACCCCAGGAATTTGAGTACTGCGAATAGTAATTTTCGATCTTATTTTATCACAAAAATGTAAAGAATTCAGAAATAGTGTTACTCAAAGTCAAGGGACCGTGCAAGTTCTGAGAAAAGTTCGATAGACGCCATATTCTGAGTCAGAGCTTAAGCCTGGGTTTTCAGTTGTTTGTGGCATAAACCAAACAAAAAACGCGATTAGAACCAATCTTAAGTACTAATTCAGTAGTCACAAAAAAGTTGTGTCCGAAGCGCAGAAAAATTATTAGTTATTATTTAAAATTTGTTTTATCCTCAGTTAGAGAAGAACTTTGCTTCTTGAAGAAATCCCCGGAAAATAGAATATGAATTCGGCACACATTACTTTACAGCGATGCCTAAATATAATCATTTAATACTGGTTGCCTTGACCGAATAAGCTGTCACTCCCGAGCATGTGCATCATAACAAAATACATTGGTTGCACCATAAGTTAAACAACAAATACAAAAGTCTAATTTTCGAAAGCAAAATTCATTGTGAGTAGTCCAAAAAAGTGATATAAAGGGAAGTTGTAGCAAATAGGATCTATCATAACAGCGGAACCAATTGATGTGACGTCATCTAGACGTCAGAACTAGTCACAGGTGTCACAGTAACTTCGGCGAATCAAAATGTGATATCTCCCATTCGTATCATTAGTATTCTAAAGTGACTGTCATTTGGGAACTCCACTGAAAAGTCACTGTGTCTGTAGCTTTGTGACGAGTCACTAAATGACGTTACCTTGTGACACAAGTGAAAGTTATTTGAATACACTACTGTCAATTTACCATGGTCGTTGCATTGAGACGAGTCACCAAATGACGTCCTAATGAAATCACATTGTAACTCTCACGTAACTGATACGGGGAGACTGTACTGTGAAGTCACCATAAGCATTGCTCCATGACAAAATTAAGTCACCAGATGGTTTAATTTTGATGCCATTTCGGGACTCGTCAAAAATCTACTATCATTTTGTGTTGAAATGACTGTCACGTGATAGTCAGAAGGTGACGTCATTGTGACGGCACCTGGTGACTCGCCATAAAGCAATAGTCACAGAGACTTCACCTAATCACGCACAATGGAGAGTAATAATGAGACAAGCAAAGCATATCATAATTATGATTCAGTGTAGTTACTGTGACGCATGTGACCACTTGTGACATCTCAGTGACGTCACTTCGACTGACTGTGTTACTATTTCCTGTACCTGCCGTTTATAGCAATTTCTTTTGACCACACACGATTAACTTTTGTGTTCGAAAATTAACATTTTGTGTTTGATAACACCGTTGTATTAAAGTTCACACAATTATCTGTAGCTTGAAGAACCCTTCGTCCATTCTACAAAAGGATTTTAAACAGAGGGGCACAAAGGGTTATGATCAAACCCCCATTTACATTGATCTCAAAAACTGGACGTGTGTACGATTCTAAAACATTGCTTGTTCAATTCATGATGCTTTTTGCCACCTCTCAAGCATAATGGCGGATCTATGATGATTTGAGCAGCCATCTTGTGTTTTTTATGCAAGCTCTATCGAATAGTAGTACCTCAATCGAATAATTCAAGCGTTATTTTCTGCAAGATAATTCATACAGCTATTGCTATGAAGTTGTGGTATGAGGAGCATGGTGATGAAGTTCCACATCTCGCTTGGATTTCTTAGTCGTCTGACTCCAATATCATTGAGCCACCGTGGCTTATTTTAGAGACTGCATCACTCATATAGTATATCAATATCTCTACGAAAACTTTCACAATATATCCATCTGCCCAATGAAAATTGACATAATTCAATATAAAATTAGGCATCGTCCAGAATAATTTGTACAATTCCATTGTTAGACGAATTGAAGCTGAATTACATGCCCATTAATAAAGATATTTGTTTAATTTCCGGTGTTTTCTCTTACCACAATTTATCTGCACATACAATGTGTCCAAAAACGGTCTGAACATTTTTATTGGACTAAGGAGTTATTCTTATTCTATAGTACATGTGAAGTCTAGAATTTCTGTAATACGCTTCCTTGTTAAAGTTCCAAATAGCTTATTAGATGACTTTGCCCGTCTTAAACTACAATACTGCTCAAAGTGACTTTGCAATTTCAAAACGCAAAGAATTATTTGGCGTTTTAACAGGTAAACAGAATGAAGATTAGTCGCCGAATGAACTTTGATTCATTTTTATACGTTAGTTTGACCGTCCTAATATTTTAAGACAGCGAAATGCCATATATCGGTGATATTTGGAACTAAAATACGGAAGCGCAGTAAATAAATCCACTACATTTATCTCTTCCCAGAATTTCAATAGTTGTTATCGTAACGGTACTTTCTAAACGTAAAAATTTCAATAAAATATCTAAACCATTGCATTTTACATTAATATTCATAATAGTTTATTTTTCATCTCTTTTAAGATTTATATAATTGGTCATATATAGTACTGTCATTACTTATTAGTATCTAATTCATTTAAGCTTTAGATTCCCAAAAGTTTAGGGGCTTACCCTGTAAAAAATAAATTAATTAATTTAAAAAAAAACTGTTATTTTATAGAAAAAAGTGTCAATCAGGACGTCAATACTTAAATTATAAATAAATCTTAAACGTTCTGAAAAACATTTAGGTGGAATCTTATTTGATTTTTCGACTGCTAGATTTATTTTGTAAAGCATTATCTAGAAATTTTCTCCACAAGACAAAACAAAGTAAATTTATGCTTTGTTTCACAAAACAAAAAACTGTAGATTTTAAAGAAAAAGACTGTCAGTCAGTACGACAGTAAAATACTGTTTATTTTACGAAAGCAATCTGTATTTATTACGAATTTTCTGTTATTTTAACAGATTTTACAGTAAAATAAACGGTTTGTTGATTTTTTTTTGTAAAATAAACATATTTTTATTGGCTTCTTTGGCTGACAGTTTTTTACTGTAAAACCATCAGTTTTTTACCGTTTAATTCCATTAATAATAGTGTAAAGGAGGATACAAATACAGAATGTTATGTTTTATGATTCCATTGGTTAGGGTTGTATATAAATCTTGAAGTAAATATCTAAAAAAAAAAACTTTATGTTCATGAATTAAAAACTTATTTTTATTAAATAAATTATGCTTACTTTTTAAATCAAGAATGGAAAATACATAGTAATGTTCATAACAATTTTTAGTTCGGTGAGATTATTCAGAATTCATGACAAACAACATCATAGGTGCCAACCTCTCATTAATATTCCGTAATATGCGGGTTAATTTGACCCAGGTTTAACACGTTTCGCACCAGAAAATTTTTTAAGAAATGAAATTAAATAAATTCCACGTAGAAATCTGTAATTGAATAAATAAAGATTTGAAGCGTTGTTAAACTGGGTCAAATTAACCCGCATATTACGGAATATTAATGAGAGGGTGGCACCTATGTAACATTCTGAAAATTTACGAAAAAGAACTAAAATTAAAAGGGTATGCATCCTGCTCCTGAATTTTTTTTATTACATGTCGTTATTATACTATATTTTGGAAATTAATGCACACAATTTTCTTGTTACGGAGCATACATGAAAAGCTTGTATAACAGTAGTTCAAACATAATTTTTGAAAAAAGAAATATTTTTTTCATAATAAAATTTATTAATCCTGTATATTTAATTTACATATACAGGAATTTTCATGGAAAATAAATACATTATTGAATGAATAAAATATGTATTACATTCACAAATTATGTGAAGATGCAAATAAACGAAAATAGGAGCAACATGTAACGGATGTATACAAGTATGCCCCCGGTTCATTAAAAAATACAAATACAAAAATTCACAAATAATCACCAGTTTGCATCAAATTTGTATATTTAATGTATTTTATTGCATAAAACCTCGAAAACATTAAGAAAATTTACATATTCTGTCAAAATTTAACTACGATGTGCTTTAAAAAGAGACTTTTTTTGTAGCATAGACTTATCATTATGTAAATATTACTGAGAAAATACAGGGTGTCCCAAAAGTCTCCGTACAACTTCAAAAATTTATTACAAAAAAAATAAATAATAATAGGCCTACAGCAAAAATAATTAAAACAGTACATAGAGTAACATAAAAATTTTTTTCTACTACCTTAGTATACTTGTACATGAGATCCTTTCGTTGCACGAAGAATATCAAGTAGATATTCCAATTCCATCCACGTGCGTTTCAGCATGCTAACATCAACAGTAGTTACAACTGTTTGATGAAATCTGAACAAAAGTTAATAGTCTCATGGAATTGAAACAAAAGATCCAAACAGCAGTAGATACTATTGATGTTAGCATGAAAAATGTTCATGGATTGAATTGGAATATCGTCTTGATATTCTTCGCACTATGAAAGTATCTCATGTTGAAGTTTACTAAGGCAGTAGAAAAAAACTTTTTAAGTTACTCTATTCACTGTTGTAATTATTTTTGCTGTAGGCCTATTATTATTTTTTTTGTAATAAATTTTTGAAGTTGTACGGAGACTTTTGGGACACCCTGTATTGTACTGCGCAAACATTATCCAGAAAGTAAAAGATTTGGAAACGATGCTTCATATACTAAAGACTTTAGATGCTTCATCTCATATGCAAGAAAATGTAATTTTACTCAAAATTACCAAGTTTTAAATATTTTTTTCCTCCCTAGAACGGTCTTTTCTCTGCATTGCCGTTTCTACTTCAGTTTGTGACCGCTGTGTCTAGTGGCTGGCTGTCAAATTTCTTGACCAACAACAAGTATATGAGCATAGACATGTCTCGAAAATTTTGGAATAATGTAGGTATGTAACGTGTATCATGTATTTTCAGCCTATTTAAACCAGCTTGAATTATTTTCCCTTAAGGGGACTAGGACGTCTGCGAAAACTAAGAAGTTGGAAATTCAGGCTATTCTTTTAAAGCCTATATCTCGTTCAAATATGCATGGATTATTATGATTTTGTTTATCCAAGTTTAGTAAGAACTTTATAAATATACTAGGAGGCTCAGCCCCCTACTCGCTAACGCTCGCCAACCCACCGTGAATTGCGAAGCAATTCGCATTGAGACCGCTACGCGGTCACAGCTCGCTTCGCTCGCTCGCCCCTTTTTTCCAGCAATTCTAGCCGGAATGAGTTCTACCATAAAACATTTGAACATATGAAATTGACAATTTTTTTTTAATGTAAAAAAGTAATTCTCCGTTGAAAACACAACTGAAAATGTATTTAGTTGGCGCTACCAATGAGCATATAAATCTTTTAAATACTATGAAAAAAGGATCTTTTGTACAGCACGACTTAAATTCATTAGAAAAAAAAACTACGTAGAAATTACTTTTTACTTCCTCAATACATCAATAGATGGCGCCAAGTGAAATCTACAAAGTTGATTTTTTTCATCTCCGACTTTTGAGTGAGTGAAATTCGTAAATCAATTCTGAATAAAAGTTGAGAATTCATTTGAAATTAACGATATTGCTCATAATTAAAATGATGAATCATCTCAGACGCTTTGGATTACGTACATGTTATTTTATTTTTAATAATTGCTAGTTTGAGCTTCATTCTATGGTTTCAATTTCAATGCTCTCACACTGACGGCCATATTGGAGGTGGAGCTAATCTAACACAATCTAGTCTGTTCATTGGTCTGAGCTCTGGAAACTACGGTTGTTGCCAAACCATAAGTTACAAATTCAGCCCTATTTTCGAGACACGTCAGACAAATATATATATAGATTTAACGGGTCTTGCATTTTTTATACATGACGAAAATCGACAAAAACATTCAAAGCTTGAATTAGTGTACCTTCAAAAATTTTTTTATGTATAATGATGAAATTTTGACAATTGGTAATCATATTGGGCTTTTTAATATACTACCATTAGTAAATGACTAGCCTTTTACAGAATGCGTACATTATTGAAACTAAAATAACTCATTTTATTATTCCGTAAGTCATTGCGCGCATGTTATCTTGAGAACGTATGAATGGTTTGTTATGAAATTTGATGTAGATAATAAGAACATAGGTGTGTTTAAAATTATCTTACTTTTAAGTATTTGCAGTCATAAGATTTTTAGTTATGAGTATTTTTATTCAATAAAAAATGTTAAATTTGTATTTATTTTTCAAAAATGTTTTCTTTACAGGGTTAATTGAATAATATTGACCTAAGAGTAGATCATTTAAAAAATACTTATGTGCTTATTATCTACATCAAATTTCATAACAATCCATGCATACCTTCTCAAGATATGCGCGCAATGACTTACGGAGTAAAAAAAGGAGCTATTTTAACATTAAAACATGTATTCAATTATTATTATTTTCAGGTATTCTATTTTAATTTCAACAGTACGCAAATTCTGTAACAGACTAATCAGTTTCTAATGATTGTATATTAAAAAGTACAATCTGTTTAATCAGCAGTCAACATTTTAAGTTTATACATATAAAGGTTTTAAAGATACACTAATTCAAACTTTGAAAGTTTTTGTTTATTTTCGTTGAGCTTAAAAGGTGCAAGACCCCTTAAGATGAAACAATTACTATTAGTGTTTAAAGATAAATTTAAAATATCAATGTAAACAAACATATTTTTTTCCTCGTTATATTCACTTTAATACACTTAAAAAAAAACTAATGAAAAATTTACCTTGAAACCTTGTGTGATGATCAAAAATACTTGATTTATATACTGAACCTATTTTAATCTTTAGTACATATTTATAAAAAAAAAAAAAAAAAAAAAGATAAATTTCACTTATGCAGAAATCTGGATTTTTTTGTCATGCAAACTCCCTATTTACAAAAATAGCCTAAAGTTTAACTAGTCGGATGTGTCAATCTCAAAACTTTCTTCTATCTCACACAGGTTTCGCATAGACTACAAACGAATCAGCACCCATTAATATCAAGGTCTAATTGAAACTCAAATTTGATTAAATTCCGTGCATTATTTCTTGAAGTATGACTATCGCTAAAATCGTGTAAATCCTGCAAAATGCTGCATAGCAGCGCCACCTGCTGGCCGATTTTTACCAAAAACTAATCAGCACCAATTGATAACAGGGACTAAATGAATATAAAGTTTTATTAAATTCCGAGCATTAGTTCTTGAGATAGAGCTATTGCGGAAATCGCAAAAAATTCGGCATAGCAGCGCCACCTGCTGGACGATTTTTACCAAAAACTAATCAGCACCCATTTATATCAGAGACTAACTGAATATAAAGTTTTGTTAAATTCCGAGCATTAGTTCTTGAGATAGAGCTATTGCGGAAATCGCGAAAAATTCTGCATAGCAGCGCCACCTGCTGGGCGATTTTTACCAAAAACTAGTCAGCACCAATTGATAACAGGGACTAACTGAATATAAAGTTTTATTAAATTCCGAGCATTAGTTCTTGAGATAGAGCTATTGCGGAAATCGCGAAAAATTCTGCATAGCAGCGCCCCCTGCTGGGCGATTTTTACCAAAAACTAATCAGCACCAATTTATATCAGGGACTAACTGAATCTAAAGTTTTATTAAATTCCGTGTATTAGTTCTTGAGATAGACCGCCCAAAAAATTTTTGTCACATACAGACAGACAGACAGACAGAGTCACAGACAGACATTTTCTAAAAATAGTCAAATCGTGTTCAGGACCTTCTAAAACATATAAATCCGTCGAAAACTGGAAGTCGAAAATTTTCATGAATCCAATACTTTCTTTATGTAAAGGTAGAAGAAAGTAAACATAAAAAAATGAGTTCACAAGATGCAGTAATTTATTACTTCTCTAACATATTTTAAAATTCCAGTGATGTACTTGCAATAAATTTTGCACAAACTGTAACATTACATGAAAAAAAAATTACATTTTGAGAAAAATGTACGAAACACTTTCCCATTTCAATGCTATTTAATGTTTATTTACATTTTTAAGCTGGTGATAATCAGTGTTAGAGAGTTAAAAATTACATAAATTATACAAATTTGTAATCTGAGAATCTTCTCATTTCTTTTTAGACAAATTTTGAAAAATCAGTTTTTTGGTGGTATTTGACATTCCAGTTCCCTTAAGGAAAATGTATACTGTAAAAAAATTGAAATGTTTCTCTATGTAGCAATACTTTACGAAATTTTAGTATAGAGTCATTCCATGGTAACTTAAGTTACATTTAGAATAATTTTCTTTAGTAATTTTCATAATATAACACCTAAAATAATGAAAATGTAATGTTGATATGATTTGTTAATTAAACCTGTCCAAAGCGAAATTTGGATGAAACTTACCTACCTTCAGTGCTATTTTTTGAACACTGGCCATTATATTTATTATGGTAACTTACGTTCTTTTTGTCAGAAACGTAAGTTACCATAGTAAATATAATTTTTAGCGTTCAAGAAATAGTACTAAATTTAAGTAATTTTTATCCTAATTTATCTTTGTTAGGTTTAATTAACAAATAATATAAATATTACATTTTGAATATTTTTTAGGGTTATATTGCTAAAATTACTGAAGTCAATTATTCTAAATGTAACGTAAGTTACCATGGAATGACCCTTTAGCCTCTTCCGAGTTACCCACAATTCCGAAAAATCATTACTTTGTTCAGAAACGTTTCGTTTTTTGAGATTTAATGAAGCATTTAGAACAAGAAAAACTTCTTATGTTTCCCTTTTCTAAAAAAAAAGAAAAAGAAACGTTTTTGTGTAGTTTTACAATTTGTTAATCAGGGTTTTTTCAACTAGAAATATCGGTTTTTCGTATGGTGTCGATTCTCAAGTAAACAGTTTAATGTTCAACAAAATACAACTCAAGTAAACTTTTAATGTTCAGCAGAAAGATATGATAAATGCATTACATAACCATACGTCAACATGTAAAGATATTGTGTGGCTACAAAAATACATATAAAATATTTCAAGTGCAACATAGATGTCAAGGAAACAATACACACATAAGCAAAGCATACATCAATACATACATAAACATAAGTTATAAGCATAAGCCTACACAAGCCTAAGTCAACATGTATGATTATTGATTGGCTAAAGAAATACATATAAAATATTTCAAGTGCATAGTATACATAGATGTCAAAGATACAATAACCGGAAAAACATTCCAAAATATATTTATTATCTTTTGTTAGTGCGAGGGCTTGTTTCAATTGCAAATCTACCACTGCTTTTTCACAATTTATAATATTGAGTTATAAATATTTTGTCCATGTACTTGAAAGTTTTTTATTCTTTATGCAGTATTATCATTAATATTAAAATGGACATTATTTAGTTTTTCTTGTATGTATAAATTTTGTTACGCAATTGAAAATATTTACTTGAGAATTGATAGCATTTAAAAAAAAACGTTGTTTTGTAATGAGAAAAGTGATTAATACACTGCAATTTCGGCACGTTTCGTTTTTATTTTTTGGAAAGAGACAGCAAAAGAATAAAGAAATGTTTCTTTAAATCTCGTAAATCTATTGGTTGCTGAATTTTTTTTTTTTTTTTTTTTTTTTTTTTTTTTTGTATTTTTGAAAGATAAAGGAACGTTATTCGGTATAATTCATGCATCAGACGAGGTTATAATTTATTTTCGTAATGTTTTGCTAGATCCAGAAGCATTCTGATTTTTACTGTGTAGAAGATAGATTCTATATCCTTTTTATTAACTACAGCAGTATTTATTTTGCTACGAAAATCGAGGATTTACAGTTATTAATTTATTTAAAACACCTCAAAATTTAGGTGTCGCGTCAATTCGTCGCGCACAATTCATCCCGGAGCAATTCATCGCCCAGAATTTATCGCAGCATCAATTCGTCGCAGCGTCAATTCGTCGCGTCGTCAATTCATCGCATCTTAATTGGGGACTTCCCAAAAACCGCATACAAAAATTCTATTTCAATGATTGATATTTTTAGTGTAAAACTGTCAAAGAAGAAATATACCTATATAAATACTTTATTAAAACAGGTATTCATTTATTAATGTCTGTATACTTTATATTACCAATTTTGCACTCAGACATTATCTAAACAAGAACGAAAAATCATGCGTCAAGCATAGATTATGTAACACTTTCCAACGCTTCCAAAATAATTTTACGAATCATACTCTTTAATAAGATAAAAGATAACATCTAAGTAATCCGAATACTTTTATTCAGCCCTGTATAGGATCAATAGATTTGTATATATACTACATAGGATGCTAAATTTTAGTTCAGTTAGGAAACGCGTAGCACAGTTTAAATTTCTCCGTCTGGAGTTAAATAATACGGAAATGTGTTCCCGAACTTTTGTGCTTCCCTGTATAGGATCTACAGAATTTATACACACCACGTAATATACAAAAAGCGATTTAAAATTAAAATCGCGTTCAGTAACTTAAAACGCACTTCCAGGAATTATTGTTAACATACAGTAGAGAATTCTTTTGTGTGTCCCTGTAAATGAACGATGACTGCTATACACACAATATTCTATAGTAAGTCTCTTGTAATGTACCTTATATAAATTTCAATGCGTTTAAAATAGGGAAACATTATTTAAATAAACCGCAGACGATTTTTCTCCATAGACGTAATGTAACGGAATTCTTTTGACTGTCCTTGTAAAGTAACTATAAGTGCTATGCACACCCTATTCCATATTTAGCTTCTTCTAATGCACCTTAGTGATATATATAAATTTCAATGCGTTTAAAATAGTGAAACATTATTTAAATAAACTGCAAATGATTTTTCCCCATAGACCGCAATGTAACGGAATTCTTTTGAGTGTCCCTGTAAAAAACTATAAGTGCTACACACTTCCGTTGAAATAGGGAACATGCTATAGATAACGACTATAACATATAAAAATTGCAGGGTAATCCGAGCATATTTACGGGAGTTAGAGCACGGACAGACGGCCAGACAAACCGAAGTCATAAACACTTTTCAACTAGGTTGGAAAGTGTTAAAAACATATTTAAAAGTTCCATTAAAACAGTCCTTCATTATTAAAAATGTTAAAAAGTTTCACATAAAACTACCACCATTACACAAAAATGCTTTCACTTTGGCTAGAGCATCATCAGTTGTAACTCTCAAGCATCCAACTCTTCGCTATATATCCGACTGGGGAATTGAAGAATTCCTTTTACCGGCATTCGATTCCCTCTTTTTTCCATCTTCTTCCAACATCTTTTTCCAGCGGCAATCAATGATTGCGTGTGCCATATTATTGCAAACGTCTACTTTGGATATATTAATCTCTATTTCTTCCCTTATTAGTGCATTATGTAGATTTTCATAGTTCGCTATTTTTTATATTTGAAGAGTTTCAAGTTTAATTGGGGTTTTAATCTTTAATCTTGCAAGCGCTGTTGACTGTTTATTTAGTTTTATATCCCTTATGTGTTCTTTTATTCTTTCCTCAATTTTTCTTTTTGTCATTCCTATGTAGGTAAGCTTTTCATTTCTGCTATTTAAACAGTTGATTTTGTATATTCCTGCTGTCTGTATTTTTTCATATTTTTCTATTTCGTTTCTTATTGATTTGAAGAGGGATGGATTGGGGATTATTGGGACTTTAATGTTTAACCCCTTGGGTACGAGCGACACGTATACGTGACGCATAAGATGCTCAGAATCCTCCATTATTCCCACCAGTTATTTTTTATTGTAAGCTTTGCCTTATTAAATTTTACCATTTCTGCGATTCAATTAGGCGAAAATTTCTGTTTTGAAAAACCGGTGGTAAAAGATTAAAGATTCTGTAAAAGACGCTCGTCGTGAAGGGGTTAATCTTGCAAGTGCTGTTGACTGTTTATTTAATTTTATATCCTTTATGTGTTCTTTCATTCTTTCCTTAATATTTCTTTTTGTCCATTTTATGTAGGTAAGCTTTTCATTTCTGCTATTTAAATAGTTGATTTTGTATATTCCTGCTGTCTGTATCTTTTCATACTTTTCTATTTCATTTCTTATTGATTTGGAGAGGGGTGGATTGGGGGTTATTGGAACTTGAAGAGAGATGGATTGGGGGTTACTGGGACATAGGCCCCCAATCATATTGTCCCAAAAACCCCCAATCCATCCTTCTTCAAATGAATAAGAAACGAAATAGAAAAATATGAAAAAATACAGACAGCAGGAATATACAAAATCAACTGTTTAAATAGCAGCAATGAAAAGCTTACCTACATAGGCATGACAAAAAGAAAAATTGAGGAAAGAATGAAAGAACACATAAGGGATATAAAACTAAATAAACAGTCAACAGCGCTTGCAAGATTAAAGATTAAAACCCCAATTAAACTTGAAACTCTACAAATACAAAAAATAGCGAACTATGAAAATCTACATAATGCTCCAATAAGGGAAGCAATAGAGATTAATATATCCAAAGTATACGTTTGCAATGATATGGTACACGTAATCATTGATTGCCGCTGGAAAAAAGATGTTGGAAGAAGAGGGAAAGAAGAGGGAATCGAATGCCGGTAAAGGGAATTCTTCAATCCTCCAGTCGGATATATAGCGAAGAGTCGGATGTTTGAGAGTTACGACTGATGATGCTCTAGTCAGAGTGAAAGAGCTTTTGTATAATGGTGATGGTTTTATGTGAAACTTTTTAACATTTTTAATAATGAAAGACTGTTTTAATGGAACTTTTAACCATGTTTTTTAGATAATGTCTGAGTGTAAAATTGGTAATATGGAGAATAAATAATTAATATTTTAATCTGCATCTAAAATCCGCCTTTAAAATAAATTTTTAATTATTAGTTAAATTTCTCTATTTCTAAAAAAAAAATTAAATAAGTTATCATACAATAATTTTACTAAATGAACTTTATTTTTATCATAATTCTTTTTGTCATATTTTTGTCTTTTTATCATAAATCTTTTATCATAATATATTCAAAAACATTTTCGCTGCGATGAATTGACGCCACGACGAATTAACGCCACGACGAATTAACACCACAACGAATTGACGCTGCGATGAATTGAAGCTGCGACAAATTGACACTGCGATTAATTGTTCCGCGATGAATTGTGCGCGACGAATTAACGCAGAACCCAAATTTTATCCTGAAGCATGTCACGTCAAAGTATAGGGGAGTGGCCGTCAATCTCTTTATCATCATGGGCGCAATGAATTTTAAAAACATCTCATTGGGCGCAACCGCCCATTTTTTACATAATCATGTATAGATATTGGGTGGCTACAGAAATACATATAAAACATTTCAAGTGCAGAATAGTACATAGATGTCAAGGATACAAAGATAGAAAAAAAAGTTCCAAAATACTATAATTCTTTTTTTTTTTTTTTTTTCGTGCGAGAGTTTATTTCGCTTACAAATCTCCCACCCCTTTATCGAGATTTAAAATATTGAGTTACAAATACATTGATGTCCAAATATTAAGGGGCAGTGACCGATTTTTTAGATTTTAAACGTTTTGTCGAATATCTACTGAAATTCTTTACGAATTGTCGTTGAACTATAAGAATGTAAAGAACATGTTTGACTTCATAATTTTCAGTGAAGATTTTGTCGCTTAGGGGGGGGGGAGGAAATAATAATTTTAATAATAAAATATTATTTGCGATCACCCAAGTAATAGAAAATGCTCAAAATGGTCTGTCACTGTAGCAAATGACTATGCACGGATATTCGTGAAAATGTCAAATTTTCTGTGAAAAAGTTTTTTGTTATAGCAAACAGAGTTTTCAATCGAATTCAACACCCCTTTCCGAAAATTTGACAAAGAACAGTAAGTACACTGCAATTAAATTATTAATAAATTGAATATTCGATGAGATATGGGTATTTGTATGAAATAAATTTTAACTGCGCATGCAGGAACTACACCAAAGAATTTTTGTCATGATTTGGTAGTCAATACTATAGAGCAACTCATATAAAAAGACCAGTGAAATATCGTGAAAACTCATAAAGATACAGGCAATAGAGTGAGCTAATTGATAAATTGGGGAGGAAATTCCATACAATCCTATGGGATTTCCTCCCCAAAATTTACCAATTAACTTACTGTATTGCCTGTATCTTTCTGAATTTTCGCGATGTTTCAAAGGGCTTTTTATATAAGTTGCTCTATAGTATTGACTACCTAATCCTAACAAAAATCTTTGGTTCAGTTCGAGCAAGCGCAGTTAAAATTAATTTCATACAAATACCCATATGTCATAAAATATTCAATATATTCATCTTTTAGTTGCGTAATATTATTCCTACTGTTCTTTGTCAAGTTTTTGGAAAGCGGTGTTAAATTCGGTTGAAAACTCTGCATGCTATAAAGAAAAGTTTGAAATTTTCACAGAAATGTTAACACCTTCAAGAATATGCGTGCTATTTTTACTCAAATGCACAAAAACGTTGAACAAGATCTACATAGTCATTTGCTACACTGGCAAATCATTTTGAGCTTTTTCTGTTTCTTGGGAAAGCGCAAACATTATTTTATTATTAAATATATTATTACCCCTTCTACTTGTCCTCGGGACTAAATCTTCACTGAAAGACATGAAGTTAAACATGTTCTTTACATCCAAAGTTCAAGGGCATTTCGGGAATTTTGTCAATGAACGTTTTTCCTTCTTTATTTGGCTTTTATTAGGATTAAAAAAAACTAAAAGTGGTCTTATGTGTTGCAATACTTTTAGTAATCTATTTTTGCGAAGCTTTTTTCTAAGATATCTACAATTTTGACATTAGTTATGATATATTACTTTTAAATGCTAAAGGTGTAAAATTAACAACTATAATATAAATTAAAATAACTTTTATTAGTTGTTTTACATATTTCGACTCTTTCCGAGTCATTTTCAAAAACAAAATGAGAATATTCTGAAGTTGCACGGGCTTTTAAGTTATTATTTTCATGTACTTTTTTTAAAAATTACGCACGTTATCCATTATTCTTTACTTGGTTGTTTATTTTCATTTCTTTAACCATGGAGTAACTCTAGCCACAGTTTCGGTAAATTAAAAGATGCCGCATCGAGCAAAATATTCTAAAGTTGCACGGGCTTTGAAGTTATTATTTTCATGTACTTTTTTAAAAATTACGCACATTATCTATTATTTTTTACTTGGTTGTTTATTTTCATTTCTTTGACCATGGAGTAACTCTAGCCACAGTTTCGGTAAATTGAAAGATGCCGCATCGTTACATATTGTATTTTTGCGTGTTAGTATCTCTATGGTTATGATGATGATCTCTATATGGTGGTAATTAGTTATGATTTCTAAAATGCATCGTGGGAATAAAGAGAAGTATTTGAATGGTTGCTCACTTTGCTCACCCTCAGAGTTGCATAAAAAAAAAAACCCAGCAACATCCAGGCTTTATACAACTAAGTTAATTTTTATATTAATCCTACGCTTTTGTTGTAATACTTTAATAGTAATTTTTCTGAGTTTGATAACTGAAAGGATTATTTTATAAAACTCAAGAATCGGCTATCGGAAATGAAACCAATTTTCACTCTCGCATAATGTTAAAACATGCCTCAAACTTTATCATGATTCATTTGATGAATTTTCGGCACTAAAAACGGTAAAACACATTTTCAGTGCCCGAAAACTCTGCAAATTCAAAAATTCAAAATATTATAACCCGGTAAGTTTTGGTTGTAGATAAATTGAATTTTCACTGTTTTACGTGTTTAGAGCAAGAAGGAAAATTTTCCTAATACATGTTAAAGGAAGCAGGGGCCGTATAAAAATTTTAATTCCGTAATTTAAGGAACAAATATAACTTTTGATAGGAAGATAGAGCATATTTGTAACATTTTTCAAATTGGAACTGTACATCTAAAGCTAAAGGTTTAGGAATTAATTATAGGATAAGTATAAGAAATGTCATCTCTGTGGCGTAGCGTAAGGGGGGGTGATCACTTTACTATCTGTATAATTATATACTACATTTGGCCTTATTTAATCTTTGAACGTTATGAATTAAATAAGGCCAAATGTAGTATATAAAAATACTGGTAGTAAAGTGATAAACTCCCCCCCCCTTTTCGCTACACCACTGGGTCACCCTGTATATATACATTATATATGCATAGTGGGGTCTTCATCAACCTTTTTACCATCATGCGCGCAATGAATTTTTAAAACATCATTAATTTAAACAACATGAATTAAAAAAGGTCTATTTTTTAATTGATTGTCATTTTAACGATAAGCTTTGTAATGTTTGTATAATTTTTAAGGAACTGTGCCAGTGTCTATTTTATGACAATAAATTTATTTAAAAGTTCTTTTTTAAAATATTGAAACCATTTTCTCCATTTTAGCTAGTTTAGGGTACTCAGCCTGCCTTCTCGGGATCTATTTCGCTAGATGCAACAGGTATCTCAGCATTATTTTCGGCATAAGTTCTTCGGCACTTGTCGGTTTTGCAAATGCTGGCTGTTGGATCACTTCAGCTGATATGTCACCCACGTTTGCAGGTAAATTTACAAAATATTATGTCGAAATGTAAGTCGCTGTTGAGATAATGGACATTAAAAGACAGCAAAAACATTTTTTTAATGATTTAAACTTGTTACTGTTAAAATAGTCTAATTGCAGTTCACCTAAAATGTGGGGCCTAGTGATCTTGATGGTCACGAAGAAAAAAATAGATAAATTTAACCGTTTTCGTATATACTTTGTAGGTAAGTGAGAAATCAGTCGGTTATGCATTGGTTTTTTATATGACCATCAATTTATGTTATAGGGCACATATCTATAATGATGTTGAAGCCTCCGCGGTCGTCCCAAGTATCAAACGACCCTGCCCGGCCCGTATCCGCTGTCTTAAGCTTATTGAATTGATCTTTTAAATTTCTCCGGTGCATCTTCCGTGATCGTGCATGCTGCTACCGTTCCGGTCAGTTCTGAATGGGGAAAGGATCGCCGATGGGCGCGTGCCGCCAAGTTGTGGCGGTTCAGCAGCGTTTTCCGAAAAAAAAAATTCTTTGGTCCACTATCATACCTCTCCTTCACGGCGTACTAAAATTTTTTCAGATAAGTCTTTTAAGATAAAACTTTTGGTAAAAATAAAGCCGATTTAAAATGCCTGTTATTTTTATTACAAAACAAGAATCCAAAAACGAAAAATTAGTCTTCCGAGACTTTTTTTTTTAAGAGGCACGGCATTTTGTTTTCGCTGACTAGTAACGCGTCGCGGCCCTGCAGTTGGGAATTACTGTTATATCCGATATTTATAAAAGGTTTATTCATGAAATTGACGGGAAAAATATTGCTTAATGGAACTTGCATGATAAATCTTATATATATATATATATATAGTATTTCGAGTAAATTAATTAAAATGAAAAAATTATGAAAGATAATGTTTAAACAATGTTTTAAGTATAACAGTGTCAGAACTTTTCCGAATGGTAAGTTAATGAAGTCTATAGAGCTTAAATTAAGTGATTTTGAAAATCTTGAATTTAATTAAGAATACCTTTACTCTCTTTTTAAATAAACTTTTAATAAAAAAAAAAAAGCTCTCTACTTTCACTTGCAATGGTGTGACTTATTGTGACGTTAAAAATTGTCACAACTCTTGCAGTCACAATGTTTAATGAAATGTAACTTTGATAGTCGCCAAAACGTTACACTGTGACTTTCAGGTGACTATTGCGTCGTGACTCCACTGTGAAATCAGCTTGGGTATTGCGTTATGAAGAGTCAATAGGCCACGTCACGAGCAATGTACTATGTCAGAGCAAAAGGACTGCCAAAGTTAAAAAACATAAATAATAAAAAATAAATAACGAATTAAAAAGTCCTTCCGGCCTGTACCGAGAGGAAAAGGTAGCTTTCCTATATTTTCCTTTTAAAATTTTAGCTAATGTTACACGAAAATAGCAAGTTAAAATGCAAAGGAAACGTTTACAAAAGATTCGTTAATACTGAATTTGAATAAGAAATTCGCCAAATTATTGAGCAATAGCCAAATTGGCTTCATTTATGAAAACTTATTTTGGTCGCCAAATTTGGCGATATCTCGTCAAATGTCGCCATGTTTGGCGAGAATTTGGTGCTAACGGATATGAATATATAGTTTTATGCGTATGATTGGGAAAATTATTACAACAATGAAAATTTTTGTAATGTACTGTCTTGTTTCAAAATGTCAGCCACCCTAGAATTTCAAACTGCTCTATCTCAGCCATTTTTTAAGATAGAGGTAAACCAAAAAATGCTCTGGAATCCTCGTATCAAGGCCTAACACTTAATTAAAATACTTAATTTCGCATAAATTTGAAATTTTAACTTTTTTGTATATTTATTTTAGTTTTAAATTTTTAAGTGGCCGCCATCTTGAAACAAAATGGCGGACCAAGCTGGCCAACGAACTCGGTCGAGACATTGGTGAGCTTAATACACACAATTAGTTTCATCAAAATTGATTTATAAATACGAGCGTTATCGTATGACATAGGTCATACATATATATACAGTGGTGGCCAAAAGTTTGGACATTTTTTGAAAGTTTCATGTTTTTCAACTTTGTGTGCTTGTAGAATATATTAATTTTCACTTAAATACAAACATTTATATATCAAATTGAAGGTAATTTAATGTAGAATTTAATAATAAAAACAGTATTACAATATATGTATTACATATAAAGTTATGCTCATTTTAGTAGAACAAACAAACACAAGTCGTTTCGAATAAGGACGTGTTTTGTAATAAAAGCGTACTAGCCTATCACAAACATTGTTCTGAGAACCAATCAAATGTCTGTAACTATAGTTTAGGTTATTTTGATGGTAAAAGAGTTATTGTTGTGGAAATATTTTGCGGAATGATGCATACTAAGTACAATTAAATAGAGTATTGCTGTTTTTGAATATTTAAAGTCCTTTTTTTTAATTAAACTAATTTTAAACAATGCCATCAACAAGAAGAACTAATTGGACATCTACAAAAAGAAGCCGAATTGTCATATTGAGAGAAAATGGCCTCTCTTATGCTGAAATTGCAAGACAAGTTGGTGGTTCAGTGACTTGTTCTGGTGTACGAAAGTTCTGTTTACGTTATGAAAAAACGAAAACAGTGGAAAATACGGCCAAATCAGGCCGAAAAAATGCACAAGTGCTACTGCCGATAGAAAAATTAAACGGCTGTGCCTTCACGATAGAAAAAATTCATCAGATGCCATTAGATGTGAAATGAATGCAGCGGGTATTGCAGTAAGTTCAAGAACAATAAGAAGAAGGTTATCAGGATTTGGACTACAAGCTAGAATTCCAAGGAGAAAACCGTATTTAAATCAAAAGCAACGCGAAAAACGAGTTAAGTGGGCAAAAGAAAACATTAAATGGTCGGAAAATCAATGGAAGCAAGTAATCTTGAACGATGAGAGTAAAATATCGCTCTTTGGTAGTGATGGTAGAAAATACGTGAGACGTAAAGTAGGAGAAGCACTTCATCCTGATTGCATTGAAGCAACTACAAAAAACCCAACAAATGTCATAATTTGGGCATGTATGTCTGCAGATGGTGTGGGCCGAATTAAAGTGATTGATGGCATCCTGAATGCCAAAAAATACATAAAAACTGTCCTGGAACCAAAATTGATACCTTCCATCAGGGATCTCTTACCCAACAACGCACCATTTATTTTTCAGCATGATTCAGCTGCATGCCACACAGCAAAAGTATGCAAAGCATGGTTTCAAAATAAAGGCATAGATATATTACCATGGCCAGGAAACAGCCCTGATCTCAATCCAATTGAAAATTTGTGGCGACGTTTGAAAATTCCTGTACGAAAAAAACGTCCATCCAACAAAAGACAACTTA
Organism: Maratus michaelseni; assembly: GCA_963931845.1. NCBI lineage: Eukaryota > Metazoa > Arthropoda > Arachnida > Araneae > Salticidae > Maratus > Maratus michaelseni. The sequence continues at coordinate 50,547,927 of OZ007594.1, read as the reverse complement.
TTGAAGCTATAATTGATACTTGGCACCATGTGATTACGAAAGATGAACTCCAAACACTCGTTCACTCGATGAAAAGACGCTGCGCTGTGACGCTGTCTTAAAAAATAAGGGTTATCCTACTAATTATTGATTGTGTAAGTATCACTTTAAAAAAAAATGTAAATATAAGTAAGATCATACTTTTAGTTACATAACTTTTTTTGTAATACAGATATTGTAATACTGTTTTTATCATTAAATTCTACATTAAATTACCTTCAATTTGATATATAAACGTTTGTATTTAAGTGAAAATTAATATATTCTAAACGTTTGTATTTAAGTGAAAATTAATATATTCTACAAACACACAAAGTTGAAAAACATGAAACTTTCAAAAAGTGTCCACACTTTTGGCCACCACTGTATATATATATGGATATATCTATATATATAAATCAACATTTGAACGGAGGGTGGTTTTGGGGTCTGGGGGTCATGATCGGTGAAAATATATCGAAATTTTCCGGAACTGCTTTCCTCCGAACGGCTGCAATAGGTCGCTTTATACTTTTTTGTATTGAAAGCTACCTAAAATGCAGAATAAAAGTTTTATAATATCAAACGTCACTTATGGCTTTTTAAAAAATGGATTACGTCAACCTCACGACATTTATGTAAGCAACAGAGTGCATGGGAGAATCTCTCCCAGAAAATAAGATATAACTTTAAATACTAGGAGACATAAACATTGGCAGAAAAAAAGTTTGGGAGTGAAAAGAATGTGCTTGGAATAGATGTGCTTTTGGTTCGTAGTCTAGTCCCCTCTTTGAAAATGCAGAATATAAACGTGAAATAAGTTAAATTAAGAATTTTTTGTCAGAACATTTCGTGCAGGGCAATAAAAAAAAAATATATATCAGAATAAAAAGAAAAACAAAAATTTAACAATTAAGAAATATTAAATATTCAAAAACAGTTTTCTGCCAATATTTTTCAAAATAAAGAATTGAAACAATTAATCATTTTTTCGTCTGGAGAGTCTGCCTCCTTGAATTTCCCGTTTAAGAGGGAGCGCCCGGGGGAGACGACCACCGAAGAGGGAGACGACCACCGAACCCAAGTCCTGAGGGACTTTTATCGCGCCAGCAGGTTTGTCTCCCTGCGGCGCTTCGGCCGGGTAGAGGACTGCCACCTGCGGACCCTCTAACCTTAAACCCACGTGTCGACGACGTAAGCCGTTGCGATACACGGTGAAACCACGGGCAGTCACCACGAGACACTTAGAGACGGGCCGGCGTCCCCCAACAGCTTCGGAGCTGGAAACCTAGAAGGGAACCAGGCCCTAGGCCTTAAGTCTTGATGTTCCAACCCGTACTTGCTCTACCACAACTCGAGGGGTGTGAAAACCTACAGAGGTAGTCACGGTTCCCACTCGTAGTGGACACATCTTCCATATTTTTCGTTTACCATCTTCCATGGTAAACGAAAAATTCTTAGTTCCCTTTTCTCTTAGTGTTTCAATATTCTAAAGTCACTGCAGAAGAATAAATTTTATCGTTTAAAAAAAAATAATCAGATATAAAGAAAATTTAGGTAATTGATGGGTTACATACGTTCTCAACTTAAAAAAAAAAATCTTTTTTTTTTTTTTTCCTTGCGCGCTCACCGAAAAGATTCTACTAAATATTCCACTACCTTTTAAACGAAAAGATTAAGGCACAGGAGGGTCCACAGTATGGCACAGGAATAGCAAATTAAGTGTAAGTTTGAAAAAATATATATCGGTATCTTTTTCAATTCTAAAACTTTAAAACGCGATTTTCTTAAAACTGCTTTTTTCAACATGGCCAGCATGATAAATTAAATTGTCTAAGGGTAATCGAGCCTTTTTTTGAGAATTTTAATTAATTTATATTTTTTTTCAATAACTTTAAAGCTAAAAAATATAGACAAAAAATTAAAGTTTTTTTTTTCAAAATTGCGCAATTTTTTATTTTTGAAAAATTCAAAAATTTAAGCTGATAATCCTTACAACCTTATTTTACAAGAAGAAACTGAGATTTTAATAATTTTTCGTTTCTACAGAAAGTTAGCATGCGGCCGATCAACCCCGGATATTTTGGTACAGATGAACGCGGCTGCAGGTTTCTTATGTGACAAAATTTAACAAAACAAATATTTTCAAATACTTAAAGCAATAAAAAACAACGGGGAATTATTAGTTTTTCAATTAATGTTACTGCTCCCCCCACCCCCTTAAAAAAAGTCAAAATTTCGCCACCGAGAACGTATGAAACCCCTTAAATTTCAAAATGCTGGAAGAAACAATGATCCAGCAGTAACCATTGACATTCCCTCCCGAACGGAAATCCTGAGTGCGCCCATAGCTCTCTCTGACTTCGATTTAATTTATTTTTAACATCACATTACAACTGATTGTACCAAAAATTTTTGTCATACAGCTATAAGATTATATGCATTAATATTATTCTAAATAATCTCCAATCTTTTTTCAGCATCTGTAAATGCTATTGCTTGCACTATTGGATTCACTTCCAACTTCATACTGCCAATAGTAGTGGGATTTTTAACAAATAACAAGGTAAGTATTCAAAACGATACATATTTTTACTTTTGAAGAGTAGACATAAATTACTTACTTTATAGAATGCAATTAAACAATTCTTTTTGACAATCTCCTGTTATATTTTTAATTTGGAGATTTTTAAAGAAACAAAGTAGAACTAATTCAACGTAATGTGCAATTACAAGGCTGCCACTGACGAGTATTTTTATATTCTATTCGGACCACTATTTTAAAAAAGTAAATTTTGTAGTATGTTTCTCTTGCACATGTTATCAAAGTGTATGTGAAGAAATTTTTTTTTCAGAAAGTGGTGCGAGATAGTGGCCAGTGGCAGCCCTGTAATTAAATTGCCATTTAAATTTTATTATGAAATAAGCATTTAACTGCAAACAGTTTACAGAGACTATTCGTTTTGTTATTGGAAATCAATAAAAGTGACTGCTAAATCATATAAAGTGAGGAAAAAAGAAATTTTGTTTGCTTTTTAATTAATTAAAATACAAAAATCCCAAACTGGAAAATCATCATTTTAGTTGAGGTGTTTTTCATCTCGTTTTACAATGTCAAAATAGTTAGTATTTCTTTCCTGTTGATAATTTTCTAATGTCATATAAAATTTCCATCACATGGCACGAGAAATCCCGTAACTATAAACCTTTTAGTTTTAAATAAAATATTGTGACTCGAGATGTCCAGAAGTAAATTCTGTCAGCAAATTATGCTGCAGAAGTGATCCATTGTCTCCATCCGTAAGATTACGCATGCGCGCTGAGTAGTTGAACACACCGACAAAGCAGTGTGCAGTGTAGACGCTTCACAGTCGGTTGATATAATGTTCAGTAATACCAAAACATCCGGCACGTGTAAAGTGCGCTCAATCATACAGGTTTTGAATGCACATAATGTGTCAGTAACTGATACTCACCATCAAATTGGTGAAGTGCATGGTGAATAGATAATGAGTGATTGAATGGTACGGAGATGGATGCGCAAGTTTAATTGACGGAGCAGTTTGGGGATTTCTGTGAGCGACCATTTTTTGAAAAAATTACACATTAACCTTATAGTCCAAACCTCGGTTCGTCTAATTTTCATCTCATTTCACAACTGAAAGCTTTTCTTGTTGAACACAAATTCCAGGATGATTGGCTGCCAAAATAATATTTGTTATCATTAAAGGTGGCATCATTCTTCAATATGGGGGCACAGAGTATCGTAGAGTATCGTATGTCACTATGATTAAATGTCTCAATAGAGACCACTCATGGCGAAACAAAGTCCAAGACAAGTACTAAATAAATATACAGTAAAAGATTTTGTTGCATTACATTTTGTGTTTTTTTTATTGGCCAACGGAACTTATTTTCTGGATGCACCATGTACTATGTTTGTTATTTTAAGTTTTGTTAGGTTCTATATCTAATTTATACCAAAGAAATATTCTTAAAAAATTATGACAAAGAGGAAAAGCTGAAAATAATGCTTTAAAACGTTAACATACTCTGTTTACATGGAAACAAAATAAATGCGATATTAAATATCTCTTGCTGTGTAGAAGGTATGAATAAACCGTGAAATTTTCAAAGACAGTTGCAGTTATACGTTAACACAGGTTCTTTAAAACTTTCACTCTTTCTGGAAGATAAATTATTAATCAAACACGTTATTTACCTTTTAAATACATTAATTAATAACAAAAATACTTTAAACGAGACGGGGGTGTCCAATCATTTAGTTAATTAACGGCCGATAATTTCGGACGATTTAACCCCTTCGCGACGAGCGTCTTTTACAGAATTTTTAATCTGTTACCACCGGTTTTTCAAATGAGAAATTTTCACCTAATTGAATCTAAAAAATACTATGATTAGATAAGGAAAACTTTACAAAAAAAAAAAATAATAACTGGTGGGAATAATCGAGGATTCCGAGCATCCCAAGGGGCTAATAATACTATCTATCAATGATAGTGTGAAGCATTTAGCATTGATCCTGACGCGTGCCGTTGTTAATAGCTGAATCAAATATTTACTGTAATTCAACTGGTATTTTAAATACCGTCGTAGCATAAAGAATTGTGTAAAATACCATTTTATCGCCTCTAAATAAAAATTAGCACGAATTAATACATTCATTACTTGTAAAAGTTTTGAAAGCTGATTTCTATTTATATAATTGATTTGAATATAAAATTTGGTACTTTTAATTTATATGGACCTTAGCGTTTTTTTCTTTTAATTGACGCTATTCGGGCTTTAGAAATTGATATTTGTTGCCAAACAATATAAACATCCATGAAAACAAACCAGATCAACTTTTATACGTGTTTATTATGTAATGCTTGTTTATAGTATATATATATATATAATAATGCTAATTATATATATATATATATATATATATATATATATATATATATATATAATATATATATATATTATATAATATATATATATATTATAATAATATATATATATGTATATAAACATTATATACAGGGGTGCAAAAATCTAAGCGCCAATGGCCCGATTCCCACCACTAAATTTTTAGTTTTCTTCGCCTAATTACTAATAAAATTTAAGCGAAGTATACTAATAAAATTTGACGAAGAATATTAATAAAATTTAGTGGTGGGAATCAGCCCATTGGCGCCTAGATTTTGCACCCCTGATTATGCATATATATAAACATTATATATATATATATATATATATATATATATATATTATAATTATTATTAAATTATAAAATATTAAATTATAAAGTTTATTATTATAAAAATTTATTATTATTATTATTTATTATTATAGATTGTTTTTCACAATGTCCTTATTTTTGGGCACAATTTGGCAGAAAAAAGGGACACTCGTAAGTAACCTGTTAAACTAACACTTTTTATATACTTTTTTTCAGCAAACGATTGAGCAATGGGATAAAATCCATTTCATATCTGCCGGTGTGGTCATGGTATCTGGACTGGTATTTCAGTTTTTCGGATCGGCAGAAGTTCAACCTTGGAACGATGTCCCGAAAGATGACACCTGTGAAGTCAAGAAAAATGCTCGATTTTGATACTGCTGAAGATTATACGCACACTTTTAGAATAAAAAACGGATAGTTTAATCCTACACTGCACGACTTTTTGTTTTGGAAGCATGTTATTTTATACACGTATTTAGGGTTAGATATAACAAAATTTTAATATTGGGTTGTTCGGAAAGTTCTTTCCGTTTGGGAAAACCAATTTCTAGCGGAAAATTGTGCCCGTCAATTATTAGACATTAGATACCGGAATAAATATCTAATAATTAAGTGGTCGAATTTTCCTGTACGAACCAACTTTCCCAAACGGAAAGGATTTTCCGAACAACCCGATAATAATTCTTAACCTTATTTAATAACCGGCTTCTGTGATTACATAAGGCGAATATTTTTATTTAAATATAGTGGTAGTATAGAATGGAACTGAATTCATTTATTAAAAGTTAAATTTTAATTGATTCATATATGGCATCACTGTGCAGTGTAATGTTGACTTTAAGCTGTTGAGACTTGAAGCAAAAATAACGCTACAAATACGCATTCTTTACTTTTGAACAAACAAAATGTCATCACAGATGACAAATGGTAGCATAGAATCGAACTGAATTCATTTATTAAAAGTTACATTTTAATTGATTCATATCTGATATCACCACACAGTGTAAGGTTAACTTTAATCTCTTGAGACTAGAAGCAAAAATAATTCTATAAATACTCATTCATTGCTTTTGAACAAACAAAATGACATCACAGATGACAGAAAAGAGACATTTTCTGAAAGTGATACTTTAGGGAACTTGTAACGCAGATTTACAAATATGGGTGCAAATTTACTAGCCCCCTAAAATATTAATTCACCCAATTAAAAATTTAAGGGCTTTAAACAAGTGAACGATCAACAAATCCTCAAAAAAAAATTTACTGTTAAGGTATTCGAGTTAAGTAATTATGAAAATTCTTTACTTTCTTAGCCACATTGTCTTGAAAGCATTTTGCAAACTCAGATGAAAATAACATTTACTTTATGAGGAAATCGGCATCGATTCTGACATTTATTGGTTTTATTGTTAAGCAAAAAACATTCAGCTATATAAAAGTGAAGTTAAAATGTAAAAAAAAAAAAAAAAAAAAAAATCTCACAGTTTAGTTTTTATACGGAAAAGTATAGAGGTCCACATTTGTGTACCTCGGGTTTGAAGAGGTTAAAACTGTTGCGTTTTTGTCAAAAATATCAGTTTACAAAAATGATTGGCAAAAGATGGCAAACTGGATTAAACTAAATTTAAAAAACCCAAGATTTGAAAGAAATATTTAATGGCATATAGTAAGTAGGGTCTGAGTACTCAAGGCAATTCGAAATTTGCGCTCTTCTTTTGTAGCTACTAGAGTTTTTATATGCTACAGTTTTTAATGAAAGAATTTCTTAGTGTCCCTAAAAATTATGCACCCCCACTTACACCTCCAGTCGCTTCTCTAAACACACCCTTACGCTGCGCCACTAATGATATATGGCGGAAGTGTTTGTTTTTTTCCCTCTTTCACAGGCAAAATCATTCTCTTGCTAAAATAGTGAAATGATTGACTGCCACCAGAATTTACGAACAGATGGATTAAAAAAATGATTTTCTTCCAGTGCTTTAGAAATGATGCTCCAATTTCGGCAGTTGGGAGTTAAAATTAAGTGAGAAGTATATTTTCTCTGCCTTTGAAAGTGTTGAGGAGAGATAGAAGTGAATACTAGGGTTGGAGGAAAAATCCCATAATGGCTCGTTTCTTTCCATTTTATATGCTTTAAAATTGCCAGTATTCTCCACCCCATAGAACTGGCCAATAACTCTCCATTTGTGATTTTTATAATTGCCAGTGTACGCTACTTCATAAAAGTGGCCGTACTTCTCCGCCGATCGCAAGCAACCCTTTTCTTGTTTTTTAATTGCCATGAATTTTCACCCATGAAAATTTGATTCCGTTCCTAATGCCTCCTAGTATTTCCAACCCTGGGTTTCTTCTAGGTTCCCAACCCTTCTAAAGTGTGTTTCTTACAGGTTCCCAAGCCTTCAAATACGTATCTTAAGTATTCCAAGCCTTAAAGGTATCAATAACCTATTTTGTCAACTATTTCTTCAAACTGCCTGTTCCCTGATACCCCTAGTATTTCAAACTCTGGGTTTCTTACATGTTCCCAATCCTTCAAATAGGTATCTTACAGGATCCCAAGCCTTAAAACTATCAATAACCTATGTTTGTCAACTATTTATTCAAACACCTGTTCCGTGATACCACTAGTATTTCAAATCCTGGGTTTCTTACAGGTTCCCAAGCCTTAAAATGGGTTTCTTACAGGATCCCAAGCCTTAAAACTTTCTCTGTAACCTATTTTGTCAACTATTTCTTCAAACTGTCTGTTCTCTGATGTCCCCTAGTATTTCAAACCCTTGGTTTCTTACAGGTTCCGAAGCCTTGAAATGGGTTTCTTATAGGATCCCAAGTCTTAAAAGTATCAATAACCTATTTTGTCAACTACTTCATCAAACTGTCTGCCGCCCAGCATACTTAGAGAGTTCTTAGTTTTAATATATTAAATCAGGACGCACTGAGTTCCTGATATTAATTTGTTATTTTAATAGTTTTTGCTAAACGAGCATTGGCAAGATTTTTAATTATAAAAATAATTGAAAAATATTTATAGTGACAAAGTAAAATAGGTGATTCCGGTTTTATAATGTCTAGTGAGAAGCTTTTTGCCAATTGTTAAAAAAATAGCTGCTGCAAAATTACAAAATTTTTAAAAGTTTCGCCTGCAAGGGATAGTATTAAGATAGTTTTACTAGTAATTCATCCAACAAGTACATTTTTACATGTAATACTTAATAACTGTAAAGCTACAATTGTAAATTCTCCATTATACAAATTTCGACAAGAAAACTAAAAGTTACAAAAAAAAATTATTTTCAAACTTGTAATGGTTTGTATAAATTTATCCATTCTATATAATAATTTTAATTTTAATTTCGATGTCCTACTTGGATGATGTTTTGGAAGGACAAACCAGAAAATAAACTTTTGTTCATACTGGGAAGTTTCTGCATACTGGGAAGAATTTCAAACACATAGCTTATTCAATGATTTAAAAAAAAAGAAAAAAAAAAGAAATGGTGAACCATATTTTTTAATTCCCGTTGCTGCATTTATAGAGGAATTTAGAGATTTTAGACAAATAATATATATTTTTTTAAATTTTTTTTTGTGATAATTACTTCTTCATCACGTAATTGTTTTACTTTTCATTTTTATCCCATTGCTGACAGGCAGTGTTGACAATTTGATGCGTTTTTTAATTCATATCTGCCAGAATATACCAACAGTAATTTTCACTTTATTTAATGACAAACATTTCGCTATTCATTTATACAAATATTACTAGCCAAAATTTACATGTATATGCTTTGAACACATTGTTTTTGGGTACACGTCTTAAATAAAAATACGTGCTAAAAATGAATGACTAGGTGACGTCATTAATTAGTTGTAAGTATACTCGTCACCCGCCAACAAAGTGTTAATATGAGAAAATGATATTTCAAATGAAATAGTAACGAGTATACTCGTCACCTGCCAGCAAAGTGTTAATATGAGAAAATGATACCCCTAAAACAACTTCAAAATCTAGAAGATCTAGCAAGATGTAACTTTTGCTTTCTGTTTTAAATGACAAAAATGGCTCAAAGTCTTTACGTTCTCCTGCAAAAATTATCTTCTAACTGGGCTACGTTCAGTCAGTTCACAATTCATATGCCCGCAAAGTGGTGCATTTTAATACTATGTGGAACGAAGTTTTGAATATTTAAGTACAAGTGTGTTACACTCTTTGGCATTTCTAAAGAGTCTGGTTCCACTGTCTTAGATTAGAAATTTTTATTTTATTACTTACCCAATATATGTAGTATAGGGTAAGTCTTGTAATCGTTTTGAAAATCGATTTAAAAAAAAAATTTTTGACGTATTTACACGTTTCAGACACTAGAGATTCCGAAAAGCATATTTTTAGAAAAAAAAAAATTCCATCCGTCTGTCTGTGCGTGTGTCTGTAAACGCTCTATCTCCCGAACAAATTCAGATAGAGACTTGAAATTTGGTATGCACTTAGTATGTAATAATGAGAAGAAGCATATTAAATTTCAGTAACCTTGATTATCCGAAACTATTTTTTTCGGACTCTCGAATTATTCGTTCTGATAAAAGGTATATAAAAATTTTCGAAATTGTTTATTTTAAAGAGTGAATATAAAAAAACAATAAAAAAACAAATTTTGCAGAAAGAATGAAGTCGATCGGATAATGAGTTGTCGAGATATTTGTAATCTTATTTTCCACACTCTTCGATTTTTCATGACACTTTATTTCATTCAAAGATATGTTTTAATTGGAAATGAGGCTCTTAATTCGACGCAGTAAACTGTTAGTTAATAGGGTTATCATTTTTGGAGTTATAAGGATGTTTCTTTTACGCACTTCAGTAATAGAGCATTTAAAGTTTATGACGTCATTAATTTATTATATATTATTCAACTATTATTATTTTCATATTTTATATTATGCATATCCATGATGGGAAAGTATTACCGTGGTCCCCAACAACTAGTTTTATATATAATTTTGCTAGCAACGTGTACTCTGAAGAAAGCTTTTCGTGGTATTTCCTTTTGCATACTATGTTAAATAAATCAACCACGAACATTTCAGTTTAGTAAAAGTTTTAATATTGTTGTTGAAAACACGGAACTCTATGTCCCCCTGTTCACCCACACTTTCTTATTCTAACGCATGAACGTGTCACAGCGTTTTACTTGAGCAAGATCACTTTAGCTTTACACACATAGGTTACGACAATAGATAATACTTTATAATTGAATTCCATCATATTAAAAGTGGTTTTGAAAGATTTATTAGGTAATTTTGTTGCTGTCTCATTTTAAAAAATTCAGAAATGAGGTAAATATATAATTACTGCCTCATTCCCTCCTCCCTTTAAAAAAAAAAAAAATCTTTAAATCAAGAAGGTATTATTTTAGAACAGAGCCTTAAAATAAATGTGAACAGATAGATGTTCTTTCTGTTCTTAAAGAAGAAAAAAGAAATTTATGAAAGTCCCTATTGTGCTAGTAAAATAATAATAATAATAGTAATAATAATAATAATAAATAAATAAATGATATTATACATTTATATATATAATATTTGAATTGAAGAGCAATAATTTTAATATTTTTTATGCTTCTCTCAATATTAAAAATGAATACGGGAAAATACAGTGGACTCTCGTTAATACGTCCCTTCTTAAGGCGTATCTCCGATTAATGAGAACAATTCAGTTTTTACCATCATTTTTTATTTGGAATTAATGCTAAAGATATCGCTTAAAGTGTACTATAGTAAAGCATCGGATAATGCGGATAATATTTTCACAAATTGACCGAGCAGAATCGGAACTGCTTCTGTATATTATTTTTTCACAAGCAACTTTCATGAAACTTAAGTTATTATGAGATCAAGAAATTTTTAGTAACAATTGCTATGGCTGTTTATCGATCTTACCAATCAAAATGTGATAAAACAGACCATATTTTCGAGTGTGTCCCAACACAATAGCTGCCAACTTTTACACTTTTTTCTTACCACTAAAATTTAACAGTAATTTTTTACTTATTTAATCTCCGAAATAAAGTAATTAAATACAGCAAAAAATTCTATTAAATTTTAGTGGTAACAAAAAAGCATAAGAGTTGGCAGCTATGCAGCACTAGAAAATGATATTGTAAAAATAGTCTTTTTTCTATTTTTTTTCAGGGAAAACACAAAGAAAAATGAGAGAATACTTTAATTAAAGTTAAATACTGTAATTTCTTTCCATATTTTGTTTGTCCTCAGTAATTTATTCTTTCGTACTAACAAATTCTCACTAATTTTGTTTTTTAACTAAAATGACTAAATTAAAGATTTTTTTTTGTTATTTTATTATTAAGTTGGTAACCGACTTAATTTCTATCAAAAACTGGATTCAATTATTTTAACCAAATGGATTATTTTACAACATTCACATGTTCACATTGTTTAATGCGGACTTAGGTTAGTGCGAACAAAAAAAAAACGGCCTCTCTTGGAAGTTCACACTAACACAAGGTTCGCACGCTCTTAAGCCACGCCCCATTTTTTAAGGACACTGCCACCAGTATAATTTAAAGATCATTTTCTTCCTAATGTTATTCAAGATTCATTAGGTAGAAGATAATTTTATGCGATTACTGGTGGAAGAGTCCTTACAAAATGGGGCGTGGTTTAACGCCGAACGCTGTAACGGGAGTTCACTGTGTATCGAACAAGTGTTTGACTGAAAAATAGAGAAATAATTATGCATTTATATTTTTATCGAAGTAAAATAGACCTTAACAGAATGGGCGTGGCGCAAGTAATTTGTCAGCTTAATATTGAATGCTACTAAGGCATATGCCATTGAGAGGCAAATACCATTTTGTACTCATTATATACCATAATGAATGTTAGAAAGAAAATAGAGGGATTTTTACAATGCTTGATCTCTGTCGAGCAAATACCTATTTAGAGGGGAGTAAATCACGCTGAGAATCACATAATTTAAGAAACAATACGAGCAACTCTGTAGTAGTTACAAACACAATGAATGGAATGTAAGAATTTTATTCGGCATTCCTACACATCTTTATGGTTTGAGCGAGAGATACATTCAAATTTACGTACAAAAATTAATCATTAAAAGTATAACAACAAAATTGACTTCTTCAAATACTAATACACCATGTCCCAAAAGTTTAGATAATCAATAAAATTTGCATTAACATAAAAAGTAATAAGGTACAATTAAAATTCGTAAGATAGAAACGAGAGATACTCATATTCGTAAGAAATAAAAGCAGTTTTGCTGATATACACATATAAATTATGATCAAAGGTTTGAAATTATAAAATATACATTAAATTATATAACAATGTGCTGTCCCAAATATATAGACACCTGTATTTTTTTTGGTTTTACATTTATAAAAGTAGCTGAAAGCTTACTTTTAATTTTTAATTGTATTGCCACGACACTTTATAACATCAAATACACGTTGTTCCATAGAATTAACTAAGCATTGCATTACAGAAGTAGGTATTTCCTACCACGCTTTGTCAATTGCAATTTTTAAGTCATTTACGCGTGTATATTGCTTTCCATTTTCATATATTTTACGAGATAAGATCATCCATATGTTCTCCATGGGATTCAAATCTGAACTAAGTACTGGCCAGTCTAATAGTGTGATATTGTTTTGCCTAAACCATGTTTTCGATGATGTGGAGGTATGGATGGATGCCCCATCTTGTTGGAAAACACAGTCCGGTCCTGCTAGCAAATCCATAATTGGCAGTAAATTGGTACATAAAATATCCTGATATTCCTCTGATTTTATTTTTCTGTCCATAAATTCTAGAAATGTTAGGGACAGCTGTTTGTTTCTTTGTTCGTCTCCTACTTTCTGCTGATTTTGTACTTTTTGCTGCAATAGTTTCAGGGTAACCATAAAAAATTATTGTGGCCACCGCGTTGAAGTGCCGTTTGGCGTAATTAACATATTTTTGCAGGATAGAGGAAAGTGAAACATTTAACTGCCACATCATACGGTGCAACAAATATCCATTATCAATCACATGACAAGTTGAATTGAAATGTACAACATCAGCCGTAGTAAAAAGATAACTCACAATATACGGACTTGCGCAGTCCTCTTTCATCAAATTAACACTTTTTAATTGCTCATATTTTAAAATTGAATTTACTTATTATAATTAAGAAAAAGAGTTTTACTGCAAATTTAAAATTTACGGAAGTATACTTTGCTGAATAAGACGTCCATATTTAAAACCTCCATAAGCAATCAAAACTTAATGGCAAAACAATGCTTATCTTTATTTTTCAGTGATTAGTTTGTAAATTGATCGTTTGTGAAAGAAATAAAAATAAAAAATACAATAGTTAAGCGATTTTGAAAAAAAGAAACTGTTATTTTTCTTCTAAAATTAACATATGAATTGTATTTTTATTTTTGGCCAAACAATCAATTCAATTTATAATATAGCTCCTGCCAAAACTATTGCAAAAAATATTGAATCACTTCAGTAGTTATCGAGAAAAATCTGTTTTACATGTCATTTCGCAATTGTTATAGCTATACCCAAACCTTAGTTTAAAAAGAACGAAATTTTTTTACGTAAAGGTAATTATTATGAATGCTTTTCTTTAATATTCGGAATTAATTATTTTAAACCTTTATGAATTTCACTTAAAATGCTAGTATACCTGTCTATGACAATATATTAAAATCATTTTTATTAAAACCATCATAGCTTTTTCCGTTACATACTACAATTTAAAATTGTGCTATTTATTGACCTTGAATTCCCGCTGGAAACAAGACTCCTCCCCTCCCCCCAGTCTCTCCACTTTATATTCAACCTCCATAATTCCAATAGGTACGTGCTTTTATTCATTATAAATAATGATATTACGTTATATTAAACGCTACGCCATATTTCAAATACAATATCGGAAATAACAAACATTTTTGAAATATGATAAAAATCATGAAAAAACCCGTTGTTTTAAATAGTAATTTGCTCGTATCGGCTAAAGCTCCAAAATAAAGCTCTAAAAAGATTAAGAAAACATCGTGAAGGCCTCAATAACTTAAAAAAAATTACATGTATTTCTATTTAATATTTGTGGTAACAGAAAGCGTAAAAGTTGGCAGCTGTGGTAATAGCAGGGGTGCAAAAATCTAGGCGCCAATGGGCTGATTCCCACCACTAAAGTTTATAAGTATTTTTCGTCAAATTTTATTAGTCTACTTCGCCTATTAGTATTTTTCGTCAAATTTTATTAGTATACTTCGCCTATTAGTATTTTTCGTCAAATTTTATTAGTTTACTTCGCCTTTTAGTATTTTTCGTCAAATTTTATTAGTATACTTCGCCTAAATTTTATCAGTATTCTTATTAGGCGAAGAATACTAAAACTTTAATGGTGGGAATCGGCCCAATGGCGCCTAGATTTTTGCACCCGTGGGTAATAGTGTTTGTTCTTTCACTTTTTTCCCTAAAATTACCATGTCTTATTTTGAAATAGGCTTTATAGTTTATGGACATGCAAATTTTTATATTTAAAGAACTACAAATTCACAATCTTTTTTTTTTTTAAATGAAAACCTGATAGTATATCACACATTCACAATATCTAATTTCGGAAAATCTCAGAGAAACAGAAAAGTCATTTATAAAATTAGATTTCGTCTTCAGAAACATATTTCCTTATCAAATTAATTCGGGTATGTGAAAAGAAAAGTTCATATGATGTCTGCAATTTTGCAGTATTATATAATCCAATAAACTTTGATTACATCAGAGCTCCTGCACAAAGTTATTTGCAATAAATAGTTCCTCGTTTGTTATAACGGTTCTGAAATTATTTACTGGTATATATTGTAGAGACAGCGTGAAAAATATTAATGAAATTTTTCTGTATGATGAAAAAAAAAGAAAATCATTTATCATACAGAGATCAAAGACATACTAAAATTATAAGCACACTACGTTCTTTCTTCTTCAAATTTTACTTAATGCATAACTGCTAACTTTTGCGCTTTTTTCCTACCACTAAAATTTTATAGTAAATTTTACCTTTTTAAATCGCCGAAATCATGTAATTCAATAACACAAAAATTTCTGTTAATTTTTAGTGGTTGCAAAAAAGCGTAAAAGTCGGCAGCTATGCTTAATGGAAAAACAAATCACCTCATTTTAAAGAGTTAAAAATAGCTGCCGAAAATAAAGTTTTACTGAAATTTGAGTAATAAGTTTGACTTTATCTTGTGTAGAGTATTTTTATAAGAGGGCAGTAATATGTGAGTAAAGTGACCTAACGTGCCAAATTACATGGCAATTTGGGGATAGAAATTGCGTAGTTTCTGTAATTCACGCAGTTATTGATTTAAAATACTTATCAAAAAATTAAAAAAATTGATAAATTCTTGGCCTTTTTTTTTTTTTTTTTTTTTTTTTTAAGAAAAAGAAAAAGAAAAGTTTAAAAAAGTAAAAATTTTAAATTTGAGTCACGTTATAAAATTTGGTCACCTCTTAGGTGTGAGCAATGAAATTTGATTTGCGAAGAAAATTTTTTGACATAACTAGATCTGACGATAATATAACGTGTGTAATTATCTTCAATCTTCTACTTGTTTAAATTGTTTTCTTCTTCAACTAAATAAAGTTGCAATATGCTTTTATTATTGAATTGTGTGTTTATTAACTAGGACTTCCCTCAAAGGGATTAGTCTGAGTGATATTGCTGAGAATATAGGGTTAACAATTACGATATAAAGAAAAAGAGCAAAATAAATGATAGAATTACAAAATATGATATATAAATTCATATGCACTGTTAAAAAAATAGAAAAGAAGTACCGTTCATCAGATGTGCTGTCATAATTTTTTTGAACATGTAGCAAAGAATGTCATTTTCTTAAGCGCGTATTGCGCAAAACTTGGATAAAAAAAAAAAAAAACGCCGGATTTTTTAAAAGGCCAAGCTTTTTAAAGTTACGTAATTGGATTTGCAGCCAATAGATTATTCTATCAAGCGTGGCTTAACGCAAATTTAATTTCATTGTTGCACCCTTTTTTGTGTGTGAATTTAAAATTTTTCTTCCTTGATTATATATCTATTATTTGTATAACTGTTTATGGAAACTCTTACACTTCAAACCACATTGATAGCATGCTTTGCTACAAACCAGATTGCAAAACTATAGTCTAAATTACTATTAAAGTATACAAAAAATCTTTCGATGACTTCTGTAAAATAACTTTTACATTAAATCTCCATATCGGCAAAATTGAAAAATTAGATATATTTCAAAGTTAAGCTTAACAGATACTTCTTGATCCTTGCGCCTTTACTGCACCTTTACTGCACCAATCCGCAGACTTTTCTTTTGCTTGTCTGTCTGTCTCTCCACAATCTGTCTGTTTCCCTATCCGTTCTTCTGCCCGTCTCTCTAACCGATTGTCTATCTCTCTACACGTCTCGCTACCTGTCTCTATATTTCTCTACCGGTGTCGCTACCCGCCAATCTATTTCTCTAACCGTCTGTCTATCCGTCTAACTACTTGTATGTCTAGCCGTGTCTCTATCCACTTCGCTACCCATTTGTCTATCTGTCTCACAACTTGTCTATCTGTCTCTCTACCCGCCTGGCTATACGCCTCTCTAACCATCTTTTTACCCATCTCCGTACCCATCTACTGTCTCTCTACTCGTCTGTATACCCGTCTCACTATCTGTCTGTTTTTGTACCCGACTCGCTACCAATCTCATTACCCGTCAGTCAACTCGTCTCTGTACTCATCTCTCTACTCGTCTCTTTTATCTGTCTCTCTTTTACGCTACGCGTCTCGCAACCTTTCTCGCTACATTCCTGTTACCGGTGTCGCTACCCGTCTCGTGATCCATCTCGCTACCCCTCTGTCGACCCTCTTTTTACCTTTCTCTCTAGCCGTCTGTCTATTCGTTTCGCTACCCGTCAGCCTACCTATGTCGCTACTCGTCTCTCTCTACCCGTCTGTCTACCCGTTTGTTTACTCGTCTTTCTTCCTCTCGCCACCTCTTCCCAATATTTAAACAATTCATTTAATATACAGAAGCCGTTTATCAGTTATTAAATGCAAACATAAGTAATTTATCTAATAAGTGTAATCAGATGCAATTTTTTTAAATACATACATAAACCTGAATAATAATTCATCAGTTTTTTGTTCATAGTTGTTTATATCATTTGACAGTAAATCTCAACTTCTTAAACCTGAATTGTCTCAAGTTGTTTTAAAAAACCACAAGATCTGTATAACTGCAAAGTACCCTGAGGGCTATATCAGCTACATGTTATTAAGTTAAGTGAAAGTTTCGTTATCGCGTTTGCAGCCAATTGCTTATGCCAGAAAGCGTGGCTTAACGCCATTTTAAATTCATTACTGTAACTTTCTTTTCTTTTCTTTTTTTTTTTTTTTGGGGGGGGGGGGGGGGGTTAGAGGGTTGGGGAAGGGTTTCAAATATATGCATTTAAATTAAAACTTTTGCCTCCATGCCATTAGTGTTGTTTGTATTATTAACTGATACCTTGTAGACCAAGCTTCATTTGAAACAAATGTAAAAGAGTTCTTCTACAGTTTTTTTTAGGAGAAACTTTCGTAATTGGGCCCAAAGCCAATCGGAGCATTTAATATCATTACTGTAACTCTTATAGAGTTAAAACAATATTGTTGCCAGCTTTACTCTTGTTTGAGACCAGCCTTACCTGTGTATCTGAATAGGGAAAAGTTTCGTATCCTATGTCGGTTGGCGAAAAAAATTTAAAATAGTGCCAAAAGGTAGTTTTAGCATCTTACAAAATTTTTCAAGAGAGCGGTAAAACATGTTTCTCAAATATTTACAAACATACGTTTATTAAAGCATGTTTTTGCACCATCTTAAAAATTTAAGCACGATGCTAAAATAAAATTTTATCGCCATTTTCGACATTTTAATAAGTAATGAAAATACATAAACAAACTTATTTAACAAACCTAAGAGGCATTTTTGTGATAAATAATTGTTATTGTCAGGGGGGTAAATTGTAAACAATTAATAAACGGCTAGTAAATAATAAATAGCATTTAAAATCTAAAAATGGAGAAGTAGTCCGTATAAAAATGCAAAATATAACATTATACGCTTGATATATGTAAATCTTTTTTTATTTTTTTATATTTCCGAAGGCACAGATAAAAAGGTAAAAATCTCTTTTGCAAATGCCAAATAGAAAATACACAAAATAGAATGCCAAATATACAAAATAGAAAAATATCTGCAAAAAAATATATTTACATAATACTACACCTGCAAAAAAACAAAAGATTTAGAAAAAGTAAGCCAAATCCTGCAGATCCCAACAATCGCATCGAAAAACTTATCACCAAAAAAGAACTCGCCAAATCTTACGGCACAGGATATGGATTTTTCCCTCTGAATGCAGAATATTAGTTTTTTTTCTTGTACGATGGATGATTATAATATAATTGTTTCATTTCACATACTACATACCGTTTGATATATTGGTACTGTTATGTTATCCTGGCGCAGTTGATAAATCGCCAAATATTGTTCCTATAACATTTTCATATTGAATTCATTTCATTTAAATATAAATCTTTCACTCATTTAATTTAAAATGCATACCTTTCATTAATCCCATTTAAAATGCTAAAAAGAGGAAAAAAAGGAATAATGCCATAAATCGAAACCTTTTATTTAAACACCAAAGAATTTATTTTTTTTTTATTTACACACGCGAAATAAAAAAAGCTGCTATTGCTGAGATTTGCGCCAAATCTCTAATACCAAGTCTACTAAGTTATTGCGGAGTTTTTCTTTCAAACAGAAAAAAATCCAGATTAATTTTCGATTTCTACTAAATTGAAATATATTTTATTGTGCTGAATATTAGTGCGTGCATATTTTTTTGCTCCATGTACTCCATGAACTTTTCAATTCCGATTGTCTACGAAAATCTCCCGCCGGTGAAAATGACGTACGCCCAAAATTTTTGTGACGTATGTACTTTAATTGTGCTTTTTTATTTATTTTTTTAATATAATTTCCAAACGGTTTGACATTTATTCTTGGTAATAAATAGACGTCGTTGTCACCTTTATAGGTACCTGCTGTAAAAATTTGAACGAAATCCGTTAAATATTTGTTGAGTTATGCTTGACGAAAGGTTTTAATATCCATCGTAGCTATATATGGGGCAAAGTAATACTGCGCTGTGTATGAGTCTTCGTTGCACTCAGACAATTATAGTAAAATTTCAATTACCGGAATTTCGCGTGCATGCGCCGCATCTTAGTTAAGTCTTTTTAAAACCGGAAATTTTATTGAAAATAAGAAGTCAAGTAAGTCCTAAGCAGAAATAAGTCACATTTTATTGAAATTAAATTCTGGTAGGAAATCGAATTGTCTGAGGTGCGGCGTACACGCGCGAAATTACGGTATCCATCAGTTATACAGGACAACTGCTGTGATGGATAATAAAACAGGGCCTGATTACCGACGGGGCACACTTCCACCAGTAAAATTTAATAGAAAATTTCGTCTTATTAAAACGCCCTATTCATGTAAAATTCAGGGTTCATACAGAGTTGGGAAGAAAAAATCCAAGGAGTCCAAAAAATGTTAAGGATTTGCAATTTGTTGTTGTTGTTGTTTTTATGTGCTGCATCGTGATGTGGTATGCACACTCCAATTTTTAATGGCCAATTTGGAGACAAAAACAAATTTTACTCTATTAGAATCTAATTGTTAGTGCTGGAATTGCACAGTATTCACAAAATATTGCTTACTGATTTCGTAAGTTTAAATACAAAATAGACAATCAACTTTTTTATGCAGCGACCAATGGTCATATAAACAGAGATTAGTCAAACCCCAAACACTTATTATGTATATCACATACATGATACATCTTAAAGAAAATTTTAAAAAAGGTAAAAAAAAAAAAAAAAATGCTAAACGCAACATGCAAGAAAAAATATAACAAGTTTTGAATTTTTTATGCTTTTAGAACAGCTGTAATCGATTTTGTTGAAGGTGAAACTTTGACGAAATTCACGTGTTTTTCGCGACCTTCTGGGGGAAATTCGCGATCTTCTGGGAGAAATTCGTGTTTTTTCGCGATGTTTTAATGGAATTCTCGTTTTATTTCGATCGTTTGACGAAACTGACGTTTTTCTCGCGATCTTTTGATGGAAACTGCGTATTTTAGCGATCTGTTGACGAAATTCGCGTGTTTTCTGCGATCTAATCTTTTGAGGAAATTCGTGTCAGTTCACGATCTTCTGGGGGAAATTCGCGTCTTTTTTCGCGATCTTCTGGGGGAAATTAGCGTCTTTTTTCGCGATCTTCTGGGAGAAATTCGTGTCTTTTTTCGCGATCTTTTAACGGAATTCGTGTTTTATTTCGATCGTGTGACGAAAATGACGTTTTTTTCGCGATCTTTTGATGGAAACTGTATGTTTTTTGCAATCCTTTGACGAAATTGGCGTGTTTTTCGCGATTATTTGAGGAAATTTACGTGTTTTTTGCGATCTTTCGAGGAAATTCACATTTTTCGCGATCTTTTGAGGAAATTTGCGTGTTTCTCGCTATATTCTGGGGGAAATTTGCGGTTTTTTTTTTCATGATCTTCTGGGGGTAAATTCGCTTTTTTTTGCGATCTTCTGGGAGACATTCGCATTTTGTCGCGATCTTCTAATGGAATTCGCGTTTTATTTCGATCATTTGTCGAAACTGACGTTTTTTTGCGATCTTTTGATGGAAACCACGTGTGTTTCGTGATCTTTTGAGGGAATTCGCGTTTTTTCGCGATCTTCTGGGGGAAATTCGTGTTTTTACACGATCTTTTGAGGGAATTCGCATTTTATTTCAATCGTTTGACGAAATTGACTTTTTTTTTTTTTTTTTACGATCTTTTGATGGAAACCGCGTGTTTTTCCTGATCTTTTGACAAAATTTGCGTGTTTTTCGCGATCCTATGACGAAATTTGTGTGTTTTTCGCGAGTTTTTGAGGAAATTCGTGTGTTTTTCATGATCACCAAACATTGATAAAATTTAATGTAAAGTACAGTGTTGAAAAACGGACTTTACGGACCTGATAATTGAAAAACGGACCTAGTGGGAGCCCTGCTATAAGATTATCCTAACCAATCAATGCTGTGCTTCAGATAAATGACGTGTATAAAGGATTTACCGTGCGTTTTACAAGCCCGATTTTTTCCCCTTGGCAGCAATATCGCTTGCATCCGAAGCCGCAATACAATTTAAGGAGTTTCTAAGCAGTGGTTTGCTTATCTAAGTAGTTCTAAGTACTACTTGGGAATGTTTTCATTTCTAAGGAGTTTCCAAGGAGTCTAAGGAGTCTGTGAGAACCCTGAAAATTACTGCCATACATATGGAAAAAATGTCTATTCTTTTTTACTGGTGGAAATGTGCCCCGTTGGTATTCAGGATCTGAATAAATACTCCCCCATCCGCAGCACAGGAAATATCGGTGATCGATGGTCGTAGATAATGCATTTTAGTCAAGGATTTCGCATCGTGCAAGTACAAACCAGGATTAAAATTATTGAAGTAATCCATTATCTCTCAAATTAGCACATAAAAAAAAATATATATTGTATATATATATATATATATAAAAGCAAGGTTAACACGTTCACTGCCGGGTTAAAATTACAGAAATTTTATTTTATTTAGAAAGTTCGAATTCACACCAGAAAAGACTAATAGCAATATCTACTTTATTTAATTACAAACATTACGTGAATACATAAAATAAAAAATCCTTTTTTTGAAATTTCTGGTGCGAATTCGCAATTTTAGACTGAAAACCCACGAGTATACTCGTGTTTGGCAGCGAATAGGTTAAAGAAAAGAAAAAAATCCAAAATATTATACATATACGTAGCAACTAACCTTCCGCTTTGCTTTTTCGAGTTAACACATTGTTGACAGGTCACGAGTTAACTTGTGTTTGTTTCACCAAGTATCATTGACTAAGGGCGTGGCTTTTACCTTGTTTAAAAGGGAAAAATGTGTTTATATCATTTTGTCCAGATATATATTTTTATATTGTAAGAAATTTTATCTTAAAACCGTACATTGTACGATATTTACTGATGCAAAAATTTGAAAAAAAAAACTATCTAGAAAACCATTTAATGAAAGACTTTTAGAAGAGGGCGGAGTTTCTACCGTATTAAAATCAAGATTTCATACAAAATCGCCATATTAAATAACCGCACTGAGAGCCATAACTTTTTCTGAGAAATGAATCACTTTAATGAATCAATGAATCACACGCAATCTAAGTATCACAATGGAACAATATAGTTAGCTGGATGGAATACCTAGTTGCGTACCAACTGAACTTCCAGGCTGTAATAGGTAATCGATTTGCGAGGCAAATAGGGAGTCGTGAGAAATTAAAAAAGTTAAAAATTAAATGAAAATATCTAAAAATATAATAATGAAAGAGACGTTTAACATCTATTTCATTATTATATATATATATTATGGATATATATTAGTAAAAAAGTAAATAAAAAAAATTCCATTAGATCCAAGAAGATGACAGACGAAACCAACCTAAGGTCAAACCCATCACAAAAAAAAAAAAAAAAAAAAAAAAAAGATTCTTTACAGAGACCATACATTCAGTTGTTTTAAAAGTTACAAAATATTAAACTTTATTAATAAAAAGCCAATAGGCAGACTAAAGTTAGTTTTTTTTTTAAAATACAAAGACAAAAGACAAGAAAAATTAAGTTTAATTGGAGAGAGAGGAAAACTCAAACTTCATCATCAATTAACCTCTTAAACACCATACTCAATGATGGTATGCTGAATACCAGCTATGTTAAATTTCGTCAAAAATAGAAAAAAAATTTAAATTACAAAATTTACACCAGAAATTCTAAAAGAATAATTTTAAGTTATACAATCACGACAAGTCTGTCATTATATAAAATACAAAATACAAATTACTATTATAACTTTCTGGTATGAATTCAAAATATATCACAGTCTGGCAATTCTGCACTTACTTAGAAATGTCACTTAGAAATAAGTTACCATATAAAATAATTTTATTAAATAAATTTTATGTGTTATTTAAATGTCACTTAGAAATAAGTTACCATATAAAATAATTTTATTAAATAAATTTTATGATGCTAATAATGTTTTTTCACTTGGCAGCTAGGAATGTAAAATGTATTTTATTTCCATATTGCCTTAATGTATAAAATCAAAAGGAGGATGCAAATTTACATTACGATTGCGGCAAGTAATCATTAAGATTATATTACGATATACAAATTACATTACGATTATATTTATATTATAATTTTAAAAAGTGTTTTTTTTGTTTTAATTTCTTAATTAATTCTAATTAAATTTTTTGATTTAATTGAATGAAAATGTTTTCCAGGTATGTTTACAGAGCAATTTACTAATTTACATACATGAGTCAAAAACTTATTAAAGCAGCGAAACAATTTATAAACGTATTTTGCACTTATACGATTTCTAGTGACTGACGGATAATAGAATGGGACGATTAAAATAGTAACGGGTAATACGGACATTTACTTTATTTCGAATCAGTCCCTAACTTCTGTATCTATGAAAGGATCCAGAGTCCGTAAGCCGTGTTTTTGGCTCATGAAATAAGACTAAAATTCGATTTTGTTATACTGACTTAATTATTTCACTTTTTAATATTAGAAGGTTTATCTTGTACAATTTCAACAATAGTTTTTGCATTTTGTTCGGATTTATATGACTTACACAAGCTCAAAATTCGTATTATTCGTAGTTTTTGATGAAAAATACGCAATTTCTCCAAATTTTACCTCAATTATTTATATGAGCGCAATCGTACAACACTTTCTTCTTTACATATATCATAAAATACATCAAAATGTACAATATATATAAAAATAAAAGTGTTGAAAGCTGTGCTCATAGTAAAATATTAAAAATAGAGAGCTAAGTAACTGCATTCTCTCACGTCACTAAGGGACTTTAGGATTTAGCAACATGTTTAAACCTGCTAAAATGAACGCAACTATTGCTAATGTAAAGGAATGCAGTTATTAGCAGTAGTTACAGTCAAACCTCGTTATACCGCCATTATCCGTTCAAGAAATTTTTGGCGCTATAACGAGTTTGGCGGTATATCGAATTAAAATACAATAAAAATTAATTTTCATACTATTATACTAATATTATTATTATTATAAAAATAAATATCAGTAATGCCTTTTTATTAAATTATCCAATGGTATATAGTATATTATAATAGTATAAATTAATATAATATAATTAATATACATAATATAATTAATGCTACATGATTCAAAATTATCCAATTAATGTATGAAATTAACATGCACTTACCTCTTTATATAGTCTATTTTAGATAAAGTAGATAATTATGCACATAACAGACACACACATACATTAAATATCACACTGAATTATTTTACTTTAATTATCTTTTACAGGAAAATATTTTAATATGCTAGTTTGAGTTTTCCTTTCAATATTGATTTTTTCAATATCTTTTTCTACAACTAAAAGATTGTTCATCATTTTTTTATCAGTTGCATGTTTTTCTAAGAAAATTCTTATTTTCCCAATGCAATTTTTAACTTCATCAGATGTAACATGCGGCGTTTCAGCTTCGCTGTCAGATGAATTTTCATTTTCATTTTGATTGGCAACAATTTCTTCGATTGTCAAATCTTCAAATGTTGAAAGACTTTTATCTATATTAATGTACTCAATTGCCGATAGAGGATGCTCAATTTCTGTTAATTTGTGTATTTCGTCTTGTAGTTCCTGAAGTGCTGTACTGTTTTGTTTTTTAGTAGATCCTTCAGGTTTAATCAATCCAGTATGTTTCCAGCAGTTAACAATAGTTTCTGATGAAATTTCATCCCATGCTTTTTTTATCATGCGAATAGCATCATGTAAAAGGATTGGAGAAAAATCATCTTTACTGATTTTTTCAATGATGTGGCGGACGTGATACTTTCGATAATGAGCTTTGAATGAGTTTATTATACCAGCATCCAAAGGTTGCAAAAATCCAGTACAGTCAGGAGGTAAAAATTCAATGCGGATATTACTCATTGGATATGCTTTGTGACAAGGGGCATTTTCCAAAATCAATAAAATATGGCGTTTGCTTCTTTTCATTTCTATGTTGAAATTCGCTAACCATTTTTGAAATAATGCTGAAGTCATCCACGCTTTGTTATTATTCTCATAATCTACATAAAGAGCAGGATTAAAAATTTTAAAACATCGTGGCTTAGCTGATTTTCCAATCACTGTCATAGTTCTTTTATCAGATCCATCACTATTCGTACAGAACACAAGAGACACATGATCTTTTTTTTTTTTAATCCTTTAGCAGGCCCACTCGAAATTGTTTTATCTGGCTGCAAGCGGTAAAAAAGGCCACTTTCATCCATATTGTAAACGTCCTCTTGTTTATATTCTAAAATCAGCGCACTCAGTTTTTTGCGACCATTTGACACAATATCTTCATCAACACCTGCAGTTTCACCACTTCGTATGTACTGAGAGAATCCTCGTCGCTTTTTAAATCTGTTCAACCAGCCACTACTGTATTCGAAATCTGTAATATTCATTTGCTGGCCAAGAACTTTTGCCTGCTCTCTGATGACATCTCCGTTGATAGTGGCATTTTTAGCACTCATTTGTTGTATCCATGTGCAAAGGGCATCCTCTAAGTCTTTATGTTTCGCTGTTTTCAGTCTTTTTACAGATGATTGCAGTTCGTTGGTGTTAATCCATTTTTCTGTATTCATCAAAATGTCTCCGATGCAGCGCCTGCTAACAGGCTTTTTCCAGAGTGTAGAAAAATGATTGGAGATGTGTTGCTGCGATACATTCACATTTCTTTCTTTATATTCACAAATTTCCCGCTTTTCTGAAATTGATAAAACTGCTCTTTTCGCCATAATGAGTTAAAATAAAGAGACAGAATGATATTTTACAGATTTAGCTGGTGAATTCTTCGATGTTTCAATCAACGTCCGACCAAAATTTTGAATGAGAGATTTTGCACTGCACACCGTTTTCTTTCTAAGAAATCGACATAAAGTACAGGGAGAAGTTATTTTTTACATTGTTCTCACCTGAGAGAGGAGAGACCCTTTCAGCCAATGGCGTGCCATTGCCTTGTTTTCTCCCCGCTCCAGAAGCGGATCGGATCACGTGACTCGCCAGTCTGAATCAGAAGTTTTACTTGCTCGGCACTCAGTGCGCGTTATTTTTCTTCTCCCAATGACAAGTAGAATGGGTAGCAGGTGCATTTTGGCAGGTGTTGAGAACAATATAAATTCTTTGCTATTCAATAAAGTTTGAATTGAGCTTGAAAACATCTAGACACATGAAAAGGAAGTGTCCTTTGAAATTCTAACAAAAAATTTAAAAAAGAAAGATATGCAAAGAAAATACAGTAATTTCTAGACATTTTTTTTTGGCGGTATATCGAGTTGGCGCTTTAACGGATACATTACATTGAAATTCCTATTTGGCAGATTTGTTCATAGACGCAATTGGCGGTTAAACGGAATTGGCGCTATTTCGAGATGGCACTAAATCGGGGTTTGACTGTACGTTCATTTTAGCACGTTTAAAATGTTGCTGCATCCTAAAGTCTCTTAGTGACGTGAAGGAATGCAGTTACTTAAGGGTGTATTCAAATCCAAACTGCTTATTTTGAGACACATTTGTAAATTCATTTTTGCTCTAAAATGCATCCAATTGGCAGGTTCTCTTATTCAGAAACTTTATAATGTCCGTATTGTCTCGATTTTTTGATAAAGGAAGAATATATTTCAAAAAATGCTGTCAAAGTGGACATTTTGAACCGAATTTCGAGAAGCGATAACGCTGGAAACAAAAAAAAAAAAAAAAAAAAAAAAAAAAAAAAGATCGTACTGTGAAAATAATTGTCTATAAATCAATTTCTAATTAATTGAACGAAAAATAAAAACATGGGGCCCTTATAAATATCTTTATAAATCACGCCACCAAGTTTCCTGTTGTTACTTTTAAAAATGAGTCTGAGAATGTGTCTCAAAATTTTGAGTTGTTGAGTGTGGAAAAATAATTTTTTTGAATACCGCCTTTACTCTCTATTTTTAATATTTTACTATGAGCGCAGCTTTGCAACACTTTTATTTTTACATATATTGTGTATTTTACAATATATGTGTGGTGTATTTTATAATGTATGCAAAGAAGAAAGTGTTGCACGATTGCGCTAATATAAATAATTGGGGTAAAATTAGGAGAAACTGCGTATTTTTCATCAAAAACTACGAATAAAACGAACTTTGAGCTTGTGTAAGTCATATAAATCCGAAGAAAATGCAAAAACTATTGTTGAAATCGTACAGCATAAACCTTCTAATATTAAAAATTTGAAATAATTAAGTCAGTATGACAAAATAGAATTTTAGTCTTATTTCATGGGCCAAAAACACGGCTTATGGACCCTGATCCTTTATTTTATTAACGTTTACATTATTAAAGACAGAAAGACACGTTTGCTGTACCGGAAAACACGGGAAAATCATAAAAGTATCATAACTTAGCAAGTTTTGGTCGTAAAAGGATAGGATTTTTCTAATGTTTTTTCTAGATGCATGGAAACAATTTTTAAATGTAACTTACATGAAAAAGTGTCCATATAAAAATAGTATAAATTTTGTCTTTTTTCTATACTAGCTGCATTGCAACCCGATGTATTGCGTTTACATTGCATGAGATCTTTTGTTTTCTTGAGGAAACGTAAATCTTATAGTATCACTGTATATTTAGGAAAAAATATAACAATAATTTTATCAAATAGTAAATCTCAAGTAAAAAATTACATTTACAATATAGGTTAAACATAAAGTGCGAAAATTACATTTTGCATATTACGTGATTTTTGATGAAAAACGTTATTTGTAAAAAGTATATTGTTCTTTTAAGATTTGTTTTCTAATTTCGGAGCTAGTGAAAGAAAAATCACGTCACTTTTATGAACGTATGAAAAATATTTTAGTTTAAAAAAAAATAAATGCTTTACAACAAAAAAAGAATGTCATTTTTGTCTAATAAACCATTTTACTTTTAGCGCGCCTGTGAAACGTTTTAACATGTTCACTACCGGGTTAAAATACTTTTATTAAATTATAATTTTATTTTATTAAAAATTCCGAATTCATACCAGAAAATAACTAATAACAATACTAATAACAATATTTGCTTTATTTAATGACCTAGAAAAAAACCCCTCTAATTACAGGCTAGGACCAGGGTTGCCTGTTTTGCCCTTTTTTTATTCGGAATTGCCAATTTCATACCGGAAATTTCGAAAGAATAATTTTTAGTTTGAGAGGTCACAAAATATCTCTCATTAAGTAAAACAAAATTTACACCTATTAATTTCTGGTGTTAATTCAAAAATTTGAATTTAAAAAAAGGTCAGCCTGGCAACCCTGGCTAGGTCTGGCGATTATTTTTATATTCTATCGCACAATGACTTTCAGAGAATATTCTTCGCGTTTCTCTTGAAAACATTCTAGTATAAGTGTGTGGCAGAGATTCTTTTTCAAAAAGTGGTACAAAAAAAAATAAAAGAATAGTCGTTGGGACATACGGTGTCCCAACCCCGTAATCAAAGTTGAATAATGGATGCAGCTTCTTGTAAAATAATTCACATGTCTAAAATCTATTTTGGATTTATATACTTTTTGTAATTAGAAGCACTGTTCAGAAGGAATCGACATTACATCTATTTTGAATATATTAAAATATTTTTGAACATATACTCTACACAGAGTTGCCAAGTCTCCGGCTTTTTCTACACCAGTAATTGTTTAGAGAAAAATGTTGTTCTTTCAAATCACAGAATGATAAAATTAAATAAAACAACATTTTCTTTACTAAAATACTGGTATCCAAAAAGCCGAAGCCTTGGCAGGTCTGCTCTACAGCTAAAGCATATCTTGAACTTTCATTTTTCTGTCTCTCTCGCACACATATATCTACTAACTTATACGTCTGTCTGTCTTCCCGTTTGTCTACGTGCATACATTGACTATCATACACAAACATACAAAGAGAGAGAGAGGGGTGTTTCTTTTATTGTAAATTATTTCAAACCAAATATTTGAGTTAAAAACTTATAACAGTCATAAATTTTAGTTTGCATTTTTTTAGTTATAAATATATCAAATGGAAAAATTGTAACAACTTTTTAAAATCGAGCACATCTACACAAATCCTTGTCAAGCAACATTAACCTTTTTGCGACGAGTGTCCCGTGTACGTGAAGCATGAAGTACTCAGCGTCTTTGATTATTCCTTCATGCAATTTTTAATTGAAAATTTTGCCGAATTTTAAACTTTCCTGCGATTCTGTTAGGCAAAAATTTCTATGTTTAAAAAATGGTGTAAAAAGATAATTTATGTTAAAAACGCTCGTTTCGATTTGATTAAACAACAAGCTGGCGAATCAGGGAATTTTTTAGGAAATTGCCGGTATTTTCTTATAGAAATATCCGGCTTACTTAATCGCGCGATTAAATAAGGCAATTTTTTCTATAAGAAAATATTGGTATTATCTTTGAAAAATTCCCTGATCGGTGGACAACTTGAACAATGGGAGAACATATTGTTTCACCCCTTTTATTTTCAAACACCCTGTATATAAGTTTCAGCAACTGTTTTTTCTGAGTTAACGCCAGGCAACAAGTCATCGGAATCAGTGCGCACATCTCCCTGAGAGTAATTTGACGGGCGCAAGACAGCCTCCCACTCTCGGGCGGCCGTATTCTGCCGTGCGCCCTCTTTCCCGGTTCTTGAATAGAATTCCATCAGGTGCATAGCTGTGAATTTTCCGCCGAATTTTCCTAACGCTGAAAAATGGAGGGTGCGAGCAATAGGCGAACAAACTTCCAAAGACGTAGATGTTGCAGTACACCGGCTATGGCAAGTCTGCCGGATTTTTCTGATTCATATATCGAAGATATAAAGGTAAAGAAGATTTTTTAAACTGTTAATTTTAATATAAAAAGTTATTTTAATATAAAAAATTGTTAAAAATGCTAAAATTGCAAAAATATATTATTTTAAAATATGTGTTTATCATATTTTCTGATTACTATAAGTATTACATGATCGCTATTTTATGCCGTCTATTTTAACCAAAAATTTGCTTTCCGTGGAGTTTTGTGTAAATTATTCACATAAAGGAGTTGAAAAAAAAAATGTTGTTTAAAAATTTATAAGTTAGTAAAATTCTGTAATAAAAAATAAAAATAAATTAAAAAATATATGTTATTTAAAAATATTTGCTGATCATATTTTCTGATTACCATATATGTATTACATGATCGCTATTTTATGTTGTCTGTTTTAACCTGATAACCAAAAATTTGCTTTCCGTGAAACTGAAGTTTTATACTTAAATTATAGACATAAAGTAATTTTTAAAAAATGTTGTTTAAAAATATATAAGTGAATAAAATTATGTAATATTTTCTAAGGATATATAAATATTGCATGACATTTAAAAAAATAATCAATCTTAATCAAAGATTTTTTTAAAAAACAGATTTGAAGTTTTACGGAAATGATCGATATATAGAATTTAAAAAAATGCTAAAAATATATAAATTAATAAAATTATGTAATATTTTCTTAGAACATATGAATATTCCATAACAGTTTTTTTTTTTAAAATAGTTTATCTTTATCAAAGATTTTTTTTTTTTTTTTTTTTTTTTTTTTTTTTTTTTAACAGCTTTTGAAGTTTTACGGAAATGATCGATATAAAGGAATTGGAAAAAATATTGCTAAAAATATGTAAATTAATAAAATTATGTAATATTTTCTTAGAACATATGAATATTCCATGACAGTTTTTTTAAATAGTCAAACTTAATCACAGAATGTTTTTGAAGATATTTCTAAGTTTTAGCCGTAAAAAATCGAAAAAAAAAAACTGTTTGAAAATTCGTAAATTAAATTCCGTAACAGTTTCTTAGAATACCTAAATGTTACATAACTGTTATTTTTTTATCGAAAATTTTAATAACAGTTTTAATAACAATGCCCAGTCTTCCAATCTTCTTAACAAGTAAATCTTCCGATCAAGGGACTCAATGTTAATTTTACAACACATTTTAATTTTCATATCACTTCACACAATACTAGAATCCTGATATCCACAATTTAATAATGTTGGGTTATTTGTATATTTCTAACCAGGAAACCACGCCTTAGTGTAATAATAATAATAATAATAATAATAATAATAATAATAATAATAATAATAATAATAATAAATCTAAGTAAGCAGCAACCAAAAGTGCATAGTAAAATGTGTTATTTGACTCATAAATCATTTGCCCTCGTCTGTCCGTTATCGAGATATAAAGTCTTAAATTTTGCTAATTTATTTAGTTAACTTAGGGAGAAAAGGCGTGGTTCTGATTCAGAAATTTTAATAATCAGATTAATATAAAATACAAAACATATTTAGATATAGTAATATAAAAATGAAAAGAAAAGTGCTATTGAAAAATATGGTACTGAACCAAAAAAATGATTGAAGCATCGAAAATCCTGGTACCAAGAACATTTCATGAATTGAAATCTAGTGCAATGATTACAATGACCAACCTCATAGAATGACCAACCTCATAGCGAATTATGTCGGACTATTGTACGCATTAAACTGAAAATGAACAAGTGACTTTGGTTTGATGATGTTGTTAGATTGAAAAATATAGACTCCTCCTTCCATCCTATTAAATAAATAAATTAGCAAATTTTAAGACTTTAAAACTCGATAACGGGGAGACGAAGCTAAATGAGTCACGTGTCATAAAACACGCTTCACTATGCTCTTTCCGTTGCTGCTTATTTAGATTTTTTTTTCAGTATTACACTAACGGTGTAGTTTCCTGGTAAGCATAAAAAATTTCCCAAAAATTCGGAAAATCTAATTTTTAAAAACTGTTATATTAAACATAATTCCATGCAATTATGTTCTTGAACTGTCTATTGTTAGAATTCTTTAGAATAAAAATGTACATGCATCTCTTCAGGGGGATCTGTTCCCTTGACACCTGCTGTCTTATTGAATTGTATATTTAAGTGTGATTTACACAAAATAGTAGTTTTTGGGACGGTTCTTTAATAGTATCTACATTCTCATTTTAAACTGTATTGTTGCTAGCATCGTTTATGTTTGATGCTAACATTGTTCGTTGGTTCAATGGCGGAGGATTACCTATTTTAGATTTTATTTAAACTTTTTTTTTTTTTTAAATCTTTCGTAATCGAGAAAATTACACTGGTTGAATTATTTTACTACTTTTTCTTACTCTGACAACGTTATGAAACAGAGTTGCTAGGCAACTGGTGAAATAAAGCAGAAAAAATATTTACTTTTGATTAACAAAAATATAAAATTGAACAGATAAAATGCTTTATATTTTACGAACAGAGGTTCAATATACAATAATAAAATATATACGGATAATTTAAGAATGTCTGACATATGTATGGAAAAAAATTCGAACGTATAGGAGTAATTTAAGACACCATTGGGAAATTTTAGCATCTATAATTTAACATTTAAATCAATTTTCCAAATGCGTTATTTTCTTTTCAATGAATGGTCAAATTTGAAAATCTCCTGAATTATCACTTAAGCATTATGACGTAAAAGAAAATTATTATATTATTATTATTTTTATAACGAATGAACCAAAGTTAACCAAAAAGTAGACAGTTTATTCCTGATACTTCACCAATATACCTACGTAATTACGGATTAATCGGATGCTTTTTGCGACATTTATCGTGAGACGTAGAGACAAACAAATAAACAGACACACATCAAAAACTTTTTGGGTCCCCACAGTACGTCTCATTAGACGTTTCAATAATTAATGACCAAAAATGTGCCAAATTATAATATAAAACTATAATAGCAAAATCTAAAAATATTATGAAAAAATTTGCATAGTAAATAACATTTGTCACTTTTTTTTTCTGACTCGAATTTTTTTCCAGAAAATATAAAAAAGGCCTACCACTCGGCTGGTTTTTTGAATTCATGTTTTTTAGAAAAAAAAAATTCCTCTTTTTTGATTTTTCTTACAAAATTTGCAGAAACGTATCCGGAAGGTAATTTTTGTTGTAAATGTTGTAAACACTTAGCACGAAAAATTTTCTACAGAATAACTGGTAAAAGAACCATTTATTCTGTAGAAACCAGAGACCAGAATTAAAATATGAACCAGTGGTAGTCCTGTATTAAAAACATAATTTTGAGAAATATAAATCATTACAAATATATAAAATCTTTTTTTAAGCAATTAAATCC
The DNA here is from genome assembly GCA_963931845.1 of Maratus michaelseni. Classification (NCBI taxonomy): domain Eukaryota; kingdom Metazoa; phylum Arthropoda; class Arachnida; order Araneae; family Salticidae; genus Maratus; species Maratus michaelseni. The sequence goes on along the minus strand of OZ007594.1, from coordinate 50,514,158 downwards.
AAGCTCTTGTTTTAAACAGAATCGAAGTTTTGAACTCAAACTTTTGAAATAAGAAGAACGTTAAATTTTAAAGTTATAATCTTTGAAAAATATGTGTTGATCTTATTATATTTTTTGATTACATATAAATGAAGACAAGAATGGAAAAATTTGTTACGTAAGCCTTTTTTTTTTTTCAAAAACTTATTTTATCTTTTGTATGAAAGTATTATGAGGTAATAAACACACAGCCATTCTAATTAGTCAAGAAGATATGACACATCATCTTTTAACCCCTTGGGGACGAGCGACACGTATACGTGACGGTTTCGATGCTCAGAATCCTCGATTATTCCCACCAGTTATTTTTTAGTGTAAGCTGAAGTGTGCTAACATTAAAAAAGGCCATTAAATAAGTACCATTAAATAAGTATAGCCTTATTTAATGGTAGCATTTCTGCGATTCATATAGGCGAAAATTTCTGTTATAGAAAACCAGTGGTAAAAGATTAAAAATTCCGTAAAGGACGCCCGTCGCGAAGAGGTTAATATTTAATTCATTTGCATTATTATCGCATATATGCACGGATTGTTTGTGGTCTGTATCGCCAAAAGCACATTTATACACACAAATGTTTTTATTATATTGTAACCAGAAATATTATGTAGGCACTTCGTAAATGGTAAATCCATGGGAAGGTTTTTGACATTTTCACATCTAAACTAGCTTTGTAAAATTAATTTATATAAATTAAATATTTGTATGTTTACCTAACATTTATGTATCGTAATAGAGCAGCATCGATTTTCTGAAACATCAGCTTCATGTCTTAATAAAAGAATTTTCAAGTGTCGCAATGAAAATGTAATACTATATATCTTTTAAAGTATGAAAATGATAATTTAGGAAATCGATGTTGCTATATTACGATAGATAAATAATGGGTAAACCTAAATATTTGACTTATAAGATCTGACTTTAAATAATTTAAGTCCAAAGCAAATTTATACGCAAGTGCCAGACACGCCCCTATGGATTTATCATGTATGAACTTTTTTGAGCTAAATAAAATTTATCAATTTTTTGTATACGGCACTTGGTTTTTAATACTTTCCAAAATAGTTGAAAAGTGCTTATGAATTCGGTTTGTCTGTCTGTCTGTCCGTGCTCTAACTCGCGTAAGTACACTCGTATTTGATATGCATTTGATGTAATTGATATATGTTACTGAGGTTTACTATGGCATGTTTGGTATTGAAAATGAATTAATGTTACAATTATAGTCGTTTTACAGGGACACTCAAAAGAATTCGATTACATTACAGTCTATGGGGAAAAATAGTTTGCGATGTATTTTAATGACGTTTCACTGTTTCAAATATAATAAAATTCATATATATCACTGAGGTGTACTATATGAATTTACATATAGTACGAAGATGATAAGTACGAAGTGCCTACAAGAGGCTTACTATTGGATATGGTGGGCACAGCATTCATCGTTCATTTACAGGGACACACAAAATAATTCGGTTGCAGTACTGTCTGAGAACAATAATTGCTGGAAGTGAGTTTTCAGTTGCGGTTACGCGTTTCTAAATGTAACTAGTTTTTACATTTTACTTGGTGTGTACAAATGCTATAGATCATATACAGGACAGCGCAAAAGATATGGAATACGTTTCGGTTTATTGGCGGAAATTTCTGTACGGGAATTTTTAACTATGTGATGTGTTACCAAACCGAACTAAATTTTAGCATACTATGTAGTATATTTAGAAAACTATAGATCATACACAGGGCTGAACAAAGGAATTCGGATATTTTTACGACCGTTGATGATAATTGCTAAAATTAGGTTTTGAAATTTGATTTTCTACGTCCTATTTAATCTCATTAATTCTAAATTATTTAAGGCGGAGAAAACTATTGTAAAATATCGGTATTAAACCTGTTTTCATCTCGAATTTGGGAGTCTACTTATACGCGAGTATATACGGTATTTAATTGGGGAAATTTTGAGATTAGATAAAGCAAAATTTTCTGTGCGAAAATACTGGTATCCAAATTCAAGGATTTTGGACACTTATATTGTACTTACAATGTACGGTTCTCTAAAAAAAAAAACCCTATTTTTTTAAAAATTTTCTCTGTTTAAATTCTACAAAAAAAAAAAAAAAAAATTAAACATTGATAAATATTTACAGCTCGTTCTGACTAAGATTGTAATGTTGAGTATTTTTCATTTTATCACTTTATTATAAAGTGGCAGCCATTTAAGCGAGGATTTGAAAAAACTCCACTTTTTCAAAAATAACCCATGTTACCTGAGGGAAAAAACTCCACACCTGATATAATTCGCTGAAAATGAAGCATTTTATTACATATTAATGGTTTAACATAAAAACAATTAAAAATATATGTAGATCATTCTAAAAATCTATTATAACAAGAAAATCTGTAAAAAGAATATAATGTTTTGCCAGAATTCTACAATTGTTAGTTTAAATTATTTAAAAAATAAACAAGCACTCCTTAGATATTTTTAACTATTTTTATTATTTTAAATGGTGTGTAAAAACAGAACAAAACAAAAAATGGACTTCAGTGAAACGTTTGATAAAGTATTAGGGTGGATTTTTTTTAGGAAACATTTGAACAAATTGTGTTTTTTTAGAGGACAACACAATACGTTCGTCGCATAAGAGTTAAAATGTGAAATTAAAATATTATAAAGATATATTTGTAATACAAACAGAATAGCCTGTCTCATTTTTTTTCAAAACAATTTAGATCTAATTTTGATAAATATAAATTGTAAATCTATGGATATCATTATAAAATTACTTATATATTTATATTAAAATTGATATTAGTATAAAAAAGTAAATAATAACTATGAACTACTATAATAACATTTAACATAAACCCTTAAATAGTTCTATCATAGTCATCACTTTTTGAAAACAGACTTAGGTGCGTTCGTATAATTATATAAATAGGTAGCACTTATAGTCGTCATCTGGTACGACCGTCTGTTCGTCTGCCTTTCTGTCCGTCTGTCCGCATACGACAGCACTAAAACTACCCAACCGAATGGTTTGAAATTTAATATATATTATCATTGCAGAATTTTGTCCAGTCCTTTCATATTTTATGAAAATCGAATCAAAACTTAAAAAGAGATTAATAAAAGTTTTTTTTTAAAAATTCTATTAAATCATATCGTCCGTAGTCTATATAATAAAAGCGCAAGTCATGTAACTGAGGAAAACAAATACAGGCACTTTTTTTCATATGAAAGGCGCCATTTTTATTCAAAATTAATTTTTCGAATAAAATTTCATAAAAGTTACTTTTATAGAAAGATCTTTCAAAAAAAATTGTCTGCGTGAGAGATGAGTTACATTAAAAAATGTATAGATTCTGAGATAACTTCAGTGTAAATTAGGTTAACAGCCGAATATCTCCATCATTAGAGCAAATAAACACATGAGATTTATTCATTATGAGTCATAAAATATTAAACCATGGATGTAATCATCTGAAAGCAAGATCTCCATGGTGAATTTTACAGCGCTGTCTGGTGTAGAAAAAAAGATCCGCATTTGTAAACGTGGCATACGTAATAAGAAAAATAAAAGCATGCCCATTTCGCTCATAACAGACGATATAATTCATTTCACTGAAATAATAAGGATGATTTTTTTGCATTGTGAAACTAGTTATAAAAAGAACGCACCTCATTTGTCAGGTTTAACGTACAATTTCCAACTTGTTTACTTTCAAAAATGTCGATAAGAACATTTTCAGCTGCGTAATTGAATTTATACATGCAAGAGTAACAAAATAATATTAAAATTTAATGATAATGTTAATGCTGTTAACTCATGTTTCACCGTAAAACATGTATGTTGAACATGAAAATGCTTACTTTAGAATGTATAGCATCCCAAAAACTTGTATTTCAGAAAACTGAATAATATACTACAAAGCTTACTCCGAAAAATTTCCGAAAATCAGTGTCAGCAGAAGAAACTTTGTTTTTGATAAATGCATTTTTAAATTTCGAAAATATATTGGTTTCTGAGGTTCCTAAAGATAAAGTACGCTTTTCGGAATCATGGGTAACTCGGAAGCGGTTATTGTATATTTTCGTTCGTGGTTATAATTTCCTTGATTAAAAAACATGTCTTTTATACAGTGTGATCTGACAGATACATTTAAATTTACGTAAAAAAAAATTATTATTTAAAAGATAATTACAAAATTGTCTTCTTGAAAATATGCTTTAAAAACTACTCGAAAATGTTTCCGAAAATCTCGAAAGTATATTGGTTTCTGAGGTTTCTAAAGATAAAGAACGCTTTTCGGAATCATGGGTAACTCGGAAGCGGTTATTGTATATTTTCGTCGTGGTTATAATTTCCTTGATTAAAAAACATGTCTTTTATACAGTAGGATTTGGCAGATACATTTAAATTTACGTACAAAAAATTAATTAATTAAAAGATAATTACGAAATTGTCTTGTTGAAAATACTTTAAATGTAAATATAAATTGTTTTTTTGAAAATATGCTATGAAAACTAGTCGTAAATGTTTCCAAAAATCGCGAAAATATATTGGTCTCTGAGGTTTCTAAAGATAAAGAATGCTTTTAAGAATCATGGGTAACTCAGAAGCGGTTATTGTATATTTTCGTTCGTGGTTATAATCGCCTTGATTAAAAAACATGACCTTTATACAGTGTGGTTTGAGAGATACATTTAAATTTACGTACAAAAAATAATTATTTAAAATATAACTACAAAATTGTCTTCTTGAAACTACTTAAAATGTAAATATAAATTACCTTCTTGAAAATATGCTGCAAACCAGTCGGAAATGTTTTCGAAAATCTCGAAAATATATTGGTTTCTGAGCTTCCTAAAGATAAAGAACGCTTTTCAGAATCATGGGTAAATCGGAAGCGGTTATTATATATTTTCGTTCATGGTTATACTTTCCTTGATTAAAAAACAAGCAAAGGAAAATTGTTTTTATAAATGCTTCTTTAAATTTTCCCAACAGTCTTCTCGTGCCCGAAAACCATAGGAAGCAAAATTTAGTCTAAATAGTCTGAGCCTTTTTTTAGATAAAATTAGCTTGACCCACAGTGACCCAAAAATGACCCACTAATCGAATTTTCTTAGACATATGATCTAGCCCAATGATTTTCTCGTGCCTGAAACTATGAGGCTACAAAATTTCATCAAAATCGTTAGAGCAGTTTTTTAGATATAATTAACTTGACCCGCCTTGACCCAAAAATGACCCACTAATCGAAAGTTCTCTAACATGTGATCCAGCCTAATAGTCTTCTCGTGCCCGAAAATGTTAGGATACAAAATTTAGTCAAAATCGTTTGAACCGTTTTTAAGCTACAATTAGCTTGACCTGACCTATAGTCACCCAAAATGACCCACTAATGGAATTTTCTTGAACATGTGACCAACTCAATGGTTTTCTGGTGCCCCAAAACGGTAGGATACAAAATTTCGTCAAAATCGTTAGAGCCGATTTTAAGATAAAATTTGCATATATATATATATATATATATATATATATATATATATATATATATATATATATGTAACCATACACACTCACAACGGATTTGATCGTATTAGAATATATGATGATTATATGCTGCAATCCATTTAGCATAAGAAACCCACGTTTACGGCCCACGAGAAAAAAGTTGAGAATGGCTGCTTTAAAACGAGAGACATCATTTATCGAAATATTCGACAGAATAACTTTCTATAGCATTCAGAGTAGTAGTTTTAGAAAAGTATTTAGAGTAGTATTATTAGAATAGTATTAAAGTAGTATTATTGGAATAGTATTAGAGTAGTATTATTAGAATACTGTTAGAGTAGTATTATTAGAATAGTATTAGAGTAGTATTATTTTATTAGAAGGTTATTAAAATAGTATTTTTAGAATTTTATTAGAATGGTATTATTCTATTATAATAGTTTTGCATAGAACATTTTCATTTTGCATTGGATATATTGTCAGCATAAAGCTGATATTAAAAAAAATACTGCATCTCATTAGAAGCATTCCCAACATATATGAGATATGTTAGGATATGGCAATAATTATGGCAATAATTATGGAATATAAAATAATGGAATATCGTAAATATTTTCAACGGCTGTATTTATGCAATATTTTCATCTCATTGGAAATATCCCCCACCCCCCAACCAAAAAAAAAAAAAAAAAAAAAAAAAAAAAAAAAACATTAATATTGCACCATTTTTTGTTTCATTAGCTTTACATTGTTTAAAGATTTCTAAAGATTGTCAAAATGTTCAAACCTCAACAGTGGAGCAATGTTTCATGCCAATGAATGAAATATTGGACCAATATAAGCTATCTTCTAGGATTTAGGGGTATAACTGAAAAACAAAAAAACATAAATGAAAGCAAGAATCCACTCACTTATGACTCTCGAAACAACTCGCTTATACTTAAAAACAAGTAAAAAAACCCAAAAGAATTGTCAAAAATTTTTCGACATTATTTTGAATTATTACCAGTAACTATACTTATAGTCGTTTTCATTATTTCAATATTATTAATATATTATTTACCTGATATTATTCAGTTTTGCAAATCAAGATAAACGTAAATATGAATAATAAATATATCATATCGTTATTTTAAAATTTACATTATTGAAGCATGTTATATTATAATTTGTTGAAATATAAGTTTAATTCTGTTAACTTCATTTCTTTAAAGTGTCTCAATTTTTTAAAATATGTGTTAATAAATTCAAAATATTATTTAAAGTTGTGCAAATATCACGTTAATAACGGTGCATTAAATAATAATAATAATCTGCCATTGAAAACGAAACCTTTCGTAATTTGAATTAATATTTTTTGAATTTTTACGAGAAAATGTATAATTTTATAAACAGCTGGAATTGGTAAAAATTTTAAATCTAGTTTGTTTTCATGTCTATTGTATCATATCTTTATCTTAAAATTAATTTTATTAAAGCGTGTAATTCTATGTCTTGCTGAAATATAAATTTAATTCTGTTAACTTCATTTCTTTACAGTGTCTCAACCTTTTTCAATATATATATTAATAAACTTCCAATAATATCGAAAGTTGTGCAAAAATCATGATAATAACGACGCATTGAATATAATAATAATCTGCCATTGAAAACGGAACTTTTAGAAATTTTTAAATAATATTTATTAAATTTTCACAAGAAAACATAATTTTATGAACTGCCGGAATTGGTAAAAAAATTAAATCTAGTTTTTTTTCATGTAAATATATCGTATATTTATCTTAAAATTTTTATTATTGAAGAATGTAATTCTATGATTTGTTGAAATATAACGTTAATTCTGTTAACTTCTTTAAAGGTGTCTCAACTTTATTGAAGTTGTGCAAAGAGTACGATAATAACGAAGCATTTGAAAAGTAATTATAATTTGCCATTGAAAACAAAACCGTTACACATTTTCAAATATTATTTATTGAATTTTCGCAAGAAAACATATAATTTAATGAACAGTTGGAATTGGAAAAATTTGAAATCGAGTTCCTTTTCATGTAAATTTATCATATCTTTATTTTAATACGTCCGCATCGGGCAACGAGAATTCTCGTTTTTATTCCAAAAATATCACTGACTAAGGGCGTGGCTTATACCAGACACAAAATGCATCTATATTACTTTGTCCACAATTTTTTAGATTGTGAGGCATTTTATATTAAATCCATACATTTAAAGATATTTACTGATGAATAAACTTGAGGAACCTATTTAGAAAAAAAAAAAAAAATATATATATATATACGAAAGAATTTCAGAAGAGGGAGGAGCTTCAATACTTTTAAAACCAAGATTTCACAAAAACATACCGATACAAATGTGTTCAAACATGTTTCTTCTGAAATCAGTTTTGTAAAACAGTCGTATAAAGTTCCTGTCTTAAAAGCCTACATCAGTCACGCGAAAAAACGCGCAAGCTAATGTTAAGTCTATGGGAAGGTTCTTGCGCGATTTCTCGCTCGCATTTCAATATTTTTAAATATTTTTTTTGCATAGGATAGCTGACGTTGATCTTTAATGTTGTTAGTTTTTACTTTTTCGATTTTGGTTCCAGTTTTTTTATATAAGGGTACTTTCACTTTCAGAACCGGTTCCAACCGGTTCCAAAATTGAAAATGTCCGCTTATAAACAAACTGTAACCAAAATAAAAAAATAAAAACTAACAACGTTAGAGATTGACCTCAGCTATCCTTTTCAAAAAAATCCTTTAAAAATATTGAAATGCGAGCGAGAAATCGCGCAAGAACCTTCCCATAGACTTAACATTAGCATGAGCGTTTCTTCGCGTGACTAGCGTAGGCTCTTAAGTCTTTCGTAGCTTGGTTTCCAAGATAGGTTTTTCAAGTTTATGCATCAGAAAAAACGTTCATTGTACGGATTTGAATAAAAAATGTTTTATAATTTTTTATAAATGATGTTTTACAAAAAATATGGACAACATGATATAAATTCATTTTTTGTGGGGTAGAAGTCCTTAGTCAATGAAATGTTTTTGCCAATAAAAACGAGATTTTTAATTTCCCGTAGGTAATGTATAAATGATGTCAAAATACATTATATTGCCAAAGGTGATTGGTCACTTGCGATTTTAGACGTTTTGTTAACTATCTAGACTAGAAAAATACATGAGGAATTAACCTGAAACTGCAGGTGTGTAAACAGTATAGTACAGCTTATATATTTCCGTGAATATTTTTTCGCGAAACCCGATAGGGGACTGTGATGTGGTATCACATATATTTTTCTTAAATTAATCCTTTTCTTTAATTTTCAGTTTACACTAACTTTTAAATACTTAGTCATTTTATCCTAACTTTTATTTCAGCTCCCGCCTAATTCTCCTCAGCCTTTTCGGTAAATCCTAAACATTTTCAGTACATGAGAGTTGTTTTGTCTACTTCAGCTAGATTCCCAAAACTTTGCTCTCAACGTACATTTGGCATTCACATTCTTGTTGGCTCACTTTATAGGACTGCTATTCTGGTAGCCCTGCCCTGTAATTCAAAAATTCTCCTAATTGCCTAATGCGTAACTGATAATTTTTAGCTTATATGACATCATTCATTTTCATATGCTCTTCCGCCAATTTTATGTTGCCAATATGTGTATGGCATGAAAATCGACATGTGTCGGAGGGCTCATTCTCTCTCTCGCACGCTCCTCTGATAAGAAGTTAATAATGTAAGCTCGCGTTGGTTAAAAGGCTCTCAGGCACCATCCCATCCCTTCATGTACGTACTTTGTAATCGTACGCTTATAACTCGAAGTTTAATAAACTAATATCGTAAAGAATCTGTTCAGAGCATTTAATTCTACAGCCTACTGCCTTTTTATGTTACTTTCAGTGGATGCTTATCGAATCTGGATTATTTGTCACGCAATGTACTTTTAAACACGTAGTTTTCCGACACTATAGGGACTGTTAACAAATTGAAAAAGAACGAATATCTTTTGGATTACCCAGTAAAAACTAATGTAGCAAAATTATTCAAACTCGAGATTATTAATAAGTGGTTTATTGTAATATACTGTGTTAATTTTTATGAGGATAGCATGAATATTCGAAGAGAAATTAAGGTTTTGATAAAAACAGTTCCAAATTTCGCCAAGTTTTTTGCTTATAATTTGCAGAGTTCTTAATATAAAAAAAGTTATTTTCAGAAAATATGACAAACAATATTGTACATAATACTCTGCAATCAGAATTAAAAAATAATAAAAATTGGATAAAAATGAGCAGGTTTACTAAAAAATGTTTCACTGCGCATGCGCGAATGCAATCAAAATATGATATGCATAATGTATTAGCTAAGTATATAGAGCAACGTTTGTGAAAGTCTGAAAATCATAGTTTGAAAATTCTGGATATTATCGTCGATAGAAGAATCTCGAAATCCGTTGTTCCCAAAAGGAAGCAAAAAGATGAGGGGTTGTATCCAAATATAGTAGTACGTGCAATATTGTGTACGCTATCTTGGTACTAATCAACAGATATTTGATACAACCCCTCATATTTTGGTTTCTTTTTGGGAACAACGGATTTCGAGCTTATTCTGTCGACGATAATTTTCAGAATTTTCAAGCTATGATTATCAGACTTTTACAAAAGTTGCTCTATATACTTAGCTAATACATTATGCATATTATATTTTGATTGCATTCGCGCATGCGCAGTGAAACATTTTTTAGTAAACCTGCTCATTTTTCATCGAATTTTTATTATTTTTTAATTTCGATTGCAGAGTATTATGTACAATGTTGTTTGACATATTTTCTCAAAATAACTTTTTTTTATATTAAGAACTCTGCAAATTATAAGCAAAAAACCTGGTGAAATTTGGGTCGGTTTTTATAAAAAACTTAATTTCTCTTCGAGTATAGATACTATCTTCATAAAAATTAACACAGTATATTACAATAAACCACTTATTAATAATCTCGAGTTTGAACACTTTTGCTACATTAGGTTTTACAGGGTAATCCAAAAGATATTTGCTCTTTTTCAATTTGTTTACAGTCCCCTATGGGGTTTCGGAAAAAAATATTCACCGAAATATATAAGCTATACTATATTGTTTACACACCTGCAGTTTCAGGTGAATTCTTCATGTATTTTTCTAGATAGTTAACAAAACGTTTAAAATCGCAAGTGACCAATCACCTTTGGCAATATAGTGTATTATTGAACTTTGTGCAAATGTCACGTCAGTGACTACGTATTTAAAAAGTAATCATCTTCCATTAAAACCCGAACCTTTACATAATTTGAAATAATAATTTTCACATCATTGCTATGAATTAGTCTTAGACCGTCAATCACACTTGAACCGCTCTTAGACTGTAAACTTGTGACTATTTCCCTTTCCTCTGTCACTCACAAACTGGCGATATAGTGATGCAAGAATTTTGAAGTACATTTTATAAAAATTTTAATTCTGTGTTTATAATTCAGTCACTTTATAACAGAGAACATTTTTTTAAACAATTTTCATACAACGACAACAGCTAATTTACATACCCATTTTTTAACAGACTTAAAGAACGGATGATTTACTTAACCTTCCTACACCGAATTGATCGAATCGACCCGTTTCTATCATTTCTTTCATTCGATTAGAACCAGAAATTTCTTCATAAATTAAATTGAAGTAAAGTCAGAGAGAACGACAGTAGAACCTCCATAAGTTGACCACCCAAGGGACTGTAACTAAGTGGTCAACATACGGAGGTGGTCAACTTAGGGAATTTTTAGAAAATATTTAGTACAATATTAGAAAAACTTTTTTCGTATTTTTTTTAGGAAAAATTTAGAAATATATTAGCATTTACTCACTTTTATTTTTTCTGAAGGTACAGCACATTTTTACAATTTTTGAAAGAATAATTCAATTTTTGTTTGACTCCTCTTTTTGTTCATTAAGTAAGTGCAAAAAGCACTTTCACAGTTTACAAGTCCATTGAGCATGCTTGGGCATTTTTCTGCAGCGAAATCTTTAAGTTGCTCCATCATGCGCTTTACATCGTCTTCCTTCAGAGTTGGATACTGTGCAGTTTCGTCGTCACTTGGATCATCATCCTCTTCGCCGTCCATTTCTTGTACCTCAGAGTCCTCGCTGTGCTTAGTTGCAGAGAGCATCTCATTGAAGATTGCCTCTGGGTCTGGTTCAACACATGTTACTAATTCATCGTCCATGGTAACAAAATCTTCAAAATCAACTCCATCAAAAACTGGCAAGGGAGATAGAGGAAGCTCATCTTCTTGCACCGATGTTGTAGCCGTAACAAATCTAGACTTCTTGAAGCAGTTCTTAACCGTGGTTTGCGTAACTTTATTCCAAGAAGAATTAATCCAATGAACAGCATTCAAAGCATTTACTGACGCAGCTGTTGACGATGCTAATGCAAAAGGAGCACAGGTTTGCGCTTTCATGATCACCCATTCCAGAAGTTGAGCTCTGTAGTGCACTTTGAAGGACTGAATAATGCCTTGATCTAAAGGTTGGGTTTTCGAAATTGTGTTTGGAGGCAAAAATTTTAGCTTCACATTTGTGAGATTATACACTTTCGGGTTTCTGAGGCAGTTGTCCCCGGTACTTTTATGAAATAGGCCGCTTCTTTTACCTCATTTCTGCGTCAATTCCTCTAACCCACCTTTTAACAAAGCACTGGTCATCCAAGCGGATCTATTCGCTCTCCAAAAAACAGGAAGGTCTTTAGGTTTTACATTTTTAAATTCACGAGGTTTTGCGGATTTGCCGATCAACGTAGGCTTCAAATTTTCCCCAGTCATACTAGCACATAGAAGAACAGTAAAACTCTGTTTTGAAAGTTTTCCTCTTTTAAAAGTGTCACCCTTCATTACTATACTTCTATCAGGCATTGCTTTAAAGAAGAGACCGCACTCATCAGCATTAAAGATGTCCTCATCTTTAAAACCTTTAGGAAACTCTGGGAATTTTTCAATAAATTCTCCACCACTTCAGCTGAAACCTCATTCGATTACCCACTCAAAAATTTTTGAGAAATCTCGTATCGTAGTTTGAATTTTTCAAGCCAACCTGCTAACGCTTGGAAGTCCTCTATTTCGAATTATTTTGCAATTTTTTTTGCTACTTCCTGAAGCATAACTCCCTATATTCTTGAATTGATTGATCTCATATCTTTAAACCAAAGCTGCCAAGTCTTCGGCTTTTTGGATACCAGTACTTTAGTACAGAAAATTTTGTTTTGTTTAATCGGAGCATTCTTCGATTTAAAAGAACAACAATTTCTTAAAGAAAATACTGGTGTACAAAAATCCGGAGACTTGGCAACTCTGTTTAAACCAATGAAACGTGGCTTCGTTCACAGCGTCGAGACACGTTTTTCTGCGTTTTCTTTGGAGTTCCCCGTTTTCGGAAGAATACCTTTTCAGATATTCTTCCTTGCGTTTTAAAATGTTGCTCACAGTTATCTTGCTCACACCAAAATTTTCCGCTTCCTTTCTTTGGCTGCTGCTTTCCAGAAAATTAAGAAGATCCTCTTTCTTTAATTTAAGTTCTTCTAGAGCTTTTCTTTGCGCCATTTTTAATAAAAAATTCGCAAATAAACAACCAGTCCCATCACGACGTTACATTCAGAAAAAAAGAACGGAATGTGTTTCACATGTGAGCAATACACGTAGTTTTCCAATTTTGCGTATAGCTACACCGCTACGCGCATCCCCCACTCCCCTGAGATTTTTCGACAGATTTCAGGAATTCTGGCATTTTTCTCCCATTGTATTATACTGGAAGTGAATAATGAATGGAGCACAACAAGGGGGGCGAGTGTTGTCCGGATAAGGAGAATGACTGATAAAGAAATTCCTGGAAACCAGATGGAGAACAAACGCAGGAAAAAGCAAATTCAAGAAAACATCAGTGGTCAAGTTACAGAGAGTAAAACCTACTAAAAAGTGGTCAATATACAACTTACGGAGGTGGTCAACATAGAGAGGTAAATCTCCATTGAAAATGCGTTGTGACCATTCAAACTAATAAATTTCGGTCAACATAGAGAGGTGGTCAACTTTGGAGGTTTTGCTGTATGTTAAACAGATATGTTAAATAGTTTTAAATAAAACTCTGGTGTGAAATGTTTTTATTTAGGTTGAGTAAAATTTAAAAAGGGTAGGAAGGTTAAGTCGACAAGATGTACAGTCGTGGAAAAAAAAACTGGACACCCCCCACTAACTCTGCAACAAATTATAGTAGAAGGAAGTGACTGGTACCAAACGATTGGAAATAAAGTCTACTTTTAAATGATGTATATAAAATTTGCTTAGGTGGCCTTCTACATATAAAAACACACCCAAACTTTGTTTTTTTCAATAGCAAGACCCAAATTTGACAACATATTTGAAATCGGCAGTTCAAACTATGCCTAGATACCAAATTTCATTAAATTCCTACGATTAGTATCTGAGAAATTAATTACTTTTTAATAAGCATATTTAAGGGGCTGTATCCAAATTGAAGTTCGGTACTCGATTGTTGAAATGCTGCAGAATGTCACTTCTTTTAATGTATTATGTTTTACCGATATGACCATTTTACTCACTTAATAAGTTTCGGTTATTGTTATATGCGGTAAAATAATGTTTACAAGTGTCGAACTATCTTATTTTAACCCCTTGGGGACGAGCGACACGTATACGTGACGCATAAGATGCTCAGAATCCTCGATTTTTCCCACCAGTAACTTTTTATTATAAACTTTGCCTTATTTAATGACAGCATTTCTGAGATTCAATTAGACGAAAATTTCTGTTTTGAAAAACCGGTGGTAAATTATTAAAAATTCTGTAATAGACGCTCGTCACGAAGGGGGTTAAAAAACCATAAGATTATTTGTAATTAAAATAGTTTTAGAATATGTAAATGTTATTGGAATTTTACAGGTGCTTTATAATGCTTTTTCTCAGATTTTGCATCTATTTAACTCGCCCTTTTTTTTTAGTTTATTGGCAGAAACGTGAATAATATTGACAAATACAGAATTTAGAATTAAAAAAAATTAGTATAAAGCAGTGTAAGGAATCAAAGTAAAAAAAAAAACAACAAAAAAAAACGCAGATAAATTGTTTTTTAGTCTGAAAATAAATCCAGACATTGCTTTTTTTTAGTAGCGAGGGGGGGGGGGGGGGTCTTGTTTTGAGATATATTCGCAGGATTTATATTCCGATTTATTTGAAGATCTAAAACTAAATCTATGTTATAAATACATCTGAATAACATCCGTTATTCTCCTTCGGACTAGGGTAAATAATTCTATGATTAAACCTATTCTGGTAGTTCATTTGAAATTTTACAATTAACTCATTAATGCCTCTTGGCATGGAAACTTGCCATTTGCCATTTATTATTATTATTATTATTATTATTAGATTTTTTTTGCACACTGCTAGCGATTGGGAAATAATCTTGCCTATCAGAAAACCATAAAAATAACTTGTAATTTTTTTTTTCAATTAGCCTGTTTAATCGAAAAGATCTAAATACGAAAGTTATAGAAGAAAAAGTTTAATTATTTTACGTTCGTTATTAATGGAATAAAAACTGAACATCCATACATATTTGTAAAGATTACAATTTTTGATTGATATACAAAAGTTAATAAAAGAAGCTATAAATCCATTTAAAGGTAACAAAAATGATTAAGTTTTTTCTAATGTAGAACTGATCATATTTTAAAAAAATGAGCTTTATTAATTTAAAAATAAAAGCGAAACTATTTTCCATAAATGACGTAAACATACATCTCATGCAAATACGTTTTACGTAATTTTAATAAAAAAATTTAAAGCAGACATTGAAAAAGTAAAAGAAATATATATATATATACTAATAAAGGCTGGGGTTCTGGTGTTTCGCTATCTTATATCTTACTACAATCACAGGTCGTTGTCAGGTTTGTTGTGCTCCCGCGATCATTCACTTACGCTTCAGTTTAAGCTAGCTTTCAATTTAACGTAAGATCGCGAAGCATTGAAATACGGTTTACGCATTGTTTACATTGTAAGACGATTTTATCTCTAAGTTTATCAAGTCACTATAATCCCAGCCTATGAGTATAATATTTTCTCAAACAGGGATGGGAGCACTCCGACCCGAATATCGACTCTTACCACTAAATTTTAATAGTATTTTCCAACGTAATGAATGTCAGAAATTTCGTCCTTGAATAAGGTAACAAATACTATTAAAATTTAGTGGTGTCATTCGGGATTTCGAGTTGGATCGCTCCCATCCCTGTTCAAACTATGCTTTAATGCACATCATAGACGGCCCCTTAAAGCAGCATCTTGCCGTTTTTTAAGCATAATTTGAAAACTACTTGGAAGAAAAATTTGAAATTTTGAATACACATAAAGCAGGACATAATAAATATAAATCCATCGAAAAAATTGTAGGTTGCAATTCATATTTTTTTCGAATATTAATTTCATAATTCATAATTCATATTATAAAATTTTAAAAATTACAAATTTAACGCAGTTATGTTTGGGTTTTTGAGTTTTATAACCAAACAAAACGTTAGCACATTAGGATTATAATTTCAGGAGATATTAATAAAAATATGAAAATGTAATTTAACATTAGAAGCTCTAAAATTTGAATGTTTATAACTCGAAAACTTATCATCCAAATGACTTAAAATTTTGTATCTAGGCATAGTTTTAACCGAAGATTTAAAATATCATGTCAAAAGTGGGTGTTGCCATTGAAAAAAATAAAGTTTATGCTGGTTTTAATATGTAGATGGCCCCTTAAGCAAATTTTAGATACATAATTTAAAAGTAGACTTTATTTCCAATCGTTTGGTACCAGTCACTTCCTTCTACTACAATTTGTTGCAGTGTTAGTGGGGGGTGTCCAGTTTTTTTTTTCCACGACTGTACATATTTTTTAATGCAATGTTGACTTCCGACTAGTTGCATCGGTTGTGATAATGCCCTTTTTTTTCGTTTTGTGGTTCTCGATAAACAACATGTATCCCTTACTTGTCTGTACTATTTTAACTTTCGTGAAAATTGCCCGGTTGCCATGGATTTTAAAATTTTAAATGTTTTGTATATTGAAAACGAGTATTTTCCACGATGCAAGTGGTAATTAAACCTCACGTAGTTTTGTTATAAGGACTTACAAAAATTTCAATATATTATTATCTATGCTTTCCGTAAAAATGCAGAAATTACATTGTTGAAACTTGTGAATGAATGTTGTTAAAATTGAATAAAATAGTCTCCCTTTGGAAAAATTGCCATCTTAACGTAGAACAAGGAACTGATTTTGAAAAATTAAGTTAAGTGCATGCAGATTATAAAGACATATCAATCTATATATAAGAATAGCAAAATTAGTGATAGTTCCGTGAAATGTGCATGTATGTAAATTATACTCGGAAATATTTTACCCTACAAAGAATCAGTGTTTTTGACTTTTTACTTTTCTACTGAAAGTGACATTTTAATATATTTTTTATGAATAAACAGCTTATTTTGTTCATATTAATTTTTGAAAACAAATGGGACATTGTTTTTTTAGAAGTAACTAAATGTTCCGAGGAGCAAACAAGTTGGGTTATAGAAGCAATACTTTTTATGTGATTATTTAAGTTAAAGTTTAAAATTTTTAGTAAAAAATATTGAAACTTGATATTTATTTTATATTATTGTTATGTTGTTCTAAAAATATTTATTATTGTTATTATTGCTATTATTTTGAAGATATTACGGCGTTAGTATACTAGTGAAGGATTAAAAATAATATTTTAAAAGTTAAAAGATTGATGTTGTAATTAAAATTAGTGATTTTGATTAAATTTAATTCAGAAGTAGTGAAGTAAATTATTTTTTTTTAGAATAAAAACAACCTAAGCCTAGAAATGCAGCTTTTTGTGTTTGAATAAGTTCCAAATATTAGGCAGTTTTCCCAGATTAATTAGTTAGTAATTTAGCATTTTAAAAATAATATAAAATTCATTAAATGTTTAAAAATTGAAAAGTTTTTAAGTTAAAATTGAAATATTACTTTTAAAAATAGGAATGATTTTTAAATTAACATGATATTTTACTGAGTTAATTTCTGCTTGAATTCAATTCTGGACTATGAATTCTTATAACTATTTAATTCAGTAAGAAAAGTTTGAACGAGGAATTGCTTTGTCAGAAATTACAAGTAAAATATAGTTTAAAAAGGCCATCAATTTCTTCTAAACTAAATTCGAAGTTGATTATTAATAAAATTTGAATCTATTTATGGCATTTCACAAAGTGAAATTAATTAAATGTAATATTTTTAATTTAATAACGTTTATTTTTGAAAGTAACTATGATTTTTATTTTTAGATAATATATTTTTACAGAGTTAATTTTTTGGTTGGAACTTAATTTTCTTTTACAAATTCTTATAATTATTATAATTCAGTAAAAAAAAAATTAGGACTAGGAATTGTTCTGTCAGAAATTACAAATAAAAATTATAGTTGGAAAATTTATTAATTTATTGTAAAGTAAATTGAAAATTGAATAATAATAGTAAAATCTGTAATAAATTTCAATCTATTAAATTGCATTTTTAGAAACTAAATTATTTAATATTTTGTAGTCAAGAGAATTAGTTAAAAGGCTGTGTTTAAATAGTTTTTACTGGGAGAATCTTTGGTTGAATTGGCATAATTATTTTGGACCTATTCCCAATTCCTTATTTGATTTATATAAAGTATTGCAAGGGATTTTTTCCATTACTTAGGTTATGTTATCTTGTCAGCCAATTACTTTCGGTGATAAGATTTTTACATGTTCTTATGTCTGTAATATAATAATGTGTTTTCATATGTATTAAACAATTCTAATAGAAGTTTATTGGGAGAGTTATATAAGCCTCTTTTTAACCTATTAAGGACCGAATCATTTTTCTCAATAAAATACAAATATTGCGATTCATACCACTTTTATGTTATAGCAACCTAAGAGTGACTTTATCATGTGTTTTTTGCATCAAAGAAAGTGAATATTTATCCTAAAAACATACTGGTATTACCTTAAAACCTGGTGTAAGAAGCATAATGTTGCGAAAACGCAAAGTCTTTAATTGATTAATGAAATGAATAGTCTTTAAATTATACTCCTATCATTTTAGCCATCGATAGGTCACGTGTGTCTTTAAGAACGTATTTACAATTAAATTTTAAATTTCCGTTATATTTTTTTCTGGGTTCAAACCAATGTTTTAATATTTTTGCATCTTGCCACTGATTTTCGCACGAATTTATTTTTCTTTGATTCAAATACACATCAATAAGATTCTCATATCAAAATCTCTTAATGATACAAATTGAACACCCCTCCGTTCTCTGTTTCTACTATAAATCAGTGAGAGGAATATACCCCCTATTTTTTTCAATTAGTACATTTAAAAATCAACATTTTCGTGTGGGGACTTTTTCTAAGGTTTAGACAACGGATCTTCTCCCTCTTCTTTTGCACCTCGTTACCTGTTCTGTTCGAAATGGTGCTAATAGTGGTCAGCAGTCGGCGTTTGGTCGTTACGGTTGCGGTGACAACGGCACGCACAGACAATCATCTCACCGCCAGAAACGCTTTTTTTTTTATCACTCTTGTAATTTTTTTTTTGCTTTTTGATTCGAGAAGTTTGAAATTTTTGAACAGAATGATAATAGTTATTTTTTTTAATGTTATGTAACTAAAGTGTCGTATTTTGAGAAAGTTTCTGGTTTATATAAAGACATTTTAATCTTTTTTTTTTCATTAGATTGTCATATTTAAAAATAAGTTGATGTTATCAGATTTGTAGAAAAATCAGAATTATCATCTATAAATTTTAGCAGACATTAAATGGCTTAGAATCAAGAAATTTTAAAGCTCTTACTGTTATTGAACATTTTCTATTGTTAGAAAAAGTTTATTTTTAAATTATAATATTCTAAGTAAAACAAGATTTAAATTTTACCGTATTCTGACGAATTCATTTTTAAAAATATCCTTGGATGTTTTAGGAATTTTATTTATATTATTTTGTTTCCCGCTATTTAAAGCGACTATTTCTACTACTTTAAAAACATTAATTTCATTGCTACATTAGGGTGGTCACAACAGCGCAAAAACTGGAAACCACTGTGTTTTATACTAATATTTTAGCAGAGTGCCTAGGTAAGTTTAATAAGAACGAACTAGTTTTTCCGATTTTGTATGCGATCGTGATGTCCGGAATCACTAACATTACGTAAATGAGGAGTCTATTCTGTCACTTTTTAAGTTTCGAAAAGTGAGTATGTAATCCATTACTGATATTTTTCAGTGATATGTTCAGTAGATAACTGTGGTTGTGTAGTGGCTCTATATAGTGAGATGTCACCTGCATTCAGTGGATTTGGAGTGTATCTCACCTAATTAGCTATTATACTGAAGGTTACCATGTTCCCGCTTGCTATTTATGCCACGTAGATTTATAAGGGCGCAGGAAAGACAATTTTCTACCAGAGCTGTGAGCTTTTGGCCAGAAGTTGGTTTTCAAATAACGCAGTATTGAAACTCAATGAGTCTATTTAGTTGTTCAAATTTGGCGAGGATCATACATTCTGGCAAAGATAATTATTTTAGAGTCACTGTGAAATTAAATGCAGTACTTGCAGTTTAACGCTTCGAGAAGAGTGTCATTATTTTAAAAAGTTAAGCTGTTTGTTCTACTGCTCTCCTTTCCCCTTTTTAAGTGTTTTAATAAGTTGTAGTTATTGTGAAAAATTGTCTTTATATATTCATTTCAAGCGAACAGTCCGAAGGATCGATTTGTTTGAATATTTCAAAAGTAAAGTTTTCAAGTTTTGCAACTGTTGAAATTGCTCTACTTCACTTATATGTCCAAATTACATTACAATTTATGAAAGTCTGTAATTTTGAAATGATCACTTTCGCGACAACAATATAAAATTTTTTCAAATGTTTCATTTGGTTCCAACTATTACGCTTGGCGACAACGGTAAGGATACAGTAACTAAAAGCTTTATTTTTTTTAATGTACTATGATTGTATTTTAATTGTTGAATATTTTCACTTAACGAAAAACAACATCAATACAAAAGTAACACTGAATACGAAATATAGTGAAACGTATGTAAACGGCACTTGTCTATAATGGAATTGTTAAATGAAAAATTTTCTGTTTTGGGCGAAAAAATACAATACATTTACAATTGATTACGTACGTGCTAAGATGAAAATCTGCCAAAAGCGTTAACTTTATCTAGGTCCCTTGCGATTCACTCTTAACAAGTTCATACTGTGTAAGATGAAATAATTTTCAACCCTTTCGTTTACGGCTAAATGAATAAAATAAAATTTTTTAGTTTAGCTTATTATATATATATATATATACAGGGTGATTCATAAAAGATGGGCAGAACTTTAAGGGGTTATAGTACACTTAAAGACAAATAATATTAAATAGGAGACTAAGGGTCCCAGACGTATTCCCAAGGAGATAGGGGGCATTAAAGTTTAGGGTCCGAAATTTCAAATGATTATAAAACATGGAAAAATTGGTCGATTCGTTTGCGGTTTTTGCAAAAAATTTTCTTTATGCCAGTATTTTCTTGAAATAAAATTTTAAAGTTCAATTTCAAAAAATGCCGATAGGGGGCGCTTTAGACTTTGGAGTAACAAACAACTATTTTTTAACGTTATTTTTTGTATTTCTTTAAATGATTTCGAAAGCTTAGACTTAAACTTAAATTTTGATCTAAAAATCTGAGTCCTAACGAGTAGTTAAGTAGCGTAAACTGAAATTTGAAATTTGAAACCCTTCTCCCCCCAGAACAAAAATCAGTTATTCCCGATCTTTGTGTCGTAGATTAGGCTCTAACTACTGCCGCGTTTTGCTAAAATTATTCTTTATGTCAGTATTTTCTTGAAAATAAATTTTAAAGAAAAATTTCAAAAAATTCCGATAGAGGGCGCTTTAGACTTTGGAGTAACGAACAACTATTTTATACCGTTATTTTTTGTGTCTCATTAAATGCTTTCTAAAGCTTAGACTTAAATTTTCAGCCCAAAATCTGAATCGTTAGACGTGGTTAAGTTTCTGGGGAGAGGGGTTTGAAATTTCTACTCCTGAGCACAGTTCAGTTTACCATGTCCACACATTGTGTGCTGTGATACGAGGTAAAAAGACACAAATTAGGATTATGTTACCAAAGCATATTTATTAACATGTAATCACAATAAATGTTCAAAATTGTGACCACCAGAGGTTATGCACGCAGAACAACGGCGACGAATGGAACGGCGAACATTCGCGAAAACATCAGGCTTTTCGAGCACTTCCCCTACAGCGGCGGAAAGTCTGGCGACCAGTTCCTCGGGGGATTCAATGGGTGTCTCATACATAAGAGCCTTCAATCGTCCCCAAAAAAAGAAATCGAGGGGTGAAAGATCTGGCGAGCGAGCAGGCCAAGCAACAGGACCACCTCGACCAATCCATCTGTTCGGAAATGTGATGTCCAGATAGTTGCGGACGTCTCGTACGTAATGGGCTGGCGCTCCGTCGTGCTGGAACCACATGACCCGCCGGATGCGTGGAGGAACAACGTTTAACAGGTCTGGCAGCACATGTTGCAGAAATGTGAGGTATGTTTTACCGTTAAGGCGTTCAGGAAGAAGGTACGGTCCGATTAGGTGGTCTCCGAGGATTCCTGCCCAAACATTGATGGAAAAGCGTCTCTGATGAGCATGTGGATACGTAGCATGTGGATTGACATCCGCCCATACATGTGCATTGTGTGTGTTAAATGTACCTTCACGTGTGAAGGTACATTCATCGGTGAAAAGCACAGTTCGTCCAAAATGTGGATTTAGCGCGTTCTGCTGCAGAAACCAGCGGGCGAATTCAATACGATTTGGATAATCCCCTGGAGACAGTTTCTGGACTCGTTGCACATGAAACGGGAGCAAATGTTCATCCTTCAGTACCCTCCAAGTCGTGGACTGTGAGGTATCCACCTGGCTAGCCACTGTTCGTGTACTTGTACTTGGCTGCGCCGCTACTACATCCAGAATGGCTTCTGCAACAACTACTGATTCGTCCTTTTTTGCACGACCTGCATTCGACCGGGAAGCGAGAAATGATCCCGTCTCACACAACTGTCTGTGCAAGCGCTCGAAAGTTTTGCGGTTAGGCAACCGCCTGTTAGGAAATCGCTCTCCGTACATTCGTTGTGCCTCTGCACCATTTCCATCTGCCGCTCCGTAAATTAAATGCATCTCAGCCTTTTCCTTATTCGTGAAGGGCGCCATCTTCCGATTCATTACTACAGCGACTTACACTTGACTCACCGTTCAGTGGTTTTTATGCCTGAATCGTGTCGAAATTTTGCATACGTGTTCTTCTTCTTCCCCATTTGACATTTGCATACTTTCTGTTTCCTTCTTCACCCGGTGACTAGCGTCAGGAATGGAGCTTTAACGTTTGCATGAGCGACGTTTCCAACTGTGCCAGTGCCTTTATGAGTGAATTCCGACTATGCAGTCCTTGACGAAAGTTGTATTTTTGCCTCGTATCACAGCACAGAATCGTTGGGCATGGTTAAGTAGTGCAAACTGAACTATGTTCAGAAGTTGAAATTTGAACCCCCTCCCCTCGCTACTGAACCACGCTCAGCGATTCAGATTTTGAGCTGAAAATTTAAGTTTAAGTCTAAGCTTTAGAAAGCATTTAATGAGACACAAAAAATAACGGTATAAAATAGTTGTTCGTTACTCCAAAGTCTAAAGCGCCCTCTATCGGAATTTTTTGAAAATTTTCTTTAAAATTTATTTTCAAGAAAATACTGACATAAAGAATAATTTTAGCAAAACGCGGCAGTAATTAGAGCCTAATCTACGACACAAAGATCGGGAATAACTGATTTTTGTTCTGGGGGGAGAAGGGTTTCAAATTTCAAATTTCAGTTTACGCTACTTAACTACTCGTTAGGACTCAGATTTTTAGATCAAAATTTAAGTTTAAGTCTAAGCTTTCGAAATCATTTAAAGAAATACAAAAAATAACGTTAAAAAATAGTTGTTTGTTACTCCAAAGTCTAAAGCGCCCCCTATCGGCATTTTTTGAAATTGAACTTTAAAATTTTATTTCAAGAAAATACTGGCATAAAGAAAATTTTTTGCAAAAACCGCAAACGAATCGACCAATTTTTCCATGTTTTATAATCATTTGAAATTTCGGACCCTAAACTTTAATGCCCCCTATCTCCTTGGGAATACGTCTGGGACCCTTAGTCTCCTATTTAATATTATTTGTCTTTAAGTGTACTATAACCCCTTAAAGTTCTGCCCATCTTTTATGAATCACCCTGTATATATATATATACAGGGTGTTCCGTTAAAGGGGTCCAATATTAATAGGGGTAATAGAGGAGATCACACGGAGCATAAATCAGTATATAATGCCTGGCCGGATCTCAATAATTTTCAAGTTACAGCAAATAGAATGAAAAATCGGAAATTTGTAAAAAAACGATCATTGCTAAACTATCGATAATGCTACATAAAAACGAAGCACATATTTAGAAAGAGCAGAAAAAATCCTACGAAATGACATAAGTTGTTTTAGAATATTGAGAATTAATGGCGAGTTACAAGCTCTGAAACAGTGAAAAAATACAAAATCAAATATTTAGCAAAATAGTTAATCGTTAATTCCAAAAATGCAACTCTACCTACATCAAGGAAAATGTTATAAAATTTGGTCCATTCCGAAAGCTTTCGAAGAAGCTGACAATAAACCATATCAGTTTAATTGTATGGGAGAAATCAAGCAGTTCCCTAGTTACAACTCTGTACTGTTGCACGCTCGGAAAGAGCGAAACTCCACCCATGACGATTGTAAACACCCCGTTTTAATATCTTTCAATTATACATTTCTGATCAACCTCTATCAATACCCTTTCATTATTCAGTCTGGTCAAGTGAATGACATATTGTGCAGCTCTCGCCTTGTCTTAAAGCAAACTCCGTGACTGCTGCGTTTCCTCCATGAACTTTCAGGATGATGAAGAAGAAGTACTTTTTATGCAAATTTTCTATGTGTATAGGAAGAAAAGTGTAATAAAACAGCAGTCATCAGTGGGCGTTATGTTAAAGGGAGGCTGTTGTAAGTGGGATTGTAGTAAGTTGATGTATAATAATTATGCCGGAATACTCTAACGAAGAATATGCGGACATGCATCTGATGTACGGGCAAGCTCATGGAAATGCATGTCTAGCACAGCGCATGTACCGTGAGCAATTTCCAAGGAGACGTTGCCCAAGTTCGAAACTCTTCATAAAAATCGATAGACGATTATGGGAGACTGGATCGTTTAATACAGCAAGCATTGATGCAGGGAAACCTCGACATGTACGAACACCTGCAATGGAAGAAGATGTACTGAATATTTTTAAAGATAACCCCTCCACGAGTACACGAGCTGCTGCATCTGAAGTCGGTGTTTCTCACCAAAGTGTGTGGCGTGTTCTGCGTGCAGAAAACATGCACCCCTTTCATGTGCAGAGGGTACAACTGTTATCAGTAACAGATTGTGCTCAGCGGGCAGAATTCGTACGCTGGTTGCTTAATGTAACAGAAAATAATCCACAATTTCTGGAAAATATTTTATTTACTGATGAAGCAACATTTACGAGAGAGGGCGTGGTAAACAAGCACAATATGCACACATGGTCATATACAAATCCGCACACTGTTTTCCCGTCGAACGCACAACAAAAGTTCAGTGTGAACATATGGGCAGGTGTCCTCGGCGATTATCTCATAGGACCATATTTACTCCCAGATGTACTCAATGGCAGTACGTACTTGGTTTTCTACGGGATATCTTACCGCAGTTACTGCAAAATGTGCCAGCAACATTGCGCCACAATATGTGGTTTATGCACGATGGCGCACCGGCACATTTTTTCATAAGTGTTCGCAATCACCTCAATTCAACATATCCTGGGAAATGGATTGGACGCAGTGGACCTGTTGCTTGGCCTGCACGCTCTCCAGACCTCAATCCGTTAGACTTTTTTGTTTGGGGACACCTTAAATCGCTGGTGTATGAAACGCCTGTGGATACACCGGAGGATTTACTAGCGCGAATCGTTGTCGCTGCAGGAGACATTCCCAACTCCGTCGGAGTTTTTCGGCGTGTTCGCCAATCTTTACGACGTCTCTGTCGGCTGTGCGATTCTGTTAATGGGCGCAACTTCGAACACCTATTATAATAATGTCCGTTCGTCTGCCTTCCGACATTGAACTGTGCAGCGCAGGCCAGAAGACTATGCTTCACATATGTCATAAAGTACGTGGAATGTAATTCTTTATTTGTCATTTTTCTTTTATTTTCAACACTTTTTGGCACAGTATTTTGTAAGTCACAGACTGTGGTGTACTCAAATTGTAAATTACAAAGTTTGTATGAATTAATTTAAAATTTAGTGTCTTTTTTAAATTTATAATTAATAAAATTATTATGCTATTTGTTATTATTATTTCCTATCATAAATTATGATGCACATATACATACAATAATTGTCCATGTAAAACATGTACTGAAACTTCTTGCATAGTTACAAATCGCAATATTTTTAATTATTTCCGAATTTTCACCACCAGTTTAATTTTAAGGAATTTAACTTAAGCTTTATATCAATAAAAGACCACTTTAAAATGTATACTATTATTGTAAAGTTATTTTGGTTCATACAACTCTTGAATAATTAAAAATGTTGCATCTCAGAAGAAGCATGATCGAAAATGTATAGTTGAGAGTAATTAAAAAGGCGGTGTTTCCAATAGTGATGGGCGGAGTTTAACCTTTGCTAGTGTCAAAGAAAGCGGAGTTGTAACTAAGAAACTGATTAATTTCTCTCACACAATTAAACCGATATGGTTCATTGTAAGCTTTTTCGAAAGTTTTCGGAATGGACCAAATTTTACTACATTTTCCTTGTTGTAGCTAGAGTTGTCTTTTTGGAATTAACGATTAACTATTTTGATGTATATTGGATTTCGTACTTTTTTCACTGTTTCAGGGCTTGTAACTCGTCAATAAATATTGCTATTTTAATACAATTGATGTCATTTTGTAGGTTTTTTTCTGCTCTTTCTAAATATGTGCTTCGTTTTTATGTAGCATTATCGATAGTTTAGCAATGAGGGTTCTTTTACAATTTTCCGAATTTTCATTCTATTTGCTGTAACTTGAAAACTATTGAGATCCGACCAGGCTTTATATACTGATTTATGCTCCATGTGATCTCCTCTATTACCCCTATTAATATTGGACCCCTTTAACGGAACACCCTGTATATAATAAACTCCAATGAAAGAACACATGCAGAACCATTATCACAAAAGCCAACCAAAATCTATAAACCACATAAATACAACACAAGAAAACAAAACAAAACAAACTATATTAACACCGAACCAGAAATCACAACTAACTACTTAAACTCAAAACAATAGAACAAAACGAATCACAACAAAAATGAAAAAGCCAATAGAGATCAAAAGAAAAATAAAACAACCTGTGTCAAGTGGCATGGATGGAGACATGCACTGCTGGGTTAAACTAGTTTTATGCATGCAACACTCCCCATACTTGACAAGTACAGACTGAAAATGAATGAAAAGCAAGCAAACTATAGCCAGATTACACCATCACGTTCTCAACTTTCATCATGGCAAACAACCCACTACACCAGGGGTGTCAAACTGTAGCCCGCCGGACACCACTATAATTTTATAGTAAATTTTTCCTGATCGAATCATCGAATATCTCCGATTCAAGAAGTCAACTATTTCTTTTAAAATTTTGTGGTATCAGGCGGACTACAGTTTGACACCCCTGCACTACATCGACACTCCCACAATCATCACTTCAACAAAACATCTCTCGTATTGATCATTCCTATTAATTCGTCACTATAACATTTATTTCTTATAAATTTGTTTGTTAGATTGGTCAAAAACTGAGCCGGATAACCTTGTGTTAACGCCACATAATAAAATTCATCTATATCCCTAGCAATATTTGCATAGTTAGAGCATAATTTCTCCATACGGCATAAACTGTTTATAAAAATATTTCTGAAAATAGACAAATGCACATTTGAACTGAAATGTAAGATTTTAATAGTATCAAAATTAAAATTATTTCTCTTATCATAAATACTTGTTACCAGTTCACCATTAGATATGTCTATTGTTGCATCCAGAAAATCGACACATTTAGAATTATATGAAGCAATTTCCAGGCTTATTTGGATAGTGTTTAAAGCTGTAACATTTCAAGGAATTGGTAACCCCAACTAATAGAACATCCTCTATATATCTGTAATATATTACATTTTTATTTACAGTTTCTTCTCTTTCATATGTATATAAATAAATATCAGCTACGATGGAGTATAGATATGTGCGTGTTTAATATATTGAAAATGTACTTTTTCATATAAAATATTTTTTGGTGATTTACTACATTGTTTTAAGTTACGTATTTCAAGTGGCATATAGACACCAAAAATGCCAAATTTCAGATTATTTTTTATGCAGGAGAATAGTGGTAAAACGTCGAGAGATAAAAACTTATGCCACATCCCAGGAAATAGAAAAGAAACAAAATTAAAATCAATCAAATTATTTAATATTTTTTAGATGCATTAATTCTATTTAAAATGTAAATGAAAAATTAATTAAAAAAACACCCAGAAAGCCTTTCTTAGGAAACAAAATAAAAACCTTCAGAATAGAATAATTTAAAATAAAAGTCCATGTTACACCGAGAATTCTGCTTTCACGATTGATCAAATATTTCTTTAAATTCTTTGCTTTTAGTACAACATATATACAATAAATACCGATTATGAGAAAATTTTTAACACTGGTGAAAGATGTTACAATGTTTTTAAATGATTAAATAAAAATACATATTTAATTATAGAATTTCTAGCCTCTCAAAAAAAGGGAACACTTTTAACTGCATTAACTTCATTGCAATTTAAATAAATAGTCCCCTCCCCCTTTTTTAATTACGTACTTAAGATTTTTTTTTCAAGAAACAAGATAAAATTTGTACTCGAATAAAGTAATTTAAAGAAAAACCAATGTTTTTACGAAAACTCCATTTTGTCATTTTTATTACATTGTTTTTATGTTGTTATTTATATCTGTATATTAAGCAGCATATAGGACCAAAAGATACCAAGTATGATATCTTTTTTTTATACCTGAAGATATGTTAAATTTCAAATGATTTTTAGAAAAATATATTTTCTTAAGTAAATAAATAAATAAAAATAAATAAAATAAATATATAAATTTACGGAACTTTTTTATAGCAGCATTAAATTTGATGAAATGTAAATTAAAAATTACTTTTTTCTAAATTACATGCAGTTGTTTTTAAGAAACAAAATAAAAATCTATTTTAATGACTGATTATATTACTCTTTAAATTCTTTGATCTTAAGCGGCATATAAACGAAAAAAAAAAAAAAAAAAAAAAAAAAAACATGTTTAAAGCATTTCTTTAATAAAAAAAGGTGTTAAAATTAAAATAACCTTTAAAAAGATATATACTCCCTTCTGCCAATTCCAAGGAAGATAAAAGAGAAATTAAATTTGAAACAAACCTATTTTTAGCTGCATTAAATTCGGTCAAATTTAAATAAAATAATTATTTTTTAATTTAATTACGTCAGAGTTTTTCTCAGGGAACAAAATAAAAGTATTCCCCACTGTCACCAATACAAAATGGTACAAAAAAGAACAAGTGTTTCTCCAAATGTTTTCCATTTGATAAGTGATAAGTTCATGAGAAGTAAAATGCTCAATTTAGTTGAGTAGAAGTTCAGGAGTCGGTGTTTCCCGAATATTTCAACTTCTATCCGGATCCATGGCAACAGTTGCGGGAAAGAATGAGAGAAATCGCATGCCGATACTATATATTGGTGACTTACAGTTTAGAATATTCATGCAAGAAGGAACTAAATGATAGAAGTTTGATTGGGATGTTTCGAAAGAAGAGGAAGGAGAATATATATATATGTGTGTGCGTGTATGTGTGTGTGTGTACCACCGCACAGCCACATTGACACAAGTATGAAACTCCAGTTTTTATAAAATCAAGATTTTCTTAATGATTCAAGTCTGATTATATTTTTGATTACATAGATTGAGGTTTGATCACGATTAATGTGACAAATTTCTGTTTCTTTAAGCACGTGGTTAAATAATAGTAGACCAGTACAGTTAAAGTAGTATGATACACTGATGTCTTAACACCTTCGGCCCTGATTTATTTTTTTCAATTTTGGGAAAAAATTACTGTTATGCTAACAAAATTAAAAATAGCTATCGGAATCACAGAAGTTAGGGTTTAATGAAAGTTAACGAATGCGTTCTTTACCAAAACCTCACAAATGTAGTTATTTTGCGTGTTTTTCATATAACAATAGTCTAAGGAAGAATTTTTGAAGACGTTTGGAAAATGTCGTATTACAACTAAATTAAACAAGCATAAAAATTTAGTAATATTTTTTATCTTTTATCACAAATTACCAATTCGGAAAAGGATTCCCAAATTTTAATTTAAAGAGTGAAACGTATGTTTTAATTAAAAGAAATGACAACGGCTAGCTAATAATTATGAAAATTATTATTATTATTAGTAGTACTAAATGCTAAACATAAGTGAAGTCATAATAGGAAATGTAGAGATTCATACTATCTCTAGTAGGTGCTGGAATTAATAAAAATAATGTTTAAGACATAATAATACTCAATAAAAGACATGTCCTATTAGTAGGACGTCAGGGCCGAAGGGGTTAGTGATGATGGATAGGACCTCAGCTATCACTTTCGCTTTTTTCACTAATACATTCCCTTCTAAATATTGCATAATTTCAATGTTTACATCAGCGAAGAAGAGAAAAATGAGCTTTCAAATGAAATTTAGTTGAGTTCAATTTATTGATTTATTTATTTTTTGGCCACGAACTACTTTGAGTGGTGCCAAATCAACATGGCCTTGGCACAGGAGGCTGACCGGGAGCTCAGCCGAGGATGCCGTAGTGCCACCAACCATTTTATGGGTTGCTTAAGCGGGTAATAGACCGGGGCAGGCGTCAATGGAGCTCCAATTCTGGTCTCGTGATTAAGTCACCGAAATCACATTTTTGCTTTATATCTCTAGGGGGAGCGCAGGCTGCGGGGGACTATTTTCCCCTTTTTTATATCTATTTTTAAATTTATTTTACTAATATTTTATATTTTGATTTGTTTTGTCCGCCGGTAAGGAGCTAGTGGTCACCTCTTTACTCTCTCCACGATCCGAGTTGGCGATAGAGTAATTCTCAGGTGGACGCTCCACTCTAGTCCCCATGGTGTGGTTAGCTGCTGGTGTTGCTGGTGTGGTGGCTTTGTCGTGATGGTTCGCTGGTGTGGTGGGCTGCCACACGGTACTTGAGGGCTATGATGCGTTATTACTTTGCATGGGGACCGGACCTGCTCTGGCCCCTCTCGCTCTATTGAGTGGGGTCTATCGCAATGGTCAGGATTCGGTTAACAACCATGTCATGTTCTGTATTTGACGGGTGCATTATCCAACTGGTCAGGATTCGCTTAACAACCATGTCATGTTCAGTATTGAACGGGTGCATTATCCAACTGGTCTTATTGATTTTCAGGACATTTTATATAATTCTCAAGTATGAATTTTTGAAAACCTATCTCAACAATAAACAATTGTTGTTACGATAATGTAAAGTAGTTAAGGAGAAAGGGGCAGAGTTACCTTAATTGGCAGTTCATTGGTGAGAGCAAATAAAAAAAATTCTTTCTTTCGTTTTCTTCTTCTTTTTTTACGATTTTTAAATATGATCGAATAACCTTTCGTTATAGGGTCCACTTTTAATGCATCATGCATCGGGTTGGCCGGAAAATTCGTGCCTTTTCGGAATATTAATTCATGCCGGAAAATTCTGCCCGTTAATTATTAGACATTAGCTATCGGAATTAATGTCTAATAATTAAATGATAGAATTTTCCGGTCCAAAATAATTTCCCAAAAGGCACGAATTTTCCAGAAAATCCAATACAATCTTATTTAAAGTGAATTTGAACTACCATTAAAGGTTTAAAAAAAAAACACAATTTCTTCAAAATCACATTTGCTCAAATACGACGCTTGGCTATGTACTTTTGATAACGAATGATTAATCATAAAATCCTGTGTCAATTTTGATTTTTATTTTCTTTAGCGACAAACTACTAAATTCTAAAATTTATATTCTCGCACTATAACCTACATGTATTTTCGATACCACATTTTAATATACTTTCAAAATCAGAAATGTAAGTGATTCTAAATTGAATGTTGAACAATGTTAAACGTCTGAAGTGTTATTGTTGAGAGATTAAAAAAAAAACATGTATATTAAAATTAGTATTTTGTAGCATGCATTCGATCAGTACTTTACCTCTAAACTGAAATCTGGCAACGGAAAGAAAGATTTTAAATCAAAGTTTTAGTTATATCGTCACAATCAGTACAGTGACAATTTGAGTTCATGAATTTTTTATTTTATAATTATTATTTAATTTAAATTTTATTTCTGGTGATTTTCTTCTGATTTTTCTTTATTTTTTATTTTGTCATTTTAAACTATTGTTATTTTTGAAAAATATCTGCGATAAATGTTGGAAGAACATTAGTGAATCAGTTCTGTGTTTTTGCTCTATTTAGCTATACTAAATTTGCATATGTTCTAAAAAAAATCAATGTCTGCAATATCAAGTAAAATATTCGTTACTCACCACAATTTTCAAGTTATTTTTTTCAATTTTGATAATTTACTGTTGTTTTGTTGTATTTTGTAATTTGAACTCCAGATCATGATATTTCATTATGCGGATGGGCGCTTTTCCAGCAGTTCTCCGCGGAATCTTGAATGCAAAAGACATACGTACTCGTGCAAATGATACATATTGCATACTTCCTGACAATCTAAGTCGTCATACCGTATTTAATCGTGAATAGTGCGCTTTTGTATCGCAAGTTTTAGAGCTGAAAAGTGCGGTGCGTAATATACACAGGATCTTTCTAAAAACTATATGAAGCCAGACATGCTTTCACTAAGTTACTGACTCACAATTTTTGGGAAGGTGTTTTTTTTTCAGATTTCTTTCTTCTTTCTAAATAACTGGAACGTAAAATATTCAATTAACAAAATAACTTGTTTTCCCCATCACTACTTCGGAGTCGGTATCATCAAAATTTACAAGAAAAATCTAAACCGAAAACTTGTCTCAGTTGAAAATGCTGGTACATTGGAATTTAAAAAGAAAATTATTCAGAAGCCTTTAAGTTAATACAGTCTTTTTCTATTACTACTTATTATTATTAATATTATATTTTCGGTGTCGATAAATATTTTAAAACAAAGTTTTTAATGTAATAAAAGTGTATTGCTGAAACCTTAATGTTATGGGTATTGTAAACATACAAAAATAAATGTAGAAATTTGTGTTCGATATTTTTTTTTCTAAAAGCATTAAACCATTTCGTTTTTGTTTTTACATAATTATTTTTTCCGCCGTTAAAATAATATTATGCGCATTATATACACGAGAGATAAATTTTCGTAGTTCCCAAACAAACAACAAAAAATAAAATAAAAAAATAAATAAAGAGGGGGTGGTGGTGGCTGCGCAATATACATGGGTAAATGCGGTATCGGAGTTATATCTGTTCTTGATGAAAAATATTACTAATTATCTGATATTTTAAAAATGTAAAATTTATATAATAAAAAGTTATGTTTATTTTTCCTTTGCTATGTTTTTTTTTTCTGCTACATTATCATATACTACGTACTACTGACATTCGAATTATAGTATTTATGTGTATTTTTTATTTCTTTTATCCAAAAATATACGCGCTCTTTTTTTTTTTTGAGGTAGACATTTCCAAATAGCACAAAGGTATTGACCAATATTGTGAATGTCACACATCATATTTGCGTCACACAGGGCCGTGCGAAAATAAAACTGCACGCGGGACGAAGTTTCAATTTGGCGCCCCCCCCCTCCTTTTCTTTTCAACATGTGTCACAAAATTGATAATGTGCAGAAACAGAAATAAAATGTATTGCATAAATATATTGCGTTTATTTTGGAATTTTAAAAGGTTTAATTTTAATTCAGAAATTCCAAACGACTGGATAACATAAGAGAAAATTGCACTTATTTGTTAAAGATATCATGATGTTTTGCGAGAGATTTTTCTCAAACTTTCTTACTTTTTCTTAAGAACCATTTTCTGTTGTTGTTAGTATTTGAGTAGGAGAAAAGGGGAAAATTGGGAAGGTAAAAATCACTAACAACCAGGCAATGTTGCCAGTGGGCTACTTTTTTTAAATTCAGTTTTCTTGATTGCCACCAGTTTTTTTGAGAAAGTAAAATTCGTCTAATTTAATGACAGATTAAATAAAAAGAAATGAAGGCAATTTATACTATTTCAGAAAAGTGGTGCCAATCAAGCAATCTGAATTTTAAAAAAGTAGCCTACAGGCAACACTGCAACCAGGTTGGAAACAAGTGGTCCCTTTGGTCAATAAGTACTGAAAAAGCAAAACAAAAAACCTACAGAACATAACATAAAAGATGAAATCAACTTACATTCGGTTGTTCGGAAGTTTTTTTTCGTTTGGGAACAAAGCCATTAAATAATAAGCCCAGTCAGATAGTGTTAAATTTGTTAGCGACACACTAGCGCCAAACCTCTGCTGCGGAAGGAGGACAAAACAGAAGTGGGTTGCAGAGAAACGATACGATTTATTTATATCGATATTTTATACGATTTTTATCGATGTTTTGTTTTTGCACTTCCTTTAAAAGCTTGCTAATTATTGGGATCTTTTACATTAAAGCTAAAACTATAATGAAAAAAAAAGGTAGTAATTTACTGGATTAATATTTCTATATAAATATAGTGGTGGCGAAGAAGTTGATTTATTTATTAAGAGTTAAATAAAAAGTGATAGAAATTTACATCACTATGCAATTAACCCTTTCCGGCACAGACAAATTATGTTCGTAAAATGTGAAATTACTGACTGACACCGGAATTTACAAACGACTTTCTTAGAAAATATGAACTCCTTATTTTAAGCTTTAATTTTAGAAGCAAAATTTTATTAAAATATTCTTGGTGCCGAATGCAGCACTCCCAACCGCTAGATGGCGCTATTTTCAACTTGCGAAAAGTTTCCCATTTATCTGACTGGGCTTATTATTTAATGGCTTTGTTTGAGAACGTTCGTTCGTGCCGAAAAATTATATCATCTAATTATTAGATATTAAAATCGATAGAAAAAGTCTAATATAATTGACGGGTGGAATTTTCTGGTACGAATTGGTTTTCCCAAACATGAAGGAACTTTCTGAACAACCTAATAATTTCAGTACAGTAATTAAGGAAGATAATGGATACAGTGTTTTAATTAACATAAAATAAAGAATATAATATCAGGCACATACATTTATTTCAATTTTATTTTTCTCACTTTTAGGGTTTCAAAAACGTCTATTATTTTCCATTATCTAAAGATTGCGTCACACTGAATTCAATAGAAAGTAAACTCCGGTTGCTTAATCTCTCTTTGCTCATAGTAGATCTTAACTATTTTTTACTATAAACATATATAATTAATTAATAAACAGACATACATACATACATTCAATACAATAATCCAACATGGAGTGAAAAATTAGCCAGAGCCAGGAATCGAACCTGGGTACACAGCGTTCCGGGCTGTTGCTCTAACCACTGAACTACTCCGGCCGACTGTACCCAGGTTCGATTCCTGGCTCTGTCTAATTTTTCACTCCATGTTGGATTATTGTATTGAATGTTTGTATGTATGTCTGTTTATTAATTAATTATATATGTTTAAAATAACGATGACTGCAGACGTTAAATATGTGTGTAATTTAATATTTTTTACTACTTTCAGTTTACTGAACGCCCTTTCCGCTGAAGGTTACTGGAATGCTTAGATAAATCCTGTATACTTTCTCCATGTTTTTGTAATTCCCTGTTAAGTCAAAATTATGGAGCAATTGAAGAATTTCTAAATGATCCGTTTTTATAAAAGTTGTCAACCTTTGGTGGAAATAATGTTTTTGCACTTAAAACCTCACTTAGCAATTCAGGTCAATTTAAGCCAGCAGTATATTTATTTGTAAGGTCTATACAATATTGACTTAACAGATTTTCGGTTACTGATATTAGATTAGCACCAGTCAGAAACTCAAAATGTTGCGATATATTTTTAAGTTTCGCTAACCTCCAGTTGAGTTTCTCGGTTATGGTGTCAGTAACCTCTCTGCATGTAACACAAGATCTTCCACTTTTGTTTAAATTACGGCATCCAACCCGGGATTCCCAGAATAGAGAATATAGGTGAAAACAATTTATTTTTTTTATTGGAAACTCTAATGGATTTTCTACATTTATTTTTTTTTTTTTTAGATTGCCCCTAACTAAACCAAAGAGCATATTTATATGAAATAAGTCAATTATAATATTCAAATAAAATTTTGAAATTTATTAAAAGCGGTAATTTCGTATTGGCCTCGTGCCAGAAGTTAATAGACAAAGAAATCGCTAATAATTTCGTTATCTACAGCCGTTTTTTTATACTGATAATTTCAGAGGTTTCAAGCGCTTATTTCGATTACATGTCTGTTAAATTTGTGTTTTATTTATACTATTTTATTTGTTGCTTAATGAAGTTTTAATTTCGTTATGGAATATTTGCTGGAAACAAATGCTGAACTTTTTATATTGTTTAAAGTGGAAACGGTTGTTAATCGTCTGCAAGCGATAGGGATAGATTTTAAATAAAAATCATGTTTGAAATTTAATTAAAAAGCCATATTAAATCAGTCAATTAAGATAGAGTTTTCAAACAAATTTCATTTGAAAGTAGATTTTCCCCCCCTATCTGACGGTGTAAAAATTTTAAACGTGCGATGTATAGAAATTTGGTAAATTGCAAAAGCAAAAATCGCAAAACCGAAATTTCACAGTGAAGTGTTGCCATTCTCAAAATGACGTCAGCGTTACGCACGGACACGTTTGCCCTTTATAATATAGATTGCGACTTTCATCAGGAGCTTCGTAGCCAAATTGTCTGCGAATTTTACGTCCTCTGCTTTGCTCAAATGAGGGGCCTACATTTAGGGACATAGCCAAGTATTTGCTTTCTAGCTAAAAAAATTAAAATTTTTCATCTCTTATTGTCTGAATTGTGTTTCTCAGTTACTGTTTCAATCTGCTTGAAAAAAAAAAAAAAAAAAAAAAAAAAAAAAAAAAAAAAACGAGGTTAGTAGTATAAATTTGGCGGCACCCCCTCAATTTCCGCGCCCGGTCCCCCCCTTCGCCTTTCGCACGGGCCTGGGGAACCTGCCGATATTTATTTAACGATATAATTTAAAATTATTGTTTAAAAGAAAAATATTTAAAAGAGTTGTTTGCAGTACTTATAACATTATAATACAGAAATAGTACCTATAAAAGAAAATTTAATATTTGCCATATTTTAACACGTTGGCGGACACTTGTGGCTATAGCCGCCAAAACGAAGTTCACAATGTGGCAAGACGGCTATAGCCGACCAAAACGAAACGGTCGTTTTTAGACACTACGGCTATAGCAGCACAAATGTGCATTTACCGGTGTACAAGTAGAAGTGTTGTATAGACATGTTTTGAAAACAATTTTTTAAGTTGAAGTTCGTTTTCCACCTGTTATACGAGTTGCAGCTTCAGTATGCACGTGCAGGGTGGTCAGGGAAAAATACAGTAAAACAAATGAAAATTACCAGTATATTCTTATAGAAAAATTCAAATTCATTATTTGATCGAATAATCAACATAAATTTTTCTATAAGAATATACTGGTATTTTTCCCTGACCACTAGCCACCCTGACGTGGTTGCGAAGGGAGAAGTGCAACCTAATTAAAGGTGCTGATTGAATCAAAATTAAGTTTATAATCAACATAAATTTTTCTATAAGAATATACTGGTGTTTCTCACTTTTTTTGACTGTATTTTTCCCTGACCACTAGCCACCCTGACGTGGTTGCGAAGGGAGTAGTGCAACCTAATTAAAGGTGCTGATTGAATCAAAATTAAGTTTATTTAAGTAGAAAGAGTAAAACTATACTTCTAATATTCTAAAAATTACAAAAATATATAGTATCAATTTTCGAACTTCACTTGTTCCTACTGTCCGTCAATGTGTTAAAAAAGTTAATTAATTAATTATTTTTTAAATATCTGCTATTGGTCATTAGCGTAAAAATGACATTCCTTCTGCAGCATATAGGGATATCTATTTATTCGTAGAAACAATATAATTTTTCAGACTCTAAAGATATTCTGTCGACATTCAGCATATCAAACGAAGTTTAAACCTTAGCTAACGAATGCCGCCATATTCGCGACAACCAATTTTTACTGTATTGTTTCCAATTAGACACCAGTATTTTTATAAATAAATTTTCGGTTTATCTAACTCCAGAATTACAGCAAGTTTGTCAGAATAAGTGGTGCCAAAACAGTAATTATATGAAACCACAGAGTAAGAAGATTTAAACAGAGAATCAACTCTCATAGACTTCAATGGTAACTTCTTTAACATGGAATTACACATAGACAGAGGCGCTAGCTGCGGATGACGCGAAAACTACAGCCGTAACAGAAGAAAGGTTGCTAAATAGAGCTATATATCGCTTTCTTGGCGACAAATGAGGGAAGGAAAAAAAAAAAAAACGGCGACTACCTTGCTTCTTGTTTTGGTTGGTTGGTTGGTTGATTTTAAGACGGTCGATTATCTATCTACGCGAATGAAAACAGATTTATTATTTTTAACATGTTCTGAAACAATCGGAATTCAACTTTATTTTAAAATAAGTTCTGTGGTAAAACAAAATTTTTTTTTCCAAGTTTGAAAGGAAAATTTGACTTTTTTAATTCTTCAAAATGTAAGTTGTGATTTATTTTCATGTGTTATTTTTGTTCTTGTTTTTTCAAGTTCCATAATGTTTAAAATATTTTATATATATTGAGTGTTGACAGATTTGTGCCGAAACGTCATGTTAAGGCTCACTGTGGAGACGCGAAATGTTTTTGGTTTCCGTCTGTCTGTTTGCCGTAAAAATGGTCCGATTAGGTTGATTTTTAGTAGGTATGTTGGCGAGGTATCCGGAATTACCTGTATAGTTTTTGGTTAAATTTGGGTCATTCGTTCGGAAAATATAGAATATTTTTTTAGGTCATAATGCTTTCTTATAGGGATGCAGACGATTTTTCAAATTTCATTTCTATCTGAAATGAAAATGGAATATTTGCGTAATGGATTTAGATGTAAAATTATGAATGTTAAATTTTCGATATGGATTTCCAATAGTTTTAAAATTTTGCTTATAAATTTAATAGAATTTAGAAATAAATTGCTTAAAATATTTGAAAATGTTTTTGAATCTGTTCGGGAAATATAAACATCTTACTTTCATACTTTTTACAATTTTTAAAATCATTTATTTTTACTTACCACTTTAATTTAAGGATTCTAATTTCTGGAACATTCGAACAATTTTATATGCTTATAAACATGCATGCAATTGAAAAAAATAATAATTGCGGATTGTACGAAGTTAAAATGATATTTAAAAAAATGATCTGCAGATTTACTAGTATAGGAAAAAACGTAGTACCATGTTTACATTGCGATAGAAAATGTATATGAATAAAATTTTATATAGAGAATTTTTTTTTAACATGAATGAGATTTATGGTATGGCAGTTATTTTAACGATAATATAAAGTCAAAATTTGTTAAAAATCTGCCAACACAGAATATATATAAAATATTTCATACATAATGGAATTTGAAAAATAAAAACAAAAATAAGACATAGAAATAAACCACAACTTACCGATTCTTAGCAATAGAAAATAACTTTGACGTCTTGTTCTTGCAAACAATACACTCCTCTCTTCGTAGCATTTCGAAGAATTATAATAATTATAATCAACTATCTGATCTTCAAAGAATAATTTTAATAATAAGTAATAAACAAGATTCGAAAATCAATTAGCGAACGCCGAAAATTTGCACATGCGCAAATGACAACAGAAAGACGCCAAGCAGAATAGGGTTACACTTAAACGGAAATCACGAAGATAAAAATCGCCAAAGCGATGATTTAGTTCTTATGTCATCCGCCGCAGTCGCTCTTTTCAGGCAAAGTTGGATCTCTGTCTTACTCTGTGTATGAAACAACACATTTAGTCAATAAAAATTGGTTGTCGCGAATATGGCTGCATTCGTTAGGTAAGGGCTAATCCTGATTGAAATAAATTCCGCCAGTCCTTAGCTAACAAAAATCTTTCAGAAACGTTATAAAGGACTGGTCCATCATACTATGTTCAGTTTTTAATGCTCTATCAATTGATGCTGTCGTTGATGATGTATATTTTACGAGTTGTTCAAAATCAAACGATTTTCATGAAAGCTGACCTGCTCATGATATGGCCATCCAGGTAGCCATATCAAGTGCATTTCACAAGCCTAGAATAAAGACATTTTTATTTGTTCTAATTGCGATAGGTAATTTATTTAACAAATTTGTTAAACTCTAAAAGGCTTTTACATTTTTCCTAAATAAAAAAAAATAATATTATAGCAAATAATGGAACAATGGTAGCCATATCATGTACACATAACATTGCTCCTGATCTGACCACTTGGTAGACTTTTGAAAATCCGTTTTTGTTTTTTGGTCTAGTAAAACTATTTTTATGGGGAATGAAATATTTTTTTATGAAAGTCCATTAACCTGAGAATGTTAAAAAAATAAAAAAAGTTTTGATTTTTTTCAAAATGACGGCCGGGGAATTCTTAAATTTTAGAATGGCCATGACAGGGCAACCCTCCTTAATAACAATCTTAAAAATCTAAGAAGGCAGCAACACTTAAGTCACTTTTGGTAATATGTACGTCTGTAAATACGAGAGAAAGTCATTAAGTAAGCCACAAAAGATAATTAAATAATAACTTACAATGATATTCACTTGAAAACTATTTTTATTTCTCAACATAGTCTCCACCAATATTTATGCACTTATATCACTATTTTATCAGGGCCCCAGAACCAGCTGCATAACATTCTTTGGGTTGCTGTCTCAACCACATTAAGACTTCAAGTTGAACCTTTTCATCATCTGTGAAGATAATCTTGCTTCCAAGATAGTTTTGTAGTGGACTAAACAGATGAAAATCGCTTGGGGCTAAGTCGAAGCTGTGTGGGGGATGTTGAAGACGTTTCAAGATGATGTTCACAGATGATGGAAAGGTTCAACTTGAAGTCTTAATGTGGCTGAGACAGCAGCCCGAATCATGTTACGCAGCTGGTGTTGGGGCACTGATAAAACGGTGATATAAGTGCATGAATATTGGTGGAGAATATGTTGAGAAATAAAATTAGTTTTGAAGTGAATATCATTGTAAGTTATTATTCAATTATTTTTTGTGACTTACTTAATGACTTTCCCTCGTATATCATTACACTTTGGAACATATAATGGTGTAAGCCTAAAAAAGGAAATAAGTCTTCTAACCCATCATTGAGTTATCATTTGTATTAAAATAAAAATCAATGCTAAATTTCTTAATATAATGCTACAATGAAGTGTCTATTTTCCTAATGTTCTTTTCATTGCAATCGCTGGAGTTAAAAAAATACATAGTTTTATTTCTTAAGCGAAAGGTTTTATTTATTTTTTGTTAGCTCTTGATATCTGACTACAGTAAACGTAAAAAAAAATTAAAATAAAAAACTTGAAACTGCTAAAGAAGGAACAAAAAAGAAAACACAAAGGAAAAAGACTTAAAATAAAATTCCAGAACACTGAAATGTTCATTTGTGGAATTCTTGGTGTTTTGTCGCAGATGCAAGAAAAAAAAAAGGGAAAGAAATTTAAGACATAATTTATTCATTCGCTGCTAGAGAAATTAAAAGTGTAAATTAATTCGATTATTTTGTGTGCAGTTTTCATTCTTATGTTTTTTTTTATATATAATTTGAGATATAATTATACTGTTCAACAGGGATTTGAGTAGATGCTTAAAATTTGTACTTGTTTGTAGTATTTTTTAAAAATCTTATTTCAGGTATGTCAATGTAAATTTTATGCATGCCATTTTCTTCTTTTTATTTTTTTTAATTTTAAAAGGAATTAAATCATACACATCATCAATACATTATAGCACACTTACCAACGATATGATAAGTTAATTATTTTTCACATCTTATGAAATCATCCGTTAACCTTTTCACAGGCAAGTAATTGTGTTTCTGTAATGTTGAATTCACACCAGAGTTTTCGAAAAGGTTATTTGAAAATAATGAAATGTAATTTTACAACCGCTTTTCACCAAAATTATGGAAGTAAAATTTTGTTAAAAAATTCTTGTACGAATCGTGATTAAAATGAGGTGGTATAAAAATATTAAGGTTTTTTTGAAAAAGATATAGTACATTTTTCATGTATTTCAATGGTTATTAAAGTCATAATCGTGTTTTCTTGTTCTTATGAAATACAACAAAAAATGTGTGTTATAAAATTTTGACGTGCTTATCAGAAATAAAAGCAAAAAAACACTAGAAACACCAACTATTCTTATGCAACTAGTCAAATCTTTGTTGAATAGCTCAAATTATATGAAAATAAACATAAGAATGAAAAATGTACACAAAATAATCGAAATAATATCATTTGCTCCAATATTCCACTAAAAACTTTTGCAAGAAGCGTTTTTGATGGCATATAAAAACAGTGTACACGAAAACAATAGAGGTAGGTAATAATGGATAACATAAAAATGAGCTACTTAATTGCAACGGGAATCTTGAATAAAAATAAAATAGACAAAAAGTCGATAAATTAAATATAATTTCTATTATTTTCTGTGAAATTTTCTCTCTTACGTTGGTTTTGATATAATTTTAGTTATAATTATATTATTCAATTATGATTTGACTACACGCATGAAATAATTGGTGCTTGTAGTCTTTTTTGGTTTGATTTCAGATAAGCATATCAAAATTTTATATCACACATCATTTTCTTGTACTTTTTTAAAAACAAGAAAACACGATTAGGATTTTAATCATGATTGAAATACATTAAAAAAAAATCATTGTACAAATTCGAATTATTACAAATTCTAACCTTAAATCAAAACAATAATTTTCTTGCGTGGTTTGAAATGTGTATGGAATATTTTGAAGCATGGGTTAACATGGCATTATTACGATAGTTTAGTTTTTTTGTATTCAAGATTTACTTGAAAATAGGTTAAAAAACTGAGCTGCGATGCCAAGCGACGAATGGCGCCCATCAATCGCCGCACCCAAGTCCTGAGAGACTTATAATGCACTCGACCAGGAGAGTCCTGCCGTAAGCGCAGCGGTCAGTGGGAGCACCGCCACCTGTGCATCACTCCCATTAGACCTTAGTGAATGACGACATACGCCGTTGCGACACCATCCCCTGAATACTAGGCCTGCGCGCTGACAAAAATGGCGGCTGTCCCAGGCGGAATTTTTTTTCAGCGTTTGTACGGTCCCTCGAATTTTAACACTAATAACATCTAAAAGTTTTCTTTGACTTATTTGATCTCAGAAAAACTAGGCGAATAAAACTTTTAGAAATTACTGGTGTTGAAGTTCGAGGGATCGTTCAAACGCTGAAAAAAAAAAATCCGACTGCGGCAACCGCCATTTTTGTCAGCGCGCAGCTTAGTATTCAGGGGGCGGTGGTTGCGATTGTGGTGATTCTCAGCCCTCTTGAGAAACCACTACGTTACACTTGGGAAGGAGCCGGGGTTCCCCAACAGCTTCGGGGCTGGAGACCCAAGAGGGAACCAAGTCATAGGCCTTAAGTCAGGTTTTCTCGACCCGCACTTGCTCTACCAGTACTCGAGGGACGAGAAAACCTACAGGGGTAGTCACAGTTACCTCTTGTAATGGATTTGAAAAAAGGTTAACACAAAATGATCTTTTCTTCTAGTCATTTTAACATGGACAGTGAATATGTTTTCTGCGAGATGAATAGTATAACATCATTGATAGTATTCTATTGCACAATTTGCATACATTTACATGTCCAGAGATATATTAATTTAAAAAAAACATTTTAGAATATGTATATGCGCGTTAAAATATATTTTAAATG
Source organism: Maratus michaelseni (assembly GCA_963931845.1). Classification (NCBI taxonomy): domain Eukaryota; kingdom Metazoa; phylum Arthropoda; class Arachnida; order Araneae; family Salticidae; genus Maratus; species Maratus michaelseni. Next base: position 50,470,152 of record OZ007594.1, on the reverse strand, counting down.
ATGAATATAAAAATGAGAAATACGTATATAAATTTCGCCACTGCGAAAATAACGTTTTGCTTACATTTCATTAAAAAAAAAATTCTATAATTATGTCAAAATGATATAATTTTTGCTAATTTTTGAATTCGTAATACCAAAGATCAGAGTCTCAAGTGATAACTTCATTACAATTACTGATCTTGATAAAATATTACTAATTACATATACGAAATAAAGTTTAATTTTTCAATAAATGGAAAAAATTAAGTTAAAAAAATAGCATATTTATAAAATTAGTTTAAAATAATATTTTTAAGAGGTAGATTAACCAATCTAAGATTGATTTTTTATTGTAATTACTTTTGTAGGTTTATTATCTATTTAATCCAACAGTTTTTTTTAGCATTTTCTTCCGTCGAATTTCTACGGGTTTAATCTCATATTTGCCTTAATTAAAAATAATATTAAAATGTAGAAATACCGAGGCATAAATAGATTGAAAAGTTAGATATATATCTTTGATATCCCAACTGGGCGAAAAATGTCCGGGCCTGGATTCAAACCCCGGGATTCCTTGGCTGAAGTGGCCAATGTTCTACCAACTGAGCAAACCCGGACAAATCTGGCGGATCTAATTCACCCAGGTAATCTTATTGATCATAGCATCTGGTCTGGTATCTGAATCAGCTCAATAAATCACAGGTAATGGAACTCCAGTAAACGCTGGATGCGTAATCACACTAGATTAATTTTAACACAATTATTCATATTGGTATAGAAATTATATGGTTTCTTTACCAATTTGAATAATTATGTTAAAATTAATGTAGTGTGATATATTTTTGATACCAGAAAAATTAGTCTATTTATGTTTACATATTATTAAAGGCATATTCTGATAATATAATGAATAATCCTATAATCGTACTCAAGAAATCAAAGCATTTCCTTACACTGGTGGAAATTGAATTATGAAAACACGGTTTTTTAATCAAAACATTTATAATATTAACTAAAAATGAATGAATTTTCATACATTATACATGCTATGTACAACAAATAATTTAGAAAAATAAAATTTAATACAAATTAATAAACTAAAACATGACATCAAAAATTAGATTTTAGTAACATAAAAATATGGAAATTGATTTATGAAATGTCACATTTAATTGAAATTAATAATTAGTAAAGTCGCCTTTATTCATTAGATTTTCTTTTATTCTAGATGGCATTGATAAAACAACATTTCGGATGTATTTCTGATCAATTAGTTTCCAGTTTTGATAGATTGAAGCTTTCAAATCTACAAGTAATGTGCACTGCATCCCATTTGCATAAACCATTCGAACAAGCTGTGCCCAAACGTTTTCGATGGGATTCAGATCAGGACTAATAGGTGGATGATCTAAAAGAACAATGTTCTGTTCGTCAAACCAATCTTTCATTGTATTTGAAATGTGAATAGTTGCATTATCTTGCATGAAGATATAATCTAAACCATAATATTGCCATGCAAATGGAAGAAGTGAATTTTCTAAAACTAAACTATAATCAAAAGTGTTCTGGCGACCGTTTAAAAATACAATTTCACTTTTGCGATCATAAGCAATCGCTGCCCAAATCATCAAACTTCCACCACCAAAATTTCTGCTGAATGTAGATTTCGGTTCTTTTCGGAGATCTCTCCAATAATACATCAAACCATCTGGGCCATCCAAATTAAATCCTTTTTCGTCAGAGAAAATGACTTTCTTCCAATTGCCGCCCATTGCCATGTACTGGAAACGGATCTGCTTGTGACGCAGAAGTAACTTTAGACACGGCTTCATTTTCGACCATTTAAAGCTCCGTGAAGAATGTAAAATTTGCCTAACTCTTCTAGAAGTAACAGGCAGGGATAGATCTGCTCAAATCTGCTTTGAACTGTGACCAGCTTCCGATGAAAGTTGAAGAATCCCCTTTTCCTGTCTCTCGCTTATACGTGGATTACCTTTTTTGTTAAATTTTTTGCCATAATTTGCTGGATCTTTTCTATAGTTATATATCACACCAACAAATCTTTTAATCAATTTACTAATTTCCGGGACAGACTTTCCACATTTTAAATATGCACGATTTTACCTATTTCTTCCTCAGACAAAATCTTTCGTTTACCGATCGCGAAAATGGTAAATGAAACGTATTGCTTTCACTGTACAACGCTTTTTATGTCTTCTTTGCAGGTCACGTTACCTTGTTTTATGCAAATTTTTGTCACATTGCTTCGGAATAACCAATGAAATGTGATATTTCATAAATCAATTTCCATGTTCGCATATTACGAAAATTTAATTTTTTGACTTTTTGTTTATGTTTAATATTATGTGTGAAAATTTATTTTTGTAACAGATTTGTCATATGTACTATATATATCCCATGAAATTTCATTCATTTTTAATGAATATTATAGAAGTTTTTGCCAAAAAACCGTGTTTTCATAAATCAATTTCCACCAGTGTTAGAATGCTTTGCAAATAAAAATTTAAAAGCAAGTGTGAATTGAACATGGGGAACTAATAACGTGCAGCACAGCAGCGTGTAATCTCCAACTATGTCCACTTCGTCACAAAAAAGGAAGTGTGTGTGTGTCTGTTCCTCCGTTGTGTTTTGAAGAGACCACTGCACGCAGAGATACAAATTTTGGTGAGAAGGTACCTCTATGCATGTAGTTCCTCGAAGCCAGATTTTGGAATTATTGAATAGATTTTTTTAATGAGATTTTTAGTGTTTTTTCACGTTTTGCTGCGTTTTTTCCACATTTGTAACAATAATCCGGTTCCAATCTTTTAGCAATATTTAGTACCTTTAGTATGCAATCTTTAGTAGATTTTATCCTCTTTTCAATAAAGTTTAGCGAAATTTTCCCTTTTACACTAAGAAATTTTGCCAGAATGCTTGATTGGTTCGGTGGTTGCGCTTCCATTTTAGTCTCAGATACGTTCAGAATCGTCAGTTTTATTTCTCTTTTTAGCTTGGAGAAAGTTGATAATTCTTTACAGATGAAAAATCATGATTTAAAAAAACGCGATTTTTAGTGTTTTTTGACGTTTTGCTGCGATTTACCCACATTAGTAACCGGAATCCGGTTCCAATCATTTAGCATAATATACCTTTTTTTATCCTCTTTTCAATAAAGTTTATGCAAAATTCGTACAGCGATTTTTGATTGTTTGGGGAAAGTAATTTTGCCCAGAATGTTTGATTGGTTCGGTGATTGCTTCCATTTCAGCGCCAGATACGCTCAGAATCGTCATTTTTAACACTTTCCAACCTAGTTGAAAAGTGTTTATGACTTCGGTTTGTCTGGCCATCTGCCGTCTGGCCGTCTGTCCGTGTTCTAACTCCCGTAAATATGCTCGGATTGCTCTGCAATTTTTATATGTTATAGTCGTTATCTATAGCATGTTCCCTATTTCAACGGAAGTGTGTTGCACGTATAGTTTTTTTACAGGGACACTCAAAAGAATTCCGTTACATTGCGGTCTATGGGGAAAAATCATTTGCGGTTTATTTAAATAATGTTTCACTATTTTAAACGCATTGAAATTTATATATATCACTAAGGTGCATTAGAAGAGCCTTAATATGGAATAGGGTGTGCATAGCACTTATAGTTTTTTTATTGTTTGCATAGCACTTATAGTTACTTTACAGGGACAGTCAAACGAATTCCGTTACATTACGTCTATGGAGAAAAATCGTCTGCGGTTTATTTAAATAATGTTTCCCTATTTTAAACGCATTGAAATTTATATAAGGTACATTACAAGAGACTTACTACAGAATATTGTGTGTATAGCAGTCATCGTTCATTTACAGGGACACACAAAAGAATTCTCTACTGTATGTTAACAATAATTCCTGGAAGTGCGTTTTAAGTTACTGAATGCGATTTTAATTTTAGATCGCTTTTTGTATATTACGTGGTGTGTATAAATTCTGTAGATCCTATATAGGGAAGCACAAAAGTTCGCGAAACAATTCCGTATTATTTAACTCCAGACCGAGAATTTTAAACTGTGCTACGCGTTTCCTAACTGAACTAAAATTTAGCATCCTATGTAATATATATACAAATCTATAGATCCTATACATGGCTGAATAAAAGTATTCGGATTACTTAGATGTTATCTTTTAGCTTATTAAAGAGTATGATTCGTAAAATTATTTTGGAAGCGTTGGAAAGTGTTACATAATCTATGCTTGACGCATGATTTTTCTTTCTTGTTTTAAACTATTTTTGCTTGGAGAAAAGTTGATAATTCTTTACAGATAAAAAAACATAATTTTAAAAGAGAAGGGCGGATTATTTATTATCCCGATTTTTTTATTAGACTTTTTCTTTTAATTTCATTTTTTATGCGTTTTTTTAAACTTTTTTTCATGTTTAGCAGCGTTTTTTGTTTCAAATGACGTCACAAATCGCCCACTACAAGTCAAACACCATTGGAGAGCAGTTGTGATTGGTAGCTGATAGAATTGTAGGCACAGCTGGAAGTCAACAGGGCAGTTGTGATTGGCAAATGGGAAGGTCGTCAGCTGATTGCAATTCGAGCAACTAGTTGTGAATTTTTGCGATTTGTTTTATGCGATTTTTAGAGTTTTCTCATGTATACGTCATTAATATATTTGATTTCAGAAATTAACAACGGTAACTTACTGTTTTTGTATGTAAAAAAAAGTTATTTTGTTTCTGTTTAGAAAGTTAATGATATGTCCTAATTTTTTAACGTCGTTGGTTAAATTCTGTTGGTAGGGGGGGGGGGGGAGGTGACTGTTCGGCTGTAGTTTAAGTATCGCGTTCATGCTCTGATCGAAACTCTCTTTCTCCAACCTGCCTCCAAAATCAGAACTATTTAATTTTTAGTCCGATTCAAACGAAACCTTTCCTCAGGTCCCCAGATACTAGATAAACTTTGGTATCATTTTTTTTCAGCCCTTGGTTACCACTATTTCTGGAACATTAATGACCAGGGAGGGATATTTTCTTGGGTTCTATGGGCCCAATTTTAATGAGAATTAGTTCATTCAACTTAACACGAACTAATTAAGGTATAGATAGCTAATTAAGATACAGATTTAGCCTATACGATGTCATACGCAGCAGGGACACGTGCCGGAGTTTCGATTGCAAAGAGTTTTATTTAGAACTGAGTGCACCCCTAGAGGGCGGAAGTGAAACTAAACAATTTTGCATTTAAAATTTGTCCGATTCAGACAAAGAGCCCGATTTTAACGACAATTGATTCATTCAACTTAACATGAACTAATTAAGATATATATAACTAATTAAGATATATATAACTAATTAAGATATAGATTTGGCACCCCTGGCGGTGGAAAGCGGAACTAAAAGATTTTCTGCGCGTGCACAGAACGCCTTCTATACGTTGTCATAAGCAGTGGGGACACGTGCCGGAGTTTCGTTCGGAAAGAGGTTTGTTTAGAACAGAGGCATCCCCTGGAGGTGGACAATGTAACTAAAATATTTTGCATTTAATCTTGGTCCGATTCAAACGCAATATTTACTGACATTCTTCGGAGGTCTCCCAGGAACTAAATAAACTTCGATATCATTTTTTCAGCCCTTGGTTACCACCATTTTTGAATATTAATATCCAGGGGGTGATTTATTTTCTCGTGTTCTGTGGGTCTGATTTCAACGGGAATCGGTTCATTCAACTTAACATGAACTAATTAAGATATAGCTAATTAATTAAGACATAGATTCGGTACTCCTTGGCGGTGGAAAGTGGAACTGACAGTTTTTTCGCGCAGGCACGGTACGCCATCTACACGGTGCCGTAAGCAACAGGAACGAGTGCCAGAGTTTCGTTCACAAATAGGTTTATTTAAAACAGAATGCTCCACCTGGTGGTAGAAACTGGAAGTAAATGATTTTGTTGCCCGTGCCTAGCACGTTTGCTGCGCACGGTATCGTAGGCAGCGGGGACGCGTGTGGGATAATTTGTTTAGAACAAAATTCATCCCCTGGCGGTGGAACTAAAAGATTTTCCTGCGCGTGCGCCAAAAATGACTATTTTTATTGAAACCGCAAAAGAAAGTTACTGATTTGATAATCCCAGAAAACGAAAAAGTTTTATTTTCCCTCATCCTCGAGTATTAGGAAAATTATTGCATTATTTGAATCGAAACTCACAGTTTTCTTCTGATTCCGAAAACGCAAATTTTGTGAAAATCAGGTGGTAACTTAAAAAAAAAAAATTTTGATCTAAAACTGACCCGTTTTGAATCAAATGATCCAGACATTTGAGTGGGTGGTATTAAATTTACTTCCGCTTCGTGTAAATCTTTCTATTTAATTTCCGAAAGACAAAGAGCTACCAGAAGAAGGGTTTCGTGCAGCGATTTTTACAGTGATTTCGCGTTTCGTATTGTTTTTTGACGGGACCGGGCATTGCCGGGCGGATTTGCTAGTATATTTATAAATTATCAAATCATGTGTTTCTTTCCAGCGTACATATTCGCTATATATTTCGTCGTATGAAACGAAGTTTATCTACTTAAATAAGTTGATCATTTTACTAATACATTTTGCAGTCCCATGTTGTGATGAGAAGTCCTTAAATACGAAGTTTGTTTACGAAGATATCGCAAAGGTAAAGGAAGTGTTAACATGCTAACACATAACGTGATAACAGCATCGCGTACATCTTATACGTTATTTATAAATTATCGAATCATGTGTTTCTTTACAGCGGTCTTATTCGATGCTTGTTATAGATTTCGTCGTCTGTAATAAAATCTATACTTTTGCAAAATCGTGTCAGAATGTCTATACATTTTTTTAAATTCAAATTTCCGGTTTTTCTGATGTTGAAATACTATGGTGCGTACTATACACAAGTCATAATTTTTTCACCATAATTTAAAACAAGGGTGCGCATTATATATGAGCAAATACGATAAAAAGCCATAATACCAATGTCTTTTAAAAGACGAATTTTTAATAAATTTCATCAATAAATATATATATTTCAATTAATTTCTGACACCAGTATTTTTTTAAGGAATTTTCATTATATAATTTAATTTTTATGAAAGAGTTCTATTCAAGCAAATTTCAAATTCTACACATATCAAGAAAATCCTGCTTATAAAAAAAGCAGATGAATTTTGTAAAAATTAAACATTTACATCTACCAAAACCAGTATTAATTATCGTTGTCACTCAATGTTAAGTATGTCGCAGAAAAAAAGCACCGCTTGCCTGAAACAATTATTATTAGGAACTAATCCGTGGTTTACATAATAGCGTTCGTTAGATCATTATAGGTTTTGCTAGATTTTCCTTTCCCACATTCTTGAATGGATACAGTTTTGTTATAAATAGTATTATTTTAAAAAGGGGTTTTGAACCCTTTTGTATGAAAGTCTTTTGCCACCTACGGTTGCCAGATTGGTCTCTTTTTCTATTCAGAAATTTCGAATTCATACCAGAGCTTCCGAAACAAGGATTTTTACTGTAGATATTCACAAAATGTCTGTCATTAAATAAAGCAAAAATTACTTTTCCGAAAATCTTGTAGGAGTTCGAAATTTTTGAATTAAAAAAAAAAGACCAAGCTGGCAGCCCTGTTGCCACAGCAAATTCTGAAAGATAATCTTCTACTTATTTAATCGCAAAATTTCTGTCATCAGGGTGAACTGCAAATATTATATAGAAATGTAAATCCGGAAATGCTTTTAAAAATATAAACAAACACTGAAGCATCAGAAGTTTATGTCATTTAATATAGATTCATTTACTATGCTCGTATAAGATGTTTAATGAAAATCTTCCTTGTTCTCACCTTGAAATCAAGCTCATAGCTTATAACATGACTATTTTGAAGAAACAGATATTAAAATTTAACATTTCTTAGGTTGTAAATGGCAATTTTTGTAAATGGATTTTATTTATTAATTGTTTGTATTTAATTTGTATTAATTGTTATTAACGTTTGTTGTTACAAGAAATTTTGAATACGGTTTTGTTCAAAATAATACAAATGAATTATATTTTAATGTCAGTGAATACAAGAAAAATCTATTTTTTTAAAACTGTTTATTAGTCTTCCGTCGTGCTGTATGCAAGCGAGTATACTTTTGAAAAATCGGTGTTTTATTGCCCATGCGCAAGTTTTCAGGTAAAAAAAAAAAAAAAAAAAAAAAAAAAAATCCTGTCGCCTAAACCTAAACTATACAAAAACTGTTATACATATTGTACTTCGACGCACAGGAAGATTCATATTAAAATTTTTAATGTAAAATTAACTTTTTTAGTCACTAAAATAAGCGTAAAATGAGTCTGGTAAGTGGTTAAATATAGCTGACCTTAAAATTATTTTAGATGAAAAAAGAATATTTAATTAAAAAGGAATGAAATTTAACACATTGGTGACCGAGAACGATAATTCTCGTTTTTATTTATCCAAACATGATTGACGAAAGGCGTGGCTTCAACCTTAAAGAAGATGCATTTGTATCATTGTGTCCATATTTTTTTAGATTGTAAGACATGTTATATTAAAATCATACAGTGAAACATATGTAATGAGGCATAAATTTGAGATAGCTATCTAGGAAAACAATTTGCGAAAGATTTTCAGAAGAGGAAAGAACTTACAAACTTACCAGTTTTCAAAGTGTTAACATTTTCGTTGAACTGTTTGGGCGAACGTTAAAACGAAATTTGAAACGAATTATCGTGTGAATGATTAAATATTGATTTGCTTTATTTTTTAAATAATAGAATTTTGTGAAGAATGATCTTGCAAGGTTGGGAGTTACAAGTTTAAATTTTCTTGTGGGTGATGGGTTATTTATCATAAATATTACAATTTTTACTTATGTTTCCGTGGGTGTTTTTGTCATTTAATAAAATGCGACAAATGAGAATATTTAACCTAGAAACTAATGGAAACTTCCCATAGTGCAGGGTCGTGTAGTTCTACCTGAATATTTGAAATTGAGTATTCGCTTCATTTAATCGAGAAAAATATTAGAAATTCTGTGATTAATCACTGAGAGAATTTTAATATGAAGAAAATGTATTAAAGAAAATTCTAATAGTGGTGACATACTCCTTGGAATTTCTAAGGATTGTATGCACCTTGATAATGCCATCTACTGTTAAACTGTTTAAGGAATTCCAAATTTGAAATGAATTAATTTATTAGGTTGTTCGAAAAGTTCTTTCTATTCGGAAAAGTTGATTCGTACCAGAAAATTCTATCATTTAAGTATTAAACATTAATTCCGATGTGAAATAATTGATGGGCAGAATTTTCCGGTGCGAACTGGTTTTCCCAAACAGAAGGAACTTTCCGAAAAACCCAATAAATAGATTATTGCATTATGGTTATAATTACTTTCGTTTATGTTAATATTAATAATTTTGAATCAAAGAATTAGTCAAAATCATTATTGATTCTGATGCAAGGTTAGCAATTTTATATTGAATACTCTTGTAAGTAGAAATAACTATTTATTATAATTATTATAATTATAATTAGTTTTGTTTATGTTACTATTAGTACTGTGGAATAATTAATCAAAATCTTTACTGACAATTGATACTTTATTGTATAAAAAATGCTTAAAAATAGAACCTGCATGTTTGAATTTAATAATATTTTTAGTTATATAAATATTGGATTAAATGATATTGAAAATGAAAAAAATATGTAGTAAATGTTCTTATATGGTAGTTTTTTTTCAATTGAAAGATTTTGAAAGTAGTGGACTTATAATAATAATAAAAATTAATCTTATTGTTATTATTATAATAATTATTATCGACATTAATAATAATAATATTAGTGTTATTTTTTTATCATTATTAACATTTTATTAATGGATTGTTTATTATAATTATTACTGCTTTTGTTTAATTTATTACTTTCTTCTATCATTACAAGAAGAAAGTATTGGATTCATGAAAATTTTCGATTTCTGGTTTTCGACGGATTTGTACGTTTTAGAAGGTCCTAAACACGATTTGACTGTTTTTAGAAAATGTCTGTCTGTGACTCTGTCTGTCTGTCTGTCTGTATGTATGTGACAAAAATTTTGTGGGCGCTCTATCTCAAGAACTAATGCATGAAATTTAATAAAACTTTATATTCAGTTAGTCCTTGATATAAATTGGTGCTGATTAGTTTTTGGTGAAAATCGCCCAATAGTTGGCGCTGCTATGCGGCGTTTTTCGCGATTTCAACAATAGCTTTATCTCAAGAATTAATGCACTTACTTTCTTCAAACTTCAGATTCAGTTAGACCTCGGCATGAATAGACGCTGATAATGTTTTGGTGTAGATATCCCAACAGGTGGCACTGCTATACCACTTTTTTCATGATTTTTACGATAGCTATATCTCAAGAACGGAAATTCCTCAAACTTCAGATTCTGTGAGACGTTGGCATAAATAGATGCTGCTTTCGTTTGGGTGTAAATAGCCCGACAGGTGGCGCTGCTAGGCTACTTTTTAAATTATTATCACGATAACTATATCTCAACAACTAATGCACGGATTTTCATCAAACTTCAGATTCAGTTAGACGTCGACATAAGTTTTTGTTGATTAGGTTTTGGTCTAAATCTCCTAACATGTCGCGCTGCTGTGCTACATTTTGCAGGATTTACACGATTTTAGCAATAATCATATCTCAAGAACTAATGCACTGAATTTAATAAAACTTTAGATTCAGTTGGACCTTGATATAAACTTGTGCTGATTTTTTTTTAGTGTATGCGAAACCTGTGAGAGATAGAAGAAAGTATTGGGATTGGCACATCCGACTAGTTATTAATATCTTCATGTCTAATTACTAGTCAAAGCCTTTTCTGACGAAAGAACTAATGGTATTTTATCGTAGAAAAATGCAAAACAATAGAACATGCATAATTTAAATACAGGGTGATTATAGTTAAAGTCCCACTTTCAAAATGCTGTAAAAAAGGAACCACTGGTCAGAATGACTTCAAATTTAAACTGAAGATACTGGAAGAAGGGGGAAACGGTATGGCATAAGAGAGAAAAAGTTCCAAAGTGTATCAATAGAGGGCGCTATAAGCGGCATAACGAAAGTGGATTCGATTACAAGTGACATTTTTAATCGAAATACGACGGCTTTGGCATGAGTTGCACATTAAACCAACCGTACTGTTCAATGTGCATGAGTGTTACAGTTGCTTGACGGAAAAAATGACTTCCAAATCAGTCAACAGTTTTGGTACTGTTAGTGGGAAGCCCTTCCACCACAGCAAGGTCGTATCACATTGGATGGGAAAAACCTGTTTTCGATTGTGACCAAAAAACTTCGAAATAATTCTGAAAATAAAGTTTAAGTACAATTTGTTTTTATACTGTATGTTCATCGTAGTAAATTTTATAAAAAAATACATAGAATTTTCTATATTCTTCTTCTTTGACCTAATGAAAGGTTTTAGTAATTTTTTTAGCTACAATAAAAAAAAAAATATATTGAAAATTTATTCGTCAAGTGCAGTGGAACCTCGATAACTCGACTACCCCGAAAACTCGACATTTATTATTAACATGCTGGGTACAATGTTATCTTCCATAAAATAAACTCACTAACTCGACATATTCGCATAATATTCGTTTAAATAGACTGCAATTTGAACTATTCTACTACAATTTACTTTTTAAAATTTTCTCTACTATTGGTCAGCGCTTTCATATTAAAATTTTTTATTTGTTTCTATAGTCCAACTAAACTCCCTATTTAATTCAATCAGTTTCGTTGCATTAAAAAAATACCCAAATCTTAATATTGTTACTATAACTAGGATTGCATGTCTTAGGGAATTTGACTACAAGTTTAAGGTGACGATGCCATATTTAAATAAAGAATTTCTTCATTAAAAAAGGCAAATATTAAAAAAATTAAACGATCTACACATTGTTGATGTCACATTCCCCTTAATTGACACCTCTCTTCACAATATGAGAACGTCCTTAACATTATGAACTCGATCGACAGCAATATTCAATTTTCTTATGAAACAGAAAATAATGGTTTGACACCTCTCTTCACAATATTGATAACGTCCTTAACATTATGAATTCGATCGACGGCAATATTCAATTAACTTATGAAACAGAAAATAATGGTTTGACATTTCTCTTCACAATATTGATAACGTCCTTAAAATTATGAACTCGAATGACAGCAATATTCAATTAACTTATGAAACAGAAAATAACGGTTTGACACCTCTCTTCACAATACTGATAACGTTTTAACAGTATGAATTCGATAGACGGCAATATTCATTTAACTTATGAAACGGAAAATACTGGTTTGACACCTTTCTTCACAATATTGATAACGTTGTTAACATTATGAACTCGATCGATGGCAATATTCAATTTACTTATGAAACAGAAAATAATGGTTCAATCTCTTTTCTGGATACTCTTGTCACTCGTACTTAATACGGCTTCTCTATAGCCGTCTATTGCAAACGTTTCGCTGGGCCATCACCTCATGCACGTTCTTGTCAACCTCCAAGCCAAAAAATGGCCGCTTTTTATACCATTATAAATCGTGCCACATATGTTTGCTCTGTTTCCCACTCACTTAATTCTGAAATTCAATATTTTAAAGCCATTGCTATTGATAGAGATTAGAACCTTTCCATTATTGATACTGCTTTTTTTAAACTACAGCATCACCGTTCCTCAAATTTGCTCCAGTCTTCTTCTCTTTTCAATATTAGCATTATTTTATTTTACTTTACAAAATCCAGCTTTCTCATTGCTGAAATTATCAGACCATATGATTTCAAAATAATTTTCATCCCTGTGCCAATAAACACACTCTATCCAAACTGGAAGACCGTATTGAGTTATCTAATTCATAGGGTATCTATAGAATTAATTCTCAGCGCGGTCTTTCCTATATTAAAAAAAACCAAACGTGGTTTAAAATTTCGATATAAAGAACACAAGTAATATATTCAAAACAGGGGTCGGAAAAACTCCTTTTTAATTGTAGCGAACTACAACTGCAACTATTTTATAGAAAGTATAGTTAACTACAACTTCAACTACTTGTTTTACAAATTAGCGACTACAAACTACTTTTCAAAAGCAGTCACTACTTTGCTACTTTCAGACTTTGTCAAAGGGTTCAATTTACACTGGAAATTGAAGACACGGATTAAATAATAATGCGACCCCTCGTTATATCGCATCTGCTGGGATGCAATGATATAAATGCGACAGAACGGAGGGCATTAAAAAAAATTAAGAAAGAAAATGTTTACAAAAACATACAAGAAAATATTTTGTGTTCGTCTGCAAAATGGTTTGTTTATACATACATTACAAATTGCGTAGCAAAATTAAGAGAGATGTTATAATCTATAAAATTACAGAAAAACAACTCTAAATGCAAACAAGAAATAAATCTGTAAAATCTGTTCCTTCCTGATGCCTTCATAGGGATTCTTGTCGTGGTTTTTCGCTATATTATTTTTCTGTAAATTTTTTATATGCCGTATATACTCGCGTATAAGTCGACCCCCAAATTCTAGATGAAAATACAGTGAAACCTCCCTGAAAGACCACCTCTCATAAAGACCGTTTATTTATGGTCTATAATTTTTGGCTATAAGCTCAATGTTAATTTTCCTCCGTTAAAGGACCACTATTTCCGGTCTACCTCCCTGAAAGACCACTTTTCAATTTGCAGTCGAAGAGTAAGATTACTTTCCTTTGCATGAAGAAATCTGGAAATTCCACCTCTCTCCAGAAAATACGCTCAGATAAGTCTACTTCCTTAGACCGGGCGAATCTAAGTCATCTCTCCTCACCCCCCCCCCCCCCCCCAGTTTAGGAAAAAAACTGGTTCTCGTGGATTATCGTCTTTAATGTCACTATGGTTACGGAGGAATAATTGGTGTTGGTGGGAGAAGGGCTATTGTCCACCTGTAAAGTGCAGGAGTCTATTTCAAGAGGGAGACTGGTAGTGGTCCAGATTCCAGTTTATCTCAATTCTGTTGCTTTTCTAGGAAAGATTTCCACTTGTTGTTACCACCTCAGTTTTGTTTAACAGTGGAAGTTATAACACAGTGCCTATTCGCATCAAAGTGCATAATTGTGTTTTTTCTTGCTGTGTGCTTAGTATACCAATTTAGATGATGCTTAAGATAATTGTGTTAACTTTGGAAGACAAAGTGAAAGGTTTAAGAACACATGAGAAGGAAAGGAAATTGGCGAGGAGGGGGAAATAGGCGGCAAAGTTTAATTCCTTAATTTAAGTTTAATTTAATTGTTTGATTTAATTTAAACAGTTTCATTATCTATTTCATGTCAAGAAACACTTGTTGAAATCAATAGGTTGATAGAAAGTTCGATATCTGTCAGAGATGCTGCTAACATAAATAATATGTTTAAACTGATCAAAGAATGTTTAAAAATAAAATTGTCAATGAGAAGTTGTTAAAATCAAAGCAAATTACAATTAATTCCTTCTTTAAACCTGTGTAGACATGAAATATATTAAACAAATTGAATAATAATTTCTTTGTAGTACGTATTTCGAGAAACTTTGCTTTACCCATCACCTCTATTCAGAGACCACCTCTCTGAAAGACCGATTTTGTATGGTCTAATGGGTGGTCTCCTTAGAGAGGTTTCACTGTAGGTGTAATACCGGTATTTTTCAATAGTTTTCTTCGGCTTAAATAATTTAGAATTAAATGAGATTAAATAAGGCGTAGAAAATCATTTTGAATTACTGGTATTAAATCTGTTTTCATTTCGAATTTGGGTGTCGGCTTATACACGAGTATACACGGTTCATTTAGGAATTTCTTTTTTATTCAGAAATTCCAAATACATGCCGGAAATTCCGAAAGAATAATATTTTTGTAATCAAGAAACACCAGTCATTAAATAAAGCAAAATTACTATTCAGAATTTCTGGTATCAATTCGGAATTTCTGATTAAAAAAGAAATTCATGAAATGCGTGCATATATGCGCTAATGATTCAAATACATTAATTGTGCAGACTTATTTATTATTACTATTACGCAGGCTTACTTCTTATGAAAACGCTGTGTCCCAGTAGGCCGATGATCACCACTAAATTTTGATAGTATTCTTCGTCTTCTTAAATCTCAGAAATTCTTCCATTAAATAAGGCCAAGAAAATCATTAATATTTAGAGATGACAATCGGCCCACGGTGGGGCAGCGCTTTTCTCTCTGTATGTACACATATTTTATTATTTTAAAATCACAGTACATAAACGATCCTAAAATAAATTTTTAACTATGAAATTATATAAGAATTCGCTAACTTCACATCCGTTTAAGTCAATATCATTTTTTTTTATGCTCATGAGGTGTCGCGTTATCAAGGTCCTACTGTATATATACATTTAAAAATAATTAAATTATTTTGTAGAAGTTTTATAGAAAAACACATAAACATAAAACGCAAAAATGATTAATCTTTAAACTATTCCCCCAAAAAACTATAACCCACGCAATAGCTAAATGCTATAGCATATATTTATTGAAAACATTGCTATTTATTAAAAATATTCATATTTATTAAAGACATTCGTATTTGATTCAAAAACTGAAGGGTTACTTAAAGCTAAACGAGAAATATATATGCTGTATATATATGCTATCCTCTTTGTCTTTCTGTTCTGGTGCTCCGCCATTAATCACGTGTTTACTTTTGACAGCACTGTCGCTACCTCATGAATTTTATCGGGTTTTTTATTCATAAGTGCCGTTAGAGAGGGAATTTTGACTCTTAATCTTCCGAACTTCCCTTTGCCCATTTTCTTTATCGCGTTCTTGTGACGCTTTTCTTTTAGGTAATGCTGTCTGACCTTTTTGAGGAACTATTCTTAGATTTTAGGTTTCAGTTTTGATTCAGAAATAATACAATTCCTCGATATATAAGAAGCTGTTATAGATGTCTTAAATAGCTATTTTTTTCTTTGTTTAAAAAAGGGGTCATTCTTTAGTAACATGAAAATTGAGATCCCAAAAAATTTTTGACTCTGTTATGTTTGCGATTTTCTTATTTTTTCATTTTTGTAAAACGGAAAAACGTTTTAGGCACGCTAAAAATTGGACAATCAACTCAATTTCGGGATAAAAAAATGCCCCCAAATTGCAAAATTCTCACTGCTATGGCTATCTCAAAGTCCGAAAACCCAATTTTGGCGTATGATTATATCTTACTGTCTATTATCAACCACCAATACTGACATCATTTGTTTCACACCTATAGTAAGTCTTTGTACTAACATTATTATGTTTCAGAAAGATCAACGGGTCTAAATCCTATAATATGCGTGTCTTACACTTTCATTCTCAACCTCCCCAACTTACACTATAGTGCATTTTACAGCGCACTCAATGATATGTGTTTCTACTGCTTATCCCCCCCCCCCACAAGATATCCCACGCATGACAATAGCTCAAATTTTTTTCTTTAGTTGTTTTTTAAAAAACGTTTCTTCAAAATGGAGGGTTTTTTTAGATCTCACTTCCATGTCTTCTTCTTACGCATTACGTTACTATCATTCCAAATAAAGATAGATTACTACTCAAAATATCTGGAAGATGTTTTTAATACAAAAAAGTGCTAATTTAGTTGTTAAAAAAACTGTTAATGCCTAACGGTTGATTGTGTATTGTCCAGGATAGCTTAGTCACTAGAAAGTTCGCATATTAAGCCAGAGGTCCTGGGTTCAACTCCTAACCTGGACACTTTTTCCCTCAGTTGAAATATTTCTACTCGTGTGACTTACATAATGTTAATTAAGGTACAAACTCATTACTGTATTTCACTTTTAAATTTTACAGAAGAAGATTCTAAAACGATTCGAGAAAGAAAACGACAGCGAAAACATGCCGAAGTTGGACGAAAACAAGGAAAAAAATGGCCAAGATGAAGAGGAAAAAGCTTTTGCTGTGATATTCTCACTGAGAAATCAAGTCTGCGGTCTCATCAGAGCACTCCGTGTGTTTCAGGTATATTCATGTAAAAAGATTTTATTAACTAATGTACTTTCACACCCAGGGACAGATAAGGAGTCATCCATAACTTGCTGCACGCAAATTTTATTGTTTTGTAGGGTTTCGTTCATCTCACAAAACCCTATTCGTCCCGCTACGGTGTCTGTCTGTTACAGAGCCGGTTCTCAGAAACTATATAACTTACAGACATGAAATTTTGTGTATTTGTAGCTGAATAACTACTATGAAGCTCAAAATCATAAAATTTTGAAAAAATCGTATTATTTTAATATAGAGATGTAAAAAACCAAAAATCTAACAACCTTTTCCTATTAAATTTAAACATTTTTCGTTATAGCAGTTGCCAACAATTAAAAATCCACAATAAAATTCTTTGTACAATAATTCATTTTCTATTGAAAGATTTCCACGTGAAAAATGAAAATGAAATAAAAAGTTTCACCAATTGAAAAAAGATTAATAGGACGTCCTATTGGTAATAAAACGGAAATTTTCAAACATTTCTCAATAATACAAAGAATATGAGTATGTGTAAGTACAGAAAGCAGGTTAATATGATGTCATTAGAGAATTAAAAAGAAAATTAATCTGACGTCATATCGGAAGTTTAACGGACTTTTAAAAATGTTTGAGAATAATACAAAGAGAGTATCAATATGAGTAATAGAGAAAGCCAGTAGATATGACGTCAGCAAGTGATTATAACGTCATATGAGTTTGAGGAACGTATTGAATCATGATAAAAACCCGATTATGGGAATATTGGCATATTTTAACAATTTGAATGTCTCTATACAACATATTTAATTTTGAAATTGATTTTTTTTTTTAATATCGCATTTAGTCCATATGACAGAGTATAATCGTGGGCTTAGCCCGCTATCGGACAGGTTCAAATTTTCGAAAAAACGAGAAAAATAGACCGGTAAGTTTTTACTTTATAAAAAACATGACCTTTTTTTTTTGATTTATTAAGAAAAGTATAAAGTGTTTTGAAAGAAATATTAAACGAAACCCTTTTGTGCGATCTTCGATCACACTTATCCACTTTTTTTTTTTATCCCTCCCTCATACATTTCCCTCTGTTGTGACGCGACATTTTTTGCAACTATTAATTTAGAGGTAACATATAACATAAAGCAAAACAAAGTAACGTGACTAACACTGATGTCATATTGACGGTGGCAACGACCTAACCAAAATTTTGATTTTATTGCACTTATTTAGCTTTTAAGCATCGCACAATTTTAATTTTTACATCGTGAAAAAAAAAATACATTCGTTAAAGTGCAATTTATTTGAATGTTCCATCTCAATTTACTAATTTTTTATGGTTATTAAAATAATTTTCAAGCATGATTGTTTTAAAAATCTGCCAGCAACCGAATTATGGAAAATTAACACTTTTACAATTAAAA
This sequence comes from Maratus michaelseni, assembly GCA_963931845.1. Taxonomy (NCBI): domain Eukaryota; kingdom Metazoa; phylum Arthropoda; class Arachnida; order Araneae; family Salticidae; genus Maratus; species Maratus michaelseni. The sequence goes on along the minus strand of OZ007594.1, from coordinate 50,451,664 downwards.
CATTTAATTAATTTAGCATTTGTTTCTTTCCATATAATATTCGATAACTAAATTTCCAAATGAAATTTAAACTGTAGAAATAAATAACTAAAATAGGAAATTAACAGATGTATAAAAATACGCGATTAAACATTGAATTAATAAAAATCACAAAGGTATCTTCAAATAGTAAAATGTTTCGCGATTGTCCGCTGACATGCGGCTATTATGTTTTTTCGTGTACTTATTGATCAATCTAAAAAAAAAAAATACTAAACGTAAAAAATGTATTATAGTTTTTAATAAAAAAATCTACCATTAAAAAATCTTTTACTTAAAATCTATCGTCTGTTCCCCGAGACGTATATCGGACAGCTGTAATCCGGATTGGATTGCCTGGTTGTATTTAAAAAAAGTTATATACTATAGTTACCTACTGTTATGAATGCAATAAAACCGTTAAGATCTTCTCTGATTTGCTTCAAACTGTTGCAATTAAAAGGAAAAGAGAAAATATATCTAGTACTATTAGAATTTTTTTTAATGAAATTTATTATGTCGTTTTCAAATAATGTCCACATAGTTGTTTTCCATGAGATGTCGCAGCGCGTGTTCCCTTCGCGTTTAACCTTTTGTAGATTTCTGGCCCAATCTTGAAGTGTAATGCAATTGGTAGCTGACCTCTATAAGGTATGAACACCGGTCCCATTTACAAAATTTTACTATTTTCTAACGCCGTCTTATTTAAACACAGAATGTCTGCCCATAAGTAAGCAAGGGTGCATAAACTAATTATAATTTGGAAAGAATCTAGCACTTATTGAATTAACCCTTAATTGCATAGTGATGTAAATTTCCATCACTGTTTATTTAACTTTTAATAAATAAATCAACTTCTTTGCCACCACTATATTTATATAGAAATATTAATCTAGTAAATTTCCCGTGAACTATGTTGCTGAACAAAGTTAAAAATCTATCTTAAAATTTCTGGTGTCTAATATTTAATATATGTATAAAAAACATAATTGTAAAAGAAAAACTCATGCAAAGAAGGGTTAAACTTTACTAATTATATATTTAAATTTCCAATTAAATTTTCAGTAGGACTGAAACTACGCCTTAAATCTTTAAATAGCACTATGTGAATTTTCTTTTCACTTTGCTTAACAGCGTACAACCAACTTGAGTGAAAAATATGTCCAGACCGGGGATCGAACCCAGATACCTTGGTATAGCATTGGTGTATACATACCAGAAATTTCGAATCATAATTTTTGTTTTGACGATTACATAAAGTAAATATTCTTTTTTCGGAACTCCTGGTATACATTCGAAATCTCTGAATAAAAAGGGAACCCTTTTTTAAACAAACAAATTGTTTATAATATACTATTAGATGTCACGTACTCGAAAATTTTCTGGTGGTAGAATCATTTGACGGTTGTACTGTCCTAAATTTTACAAGTACATAAATCGTTGAATAAAAGTAGTTTTATGCACACTAGTGCTATTATGTTTCAAATATTGTTAAAGAAATGTGCATTGTTAATTATGAAAATGGTATACTTTTCTTGACGGGTGGTAATGAACACAGGAACTTAGGGAAAATAAGTGCTAATAGGACTTAAGACTTCTCCATTAAAATATAGACAATTTTCTTATATTACACGTGTTGTTCCCAAGAATATTTTTTCTGTCTTCAGACTCCAACAGGTTTGTTTTTTGAACACCAAAATAAATTTCCTAAATGAATTTTTCGTAGAAGGTTTTTACAACACTTGCAATAGAAATAAACTTCGGAGTAGGTTTCCTCAAAATTAGCAAGAGAAATATAAAAAGAAGATTATTGTTAGAAAAACTGGTATTCTAAAAGCGGATCGAGTGGAAGCCCTGTGCCTTCAATACTTGATAATTCATCTATGAAAAACAATTTTGTACATAAAAGAGTACTGTAGATATTGATTACATTTCTAACAAATTAATTTGCAGATTACGAGCCTCAATATTATCCTTTCAAGTTTCATTTTTATTTAAAACTCATGTTATCCAAACTACCATTTCCTTTATTTCAGATTAGTATTATTCCAAACAAATTCACTATTATGAATTGTAACGGGAAATAAGTTTATATGCAAAAATACACCAAAACCACTGTTTGTGATTTTTTAAAAAAATTATATCAAATACGTTTTATTTCAGGAGACATTTTCTCCCTTCTCATAATTCTACAGAATTCAGTAAATTAAATCTTCTGTCGAAAATAATTAAAATATTGATTTGTGATAAAACCTTAATAATTAGTTTTAATGATTACTTAATCTCATACATGTTTCATTAATTTTGATAATCTCAATTTCCTTTTTTGATTTGAAAAAGACAATTTGAGTCCTCCATTAAATTGCTACGCCACTGAATTAACCTATTCACTATTAACCTATTCACTAATTTGCTTAGAGACAAAGTACTTTGTCTGTCGCTACGGATTTTTCTGTCCTCGTCAGAAAAACACAGTCTACTGTTGGACGCCTGCCAAAACCCGGTTGCTAGTTTTGAGAAATGTATAATGATGGTGGCAATGACTGGTGGTATTTCTTTCTTTTTTATCGCGCTGATACTATTTCTAAATATCGCATAATTTCAATTTATTAATCATCGAATTGGAAAAATAGCATGTCGCATGACATTTATTTAAAGATTTCATCTCAATTTAGTGGCCCTTTATGACTTTTTAAATAATCTTCAAGCATGATTTAGAACTATTTTATCTCAACAAGGAGAATTTGTTAGCTGTAAAGCAGCTACTAGCAAACTTCCCCCAATTTCCAATTGATTGCGCATAGGAAGAGACAATTAAAAGAAAATGACGATTAATCATAAGATAATATTAAATATAAGATACTGCACTTTGGCACTAGACTAAAATTTGTCAGCGAGAAAACATATTTTCATTTTATGTTGAACATCAAATTAATATCAATTACTTTGCATCAGAATAGGCTCGGAATTGTATTTATTTTATTATTATATATTTTTAAGATGTATTGTGTATGCCACTTCGTAGCAGGGAAAGGAGCTCTGATCGTGGAAAATGTGACAGTTATCCCAATTATGGAAAGTGCACGGAAAAAACATACAAAGAAATTATAAATTGAAAACATTAGAAATCTGCAGATGAGGCAGATTTTATATTATTATATATCACTGTAATGTATTTTTATTTATTTATTTATTTATATCTTATATTTTGTAGGAGAATAATGTAGACGTCGCTCATATAGAATCTCGAAAGTCCCGAAAACGTCCTTCCCAGTACGAGATATTTGTGAATGTTAATTGTGAAGAAACTCAGATGAAAGATCTCTTGCATAATCTGGAACACGAAGTGGAATGTGTATCCCTGGAAGAGTTCGAGAAAGGGGAAGTGGAAATAGTGGAATTACCTCCGCAAACACCGACTAGCCCTCAAACACCAACCAGTTTTGAACTTCGTGAGTACAAGTCATTTTGATTTGACATTTGTTTGACATTTAGCTAACCGGTGATGAGTATGCTCGTCATTAAGCGTGTTATTTAATTTAAAACAACTACTAGAATTTTTGAATAGTATTAATTTTTACTGTATTGAAACAAAAAATATTATTAACCTTTAATTGCATGATTTTTTCTTTTACAATTGTGTTTTTTTATACATATAATAAATATTAGACACCAGAAATTTTAAGATAGATTTTTAAATTTGTTCAGCAACATAGTTCATGGGAAATTTACTGGATTAATATTTCTATATAAATATAGTGGTGGCGAAGAAGTTGATTTATTTAATAAAAGTGATGGAAATTTACATCACCATGCAATTAAGGGTTAAATAAACTGAAAATTACCTTTAGAAAAGTCTAGTAGATACTTTGAATTTTTTTTTTAAAGTGCTAAATTGGCAACATTGCCGGTCAGTAATGCGTTAACTCTTGATATTCATGTTGTTACTACGTATTACGTTTTCAAATATTCTTATACAAGGTGTCTTGCAACAAAATAGAGGAATAATGTAGTAAGTTTGCGAGTAATAGGCAAGGTAATCTAAAATAGGCTATCTGCTTTTACAAATGAAAATTAAGCTTACATATATCACACTCATAAGCAACTAATGTCATAGGTCTCAACCAATAATCTGCCATTTTAGTTGCTTATGATTCTGATAGATAAGCTTGATTTTAATTTGTCAAAAAAAGTGGACCGTTATAGGTACGTGTCCCATTAGTGGTACAATTATCTTAATAGTATATAGCAAGATTATTCTAATCTGCCGTAGAAGCTAGGGGTCTAAAATAGGAATACGATACGAAATCTTGGAACTAGTGTCTGGAGATTTCACGAAAAAGAAAGACGTTGCTTATACAGAATTTCGAAAGTCTGGAAAATGTTCTTTTGAATACGAAATATATGGGAATGTGAATTGTGAAGAATCTCACATGAAAAAATTCTTGCCTACACTCAAATTGGAATGTGTCTCCTTGGAAGAATTCGAGAAAGGGGAAGTGGAAATAATGAATTTTTCCCCCACAAAATCCCAGTTCACAAACACCAACCACATTTGGATTTCGTCAGTACAATTAATTTTGCTTCGTCATCTTTGCATAAAATACAGCGAAGAAAATAAGTGAGCTCATGGGAAATTGGTATCATGGGATCTCAGGAGCCTCTCCATTCAAATAAAAACTAGTCGGCTGTGCCAACCCCAAATCTTTCATTTATCTCATACAAGTTTATACTTCAATCAGCGTAATTCATTTAATTGTGCATTTTGTACTAAAAAAATGGAGCATAGCAGCGCCCACGAAAACCTAATCATCAGCAAATTATGTCAAGCCATGTCATGCACTAACTCATGCCAACTCATATCTAGCAGAATATGAAGTTTGATGAAATTCCGCGCATTAATTCTTGAGATATGACTATCGCTAAAATCGTGTAAATCCTAAAAAATGCAGCGTAGCAGCGTTACCTGTTGGGTTATTTGTACCAAGATCTAATCAGCAACAATTTATGTCAACGTCTAACAGAATCAAAAGTCTTATAAAAATCCGTGCATTAATTCTTGAGATAGAGCTATTGCAGAAATCGTGAAAAATGCAGCATAGTAGCACCACTTGTTGAGCAATTTACACCAAACACGAAACAGCAGCAATTTATATCAAGGTCTAACTGAATATAAAGTTTTATTAAATTTCGTACATTAGTTCTTGAGAGATGACTATCGCTAAAATCGTGTAAATCCTAAAAAATGCAGCGTAGCAACGCCACCTGTCGGGAATTTTACATTCAAACTTACTCAGCAACAACTGATGTCAACGTCTAACCGAATCTGCACTTTGATGAGGATCCGTGCGTTAGTACTTGAGATAAAGCTATTGCGGAAATCGTGAAAAATGCAGCATAGCAGCGCCACCTTTTGAGCAATTTACACCAAAAACTAATCATCAGCGAATTATATCAAGGTCTAACTGAATCTAAAGTTTTATTAACCTCCATGCATTAGATCTTGAGATAGAGTGCCCACAAAATGTGTGTCTCATACACATACACACAAACAGATAGATAGACAGCCTCACAGGCAGGCATGTTCTAAAAACAGTCACAGTTATAGATCATAGTTAGTCCTGTAACCGAATTTCTTTATGCGTCTCTGTAAAGAACCTATGCACTTCATAATCTATAGAAAACATGTTATAGTGCATACCAGTGACTTTTTTAACATTTTCTAACGTAGATGAAAATTGTTTATGACTTTGATTTGTCTCGCCGTCTGTCTGTATGTCCGTCCGTCTGTCTGTCTTTCTGTCTGGCCGTGCTCTAACTCGCATTAATATAGTTGGATTGCCATGTAATTGATATATGTTATTGAAGTTTACTACGGAATGTTTGATATTGAAGTGAAGTGTTATCATTTATAGTTCATTTACAGGGACATACAAAATAATTCCATTACATTATGGTCTATGGAGAAAAATCGTTTGTAATATATTTTAATAAATTTACTCTATTTCAATTATAATGAAATTGATATACATCACTGAAATGCACTACAAGATGTTTACTGCGGAATATGGTGTACATAGTATTTATGGTTCATTTACACCTACACACAAAATAATTCGGTTACAGTACTTTCTATGAGAGATAATTGTTGGAAGTACGCTTTCACTTGTGGTATGTGGTTTGAAATTTAACTACTTTTTTGCATATTACTTGGCGTGTATAAATCCTATAGATCATTTACAGGAACATACAAATGAATTCTGTTACAGTACTGTATATGAGAGATAATTGCTGGAATTATGTTTTCATTTGTAGTACACGATTTTCAATTTAATTAACTTTTCCCATATTACTTGGTGTATATAAATTCTATATATCGTATACAAGGCTACACAAAAAATTCTATTTCAGTACTGCCTATGACCGAAAACTACTGGAAGTTAATTTTAGTTGTGGTTTCTGTTTTTTAAATTTAATGAATATTTTGCACATTACTTGATTTGTATAAATTCTATAGATGGTATATTGGACTGCACAAAAGAATTCGGGTACATTTATGTTTATTGTCAGAAATTGCTAAAGTGAAATTTTCAACAGTGTTATGCGTTTCTTAACTGAACTAAATGTTAGCATATTATATATGCAAATGATACGCAGTTCTTCACAATCTGTATTTCCATTGCTATAGTTACTGTCGTGTGTTGAAAGGTAGAAAATCAACGTTAAAAAGGCACAAATAATACCCAAAAAGCAGAAAACAGCTGTTTCGAATCCACAAGCGAGATTCTTCTGCACTGCAACAAAGAGCAAAGCACAACGTGCTAGAAAAAGCAAGACTGGGCAAAACGACAGAGACGCGGTAGAACGAAAGAAACAAAAGGGAAATTAAATTAATACTTTCCAAATACTTGGAGAATCAGGAGTACTAGATAAGTCATTGACTAAGAATGAAAATTCTTAATGATGTGGTCAGCTTCCCAAAAATCAAGATGAAGGTTAGAAGAACATTTGTAGTTTAGATTTCAGTTAGAGTTCTTCTCTCTTATGGAACCCGAAGTTTTTAAAATACAGCTACTACTAGACAGGGTGTAGAAGTCGTGTAAATTAGGAAGCCCATGAAATGTTTAAAATTATACTGTTGTACATATAAGACACATTAGCTGAAATAATTGTTTTGTGTTCATTTTGATTGAAGCAAAAATATATAAACCAGAAGATTCGCAAGACTTCTTTGTATATTTAAATAGACTCCCTATTATCCGATGCTGGATTATACTCAACATTCGGTTTACAGCGCCCCACCCCTCGTTACACATTTCATTACAAAGTTGTTTGTTTCTATATTCCGAAATTCCGGACGAAAATTTATTATTTCTTAGCTTTTAAGCAATTATAAAAAATATTATGCACTCTGAATTGCATTAAATGTAAAATTATCTTAAATTATTTAAATACATCGTAATTTTTATTAAATAATAAAAGATTTTTGTCAAAATAATCATTTAAAATAGATCAGAAATCTCTGAAGGAATTCTCGCCAACAAATACTCCTGCATATTCTAATTCCGTTTGTCTGCAAAAATGATTTGAAAATCAGTAACAAGCAAATGAGAAAATCAGTAAAACAAACCACAAGCAAATCAGTAACAAGCTAGAGTGCCTCTATATAAGAGTGGCGACATACGGCACATAACGTTTGATTGGTTGAGACGATTTTCGAAAACAAAAACAAATCGGCAAGGATATTGAAGAACCTGCCATTATCGTCAAGCTAATATTTTTTAATTCAGGGCTCCCACTCGGTCCGTTTTTTGAACACCACTATTTTTTTAAAAACAATCTTCTTTATAATTTTTGCAGAAATTAACATCGAGGTCCGGTTTAGTTGAAATTGTTGCAAATACATACCACAATTTTCTTTTAAAAAAAATACTGGTTTCCAAAAAACGGACCAGTGGGAGCCCTGTTTAATTTGTATCACTGGTCTAATCGAACTCATCCAGTAGAGTATTATGAGTTTCTGGAATGTGATTTCACGCTAGTATGGATAAAGACGTTTTTCTGAGCACAATCTGAGCATGCTGCCTGTTCGTATATCGCCACTCTCATACAGAGACATACTAGTAACGCAACAACTTTTATAATGGAATCCGAATTCTTTCTGCAAGAAAATCACAACTAAAGAGCAAACAAAATGTATTAATAATTTTTTTTTGAAATGGTCTTATTTTTACGTATAGCAAAAAAAAAAAAAAAAAAAAAAAAAAAAAAGGATTCTTAGTTACAGAATTGTCTCCAGAAATTTGCTTTATTTTATGATTGCATACATTTATTTTACTATATCATTATAGCTCGTAACTTGTTTTATAGTAATTTCAATTATAATTTAACTTTCTTAACAATTAAAAAAATGTAATGTCCTTCCGATTATTCGACGATTTCGATTTTCTGACATACCGCTGGTCTGGTGAGTGTTGTATAATAGAATCTACTACATTATATGATCAAAACACAATAAAGTACGTTTGTTATAGCACAAAAGCTTTTTCGGACAACTTCCTGTAATCCAGTAATTCCTGTAATCAAGCATACCGAATAGGCGGATAGGTGAAAATATGCTACATTTGCCGCAATTGCTTTTTTCTCCATGATTTAGGTACTTTTTCGAAGTATAATGGCATGACACTGTATTTCACGTATACTGTTATTTGAATTCGATAAGTATTGTTATCTATTTTTGTAAACTTCAATATAATTTTTGCTTATTGATTCAATGCAATATAAATTCTGTTCTAATCTAACAGTTTTCTTTGTCTGTTTTTTGTTATTTCAGCTTTTGACGGAATGCCCTCGTTTCCTCGAAAGATGTCAGATCTCGATAAATCTGCGAAAAGGGTGCTGATGTATGGAGCCGAGCTTGATGCAGATCATCCTGTAAGAACATATATTTCAATTGCTTTAAGTACATTGATTGCTGAATGTAAAGGTGCCATAATGCGACACTGAATTTTATAATTCAACAATTCATTAGCTATTATGAAAGATAAAATATGAGTATAAGACATAAGTAAATTTTGTATACAGTTATTTTGGAAAAGTAGCTCTAATAGTAGCCAATAAATGGCACTGAGATGAGGAACCTATAAAAATTCTCAACCTGTCTTTGAATTTTTAATACTCATCTTTTCATTTCGTATTTGAACCGCTAAACAATAGGAATAATGAAAAGTGAGTGGATGACTTAGATATAGTGCTACACATCAGTTTCCGAATCATTACAGTTTGAAGAACCCCAGTGCTAAAATTTTAAGTATTCTTTAAATTACTATTTGTAACATTTACTATCTACTGTACGAACAAATCACTTCTTTTGTCTTTATATCTTTTACAACGTTTTTCCTCTTTTTATTTATTATAATGTATATATTTTTTGCAGATGTTTTCCATCTCTATATTTATTATAATTATTATACAAAGATCAATTTTCTACACAATCGCAGCATATTTTAAAACGAGCAAATAATGAAGTTTACTTGATTCGGTATAATTATGCTTTTTTCCCAAACGTTTTTGCTTATTTCTCATGATGTCATGCCCGGTTATTTTTACACCATTCAAACCTTTTTTAAGCAAAAGAAGCTACGCGCTTTTCAAGTTAAATTTACATGGCCTTTTCACATATAAATTTCTTTATTTTTTTCAGCAACCGAGTCTTTGTAAATAAATAAAACAAAAACTATAAATATTTTTAAAACAAAGACTGTTATTCAATGTAAATTGTTGTATCATCGTGATAATTTGAAAAGAAAATTTGGTAGTATCTTCTCCATACCGTGGTATGGCAGAAAAAGTAGTGTTCCAAAATTTTTCTACCCTCTCTAGTACTATTTTAAATAAATAAATCTTTACAATAGATTCATTTAGATTCTGAAATAGAAACATTCAATAAAAATTATCCTTTTAAAATACTGGTATCAAAGTGAAACATTTTTTAAAACGTTGCGATCCCTTGACACATAATCTTCCAATTGTATATTGGAATTTTGTCGCGAAAACTTAGGTACCCACTGGGTAATCATGCGAAAAATTAATTACTCTCTTAAATGAGTTCTGGAGTGTTTTCAACTGCTTCAAAACAGACAATTTTTAAACTATAGATAAAACAAATGAAGTGCTTAGTCATATTATAAATAAAAATTTTGTAGTACAAAAAGTTACCTATAAATGTATTTGTGCCAGCTAGGAAATAAATCATCCTTCCGAATGTTTTTTAGATATTTGGCTAGAATTGTCACATTTAGCAATAGAATATACACATTTTGTAATTACATCACGTTGTTGATAATAAAGGAGGACATATGAATATCACTTTCCCCTTTTGAGTTACAAGCTGTCAAAAATGCTGATTTTTGAAAATTATCAAAATTAAAATTTTTGTAATTCAGAAGAGGAAAGAGCTTGCCTCAACCTCCTTAATTTGGATATGTTTGCAAATTGTAATATAATAACGCATGTAAAAATGCCATACAGTTTTCTTTCCTTAGATCAGATATATTTTTTCAAAAACTGGCAATTCGACCAATATTTCAGTACTATTTATAGTACTGAATTAAAAAAGAGAACAGATAAATCATTGACTTTTACATGATCTAATACAAAATATTGCGTATATTTCAAAAAGTTTTCTTTATTTAATAGTTTAATAAATTATGCAAGATTTTATACACATTTAATAAAAAAAAACCACCCTGCAAACTTGCATTTTTCGATTCTTTTAATTAAAAAGATTTTTATGTTGGAATTTTTGGATTTAAAGTTTGAAATGAAGTTGGATTTTAACTTCTTTGCTATATAGGTGTCTACACTCTACATACACAAAGTATGGAAAAAATACAAAGGTCATGCGCAAAGCCATTTTTATCGAAGATTCTAACTTAGTTTTCATTCATTGCAAAGTTTTTTAAAAACTCGACGCAGAGTAACAAATAACATAGGTATTATGAAAGGGAATTTGTACATTAAAAAACATCAAATGTTTTGACGTCTCTCATTATGATCCCCCTGTTGTCCCGCTATGGTCCAACCATATATGGACATCACTTAGGAGCAATTGAATGTACCACGTAAATCGGGACACGAGACAGTATTTGTGCATTAAAACTACAAATCATCGCTTCTTACGGTAAAAACTAATTTAAACGATGCGGGTTCACTAATGCTTTCTCACTTTCTTTTAGGTAGATTTCGTAAGAAATACTACCTATTACATTCTCACCTAAGTTGGAAATTTTGAAAAATTTTTGCAGATCTACGCCGATCATGACTCCCAGAACCCAAAACCACCCCCAGTTCAAAACTTTATCTATCTATCTATCTATCTATCTATCTATCTATCTATCTATGTGACTTTTTTCTGACCACGATAACTGGAAAAATTCTGCATAAATCTCTTCCAAACTGATACATAAAATCAAGGGTCATAAAATCTCGGTCAAGTTCGTTAATGGGTAAAATCGAACCAAGGGGGGGAATGGGGGGGCTTTTTGTGAAAACAGAAAAAACCTCATAATTTCTTTCATTTTGTACGTATCGAATCCGTTTAAAGTTATTATTACTTCTAGGAAAAGGGCCGAAAATTTATGTATGACAGATTTTTGATGTAATTAAAAATGGCCCCAAGGGAGGTGGGGGGAAGGGGGGGTTTTAGAAGAAAAAAAATCATAGCTTCGTCAATTCACAAGATATCAAATCCGCGTAAATTTATTATTAATCCTCTTAATATTATCTAAAACTTTTATATTGACACGTTTTTTATAGGACCAACCGTTATAGCAAAAATAATTAAAAACAAAAAAAATCCCTGCCGGCTCCGCCTGCAAACAAGTTATTTTTCGAAGTAGACGGTTCCAACTCCCGCATCTTTTCGAAACTGATACATAAAATCAAGGGGCATAAAATCTCGGTCAAGTTTGTTAATGGGCAAAATCGAACCAAGGGGTGGGGGGGTGGGGGGGCTTTTTGTGAAAACAGAAAAAACCCCATAATTTCTTAATTATGATACGTATCGAATCAGTTTAAAGTTATTATTACTTCTAGGAACAGGGACAAAAACTTATGTATGACAGATTTTTGATATAATTAAAAATTCCCTTAAGGGGGAGGGAAAGGGGGTTTTAGAAGAAAAAAATTCAGAACTTCGTCAATTCCCAAGATTTCAAATCCGCTTAAATTTATTATAAATCCTCTTAATATTATCTAAAACTTTTATATTGACAAGTTTTTTATAGGACCAACCATTATAGCAAAAAAAATTAAAAACAAAAAAAACCCTGCCGGCTCCGCCTGCAAACAAATTATTTTTCGAAGTAGGCGGTTCCAACTCCCGCTTCTTTTCGAAACTGATACATAAAATCAAGGGACATAAAATCTCGGTCAAGTTTGTTAATGAGCAAAATCGAACCAGGGGGGGGATGGGGGGGACTTTTTGTGAAAACAGAAAAAAACCCATAATTTCTTAATTATGATACGTATCGAATCCGTTTGAAGTTATTATTACTTCTAGGAGAAGGGCCGAAAATTTATGTATGACAGATTTTTGATATAATTAATAATTGCCTTAAGGGGGGGGGAGGGGGGGTTTTAGAAGAAAAAAATTCATAACTTCGTCAATTCCCAAAATTTCAAATCCGCTTAAATTTATTATAAATCCTCTTAATATAATCTAAAACTTTCATAGTGACATGTTTTTTATAGGACCAACTCTTATAGCAAAAAAAAAAAAAAAAAAAAAAAAAAAAATCCTTGCTGGCTCCTCCTGCAAACAAGTTTGGTTTCGAAGTAGGCGGTTCCAACTGCAGCATCATCGCAAAAAGGTCATTTCTTCCGCAATTCCCGACAAACAGGCGCCCCACAGTCTGCGTCTTCGAAATCTACCTGTGCCTGTAGGCCGAGCCGTCAGGGATTTTTTTTAGGTGCGTTCATAATTATATAAATACGTAGCACCTATAGTCGTCGTCTGATCCGTCCGTCCGTCCGTTTGTCCGCATATAACAGCGCAAAAACTACCCAAGCAAATGGTTTGAAACTTAAGATATATTATCTTTGCAGAAGTTTGCCGAGACATTTCAATTTTTATAAAAATCGAATCAAAACTTTAGGAGATATTAATAAATATATTTATTAAGACATTTGAATTTTTTAAAGCAAATCAGTGCTTTCTTGTTATAGGAGCTTCCGAGGTTTAATCGTCAAGCGACCGAGATACTTATTAAATTCCTACTATTAGCTCACTCTCTCTCTATATATATATCTTGTTCAAATTTTCAATCGTTAATAAAATATTTTCTATTCATCCACTCAAGTTCAAATAAATATTTTTAAACTTGTAGTGGATGACACTTTATGTTAATACAGTTTTTTCAAATATTAATTCATGAATTAAATTTAATTAATTAATTTTAGTTTTAAATGGGAGAAAAAAATTCCTCCCATTGTTTTCATAAGTGAAATGAAAGATTTATCTCAAATGAGTGATGCCACAGAAATAAAATACCGCAACGATGATTATAAAATAATGTTCAATAAAGATAACGTGGGACATTAATGCTGCACGGGTTTATTTTATATATTTATGATTAAAAAGTAGGAATTGACTTAATTTTTTTTTATATTACTTGTTTTATTGCAGAAGTTAATCTGCAGACGATATAATTCATTTCACAGAATTAAAAATCATCAAGATCTGAGTATTTATATCACTAGCTATAGTACAAACGCCCCTCGTTAAGCGTGTTTGGCGTACAATTTCCAACTTGTTTTAATTTGGCTACTGCAATTTAAAGTACTGTTGATACCAGTATTATATGCTTAATTAACTCTAGAATTGGAATTTAATTGGATGAAATATTATTGAAATGGAAACAATAAATATCTGTGTGTATAATCATCAAGATGCGTACACTCCTTGGAATTTCCAAGTAGACCGCCACATGTATTTCAGATTAGAAAACTTTAACATTTTAGTCGCAGAATTCGTAATCACCTCATTTAATCGTAGAATTTGTAGCATTTTTTTTCGATTAAATAAGGCGAAACATTCTGCTAAAATGTTGTAGTAAATCTGTATGCACCGTAATTCGTGTAAAACTACTAATAAGTATTTTTTACTATTGTCAAAATATTTTTTTTATTACAGTTACCATTTAATTCAAACTATGACTATGAATATGTGAAAACGAAAAATCCAATAAAGATGTTCTGTCATATAATTTTATGTTTTCTAGTGACTTTACTGGATTAAACTTGCACTGTGTTCCATATTCCTCTGATTGTAAATAAGTTTATTTTTATTTAAGTGCATGTAAAAGGTTTGGTTCCAAAGACAGTACGTTTAACCGCCACAGATGCATTCTTTTACAGCACAATCAAGTAAAAGAAATATTTTTTCACGCAAGAAGTTTTTTATTTGAAATTTTATTTACCATAAAATACCTGAATTTATAATAAAATGTCTAAAACTGATCCTTTTTTATAGATACTAGATCTAATTTTAAAAATAATTTACCGTGTTGGAGGAATTTGATTTTAAACATAGAAAAAATAATAAGAAATACAAGCATATACAGATTTAGCGTAAAAAATGCATCCAAAATAATATATTTTCATAATTTTAGCACAGTATCGTAATTTAGCATATTTTATTCAAAATAGCTACTGTTCCACCAGAATTTATGTATAGTGATTTTGATTTTATTTAATCACGGAATATTTGTGATTAAATGAAATAAAAATTACTGCGCATAAATTCATGTAGCATGGTACTTTTTTTTATATAAAAAAGGGGCTAAGTTGGCCCTTTTGTTTTAGCCTACAAGAATATTTTTATATACAAAATTTTTTCTTAACGGGCGTACAACTCTTAAATGTTCAAAAAATTCGAACATGTATTAGAAAGAGCAATATTTTCTGTGCATTTTAAAACAAACCACATAATTTGTTTTTTATATAATTACGCCAGTTTTGAGTAGAAACGAATCAGGTAATCTCTAGGTAATCAATACTTAAAATAATACTTTAAAGTCGTTTATTTCAAAATGTTAAAAATGTGCATTTTTTTTTAAATTGCGTGCAAGATTTCACTTAAAGCATTTAATATTTTTACATGCAACTTTCCCAGATTTATAGATCATATCTCTATCTTAAGCTTAAACCCAAACAGGTGTGTATTTTAGCAAAATTTATATATTATTTAAAATAAAGTTGAAAGTATTTAATATTATTTTTTCGAAGTTTATTAATGCATAACATATATATTTTTTGTAAGTGAAACAGTAAGCATATTTAGTACAGTCTTAAGATATGGGTATAATTTATAACGTCTAAAATATTATTCAAAAATATTAAGTAGTTCCAGAGATATCTTGAATGAATTCTGAAAAATCTCATTTTGAAATAAATCGCTTTAAAATACATTTTATTAAACCTTGACCTATCCAATGTTGACCGGCGATTTTCTATGAAAACATTATTAATAAAATTAAGAATGCGTTTGCTTTTGTTTGAAATTTTATTCAAAGCTCTCTCGGTATGTAAGCGTGGTGGCTCAATGATATGTGGTTTGTTTCAGTTTAAACCGGAAAGTTTTTAAAAAAGGAAAGTTTGGGTTTTTCATTATATTTAATTGACTTATAAAAAATAATAAAAAACGATATTAAGAATATACATAATTTGAAGGCTCTAAACATGCATTATGTTAATCGAGGTTTTAACGAATTTAATATTTTTAGAGAGTCCAATACAGCGAGTTAGCTGAATCCAATGATGTATTTTTTTATGGGCGCGAAGCAGTCATACACGTGTTTTAGTGATAGCGGCTATAAATAGTTTCTTATTTTTAGAGATTCCAATGCTACCAGTTAGCTGAATCCATGTGATGTTTTGTTGTTGTTTTTATAGGCGCGAAGTGCTCATACATGCATTACATTGATAGTGGATTTGACAAATTTAATATTTTTCGAGATTCATATTTTCTTACTGACGGCGAGAAAATGTTATAACATGGAAAATCGTATAATTGGGCGATTGATTTTTAAATTTGAAACTATTTAATTTAAACATTAACTTAGTTTTTTGATGTTTACGATTCTTTATAATTTTCCTTTTATTTCGATATGTATATATTTTTTCATTTCCTTTTAAATTCCATATTTAAAAAATTAAAAGATCCTGTTATTCATGATTTATTTAAAGCTTTGTAGAGCGCAAGGTATTATTCGCTCAAGTATGAAACACGTTCAACGATTTTTCTAAGTTTAACGCATACATTCTGATTTCTCTAACCCTTTTCTATTTCCCTACCTGCAAAATAAATGGAATGATGGACTTCGTAATGATAGAGAGTGGAATTAAACAGATATTCTTGGAAGGTATCAGAAATACTGTAATAGTACAAACTATGGAAACCCACATTCCAGAATTTAACAATACTCGCCCTCTCGAGTTCCATTAGAGGAGTGAGGAGGGATAGAGCAGTATTGTTAACTTCTGGAATGTGGGTTGCTATAGTTTGAACAAAAACTGTGCATACGCATCTTCATACATACGCATACGTCTTTCTCCATTGTTACCTGTGAAGGCATTCTACTTATTCAATAATTTTCTAGAAGCAGCGCCATCTATGAGAAATTTTTTGAACTAATTTATTTTATTTCCTTAAACAAAATTTCAGATCA
Organism: Maratus michaelseni; assembly: GCA_963931845.1. Taxonomy (NCBI): domain Eukaryota; kingdom Metazoa; phylum Arthropoda; class Arachnida; order Araneae; family Salticidae; genus Maratus; species Maratus michaelseni. The sequence continues at coordinate 50,434,916 of OZ007594.1, read as the reverse complement.
TAATAAGCATTTTTGTTCAAGCCGCACTCTCCTACGCCAATTGCTTGATCTTTAATTGCATTTTAAAATGTGTCAAAAGCTTTTGAGACACCCTGTACAACAAAAATTTTGTTTGAAAAGCATGATACAAATGAAATCGCTTGTGGAACCCCTGCATGAACTGTTATTGTTAAAAAAATATTATCCCACTTTTTATAAAAACCTGCTTAACGGTACTCGATATACTTCATTTTACAGAAAAATGACGAAATATATCAATATTTTGCTTAAAATGATTTTAAACATCCGTAGTATACTCTGTCGAAGCTCCTTAAGGATCCGATAATTAAAATATTTTAAAAGGACCAGTTTACTGCATCCTTTTCCCTTTAAATGATTCAGAGTTGCAATCTTTAAAATCATTTTTCTCAGTTAAGCTTCTTATATCAGTATGTTCAAAATGCTAAAATTTAAAAACATATTTTCCAACTGGATGATTTTTTAATGAACGACCCTTATGGAGCAGTTGAGGAAAGTAAGGATCGGATTTTCTGTAATTTAAATAGTTTACGGGTTTTTTTTTTAAATGTTAAGCAAATGACCATTTTTACTGCATTTTTACTTAGACATTTTATTTATTTTTTCTGAAGTAAGGATCAGATTTTCTGCAATTTAAATAGTTTATGGTTAAAAAAATGTTAAGTAAATGACCATATTTACTGCATTTTTACTTAGACATTTTATTTAATTTTTTCTGGAGTAAAGATAAGATTTTCTGGTAATTTAAATAGTTTATAGTTAAAAAAATGTTAAGTAAAGGATTTTTGCTACATTTTTACTTAGACTTTTTATTTAATTTTTCTTAAACAAAGTTTCTACAGTTTCAGGGAATATGCAAGTTATTTTCTTCTTAAAAATCTCGACTTATGTAATCGCGTGATTGCGTAAGGCGAGTTTTTCTCTAATTAAATACTAATATTTTTCTAACCCAAAGTCAGGGAAATTCCGTGACCTGTAGGAACGCTGTTAAACCAATTAACTCTTTGGAAATCCTTACAGTTATAGGGCACAGAAGAATGCATGGGAATTAGAACGATATTAAGAAAATTATGAGAAAAAAATTTTGCAAAAAGTTCAAAATTGTAGGAAAAGTATGGTTTAAAAACGTTTTTTGTTAAAAAAATTAAATTTTTAAATTTTACGTCAAGAATTGCATTTTATTTGTGATTCAATCATTTTCTATCATAAAACCATTTAATAATATATGAAAAAGATATTTTAAAGTACTCAAGTTAGCTCTATTTTTTCTTGACAATTGGACTCGTTGAAGAAATAGATACGGCTGCATTTTCATTTTTATTTTCTCTTATATTTTCATTTAGGGATTCAAAGATGAAATATATAGGAAGAGACGAAAATATTTTACGGATTTAGCATTTGAATACAAACAGTAAGTAAAACTTATCCACAATTATGATTCATTCAAAATAACAACGAATTTAATTGATGATTCTTTATTTCAGCGGTCAGACTATACCTTATGTGCAGTATACGGCTGAAGAAATAAAAACTTGGTAAGTAATTCTGTGAAAACTGTCTTTAAGGGGATAGAACTCTTAAACCTTTGAAAACTTAATTTCAGGAAATGCAGTGTATGTTAGACTCTATAAATTAAACCTAAACGTTCATCCTTTTTTGCTGATTTTTAGGGTTTTGTTCATCTCACGAAACCCTATTACTCCCGCTTCGTTGTCTGTCCGTTACAGAACCAGTTCTCAGAAACTATATAACTTACAGGCATAAAAATTTGTGTACTTATAGCTGAATACCTACTATAAAGCTCAAAATTATTAAAATTTAATTTTTATTTGAAAATATGTCCTTTCAGTTCGTTTTTATATTTTTTCTTTTTTTTTAATAGTTTATATCCGAGTAAGTGCTACTGTATGATTCTTTATTTACAAAATAATACTGTGTAAATAATATATAGGAACTATGTGAGAATGTCTTACTCGTTTCAATTTTTTATTATATTAATTAAATGCATTTTCTTGTCTTATAATGTAAGATAGCCCGAATCATGTATTATTTTATCTAATTATGCTTATACATGGATGAAATCGTACAATTTTGGTGTATTTGTAGTATTTTGGGCCTGAAGATTCTGCTACAGTGCCACAAATATTTCATTTATTCAACCTTTTTCCTTTTTTTTCTCCTTCCGATATGTTTTACATTATCTTCGTTCTATATTCTATTTTTATTTTCATTCAACATTTTTCTGGATATTATTCAAACAGGTATGTGTTCATTTTTCAAATGAGGTTTCTGTTTTGTTTTTTAACGGTTTATATATATATATATATATATATATTTAATAAATATTGCAGTTTCTTACGAAATTATACTTGTGCAATTTACAAATTCGACTGAATTAAAACTCAAGTTACGGAAAAGTTTACGGAACGCATTACTTACATAAGTTGGGGGATGCCTGTAGTTTATTTTTCACTTTTATGTCTATACTGTTAATACTAACAACAACAACAACAACAAAATATATATGACTTTCACTGAAAAGTGGTTTCTGTTTGTCTTGGCCCTTTCCTTCTTAATCTCGACAGTTTTGAATTACTGAACATTTTACAATTTATTTTTTTTTCACCTAAAAAGATGTAATTACTATATTTGTTTCTATTAATTTAATTATATTTCTCATTACAATACTATCCTAAAAGATTTTCTATATTTAGTTATAACTAGCTGAAGTACCAGACGTTGTTCGGGATTTTAAGAATCTTTGTGTAGAAAAATCAATTTCAAAATTAAACTTGTTGTACAGAAAACTTCAAAATGTTAAAATATGTCAATATTTCTATAGTCGGATTTTTATTTTAATTCAATATGTTCGTCAGACTCGCATAACGTCATATTCACCTGCTGACGGCATATTGCTTTCTCTATTATTCATATTGATACTCTCTTTGTATGATTCTCAAACATTTGAAAAAGTCCGTTTAACTTTCACTATGACGTCATATTAATTTTATTTTTAATTTTCTAGTGACGTCATATTAACCTGCTTTCTGTTCTTAATAATCATATTCATACTCCTTGTATTATTGAGAAATGTCTGAAAATTTCCGTTATATTACCAATATGACGTCATATTAATCTTTATTTCAATTGTTGAAACTTTTTATTTTATTTTCATTTTTCACGTGTAAATCTTTCAATAGAAAAATAATTATTGTAGAAATAATTTTACTGTGGATTTATAATTGTTGGCAACTGCTACAACGAAAAATGTTCAAATTTGATAGGAAAAGGCTGTTAGATTTTTGGACTTTTATTAATTAAAAATTAACTACACTTTATTTCGATTCCGGATTAGTTTAGTTGCCTCGGCCGTGTTGTAATGCACCTATACGTAACATTTCACAATTCTGGCTTCCAAACTGTTGATTTTTATAGAAGTGCAGACAGACAGCTAGACAGACAGACAATTTTTCATTTTTATATATTAGATTATACTCACTTTTATATAATTTAGACTTCTGAAAAATAAAAATCCAGAATAAAAGAATAAAATCTGCCGAAAATTTAGGATTAAATAAGGCAAATGTTTTTGTTCAAAAATAGTGGTAGGAAAAAAGCCTAAAAATTGGCAGTTATGCAGTTGATTTTGAAATATGACGGTAATTATTTAGCAAATTTTAATTTCACTTTTTCGCACATTAAAGTTTTTTCAACTAATTTCAGATCAGTGGTATATATTCTTCTGTTCTAAATAGGGATTCTCCCCTTCCCCTCCTCCCACAAAAATAACTTGTTTAGTATTTATGCTTTTATGCTATAGTTAATTATGACAAAATCTAACTTATAATTTCCAAATTTCAGGGGAACTGTTTTTACTCATCTTAAAAAGCTCTATCCAACGCATGCCTGCAAGGAATTTTTGGAAAATTTTAATCTTTTAATAAAGTTTTGCGGATATAGGTAAGAACCTTGAAATGTGTAATGTTATTGCAAGATGAATGAAGGAATTAAATGTATGCTAAATCCAATTTCTTTTAAGGGAAAACAACATCCCACAGTTAGAAGATGTCAGTCGATTTTTAAAACGTAAGTCTTCTTTTAATTTTTTACAGTTTTATAATTTGAAATTGAATAAAACATTAGACAAAAGCAGAATGTACTACAAGATGGACACTATTTAGTTGGACGATTTCGTAACGGAAAACAATTGCGAAATATCAGTTATAAGGTACCAGTTTTATGGCAAATTTATAGTACTGTCCCCTAAGTTTGTGACTAGATGGAAGGCGCATACACTCTTTGGATTTTCCACGTACAACGTAACCACTATTTAAGATAAGATTTTCTGTTATTAGTTAAATCGCAGAATTTGTAACCGCCTTATTTTAATTGCAGAATTTTTTAATGCTTTTCTGTGCGGTTAAATCAGACGAAGAAATCTATTTAGAAATTTTGTTGAAATTGCCCTCACCCTGTAGATGGCGGGGAATAGTGCTGGAATCTCAGTTTGAATTGGTAGCGGAGGTGTTATTTTACGGCCCCCTGAGATCACCAGACCTTTCACCAATAGATTTAAGTGCGTGGAGATTTGTTACATATCAGGTTTACATCCCGCTTCTCCCAAAATCCAATCCACTCTCGAATTGAAATCACAATCAGTACTCCACTTTGTTTGATCCACATGTATATACTCACAAACACATGGCAAGAACTTCAGTTAAAATGGGTGGAGGAGTTGTTATTCCACGACCATCATGATCACCAGTCCATTTACTACTAGCTTTTCTATTGTATGGGGTTATTAAAGATCAGTTTCAAAGTCCGTCGTTTCGATAAATTCCCTAATTGAAATCACAAATCCACGCTGCACTTGGTTTGATCGATGTGGACATGCTCGTCAATAAAAAGGCAGAACATATTTACAAAAGGGATATGTACAGTCGTGGAAAAAAAAAAACTGAACACCCCCCCACTAACTCTGCAACAAATTATAGTAGAAGGAAATGACTGGTACCAAACGATTGGAAATAAAGTCTACTTTTAAATGATGTATATAAAATTTGCTTAGGTGGCCATCTACATATAAAAACACACCCAAACTTTGTTTTTTTCAATAGCAAGACTCAAATTTGACAACATATTTGAAATCTGCAGTTCAAACTATGCCTAGATACCAAATTTCATTAAATTCCTACGATTAGTTTCTGAGAAATTAATTACTTTATAATGAGCATATTTAAGGGGCTGTATCCAAATTGAAGTTCGGTTCTCGATTGTTGAAATGCTGCAGAATGTCACTTCTTTTAATGTATTATGTTTTACCGATATGACCATTTTACTCAATAAGTTTCGGTTATTGTTATATGCGGTAAAATAATGTTTACAACTGTTGAATTATCCGATTTTAACCCCTTGGGGACAAGTGACACGTATACGTGACGCATAAGATGCTCAGAATCCTCGATTTTTCCCACCAGTTATTTTTTATTGTAAGCTTTGCCTTACTATATCTTAGCATTTCCACGATTCAATCAGACGAAAATTTCTGTTTTAAAAAACCGGTGGTAAATTATTAAAAATTCTGTAATAGACGCACTTCACGAAGGGGTTAAAAAACCATAAGATTATTTGTAATTAAAATAGTTTTAGAATATGTAAATGTTATTGGAATTTTACAGGTGCTTTTATAATGCTGTTTCTCAGATTTTGCATCTATTTAACTCGCCTTTTTTTTAATTTATTGTCAGAAACGTGAATAATAGTGACAAATACAAAATGTAGAATTTAAAAAAATAGTATAAAGCAGCGTAAGGAATCAAAGTAAAAAAAAAAAAAAAAAAAAAAAAAAAACGCAGATAAATTGTTTTTTAGTCTGAAAATAAATCCAGACATTGCTTTTTTTTTAGTAGCGAGGGGGGGGGGGCGGGGGTGTCGCAGGATTTATATTCCGATTTATTTGAAGACCTAAAACTAAATCTATGTTATAAAGACATCTGAATAACTTTACATTCGTTATTCTCCATCGGAATAAGTTTAATAATTCTATGATTAAACCTATTCTGGTAGTTCATTTGAAATTTTACAATTAACTCATTAATGCCTCTTGGCAAGAAAACTTACCGTTTGCCATTTATTATTATTATTATTATTATTATTATTAGATTTTTTTGCACACTGCTAGCGATTGGGAAATAATCTTGCCTATCAGAAAACCATAAAAATAACTTGTATATATTTTTTTCAATTAGCCTGTTTAATCGAATAGATCTAAATACGAAAGTTATAGAAGAAAAAGTTTAATTATTTTAAGTTCGTTATTAATGGAATAAAAACTGAACATCCATACATATTTGTAAAGATTACAATTTTTGATTGATATACAAAAGTTAATAAAAGTTTAAATTAGCATTTTTAAGTAACAAATACTTTCGCGTTAATACTTTATCTAACAACCATTTAGTGTAATATTGCAAACAATTTAACAAGATTTGAGAAAATCTTGTTTTAATCCCAGCCTATGAGTATAATATTTTCTCAAACAGGGATGAGCGCGCTCCAACCCGAATATCGATTCTTACCACTAAATTTTAATAGTATTCTCCAACGTAAAGAATTTCAGAAATTTTGTTCTTGAATAAGGTAACAAATACTATTAAAATTTAGTGGTGTCAATCGGGATTTCGAGTCGGAGCGCTCCCATCCCTGTTCAAACTATGCTTTAATGCACATCATAGACGGCCCCTTAAAGCAGCATCTTGCCGTTCTTTAAGCGTAATTTGAAAACTACTTGGTAGAAAAATTTTAAATTTTGAATACACATAAAGCAGGACATAATAAATATAAATCCATCAAAAAAATTGTAGGTTGCAATTCATAATTTTTTCGAATATTAATTTCATAATTCATAATTCATATTATAAAATTATAAAAATTACAAATTTGACATATTTATGTTTGGGCTTTTTAGTATTATAACCAAAAAAAATTAACACATTAGAATTATAATCTCAGGAGATATTAATAAAAATATGAAAATGTAATTTAACATTAGAGGCTCTAAAATTTGAATGTTTATAACTCGAAAACTTATCATCCAAATAACTTAAAATTTTGTATCTAGGCATAGTTTGAACCAAAGATTTAAAATATCATGTCAAAAGTGGGTGTTGCCATTGAAAAAAATAAATTTTAGGCTTGTTTTAATATGTAGATGGCCCCTTAGGCAAATTTTAGATATATAATTTAAAAGTAGACTTTATTTCCAATCGTTTGGTACCAGTCACTTCCTTCTACTACAATTTGTTGCAGAGTTAGTGGGGGGGGGGTGTGCAGTTTTTTTTCCACGACTGTACAGAGTAACGGAGGATAGCCACACCTAACATTTATCAAAAAGGCAAATTTTATGTGTTTCACTCTCTTATAATCATCTGTACTCTCATATTTGACTGTACAACTACGGAGAATAAACTATTCTTTTTGCCCAACTAAATTATGTCCACCCTGTATAAAAATGAAAAAAAAAATGTATGTATTATTAGTGTATATTTGCCAATCTCCAACTAGTCTTCCGTAAATTATGGGTTAATTAGATCCAGTTTAAACACGTTTCAAACCAGTAAATTTATTTAATGTATCGTTATTTACGTAATTTCATAATTTTAAGTTGGATTTAATTTGATTTCATTTCTCTAAAATAAAATGAGTAGTAATAAGTTTAAAAAAAATCGAAATATGTTTAACCTGGGTCAAATTAAACCATATTTTACGGAAGACTAGTGGGAGGTTGGCAGGTATGTTAATGTGATGGCTGTTGTGTTAAATCTTTATCTTTGAAACTGAGTATCAATTTATAACGTAAACACAGATAAAAAAACAAAAGCTCGCAGAAATCACAAAGTTTTAATTATTTGCCTATACAATCATAGCAAATGATCCTAATATTATAGGTGTCATCAGCACACTTACCATCATAGACATGTTTAAAATTTCAACCAAAATTGTGAAATTGTTATGCTTATGTAATGATATATCTCCACTCATGTGCTTATTGACTTACATGTGCGTGTGTGTAAAGGCTGCACATTGCATAAACGTACATTATCATATATACAGGGTGCCCACTAATGTCCTTTTTTCCTCCATTAATTACAGGAAGGTGGATGAGCTTAATGTCTAGATGTAGTAAAGTGTACCAGGGCTCCCAAATGGTCGCCAATTGAATACCAATACAATTGAATCCATTTGGACACTACACTGTTGTGTTAACTAGTATTTTAAAAACACAAATTGCACAAATTGTGCTTATTAGTTGCTAAAATCAGTGTAAAAATTGTTTTAAACTCATAAAAGAGCTAAAATCCTACATGTTTCGGCTTCAAACTTAAAGCCGTCATCGGGGAAGAGGAACAACACAAACGACTACTGATCTTTTAATTTTCGACACGAGAAGAATGAAATCAACAGTATGGAAAAATTTAAATAAAATAAGCGGGCACTCTTTGTTGCCAAAGAGCGAAAAACAAAACAATGAATTAACAAGGGGTTAAAAATGTATCCCATAAACCAGGTTTATGGGATACATTTTTAACCCCTTGTTAATTCATTGTTTTGTTTTTCGCTCTTTGGCAACAAAGAGTGCCCGCTTATTTTATTTAAATTTTTCCATACTGTTGATTTCATTCTTCTCGTGTCGAAAATTAAAAGATCAGTAGTCGTTTGTGTTGTTCCTCTTCCCCGATGACGGCTTTAAGTTTGAAGCCGAAACATGTAGGATTTTAGCTCTTTTATGAGTTTAAAACAATTTTTACACTGATTTTAGCAACTAATAAGCACAATTTGTGCAATTTGTGTTTTTAAAATACTAGTGAATACCAATATTTGTTAACAGAAAATTTCATGGAAGGTTTCTACAACATTTCCGCAAAAAATTATCTCCGAATGTGGTTTCTGTGAAATTTGCAAGAAAAATCTAAAAATAAAATTTTTTGAAGAGAATACCGGTATTCAAAAAGCGTGTTTAACTTTTGGCAGTGAGTGTATTTACTATCTGGAAGGTAGCTTCACATTTTTGTAACTAATTTTAGCGTCCATGATTTTGCTATATATTGTAGATTAGATAATGCAGGTAACGAAATTGGCAGTAAGCAGCGGATGTTGCCATAGCAATATCGCGCACTCGGCTACAATGTAAAATGGATGGCAACCCGATTACTCATGATTGCTCTGAATTGTGGTAACATCAGTAATCGGGTTACCATTCATTTAACGTTGCAGCGGAATGTGCAACGTTGTTATGACAATTGCGATATTTTGAAACGAAGATATATGAAATTAAAGCAAAAGCGATAATGCATGTGACAATATAGTGTTGCTTTTGTGTTTAGAATTAGTGATGAACACGATTGGGTTTTATAATATATTTAATTAGCGATTTTCTTTATCAAACAATATTTTAATGTAAGCACAATTTTAAACATTACAACATTTTTAGCTGCGGAATTCCCTTTTTTTGACAAAGTATTTTAAATTACATTAAATTTAGTGAATATTCGAGGAAGATATCCTATAACACTTCTTTCAGAAATATTAATGTACGGTCTAAAAAGTAGAGTTGTATTAAAAGAACTGGTCGGTAGTTTTCGGAAAATTAAGGTACCTCAATGCAATGCGTACTTCAGTATTTGGGCAATACCTTTGGTAAAATGGTTAAAAGTGCATTTCACACCACTTTTTTTTTTTTAAATAGAAATTTGGTGTCTTATTTTATCGAGGGCTCCTCGATAAAATAAGACACCATATTTCTATTAAAAAAAGTGGTGTGAAATGCACTTTTTTCCATTTTGCTAAAGCGTCCCAAAATTGGGACGCTAGGCATAAATGGGTTAACCCTTAATTGCAACAGTAATTGCATAGTGCGGCCCAAATTTCCATCACTGTTTAACTTTTAATAAATAAATCAACTTCTGTGCCTCCACTGAATTTACATAGAAATATTAATCAAGTAAATTTCCCGTGAACTATGTTGCTGAACAAAGTTAAAAATCTATCTTAAAATTTCTGGTGTCTAATATTTAATATATGTATAAAAAAACACAATTGTAAAAGAAAAACTCATGCAAAGAAGGGTTAAAGGACCAAATATTTCACTACAGAAGTTAACTGCAGAAAAAATATTTTATGATACGTTAATTTGTATATAAAAGCGTGTAGGTTTTGAATTTTTTTAATATTTTGTTTGCAGAAAGGACTGGATTTCAGTTACGACCTGTAGCAGGCTATTTATCTTCTCGGGATTTCTTGGCCGGTTTAGCTTTTCGAGTCTTTCATTGTACTCAATACATTCGACACAGTTCTGACCCGTTTTACACACCTGAACCGTAAGTATACGAATTTTGTTTTATTTAATAAAACTGGACTGTAAATTTTTACGCTTTAAAAAGAATTTTTATTAGTGATATATTATATTTATGCTATAGTTAAATTTTGGTGACGAAAACTCGTTTAATCCCTTCGCGACGAGCAACCTTTACAAAATTTTTAATCTTTTACCACCAGTTTTTCAAAACAGAAATTTTTTTGCCTAATTGAATCGCAGAGATGCTTTGATTTAATGAGGCAGAGCTTACAATAAAAATTAGTTGGTGCGAATAATCAAGGATTCTGAGAATTTTATGCGTCACGTATACGTGCCGCAAGTCCCCAAGGGGTTAATAGACCAATTTTTTATTAGAAGTATCCATCCACTCAACAACTAGGCGCTTTTGATGCTTTTGTGAATCGTGTTTTAGATGATACTCACTGTAAATGAAAATGTTACTGATTTTCCTCTTGCAAAACTCAAATGTTTATGTTTGGCGTCTCCGTTCATATTTAGCGTCATGTCAAACAAGCATTATTATACTTTTTCCCTAAATGCTGTGTGACTCATATTAAAAATCATTTACCGTAATTTCTGATGTATAAGCTGCGGCTAAAATAAGCCTGTTTCGAACCAGAAATTTTATTTAATAAATAAAGTCAAATTGAACACTATAGATAGCTGATTGGAATACCTAGCTGCGTAGCAACTTTACTTCTAGTGTATGGGTAAGTGACTTGCGAGGCAATAAGAAGCCGTGAAAAAAAAATAAGACCTAGTAAAAACTACGTAGAAGAAAATAAGAGTTATAAAATAATTTAATATAGTTTAGAAAAATAAAAGATTATCAATAAAGAGTATAAATTTCCATTAGAGCCAAGTAAATGACAAATGAAACCTACCGAGGGTCGAACACATCTCATAAAAAGACTCTTTACAGAGACCATACATTTAATGTTAAAAGTTACAAAAAACATTAAAATTTAAGGAACATGAAAGCCACTAGGGCAGACAAAATAGATTTTGTTCCCTTATTATGATACAAAAGACAAAAGAAGCGAAGTTTTATTGAAGAGAGAGGGTAACAAAAACCCAATCTTCATCAGAAATTAACATAGCATATTTAGGGCGTTTAAGATTAGCAGGGTCGGAGACCTCGTAGTCTGACATAAGTACCAAGTAGAAATACGTTTCATTTTATTAAATTAATTTTCTGGTCGGAAGTAGATTTATTTGAGCCTCGGCTTATACTCCCAAAATTACAGTAAAATCTGTAACATAATGCTTGCGTTCATCATAATTCAAAGTACGATTCACAAAAAACATGAAAAATAACTAGTTGTTGAATCGGTGAGCCTTTTTGTTAAAAACAGGTCTTTTGATCACGCGTTTGAAATGAAAAGTTAACTATACCTCAAATATAATGTATCGTAAATAAACAGTCTTTTTTTTAAAAAAAACAAAAACAAAACAGTAAATTTTAATAAATTACGTATTAATTCTTCTTGTAACATTTATGGTATAATATTCCTGGCTTTTGGCTTAACCGACACAAACCAGAATAAGCACATACTTAAATTTAGAACTTAGTAAATTTGTAGGTAAGGGTCCTCAAATTAAGCATAAAATACCACCAAACCTTTACACAATGAATTTCAAACGTCTGACAAATGTAATGATAAAGTTTCAAACCGATTGAATAAGTTAAGATAGTAATAGCAAGTATTTAGCGTCCATAATGTAATATTTTAGATTTAAATATTATCCAAATGCATCATTTTTTGTTAAATAAATGAAAATAAATCAATCAAAATTGGAAAACTGTCTGAATTCTCTTAGAAGCATATTATGACATAAAAAAATATTCTATATTATCCAAACGAATCAACGCAGTTTAACGAAAAACAACACAGCTAAATCCAAGTAACTTCACCAACATATTTACTAAATTTCTAGCTACCCGGTTGATTTTTGCTTCAATTATTGCGAGATTTTCACTTAGACAGACAGATAAAAAAAAATTTCGGGTCTTCAGAGTAAAGCCGCAACTGCCGTTTCGTAAACAAGTGAGCAATTCATTGTTCACAAAAAAAAGACAAAAGTGAATCGGTTTATTGGAACAGAGGCCACAACTCACAACTTTGATTTTACAATGACCTTTAGAAAATATCCTTACAGAATTGCACAATGGTGAATTACATTTCCTTTAGTTTTTTAGTAATATCCATAAATATTTTACAAATACACTACAATAAATATAATGTTGGTTTTAATATTCCTTTCTTATTATTTTATTGAAATCTCCTATTAAGTTATATCTTGTTCAAAGATTATTTAAATAAGCTCAAATTCATGAACCTTCTAAACTATTTCCAGAAAAGATCTAAGGTGACTTCAAGCAACAGTATACGTATATAGTAGCTACCTCTACTTTGATTGGCTGGTGAAATTTTGTGAATATTTTGTACACTTTCGACGTAAGAGAGAATTCGCAAGCTGGAAAAAATAAACCGCGCCTACTTCAATACATACCCAAACAGCTTCAGACATGTCCAAATGTCTGATTTGTTCACATTTTAGCAGAGTGAACAAATTTTAAAAATTTTGCAAAGTAAATAGGCAATTTTGGTTTTAGGTCTACCAGCTCGAAAATCCAAATTAAACTCGCTTTAATAACCTAGTCTGCTAAGGGTTCGTCTGTCTTTAGCTGTTTTCAGTGGTCAATTCCAATCAGGTTTTGCTTTTCTACTGGTTCTTGTAACTGTCTGGAACTAGGCTGCTTCTTTATATGCTGTTTTAGAAGCGGTAGGATGATGTAAGTATGATATATTGTTTGTGGTTTTTATGGTTTATTGCTATTTTATGTGTTGCCATTTAATTAATCAAGGATAGGAAATATTCGCCGTACATTTTTAAAATTATTGCGATATTGGCACAGTATAGCAAAATTTGATTCCAATACTGTACCAGGATTTAATCACAATTGTGCTAATATTTATTCTCAAATTGACAGAAAATTTGTTTGAGGGGAATCACTTTAAAATTACAACAACAATTTCAATGTACAAAATGATATTTTTCTACTGCCTTGCTGTCTTTTGACCACAAGGCCATATTGCACAACAATGGCATTATCATTAAATCATAACAGATTTTTAGCAGTCTATTCTACACGCCTCTATTTGTTAATTAAGTGTTTATAATATTATTCTTAATTACTTTTCCATTTATATATTTTTTTTCTTTGTAGTGACTGTTGCCACGAATTACTAGGTCACGTTCCCCTGTTAGCAGATGCTAGTTTTGCTCAGTTTTCTCAAGAATTAGGTCTGGATTCACTCGGAGCTTCAGATGATGATGTAGATAAATTAGCCACGGTGGGTATTTCTTAGAATATGTTCAATTGGATTTTGGGGATAAAAATTGTAGTAAGTACCATTCATACAACATACGAAGTTATAATTGTATCCAACAATGAAAAATACCTATTTGGGTCATTCACTCTTACATGTTTTTATCATCTTACGGATGCAATAATGTAAAAAGGTTTTGGATGATTTATTTTGTACACAAGAAACAAAATTTAGTTGATGAATTCTCAATAGATCCAGAACATATCCAAAATTCTCCATTTTCAAAAAGAATAAAAGGTACTGTAATTTCCGGCGTATAATCCGCGGATCGAACAATCATGTTTTGACCCAGAAATTTTATTTTATAAAATGTAACTTGCTAGATCGCGGTAAATATTTGACTTCATTTATTGAATAAAATTTCTGGGTTGAAACAGAATTGTTTGATCCATGGATTATACACCGGAAATTACGGTATCTCGTATTTTTTTCCCATGGGAAAACCAAAGTTTTCTCTCCTCATAACGATAACGTGGGTTGTTTCTTTAATTAAACTGTTTCATAGCGTTGTGAGTACTGTAATGACCGACATCTGCTATATCCCCCTGTAGGTGCCAATTTGAAATTTAATTTAGTTTTAGCTGTGCTATTAAATAGGATGTTGGGAGAGGAATGAAGGATGATAGAAAGTTCTTCATAAAATCAAATAAAGTCAAATAGAACACTATAAATAACTGGATGGAATATCTGGTTGCGCAGCAACTTTACTTTCAGTGGCAATACTTACAGTAAGCGACTTGCGGGGCAATAGGGGGCCATGAAGAAAAAATAATTAAGACTTAGTAAAAAATACGTAGAAGAAAATAAATGTAATAAAAGTATTTGATATAGTTTAGAAAAATAAAAGTTTAACAATAAAAAGTATATATTTTCATTAGATCCAAAAAATGACAGATGAAACCTAACGAGGATCCAACCCATCTGATAAAAAAGACTCTTTACAGAGACCATACATTTAAGTTTAAAAGTTACAAAAAAATTTAAAATTTAAGGAACATGAAAGCCATTAGGGCAGACTAAATGTTTTTTCTCTTATTAGGATGCAAAAGACATGAGAAGATAAGTTTTATTGAAGAGAGAAGATAATCTCAATCTTCACCAGAAATTAACATAGCATATTTAGGGCGTTTACGATTAGCGGGATTGGAGAGCTCGTAGTCTGGCATAACTACCAAGTAGAAATATGTTTCATTTTATTAAATCAATTTTCTGGTCGGAAGTAGATTTATTTGAGACGCGGCTTATACACCCGAAATTATGGTAAAACCTGTAATACATTGTTTGCGTCCATCATAATTCAAAATACGATCCACAAAAGCATGAAAAGTAACTAATTGTTGAGTCACTGAAACCTACTGATCAAAAACAGGTCTGTTGATCACATGTTTGGCATGAAAAGTTAAATATAACTTTGTTTGGATAAAGTATTTGCTAATTCATTTCCAGGTACTCCTATATTATATCTGACCTAACTGAAATAAATAAAATTGTTGAGTGTTGGATAGTAAGTCTAAGATTTTCGAGATTATACGGTATCTGAAATCTACATTGGACAATGTAAAAAGACTGGATAGACTGTCGGATGATATTAAAAATATTTCTCCAATTGATGAAACTTTCCATAAAACAGTTTTATTAATGAAAAATGTTCTACCTGAAACAATGAGTTTTCATAAGTCCGTTTAATGTTCCAGGAGTAAATATGTGCATTAGTTTTATAAACGTAAGAGGCTGAACCGGTGCCTGTGTCGCTCTTAGAACCGTCTATGAAGATGAAGGTATTGCCATAAAAATCTTGAACAGACGTTGAACGAATATTTTCCAAAAAAGGATCGAAAAGATATTTTTAACGCTTAGACATGTATAGTGGAGCAACATGCTTTGATGTCGAGGTACTCAATACAATTGAGTATTCTGAATTTTGTGCTATGTGGAGATTTAGTGACATTAGGCTTTTCTATATTTGGACTTCTTTCTACAAAAGTTATTTTGTAAGCTCCTGTAATAGGAGAGGTACAGAATGTTGTGTTTCTAAAAATTGTCTGAAACAATGAGAGGACCATATATTGGGAAAACAAATTGAGCATGGGATAACTTTTCTTTGGAGGATGGACTTATATCATATAATGAAAAAGTTTGTAGGCAATCTTCCTAAAATGTATGAGAACTTGTAAAGACTTTGTGTTCTCTTCTGTATTTCGAGTTTTTTTTTGCTTAAATATGTGAGAAAAGGCAAGTAAATGACCATAGTTACGCCCAAATATTTGAGCTTAGATTGACTTCGAAGATCTTAACCCCTTGAAGGGCATCGGTATATTATATATACCACTTAATTTTAATCCAAAAATGCCACAATGACACAAGAATTTTATAATCAAATTTTGAACTTATAAGGTACATGAGAAAAAGATTTTACTTATTTTAAAATAAATTCATTCGTGAATCCTGGTGTCAATCAATCATTTCAATATTTTAGTTACAAGAGTGATTTGCCCCTGAAGGGGTTAAAACTTGGAGCACATTTAAGAATTTTCAGATTGCCAAAAATTAGTAGTGAGAATTTATCAATGTTCTCCTGAGCCCATTGTTATATGACACGTAGGGCTTCCCTTCTATTTCTTTCAAGTGTGGCTCTTTACTGATTTCAAACAATACGAAGAATTCCGTCCGCACAGGCTATTTCAGTGAAGTTATCCCGTATACATCTTCTTAAAATATTCTAAAAGAATCAGCCATAGGAAAAAGCAGAGGCAAGACCCTTGTGAGCAAACGTTAGAAAAGTTATTTAAGATATCTCGAAAAATTCAGTCTACTAATGCACCGCGGTGTTTGAAGAAGACTGAAATCACATTGATCAATTGCTGAAAAGTAACCAAGAGTAAATAGTACCCTCCTTAACTTCAAAACTATAAAAATAAAATTTTATTTAAAAAATATGGTAGAAATTTCGTTTAAATTTGATATGAAACATAACCTCCATTGAGGAACATACAACATATGACTTTTAAATTGCAGAACTGCAAAGAGTTCATATACGTGTTACTATAAGATGAAGAAAATATTGGATATTATTTTCCGTGCAAGTTTCTGTATAACCCTTTGTCCGGACAGAAATCCATTTCTTGTTCTGTATAAAATGCTTAAGGAACGTGTTAATATACGTGTTACTATAAGATGAAGAAAATATTGGATATTATTTTCCGTGCAAGTTTCTGTATAACGCTTTGTCTAGACAGAAATCCATTTCTTGTTCTGTATAAAATGCTTAAGGAACGATAACTTTCTTTTATGCTTTTCGTATATTTTCATAGAAGTTTCTGGGCTGGTTAGCTTTGATGAATAATAATAATCTTTGCAGTGGTGATAGTTGATTTTTACTATTTGAATTATTGAAAATGTCTTTTTTTATTATTTTTAGTCACTTTGGTGAACAAGGTATAGTTGAAGCTCCTGAACAACACCTTTCGTTTCAGAGGTTTTCTAATTGTAGCTGATCAGCATGCTTGAATACTTCAATATTTGTTGAACTTCTTAGGCTTTCAGCTCTCTTTTTATTGGGTCTGTCACATAATTCAATGAAAGCCTTTACAGTCTATTAACATATCTTGAAATTTCAACAGTTCCTTCATTGCAGTCATTATTCTTTATGAAAATGTTTGCTTTTTTTTTGGTTGTAAACGCCATGCTCCTCAGTTCAGATTTAAAAAAAGGAGAAAAAATGTTTAAACTTCTTTTTTCATCCTCATAAAAGGCATCATTATACCAAAGTCGAAATTCATGCAGGTATTTGTTTGCTAGACAAGCACTAAATGCTGTATCCCAGCAAGTAAAGTAGTATAAAAAACCATAAACATTTGCTTGTTCCGCCAGAATTACCAGCAAGTCATGGTATATATTGACCCACTTTATTGCTTGGACAGCATCGTAATCCAGCTTGTGTTGCTTGAATATGTTGCTGGCCCAGCAGTAATCAAGGCCGCCACCCTCTTGAAAAAGCATATAACAGCTCGGTAAGGTATATTACCTCTCGTATATACTCGGTGTACACGAGATCGCTCGATATACTTGGTATGCTTTTCGTATATATATATATATATATATATACTCGGTTTGTATATACCTCTCCATGCTTTGGAAGAAGCTTAAACAGCAAATAAGCATAAAATGCTTGTATATAGCTTGTCATGCTATTGCTGTGTAAGCGAGCTATATAGCATTTGATGCTGGCTAGCATTATAAAGCATATAATAGCTTGAAAATCTAGCAGACAAAGCAATACATAGCAATAACTAGCCTATTTTTGTTGCTGGTACTAGCATGAATTTCTACCTGGGTATAAAAAGTAATTTTCAAAAAAGTGTAATTTTTATGTATGTTTGTTACTTTTTACTGCTGTATCATGTTAAATAGCTCATGCGAATCATTATTTTGACATTTGACTTCCTTAGAAGAAAATAGTTCGAAATATAAATGAAAATGAATGCAAAATAAATAAGTGTATATTGGATCCATAAAATTTCTGTAGCCCTTATTTAAAAAATTGTGTAATTTTGAGCTCATAAGTAAATTTAATTCAACTGAGTAGAACAATGAAATTCCATAAATTATAATTAATTACTTTGGTTTTTTGAAGAAATGTTAAAGAGAATACAAAGTAGAATCAATGTGTCGTTTTTAAACAGTTGTTACAACAATCTATAATACTTTATTTCCAGTTTAAATATCGGTAAAATACACACATGTCACCACTTTGTTATTACCCATAATAATTGGATTTCAATTTCAGCTCAGATTATAAATATAAATTAAAAAACAAGACTTATAATTTCAAATGTTTTGAAGACAGTTTGGAAAAGAAATATGTGTATGGCCTTTATTTTAAAAAGTAGAGATTCCCAGAGCTACTTTTATCAAAAATATAAATATTAGGGTCTCTATTTATTATTACAAAAAGAAATATTCCATAGAAATGTTTGGAAATATAACTAAAAGCTTTGAGTTGTGGAAATATGAAAAGAAAAATAATGGAAAAAATGACTCATTTTAAACCATTTTTTCAACTACTAAAACTGATTACGCCTCAATCAGGATATTACAAAACTATACTTACTTGTCTTTCTCTTCACAATTTATAACAATTAAATATAATGTACTGCTCAAAATAAACATATTTACTTTCAAAAGACAAACCATCACTTTGAAAAACGATATAAAGCCCATGCATTGAACAAAATGCTCTCGTTTCGGCTAACAGAAAAAGGTCATTTTGTGTATGGAAGTAAAAAAAATTATATCACATGGATCTCAATACTTTATCACGTCTTTATCACGTATTCATTTCTTTGTACATAAGTTGTAATTTTCGAAATCGACTTTTGGCCAGGCAGTTTCTAGAAATATCCCACAGTGCGGTTAAATTACTTTTGTGCAGTTTTATAATGGAAGTTGCTTCTTGTAATGTTGTTTCTGTTGAGAGACCTTCGATGAAAACATGCTTGCGTCCAATGAGAGCAGAATTCAATTCTTAGTAAAAATTCATCAAAGAATTGGCAATAGTAATTTTTCATATATCTTAGCAGATACTGCTATTTCATATAACTTAGCAAGTAAGTTTTATTGATCTAAATGTGGAGGCTACATTTTCTTGTTTACCAGCCTTCTTAAGAAAATACTATCTCACTTATTTTCTATATCTTCGGAAAGCAGTCAAATCTTAGTATACATTTAAATCTTATTTTAGTTTACCAAACGATATGAGTTATACCAAACGATATGATTCATGCAACCATATACAACCGTTGGAGGAGGATGTTGAAGGAGAGGGAGATATTAAAGGGAAAACAAGAAAAGGGAGAGAAAAGATGTATGATCTCATGCCCAGACTGATGAAATTGAAATTGAACATTATTTGAACTGAAGAAGGCTCAGAGAACGGGTGAAAGCGTTTTTCAAAAGACCAGAGATATAATTTTTTTTCAGAAGAATGGAAACACGGAAAACAAGTAATGAAAAATAAGAGAGATCAGATTGAGAAATGTTGCAAGAAATCTGTACGGGAAATTGGGTATGAGTTATGCCTTTTGAGAACGCCGGAATATACCTATATGTGTTTTTAAAGAAAATAACTATGTTTTAATCATACCTGTTAATGTGTATATTTTATTGATAATACAAATCATTTAAAAAAAATGATGTAATGTTATTTACCGATAATACTAATATATAAAGACACATTTATGCTACTATTGCTCTCGAAAAAAAAAATCAATATTAATGCGTGAAGATTTGTAAACTGAAAATGAGATTTAAATATAATACGGGCATTATACAGACAGACATTTCAGTTTTTTAGATTGTTTTAGTATACAATTAATTATACATTATTAGGAAAATATCAAGAATTTGTGTAATTAAAGCTCTTATTATGAGATGGTCCGTGGCATCTGGTCCTGGAGCGTTATTCTGGTTAAATAATGCCTCTTGGCCAAAATAAAAGTGTAAGATGTGTACCATACAAAAATAACTTAAATAGTTAAGTTAACTATAATATTAAAAAATATATATTGGTTTAAAATGTGTTTATATGACTTCAGTTAAATTTGCTCTTGTGGTTGTTCTAGTGTTAATGCCACATTAGATAATGTTCGAATTGAGCCCTTCAGCTCAGCCTGGAAGTGCTGATTAAATAAATGAGTTTTAATTTAATATAATCTGGAAATATTGAATGGGGTTTAATTTAACTGAATCAATATGCATAAAAATTTGATTATATGGATAGAATCAACAATTATTTTATAAACTTTAATTTAACTGAATCAACATGTACAAAACATTTGATTATATGGATAGAATCAACAATTATTTTATAAACTTTAATTTAACTGAATCAACATGCACAAAACATTTGATTATATGAATAAAATCAACAATTATTGTATAAGCTTTAATTTAACTGAATCGACATGCACAAAACATTTGATTATATGCATAAAATCAACAATTATTTTATAAACTTTAATTTAACCGAATCAGTATGCACAAAACATTTGATTATATGGATAAAATCAATAACTATTTTATAACCTTTAATTTAACTGAATCAACATGCACAAGATATTTGATTGCATGGATAAAATGAACAATTATTTTATAAACTTTAACTGAATCAATATGCACAAAACATTTGATTACATGAATAAAATCAACAATTATTTTATAAACTTTAATTGTTGTGAAATATACGGTTATTTCAGTGTTTTATTACTAAAACTCCCGCGATTTCTTGATTAACAAAATGTGTAATTAGGTTATACATTAGCTATGACGTAGCAACTTAGATAAAACAATTTTTATTTCTAAATATCTGTTTGTTTTGCAATATGCTAAATACATAAATATTAAAGATTTAATATCATACATTAATTGAAACCTTTTCTTTCTCCTGCAGTGTTATTTTTTTACTGTGGAATTCGGTTTGTGTAAACAAGCTGGCGAAATGAGGGTTTATGGAGCTGGTCTTCTTTCATCTGTAGCTGAATTGCAGGTCAGACGAAAAAATATTTTCTATACAGTGTCTTACTAACAATTAAGTTTTGATTATTTCCAGTATATCAGGAAAAATGCAGAATATATAAAGAAATATAAAGAAAAACTATTCTAATATTGGAACATAAATTCACCTTAGTATATCAATTAAAAAAATGAGAACATTTAAAAGGAATCACAATTTATTTATTACTAAAACAGGTGTAAAATGAAATAAGGGTTTTAAAACTCTCATACTGAGGGAGTCTGAGGAAATACTGACAAGTGCTAAGAAATCCTGTAATGATATGTTATCATGCAATATACCAAAAATCTGGTTTAATCTACTTGGTGTCAATGGTACATTTGGGTTGGAATATAACCCACCTCGCTCAATAGACTCAACCATCCCACTCCACCCCTTTTACATATTTGGTTTCGCCTTCTGATATTTAAACAGCGTACATTCCGTATGTTACAGAATTTTTTCTCATTTTCGCCTTTTGATGATGGCCAGGCTCTGGTCGAAACCGCTCGGGACTCTGGCGAAAGTTTTAACATCTATAGAATGGTTTTAATGTTTTAAAACCTTTATTTCATTTTACACCTATTTTAGTTATAAATAAATTGTGATTCATTTTAATTGTTTTTATATTTTTGAATCGTGTTTTTAATTTAAAATGCAATAATTGCAAAAAAAGATGCATAGTTGAAATCTAAATAATTAGATAAATAAGTAAATGAATAAATATTAATAATTCTGAATACAGATTTTTAGAACAAAATTGAGCTAATGATAATGCATCAAATTTAAGTTGATAAATAAACTGATAAAGAAATTATCCTAGACAAAATCTTGTAATATTAAATTATAAAATGTTAAACCAAAATATCTCATAATTATTGTTAAAATAACATTTCTGAATATAACAAAGGATGTGAATTCTTACTTACTACACAAAGAACAACAAAACAGAGTAATATGATATCAACGAGTGACGAGTAGTGATAATTCACATCCTTTGTTATATGCAGTAATTTCTAGCGTAATTTCATCTTTGCTGAAAAATTTAATTAGATATAATAATATTTCTTTTTCACAAACATATTTATAACTGGGTAAAAAAGTTTCTTCGTACATACAATAATCTAATACTTTTATCATGCATTGTTATTTTCATCGCGGAAGAGAGACATCCAATTTTGTCTCTATTGCCGCCCTTCATAAGCCTTTTAAAGTTGTTTTTTCAAAACTCCTGCCGCTGTCCAATGTCGTGCAATGTGTTTTGATGACTACTACAGCAGAGATCTAATGGAGGGCATCGTGCTGTCCTCTAAAAAAAAACCCCACAGTGAAATGTATCCTAAAAAAAAAAAAAAAAAAAACCCACCCTAATACTACACTGCTCAAAACAATTAAAGGATATTTGAAGTTTTATATAAAATAAAGATATAAACGAAATTTTTTTTGCCGAAAATAGAAGAAGAGAATCACAAATGCAAATTTTTCTGGTTTTCAAACTGTGGAGTATGCAAATTTTGAGTTCGACGTCAAAAACGTCGCTTCAGCGGAAGCGAATGAAATTTGACTTTCAACTGGATAAAAGAGAATGAAGACAAGGATGATCGGCATTCAGTGATTGCTTTGTTTCGATGAGTACGATGTCTCAGCGAAGTCATTTGACAGATTCAGAAGCTTGGAGAATTGTTGGTAGGTTAGAAGGGGGCCAAACTCAAGCCGAAGTAGCGCAAGCCATTGGAGTGTCACAAAGTGTCATTTCCAGGATCTGGAACCGTTTTTTGGAGAGTGGATGTGCAGGCCGAAGACCAGGGCAAGGTCGTAGACGGGCAACAACGCCCAATGAAGATTAGTATTTAACGTTAACAGCTCGGAGACACCGAAACATGAACGCTACTCTTCTCCAACAACACCTTCGCTCGGCTACAGGCACCACGATTTCAACTCAGACTGTCCGAAACCGGCTCCATGCTGTAGGTCTGTATGCTCGCCGACCGATGGTATGTGTTAGATTAACATCAAGGCATCGTCGCGACCACAGGGAGTGGGCAACCGAGCATGTCAACTGTAGGAGAAATGAATGGAGCAATATTCTGTTTTCTGACGAGTCCCGTTTTTCTGTGCATCCGGATAATAGGCGTATTTTCATCTGGAGGGACCGTGGCAGTAGGAATAATCCTACGTTCGTGCACGAAAGTGTCAGATTTGGCGGTGGAGGAGTGTTGGTGTATGGTGGCATCTCCATTGACGGGCGCACTTAGCTCTACATCATTCGAGATGGAGCTCTGACTGGTCGCCGATATAGGGATGAGATCCTCAGACCTATTGTAGTCCCTTACGCTGCTGCAATCGGAGATAACTTCATTTTAATGGACGATAACTGCAGGCCACATCATGCAAACCTGGTGGAGGATTTCCTTTTCGAGGAAGGAATCGTTCGAATGGAATGGCCAGCGTGTTCTCCAGACATGAATCCAATCGAGCACGTTTGGGACGCTCTAGGAAGACGAGTTTCTGGCCGCCAACAACTCCCACAAACTCTCCAAGAACAGGAAAGAGCTCTTCTGGAAGAGTGGGGCAGAATACCCCAACTCGTCATTAATAGCCTCATTGAGTCCATGCCTCAAAGGTGTTCAACGTTGCTGGCCACCCGTGGAAACCATACCCCCTACTGAAAATGATTTTCTTTGAAGAAAACACCTTTTCTTATTCTTTTTTTATCATATGCACAAATTGTGTTTTTTTTCCTTTTGTACACAAATGCGCAATAAAATGCATTTTTTCTGCCAAACATGTGTCATTTATTCTCATATAACCTACTATGTCTGTCGACCATGTATCAATCAGCTAAAAAGTTTCCCAGATACAAAATCCACCTAAAACTGCAATATCCTTTAATTGTTTTGAGCAGTGTACATCAAATATTTCACTAAAGTCAATTTTTTTTGCTCTGTTTTTATGCACTATTTAGAATAATAGAAAATAGTTAAAATACCTAAGAAGTGCTTATTTAGTTTTAAAGTAATTTAAACTAGCAATTGCAGAATTCTCGCAAAACATGAGCTTCATTTTTACAGATTTTCTTGTTATAATAGAATTTTAAAATTACCTACATAAATTTATAGATTTTTTTTTATGTTAAACCATTATAATATGTAATAAAATGTTTCATTTTAAGCTGATTATGTCAGGTGCGGTTTTTTTTTTCAGGTAACATAGGTTTTTTCTTGAAAAAGTGTTTTTTTTTTTTAAAAACTCTCGCTGAATTGGTTGCCATTTTGTAATAAAGTGATAAAATGAAAAATGCTCAATATTAAAATCTTAGTCAGATCAAATCGTAAAAATTTAACTATGTTTAATTTTTTAAAATTCTTTATCAGACTTTTATATAGAAAATTTCAAAAAATGTTTTTTTAGAGGACAGCACAAATATAAGATAATGTAGGCCGTATACCTTCTGGATTAAAAAAAAACTACCCACTATGTTTCTCAAATAAATATACATAGAAATTTTACAATTCAGAAAACAATGATTTCCCGGATACGATTAAACTCTTCTAAAAGGATTTGTATTTCTTGAATCTACGTGCAGTATGAAAAAAATATACAAGAAATATTTTTATTATTTAGCATTTGAGAAGAGAAAGAAAAGGGACGTTCATAAACTCATCATAAAATCTAACTCTGATGAAAATATTTCTGAAGAAAACAGATCCATTTATTATAATTATAGCAGATTATTATTTGGAAAACTATCGTCAAATAAACTTTTAAAAGCATTTGCAAACTTCTTTGGGTAGGGGACACTGCCCAACACAAGAAAATTTTCTGACTACGCCAGTACCTATGGTACATTGCCTCTGTAATTTTTATGACTACAACACTGCGCTGCACTCATTGTTTGACTTTCTGAATTTGGTATGTGACGTCCAATTTCATCCATACTAGAGTACAGAAGGCGAGGTTCTACGTTTCCCATGTTCGACATTGCTTGCAAAACTATGTGATGCGCAAAGTTGAACATCACTGGTCATCAACGTAAATGCGTCGAGATTTGGCGGAATGAGAAACTAGCAACTTCATAGCTGCCAACTTTTACGCTTTTTTCCCACCACTATTTTCGTCAAGAAAAAATTACTATATTTAATCCTAAATTTTGCCAATTATATAAGACAGACTTTTCTTTTGAGTAATAGTGGTAGGAAAAAAGCGTAAAAGTTGGCAGCTATGCAACTCTGACCTTAAAGATTCTTCTAATTTCTAACTGGCACAGTTTTCGATAAGTTGCGAGATAGTGGAAGAGGAAATCTCGCACAATCAATCCAAAAAACCTTATTTTCTTTCTGAAGAGGTTGGGCTAAAAGTCCTTGGCACATTAAAACAAAAAGAGCAAGTGATTAACTGACGAACGTGCGGTTTGGACGGAAATATTTCTCACAATATAAAGTTTTGTATAACCAAAACTTTAGTTTAAAAATTATCCATGGTTGGGCTATATTTTCAAAACTGCAAAAAATAATAAAATCTCAAGCAGTTACGGATAATTCATTTTTTTGCAAGCTGCTACAGTATTTCAACCTGTGCTCTCTTTGTACCTCGAATCATGTTCAAATGGTACTCAATTTTTTACTCCACACGTTAAAATATGATGGTATATTGAAAATTAAAAGAAATGGTATGTAACTGCTCATCTTGATTTTTTATAGTTTTTTTGCACATTTGATTGTATAGCGCCATCTTTGGAAAATATTTGGAACCAATTTTGTTTTTCATTTCTTCAAGAATCGATTTTGAGAAGCATTTCTATCCAAACCAGACTCTCGTATTCCAAATACTTTATTTTTTTTTATTGAATTTTAAAATGACTTGATGATTTTTGGTCACCCTGTATTACAGAACAGAATTGTATTCAGTTAGGCCCCATGACACGGGCCTTCATGACATAGGCATCCATTTCATGGGCATAGGGTGATTAATATTTGATTTTTTACAAATCTCAGAGATGTAGCTACGATGCGTTCAATTTTTATTTTATGTTTTTTTTTCTCTTTGGTTTGGCAATTTCAAAACTGAGCAATGTATTTTTTATATTGATATTATTTTCCACAAATATTAGCTTAGTGAGGATTCCTATTGATTCAACTATATGCACAACTTAGTTGACCAAATTTTATAACAGTTTTATAACGGATTTGCTTTTTAATGTTTCATATCTGTAAAATTTATGATTTTTATATGTACGTTTTTTGTCCCACGAATTTATCCCCTTCTTGAAATGTAATAAGTGTTTTAAATAAAAAATTTCAAGAGCAGCATGAACTACAATTCTCAAATTTGAGGGCGTCCTCGAATTTCAAAGACATGATTACCATAAGCATAAGTTTTGAATAGGTATAAATGTCGTATATATTTTTGTACAGTTATATAACATTTTTTATGTAAAAGGATAATGTATTTTGGGTTTAAATTGAAACGATGCTATAGATCGCGTGTTAAATGTGCCATTAAATTATTATATTTATGAATATTTATTAATTTTAGTTCAATCATTTAACTATTTGAACAGTATGAAAGAATAATTTTATATCATGTCTTCGAATCGTGAGATAATGCAAATTTTATTTATTTATTTATTTATTTATTTCAGCATTCCTTGTCTCCTACCGCTCAAGTTTTACCCTTCGAACCCGAGACTACGTGTGTACAAACTCCCCTTATTACGACATTTCAGGATTTGTACTTCTATACGGATAGTTTTGAAGAAGCAAAGGAAAAAATGAGGTATTGTAGTTATTTTAATTTAGATATTTCAAGGCATGATGTTTTAATTTAGATACTTCAAGTCATGTTCTTTCAATTTAGATACTGTAAGGCATTTTTTTAAAATTAGAGTATTAACCTAATGTTGAAAAATCCTATGAGTGTGTACTGATTCTTTTAAATTTGTAAGCTTTCACTTCATAATGCTGCATATAGCCAATGCTGTAATTTTCCTCTTCCTATGAATGATTTGAGAACTCCTGACTTGAAAAATATGTCATGTTTAAAGTTTAATTTTTTTAATGATTACACACATGGTGTTCAGGATAAATTTTGCAGTTGCTGGTGAATGACAAAAACATGAAATATCTGAGTCAAAAAAGAAATGTCAATGGAAAAATAGATACATAACATAAAGATTACATTAGCGCAAATAGAGTTTGATAAAAGAATCCACCCTCATAAATCCACGGGATAACGGTCATGAGGCGATTCCGGAATCTGCACATGCACTGGCATATGAATCTGGGAAAAGCTTATCTAATTCTGTCGACCAGTTGGGTCTTTGGTTGGAATTTGCTCCAGAACCCCAAATCGGAGCACAGTAGAGAAGTATGGAATTAAGTACTGTTTTATATAACAGATTGTTTGTTTGCCGTACTCATCTAATCACTGTACATGCGGTGAGCAAGGTTATTCTTAGCTTTGTAAATTTTAAGCACGCTATATT
Source organism: Maratus michaelseni (assembly GCA_963931845.1). Classification (NCBI taxonomy): domain Eukaryota; kingdom Metazoa; phylum Arthropoda; class Arachnida; order Araneae; family Salticidae; genus Maratus; species Maratus michaelseni. The sequence goes on along the minus strand of OZ007594.1, from coordinate 50,407,095 downwards.
CGTTGTGATTGGGCTTTATTTGGTGTATAATTTTTATTTAATTTATTTTTAAAATAAATTAATGGTTTGAATCGAAATATTTTCATTTGGTACGTAACTGACAGGTTGTTGGTATATTGAGTTTTAAGCATAATATTTTGTAATTTATATATTTGTTAATATGCAATATGCGCAAAATAAATAAAATTAACTTCAAAATGTTTTAGTATTTCTCTGTTCTATAAATGTGACGAACAATTTATTTTATTTCTGCTGTGTTAAATGTTTAGAATTTTTCCCCATTTTATCAGTAAATAGAATTAAGAAATTAAATTCCTCACGAAAAATGTTCATGCTTATTTCTACTGTAGGTGTTTCAAACTAAATCGTGTATATCCATAGAGAATAATCAATTTATAGAAAAAAAAAAACCTTGACATTATCTGTCCCGTGTGGTTTATTTTATTTTTGGCAAAAGTTTGAGACGCCTTACAACCTTAAAATGTACAAACAAATATGATTTATATCTAATTTCATAACTAATAATAGTTTTAACAAAGAAAGTTTTACCCCCATTTTTTATATCAGTGAGCGAAATATTTCTTCCCAATGAAATAGAAAATTGTCGAACCAAATGTAATGTTTCTTTTTAAAATTCAACATACTCGAATTTTGAATGAAAAATTGTATTATATAGTGGAATAAAATATGGCTTTCAGAAAAGTATTTTCTTACGTAAATCTATGATGTAGAAAGGTATATAAGGCAAAGGTGTTATGATGCAGGAAGGTGATGTACAAAGGTTTCTCTGCACTTATAAAACAGTGTAAAAAGCAAATCCCAACTGTAGATTTTTTTAAAAAAATGTTTTAAGCTTTTTTTTTACTCCTTTATATGAGTTTTATTTTTAATTTTTAGAGATTTTTTTTTTTTGGTCAGGGCAAAATAATATAGATTGGAGTCTAAAAGAAAAAGAAAACTAAAAACAAGTATTCGAGAGCAATTAAAATTTGAAGCTTTATTTAAAACATGTTTTTATCGACAGTGACCATTTGACATTACTGCCATTTTATTCAAGGTAGTAAATAAAATAATGTTCAGGGCTCCCACTGGTCCGTTTTTTGAAAACCAGTATTTTTTTAGAAAGAAAATTGTGGTAGGTATTTGCAACAATTGCAACTAAAGCGTGCTTAGAAGTTTGTTTCTACAAAAATTATAAAGAAGATTTTTCATTAAAAAAAAGTGGTGTTCAAAAAACGGACCGAGTGGGAGCCCTGAATATTCCAAGCTAGAATCCTTGACGAGTCGGGTTTTACTCGAACTGAACCAGAAAATTCTATTTCAAATCAACTCGAAACCAAATACCAAACATGTCAAGAAAAGTTCCGTCAATCCGAAACGCGAACATAACTCAAACTGAACCCGAAATGGAAGAAAATTAACTCGTATTTTCATTCGACTATGGAAAAATAGTGTAGAATTATATCTCTAATACCACTTTTATTTCTATATAGAAAAATGAACATATATACTCATCCGTCTCACTGACACGTTAATTACTCGTTAATACGTTCACCACGCTCGAGGTTTCACTGCAATACATTCATATATATAATTAGGCTTTTATATAATTTTGAAATGAATAATCCCCATGTTTTAGCATTTAAAATAAAATACAGAGAAAACAAAATTACAATCTTGTCCTTTTGCTGGATAGTCAAAGGATTAATTTAAAAAAAAAAAAAAAAAATTTTTTTCATCTAAGAAAATTTTCGAAACTTTTTTTTAAAATTAATTTTTGATAAATTGGGTCAACCCGAATCCGACCACAGGAGTCAAATCCCAACCCGAAACCGAACCGAACCTGAAACAAATAAAATCAACCCGACTCCGACCGGAACTTTGGGTCGGGTCGGGTTCCTTTAAAATCGCGGTACCCTACCCAATCCAGAACTCTATTTCAGTATCACTCTTCATTTTTGTAACCCTTATCCTGTTATTTCATAACAGAATTTACCCATTTGTTCCGAGAATTACTTTTTGAAAATCTTTGAATTTTAAACATACATGTTATGCTTTTGTCATCTGTAATCAATGCTTTGGAATTTATTGTTGAATTATTAGTTGGTTTTTGCCTGACAGTAAAACTAGCTAGTGGGGTAGAGTACACTCAAATAGAATGAAAGTTCATGGGGCAAAAACAAATCTAGTAATTAGGTTTGAAGCAGAAAAAAGCAACGTGTAACACTGGATAAGATAATTACAAATAATTGAAAACTGATTTGTTGTTGTTTTTACATTCTGTGCATCTGACATAGCAGGATTCGTACGCCTCAGGGGATTTGAATAGCATCTGTTTTCATAAATTAACGGTCAACATACTTAAACACAAAATTTCTTCATTAAAAAAAAAAAGAAGCTAATTTTACTTTACGAAAAAAACTGGTATTAAAATTCCCTGAGGTATATGAAGCTTACATAGATGCAAAACAACAGGATACACGCAGTTTTAACTTTTGAATATCTCTATTTTTGAATATTATTTTTCTCTTTACTGAATCGCAAATTTATGTCATTAAATTAAGGCAGATGTTACTGTTGGTAAAAAGTTGTATTAATCCGAAAAAAAAAAACGTTGGCAGGTTTTGTTAGTTTCTGTTAGTTTGATATCTTGACAATTGATAGTATTTTAATCCATTTAATCCAAGCGGATTAAATGTATTAAGAACCTATCAGTTTTTGAAACGTTCTCCCGTGCAGAGATAAAATGTTTTTCCAAGGCTTCTTATGTATTTGACATTTGATTTTTGACGATCTCTCCGATGAAAATTTTCCACCCGTGTAAAATCTCAGTTCAGCCCTCCCCCAATCTGACGAGCTCTGTCTTCCAAACAACATCATTCATATTCTTTCTTCGGACTTATTTTCTTAAGTATCTGTTGAACACTAGAATGTAAATTAACTTTCCTGCCCTATTAAAATATTACTCAACATTGATTAAAAGCATTTCACACCAGATTAAAAAATATATATCTTTATCTTGCAAATTTGGTTGAAATCAAAGCCATTAAATAATAAGCCCAGTCAGATAAATGGGAAGCTTTTCGCAAGTTGAAAATAGCGCCATCTAGCGGTTGGGAGTGCTGCATTCGGCACCAAGAATATTTTAATAAAATTTTGCTTCTAAAATTAAACCTTAAATTAAGGAGTTCATATTTTCTAAGAAAGTCGTTTGTAAATTCCGGTGTCAGTCAGTAATTTCACATTTTACGAACATAATTTGTCTGTGCCGGAAAGGGTTAATTGCATAGTGATGTAAATTTCCATCACTTTTTATTTAACTTTTAATAAATAAATCAACTTCTTCGCCACCACTATATTTATATAGAAATATTAATCCAGTAAATTTCCACATTTTTTTCATTACAGTTTTAGCTTTAATGTAAAAGATCCCAATAATTAGCAAGCTTTTAAAGGAAGTGCAAAAACAAAACATCGATAAAAATCGTATAAAATATCGATATAAATAAATCGTATCGTTTCTCTGCGACCCACTTCTGTTTTGTCCTCCTTTCGCAGCTGAGGTTTGGCGCTAGTGTGTCGCTAACAAATTTAACACTATATGACTGGGCTTATTATTTAATGGCTTTGGTTAAAACCTACCCCGAATGTTATTTCTGTTGCAAATGTAAAAACATACCACGAAATATTTACATAAAAAATTCTGGTATTCAAAAAACGGACAAGTGGGAGCTCGGACATACTTATTTCATGCCAGTTGACGCAATTTAACAAGAATGGTTTTGGTATAAGAGAGTATATTTGTGTGTTTATTATTATCCGCATTTATTTTAATTTTATTTTTGTTTTTGTTTTAGTTTAGTTCGAAGCTATTATATTAAAGTTTTCGACGTTTCTCTGTTGTAAAAAATAAAAATAAATAAATAAAATAAAATAAAATAAATAAATATAAAACCATGATAGTATGGCTTTTGAAAAACGTATATACAGGGTGATTATAATTAAAGTCCCACTTTCAAAATGCTCTAAAAAGAAAATCACTGGTCAGAATGACTTCACTTTTGAGCTGAATATACTGGAAGAAAGAGGAAACAGTATGGCATAAGAAAGAAAAAGTTCCAAAGTGTATCAATAGAGGGCGCAGTAAGCGGCATAACGAAAGTGGATTTTGCTACAAGTGACATTTTTAATCCAAATACGACTGCTTTGGCATGCGTTGCACAGTAAACCAACCGTGTTGTTCAATGTGCATGAGTGTTTCGATTGTTTGACGGATAAAATGAGTTCCAAATCAGTCAACAGTTGCGGTACTGTTAGTGGAAAGCCCATCCTCCACGGTAAGGGACCATCCACATTGGATGAGAAAATCGGTTCTTAATTGTCCTTGGGCCAAAAACCGCATAAAAAGCATGTAATGATTCGATATTTATTTGCGCATGAGTGTATTTTAATTTGTATAGTATGCTGCCTATTGCGCCATCTATTGGTATACTTCGGAACTTTTTTTCTTATGCCATACCGTTTCCCCCTTCTTCCAGTATCTTCAGTTCAAATTTGAAGTCATTCTGACCAGTGGTTCCTTTCTTACAGCATTTTGAAAGTGGGACTGTAATTATAATCACCCTGTATATGCATTCGCTATGTGCATTCGTAGGGAAAAAAAAGTAATCATCACCAAATAGTTAAAAATTTCGAAAACAAATTCAATTGGAAAATATTCATATTTTGAAATTAATTTTCGGAAACCATATTAATTATAACCTATGAATTTTTAAAACAGATATCATTCTCTAGAAACTACAAATATACGAATACAAAATTATAGCTTATTAAACCAAGCAGTTTTTTAGTTATGCTTCAAAAACTATCCTCATTGCAGTCTGTTTTACAACGATTAAAAATGAATTCAACATTAGGAGTTCCAAACTTTAAACCTGCATAATTCCTAAACTACCTGCACGAGTGATTTCCCGCTTGGTATTCAATGGAAAAATTTACCAAAGAATACAAATATGATGTCAAAATTAGGTGTTAATATTGAAAATTTTAAAGTTTGTTACAATTTTTATATGTCGATGTCCCCTTAAACACAATAGCATTAATTAGTATACGTTACTACTAATCGATTGGTACTAGTCACATTTTCATACTGTGACTTGCGGCAGAATTAGTATGATGTGATACCTCTTCCTCTTGTATACTGTACCTTAACAAGATAGTCACCTTTCGTTGTGATTGTCCAATTTTTACGAAAGTTAGAGCCTAGAAAGTCAAAAAGCGGTCAAACACACAAACATAGCATTTTTTATCTTATGAAATTGATACGGAACCCCCCTTAAAACCCCCAAAATATTTGTTTTAACGTAGACCTAGGAACAGTGTTGTCAATTTAATCCATTTTTGTATTAAATAACATTACCATCCTATCAGCATTTTTGTACAGTAGTTTTTGTTTTATTTAATTATGGAATGTCTGTCATTAAATGAAAGTAAAATTTACCATAATCAAATTTTAATTGCTAAATAGGCGTATAGCCAACACAGTGAAAAAGTACCCAAGCCGGGACTCGAACCCGGGTCATCAGTATAGCGCATTGACGTTCTACCAACTGAACCACTTGGGAACGATACTCAGCCTGGAACATTCTCACTATAACATGTTGGCAAGTATACAAACGCAGCACTAGATGGTTACGATTACAACCATCCGCAACGCAGCACAAGATCGTTCCTTTAAACGCAGGAAGGTTGATTATTATGAATGCAAGGCGTGAGAAATTTTCTACGGAAAAAAAATCCGAAGTATTAAATATGAATTGTAAAATTTACCGTAGGGAAATTCTGGAAAAAAAGTGTTTTCTTTAATTAAAAAAGTTCGCAACATTGCCTGAAAATGCTGTTACGTAATCTTGTTGCTAAGACTAGTTTAATAATGTCTCCCATTCACCACAGTGGATAGGAAACTCTAATACAATGTCCTTTATATTGACTTAACGACGTAATACTTCTCCTCAATATTTTTCATAAATACTTCGCAAAATTTGTTTTCCGGTGTGAAAGTGTGAATACTTTGAATAAAATGTCAATGCAGATAACAGAGTCGGCGCAATCACTTGTTTCGCTACCACTATTTTAAAAATGTAATCTTCGCCGCATATTTCTTTTGTAAATGCTATAGAAATTTACTTCAAATACATTTTTTATAAAGAGTTATAGCCAAAAAAGGGAACATGCCGACCACTGTATTAATTTTTTTGGTATTTTTAATAGTTTTTTCGTAAACGTCTTTAGTTATAAAACAAAGCAATACAAAAAATACGACTATTTTTTAAGGCTATTTTTATACAATTAAACAAGTAAAAAGTTTTCGTTAACCCTTTCAGGGGCAAGCAATTGTGTTCCTGTAACGTCGAACTCACACCGGTATTTACGAAAGAATTTAGTTCAAAATAAGGAAAAGCAATTTTTCAACTTTTCCCCGTCAAAGTTAAAAAAGTAAAATTTCAGTAAAAGTTTCTGGTTTCAATCGGATTAAAATTAGGTGGTATATAATATATACCACCGCCCCTCAAAGGGTTAAAGGAAATTTGGAACATAAACAGTAAAGGCGATCGTTAAGACGAATATATTGTATTAAATAAATATAAATGTAATATTTATATAAAATACACTAGCGTTCGAAATTTGTTTTAGTTGCACTTTCAAATGACGTAAAGAATATTTCACGTAAGTCAGCAGAAATCTAGAATGCAGAGAAAAATCTTAAGTTAGGAAGAATAACTGTTAGAAGATATTAATAGAATGTTTAACCCTTTCCGGCACAGACAAATTCTGTTCGTAAAATGCGAAATTGCTGACTGACACCGGAATTTACAAACAACTTTTTTAGAAAATACGGACTCCTTATTTTAAGTTATCTTTGTAGAAGCAAAATTTTATTAAAACATTCTTGGTGCCGAATGCAAGTTTGGAATTAAAATTAGGTTTGCCCGGAGTGGGACCACTGTGCCGGAAAGGGAACTGGCTGTTCTCAAATCCAAAGAAGCTACTTTCTGAGACATTTCTGAATTATTATTGTTCGGAAACGCATGAAATTGATAGGTGTTCTTATTCAGAAATTATGTAATCGAATGGTAGTTTTCATTTTTTTGGTAAAAGCAGAAGATCTTTCAGAAAATATTGTGAAAGTTGAAGTTTTGAATCGAGTTTCCGGGGCTCGGGAAAGGAGATAATACATCGTCACATGATAACTATCACTTATAACTCGATAAGTAATTTATTTATCAAAAAATGGAAAAAAAATTGTTTACAAATCGCTTCAATAGTTAGACCTGTCAACTTTACGGCTTAACGTTTCAAAATGAGTCAGAAAAGTTTCACTTTGTTGAGCAGGGTATTTGAGAACCATCTTAAAAGTTGCTTGCAAATGCTTGAGGCATTGTACAGGAATATAAAACATACTATGTATGCTGTTATTTTACTTACAATATGTAAGTAAAATAACCGTGGTATATCAACAGTGTGATTTCTAAAAGGAGTGACCGCGTCGATACGACTCTCCTACCACGTTCTATAAATAGGCTTAACCGTTAAGTCTGGCATGCACATGTTTCATAGCACAGAACGGCCGAAACTGAATGGCGAAAAGGAATTGTAGACTTGCAGCAAAACTAAAAATTATTAATATATCTCCCTAATAAGACAATGCAGCATTGTCAGGTTGGCTTTTTTGAATTCAAAAATTTCTAATTTGTACCGGAAATTCTGAAAGAAGGGGTTTTATTTTAAGCTATGACGAAATGTCTGTCATTAAATAAAGAAAAGAACATTATAAGAAATTTCTGGTACGAATGCGAAATTTCGGAACTAAAAAAAATGCCAAACTGGCAACCGTGAGCATTGTTCAAAACTAATAAAGGGAACGAGGGCTGCATGTTACAAAAAATGCCATTTTGTTAACATTTCGTATCTTACTTTGAGTCCCTGAGCATTTACCATTTATACTAATTCGATGTTCGTAGTTTTTTAAATGGAAATTTTACCTCTTTAAGTTGGTCCGAAGTGTTCCAGTTAGGCTTCTCCTGCATAATTTCTAATTGGAATAAACTACAGAAAAAGGTTATTTTTTCTTCTGTAAAACAGAACAGATAAAATATACTGCCCTTATTGAAAAAAGGTTAATTAATAGCATCTCCAATAAAATTAAATTAAATAAAAGATCTTCTAATTTTTGATACATAAATAAATCTATATCGTACAATTTGAGTAAAGCTTTGTCGATAAAACTGTAGATAAAGGTTTTTCACTTGTTGAAGTTGTCGAAATATAAGTAATCTTAACCCATTTGTAACCAACCGCGAGGATACTCGTGGTTTTTCAACCTAAAATTACGAATTCGTACCGGAAATTTCAAAAGAAAAATTTTTATTTAATGTAATCACGAAATGTCTGTAATTAAATAAAGTAAATATTGCTATTAGTATTTTCTGGTACAAATTCGAACTTTCTAAATAAAATAAAATTCCGGTAATTTTAACTCAGCAGTGAACGTGTTAAAGTGATAACCAAGGAAACATATAAAAATTTAAACTTCCGTCTGTCATCTCTATCTCTTTTGATGCTCTCAAGATTGTATAAAATTTAAAGAAAAATTCACCGAGATATACACTATATGGCCATTAATGACCGGCAACTTTCAATTTTGGACATTTTGTCGAATATTTAAAAATATACTTGTCAGATTTTTCTGGAATTTTAGGATTAAAAAGAACAGGCTTGTCTACATATTTATCAACGTCGATTTGATAAGGAGGACAATTAGAGGGCTAAAAAAATATTAAAGAAAAAAAAGAATACTTTGGTTCACCCTGTAAAATAAAATGCACGAAATGATTTATCGCTACAGATTATACATAGGCAGACATTGTACAATATGTGTATTCATTTGTGTAAGAATAGCATGTATATTAATAGAGTTATAGAGATTTTTTTAAATTTAAAAAAAAAAATCTTGCATGTTTTTTGCTTATAACATACAAGGTTTTTAACCAAATTTAACGCCAGTTTCAGAAATATTGACAAAATGTAGTCGAAACAATGTAGTGCAATTGGAATATAAATATATTAAATATTTAAGGAAATATGGGCAGTTGTATAAAATAATTTTTATCTGCGCATGCGCGAACGATAACAAGGATTTTTTTTGCATCATTTAATAGTCAACTCTATCGAGCAACTTATTAAAAAAAATCAATCAAATATCGTAAAAATTTAGAGAGATATCGGCGTTAGAGTGAACTGTTTTTTAGCTTCTCACAAAAACTTGTTGAATGATAAGGGATTGTTCACAAATTGTCATGTTTAATTTTTATACTATATTTCATTTTTTATTGATACTTTAGTTTGCCTTGGAAAACGTCATTTCACCAGGTTATAATAGTTTTGGAACGGATCCTTTGATTTTGATTGTTCTTTTTTAGTACGAATAAGCTCGTTAGGGTAGTTTTTCAAACAGAACTAAAGTATCATTAAAAATTGGAAAATAGTATTAAAATAAAAAATGACAATTTGTTGAAAATCCCTTATCATTCAGCGAGTTTTAGTGAGAAGCTAAAAAACAGCTCACTCTAACGCTGATATCTTTCTAAATTTTTACGATATTTGATTAATTTTTTTAATAAGTTGCTCGATAGAGTTGACTATTAAATTATGCAAAAAAATCCTTGTTATCGTTCGCGCATGCGCAGATAAAAATTATTTTATACAACTGCCCATATTTCCTTAAATATTTAATATATTTATATTCCAATTGCACCACATTGTTTCTACTACATTTTTCAATTTTTCTGAAACTGGCGTTAAATTTGGTTAAAAACCCTGTATGTTATAAGCAAAAAACATGCAAGAATTTTTTTTAATTTGTAAAAAAAATTGCTATATCTCTATTAATATACACGCTATTCATACACAAATGAATACACATATTGTACAATGTCTGCCTATGTATATTCTGTAGCGATAGATCATTTCGTGCGTTTTATTTTACAGGGTGAACCAAAGTATTCTTTTTTTTTCTTTAATATTTTTTTAGCCCCCTAATTGTCCTCCTTATCAAATCGACATTGATAAGTATGAAGTCAAACCTGTTCTTTTTAATCCTAAAATTCCAGAAGAATCTGACAAGTATATTTTTAAATATTCGACAAAATGTCCAAAATTGAAAGTTGCCAGTCATTAACGGCCATATAGTGTATATAGTTAACGACTTATACAGGGTGTTTCTAAACTCATGGTACAAACTTTAAGGGTAGGTAGAGCACACAGCAACAATCATTTATTGTATAGGAATGTATGGGACCAAGCGACGCATTAAGGTAAAAACACCAGAGGGGCAATTAGGGCCTTTTTTTAATTTTCAAAATTTCTCATTCATACCAGAAAATTTTTATGCTATCCTTTTCTTGACATTTCATAATTACTTAATAATAAAATTCTTCTTTGAAAATTTTTGGTATGAAATCGAAATTTTTTTAATTGAAAATAGAAATAGAAATAGAAATTTTTTGAAATAGAAATGGAGTTTTTAGTTTATTCCACTGGCGGTAGAGGGCAGTAAGTGACTGATCGCCGTTCAATACCATGCATTCAAGTAGAAGAAATCGCCATTTTTAATTGTGCTATCGTTCGTCATGGAAGACTTTACATATGCCGAAAAAGCCGACATGCATTTCATGTACGGTCGTGCAAATGACAACGCCAGGGCTGCCCTACGAATGTATCAGGAGTCGTTTCCTCGCAGAATAATGCCTGATCATAGAAAGTTTCAGCCCTTACACCATCAGCTTTCTGAAATAGGTTCTTTCCACGTCATCAGACAGGAAACTGGGCGAGAAAGAGCTGTACGCAGTGCAAGCTTGGTAGAAATTATTTTGAATTTTGTGAGTGAACGGACCGAATCAAGTACAGGAGGTGTTGCACAGAATTTAGGTGTGAGTCATCCGACCGTTTGGAGAGTGTTAAATGAAAATCGATTTTATCCCTTTCGTTTTCAACGTGTACAAAATTTGAATCCGGAAGACTATGTTCTGCGGTTGAACTTTTGCCAGTGGGTTTTGCAGCAACATGTATTGCAGCCAGACTTTACTGCTCATATTCTATTTACAGATGAGGCAGTATTTACACGCGAGAGTGTATTTAATGCGCACAATTTCCATCTTTGGGCAACCAATAATCCACATGCAACGCGACCACATGCTTATCAACAGCGATTTTCTGTGAATTTGTGGACTGGTATTGTTAATATTTATTTGATTGGCCCATACCTACTACCAAAGAGGCTGGATGGTCGCTGTTACATTTTTTTGCAACAGGTTTTACCAGAACTGCTGCAAGATGTTCCGATCACCATTCGTAACAGGATGTGGTTTCAACATGATGGAGCGCCCGCGCACTTCACCACTGATGTGCGCAGTTACCTGAATGCCACATTTGGGACGCGATGGATTGGGCGTGGAGGACCAATTCCTTGGCCACCGCGATCTCCCGATTTATCGAACCTTGATTTCTTTTTATGGGGACATCTGAAGAGTCTTGTTTATGAGACTCCAGTTGACTCAGACGAAAATCTAGTATCTTGCATATCCGAAGCTGCTGCACGTGTGCGGGAAATGCCTGACATCTTTAGAAGTGTAAGCCAATCGTTCCAACGACGCTGCGAAGCATGTATCACAGTTGATGGGCGTAATTTTGAACACTTATTGTAATATTATTGTATGCATTATTATTTACTTGTAAACTGCATTGTAAATAAACATTTTATCTTTTTTATTCATGTATTTTGTTTGATAAGTTTGCCAGTTTTGCGCTTTTTTTTAATTCAAAAATTTCGATTTCATACCAAAAATTTTCAAAGAAGAATTTTATTGTTAAGTAATTATAAAATGTCAAGAAAAGGATAGCATAAAAATTTTCTGGTATGAATGAGAAATTTTGAAAATTAAAAAAGGGGTCTAATTGCCCTCCTGGTGTTTTTACCTTAATGCGTTACTTGGTCCCATACATTCCTATACAATAAATGATTGTTACTGTGTGCTCTACCTACCCTTAAAGTTTGTACCATGAGTTTAGAAACACCTTGTATATTTTTAATTTTACTAAAATGATTGAAATATGAAAACACCTTAAGTGATAACGAAGGTAACACATAAACATCGCCTCTATTTTTGCTCATTTACTGCTGAAAGAAATCTATATCGTCAAATTTGAAGAAGCATTCAACAAGATATGTATCGTTAAGTTTAAAGACTACGGGAAATGAATATATTAAATTTCACAAATTACATCAATCTTCACGTGTTGGAATCATCGAAATGCCAGTACCTTTGAAACAACTATAAGGACCAGTCACAATTTTAAATTTATAAATAAAGTCAGCTTTCATCATGAAAGAAGTGTGTGTAAATTTCTATCTAAAATTTAATTCAATATAAATTTGGCGATAAGTATGTCTATTCCTTGTTTACTTTTGGAATCGTAAAACTGTATCACATCACATTAAAATAACAAAATGATTTACGGAAATTTTTAAACATTTAATTTAATTTTTGTTCGATTATGCTAGCTTTTCCAGTTTTACTGCTGTTGCTAAGCACTTGACCAACAGTACATCTTACTCTCGTATACATCATCAACCTTAATTGACAGTTAAGCGTGGAAACCTCAGTATAACGCTCAAACGATATTCACAATTAACCTGATTTGACCTGATCGCGGGCGAAGATCAATGAGGTTAATAGTGAATATCTTTTAACATTTAACCAAGGTTTTCACGTTTAACCTTCAGTTGATGTATTTGGTGATTACGAGCGTAAGATAAAAGGATTTATTCTTAGATAATAGAAAAAAATATTCACAATTTTCAAAATTTATTATAAAGAATACTTTTAAAAATGATCATTAATGATATATAAATGTTTTGAAGACTGCTTCTTATGTAACCCAGTTCTTTTATTTCCAGAGAATTTGCAAGCACTATCAAGAGGCCATTCGGTTTGCGTTACAATCCTTATACCCAAACCGTGGAGGTACTGAGCAACACCCGGAAGATTGCAAACCTAGTCAGTGAGTTGAAAGGAGACTTGTGTGTGGTAACAGCAGCATTGAAGAAAATTCGAGGGAGGAAAGATGACACCGAGAATACTAAATATTCCAACTAAATTGTTTTCTCACTATCAGCCTGTTTAATTTTCTTTTATTTACCCGTCTTCTTTTCGGGTTTCTTTTGCTATGCTTGTCTATGATAGAGTACCTTTATAAGGGAGTAACGATAGGGTGCTTGCTTAAGGTGACCAAATTTTATAGCGGGACACAAATATAAAACTTTCACAAAAATTTAATTTATGATTTTTTAATCTTTATCTTTTTTTTAAAAATGCTACGAATTTATCAACTTTTTAAAATAAGTTTTTTTAGTCAAAAACTGCGTGAACAACATGGCTTCCATTCTAAAATTTAGGAGAATTCGGAGACATTTTCACTTTACGCATGCTCAGATTAGAAATCTTTATCTAAACCACGACAAGCGGTATTGCAGAAGTTGGCGATTATAACGGGACACAAATTTAAAACATTCACAACATTACAATTTATAATTTTTCGGTCTTTATCTTAAAAAAAAAAAGCGCCACGAATTTAACAGCTTTTTACAATAAGTTTTTTAAATAAAAAACTGTGTGAACAACCGCGACCTACGTTATACACGGCCGGTGCATGACTTTTGAAACGTCACATGGAGTGGATCATTTTTACACGGTGACTGGTGCAAAGCGGAGCTCCCACCATTTTGCATCAATCACTGTATAAAAATGATCCACTCCATGTGACGTTTTAAACGTCATGCATCGGCCTTGTATAACGTAGGTCGCGGAACAACGCAGTTTCCATTCTCAAATTTAGATGGAATTCGGGTTTAGATGAATTTCAGTTTACACATGCTCAGATTGGAAATTTTTATCCAATCTATGGCAACCTGCCTTGCCGCGTTAGCGACAATGGGTTAGACGAATTAAATGGGCAAACCAACACTAACTTGGACTTAATTCTAAACTTTCCTAGTCTGCTTTTGTCTAAAATCCTATCTATCAATAAAATTTCACTACTAGCCATATGTCGCTACTCTGATATATAAAGATACTCTAGTCTATGAGAAATGAAGGAAGATGTGCTAATATCAAACATGAAAAAAAAACTGCAATTTAATTTAGTACATACATTTGTTTCTCGCACAATATTGAAATTGTTTTTTAAGAAATTAATGTTAATTTAGAGTCATTTGTGGTGTTTTAAACACATATTATAAGGCTGCTTTAAATGAAAAAAATTGTAATGGATTATTACGAGGACTGAATAAATATAGAAAGCGGAATTCTTATTCTTGTTGGCTAACAGGAAAAAAATGTAAACCAGAAATTTATAAAGTATATTAACATTGCCTGCTTATCTGACATTACATCTAAAAAAAAACTATTAAAAAGTCATCCATGCCTTTTAAACAATGTTTTAGATGTAAAAAATTGTATCTTTTGTCACTCTATTGCAAAAGGTACCTGAATGCATTTGGAATGCAATCATTATCTTCCATACATCAAGGTTTGATCAAAATCTATGATACGATAAGCATCATAGATATCTTTACATAATCAATAGATGATTCTATTACTTATGATAACTGATAATGCAATGACCAGTTTTAGTGTTGATGCTGATATGACGACTGCGTAGCACCTCGTGCAGGTCCTCAATATACTCCTTCTCAGGCAGTAAAAATTTAAATATCACTAAGTTTTCGGGTAAGATATAGTAATGCGTTAAGGTATGCATACAAAACTCCTATAGGATTAAAGACATTCCAGGTATCACAATCCTTTGTTTGCAGATTTTCTGCAATTAAATAAGGCGAAGATCCTTCATACAAACACTGGTGGCTAAAAATTGCAGTTAGGGTCAAAATAGTAATTGGAAAAGTGTATAAACGTTACCTTATAGTATGTTATATGTACCGTATAATCTGATGTATAACGCGCTTCAGTGTAAAAAGAACACTTAAACTTCCAGACATCATTTAGGTATATTCGTCGTATAATGCGCATTTCCTTCTTTGCAAAGAAAGCACCATGAGCTGCGTAGCAAAAATCAAAATACAAATTATTATAAATTGTAATAAAAAAAAAATCATATAATCTCTTAGGTAAAAATGTTTTTTGTAAATAACTAGTATGTTTATTAAGTTAGAAATCTTAGTTCTTTTAATACTTTTTTCCCCTTTATTACCAATTTTTCATTCTATGAACGGAGTATAACGCGCACCTGTACATTTCAATCAATTTCCTTTCATCAAAAGTGCGCATTATACGCCAGATATATATGGTAATTGACGAAATCGTTTAACATTTCCTTATCATTTATGTATGTGTAAAATTCTAGTTACCTGGTGGTTATAATATAAGTTATACTACTCAGACCAATCTGGTGCCCGTTATGGTTGAAGGATTTCGTTGAAATTTGGTATATACGTTATATGGAGCATGGGGAAGAGTTAAGTGTAAATATCCAATACAAAATATAGTTTAAATTTCGACCACCAGGTGAAAATATGGCGGAACACAAAGCGTAACAGAAGCACGAAGTAATTCTTGAGGAATTGAAGCGGCATGGCGTGTTATGCTTGCTTTCTGTTGAACATGTTTTAACACGCTTTGGACATGTGGTTGACACAAATGGAATGTACATTGAACAAATTCTAGGACAAAATAAAGTTGTATGTTTCTAAATTGTGTTTCGGGTTCTTTATGCGCCATCTTTTCCCCTGGTGATCGAAATTTGAATTATTTTTTTATATTGGGTAACTTTCTACCCATGTTCCATATAACGTATATACCAAGTTTCAACGAGATCCATCAAGCTGAACGATCACCAGATTGGTCTGAGTAGTGTAACTTTAATTGTTACCGACCGGTACATATAGTAGACCGGGAGGCGGCAGTACAGATAATCCCCTCATCGAGTTCACGGCTGAAATTCCAAAATTAGTTAAAACTCGATTTTCATATTAAAACGCCATGGGTCTGTCAAGTCATATCTTGGTGGAAAACACGTGAAAACCCGATTTTAGCGGTTGACTCGTAGTTTTACCATTGTATTTTCCTGCACCCAGTTCTCCATGTTTTCATACTTTTGGGTACAGGAAAACACAATGGTAAACCTACGAGTCAACCGCTAAAATCAGGTTTTCACGTGTTTTCCACCAAGATATGACTGGGCAAACCGATTGCGTTTTAATATGCGAATCGAGTTTTAACTAATTCTGGAATTTTAGCCGTGAACTCGATGAGGTGATTGTCTGTGCTGCCGTCTTCCGGTCTATAGTGAAATTGGGAGATGAATATTTGTTAACACTATACATGCCCGGAATTTTACTCAAGTTTTATAAAAAGATTTTACACCAGAAACTTTCATTTAAAACACTATATTTAACTTTTTTATTTCACTTATTTCTAAATGATTAATATTTTATATTTATTTTATGAAGAAATTTCTGGTTCAATTGAAATATTTTCATTTGGTACAGGTTATTTGTGTATTTAGTGTTAAATATATTCATCCAATCGTTATTGAGTCATTTTTTTGTTAAAATTTGCTCCAGATTATTCACTTTATACCCAATTATAAAAGTCTATAAAGTTTTGTTTGTATAAGGAAAAAAAATCGTAGTTAATGAAAACTAGTAAGAAGTCAAATTACAGGAGTGACGTTTTTCCTTCATTTCCCATATGCTTATTTCAACACTGGCTTTTTCTTATCCTTATTGTATGTATAAATTTCTATGTACGTTTAGTAAAAATTGAAAGATGTATATTTGTTAATTACAACAATAGACTCTATTCAAAATCTCTATGTAACGCTCTTCACTTCGAATAAAGCTATGACCTTGTGTTTAAATTCATTTTATAGTGTGTTGTTGGAACAAATTAATTAAATAAAATTCCACATTAAGTTTTTCTCGAAGATCTTTCATGACTTGAACATAGGTACTTCACCAGGCAAAGTTTATTTAATTTTGTAAACTCGTCTTTAACAGTGCGTTTGCAAGTAGCGTAGCATATTAATAGTACCAAATATGACGAATTTTTTATTCAGAAATTCTGAATTCCTACCAGGAGTTTTTGGTTTGCAAGAATAAAGATGGGCATTCTGTGAATAAAGTAGAAACAAATTATTATTCAAATAATTCTGGTGAGAATTCGGAATTTCTAAATAAAAAATTCACCAGATTTGACAATACTCGTAACTATACTCGGAGGTAGAACTGTGCAGTGGCGTAACTAATCTATGTAATTATTTCAAAAGTTAGGGATAATGGAACTCATGTATATGCACCATATTCAGGGCTCCCGCTGATCCGTTTTTTGAATACCAGTAATTCTGAAGATTAATTTTTGTGGTAGATTTTTTACAACATTAGCAATAGAAATAACCTTCGGAGAAAGTGTCTACAAAATTTCCAAGAGAAATAAAGAAAGTAAATTTTTGTTTCAAAATAAGGGTGTTCATGAAACGGGTGGAGTGGGAGCCTTGAATATCTATTTCGGGGATATTAGTGTGGTGCTAGATCCCTCCCCTTCTATGAGGAAAAAGAATAAATTAAAAATAAATAAGTTTAATTATATGGCGACTAGTGTTGCCAGTGGGCTACATTCTTTTTATTCAGTTTTCTTGATTGCCACCAGTTTTTGGAGAAAGTAAAATTCGTCTTCTTTAATGACAAATTAAATAAGGCGAAAGCTAGGCGAATTATGTAATTAAAAAAAAAAGTGGTGCCTCTCAGGCAACCTAAATTTTAAAAATGTAGCCCATTGCCAACACTGATGGCCGACACCGATGGCAACACTGACGGCCAGGTGCCCGAGGAACCTGGCTGGGGTCGTCAAGTCTTATTTAACAGTAAGAAGTGTCCTCATTAATGGGGGTGCAGGCTACATTCCGCATAGACTGGAGAAGGGGTGTTCTCAAGGCTCTTGTCTACTCTACTCTGTCCTCTACTCTGGCAACTAATCACGAACATCTTTCTTTTTGAGATGGAGGGTCAGGGCATAATCGCACATGCTTTTGCTGATGACTTCAGTCTGGTTTTGACGGGTCGCAGGCGTCTGGACCTGGAAATAGCGGTGGCTCGGTCACTAACAGCATTTTGCCAACTGATGGATGCACACCTATCACCTGGGAAATCAGAGGTCCTTCCCAACATTCGCCAAACCACGCAAGCTAGAACGAGAACGAAAAATGCGGATTAACTGAACTAGCTTGCACCATGTACTCTTAGGTGCCACTATAGATAAATATCAAAACTGGACAGCACACCTCAACCAACTTAAACTCAAATTAGTCAAACACCACCACTATGCATCAAAACTTAGGAGGAAATCTTGGGGGATCAATAATAACATGTTTAAAATATAGTACAATATAATTGCAAAAAAAAAAAATTCTTTACGGGGCTTGAAGTTGGGGAATTAAACTAACAAAAAAAATTAATTAACACCAATTCAAAGAACATTCCTACTACAACTGTCAAGGGGTGATAAAGCCATCTCAACAGACGCACTAAATATAATTACAGGCATACCACCCATCACTTTAACATTAGAATATTAATACAACAAGAGCAAAATTCTACAGATTTCACACATCGAAACAGTAGAACAGCATTTTCCATGCAACAGACAGAAATTAATATACGTTCAGTGAAAATATCGTTCTCTAGATTTTTAAAATTTTTGACTTACCCCACTGTCATTCTAATCCCCTCAAATGTTGTAAGTAGAAAAATTAAAAACAGAAATCCAAATATTTTAAAATTGAGGAAATCGGTTTAAAATTTTATCGGAAGATTGAAATATAGACCAGATGAAATGAAAGATAAAATAAACTTGAGTAAAATGAATTACCATAAATAGGGAACTTAACAAATTAACGACCGGGAACGAGAATTCTCGTTTTCACCGTTGGCTAAGGGTGTGGCTTCTACCTTAGAGAAAATGCATTTATATCATGTTTGTTATCTACACTGGCCTCCAAAAGTTAAGGTACAACCGGTTTTTTGCGTCTAATTTGCAAATGAATGAATATAGAAACAACAAATTTGGAGGAAATGTTCGCTAAACTGTTATTTATTAAATGCGATATAGAAATTTACTTAAGTTAAACGTATAAATGAAATTACAACAAAAAAGCACTCATGGTGGAAAATTCCATTCTTGGAGAAATCAGTACACCGCAGTTTTATGCAGTAAAATGTGACAGAAACATTAAAAAACTGGTTCTAATGCGGAATATGTCCACCTCGGACTTGAATGCATTGGCGGAATCGACTTTCCATGCTCTCAATTAAATTGTCGGACACCGAAATAGGTAACGCTGACCAGACTTGGAGTAAGCCTTGTTCCAGCTCATTTAATGACCTTGGAGGAGGACTTAAGGCCGCAACCTGTCTTCCAAGATAGTCCCGAAAATGTTCTAATGGATTCAAGACTGGATAGTGAGCTGGCCATTCCATTCTATCCAAACCGTGATCCTATAATCCTCAACAACCACAGCTCGGTGTGGTCTCGCATTATCATTCATTAGAATGAAACCATTGCCAATAGCACTGGCATATGGGCGCACATATGAATCAAGGATCTCATCCCGATATCTCGCACCAGTCACAGTTCCTCCATGGAACACATGCAGGTCAGTGTGGCCTCCGAGTGAGATCCCTGCCCAAACCAATTGATTCCACCGTTTCTGTACCTGTGTGTCTGGACAGTGTTTGATTGATGGTATCGAGTGCATTGTTCTCTCCAGATCAGAAGACGTCCTGAATAGCACTCCAGTGTGAATCTGGACTCGTCTGTGAAGAGTACAGAAGCCCACTGTTGTCTGGTCCAGGAAACATGTTCTCTTGCCCAACATAAGCGGGCCCTTCTCTGTCGTCTGTTGACGGGGACACACACAACTGGTCGCTTTGCATACAGACCTGCATTGTGAAGACGTCTTCGCACCGTAGTAGCGGAGATTCTTCTCCCTGATGCTGCAAAGTGGTCTGCAATGAGTTGCGGCACAGTGGTGCATCTTCTCCTTCGGGCCGAAAGAGCTAGAAACCGGTCTTCTGCAAGTGTTGTAACACGTGGGCGGCCTGGAACATGTCTTCTGGACACAGAATCTTCGGATTCATACTGATCCCAGAGTCGTTGGACTACACTGCGAGACACATTGAGCCGTCTATCAGTATTGGCCTGTGACAACCCCATTTCCATCCATCCTACCGCCCGCCACCTTAATGAATCGGGCAAACGACTTCTTCTAGACTCTACTGGCTGTTGTGAACAAAACTACTGTTGGATCCAGACAGCAATGGCTCTTTACGTAAGACACTAGTACGCATGCGCCTGTTTGTTGATTAGGTGTTTCTGCTTGGCGATTGGCGATGTTCAATGTACGAAAATATGGCTATTGTGACCAGCAGCACATTTTTGTATGGTATCGTTAACACGTTTTCCGCCAAGATTAGGCAAAGTCGCCAAAAATGGTAAAATTTTTGAGCTTTTAACTGATTTTTGAAACAGCGTATTGAGTGAGCCATTGCTGTGTGGATCCGGCTGTAACAAAACTGACAACAATAGTTCGAATACAACAAAGCTTACACGCGAAATTTCGAAAGCTTCGAAATTGCATATTTTTCTCTCATTCACAAGTACCTATTCTTTTCTATAAAATAAAAGTGGTAGCTGTAATTTTTGCGTAAGTTTTTTTAAAGCTTATTATTGTCATTCATATAAACTATGAAGTTTAATCTGACTGCCATTTCTTGTCTAGTGAGCTTCGAAAAATATGTTGTACCTTAACTTTTGGAGGCCAGTGTATATTTTTCAGTAAAGTGTAAGACATTTTATATTAAATCCGTACATTGAAGGATATTTACTGATGCATAAACTTGAGAATCTCATCTAAGAAATCAATTTAGAAAGACTTTCAGAAGACGGAGGAACTTCTACTATTTTAAATCACAGATTTCACAAAAAACATACGGTTGGTAATGTGTTAAGAGAACTTTTCACTGAATAGTTACAAGTTACAGATAATAGAAAATGATAAAGATAAAATAAACTTAGTGAATCAATGTGATTAAAGAGTGTTAGTAAACAGTAAACAGATGATGATTTCAAGGGAATTCCCACTTGCACAGCAAGTCCATTCCCTGTATAGCGGAGCCACGAAAAAAATAGTCTAAACGTAGCACAATATATGTACTACAATAAAAATAAAATGAGATGGAGATTAAAAGATGAGGAAAGGTCTTCAGCTCTCAGAGACAAAAGACAAAGTGAATAACAGAAGAGAAAAAACCCATTTAAGCAGACTGGTAGAACGAATG
Organism: Maratus michaelseni; assembly: GCA_963931845.1. Lineage (NCBI taxonomy): Eukaryota > Metazoa > Arthropoda > Arachnida > Araneae > Salticidae > Maratus > Maratus michaelseni. The sequence continues at coordinate 50,385,626 of OZ007594.1, read as the reverse complement.
ACCAGTCAAATTATAAGAAAGCCCAGGAAGGCGAGGCTTCCTGACAACTGTCAGGAAATCATATGAGTTTTAATTTTCCCGAATAGGCGAAAAAGTGCAGGCCAGGATTCGAACCAGGGATCTCTTGGCTGAAGTTGACAATACTCTATTAACTAAGCCATTCCGGACAAATCTGGCGGATCTAATTCACTCAGTTAACCTTATAGATTATTGCATCTGGTCTGATATCGGAATAAGCTCAACAAAATAAATCACAGGTCATGGGAACTCCAGTAAATTCTGGATACGTGATTATATTAGATTAATTTTGACACAATTATACTCGTATGATTCCTTTACCAATTTGTATAATTGCGTCAAAATTAATCTAATTGTCAGAAAGTCAGAAAAGATATGAATTTCACTAAAAATAACTATAAAAATTAAAATTTATGAGAGAGTGAGAAAAGCAATTTAAATAGATGTAAAATAGGATATAATAAGGAAAGTTGTTTAAACTGTTTACAAATTGCAAGCATATCGCCGAAAAGCAAGGAAAACGCAAGGATGTTATACGTAATCTAACCCTTCAAAAAATAAATAAATAAATAAATATTTAAATTAAAAAAAAATAAAAAAGACAATATTTATTACCATACATTGAATAACATATGAAATATCAGAATAGTATTTAAATTACAAAATTTAAATGATAAGAAGAATAATAATGGAATGTAATACATATTTTGTTTTTAATATACAAGAAAAAATATAAAAACAAATCAGTATATACAAGAAAAGAATATAAAAATATATACAACTATATACAAGAAAATATCTTGTATTGCAAGTATATAATTGTATACATACTTGTATATACAAGAAAAAAAATAAGCATTTGCAGTACTATATCTAGGCTTTTCATCTTTCATCGTGCAAATGTATTGTTTTTTAAAATTAACAAAATTGTTATAAAATTCTGGTGGTAAATGAGATATCAACATAGCAATGATAGTACGCTAGTAAATTGTACAAAATAATAATAAAAAAAAAAACGTAAAGGAAAGAAAACATTTGAAAATTAGTGAAAGATTACCCGATTACCACAAAATAACAAAACATTTAAAACCTGAAAAAAATACAAATAATTAATTTTAATTTTATAACATCTTCGAAGATTCATAAACTACGTAGATTTTTTACCTATGAACTTTACAGTGAAAAGAAGATGAAAAAAAAGAAAGAAAAATAAAATATATTGAGACATTTTCAGTTTGACATATTTCTGATATGTTGCTATCAGATTAAATGAATAAAGGAAAAAAGAATAAAAACAAGAGTGATATTATTAAAGAATATATTTTTTAAAACTTGTAATCTGACATGTGTCATGTAAAAAGTAACAAAAAATTATATGAATTCCAGCTGATGCCATCAGAAACCGTCACAAAAATGCAACTGATAGTTTTATCAGCAAAAAATACAGATGTTCGTGACATATGTGGGACACATTTTGAAATTTTGAGTTTTATATGTGAAAACCTGTTGATTTAAAATTTTCACTTTGGGCGTCTGCATCGTGATCGGAATATTGGAAAATTTCAATTTAGAAGGTAGGTAAATTATCAAAACCATTTATTCTTTTCTAAGTTAAATGTATATTGTTATTTAGTATTTAATTAACCCTTTGTGACTAAATAACTCCAATTTGAAAAAAAAAATACTCAGATGTTAGAATACACCATTTTAAGCATGTATATATATATATATATATATATATATATATATATATATATATATAATTATAATTAATTATAATATATTAGTTATATAATATATTAATAATATATTAATAATTATTACATAATAGATTAATTATATAATTATATAGTATATTAATATTATACGTCCAAAAATGGGGAGTCGGAAGTTTTAGGTCATTTCGTCGTATCTCAGCAACGGTTTAACGCAGTTTCACGGCAACGGTTTACGTTCTCAGCAGATTCTCAGCAGTGATTCTCAGTAACGGTTTACGTTCCTGCAACGGTGCAGGAACGTAAAATGCAGTATAACTAATCTACTAAAAATAGCTAAACACGTATTTCAACAATTTTACAAATTCAACCACTAGGGGGGGGGGGGGGGGGTAAATGGGGTGGGGGGGGTCAAAAGTTTTAAATCATTTCGCCATATCTCAGCTGCAGTTTTAGGTAGGAACATAAAACACAGCTAAACCAATCTGTTAATAAAATAGTTAAACACGTTTTTAAGCGATTTTAAAACGATTTTAGCGATTTCGTCACAAACAACAGCTATGAACCCGATTATGGAAGATTAGACGAATAAAACAACTATTGCTGTTGTTTGATTGGATATTTTGTGCAAAACATTTTTCATAAGAAAGTTTTTTTTTTTTTTTTTTTTTTTTTTTTTTAAACTTTTGTAGTATATATAGATGCCATGCGAAATAAGTTTCGCTAAATACTACGACATTTGGTTGATTTTTCTTTTCGTAATGACAGGGAAAACGTATATTTTTCTTTTACATGCACGAAAGAAAATGTACATTCTCATTTATAAAACCGAGGTTTATTTCTATGATTGTGTCAAAATAATTTCATTTTTTCCTGCCTGTCTTTTTAACGATTTATGTGCAAGAATGCACAGACCTCCGTTATTGTGATCGCCATATTGCATTTTTATTTCTTTTACCTGTAAGGCTGTCATGGCTAAGATGGGCAAAGACAGGTGATTCTGCTAGTAATACCATATTTCTACAAGCAATTACTCACGCATTTAAGCTTGTAATTTGGTTATCCATAGCTGCCAACTTTTACATTTTAATCCTACCACTAAAATGTTATAGTAAATTTTACCTTATTAAACCGTCGAAATCATGTGATAATAATAAGGTAAAATTTTCTATTAATTTTTAGTGGTAGCAAAAAAGCGTAAAAGTTGGCAGCTATGGTTATCGTAAAATTCACATTTCAGGGCTTATAATAAAGTTATTTTTATATGCAAGACGTTATTTCATTCGAAATTGAGCATAATATACGCTATTGTAATTGACTGTTTTTCGCTGTCTCTGATATGTTTCGAGATAGGTCCGAAAAATTCCATATTTCTCCACGAACGGCGCTGGAGTCACTCCCATATGATAGCTAGCGCATAGTCATTTTATTACAGGTCGACACATTTTCAACAATTCTAGCTTTATCCGTTCAAGAATTATTTCAGGATAAAATGATTTTCGTATACACCCTGAATCTGTGATCTTTTTTCGCAAAGAAACATATAAAATATATAGGAAAAGCTTTTTGTGTCTCGTGCTTGCTACAGTAGTTGTGATTCATGAAAATACTCCATCCTGTGCTGCAGGTGCAACCTTGCAAACTTATTGGAGGGAGGAGTGCCAGGCTGGATACCGTCAGGGTAGCCCACTGGTAGAGCGTTGGCGCGCAATGCCAATTGCCCTGGCTCAAATCTAGGCATGGACACCTTTGCACTCTGTTTGTTTCACATCTCATATAGCAAAAAATCAGGAATTATAAATTGGATTAATATAGGAATACGGTTGCAAATAACGTAACTGAAAGTTAAAAGTTGAATACATTAAATCTATCTCTCTCTCTCTATTAGGGCTGGATTATTTATCAATATATCGATCAAATATTGATATTTCTTAGTTATCGCAAGAACGATATCTAACCTCTGACACTGACAATATATCCCAATAATGATAGCTAAGCTCTGACTCTGGCAATATATCCCAATAATGATAGCTAAGCTCTGACTTTCCAATATATCCCAATAACGATATCTAAGCTAAGCTCTGACTCTACCGATATATCCAAAAAACATTTTTTTTTCGACTTCAAATCACGAGAAAAGCGCCGAATATTCCGTATAATATCCTCTTCAACCCATTCCATTCGTCCGATCCATGCATTTAGATATTCACTGCTCTACTTTATTCCAATCAGAATATCCCCTCCAATGATTATCCTTTGATTATCTCGCTTCCGTTAATATCCCCAAATAAAGAATATCCCAATATATCCCAATACGAATACATTCTCTTATTATGTCTAAGTTCGTTACTATCCTCTCAAACCGCAAATTAAATTCTTTGTTCGTAACTGAATAATACAGCTATCGTCTATGTTTTAGTTCCGCTGCTGCCATTCGTCCAGAGTTCGTTGCAATATGTCAAGGTATTGATATTTAATGGCCAATAAAATACGAGCTAGAGTATCTGTTGGTTATTGTCGAGTCGATAGCTTTGCACTACTTCAGTGCTCGTTGAGATTATTTTTTCGGCCAATATTATCGGTAGCGCTTTGATATTAAAAGGAATGTATATGGTGTCGTGTAGATTGTAATGCTGAATATTGATTTTGTTTGTTTGTTTGTTTTAATTTAATTTTGTTAGCCAATAACTTATTTTTATCATTTGCAATTTATTTTCTTTTGAATTCAATGGTACTTTGAAATAAAAAAAAAACAGGTTTAAATATCAAACCTAGTATTTTGCATAATAAAGCAAAATTTTATGGTACGTTTTTAGCTCACAGGCTATCAAAGCCTGACTGCTAATGTGCCCGCCGGTTCTGTATGTATGTATGTATGTATGTTTATACGTAACGCGATAACTCTTGATAGAAGTAACCGTTTTGCTTCAAATTTTGTTTATAGGTTCATTGTGATAAGGCGCTTCCCTGACTAGTTTTGGGCGGTTCATTGGTTAAGTATAAAGAGGAGGAACGGGGGTTGCCCCCCCCCCCTAAATTTAGATAAATGGATTTTTCATGCAGAATTATCCTATCTTCTAATTTTTTATGTAGGTTCATTGTGATAAGGCGCTTCCCTGATTAGTTTTGGGGGTTAAGTATAAAGGGGGAAAGGGGGGCTAACCCCCCTTAATTTAGATAAATGGGTTTTCATGCAGGATTATCAGATTTTCTTCAAATTTTGTATATACGAGGTTCATTGTGATAAAACGCTCTCCTTATTAGTTTTGGGTGTTCTTTGGTTAAGAATAAAGGGGGTAAAGGGGAGGGGATTAATCATCCCACCTTAATTTAGATAAATGAGATTTTCATGCAGAATCAGATTTTCTTCAAATTTTGTATATAGGCTCATTGTAGTAAGACGCTTCCCTGATTAGTTTTGGGGGTTCATTGGATAAGTATAAAGGAGGATACGGGAGGCTAATACCCTCCTAACTTAGAAAAATGGGTTTTTCAAACAGAATTATCCGATTTGCTTCAAATTTTGTATACATGTTCATTGTAATTAGAGGCTTCTCTGATTAGTTTTAGGGGTTCATTGGCTAACTATAAGAGAGGGGGGTGAACAGGGGGATGATCCCTCCTGTTCACCCCTTATTATATTGTCGATTTCCTTGTTTTTCGAGGGGATTATATCAAATTCTTTGAAATAAGAGTATAACATACAGTGTGGATAGCCTATAAGCTCAATGCCCTCAGTTTAACTGGGCAGTTTTCTTTTTATTTATTCTTATTTTGTTAGTTTCTTTGCTTTCCTCTTATATATATATATATGATTCGTTGCTTTCTACATCTGTTGGCATTTAAAATGCTCGTACATTTGTCTTTCGAAATTAGCAATATTTCTATCCCACACATTTTAAGGTAGTTATCGCGATATATCACCAATATCGATATTAACTCGAAGATATATCGCGATATTACATTTTTGATATCGTTCAGCCCTACTCTCTATATATATATTTTTCTTCCGTATACTTAGATTCTTGCATTTCTTCATTACATTTTGTACAATAATTTAGTTTTTATAATATCTTATACATTCAGTAAATACGAAATATGTAATGCATATTCGTTTTACCTTATATGAAACACTAAGATTTCAGTAATATTTATTATTTTCAGTTATTGCAGATTTGAACAATAATCATGAAACTCTTATTATTTGGCGCTACACTTACATTATTTGTTTTCCGCACTTTTGCAAGAGAAACCGATGAAGGTAAGTATTAACTAAGTTTTCACTTTTTATTGTTAAGAATCATTTCTTCGTTCGAGGACAATAGCCTATGCAAAAATTTCTGAGTTCATTTTCTATAGAAAGTGATCTTCTATGTTTTATTTCCTTGTCATTTCATTGAACAATAATTTTCAACATTCACAAGTCATTATCTTTTTAAATATAAAAAACCTCAAAATTAAGTCATTTAAAGAAACCATTCAAATAGGTCCTTCTACTATGGAATGATCGTATAAGACGGATAAAATTATTTATTAGGAGTTTTGAAAAGAAAAATGAAACACGGCTCTATAAACGGAATGAGCCTACAATAGGGAGACCTCATACCGAATTTAATTGTTCGCTGTGACAAAAATGCACAAAAAACGCTATAATACAGCCGGCGGGGTAGCCAGGGTTGGGATCCAGAAGCTGCAAATACCAATATTTTTGTACAGTAAACCTCATATTACTTATTCACTGATTTTTTTTTTGCGATGGAATGAAACGAATATAACTCTTCGAAGAAAAGTGGTATCGGGTGCTTCTTGACCTCTCACCCTGGCTACGCCACTGAATGTAGCGTAACCGTTTACGGATATTCATTGCGACCTGCTAGTTATTCGCGATTCCTGAAAACTTTCTCCTATCTTTTCCCTAGTAGGGAAAAAACAACTTTCTTCAAACACCCCAAAAAATAGTAGGTTTTAAAAATTTTCGGAAAACGTTTCTGGAAAAAAAAAAAAAAAAAAGGTTTGGTGCTCGTAAATTTCGAAAAAAATGTCTTTGTTAATTTCTGTAACCTATAATTCTTTGAGATTGACTGTGTTTTCTCCCAAAGATTTTTGAAGATAAAATACACGAGTCCGGAACAGTGAGGAACTGCCAGTTATACAGAATTACGTCAACAATTTTTCTTATATCAGGATGTATCAGCTCAAAGCTAGTATTTCCTCCTCTCAAAGCTGGTACACAGGGTTCGAACTAGAGTCCTGCATCTCGTCGGGAAACCCGATTTTAGCTGAACCCGATCCGTGGTTCGGGTTGACGCTAATAGTTCGTGTTAAGTTTTGACTATTTCGGTTCGGGGTCGGGTTGTCCCGGTTTTTCGAAAGAAAGGTCTGAATATTTTTCAAATGAAAAAAACCGTATATTTAATATTAATGAGTGTATTCGTATTGTGTGTTAATTTTTTATACAAAAAAAAAACATAAATATATATATATATAAATTGATATTAGAGATATAGTTGTAGATTCTTTTTTCCATAATTGCATTAAAATATGGATTAATTTTCTATCACTCCGAGTCTTTTTAAATATTTCGCATTCGGGTTGAAGTGTGTCGGTTTCGGGTTACTTTAAGCAGAAATATCGGGTTTGGGTCGTGTGTAATCCGACCTGGGCAAGACTACAGTTCTAACTCATGTCGCACTTTCCGGTCTGAATTTTCCGTGGTTTTCTTCGAACCTGCTTATACACTGAGTAAATACGATTCCTATCCATCTTGCAGATAATTGGCCTTAACAAACACCGCCACTTATATCAGAAAAGCTTCTGCAATTTAGTACACTGTAAATGTTATTTTTCATGGTAATGTAGTGAAATAACATTGAAACTACAATCTTAGAGTCAGTTAAGAAATATTAGTGTTTCAGAGAGTGAAGATAGCGTTACACTGGTAAAGACAAAAATATAGTGTTACACAGAAAGATAGTGTTACACTGAAAGATACTGAAACGATAGTATTACACCGGAATATAGTATTACACTGAAAGATAATATTACACTGGTAGATACAATAATACATACAGCAGACTTGCCAAGTCTCCGGATTTTTGAATACCAGTATTATTTTAGAGAAAATGTTGTTCTTTTAAATCGCAGAATGTCCAGATTACATAAAACAACATTTTCTGTACAAAATTACTGGTGTCCAAAAAGACGGAGGCTTGGCAGCTCTGATATAAGATAATGCAAGATAATTCACTGATAATAATGATACACAAGATGATACAGAATATACATAATTGTACATACCATAATACACAGGTACAAAAGATGGTGTTACGCTGAAAAATACTGGTACACTGGGAGACAGTGAGTACACGGATAGTGTTACACTGAAAGATTGTTTAACACTCATAGTGTTACAATGAAAGACAGTGTTACACAGAAAGATAGTGTTACCCTGATATATACGGTAACACACATAAGATAAAATAAGATAATCCACTGATAGTAATGATACATAAGATGATACATAACATAATACACAAATACAAAATATAGTGTTACACTGAAAGATAGTGTTAAACTGATAGATTGTGTTAAACTGATAGTGTTACAATGAAAGATAGGGTTATATTACAGAAAGTTAGTGTTACACGGAGAGATACGATAATACACATAAGATAATACTCTGATATTAATGATGATACATAAGATAATCCTCTGATATTAATGATAAGATGATACATAAGATACACAATGACACATAATATAATACAAATACACGGATACAAAAGAGAATGTTACACTCAAAGATAGTGATACACTAACAGTTTTACACTGAAAGAGAGTGATACAGTGGTAGTTTTACTCCGAAAGATTGTGTTACAATGAAAGATACTGTTACACAAAAAGATAGGTTTACACAGAAAGATACACTGAAACTATTTTTTATTGTCAGTTAAAAAAACAGTGTTTCAGATAGTAAATGAATAAAGAACAGAATGAAAACGCTTGAAATATGCAACTTTATTTGGCATTTATCATTCCTATTTTTTTTCTTCTTCAAATCATGTAATTTATAATTTATCTTTATATTTTTCTGTATTAAAATTTATTTTTGTTTAAAAAAAAAATATTTAACCGGTAAAGAATCTGAAGATTTTGTACATCTCTGCTTTACAGATCTTCAAAGTCTCTTCGGGGAAGAATCAAGATTATTTAATCCTTTTGTATTTGAACCGGAAACGAACCCAGAATCAAGGTAAGTCGTAAGTTGCAATTTTTAAACTGTTAAAACTGAAAATTGAACAAAAGATAAAAAGGGTTTAGATATGTTGGCTTCAATAACTTTAGCTTATTATTATTATTATTATTATTATTATTATTATTATTATTATCTAGAGATCGAGATAAACAAGTTTTCCAGGCCGAAACTGAATTTCAGTATTTTTTCTCAAGTTTCTGCTGAAAACGAAACTTTTCCAAACAAAATGTTTAGATATTAATGCATGCATGCATACAAAATATCACTACTTAATTAATTACAAACACACATACTCTACAGAGACAATTTTATTTATGTGTGTGCGCAAAAGTGAATATGCTTGTTTTTCATTAAAAAAAATACTATTTTAATCATATATATATGTTTGAATTCTATAGCCAAACCTTTGAGACATTCATTCATTTGAGATATTCATTATTACTTTTATAGTTATTCATACAATACAAAGTTTCCACAAAGAGATTCAAAATGCTTAATATTTAGCATTTCACTCGATCAAAAAGAAGTTTTTCTGAGATCAAATAAGTCAAAGAAAACTTTTAGATATTATTGGTGTTAAAGTTCGAGGGACCGTTCAAACGCTGAAAAAAAAAAATCTGCCTGCGACAGCCGCCATTTTTGTCAGCGCTCAGGCGTAGTATTCAGGGGGCGGTGCATCAATGCTTAGGGGCGTCAGTTTCGGCCTTGACTGAACGCCAATCGTTGTCAGCGCCATCTATTGTTTGAAATTCGAACTAAAATGAAGAATCACGTAAGAAAACTCCTGACATCATACATAATCCTCCTGCAAGATTTTTTTTAAATACCTGTCACCGTTTGCAAGTTATTGAATTTTAAAATCCATCAGTCATTTTTGGGACACCCGGTAAGTAAAGCTGAGATATATGTAAGTATAGATTCCAGACAATTCCCTCCGCCTTCTGTCCCCCATTTTTGAAGAATTTTATACACGGTATAATTCCAGAGAAAATTGATCTTCCACACTATTAACACATTACTCGCTCATCTTGCATTGACGCAATCAAGATCAATGGTCAAAATATATGCATATGAAAAATTAACTATCAAGTTATCGCTATTTTAGAATTAAAAAAAAATTGCCTTATTTAAAGACATAAACTTTGAGATTAAATTAAGGCGAATATTACATTTCTGAATTTGTGGTGGTACATAACTTTCAACTAAAAAGATTGGCAACACCTACTTTATAATTTTTGCAGTTAGTGGGTTAGTAAGGCCTTCCCTGCTTAATTTTAATGAACAGGAAATACGGAATTATCCGGGGATAGGAAGATATTTTGGTGAAGAAATTGCTTCCCCTGCCTCGTCGCGAGTTCAAAATCATTTTAGTAAAAATATATAATAAGTAGTCAAGCTACTCTTTATATTTCATTTGCCGGGGCACTAGAAAAAAGCACAATATAAGCAATAGTATTCAAACACGGACGAAAAATCATTCATCAGTCATAGATTATAAAAATATTTCCAACATTAATATTATTAAGAAATTTCATTCTTCACACAATGAAATAGATCATAGTACTTTTTGTAACAGAAATCTTTTGTGCGTTTCTGTAAATGAACGATAAATCTTACGAACTCCATAATCTATAGAAAACATATTCCAGTGGTCCTCAATGATTCTCTTTAATTTCATTATGTTTGAAGTATCATAATCATTATTAAAATGAATAGCAAACGATTCTCTCCCATAGATCATAATGTAATGGAAGAATTAATTTGTGTGTGCCTGCAAACAAACTATAAACGCTACTCATTTTATACTCCTGAGAAAGTATGTTGTTGCCCGCTTAACCCTTTCAAGGGTATGTTCATGAAACCACTTAATTTTAATTCCCAAATGCCACAGATACACCAGAATTTTTCTAAAATCTTTTCCATTTAATATGTACATGAAATACAGCCCTTTTTCTTATTTCCAAATATTTTTTTTTTTTTTTAAATTCCGGTGCCAGTCATTTATTTCAACCGTTTAGTACTGAAAGTACTTTGCTCCTGAAAGGGTTAAGTAATCCATATCGGTTTCATTATGCTTCAAGTATTTTATCATCCGTGGCCGAGTGGATAAGGCACCATTCCGCTAATCGCTTGTGAACGTAGAAATCAGACCGGCGGGTTCGACTCCCGCCAGCTCCATTGCACGCATTTCATGGAGCTCCGGGTTTAACTCTCTTATTTCTTTGTGCTATCTTGTATAGAAGATTTATGTAATTGTCAAAGTCATGTATGTGTTTCTGTAAATAAAACAAATATGGATCATTCGAGACAAACAACCTTGTAACTTATAGGTGTCAAAGCAATCTCCGTCAAATGACAAGATGTACTGTAGACTGAAAGAATTAGCCGTGTGTGGATAATAAATAAATAAAACACAAAGTTAACAATTATGTAATTGCACTGAAATAATTAGAACAATATAGGTTGTTATAAATAGTGAAATCTTTGGCTATTAACAGTTGCCATGAGGCAAATACGAAAGTACCTTTTTAATAAATTTTAAATCTTTTTTTGAATGCATAATTATATTTTTCACATAAAAAGGCTTTTTCTGTGTTGTTAGGGACAATGTAAGAAAAAATATATAAAATGTAAATATATATATTTATATATTAGAGTTTTTATTAAAAAAATTATTTTCACTTACGTTCTGTACACCAGATAGTATCTTCTGTAACCCGGGAAGTCCGTGTTGTATCCCCTGGTGTTTGTAAAAATAAAAAATAAAACTAATGTTGCATGAAAGTTTAAAATTAATTTAGAGATGGCAGCACAAGAAAATAACGGTAACATTCTGTGTGCGAAACTGAATTAATTTCGTAAGAAATTGCTTAACTTATTTTACAAATGGCAGCGCAACAAAATGAAATTTATTTACCAGATGAAATATTAAGAGAGAAAGATGGAGCAAGTCCATTAATAAATTATAAAATTGGAAATAATATTTCGTGAAAGTATTAAATTAAATTACAGCTGACAGTATATCAAAATGAAGTTATAAGTGTATGCAGAAAATAGAATTAATTTTCTACGTAAACGTTCATTCACAACTTCGTTCACAGATGGCAGCACTATAAAATTATCAGATGAAGTATTACAAAAGGAGGATGGCAAGTCATTTAGTACAATAAATAAGATAGAACCAATTATTTTTTAAATTAAAATTCGGTACTTTTCGGTTAGCCAGGCGCCAGTGATATATGTACATATATAAATACATATGTATATATGTATATACATATATATGTATATATGTACATACATATATGTATATTTATGGGTATGTATATATGTATACGTAGATATGTGTATATGTGTGTGTGTGTATATATATACGCATGTATATATATCACTGGCGCCCGGCTAACCGAAAAGTACTTAAAATTCTTTAGAAACCTTATATAGAATTAGAAAATAATGAAAAACATTGTGATAAAATCAGTTTATAATGTCATGCATTAATATTGACACAAATTATATTAATTTTTACAAGTTAAACAAATTCATGCGCACATTTTTAAACAGGTTGTAAATAGCAGTAAAATATTTAATAAATAATAATAAAAAAGTAATTTTGTTCCTTTCATTCATAACCTTAAAGATATTTCTGAATTATTCATTAATTTTAAATGAATGGTAATTCAGCATTCTTATTTACCTCACAGTTTTCATGTGATAATTATGCATTTTTTTTTTCCTGTTTCGCAAATATAATCAAAATAATGCATAGTACACCATTTTTTTGGGGGAAATTTAGTTTTGAATCTGTTGATAAAGCAATCAAGATATTTATGGGTACTTTTTAAATTCCTTTTAATTACTCTTCAAACGTTCCTTTATTTAAAAAAAAAAAAAAAAAAAAAAAAGATAAATGTTGAACTGTGCACAGTGAGGGGAAAAAAAAGAAAAGAAAAAACACAAAGTAAAAAAGCCAAAATTGTCCAAGTTAGTAATTTTATTTTCCTACAAAATTTTAGAATATCAAATGTTGTCAATAAAGAATAGTTATAAGTATCACTGTTTGTGAATGATTTTTTTTTTTTTAATTCAATAACTTAATAATACATCTATGTACGACATAATTAAGAAAACAATATCGTAACATAAACGACAATTATATAAAACATATGAGATTAACTTGACTGGAAACATCGATAGTGAATCACAATTTACTTTGAGATTAATTGACTACATTTCTGACTATATATTGAATAAATGTTTCAATTCTGACTACATTATTCGTATCGCGATTTCGTATATATTGCTAGTTTATTCTATGTATTTCATAACGAATTTCAAGAATGGTGAATTAGAAAACTTATATAACTTTTCAGCAGTAGAAAGTTTCAAATATTTTAATTATGATACACATTTATTTTTATACATAATTTTGAATTTTCCCTTGATTTTCAAAAAAATATGTTTGAGAAACTTCTGTTTAAATCACGTCACAAATCATGGTCGCCGCAGAATCTCACTTAGCAAAAAATGACTGTTTTCCAATTTTAACTCTATTAGGCCAACATGGCATAGCTAATCATTATGGCATATCTAATATATATGTCATATATGCCATAGTTGATTATTATGGCATAGCTTAACTTTAAGGCTATTATGCCATCATTCTCTCTTTGACTTAATTTGGTTTATTGGGAGATGTCGAATTTTAACATAGTAGTATAACAGCATTAAAATTGAATTTTAATTATGAAAAAAAAATTTTTGATGAGCTAAATGAATTTAATTAAAACCATTGAATGTGTTTAATTTATAAAAATAAGATCTGCATTAAAATCAGAATATTAATTTTAATATTCCAATGCCAAAGTAAGCAATCCATGAGCCTCCTAAAAGCCTAATAATTAAAATAAATCTTTTGTATATAAATCCAGAAGAAGGCATGGGTGCATGGGGCAAGGGCCTCGTGCAAGAAGTACTATTTTTGAAAAGCAATCATAGTCTTAGTTAAACGCATTTTTTTTTTTTTTATTTTTTTTTTTTAAGGAAGACGAAAATTACTTCTCCCAAATTGGGGTGAATGTGTTCCCCCTTGTTCTCAAAAGTACTTAATTGGGCCATTTTGTATGATTATATTAAATAATATTTTACTTGAAATTCTGATCAATATATGCAAAAGATGAACCGACTGATAATCCTTTGTGAGACATTATAAGTTTTAAAATATTATAATAGATGGCAGCACCATAAAATGAATTTGGCTCAAGAAGTTTGTGTATGAAAATTTGAGTATGAAGTAGAAAATAATACCGTCTTTTTACTTGGCGCATTTTGCGCATTTTTCTTTTCTTATTTTGTTACCATTTTATCAGTGCCAAAAGTAGAGTGTGCAAAAAATACGCGGGTTAATTATTTAAAGTATTTATTCATATTAAACTTCTTTGGTGAAAAACTTAGTGTAATTAAAGAAATGTCTCTCTTTAAGATAATAACAGCATTAAAAATAATTAGTACAGTATTAAAAGAAATAAATTACAATTGCAACATTTTGAAACAGTGTGAGCACATTAATTTTTTAGTTTGCAAGCGTATAGTATAATAATAATAATAATAATAATAATAATAATAATAATAATAATAATTAAATTAGAGAGAGAGAGAGAGCGTTATTGGAATTTAAAACTCTCCTGCTACATATTTTCCCGCAAGGCGGACCACTGCTCTAAATTTAAAATCAGCGGTAAACTTATTTTTTTTTAGCCATTATGATTTCACAGTAAGTCAAATGCCTCCACTTAGATTAATTTTCGATTGGAAGTTCTAATATATTACACGTCTGTTCGTTCATCATTATTGGTCATAAAATTACTTGCAAGTAATTTTATGACTAAGAATGCAATTGCGCTCTTGGAAATAGAAATCACGGAATACAAAAACATTAGGACGAAATATGCTTCTTTGGATAGACAGAACTACACTCAAAATTCGCTTTAAATCTTATTCTGAAAGCAATATTGCTATAGGATATATATATACGGTTAGAGTACTTTGAAATATTGTTTCATTATTTCAGACTTTCCCATAGATGCTTTCCTGCTCTCGAAGCTGGTAGACGGGAGGTGCTGGGTTCGATCCCAATCGCGCCCGTCGGCCTAATCGTTCGGAGTTTTTCGTGGTTTTCTTCGAACCGTGGATTTATCCATGCGTAAATACGGGTTAGGTTCCCTTAGAAAGACCCCCACGAAGGGCACTCCGCCCGGGCCTATATCCCAAGTGTAGATAATTGGCCGTCAATAATCAACCCAACCCATAGATGCTTTCACCTAAAAATTAAGTTTTTTTTCTTTTCTTTTTCTTTTTTTCATTTTCATTTTTTTTCCTTCAAACATGCAAGTAAATACGGTAAAACATTTTTAAAATACAAACTGTCGTAGTTAACGTTGTCAGTAGATTTTGTTTAATGGATATAAATTTAATAAGTGGTTACAATACATGTATTAAAATTAAATATTTCATGAAATAAAAGTAGGATAATATTCTTGAAAATTGAAAAAAAAATACATATATGTTTTGTGTTTAAAAAGAATCAGTATATAATCGCTTTTTTTTAACTACTTTTTAAGTAAACTTTCTTTATAAAGATTTAAATATTTATTTTTAATTTGTTTATCAGATAAAAGTAAAACCTTACAGAAAAAAAATAAAAAAAACAGCAGCAACAACAACAACAAATTAAAATGCCTAGAACTGCACACTTTAATAATTAAATTTTTTTTTTTCAAACGTTAGAATAAAGAAGAAGTTCAAATATCGGCTAACAGTTTTATTTTCAACAAACATTCTACAATTTTGAAAATTAGTGGAATTTTAAGTGATTATAAGGTACTTTGATATGTTTCCCACCCATCTAGGGAAAAAAAATCAGTTTAAAAAGCGTTTTCTGTTTATAAAAAGAAAAATTCAGACAGTCTGCAAATTTTGAGTAAGAAAATGGGATCTAAATACCGGCTACTACAGCTCTTTCAAAAATGATCACACAAATAGAGCTAATTTCGTTAATTAAGAGAGAAGAATATTGTTTTAATATTATTTCATTGATTAATAATATTTTACATGTACAGAAAGAACATAGGATTTTTAATAAAGAAGCATTTTTGTGAAAGTTATAACAATCTTAACAAGACAGTCTGACAGTCTACTTTCCAGTCTGTTTCTAGTTTTGTTTTTAACGTGAAGTACAAAATTGTAATGTTGTTTCCTTTGTACCTTTTTTAAATGCTAAAAAAAAACCATAATATTTCACACATGATATAAGAAACTTAATTACGTATCAGAATATAATCCTTTCGACTATTAATCGTTACTTAATGTTTTAGAACAACATTACATCTATAGAATTATATTAATTTAAATAATGCTAACATTGTTGTGAAACCTACAGCATAGTGAACAGGTATATCTGTTTAAGGCGGTAAGAAGGACAAATAACAGCTTGCTGCTTGAAATGTAGATTAATTTATCTAAAATTACAAACATAGTAATCCTTCTCTCCATCGGTGCAGTCGCTGTGGGCCCACATATCGCATTCTAAACATCGAACCCAGAGTTCCCCCTTCTTGACCGCAGAGAAAGCATCCTCGTAGAATACTAAAAATGCATCATCTTCCTCCGTCGGATATCTTCCATTTTTATCTTATTTATATCCAATTTCTGCCCCTTTCACCTGTATTTTCTTTGTATTTTTCTCCGTCATTTTTCTTCTTTCTATTCCCATTTATTGCGGACGATTTTGGCGTGTCCATGAAATGGCGCATCAAAGAAATACAGAGCCCGTGATCCCATAAAATAATTTATTTTCCTCCCTTTTACGCGGGGCAAAAACAGAGAGATCAAATACCGGCTAGCCGGTAATTAGACCACTCTGGATGGTCGGTATTTGGACCACCGCTATGTTTAAATTAAATCCAGTATTACTAATTCATAGAGTAAAATATCACCAATAACGTGAAATAAGGCATTTGTGAACTAAATATGTCTAGTAAAAAAGTTAATCGTCATTTCAGGGCAATAAAAGATCAGTATTTCTTACTTTTTTTTATGATAAACACATACTTGAAAAACTTTTGATATCTTAGATTTCGTCGTGTCATCACTTTTGTTCTTACTGTTTGTAAATGAGGCAGATTTCAGCGACGTACTGCTCGTACTTTTCCCCTCAATTAAAAGTACAAACTCTGCCTATCGCCGCCAGGCTGCTCTGGGCTCTGTTCTCCGAACACTTACTTGCTGGTATTTGGAACCTAGCCGGTATTTGGACTTTCTCCTCTATGCCATGATATCAGTGAAGAGTGATATAAAACATTCTTTCATTCAAAAGTCTTTACATTTTCATAAATTAAATGAATAATATTAAATGTAGATCATTACGTAATCAACAAGATGTCATTGTAAGAGGTTTTTAAAAATATATATATAACATGTAAGATTGGCTACAGCGAAAAACGCAAGCAGTGTAAATTGCATTTTATATTGGTTAGTCCTATACCTATTTGGATGTGTATATTGAATACGCCTGACGATGTTTTAGAGATTATTTTAATTATTTTTAATATGCAGTTTCATTGTGAACAAATATTTATGAAAATTATCCCATGATTTTATGAACACCATATTCTATAGTAAGTATATTGTAGTGTGCTTCAGGGATGTATATCAATTTCAATGTGGTTGAAATAGCGTAATATCAATAAATTACTCTGCACACGATTTTCTCCCATAAATCACAATATAACGGCATTATTTTGAGTATCCCATGAACTATAAATGCTAAACACTTCATTTTCAACACCAATCATTCCATTGAATAACATATATCCATTATATGGTAATCCGACAACATTTACGAGACTTAGAGCACGGCCAGACGGAGAAGTAGACAGATAGGCAGGCAGACCAACAGACATACTAACAGACATACCAAACCGAATTCATTCACTATTTGTAACTATGTTGGATAATGTTAAGAACGAATGGATGCAAATAAGCACAACTTTTATTCTATATTTAAGGCAAGATCATAGATCTTTTAATGTACTAGACACCAAATTGGTATTCTTTTCTGGGCTCCAAGATCACCTACCCACCAAACGTGATTCCCACCTAATTTAGTGCGCCAAGCCGGTATTTTTCCCGCCAAAACCTGCTTAGAATTTCCGTATTCCCGCCGAAAAATTATTATTGCGTCCGTGTTCTTCTGAGAACAGGAAGAAGAAAGAGATTACCGCCAAAACAGACAGCCTCTAAAGCGCCAAATCCGAGCTGATCTAGGAACCAACTTTTCGACCAAATAACAATGGAATCTGTTCTCTACTGGTATCTTTGCTCTGAGGACGAGATTTACAGGTAAAAAGTTACTGTATATAACGGTTACGATCTTTCATTCTTACATATTTCTTGCCCATTTGGTGTTATTTTGCTAAATTAGAGTCGTCAATCATCTTCAACATTTAGTATATTTTAGAATTTAGTTTTTAAAACAGTGTATGAGATGAAAACCGAGATGAAAATGAGAAGATTTCGTTGTCTGGTATTAGCAAATAGGTAACTTTCTTTAACGGTTTCGATAAAAATAGCCCGTTTTTGGCGCACGCGCAGGAAAATCTTTTAGTACCAGCTTCCACTACCTGGTGGAGCTTTCTGTTCTAAACAAATATCTTTTCGAACGGAACTCCGGCACGAATCCCCACTGCTTACGGTACCGCATAGAAGGTTGCTGTGCATGCACGGAAAATGTTTTAATTCCACTTTCTACCGCCCGAGGGCAGCAAATCTATATCTTGATTAGTTATCAATTTACATTAAAAATTAGTTATCTATAGTTAGTTAGCTAGTTATAATTAATTATCTATATATATTAATTAGTTATCTATAAATAAATATTAATTTCTTTCTATTCGGGTTTGAATACTTAAGGCTCGTGTTGCGGTTGAAATGTACTGGGTTCTAGTCGGGTTTCGGTTTGACAATTTTTTTTTTTGGTGGGGGGAGGGGTGGTTAGATCCAATTTTGGGTTGATTTTTAACCGGAATTTCTGGTTCGGGTCGAGTTTGACCCGACAAGTACAGGACGCTTTCGCAACGAGTTGCGCGTATCACAATTCGGGAGACCCTGAACTAATGCATATCTCCTCTGGCTCTTGCAGATCCGAAAAAGAATGTATAAAGAGGTACCACGACTGTACCCACAACCGTCACGGCTGCTGCAGAGGTGACATGTTTAAGGACGCCTGCACCTGCTTTTACACGGAAGAAAGCGAGAATGCAACTGCAAGGGCGGAGGAGCTATGCACGTGTCAGGAGCCTCAGCAGTACGAGCTCGTCGACAAAACCGTTAAAGGAACAAAGTTGTTTTTTGGCCGATAATCTGATATAATGTAATTTGAATCAAAATTCAAATAATAAAAATTTACAATTGAGTTTTGAGTCCTATGCTTAGACCAATTGCTTTAGTTTGACTGTATCTTTCAGTGAAATAATTAAAAAAAAAACAAAAAAAAACCAGTAAAACAGAGCTGCCAATCCTCCGGATATTGGACTACCACTATTTTTTCAACAGAAATATTTGCTTTATTTAATGCAGAAATTTTCTGATTAAATAAGAAAACATTATTATATGGAAATAGTGGTACTCAAAAATACGGATAGTTGTTAGCTCTGCAAAATAAGTATTAAAACTCCTATGTTTCGGGAACAAACACGTAGCAAAAAACATAGATATATAAAATATTACATGTCATGTATCTATGATAAAAACGTAGAAAGCCGTGGTTAATTCAACCAGCTTTATGATGTTAACCAGTGATGCCAATTTCGCAAATTTTTATGTTCAAAATATCAATATCTAATAAAATTTTCGAAAAGCATTTTTTGGTTTGTTTAATCATGCAGCATTGCTAGTGGGCTACTTTCTTTTAATTCACTTTTTTTGAATCACCAGTTTCTGGAAAAAGTAAAATTCGCCTTATTTAATGACAGATTAAAAATGCGAAAAAAAAGGCGAATTATACAATTTCAAAAAAGTAGTACCTCTCAAGCAATCAGAATTAGAAAAACGTATCCCACTGGCAACATTGTAATCATGAAATGTCTGTTATTAAATAAAAGAAAAATTACTATTCGAAAACACTGGCAGATATTTTGAATAAAAAAAGCACCAAAATAGTAACACAGATAACCGATGCCATTCACGAGTTTGAAAACTCGGGAAGACCGGTTTCTTTAGGTTGGTATCGCATACCTGCAAACTTCCCGTATTCTCTCTTAAAATGTGGGTTAAATGACCCAGGCTAAACACGTTTCGAACAAGAAATATTTTTAGAAATAAAATCAAATAATTTCCACGTGTGAGATGGATGATCAAAGGGAGTTTGTGACCAAGTCACACATCTCCGCCACAGAATGAATAAGGTACTAATTGCAGAATCTGAAGTCGTAAGAATGGAAGCAGTAGTATATGAAGCATAACATCATGAGATGGAAAGTGGAGTAATTACCAACTGGTCAGAGAAAGCTACTCCCAACTGACCCGCAGACTGGCGTGTCAATCAGAAAAAAGTTCCACACATAAATATGAAACTAGCTAAATAAAGATATATTAAATACATTTTCTCGTTCGTAACGTGTTTAACCTGGGTGAAATTTAACCGAATTTTACGGCGGAATAGCTAGAGGTTAGAAAGTATGTAATCGTATTCCCTCTCTGGCATAACGGACTTAGTGCTAAGATGTTTTTCGTGAAACAAAATTCTACTAGGTGCTACTAAATGCTTAATAACGAGTTAATAGAAACGCATGGCAAGTAGTACAAAGATTATTTTTCTAACTGAGGGACTCGGGTGTAAAACATGGAAATTGACATTTATGATATTTCTCTGACTTTTATATTAAATTATTGAACTGCATCCTGACATATGCTTGAACATACATACATCATTACATTATATACATCATGTTAGTAATCATCATGATCATTATCATGATAATCATCATTATGATAATGATCATGAATAATCAGCATGATAATGATCATGAATAATCAGCATGATAACCATCATGAGAATAATCATAATGATGATCATCATTATGATGATTATCATGATATAGTATACTCTCTTAAAACGAAAGAGTGGATTTTGCTTCTCAGAAAAGAGCTCTAATTTATTGGATCGTGAATGAGTTGATTTTTAAATGTTTCACTCATCATGATTTGAATTTTTATTTTCCTAATGCACTCCAGAAGGGCGAATACTAAACAACTCATCTCGATAAAAAAGCACTCATTGGCGAGCGGAAATCCAGTAAGCTGACGCAGTTGACGTGACCTCACTGTCCCCATATCCGCTGAGCAGACGACAGACGTGTGGTGTGTAGTACGCGGCTAACACCACGTTGTTAAAATTTTAAAGAAAGAATACTTGAAAAGGTAAGAATTTCTGCTGATTTAAATACTTTAATTATGTTTTTTATAATGATTCTGTTTTATATTAATTGTTATTTTATATATGGCGTGATATTTTTCAGTTTATATCAATATTTTTATTAAATATGTCTTAACCCTAACATTTAGGACTATTTATACGAGCGAACATTTAGAGATCTTTTAAGTTGGAAGGATAAATATTAAAAAATACTCTAAAATATAATGAAATAAATCCTTTGCCTCTCCTTTATGTTTTTTTTTAATGTTGTTTCAATAAATATGATTTATATAAATAGCATTTAGTAGCAATTTAAACTTTTAAAGAAAATATCTTGGCGGTACGTTTGTTTATATAGTCAAGGGTCGATGCAAGTTTTTTATCTTGGGGCCCATTTTGTGAAAAGTAAAGGTTATTTTTGTGAAATTTATTATATTTTTGTGAAAAATAACATTTTGTAACGAAAGTTGAAATCCAGCTAATCAAATTCGAACCAAGCATTTATAAACAAAAAGTTTTTAAAATCCTTTTGTTGAAGTTTTTCTCTTTTTTGAACTTGTTTGTTTACAAATTACACATTTTAAAACATCATAAAATAATAAATAATAAGTTTTTATGGAATAGAATTTTGTGAAAGGATCAATTTTAGTAAAAGGAATTTTGTGAAGGGGTCCCATTTTATCAAATTGATTTTTGTGAAGGGGTCCATTTTATTAAATTGATTTTTGTGAAGGGGCCCTAAATAGGCCCAAAATTTTGTGTGGATCGAGCCCTGATAGTATATATTTTTAGCGATGTTTCAGAACTCTAGCTTTTATAATACTATAAATTGAAAATTGACTTGTCTGACTTTAAAAATATTGTTTTAAAGTAAACAAATTATATTTCTTATTTTATTCTCAGGCTGAATTCTAATATTTTAAAATATACTTGATTTATGAAACTGTATAAATCCCATATTTTTTATCGTATGTTGTTAAAAATAAGGTAAATATCTACATTCCCGGATATTCACGGTGTGAATATTCCTAAATAGTATTAGGATTAAAACATATTTAATGATAATATTGATATAAACTGAAAAATATCATGCAATGTATCGAATAATATTGCATAGAAAACATAATCATTATAACAAAAAAAAAAAAAAAAGATTAAAATATTTAAATCAGCAGAAATTCTTATATTTTCAAATATTCCTTTTAAAATTCTCTTTTTGGGTCGGGAGGGGGGTGGGGTATATATTTCAAGCAGCTCAGAAACAAAAACAACAACAACAAAAAAAGATACTTTTCACTTAATTGTTGAATATATACATATATGTAAACATAAATATGTATACATTCAATATGCAAATTACTTTTTTTTTTCTAAAATAATAATCTACCTGTTCATGAAATTTATTATTTTACAATGAATTATTACATTTTACCATGAATTTTAATTCTCCTTCCCCTCCTCAAGAATGAGTTAGTTATAAATCACTCAAGTGCTACTGGATTTAACCTTCATTGATTTGATTTCACTGAAGTATGAGTAAAATAGAGATAACTCAATCATGAGTTGCTTAAAAACAACTCGTTCACTCGAGTTGTTTCAACTCTTCATGAGAAGCTGACTTTCAAATCATGAGATGAGTGGATTTCGGCTCAACTTGAGTTATTTTGGCTCTTTCGTTTTAAGAGAGTAATTTTATATTATCACGATAATTATCATCATCAGGAAAATAATCGTGATAATCATCATCATTATCACGAATAATCGTCATCATGACATACATCAACATACATACGTCAAACATGACAACATGCAACAACATACATCAACATATTTCAATTATACCATCCTGACAACAATTACTTGACTTCATCTCTACATCCTGCTATTTTAGTGTGGAAGCAATCATAATCATTTTGAAATTAATTACGGTTATCATTCTTTTTTTTAATAAACTTGAACATTGACTTTCTCGAAACTTGCATATTGTAAGTTATCTTGTTCATCCATTCAATTATAAGTTGAAATAACACGAATAGTATATAAATTTGACTAAGTAGCAGAAAATGTTTAATTTATTTTCAGAAGATCAGAGGAAGAAAGCTGCATTCCTAAACATCACGAATGCACCCATCACCAAGACAACTGTTGTGACGGACATATCTTCCAGTATAACTGTCACTGTTACAAACTCATTGACGACAACGACGAAGTGTCGAAAAGATGCGCCTGCATCACGACTGTCCGCCAAAAGATGATCGAACTGGCGTCTACCTTTGTGAAGAAACTCATTAAAGGATAAAACAGAATTGTCTTAATAAAGTGAACTGAAGGAAAATTGTTTTAGAGTTTTCTTTGTGAAGACATAATTTAACTTTCCGACCAAAGTGCACTAATGAGACATTTAAGTTGAGAGGCGAAGGCAGAACATAGATTAACATACAAGATAGTAGTACACTTTTATAATTATCATAGAGCGTAATGGTAACGCGATGACGATCACAGCGCCTATAGTGACAAAGGGGAAGAAACTTTTCATACACTGAATATTTCTGCTTTTGAACATCTGTCTTATTATGAACTTTTTTTTTTATGTTACATGTTTACAACTTTGCAGTAACAACGAAAAATGAAAGTTTTGAATTCCAATTTGTATGTAGACAAGACGTGCAAGAATAAAAACACACGTTAAACATACTAAAAAAATTCTGAAAAGAAATGTTTCAATAATATCAAAATAAAGAATAAAAATGTAGTTGTTTACAAAGAAACAACGCATCAATTTGAAGAGAATCGTCTGCCTCGAAGAGAAAAGAATAGATATTAAAAGCACTAGGGCATCCAACCCGGGCTTCCCGAGGTAGTGTATAGGTGTAAACCGTTTTCTTTAAAATTAAAAACTCTAATAGATATTTACATATAATATATTTTTTAAATTACCACCTAACAACACCAAAGAGCATTTTTAGATGAAATAGGTCAATTATATATTCAAATAAAATTTTGAAATGTATTAAAAGCGGTAATTTTGTATGGGCCTCGTACCAGAAATTAGTCGAAGAAATCTTTAAAAATGTCGTTATCTACAAAAGTTTTTTTTTTCATTCTGATAATTTCAACGGTTTTAAGCGCTTATTTCAATTACATGTCTGTTAAATTTGTCTTTTATTTATACTATTTTATTTTTTGCTTAATGAAGGTTTAATTTCGTTATTGTATATTAGCTGGAAACAAATGCTGAACTTTTTATATTGTTTAAAGTGCAAACGGATTAATATTTTACAATCGCCTGTAAGCGATAGATGTTTAACAAAAATCATGCTTGAAATTTAATTTAAAAACCATAATAAATCAGTCAATTAAGATACAGTTTCCAAACAAATTGCATTTGAAAGTAGTTTTTTTCTATATAACGGTGTAAAAATTAAAAATGTGCGATGTTTCGAAATTTAAAAATTTGCAGTAGCAAAAATTGCAAAACCAAAATTCCATCGTCAAGTGTTGCCATTCGCAAAATGACGTCAGCGTTACGCATGGACCCGTTTGTCCTTTATAATATAGATAGATAGAGCATAAACAGATTTTATATACATAGGTAAATTTCGGAAGCTTATTAACCCCTCCCCCCCCTTCTTGTCACTAGTGAAGTTACCATTGCTGTCATTACAGGTTTTGCCATAACTGACCTATTTTGTATGTTAATCTATGTGGTAAAATACATTTTCTTGAAAAAAAACAAAACATGGCAGAGTAATTAAAACAGTAAACGAAAAACAATTGATTCTTTCAAAATCACACAGAAACAAGAAATATTTTGTTAAATATTTTTTCTTATACAAATAATTTTTATTTGACATCGAAAAAAGAAGAGGATTGGTGTTTATCCAATTACCATAATGAAAAGTTTATTTTCAAAGCTTCAGCTCAGTTAAAAAAAAATAATAGTCTGTTTAACAACACCTGCTGAATACATAAAACTATATTTAAACACAGTTGTATTTTCAAGAACAAATCAATCAAATGTATTTGTTCATTCGTTAATAAGCTGACAAACAAGATACAGAAAGCAATTTATTTTCGCAAGCTGCGGTCACAAGGAAAACAAATAACTGATAAATTAAATTATAAACATGATTAAATGTAATTTTGTAAGTTGTTTTTGAAATCAGGAGATGTATTTTATACACATAAATGAACATTTCAAATATTTTTTTACATATGATAATAAAAAAACAGAAAACTGTGCTTTATTATTATTATTATTATTATTACAGAAGGTATCCCAAAAAGGTTGGAACGCACTTTAATTTTTTATGTGTTCAAAATATAGTAACCAATGTAAATTTCAAAAGTTTTCAAAATAAAGTAGGAAATAAAATACTCTAAATCAGGCCTGTCCAACCTTTTTGTGAGCAAGGGCACAATTCATCTTTTGGCAATCAATGAAGTTCGCCATTACATTTACATGACGCAAATCATGCAATAATATTATCTCACAGTATTAATAGCGATACATACACGATGCGACAGCGATGCAGACAACGATGTAGGCATAAGGCTAAATGGTTCAGAAGCTCCATGTAAAAACAATTTTCATTAAAAAAAAATTAAAAAAGCATAAATCGTGGTAAATTTTGGATTATACATTTTCTGCGAGAAATCTATCTCAGAAATGTTTGTAGGGAAAGGTATCAAGAACTTTAATCTCGCCTATAACAATAATAACAATAATAATAATAGACATGTAGAAATCGGAGATATTGCTACTTCTTGTTGTTTGGGGGGAGGGGGGCGGGGCGTGAAAATACGATTTGACTTATTTTCAAGTCATGAATTCAGCTTTATAAAAAGTACAAAAACAAAGACATGCATGATAGTGACCACCCAGTGAGAGTTAGTCTAGAAGAGCTTTCATTGACGAAAATCATTTCGTACAGTTTTATCAATTTTTCAAACTAATAGAGAAAAATTAAACTAAAATTTCACATGTCTGGGAGAGAATATTGCCCCTCTTTATATACAGTATTGGGACAGTATAACAATTAAAAAAGAGCTGAACTTTCATGCACGTGTCACTTACATAGCGGAGAAGGTGCTGTTAAATGTTTATTAGTCTGAATTTTACTTCTTAAGGTATTAAAAATGTTACTGCTAATTATTAACAAATTCAACCATCATAAATATATTAAACAAAATTTGATAAAGAATAACTAGAAATCGGGAAACTACGCATTATTACATTTTTTAAGTACATTTTTGGTTTTAATTGCGTGAAATACACTTTCATGTATAAAAAAAAATCTCTGCTGCAAATACTAATGATTTTGTAGAAAGCATCCTATGAAATGGAATTGTATTTTAAAAAAAGCTAATAGCAGGAACCTTCAAAAGGGCGCCAAGAAAACCTTCAAAGTGCGCCATGGCACACGCGGGCGCCGTATTGGACAGCCCTGCTCTAAGTTAAATGATCCCCCTATTAATTTGTACAAATATTACACTTTTTAAATTTTTATACGGCTTCACCCCTCCTTCCACCTTAAATAAAATTGTTTAGTTGGATTTTTTTTCTTTTATTTGCAAAATCCATGGGGGCGTTTCTCACACTTTTACAACCAAATTAGTTTTTTACTTACGAGAATTTCCATGTGTTGCTGGTGTGACATGTCACTCTCGCAACATATATATATATATATTTAAAGTATGAAAACGATAATTTATAAAATCGATGCTGCTGTCTTACAATAGATAAATGTTGGGTAAACATAAAAATACGTAATTTAAAAGTTTGGGCTATATACTCTTTAAGTAAAACACTAATTTAGGTGTAAAAGTGTAATAAACGTCCCCATGGATTTGGAAAATAAAAGAAAAAAACATCCAACGAAACAATTTTGTTTAGAGGGGAGGGCATATGAAAATTTAAATTAAAAGTTTGACGTGGTACGGATTTATTTGCCTCATTCAATCTCCGAATATCTCCGATTAAATAAGGCAAATATTTTTGTAAGAATTTTCTGGTGAAAAATGGGCGCCAGGTTGGGCACCCTGCCGTGGAGAATACAGTACGCCACACCCGTGTCTTTATGTTACAACAAACCGCCCGTGTCTTATGTTAGAGTTAAATAAAAGCAATCCTCAGAGCTTTCTCAGAGTGTCTTGTCTCCACTGATAAATACACCTTCTCTAAATGCTTCTGTAAATAGTTTAGTGTTCTTAATGTCAAGCATGAATTTTATCTTTTGTTTAATGTGAAAAGCATATACAGGGTGTCCCATAAATATTGAAACAGGGCTTAACCTTTTACCTGTTCGAGATACTTAGGCATTGTAAATTGTAAAATAGTTCAAAATAAGATTGGAAAGTAAGTTTATGTCGATGAAATAATACTGCCGTTAATTTTCAAAAACTTATCAATTTTGAATTTTTATACTATCCCTGTAAGTTATAGTTCGAAATCTTTTCTCCATGCTCTGACAAGTACAATCATCACCCCTTGGATATTAGGCCTAAGCGCTGACACGAAAATGGCGGCTGTCGTAGGCAGATTATTTTCAGCGTTTATACGGTCCCTTGAATTTGAATACCAATCATTTTTAAAACTTTCCTTCGTCTTATTTTTCTGAGATTAAAAAATTCAAAGATATCTTTTAGAAAATATTGGTGTCCAAATTCAGGGGAATGTACAGACGCTGAAAAAAAACTAGTCTACGGCAGCCGCCATTTTTGTGTTAGTGCGTAGGCCTAATATTCAAGGGTCGGTGGTACGACAGTAAAAATTCCATTTTTCTATGACCAGTTTGTCTCTGAAGGAAGCAGGATTTGAGCCCGTACTTTTTTTAAGATAAGTAATAAAATTTTATATTAATATATAAATTAAAATATACCATATCATTACTCTAATGTATATTTTGATGCAGGTTCTAATGTTTAAATAACATGAACATTAGCACTTTTAAAATAAATGATCAACGTAAAATGTCCCAAATAAAAATATATAAAATGTCAAACAGCTGTTTCGGAGCCCCTAAAGCTCCCTCATCAGTGCCAAATTTAAAAGATTAAAAACCGATCCAAAAGTTTAAGCCATGTGGGTATGCTTGCGTCTCCGCACGCGACCAAGGTAGAATGGCGGCGAGTTTTCTAAAATCAACAGCGGAGTCAGGAATCACATGTGACGTAGGAGACCAATAGGAGCGCTCGGCCAGATTGGACGAGTTTAAGCACGGAGGAGAGAAAAAGGTGGGGGGGGGGGGAATCGAAGAGCACGAATTAAATGAAAAGTAGCCAGATATTTAAAAAAATTGGTGTACTGGACATATCAGTAACTAAGGTGCCTGAATTCTTCCAGATATGATAAGCTTACCAAAAATCAAGGTTGCAAATCGATGAGCATTTCTAAATTATTGAACCTTCTGAAAAATTAACAAACGAAAAATCATGCGTCTAGCATAAATTATGTAACACTTTCCAACGCTTCCAAAATAATTTTACAAATAATTACCGTTTAATAAGCTGAAATACAACATCTAAGTAAACAATTTGGAAAACGCATAACATATTTAAAAACGTAATTTCAGGAATTTCCAACATATATTTCCAACATGTACAATATTCGGAAAAATATCCGAATACTTTTATTCAGCCCTGTATATGATCTATAGATTTGTATATATACTACATAGGATGCTAAATTTTAGTTTAGTTAGGAAACGCGTAGCACAGTTTAAAATTCTCCTTCTGGAGTTTCCGTCAATAAACGGAAATGTGTTCGCGAACTTTTGTGCTGCCCTGTATATGAAATGCGGAATTTATATACACCAAGTAATAGACAAAAACTGAGTTAAATTTAAAATCGCGTTCAGTAACTTAAAACGCACTTCCAGGAATTATTGTTAACAGACAGTAGAGAATTCTTTTGTGTGTCCCTGTAAATGAACGATGACTGCTATACACACAATATTCCGTAGTAAGCCTCTTGTAATTCACCTTAGTGATATATATAAATTTCAGTGCGTTTAAAATAGTGAAACATTATTTAATTAAATCGCAAACAATTTTTCTCCATAGACGTAATGAAACGGAATTCTTTTGACTGTCCCTGTAAAGTAACTATAAGTTCTATGCAAACCCTATTCAATATTAAGCTTCTTGTAATGCACCTTAGTGATATATATCAATTACAATGTATTTGAAATTGTGTAACATCATTAAAATAAACCGCAAATGATTTTTCCCCATAGACCGTAATGTAACGGAATTCTTTTGAGTGTTCCTGTAAAAAAAAACTACAAGTGCTACACACTTCAGTTGAAATAGGGAACATGCTATAGATAACGACAATAACATATAAAAATTGCAGCGCAATCCGAGCATATTTACGGGAGTTAGAGCACGGACAGACGACAAACGGCAGACGGCAGACGACAGACAGCCATATGGTCAGACAAACCGAAGTCATAAACACTTTTCAACTAGATTGGAAAGTGTTAATAAACACTTTTCAACAACTAGATTGGAAAGTGTTAAAAATGTGATTGCTAGACCAGCAATGGTTAGCAATCGCAGATCGTTTAGTGTCACAATTTTTAACATAGTTTTATTGTTCCCCCAAGCGGACCTTATTGGATCGCTTAGTTTGACCTATGTACATTCTATCACACTCGCAAGATGTCTTATAAATTCACCAATGTGAAAATCTGTCAATTGGATGTTTGAGATTTGTAAATTTGAATTTGTTAAATGGTGCATAAATTACTTTAAAATAGAATCTTTTCAAAATTCTGGATATTTGATGACATATTCTCGGAAAATATGGGAGTATAATTAAATTTTCATTGCGAACATTGTTAACGTTTGAATGTGTACGTTTAATTAGTTTATTATGATTTGAATCAAGGATTTCTACAGGATAACCCCGGTCAATGACAATTGATTTAATGTGGTCTAATTCTGCCTTAAGTAAAGATGAACCCAGATGAACAAATTTTTTAAGGCGCGATGAACATAGGTATTAAAAGCAGCCAATTTTTGATTAGGAGGGTGAGATTAACCCCTTCGGGACCGGCGGCTTTTACACAAATGTTATTCGGTTGGCACCACTTTTTTTAAAAAAGCTACCTTTACTTAAACTATCACAAAAATGCTCTAATTAGAAAAAGCAAATATTACTTTTATTTTTTACTGGTGCCTAAAACAAATTCTGTATGCTCATTTTGAGGGTGCATATATGCACCCATGGTCCCGAATGGGTTAAAGACGATGGAGGGGGGGGGGGGTAAAGAAACTGCGAATGGTTTGCGATAAACAGTGGTTTGGAATGAGTCATTTTCACAGTAAACCATAACATCAAGGAAAGGTAGTTGGTTCTTTTTTTCAAATTCAGATGTAAACTGTATATGTTCATGTACAGAGTTCATAACAGAAAGAATATGAGGGATATCTATATCACTAGAATCCAGTAAAGCGAAGGAGTCATCGACATAGCGGATGTAAAATGGAAAATTTAACTTATTGAATAACTTATAAACTAATTAAATGTACACCTTATGAAAATAATGTCCTTAAATCCTTATGAAAATAATTTTGATACAAAATGTTAATAATTCAAAATTTCATTTTTGCTGTTATTTGATGGAATTGATGTACGTAGTACGAATATCCATTCAACAATTGTTATTAAACATTAAAGTATTGAAAAACTGGTGTGATAACAATAAATAAATACAAGATGAGTATAAAGTCTCTGGCTGATTAAAAAAATTACTGCGCAAAAACTATTATATGGAGACATGAGTTTTGCAAGTTGTAGAAACAGTAACAAAGCTTGTAATAAACCGATTACATTAGTAAATTTCACCGTGCATCCCCTTTGAGCTAGGATAATGACAAGATGGTATTCCAGGTTTCTCCACATGCTGTCCAAATTTATTTATTTTTATTTATTTTTTTAAATAAAAATAAATAAATTTGGACAGCATGTGGAGAAACCTGGAATACCATCTTGTCATTATTTTTCTTGATTTCTTCTTTTGGGGTTAGGTCAGGGACAAGAGTCTTTGCCACACCAGTTTGTGATATTATAACATTGAAGGTTTGGCTACAGGGTCTGACTAATGCAGGGGCATGTGGGACAGCTGCCCCGGGCCCCTCAGTTGAGGGGGTCTATAAGCATAAGTGAGATTTCAGTTAAATGGAAGCCATATGTTAACAGTTGGCCAAAAGTGACCAAAAAGTCTTATTTTTGTAAAGATTTATGCGGGGGACAGCCTCTGTATCCTATGCCCCTCTACCCAAAAAAACAACTACATCATGAAAAAGCTGATGATTAAAATTTTACTGTAATAATTGTTTTCAAACCATTGTTTTCAAGAGAAATTCATTATTGACATTATCCTCGTAACAAGACAAATGAAAACTTTTAATGATGACCATTTGGGGGCATTTTTCTTTTGGACATCTTATGACATGCATATGATATTATGACAAATAGCCAAAAATGGCAGAAAGACCTGTATATACATTTCAACGGCTCGAATAAGCCCTCACATTCCTATACAAAAAAGAAGTATATCCCATCTCTTATCTTTCTTATGACATTCTGTATACAAATATGAATAGTACCTAGTACGAAACATGTATGAAGTTTAGTCACTTCAGCATAATTCAAGAAAATTTCATATGGATACATAGAACCTCCTCCCCCTCTCGGAATAATGCTTGCCCTGGGGCCGTAGATACTCAGTCTGTTTGGATATGAGATGAGCATGAATAAACAAATGTTGGATATCGCGTAGCGGAAACTAAAATATTGCCTTTACATTTTCCGAGCTATAAAGGGGTCACACATTGAAATTTACTAAGGTAATTGATTTTACTACAAACTCTATTCCTGTTTTAATTTACTAAAATAAATATCTATGATACATTTTAGGCAAACGTTTTTTGTAATCGGGGAAAAACTTTATACTCAGCCTAAATAAAATAAATAATGGGAAGTCTGACCTTTTATCTCTTCGGTTGACTTCTGTGACTTCCATGATTGGCTATCCCCGTCTCGCCTAAAAAAATTTAAAGTTTGCGCCTCTGCGTTTCAAAAATTGCTCAGTTTTAAATTATTGACAAATCAGTCATCCAAAAATATTTTTTAATGAAAATATAGACATAGAAATTGTTTTTATCAGGGATCATAAAAGGGAAAACAGACACGTAATTTCTTATTATTCATAATTATTTAAGATAAATATCTATCCTATCAGTGGATGTAGATTATTTTATTTCTGAGGTAAAAAATAAAGTCCGACAGAGGTGACAATTTTTCGACGATAAATCAAATACGCTCGAGCAATATCATAAAAAAAGAGAAATTTAAAAATTAATTTCTGTATTTGAATTTTTTAGTTATTTTTCATTTCAATAAATTTTTAGCAGTAGTTTGTTCAACGGAATAGATGTTTTGAATATTTTAGTAACTTTTAAAACAACATTAAAAAGTGAAGAACTAGACGGAACATATAAATCAATAGTGAAAAACTAGAAGAGGATGATATGATATAGAATCATATACACTATATGGCCATTAATGACCGGCAACTTTCAATTTTAGACATTTTGTCGAATATTTAAAAATATACTTGTCAGATTCTTCTGGAATTTTAGGATTAAAAAGAACAGGTTTTACTTCATATTTATCAACGTCTATTTGATAAGGAGGACAATTAGGGGGTTAAAAAAATATTAAAGAAAAAGAAGAATATTTGGGTGCACCCTGTAAAATAAAATGCACGAAATGATCTATCGCTACAGAATATACATAGGCAGACATTGTTCAATATGTGTATTCATTTGTGTAAGAATAGCATGTATTTTAATAGAAATATAGCGATTTTTTTTTTTTTAATTAAAAAAAATCTTGCATGTTTTTTGCTTATAACATACAGGGTTTTTAACCAAGTTTAACGCCAGTTTCAGAAAAATTGACAAAATGTAGTAGAAACAATATAGTGCAATTGGAATATAAATATATTAAATATTTAAGGAAATATGGTCAGTTGTATAAATTAATTTTTATCTGCACATGTGCGAACGATAACAAGACACTTTTTGCATAATTTAATAATCAACTCTACGGAGAAACTTATTAAAATAATTCAGTCAATTATCATAAAAATTCAGAGAGATATCGGCGTTACAGTGAGCTGTTTTTTTAGTTTCTCACTAAAACTCGTTGAATGATAAGGGATTTTCAACAAATTGTCATTTTTTATTTTCATACTATTTTCCAATTTTTAATGATACTTTAGTTCTATTTGAAAAACTACCCTAACGAGGTTATTCGAACTAAAAAATAATAATCAAAATCAAAGGATCCGTTCCAAAACTATTATAACCTGGTGCAATAATGTTTTCCAAGGCGAACTAAAGTATCAATAAAAAATGAAATATAGTATAAAAATTAAACATGACAATTTGTGGACAATCCCTTATTATTAAACAAGTTTCACAGCCCGCAATATCACAGACCACGAGAGTTAAGGGGTTAACCCCTTAATCACCATGATGTACCTGCGTACGTCATGGTAACCTCTATCTGTAACACCAGGATGTAAGTGCATACGTCCAGGTTGCCAGTTTGGTCTTTTTTTTTTAATTCAAAATTTTGAATTCATACCAGAAAGTTATAGTAGTAATTTGTATTTTATATAATGACAGACTTTTTGTGATTCGCGTAAATTAAAATTATTCTTTTAGAATTTCCGATCTGCATTTTGTATTTTTGATTTTTTTAAATTGTATTTTTGACGAATATTAACATAGCTGGTATTCAGCATACTATCACTAAATTGAATATGGTGGTTAAGGGGTTAAATGTGACATATGAGGTGCGTTCGTTTTATAACTAGTTTCACAATGAGGAAAAAAAATCATCCTTATTATTTCAGTCAAATGAATTATATCGTCTGCTATGAGCGAAATGATTATGCCTTTATTTTCTTAATACATATGCCCCGTTTACAACTGCGAATTTTTTTTCTACACCAGATATCGGTGCAAAATTCACCCTGGAGATCTTGCTTTGCGAATGATTACCTCCATGGTTTAATATTTTTATGAATCATCATGAAGGAATCTCCTGCGTTTATTTACTCTAATGAATTAAGATATTCGGCTGTTAACATAATTTACACTGTAGTTATCTCAGAATCTATACATTTTTTAATGTAACTCATCGCTCAATTTTTTTGAACGATCTTTCTAAAAATGTAACTTTTATGAAATTTTATAATTTTTTTTTAACCGTTTGAGGTGCGGTGGTATATATTATATACCACCTAATTTTAATCCGATTAAAACCAGAAACTTTTAATTAAATTTTACTTTTTTAACTTTGAAGAGGAAAAGTTGAAAAATTGCTTATTCTTATTTTGAACTAATTTTTTTCCTAAATTCCGGTGGGAATTCAACGTTACAGGAGCACAAGTGCTTGCCCCTGAAAGGATTAATAAAAATGGCCACTTGGCATATGAAAAGAGAAGTGGTTTGACCAATTTTGTTTTCCTCAGTCACACGAGTTGCGCTTTTATTATATAGAGATCATGTATGATTGGGTTTAATAGAAGGAATAAAACTATTATTAATATCTTTTTATGTTTTGATTTGGTTTTCATAAAGTTTGAAATGACTCTACAGAACTCTCCAACGATTATATATATTGAATTTCAAACCATTCGCTTGGGTAGTTTTTGCGCTGTTACATGGGGACGCACGGACGGACCAGACGACGACTATAGGTGCTACATATTTATATAATTACGAACGCACCTAAAAATGGACTTGTCCCAATTTTCCAAATCAACGGCTCATACAGGGTGACATTAAATAAACGCCTCAATTTGAAAATTCAACAATTCATTAACTATAATCAATATGAAGATAAAATAAGTGACATTTATATCTGGTAGCTATTAAATTTTTATATGCTGTAATTTTAAAAACAGCTCTAATTTTTGTCAATAGATGGCGCTGCGGCGTCTGATACATTATAAATGCTCAAATAAATTTCAAAATTCAAGCCTTTTTTGGGTGTCAATCGCTAAATAGAGTAAAGAATAAAACTGGAGAGATTTTAAAAGCAATTTTGCATATTACTGGGTGTCCTGAAAATTCGTTCCGTTGGGGAAAATTAATTTGTACTTGAAAATTCTGCCCGTTAACACGTTCACTGCCGGGTTAAAATTATCGGAATTTTATTTTATTCAGAAATTTCGAATTTATACCAGAAAATACTAATAGCAATGTTTACTTTATTTAATTACAGACGTTTCGTGATTACATAAAATAAAAATTCTTTTTTCGAAATTTTCGGTACGAATTCGTAACTTTAGATTGAAAACCCACGACTATACTCGTGGTTGGCAGCGAATGGGTTAATTATTAGACATCAGCTACCAGAATTATAATGTCTAATAATAAAAAAAAATAATTTTCCGGTACGAATTAATTTTTCCAAACGGCACGAATTTTCCGAACAACCCAGTAGTTTGATCCATCTTACAATTTGAGACAGTGCAGTACCCTCTATTGACGAAAATTTGAACTGTTTTTAAAATTACAGCATATGACATTTAAGAGCTACCAGATATAAATGTCAGTTTTTTAATCGTCCTATTTATTATACTTAATGAATTATTGAAGTTTCAAATTGAGGCGCTTATTACTTGTCACCCTAATATGCGCCTCAATTTTAAACTTTAATAATTCATTAATTAATTATAATAAATATAAAGATGAAGAAAGTGACATTTATATCTTGAAGCTCTTAAATTTCATATGCTGTAATTTTAAAAACAGTTAAAATTTTCGTCAATAGAGGGCATTATTTGTCACCCCAATAAGCACCCTGTATATGGTTTCTAAAAAAAATAATTTTATTCAAGCTATAAAAGAGAAAAACAACTTTGTTTTCGAAAAATATGCATTTGGAATTTTATTAATTATTATTTACAGCAAGTATCTGTTTTCCATTATACCGAAGCAAATTTACTCTGTTTGAATTCAACTATGAATACAGGGTGTCTGCTTTCTTTTTGTCGAGAGCAGTCGGTTCATTCCTCTGTCCAACCAGTCTTATGTTGACGGATGGATCATGAAACTTGAAAGCTAACTTTCCGTTAGGTGCTCTCATTGGATAATGCATGCAAGAATACGGATCATAGGGTCCAAGAAGGAGGTAATCTCTGGAATTCACTTTATTGTATTGCGAATGCCAGTCTGAAAGAACGAAAATAATAAACATTTATTTTAAAAAAAGTAGTGTGTGTGGGATTTAACCCTTTCAGGGGCAAAATACTTCTGTTTCCAAAATGATAAAATGATTCATTGACACCAGGATTTATGAACAAATTTATATGAATGTAAGAAAAACCTTTTTTTTTCGCATACATTATAATTAGCAAAATTTAATTCTAAAATTCTGGTGTCAATGTGGTGTTTAGGAATTAAAATTAAGTGGTATACATAATATACCACCACCCTTCAAGGGGTTAAAATAAATTATTTATTTAGAGCGAATTAGTGAAAAAACTTTTATCAAAGAAAGTGCGGGAAGATGAACTAAAATAAATGACCCTATTTCGAGCGATCTAACACAGTCACAAACTTATATTAAAGAAAATAGAGAGGCATAAAATAAACTACTCTATTTAGAGAAATCTAATTTAGCATTATCAAAGAACTTAAAATAAATTACTTTATTCAGAATGATTTGAAAAAAAAAATTATAAAAGAAAATAGAGAGTCATAAAAGGAACGACTCTATTTACAGAAATCTAATTTAGCATTATCAAAGAACTTAAAATAAATTACTTAAATTAGAATAATTTAAAAAACTTTTATCAAAGAAAAAAGAGAGGCATAAATTAAACGACTCTATTTAGGGAAATCTAATTTATCATTATTAAAAAACCTAAAATAAATTACTTTATTTAGAATGATTAAAAAAAAAATATCAAAGAAAATAGAAAGGCATAAAATAAACAACTCTATTTAGAGAAATCTAATTTAGCATTACCAAAGAACTTAAAATAAATTAATTTATTTAGAATGATTTTTAAAACTTTTATCAAAGAAAGTGCGGGGAGGATGATCTAAAATAAAGAACCCTTTTCGGAGCAATCTAACATAGTAAAAATTTTTTATCATGATGAATAATTCAGTTCCTATATTTTTCGCTAGTAGGCGCTACCAAAGTAACCGTTTGCAAGTTATCGAGAATAGAATAGGTTGAGGTTGATTATTGACGGCCAATTATCTACATTTGGGATATAGGCCCGGGAGGGGTGCCCTTCATGGGGGTCTTTAAAAGGGAACCTAACCCGTATTTACGCATGGATAAATCCACGGCTCGAAGAAAACCACGAAAACTCCGAACGATTAGCGACGAGGATAGAAGGAAATGCGCCAAAAATGCGTCAAGTCTGAACAATCCGAAATTTGCGACGTTTCTGTAAAACCTACATGAAAAAAGCATATACTTGTAAAGAACAGAAATAAATCCTGTAAGGTGACATGATTTTTATAAGACTATCTGAATTTAACGGTGAGCTACAAGCACTGAAACATTGGCAAAAAGCGAATTTTTGCCAAACTCTTTAATCGACAATTCCGCAAATACCCTTCTAGCTACAATCGATCAAATGTACCAAGAACTTGTTCATTCCACCAACTTTCGACTGAGCTCTGCCACAGAGTGGGTTCGCCAAACGGAACTAAGTTGAATAAATGGAACGTGTGTAAATCATTCAGTATCTGCATCTGAACTCTTTCGAATATGCAGATATCTTCCAACCTGATTTTCGCCTGAAGTGGAATACCGATACGGTTTATTGTAGTCTTATTTAAAAGTAATTGGTATGGAGAAATGTTTGATACATTTGTCCGGTTGTAGCTGGATGGGTATTTTCAGAATTGCCGCTTACAGAATTTGGCGACAATTCGTATTTTCACTTCGCCAATGTATCAGTGCTTGTAGCTCGCCGTTAAATCCAGATATCCTACCGGAAATGATGGCACCTAACGTGACTTTTTTCCGATCTTTCCAAATATGTGCTTATTTTCCGTGTAGGATTTAGATAAATATTCCAAATTTGGTGCAGACTTGCCGCATTTTGTTTAATCACCATAACTCGGAACCGGTTAGAGATAGGAAGGAGTTTCTATGGTGTCTTATGGTCCACATGGGCTCTTATATCAACACCTTTCATTTGGCAGATTATGTCCATTCCCCCTGTATATATTAGCTTTATTTAATTACAGAAATTTGTGATTAAATCAGACAAACATTACTATTAAGAAATGGACAAAAATGGCAGCTGTAGGGGAACAAAAATAGCAGCTGTAGGATGGGAACACTTATGCGAAAGTTAAATTCAAGGTTACGGAAGTATCTCATCTATCTGAATTAGAACTGGTGATTATTACCAAAGTATAGTAGCCCCCGTTATACTGCGCTTGACGGGAAACAAAAACAAGGGATGACAAGGGATGACCGTCCCAGGAACCCAGGTTTCGCTTTAGAGTATATATGCAATCCCGGGGCGAAGACACAAAACCCACTGTTTACTTCAAGATACATGCAGTGTGTTGAAGGTTAAACAGTTTTTACAATGTTTAAAGTGCACAATTATTTAACTGTCTAACCAAGTGTTTAGATACTTAACTGTATTAAGGTTGCACATTAGTTTAATTTAACATATTTGTCAAAGGTAAAAGATGATTGAGAAAGAATATACAATATCTATGAAGAAATATAGTGGTGTAATAATAATAAGCAAGTTGACAAATATTACTTTACAGAGATTAATGAATATGACAAACTAATAATATAAACTGATAAATATGTACAAAATTTACAATGGGAAAAACGCCGGAATTTACCAGCTCTGATAAAACAATACAAATTGAAACAGTTAAAGAGCTTGTGTTCGGGTGAGTGATAAGAGGAGTGCTGGTTGTAAGCTAAAAAGGCTGGGGATTTGAGAAAAGGAATTCATTGTCTTCTATAAATTTCATACAATCTATTATTCTATTCAAAAGAACTGGCTAGTCGAGCAAGCAGATCAGCCAATCTTGTAAATTCACAGTGTTAGGTTTTTTTAATATGGTAATATGAAGTTAGTGTACAATTCAGAATGTAGTGTGAAGAGGGAAACAAAAACAAAGCACAATATAACCAGCGGCAAAAAATTAAGAAAGATCTAGAGGTTTTTTTTTTACCCTCGTCTCCAAAACTTTATATTATAGGCATATTGCAATTTTCTCAATAAATGGACAGTAGAGAATTACGCATACGCATTGTTATTTACATCTACAGTTACATTAAAAA
This sequence comes from Maratus michaelseni, assembly GCA_963931845.1. Taxonomy (NCBI): domain Eukaryota; kingdom Metazoa; phylum Arthropoda; class Arachnida; order Araneae; family Salticidae; genus Maratus; species Maratus michaelseni. The sequence goes on along the minus strand of OZ007594.1, from coordinate 50,345,790 downwards.
TTCAGATCATGAGGAATTTTATTACTTTTATTATCTATGAAAGATACAAGAAAAGAGCGATATATCCGAATTGAGCGATGTAACTATGAGTGATATAACGACGGGCTACTTTACCATCAGCATAGATGTGAAACAAATTATATCTTGATACCAGAATAGCAGTTTGCCAAAGACTTACAATACTACTTACTGACTGATAGCCAGTTAAGGGGAGTCGTCAGTTTTATATCTTGAACAACTCAGTTTTTTTGTTTTTTTTCATATTTTTTACAATTTTAAATCGAACAAAACAAATCGTATGAAAATGTTCAAATTAGTGTATCACGTTAAATACAGTCTAATCGAACAAATAAAATTTAAGTCTTTTAAATAACAAATAAGTTTAAAGCGAATGTAGATACTCGTATAATCATTTTATACGTATTTGTGCATTTTTTGTTTTGTACAGTGCGCGCAAATATCTACCTTTGGGTGTCTCTTTAGTTAAGTCTATGGGGATTGAGATGGTAGTATTAAGGAGGAAATCCTTCGTAGAAAATACCTCCCAAACCTTTCGACCTCTCCGAATAGAAATATTCGCTTTATTTATTCACCGAAATTTGTAATTAAATAGGACGGAAATTGCTATTCGGCAATAAGAAGGATTGAAAGCTATGGTAGGGGATGACAACATTATAAAGGTATTATACGAAAGTGTCCCATCTGTCTCATTTGTGATTTAATAGGAAGAATATTACCCTTTTGAAATAGGAAAGATTGGCAGCTATGGTAGATGATAGCAACACTGTCTGTGAAGGTATCACGTCAAATTACGGGTGTATCCCATCTGTCTCATGTGTGATTAAATAGTAAGATTACCATTTTGAAATAGGAAGAATGGAAACCTATGGTAGATGACGGTGCAAAAGGTTAATAGGATAATTTTTCAAAAGTGCAGTCTTGAGTAAAATGTATGCAAAGCTCAAAATCAATTGGAAATTGTGTTAAAGTACACATTACCAATTTCAGATTGACCCAATTCATTCTAATTTGAATATCTTCTTGCAATTTGTCTCGCTATTTAGAATTGTATACCTTTTTAAAAATCATGAAAAACAAACATACGATTATTTGAAGCTTTAATACTGATGACTCCCCTTAACTAGAAAACTTGCCTTCATCAATGTTTTCGTAGAGAACCTCGACGTTGTCGTCTCTATCCGAACGAGATTGCTCGTGGATCATTCCCATGGCGTGCATCATTTCGTGCATGATAGTTCCTCTTCGGAGGCAACCGTTGGATTGCAAGGACATTGGTTGCTGTCCACCAGTTTTTCCCAAGTAGGAGTAGCAGCTAATGAAATGAAAATAAATATATATTTAATATTTATAGAAACATTTATATTCATTAAAGGAGTAACAACGCATTGAAAGGTTCAAAATAATTTTTTTTTTAGTCCAGATATCGCAGAAGTACTGGGGTTTCTTTTTTGCGCCAAAATGGCGATTTTTTGCCTGGCGTGGTTTCCCGGCGATTATGGCCGATAAAACAGATAGTGTGAAATTATGAAAATCCTCTGGTATTAATAGTTGAAACTGTTGTATTCTTGACAATGTGTGTGTTTTATAATAAATTAAACATTGTGTATGTTTTATAACAAAATAATTTGTGTGTGTTTATAATAAACATTGTGTGGTTTTTTAATAAAATAAATATGTGTGTTTTATAATAAAATAAACAGTTTCATAATAAAATCAAACTTTTGCTTTCTTCTCAGGCTAGTCGTAACATGTATTCGAAAACGAGGTTTTCTCGCCAAAACCGCGAAAAAAAAATATCTCGCCAACTCTGGTGTGTCTGCGACATCTGTTCCAAATTTTTCGCGTTAAGAATTCTTTTTATACACAAAATTTATATTTTATTAGTTCGAAATCGACATCGAAATTGAAAGTGAAATTTTTGAGCTGTGGGATATAAAATACGCCGCAGCTTGTAGACAGTAATGAAAATTTTGAGCATTTTTTTTTCTTTTTTTCAAAACGGCATTTTCAAAATCGGTGGGCACTCTAGCTTCGCCAATTTTCAATCAATCAATTTGAACCTTTTTGAAAGTGAATCGATACATATATTTCTATTGAAATACGTAGGGCTTTTTCGAAATATTGAAATCTCACTTTTCTGTGTAACTTTAAACAACGAATGTTTTGATTGAAAATTTATATTTTACTTTGAATCGATGCCATTTTACTAAAAATGCATATTTTTTAAAACGACTACGTTTTACGACAAACAAAAGCAATTTTTCAATATAGGAACACACATTTTATCAGACAATTAAATACACTAAACCAAAGTGAGTGAAAAATTTACCTGGGCCAGGACTTGAACCTGGGACCTTCAGCGTACCGTGCTGATGCTCTGCCACTAAGCACGGTACGCTGAAGGTCTCAGGTTCGAGTCCTGGCTCAGGTCAATTTCTCACTCATTTGTCAACATTGACTTCGGCGATTTCAACATCTGTCTTCTCAACCAATGCTGCATTTAAAAAAGGATTCATGGCCTGATTATATTGATAACGTCCTATATATAATTTTGTATTATATGTATACCATTTATTCGCTAGTTATTTTAGATTGTATATCTCGCTGTATATCTCACCTATTATAACTTACACCCAACCGTTGTATACATCATATCACTATATAACACCGCTACACCTTTTGTAAACCAGCATCCTTTTAATATTTGTATTTATTATAAAATTATATAACTTTTCATCAATATGTATCTAAATTATAAGAAAAATGTATTGTTAAAATTACATGGTGTACTACTGTCCGGCCTCCACGACTAATCTGCTCTAAAAGCTAAGTTCTTGAGCAGGTTGGTTATTAATCCCTTGAACCATGTTTCCTGTTCGAAACATTCTACATTGATCCTAGAGTTGCCATATCCGATGAGAGATATCCAGAGGATGTGTATAATGGATTATCCAGTTTTGTTCGCCTTAGAAAAGCCCGTGGAATCTCTTATCGGTCACACTTGCGCTTTTGACTTTTTCATTGGCTTTCTCCTGCCTTTCTTCAGCCTATATTGTCCGAAACATGTCACGAAAACGGACCTGCGAGATGTTTAGATGTGTGACATTTTGGCATCCAAAAGATATCTTGCAATTATCTGTGAAACATCGGTTATCCTAAGTATGATATCTGTTGGGTGATTTTAGTTTGTCAGTGTATTGTCTCGGAAGACACGAGACTCACAGCGAATAGTAGTGAACAATAATATTGTTCAAGAATCTAGCATAATACTGACTTAATATTATGCTAAAGTTATTTTTCTTGATAATACACGGGAAATATTCACAATGAAATACAAATATGCAGAAAATATTGATTTTTCATTGGCAATATTTCTGATAAACCACAGGAGACACTGGCGACTACTTTGACTACCAGAATTTCTAAACAAAGATTTTCGCCGAAGATATTTACAACATTTGAAAGAGAAATCTACCACGAAAAGTTTTGTTTAGAAATACTGGTTCACGCCAATATCGTCATTGATTCTCCTTTAGTATGCCAATATTTCAACAACATTAAGTAAATATGGATAGGAAACAAAGGCAATTAATTTCCAAAAAAGATAAACATCCAAATATTGATGTACAATTGAAATATAAAGTTCGTACAATATTTGAAAAGATTTAGCCAATGTTGAGACAGTATATTTATTTTCTACTTAGTTAAAATTTTAATTAATTGCAAGTGAAAGAATAAGTTTAAGAACACATTCTAAAAATATAACACTAAATAATTCCTAGTTCACCATTTCATTAAACAAGCATGATTTTAAAATCACGTAGATCATAAAAAGAGTATTTCTGAGTTTAATTATTCACTCACCCTCTTCCACTCATTACATACACGTAGTCATCTTGGTTAGTACGGGGTACTATTGTCACATTTTGCAGTGCATCATTTAGATCTTTAAAAGCGATTTCAATTAAGGCCCTTTGACGCTTTGCTGTAATAAAAAAAACATAGAAACAATAATTAAAAAAACATTCCGCTACCGGTAACTTTTTTACGCGTTGCAATAGTTAAGATTAATGAATAAATATAAGGTGTATAAATACTTAAATAAATATACGTATATATGTGTATATTTATACATACACTATGCATTATGTATATGTACATAATGCGATGTATAACATGATATCTACATATGCGATGTATATGTACATTATATAATACCAGAAGGACTCGTGCTAAGCTTTCGTACGACAATCTTTGAGATTATTTCCTGGTACGTTTTAGCACTAATTTTAAATAAACTGTTTTTTTTTTTTTAAACAAACGACGCGTTTTAACGAAATGTGAATGTACTATGTCAGAAACTTATTCAAAAACTTTTCGAATGATACCTTATTCATCATTGCTAGTTTTGTATGTGAATAGAAAAGGGATGTTGACAACAGAAATCATATATATGATGATTGCTTGTGTATAAGAAAATGGGAATAGACTGCCAGAAAATTTGTTGCCAAATTTTCTTCTCTCGCCAAGGTCATTTCTCTAGGTTGCCAAGACCCCTATACTGAAAAAAAAATCCCTGACGGCTCGGCCTACAGGCACAGGTAGATTTCGAAGACGCAGAACGTGGGGTGCCTGTTTGTCGGGAATTGCGGAAGAAATGACCTTTTTGTGGATGATGCTGCAGTTGGAACCGCCTACTTCGAAACGAAACTTGTTTGCAGGCGGAGCCAGCAAGGATTTTTTTTTTTTTTTTTTTTGCTATAAGAGTTGGTCCTATAAAAAACATGTCAATATAAAAGTTTTAGATAATATTAAGAGGATTTATAATATATTTTAGCGGATTTGAAATATTGGGAATTGACGAAGTTATGAATTTTTTTCTTCTAAAACCCTCCTTCCCTCCCCCCCTTAAGGCAATTTTTAATTATATCAAAAATCTGTCATACATAAGTTTTTGGCCCTGTTCCTAGAAGTAATAATAACTTTAAACGGATTCTATACGTATCATAATTAAGAAATTATGGTTTTTTTTTCTGTTTTCACAAAAAGCCCCCCCCCCCCTTGGTTTGATTTTGCCCATTAACGAACTTGACCGAGATTTTATGTCCCTTGATTTTATGTATCAGTTTCGAAAAGATGCGGGAGTTGGAACCGCCTACTTCGAAAAATAACTTGTTTGCAGGCGAGGCCGGCAGGGATTTTTTTTGTTTTTAATTGTTTTTGCTATAACGGTTGGTCCTATAAAAAACTTGTCAATATAAAAGTTTTAGATAATACTAAGAGGATTAATAATAAATTTACGCGGATTTGATATCTTGTGAATTGACGAAGTTATGAATTTTGTTCTTCTAAAACCCCCTCCCCCCCCCCTTGGGGCCATTTTTAATGATATCAAAAATCTGTCCTACATAAATTTTCGGCCCTTTTCCTAGAAGTAATACTAATTTTAAACGGATTCGATACGTATAATAATAAAGAAATTATGAGGATTTTTCTGTTTTCACAAAAAGCCCCCCCATTCCCCCCCCCTTGGTTCGATTTTGCCCATTAACGAACTTGACCGAGATTTTATGACCCTTGATTTTATGTATCAGTTTCGAAAAGATGCGGGAGTTGGAACCGCCTACTTCGAAAAATAACTTGTTTGCAGGCGGGGCCGTCAGGGATTTGTTTTGTTTTTAATTTTTTTTTGCTATAACGGTTGGTCCTATAAAAAACTTGTCAATATAAAAGTTTTAGATAATACTAAGAGGATTAATAATAAATTTACGCGGATTTGATATCTTGTGAATTGACGAAGCTATGATTTTTTTTCTCCTAAAATCCCGCTTCCCCCCCCCCCCCCCTTGGGGCCATTTTTAATTACATCAAAAATCTGTCATACATACATTTTCGGCCCTTTTCCTAGAAGTAATAATAACTTTAAACGGATTCGATACGTATAATAATAAAGAAATTATGAGGATTTTTCTGTTTTCACAAAAAGCCCCCCCATTCCCCCCCCCTTGGTTCGATTTTGCCCATTAACGAACTTGACCGAGATTTTATGACCCTTGATTTTATGTATCAGTTTCGAAAAGATGTGGGAGTTAGAACCGCCTACTTCGAAAAATACCTTGTTTGCAGGCGGAGCCGGCAGGGATTTTTTTTTGTTTTTAATTTTTTTTTTTTGCTATAACGGTTGGTCCTATAAAAAACTTGTCAATATAAAAGTTTTAGATAATACTAAGAGGATTAATAATAAATTTACGCGGATTTGATATCTTGTGAATTGACGAAGCTATGATTTTTTTTCTCCTAAAACCCCGCTTCCCCCCCCCCCTTGGGGCCATTTTTAATTACATCAAAAATCTGTCATACATACATTTTCGGCCCTTTTCCTAGAAGTAATAATAACTTTAAACGGATTCGATACGTATAATAATAAAGAAATTATGAGGATTTTTCTGTTTTCACAAAAAGCCCCCCCATTCCCCCCCCCTTGGTTCGATTTTGCCCATTAACGAACTTGACCGAGATTTTATGACCCTTGATTTTATGTATCAGTTTCGAAAAGATGTGGGAGTTAGAACCGCCTACTTCGAAAAATACCTTGTTTGCAGGCGGAGCCGGCAGGGATTTTTTTTTGTTTTTAATTTTTTTTTTTTGCTATAACGGTTGGTCCTATAAAAAACTTGTCAATATAAAAGTTTTAGATAATACTAAGAGGATTAATAATAAATTTACGCGGATTTGATATCTTGTGAATTGACGAAGCTATGATTTTTTTTCTCCTAAAACCCCCCTTTCCCCCCCCCCCTTGGGGCCATTTTTAATTACATCAAAAATCTGTCATACATACATTTTCGGCCCTTTTCCTAGAAGTAATAATAACTTTAAACGGATTCGATACGTATAATAATAAAGAAATTATGAGGATTTTTCTGTTTTCACAAAAAGCCCCCCCCCATCCCCCCCCTTGGTTCGATTTTGCCCATTAACGAACTTGACCGAGATTTTATGACCCTTGATTTTATGTATCAGTTTCGAAACGATGCGGGAGTTGGAACCGCCTACTTCGAAAAATAACTTGTTTGCAGGCGGAGCCGGCAGGGATTTGTTTTGTTTTTAATTTTTTTTTGCTATAACGGTTGGTCCTATAAAAAACTTGTCAGTATAAAAGTTTTAGATAATAGTAAGAGGATTAATAATAAATTTACGCGGATTTGATATCTTGTGAATTGACGAAGCTATGATTTTTTTTCTCCTAAACCCCCCCTTTTTTCCCCCCCTTGGGGCCATTTTTAATTATATCAAAAATCTGCCATACATACATTTTCGGCCCTTTTCCTAGAAGTAATAATAACTTTAAACGGATTCGATACGTATAATAATAAAGAAATTATGAGGATTTTTCTGTTTTCACAAAAAGCCCCCCCATTTCCCTCCCCTTGGTTCGATTTTGCCCATTAACGAACTTGACCGAGATTTTATGACCCTTGATTTTATGTATCAGTTTGGAAGAGATTTATGCGGAATTTTTCCAGTTATCGTGGTCAGAAAAAAGTGACATAGATAGATAGATAGATAGATAGATAGATAGATAGATATATATATGATACATTCCTGTCGAAAATTGGCACATTATAGACGATCGCTATTGCTGTCGACTTGTTGTGGCGTTCTTTCCACCAGACAATCGGAACATCTCAGTCCGAAACCACTAAAATTACCTGATAATCATATCGAGGTAGCCGCAGTCGAGATCGTTGAAATGTAGTCATGACACCCGGACAGGGCATCACTTCGAGTCGCTCACCATGAAGACAAACCTCGAAGATATCACATCGGGAATCGTAGTGTATTTGCAGTCGTAAAAATTGAGCAGAGGCAGTGAAATCCAGAAGAAATTTCCCAAAAACATTAAAAAGAAGACTTAATAACTTAATAGATGAGCAGTGGCTTTATTGTGATCACAGAGATGAAAGCAACTCCACCAACTTTCGCTTCATTAAAACTGAACACATTTGAAGATCTTGAAGAATTAGCAGAGCTTGAAGAACATACTACCGATGCACTAGTGTAGACTCCCCAGTGACGGCAATTAGATGACAACCACTAATTCGTGTAAATTCTGTCTCCGAAGCCAGTGTAACCGTATAAATACTTCAAAATTTGGCCCAAAGGTACAAAACGCGCGAACAAGCTGGTCCACTCGCATCCATGTTCGGAGGGCGCTAGGGGGATAAAGAAGGCGGAGCTTTCTCGCTAATGGATGAAAAAATGAGGCCACGAAGACGTGTCTCTGACGTATGATTAAAACTCTTTAACAGAAGCGGCAAATTAAAAAGGTAAAAAGTTCTTTGGGCGCGAAAACCGCTTGGAATCATGGGATGCCGAATGAATTAAATAGAAATAAAAATGGTATTATAAAAGTTCCAAAGAATAAAAATTAAATGTCTCAAAAGAAGAAATTAGGCAGGTGCGTTTAGAGGCAGTGTTGCAATTTAAGAGAATAAGGTTTTAATAAATACGTGTAGCTTTTAACAGATTAAGATTTTTAGAATGATAAATAACAGAATATTTTGATTAAGTTATGGAATAAAATACAAAATAGATTTAAGAGATATTTTAAAAAGAGAGGGAAAAAAGAATTGAAGAATTTGGAATAATTTAACTAAAGAAATAGGGCGAAATTTTTTTATTATTATATATCCCCCCACCCAAAAAGACGAATGAACCGGTAGGTCATATGACCTGCAAGTTCATTGAAGGGAAATGTTACACGGACTTGGATTACAATTTATCAACTGGAGGAAGTCAAAATAAGTACATTTCCAAAATTTATTCATTAATGCCCAATAACATTAAATTTAATAACTATAACGCGAATTGGTGGAGTTGTTAATAAAAATACAATTACAAGATATTAATCTTGTTAACAATGACATAAAAAGCTTTAGAAAATATTAAACAAAATAAGAAAAGAATTGTAACAATTTAAAATAATAGATAACATACTTCCAGAGTATCATCTTACAAAATTTGTTGCAAATTGCTTGTAGAATTGTTGCTTAATTTGTCGTTCAGTTCTCGTCTGAGTGATAGTCCATCCAAAAAAGTTATTTGCATACCTCACAAACTGAACAGTTTACAAATTGAAAGAGAAAAATCCTTCAAATTTTAGATCTTACTGATCTTCCTTATGAAAGTCTATTTCAGAATTAAAGTTCATCTGAATGCTTTATATTTACTAGCAACAACTCGAAAATAGTACTAAGATTAATTTTAACAACAATAAAACACAAATAATACAATAATAATAATAATAAGAAGAAGAATAACATCAACAATAAAAATTTAAAATAATAATACTTAACAATAACAATAATCATAAGTTAATTTTCAAATATTAAACTTATGTTTGTCTGAAAAACTCAGTCCTGAATGGAATGCTAAGAAAAACTTAAGAGAAATGAGTATTTTGTTATGGTATAGTTTGTCTGACAAATGGTAATTACTCTAAAAAGGCAAATAGGTAATGTAAGCAGTATAAGAGTTTTTTACTCAACATCAAAATTACTATTACCATTATTACCTTTATAACTTCCATTACCTTTACTACTTTATTACTTGTTTACTTCTAGAAGTAAAAATTTATATATCTCAACATATTCAAATTCAAGTAGTATTCAAATTCAAGTAATATTTAATCTCAATATCAAATTATAAATAGTATAATTAATAATAATAATATTCAACAATAAGTTCAGCAATAACAAGCATTATAATTCAAAAATATCACACTCTTTCTTTAATTACTTTCTTAAGTATATAATTAATATCTCATCCCTATAGTAGTGAATGAGGTATGAAATATACTCAATAAAATACATAATACAAAAAAAGGAATAAATAAGAAAAATTCGTGAAAACAATCATTATTGTGTAGATGATGGTTATGTAACTATCTTGCTTTCAGTCAAACAAGAAAACAGAAGTTGTGAAATGAAAAAATGGGACCTTGTAGCATATTAAGAAAGGTTGGACAATTCTCAATTAGTATTAAGATATCATATTTGATTAGTTTAAGATATAATTTAATCCAGTTTATTTTATTAGTTTAGTTAATACTGTTTAATTTATTATTCTAATCTAATCCAATTCAGTATCAGAAACTCCTAACTTAAATCAACTAAATTACGCCAGCATAAAAAGTTGACTGAAGTGGAAACTTCAACAGTGACACTCTCGTGTGCACAATCAAGAACACCACGGTTATACAGAAGAGAATTGATTAGTTAATTATTAATTTATTTTATTTCGTTTATTTTTGGATTATATTAAAATCAAGACGAAACTATAAATTTAACATTAGTTTGTTGTTGGTTCTCATGGGATAATTTTAATTGATCAGGAGGATAATAAGGGCGTAATTTTGATACATGTACTATTTCAGTAGGTTTATTTTGAATTTGTCTATCAATTTCAAAATTGACATCAGATAACTTATTAAGGATTTGATAAGGACCACTAAAGACTTGTGAAAGTTTTCTGGTATTAGGATATTGGAACTCTTCATAAATTACAAGATCTCCAATCTCAAATTTTGGTTCTAGATAATTTCGATCATAATATTTTTTACTTCTCCAATAGAATTCATCAGTGCGTTTTTTAGCAAGTTTAAGGGCTTCTTGAACAGGAGGGTAATAATTTTGTTGAAGAGGAGAATCATAGGGTAATTGGCCAAAAAGTAAGTAAGCAGGAGGGAATTTAGTGATAGAATGAGGGGTATTGTTATACTCATTAACTACTTCTGTCAAAATTTTTGTCCAAGGAATTTTGGAGTTGGTAGAATTGACTTTACACTTCAATCTAGTAACTATTGTCTGGTTCGCTCTCTCACATTTGCCATTCGTTTGAGGATGATGTGATGTGGTTAAACGTTGCTTAATATTGTGGTTTCGCAGAAATTTTTTAAATCTAGATGAAGTAAAGGCTGCATTTCTATCACTTAACACTTTTTGATGGGTCTGGACATTAAGAATTTTATTAAAACAGAATAATTGTTGTGGTGTTTGAATATTAAAAACTTGGTTTAGACAATTAGTATAAGTTTCTGTGTTAACACTTTTTGAGGGAAAAGCCCAAACATATCTAGTAGCATGGTCGATGATGATGTGTAGATATTTTTTGGTGGAGTTATAATAATTGAATCCTCCCACAGTATCAATAGAAAGACATTCAAAAGGTTGATCTGTGGTGTGCATAGCTTGTAATAAGCCCAATTTTTTCTGTCTGGGTTTTTTATTCTTTTGACAAATATCACAATGTTTTACAAAATTGGTTATATCTTGCGTCATGTCAGGCCAATAATAATTAGGGGAGATTAAATTTAACATTTTTTGGATACCAGGATGACCAAATTTTTCATGAGCAACATTTAGTATTTTTCTCCTTAAAGACATGGGGACTACTATTTTTCTAAAACCTTTCTTTTTTACTATCATAAGTCCATTTTCCTTTAGATAATTTTTACCACACACATTATCTTTTTCCTGCCTCTCTATAATTTCTTTAACGTCCAGAAGAAAAGTAAGTGGTTGAATAAAATGTGAAATTGGGTTTCTCGACAACATGTCGGCTTCGACATTTGTGGATCCCTTTTCGTAAATTATATTATATTCAAACATGCTCAACTTCAAAGACCATCTAAATAACCTGCCTCTCAAATGTTTAGTATTTTTTAACCATACAAGAGATGCATGATCAGTATGAATGGTAAATTTTACACCATGAAAATAATGATAGAATTTGTCTAAGGTGTCAATGATGGCAAGACACTCTAACTCGGTAATAAAATAATTCTTCTCATAACTTCTCAATCCTCTAGAGTAATAAGCAATTGGATGTAAAAAATTTTTACTATCAGGTTGTTTTAAGACTGCACCTACTGCCACCTGTGAGGCATCAACAAACATATGGAGGGGTAACTTAAGGTCATAAATTTTTAAGATAGGTTTGGCTATTAAGGCATCTTTTAATTTTTGAAAAGAATTTTGACAATCTGTATTCCATTCCCATAGTGTATTTTTTCTGAGTAATCTGTTAAGAGGGACTCGAATTTCGGCATATTTATCTATAAACTTGTGATAAACATTGATAGATCCTAAGAATCTCTGAAGTTCCTTTACATTTGAAGGGGGTTTTAGTTTTTTTATTACTTCAATATTAGCATTAGCAGGAGTTAATGTGCCATTCTGGATGGTATATCCTAAGAAGTTAATTTTATTTTGGACAAAATTGCATTTAGAGAGTTTAAGTTTAATGTTTTCGCGTCTACATAATTCAAATATTTGGTTTAAATGTTGCATATGTTCTTCTAATGAGGAAGAAAAAATAATGATATCATCAAAATAATGGCAAGCAAAGTCTATTTTGTATTTAGTAAGTATTCTTCTAAGGGTTCTATTAAATATCGGGGGGCCTAATTTAATCCCGAAGGGCAGAACTAACCATTCAAAGAGCCCAAAGTTGGTAGCAAAAGCCAAGTTTTCAGTATCGGATGGATGTATGGGTATGTGCCAGTAGCCAGAGGCTAAATCTAAAGTTGAAAAATACTGCGCACTACTCAGTTTATCTAAAATTCCATCGATACCAGGTAGGGGTTCTGCGTCATTTTTCATTATTGCATTTAATTTTCTATAGTCAACACATAATCTAGTTTTTTTACCTTCTTCTCTTTTCATTACTAATGTAACAGGGGCAGAATAGGGACTATTGCTCTCTTTAATTAAACCAGCATCTAATAGTGAATGAATTTGATCCGAAATCTCTTTTTCTTCTAAAGGGGAAGTTCTGTATGGCCTCAGAGATATTGGTAGGTCAGAATTAAGAAGAATACGTTGCGGTTCGATATTAATTCTCCCGACATCAAATTTATTTTTAGAAAATATATCTAAATAATCCCTTATACTTTCCCTTAAAGTTTCATTTTCTATAGAATTTATTTCCCCAATTAATTTAGAATTATCAACATTAGATGGAACAAAGGATTGAGGAGATATGATCTTTCCATAATCGGGTTGCACTCTCTGATAATCATAGTTAACATTAAAATGAAGTAACCTTAATTTATCACTGGATATGTTCTTAGATTCATTTAAAACAAGGTCTCCTTGTAATACTCTACATGTAGCACAGTCAATAATTAAATTAAACTTACAGCATTCTTTTAAACCTAGTATAGCATAATCTAAATTTGTATTACATATTAAAAATCTAATATTTTGTGGCACATTACCTAATTTAAACAATAAATTACAAGCTTTATCTATTACAACAGTTCCTTTGGCTTGGCCAATAATAACAGGTGGAATATTTATAACTTTAGCATTTAAGAATTTAACAAATTTAAAAGGCAAAATACTTATGGTTGAGCCAGAGTCAATCACACAAGGTAGTTCCCTGTTATTTACATATCCTGATAAAATTAACTGTCATATATTATCAGTAGATGGTTGTGGTTGACTAAGAGGGGGTGCAGAAGATTGCAGAGGCCTAACATTGAATACACAATCCCTCTCCCAGTGATAAGCATTTTGGATACCTCTATTTAAACACATTCGACATGGTCGACTAGGAAGCCTTCTTTGATAATGATTGACAAGCAATCTGGGACTAACGAACCTGGACGTTGAAGGGTTAAAATTAGTTGCTGCTTGGAAATTTGGATTCCTGTAATCAGGTTGAGGGCGAATCCAATGTCTAGGTGAATTAATTGGTTTAGAAAAAGGTCTGGAATTTTGAGACATATTTCTAACATTACTATTATTGCTACTGCTAGAATGAGATGGAATGACAACAAGTTGTTTAACTAATCTATACCAATCGGTAGTAGATTCAGGAGGATTTACTATTAAATAGTTCTGGTATTCAGGTTTTAAGCCATCTGTCAATCCTTGTAAAATAATAGTTTCACATAGTTTAAGTTGTCGACCTATCTCTATTTTCTGACGGAAATAATTTTCTAAGTTGTTTAGGTCATGCAATTTCAGCGAGGCGAAATCAGAAAAACGGGGGACTGTTACTTTCAGAAATTTTTCAGTTAAGATCTCAGCAATTTTTTCATACTCTTTACAATCTAGACATTCATTAACATACACCTTTAATGCTTCGCCCTTCAAATATTTGGAAATATTGTTGATTTTCCACTCTTTTTTATCTGGAGGGGCTGATCCTTCAAAGTGTCTAAGCCAAGACACAACATTCATCCCACTTTCTGGGTCAAAAATAATAACATTAAGCTCCTTTTCAGCCATTTTGGTTTGAGTACCTTTACTTTCAACAATAACTTTAACGAACCCTGACTTTAATAACATGTAAAAAAAATAACAATGTATAAAGAATTCTTTAACTTAACAACAACTGTAAATATCTAACTCGTAATAATTTAAATAACAAACTAAATAATATTCAACAGTAAAAAAGTCCAATTCATATTAAAATTCATTTCACTTAAATAGTAAATGTAAACTACTACTATAATCTTTCTATAAATAGATCCACTATATATGAATATCACAATTTAGAATGAAATAAATAAAACACTTTTTTAAAATAAGTATCATTATTTCGTAAGAACAATTTTTTTGGCTCTTGAATTGTACTCTCAGAATATAGCATCAAAAAACAAAAGTAATAAAATAAACAAATAAATTAACTGCACAATAATTTTACCCTTTCAATGTTACTCAACTTTCTTTTGAGATAACACATTTTTTTTTTTTCACATTAATAAACTTCAAAAGCTATTTTTGCGATTATTATGCAATCAGTGAAGCTGTAATTTCAGATAATCTAATAAATTTTTATGCATTTTTAGAATGGCATAGAATATGTTCCAATACATGTTACTTGAAAAGAGATTACTCATATATTTTTTCAATAAATAGAAATTATTTCCTATGAATAAATATCACCGAATGAAAAGGGACTATAATTAAATGATAAAATAAGAACATAAAATGAAGTTACTCTTGTAAAATGAAGTAATATAGGAATAAATATCAGAGCAGTTCAAAACTTTCAGTAATATTTGTGAGCTTAACCAAATAAAATTATTTTTTTAACAATACATAAGAATAAATATTAAATTTCGTAAGTTCTAAATATTCAGGATAAAAGGAACAAAATTCTTCTAAAGTATTCTAAGAACAATTTTTGTTCTATATAAGTCAATAATAACAAATCAATAAAATAAGAAATCAATAAAAATAAAAGAATAATTTAACTTACAGACGTCACTTCTGGGATAAATTTATAAACACTTATGAGTGATAATTTGACAACTAATAGGTAGTTGTTCTCCAATATCACTGGGAAGTCTCCAAAATGTTTTTATTACACAGGTCATCAGTTATCCTGACCGGCTTTTTTGTTACATTCCTGTCGAAAATTGGCACATTATAGACGATCGCTATTGCTGTCGACTTGAACGTTCTTTCCACCAGACAATCGGAACATCTCAGTCCGAAACCACTAAAATTACCTGATAATCATATCGAGGTAGCCGCAGTCGAGATCGTTGAAATGTAGTCATGACACCCGGACAGGGCATCACTTCGAGTCGCTCACCATGAAGACAAACCTCGAAGATATCACATCGGGAATCGTAGTGTATTTGCAGTCGTAAAAATTGAGCAGAGGCAGTGAAATCCAGAAGAAATTTCCCAAAAACATTAAAAAGAAGACTTAATAACTTAATAGATGAGCAGTGGCTTTATTGTGATCACAGAGATGAAAGCAACTCCACCAACTTTCGCTTCATTAAAATTGAACACATTTGAAGATCTTGAAGAATTAGCAGAGCTTGAAGAACATACTACCGATGCACTAGTGTAGACTCCCTAGTGACGGCAATTAGATGACAACCACTAATTCGTGTAAATTCTGTCTCCGAAGCCAGTGTAACCGTATAAATACTTCAAAATTTGGCCCAAAGGTACAAAACGCGCGAACAAGCTGGTCCACTCGCATCCATTTTCGGAGGGCGCTAGGGGGATAAAGAAGGCGGAGCTTTCTCGCTAATGGATGAAAAAATGAGGCCACGAAGACGTGTCTCTGACGTATGATTAAAACTCTTTAACAGAAGCGGCAAATTAAAAAGGTAAAAAGGCCTTTGGGCGCGAAAACCGCTTGGAATCATGGGATGCCGAATGAATTAAATAGAAATAAAAATGGTATTATAAAAGTTCCAAAGAATAAAAATTAAATGTCTCAAAAGAAGAAATTAGGCAGGTGCGTTTAGAGGCAGTGTTGCAATTTAAGAGAATAAGGTTTTAATAAATACGTGTAGCTTTTAACAGATTAAGATTTTTAGAATGATAAATAACAGAATATTTTGATTAAGTTATGGAATAAAATACAAAATAGATTTAAGAGATATTTTAAAAAGAGTGGGAAAAAAGAATTGAAGAATTTGGAATAATTTAACTAAAGAAATAGGGCGAAAATTTTTTATTATTACATATATATATATAAACTTTTGAACTGGGGGTGGGTTTGGGTTCTGGGAGTCATGATCGGCGTAGATCTGCAAAAATTTTGCAAAATTTCCAACTTAGGTGAGAATGTAATAGGTAGTATTTCTTACGAAATCTACCTAAAACAAGAACGAAAAATCATGCGTCAAGCATAGATTATGTAACACTTTCCAACGCTTCCAAAATAATTTTACGAGTCATACTCTTTAATAAGCTAAAAGATAACATCTAAGTAATCCGAATACTTTTATTCAGCCCTGTATAGGATCTATAGATTTGTATATATACTACATAGGATGCTAAATTTTAGTTCAGTTAGGAAACACGTAGCACAGTTTAAAATTCTCCATCTGGAGTTAAAT
Source organism: Maratus michaelseni (assembly GCA_963931845.1). NCBI lineage: Eukaryota > Metazoa > Arthropoda > Arachnida > Araneae > Salticidae > Maratus > Maratus michaelseni. The sequence goes on along the minus strand of OZ007594.1, from coordinate 50,328,884 downwards.
AATACGGAAATGTGTTCCCGAACTTTTGTGCTTCCCTGTATAGGATCTACAGAATTTATACACACCACGTAATAGACAAAAAGCGATTTAAAATTAAAATAGCGTTCAGTAACTTAAAACGCACTTCCAGGAATTATTGTTAACATACAGTAGAGAATTCTTTTGTGTGTCCCTGTAAATGAACGATGACTGCTATACACACAATATTCTGTAGTAAGTCTCTTGTAATGAACCTTATATAAATTTCATTGCGTTTAAAATAGGGAAACATTATTTAAATAAACCGCAGACGATTTTTCTCCATAGACGTAATGTAACGGAATTCTTTTGACTGTCCCTGTAAAGTAAGTATAAGTGCTATGCACACCCTATTCCATATTAAGCTTCTTCTAATGCACCTTAGTGATATATATAAATTTCAGTGCGTTTAAAATAGTGAAACATTATTTAAATAAACCGCAAATGATTTTTCCCCATAGACCGCAATGTAACGGAATTCTTTTGAGTGTCCCTGTAAAAAAACTATAAGTGCTACACACTTCCATTGAAATAGGGAACATGCTATAGATAACGATTATAACATATAAAAATTGCAGGGCAATCCGAGCATATTTACGGGAGTTAGAGCACGGACAGACGGCAGACGGCAGACGGCAGACGGCAGACGGCAGACGGCCAGACGGCCAGACGGCCAGACGGCAGACGGCCAGACGGCCAGACGGCAGACGGCCAGACGGCCAGACAAACCGAAGTCATAAACACTTTTCAACTAGGTTGGAAAGTGCGCACTACTCAGTTTATCTAAAATTCCATCGATACGAGGTAGGGGTTCTGCGTCATTTTTAACACTTTCCAACCTAGTTGAAAAGTGTTTATGACTTCGGTTTGTCTGGCCGTCTGGCCGTCTGCCGTCTGGCCGTCTGGCCGTCTGCCGTCTGGCCGTCTGGCCGTCTGCCGTCTGCCGTCTGCCGTCTGTCCGTGCTCTAATTCCCGTAAATATGCTCGGATTGCCCTGCAATTTTTATATGTTATAATCGTTATCTATAGCATGTTCCCTATTTCAACGGAAGTGTGTAGCACTTATAGTTTTTTACAGGGACACTCAAAAGAATTCCGTTACATTGCGGTCTATGGGGAAAAATCATTTGTGGTTTATTTAAATAATGTTTCACTATTTTAAACGCATTGAAATTTATATATATCACTAAGGTGCATTAGAAGAAGCTTACTATGGAATAGGGTGTGCATAGCACTTATACTTACTTTACAGGGACAGTCAAAAGAATTCCGTTACATTACGTCTATGGAGAAAAATCGTCTGCGGTTTATTTAAATAATGTTTCCCTATTTTAAACGCATTGAAATTTATATAAGGTTCATTACAAGAGACTTACTACAGAATATTGTGTGTATAGCAGTCATCGTTCATTTACAGGGTCACACAAAAGAATTCTCTACTGTATGTTAACAATAATTCCTGGACGTGCGTTTTAAGTTACTGAAAGCGATTTTAATTTTAAATCGCTTTTTGTATATTACGTGGTGTGTATAAATTCTGTAGATCCTATACAGGGAAACACAAAAGTTCGGGAACACATTTCCGTATTATTTAACTCCAGACGGAGAATTTTAAACTGTGCTACGTGTTTCCTAACTGAACTAAAATTTAGCATCCTATGTAGTATATATACAAATCTATAGATCCTATACAGGGCTGAATAAAATTATTCGGATTACTTAGATGTTATCTTTTAGCTTATTAAAGAGTATGATTCGTAAAATTATTTTGGAAGCGTTGGAAAGTGTTACATAATCTATGCTTGACGCATGATTTTTCGTTCTTGTTCATTATTGCATTTAATTTTCTATAGTCAACACATAATCTAGTTTTTTTACCTTCTTCTCTTTTCATTACTAATGTAACAGGGGCAGAATAGGGACTATTGCTCTCTTTAATTAAACCAGCATCTAATAGTGAATGAATTTGATCCGAAATCTCTTTTTCTTCTAAAGGGGAAGTTCTGTATGGCCTCAGAGATATTGGTAGGTCAGAATTAAGAAGAATACGTTGCGGTTCGATATTAATTCTCCCGACATCAAATTTATTTTTAGAAAATATATCTAAATAATCCCTTATACTTTCCCTTAAAGTTTCATTTTCTATAGAATTTATTTCCCCAATTAATTTAGAATTATCAACATTAGATGGAACAAAGGATTGAGGAGATATGATCTTTCCATAATCGGGTTGCACTCTCTGATAATCATAGTTAACATTAAAATGAAGTAACCTTAATTTATCACTGGATATGTTCTTAGATTCATTTAAAACAAGGTCTCCTTGTAATACTCTACATGTAGCACAGTCAATAATTAAATTAAACTTACAGCATTCTTTTAAACCTAGTATAGCATAATCTAAATTTGTATTACATATTAAAAATCTAATATTTTGTGGCACATTACCTAATTTAAACAATAAATTACAAGCTTTATCTATTACAACAGTTCCTTTGGCTTGGCCAATAATAACAGGTGGAATATTTATAACTTTAGCATTTAAGAATTTAACAAATTTAAAAGGCAAAATACTTATGGTTGAGCCAGAGTCAATCACACAAGGTAGTTCCCTGTTATTTACATATCCTGATAAAATTAACTGTCATATATTATCAGTAGATGGTCGTGGTTGACTAAGAGGGGGTGCAGAAGATTGCAGAGGCCTAACATTGAATACACAATCCCTCTCCCAGTGATAAGCATTTTGGATACCTCTATTTAAACACATTCGACATGGTCGACTAGGAAGCCTTCTTTGATAATGATTGACAAGCAATCTGGGACTAACGAACCTGGACGTTGAAGGGTTAAAATTAGTTGCTGCTTGGAAATTTGGATTCCTGTAATCAGGTTGAGGGCGAATCCAATGTCTAGGTGAATTAATTGGTTTAGAAAATGGTCTGGAATTTTGAGACATATTTCTAACATTACTATTATTGCTACTGCTAGAATGAGATGGAATGACAACAAGTTGTTTAACTAATCTATACCAATCGGTAGTAGATTCAGGAGGATTTACTATTAAATAGTTCTGGTATTCAGGTTTTAAGCCATCTGTCAATCCTTGTAAAATAATAGTTTCACATAGTTTAAGTTGTCGACCTATCTCTATTTTCTGACGGAAATAATTTTCTAAGTTGTTTAGGTCATGCAATTTCAGCGAGGCGAAATCAGAAAAACGGGGGACTGTTACTTTCAGAAATTTTTCAGTTAAGATCTCAGCAATTTTTTCATACTCTTTACAATCTAGACATTCATTAACATACACCTTTAATGCTTCGCCCTTCAAATATTTGGAAATATTGTTGATTTTCCACTCTTTTTTATCTGGAGGGGCTGATCCTTCAAAGTGTCTAAGCCAAGACACAACATTCATCCCACTTTCTGGGTCAAAAATAATAACATTAAGCTCCTTTTCAGCCATTTTGGTTTGAGTACCTTTACTTTCAACAATAACTTTAACGAACCCTGACTTTAATAACATGTAAAAAAAATAACAATGTATAAAGAATTCTTTAACTTAACAACAACTGTAAATATCTAACTCGTAATAATTTAAATAACAAACTAAATAATATTCAACAGTAAAAAAGTCCAATTCATATTAAAATTCATTTCACTTAAATAGTAAATGTAAACTACTACTATAATCTTTCTATAAATAGATCCACTATATATGAATATCACAATTTAGAATGAAATAAATAAAACACTTTTTTAAAATAAGTATCATTATTTCGTAAGAACAATTTTTTTGGCTCTTGAATTGTACTCTCAGAATATAGCATCAAAAAACAAAAGTAATAAAATAAACAAATAAATTAACTGCACAATAATTTTACCCTTTCAATGTTACTCAACTTTCTTTTGAGATAACACATTTTTTTTTTTTTCACATTAATAAACTTCAAAAGCTATTTTTGCGATTATTATGCAATCAGTGAAGCTGTAATTTCAGATAATCTAATAAATTTTTATGCATTTTTAGAATGGCATAGAATATGTTCCAATACATGTTACTTGAAAAGAGATTACTCATATATTTTTTCAATAAATAGAAATTATTTCCTATGAATAAATATCACCGAATGAAAAGGGACTATAATTAAATGATAAAATAAGAACATAAAATGAAGTTACTCTTGTAAAATGAAGTAATATAGGAATAAATATCAGAGCAGTTCAAAACTTTCAGTAATATTTGTGAGCTTAACCAAATAAAATTAATTTTTTAACAATACATAAGAATAAATATTAAATTTCGTAAGTTCTAAATATTCAGGATAAAAGGAACAAAATTCTTCTAAAGTATTCTAAGAACAATTTTTGTTCTATATAAGTCAATAATAACAAATCAATAAAATAAGAAATCAATAAAAATAAAAGAATAATTTAACTTACAGACGTCACTTCTGGGATAAATTTATAAACACTTATGAGTGATAATTTGACAACTAATAGGTAGTTGTTCTCCAATATCACTGGGAAGTCTCCAAAATGTTTTTATTACACAGGTCATCAGTTATCCTGACCGGCTTTTTTGTTACATTCCTGTCGAAAATTGGCACATTATAGACGATCGCTATTGCTGTCGACTTGAACGTTCTTTCCACCAGACAATCGGAACATCTCAGTCCGAAACCACTAAAATTACCTGATAATCATATCGAGGTAGCCGCAGTCGAGATCGTTGAAATGTAGTCATGACACCCGGACAGGGCATCACTTCGAGTCGCTCACCATGAAGACAAACCTCGAAGATATCACATCGGGAATCGTAGTTTATTTGCAGTCGTAAAAATTGAGCAGAGGCAGTGAAATCCAGAAGAAATTTCCCAAAAACATTAAAAAGAAGACTTAATAACTTAATAGATGAGCAGTGGCTTTATTGTGATCACAGAGATGAAAGCAACTCCACCAACTTTCGCTTCATTAAAATTGAACACATTTGAAGATCTTGAAGAATTAGCAGAGCTTGAAGAACATACTACCGATGCACTAGTGTAGACTCCCTAGTGACGGCAATTAGATGACAACCACTAATTCGTGTAAATTCTGTCTCCGAAGCCAGTGTAACCGTATAAATACTTCAAAATTTGGCCCAAAGGTACAAAACGCGCGAACAAGCTGGTCCACTCGCATCCATTTTCGGAGGGCGCTAGGGGGATAAAGAAGGCGGAGCTTTCTCGCTAATGGATGAAAAAATGAGGCCACGAAGACGTGTCTCTGACGTATGATTAAAACTCTTTAACAGAAGCGGCAAATTAAAAAGGTAAAAAGGCCTTTGGGCGCGAAAACCGCTTGGAATCATGGGATGCCGAATGAATTAAATAGAAATAAAAATGGTATTATAAAAGTTCCAAAGAATAAAAATTAAATGTCTCAAAAGAAGAAATTAGGCAGGTGCGTTTAGAGGCAGTGTTGCAATTTAAGAGAATAAGGTTTTAATAAATACGTGTAGGTTTTAACAGATTAAGATTTTTAGAATGATAAATAACAGAATATTTTGATTAAGTTATGGAATAAAATACAAAATAGATTTAAGAGATATTTTAAAAAGAGTGGGAAAAAAGAATTGAAGAATTTGGAATAATTTAACTAAAGAAATAGGGCGAAAATTTTTTATTATTACATATATATATATAAACTTTTGAACTGGGGGTGGTTTTGGGTTCTGGGAGTCATGATCGGCGTAGATCTGCAAAAATTTTTCAAAATTTCCAACTTAGGTGAGAATGTAATAGGTAGTATTTCTTACGAAATCTACCTAAAACAAGAACGAAAAATCATGCGTCAAGCATAGATTATGTAACACTTTCCAACGCTTCCAAAATAATTTTACGAGTCATACTCTTTAATAAGCTAAAAGATAACATCTAAGTAATCCGAATACTTTTATTCAGCCCTGTATAGGATCTATAGATTTGTATATATACTACATAGGATGCTAAATTTTAGTTCAGTTAGGAAACACGTAGCACAGTTTAAAATTCTCCGTCTGGAGTTAAATAATACGGAAATGTGTTCCCGAACTTTTGTGCTTCCCTGTATAGGATCTACAGAATTTATACACACCACGTAATAGACAAAAAGCGATTTAAAATTAAAATAGCGTTCAGTAACTTAAAACGCACTTCCAGGAATTATTGTTAACATACAGTAGAGAATTCTTTTGTGTGTCCCTGTAAATGAACGATGACTGCTATACACACAATATTCTGTAGTAAGTCTCTTGTAATGAACCTTATATAAATTTCATTGCGTTTAAAATAACTAAACATTATTTAAATAAACCGCAGACGATTTTTCTCCATAGACGTAATGTAACGGAATTCTTTTGACTGTCCCTGTAAAGTAAGTATAAGTGCTATGCACACCCTATTCCATATTAAGCTTCTTCTAATGCACCTTAGTGATATATATAAATTTCAGTGCGTTTAAAATAGTGAAACATTATTTAAATAAACCGCAAATGATTTTTCCCCATAGACCGCAATGTAACGGAATTCTTTTGAGTGTCCCTGTAAAAAAACTATAAGTGCTACACACTTCCATTGAAATAGGGAACATGCTATAGATAACGATTATAACATATAAAAATTGCAGTGCAATCCGAGCATATTTACGGGAGTTAGAGCACGGACAGACGGCAGACGGCAGACGGCAGACGGCCAGACGGCCAGACGGCAGACGGCCAGACGGCCAGACAAACCGAAGTCATAAACACTTTTCAACTAGGTTGGAAAGTGCGCACTACTCAGTTTATCTAAAATTCCATCGATACGAGGTAGGGGTTCTGCGTCATTTTTCATTATTGCATTTAATTTTCTATAGTCAACACATAATCTAGTTTTTTTACCTTCTTCTCTTTTCATTACTAATGTAACAGGGGCAGAATAGGGACTATTGCTCTCTTTAATTAAACCAGCATCTAATAGTGAATGAATTTGATCCGAAATCTCTTTTTCTTCTAAAGGGGAAGTTCTGTATGGCCTCAGAGATATTGGTAGGTCAGAATTAAGAAGAATACGTTGCGGTTCGATATTAATTCTCCCGACATCAAATTTATTTTTAGAAAATATATCTAAATAATCCCTTATACTTTCCCTTAAAGTTTCATTTTCTATAGAATTTATTTCCCCAATTAATTTAGAATTATCAACATTAGATGGAACAAAGGATTGAGGAGATATGATCTTTCCATAATCGGGTTGCACTCTCTGATAATCATAGTTAACATTAAAATGAAGTAACCTTAATTTATCACTGGATATGTTCTTAGATTCATTTAAAACAAGGTCTCCTTGTAATACTCTACATGTAGCACAGTCAGTAATTAAATTAAACTTACAGCATTCTTTTAAACCTAGTATAGCATAATCTAAATTTGTATTACATATTAAAAATCTAATATTTTGTGGCACATTACCTAATTTAAACAATAAATTACAAGCTTTATCTATTACAACAGTTCCTTTGGCTTGGCCAATAATAACAGGTGGAATATTTATAACTTTAGCATTTAAGAATTTAACAAATTTAAAAGGCAAAATACTTATGGTTGAGCCAGAGTCAATCACACAAGGTAGTTCCCTGTTATTTACATATCCTGATAAAATTAACTGTCATATATTATCAGTAGATGGTTGTGGTTGACTAAGAGGGGGTGCAGAAGATTGCAGAGGCCTAACATTGAATACACAATCCCTCTCCCAGTGATAAGCATTTTGGATACCTCTATTTAAACACATTCGACATGGTCGACTAGGAAGCCTTCTTTGATAATGATTGACAAGCAATCTGGGACTAACGAACCTGGACGTTGAAGGGTAAAAATTAGTTGCTGCTTGGAAATTTGGATTCCTGTAATCAGGTTGAGGGCGAATCCAATGTCTAGGTGAATTAATTGGTTTAGAAAAAAGTCTGGAATTTTGAGACATATTTCTAACATTACTATTATTGCTACTGCTAGAATGAGATGGAATGACAACAAGTTGTTTAACTAATCTATACCAATCGGTAGTAGATTCAGGAGGATTTACTATTAAATAGTTCTGGTATTCAGGTTTTAAGCCATCTGTCAATCCTTGTAAAATAATAGTTTCACATAGTTTAAGTTGTCGACCTATCTCTATTTTCTGACGGAAATAATTTTCTAAGTTGTTTAGGTCATGCAATTTCAGCGAGGCGAAATCAGAAAAACGGGGGACTGTTACTTTCAGAAATTTTTCAGTTAAGATCTCAGCAATTTTTTCATACTCTTTACAATCTAGACATTCATTAACATACACCTTTAATGCTTCGCCCTTCAAATATTTGGAAATATTGTTGATTTTCCACTCTTTTTTATCTGGAGGGGCTGATCCTTCAAAGTGTCTAAGCCAAGACACAACATTCATCCCACTTTCTGGGTCAAAAATAATAACATTAAGCTCCTTTTCAGCCATTTTGGTTTGAGTACCTTTACTTTCAACAATAACTTTAACGAACCCTGACTTTAATAACATGTAAAAAAAATAACAATGTATAAAGAATTCTTTAACTTAACAACAACTGTAAATATCTAACTCGTAATAATTTAAATAACAAACTAAATAATATTCAACAGTAAAAAAGTCCAATTCATATTAAAATTCATTTCACTTAAATAGTAAATGTAAACTACTACTATAATCTTTCTATAAATAGATCCACTATATATGAATATCACAATTTAGAATGAAATAAATAAAACACTTTTTTAAAATAAGTATCATTATTTCGTAAGAACAATTTTTTTGGCTCTTGAATTGTACTCTCAGAATATAGCATCAAAAAACAAAAGTAATAAAATAAACAAATAAATTAACTGCACAATAATTTTACCCTTTCAATGTTACTCAACTTTCTTTTGAGATAACACATTTTTTTTTTTTTTCACATTAATAAACTTCAAAAGCTATTTTTGCGATTATTATGCAATCAGTGAAGCTGTAATTTCAGATAATCTAATAAATTTTTATGCATTTTTAGAATGGCATAGAATATGTTCCAATACATGTTACTTGAAAAGAGATTACTCATATATTTTTTCAATAAATAGAAATTATTTCCTATGAATAAATATCACCGAATGAAAAGGGACTATAATTAAATGATAAAATAAGAACATAAAATGAAGTTACTCTTGTAAAATGAAGTAATATAGGAATAAATATCAGAGCAGTTCAAAACTTTCAGTAATATTTGTGAGCTTAACCAAATAAAATTAATTTTTTAACAATACATAAGAATAAATATTAAATTTCGTAAGTTCTAAATATTCAGGATAAAAGGAACAAAATTCTTCTAAAGTATTCTAAGAACAATTTTTGTTCTATATAAGTCAATAATAACAAATCAATAAAATAAGAAATCAATAAAAATAAAAGAATAATTTAACTTACAGACGTCACTTCTGGGATAAATTTATAAACACTTATGAGTGATAATTTGACAACTAATAGGTAGTTGTTCTCCAATATCACTGGGAAGTCTCCAAAATGTTTTTATTACACAGGTCATCAGTTATCCTGACCTGCTTTTTTGTTACATTCCTGTCGAAAATTGGCACATTATAGACGATCGCTATTGCTGTCGACTTGAACGTTCTTTCCACCAGACAATCGGAACATCTCAGTCCGAAACCACTAAAATTACCTGATAATCATATCGAGGTAGCCGCAGTCGAGATCGTTGAAATGTAGTCATGACACCCGGACAGGGCATCACTTCGAGTCGCTCACCATGAAGACAAACCTCGAAGATATCACATCGGGAATCGTAGTGTATTTGCAGTCGTAAAAATTGAGCAGAGGCAGTGAAATCCAGAAGAAATTTCCCAAAAACATTAAAAAGAAGACTTAATAACTTAATAGATGAGCAGTGGCTTTATTGTGATCACAGAGATGAAAGCAACTCCACCAACTTTCGCTTCATTAAAATTGAACACATTTGAAGATCTTGAAGAATTAGCAGAGCTTGAAGAACATACTACCGATGCACTAGTGTAGACTCCCTAGTGACGGCAATTAGATGACAACCACTAATTCGTGTAAATTCTGTCTCCGAAGCCAGTGTAACCGTATAAATACTTCAAAATTTGGCCCAAAGGTACAAAACGCGCGAACAAGCTGGTCCACTCGCATCCATTTTCGGAGGGCGCTAGGGGGATAAAGAAGGCGGAGCTTTCTCGCTAATGGATGAAAAAATGAGGCCACGAAGACGTGTCTCTGACGTATGATTAAAACTCTTTAACAGAAGCGGCAAATTAAAAAGGTAAAAAGGCCTTTGGGCGCGAAAACCGCTTGGAATCATGGGATGCCGAATGAATTAAATAGAAATAAAAATGGTATTATAAAAGTTCCAAAGAATAAAAATTAAATGTCTCAAAAGAAGAAATTAGGCAGGTGCGTTTAGAGGCAGTGTTGCAATTTAAAAGAATAAGGTTTTAATAAATACGTGTAGCTTTTAACAGATTAAGATTTTTAGAATGATAAATAACAGAATATTTTGATTAAGTTATGGAATAAAATACAAAATAGATTTAAGAGATATTTTAAAAAGAGTGGGAAAAAAGAATTGAAGAATTTGGAATAATTTAACTAAAGAAATAGGGCGAAATTTTTTTATTATTACATATATATATATAAACTTTTGAACTGGGGGTGGTTTTGGGTTCTGGGAGTCATGATCGGCGTAGATCTGCAAAAATTTTTCAAAATTTCCAACTTAGGTGAGAATGTAATAGGTAGTATTTCTTACGAAATCTACCTAAAACAAGAACGAAAAATCATGCGTCAAGCATAGATTATGTAACACTTTCCAACGCTTCCAAAATAATTTTACGAGTCATACTCTTTAATAAGCTAAAAGATAACATCTAAGTAATCCGAATACTTTTATTCAGCCCTGTATAGGATCTATAGATTTGTATATATACTACATAGGATGTTAAATTTTAGTTCAGTTAGGAAACACGTAGCACAGTTTAAAATTCTCCGTCTGGAGTTAAATAATACGGAAATGTGTTCCCGAACTTTTGTGCTTCCCTGTATAGGATCTACAGAATTTATACACACCACGTAATAGACAAAAAGCGATTTAAAATTAAAATAGCGTTCAGTAACTTAAAACGCACTTCCAGGAATTATTGTTAACATACAGTAGAGAATTCTTTTGTGTGTCCCTGTAAATGAACGATGACTGCTATACACACAATATTCTGTAGTAAGTCTCTTGTAATGAACCTTATATAAATTTCATTGCGTTTAAAATAGGGAAACATTATTTAAATAAACCGCAGACGATTTTTCTCCATAGACGTAATGTAACGGAATTCTTTTGACTGTCCCTGTAAAGTAAGTATAAGTGCTATGCACACCCTATTCCATATTAAGCTTCTTCTAATGCACCTTAGTGATATATATAAATTTCAGTGCGTTTAAAATAGTGAAACATTATTTAAATAAACCGCAAATGATTTTTCCCCATAGACCGCAATGTAACGGAATTCTTTTGAGTGTCCCTGTAAAAAAACTATAAGTGCTACACACTTCCATTGAAATAGGGAACATGCTATAGATAACGATTATAACATATAAAAATTGCAGGGCAATCCGAGCATATTTACGGGAGTTAGAGCACGGACAGACGGCAGACGGCAGACGGCAGACGGCCAGACGGCCAGACGGCAGACGGCCAGACGGCCAGACAAACCGAAGTCATAAACACTTTTCAACTAGGTTGGAAAGTGCGCACTACTCAGTTTATCTAAAATTCCATCGATACGAGGTAGGGGTTCTGCGTCATTTTTCATTATTGCATTTAATTTTCTATAGTCAACACATAATCTAGTTTTTTTACCTTCTTCTCTTTTCATTACTAATGTAACAGGGGCAGAATAGGGACTATTGCTCTCTTTAATTAAACCAGCATCTAATAGTGAATGAATTTGATCCGAAATCTCTTTTTCTTCTAAAGGGGAAGTTCTGTATGGCCTCAGAGATATTGGTAGGTCAGAATTAAGAAGAATACGTTGCGGTTCGATATTAATTCTCCCGACATCAAATTTATTTTTAGAAAATATATCTAAATAATCCCTTATACTTTCCCTTAAAGTTTCATTTTCTATAGAATTTATTTCCCCAATTAATTTAGAATTATCAACATTAGATGGAACAAAGGATTGAGGAGATATGATCTTTCCATAATCGGGTTGCACTCTCTGATAATCATAGTTAACATTAAAATGAAGTAACCTTAATTTATCACTGGATATGTTCTTAGATTCATTTAAAACAAGGTCTCCTTGTAATACTCTACATGTAGCACAGTCAATAATTAAATTAAACTTACAGCATTCTTTTAAACCTAGTATAGCATAATCTAAATTTGTATTACATATTAAAAATCTAATATTTTGTGGCACATTACCTAATTTAAACAATAAATTACAAGCTTTATCTATTACAACAGTTCCTTTGGCTTGGCCAATAATAACAGGTGGAATATTTATAACTTTAGCATTTAAGAATTTAACAAATTTAAAAGGCAAAATACTTATGGTTGAGCCAGAGTCAATCACACAAGGTAGTTCCCTGTTATTTACATATCCTGATAAAATTAACTGTCATATATTATCAGTAGATGGTTGTGGTTGACTAAGAGGGGGTGCAGAAGATTGCAGAGGCCTAACATTGAATACACAATCCCTCTCCCAGTGATAAGCATTTTGGATACCTCTATTTAAACACATTCGACATGGTCGACTAGGAAGCCTTCTTTGATAATGATTGACAAGCAATCTGGGACTAACGAACCTGGACGTTGAAGGGTTAAAATTAGTTGCTGCTTGGAAATTTGGATTCCTGTAATCAGGTTGAGGGCGAATCCAATGTCTAGGTGAATTAATTGGTTTAGAAAAAGGTCTGGAATTTTGAGACATATTTCTAACATTACTATTATTGCTACTGCTAGAATGAGATGGAATGACAACAAGTTGTTTAACTAATCTATACCAATCGGTAGTAGATTCAGGAGGATTTACTATTAAATAGTTCTGGTATTCAGGTTTTAAGCCATCTGTCAATCCTTGTAAAATAATAGTTTCACATAGTTTAAGTTGTCGACCTATCTCTATTTTCTGACGGAAATAATTTTCTAAGTTGTTTAGGTCATGCAATTTCAGCGAGGCGAAATCAGAAAAACGGGGGACTGTTACTTTCAGAAATTTTTCAGTTAAGATCTCAGCAATTTTTTCATACTCTTTACAATCTAGACATTCATTAACATACACCTTTAATGCTTCGCCCTTCAAATATTTGGAAATATTGTTGATTTTCCACTCTTTTTTATCTGGAGGGGCTGATCCTTCAAAGTGTCTAAGCCAAGACACAACATTCATCCCACTTTCTGGGTCAAAAATAATAACATTAAGCTCCTTTTCAGCCATTTTGGTTTGAGTACCTTTACTTTCAACAATAACTTTAACGAACCCTGACTTTAATAACATGTAAAAAAAATAACAATGTATAAAGAATTCTTTAACTTAACAACAACTGTAAATATCTAACTCGTAATAATTTAAATAACAAACTAAATAATATTCAACAGTAAAAAAGTCCAATTCATATTAAAATTCATTTCACTTAAATAGTAAATGTAAACTACTACTATAATCTTTCTATAAATAGATCCACTATATATGAATATCACAATTTAGAATGAAATAAATAAAACACTTTTTTAAAATAAGTATCATTATTTCGTAAGAACAATTTTTTTGGCTCTTGAATTGTACTCTCAGAATATAGCATCAAAAAACAAAAGTAATAAAATAAACAAATAAATTAACTGCACAATAATTTTACCCTTTCAATGTTACTCAACTTTCTTTTGAGATAACACATTTTTTTTTTTTTTTTCACATTAATAAACTTCAAAAGCTATTTTTGCGATTATTATGCAATCAGTGAAGCTGTAATTTCAGATAATCTAATAAATTTTTATGCATTTTTAGAATGGCATAGAATATGTTCCAATACATGTTACTTTAAAAGAGATTACTCATATATTTTTTCAATAAATAGAAATTATTTCCTATGAATAAATATCACCGAATGAAAAGGGACTATAATTAAATGATAAAATAAGAACATAAAATGAAGTTACTCTTGTAAAATGAAGTAATATAGGAATAAATATCAGAGCAGTTCAAAACTTTCAGTAATATTTGTGAGCTTAACCAAATAAAATTAATTTTTTAACAATACATAAGAATAAATATTAAATTTCGTAAGTTCTAAATATTCAGGATAAAAGGAACAAAATTCTTCTAAAGTATTCTAAGAACAATTTTTGTTCTATATAAGTCAATAATAACAAATCAATAAAATAAGAAATCAATAAAAATAAAAGAATAATTTAACTTACAGACGTCACTTCTGGGATAAATTTATAAACACTTATGAGTGATAATTTGACAACTAATAGGTAGTTGTTCTCCAATATCACTGGGAAGTCTCCAAAATGTTTTTATTACACAGGTCATCAGTTATCCTGACCGGCTTTTTTGTTACATTCCTGTCGAAAATTGGCACATTATAGACGATCGCTATTGCTGTCGACTTGAACGTTCTTTCCACCAGACAATCGGAACATCTCAGTCCGAAACCACTAAAATTACCTGATAATCATATCGAGGTAGCCGCAGTCGAGATCGTTGAAATGTAGTCATGACACCCGGACAGGGCATCACTTCGAGTCGCTCACCATGAAGACAAACCTCGAAGATATCACATCGGGAATCGTAGTGTATTTGCAGTCGTAAAAATTGAGCAGAGGCAGTGAAATCCAGAAGAAATTTCCCAAAAACATTAAAAAGAAGACTTAATAACTTAATAGATGAGCAGTGGCTTTATTGTGATCACAGAGATGAAAGCAACTCCACCAACTTTCGCTTCATTAAAATTGAACACATTTGAAGATCTTGAAGAATTAGCAGAGCTTGAAGAACATACTACCGATGCACTAGTGTAGACTCCCTAGTGACGGCAATTAGATGACAACCACTAATTCGTGTAAATTCTGTCTCCGAAGCCAGTGTAACCGTATAAATACTTCAAAATTTGGCCCAAAGGTACAAAACGCGCGAACAAGCTGGTCCACTCGCATCCATTTTCGGAGGGCGCTAGGGGGATAAAGAAGGCGGAGCTTTCTCGCTAATGGATGAAAAAATGAGGCCACGAAGACGTGTCTCTGACGTATGATTAAAACTCTTTAACAGAAGCGGCAAATTAAAAAGGTAAAAAGGCCTTTGGGCGCGAAAACCGCTTGGAATCATGGGATGCCGAATGAATTAAATAGAAATAAAAATGGTATTATAAAAGTTCCAAAGAATAAACATTAAATGTCTCAAAAGAAGAAATTAGGCAGGTGCGTTTAGAGGCAGTGTTGCAATTTAAGAGAATAAGGTTTTAATAAATACGTGTAGCTTTTAACAGATTAAGATTTTTAGAATGATAAATAACAGAATATTTTGATTAAGTTATGGAATAAAATACAAAATAGATTTAAGAGATATTTTAAAAAGAGTGGGAAAAAAGAATTGAAGAATTTGGAATAATTTAACTAAAGAAATAGGGCGAAAATTTTTTATTATTACATATATATATATAAACTTTTGAACTGGGGGTGGTTTTGGGTTCTGGGAGTCATGATCGGCGTAGATCTGCAAAAATTTTGCAAAATTTCCAACTTAGGTGAGAATGTAATAGGTAGTATTTCTTACGAAATCTACCTAAAACAAGAACGAAAAATCATGCGTCAAGCATAGATTATGTAACACTTTCCAACGCTTCCAAAATAATTTTACGAGTCATACTCTTTAATAAGCTAAAAGATAACATCTAAGTAATCCGAATACTTTTATTCAGCCCTGTATAGGATCTATAGATTTGTATATATACTACATAGGATGCTAAATTTTAGTTCAGTTAGGAAACACGTAGCACAGTTTAAAATTCTCCGTCTGGAGTTAAATAATACGGAAATGTGTTCCCGAACTTTTGTGCTTCCCTGTATAGGATCTACAGAATTTATACACACCACGTAATAGACAAAAAGCGATTTAAAATTAAAATAGCGTTCAGTAACTTAAAACGCACTTCCAGGAATTATTGTTAACATACAGTAGAGAATTCTTTTGTGTGTCCCTGTAAATGAACGATGACTGCTATACACACAATATTCTGTAGTAAGTCTCTTGTAATGAACCTTATATAAATTTCATTGCGTTTAAAATAGGGAAACATTATTTAAATAAACCGCAGACGATTTTTCTCCATAGACGTAATGTAACGGAATTCTTTTGACTGTCCCTGTAAAGTAAGTATAAGTGCTATGCACACCCTATTCCATATTAAGCTTCTTCTAATGCACCTTAGTGATATATATAAATTTCAGTGCGTTTAAAATAGTGAAACATTATTTAAATAAACCGCAAATGATTTTTCCCCATAGACCGCAATGTAACGGAATTCTTTTGAGTGTCCCTGTAAAAAAACTATAAGTGCTACACACTTCCATTGAAATAGGGAACATGCTATAGATAACGATTATAACATATAAAAATTGCAGGGCAATCCGAGCATATTTACGGGAGTTAGAGCACGGACAGACGGCAGACGGCAGACGGCAGACGGCCAGACGGCCAGACGGCCAGACGGCAGACGGCCAGACGGCCAGACGGCAGACGGCCAGACGGCCATACAAACCGAAGTCATAAACACTTTTCAACTAGGTTGGAAAGTGCGCACTACTCAGTTTATCTAAAATTCCATCGATACGAGGTAGGGGTTCTGCGTCATTTTTCATTATTGCATTTAATTTTCTATAGTCAACACATAATCTAGTTTTTTTACCTTCTTCTCTTTTCATTACTAATGTAACAGGGGCAGAATAGGGACTATTGCTCTCTTTAATTAAACCAGCATCTAATAGTGAATGAATTTGATCCGAAATCTCTTTTTCTTCTAAAGGGGAAGTTCTGTATGGCCTCAGAGATATTGGTAGGTCAGAATTAAGAAGAATACGTTGCGGTTCGATATTAATTCTCCCGACATCAAATTTATTTTTAGAAAATATATCTAAATAATCCCTTATACTTTCCCTTAAAGTTTCATTTTCTATAGAATTTATTTCCCCAATTAATTTAGAATTATCAACATTAGATGGAACAAAGGATTGAGGAGATATGATCTTTCCATAATCGGGTTGCACTCTCTGATAATCATAGTTAACATTAAAATGAAGTAACCTTAATTTATCACTGGATATGTTCTTAGATTCATTTAAAACAAGGTCTCCTTGTAATACTCTACATGTAGCACAGTCAATAATTAAATTAAACTTACAGCATTCTTTTAAACCTAGTATAGCATAATCTAAATTTGTATTACATATTAAAAATCTAATATTTTGTGGCACATTACCTAATTTAAACAATAAATTACAAGCTTTATCTATTACAACAGTTCCTTTGGCTTGGCCAATAATAACAGGTGGAATATTTATAACTTTAGCATTTAAGAATTTAACAAATTTAAAAGGCAAAATACTTATGGTTGAGCCAGAGTCAATCACACAAGGTAGTTCCCTGTTATTTACATATCCTGATAAAATTAACTGTCATATATTATCAGTAGATGGTTGTGGTTGACTAAGAGGGGGTGCAGAAGATTGCAGAGGCCTAACATTGAATACACAATCCCTCTCCCAGTGATAAGCATTTTGGATACCTCTATTTAAACACATTCGACATGGTCGACTAGGAAGCCTTCTTTGATAATGATTGACAAGCAATCTGGGACTAACGAACCTGGACGTTGAAGGGTTAAAATTAGTTGCTGCTTGGAAATTTGGATTCCTGTAATCAGGTTGAGGGCGAATCCAATGTCTAGGTGAATTAATTGGTTTAGAAAAAGGTCTGGAATTTTGAGACATATTTCTAACATTACTATTATTGCTACTGCTAGAATGAGATGGAATGACAACAAGTTGTTTAACTAATCTATACCAATCGGTAATAGATTCAGGAGGATTTACTATTAAATAGTTCTGGTATTCAGGTTTTAAGCCATCTGTCAATCCTTGTAAAATAATAGTTTCACATAGTTTAAGTTGTCGACCTATCTCTATTTTCTGACGGAAATAATTTTCTAAGTTGTTTAGGTCATGCAATTTCAGCGAGGCGAAATCAGAAAAACGGGGGACTGTTACTTTCAGAAATTTTTCAGTTAAGATCTCAGCAATTTTTTCATACTCTTTACAATCTAGACATTCATTAACATACACCTTTAATGCTTCGCCCTTCAAATATTTGGAAATATTGTTGATTTTCCACTCTTTTTTATCTGGAGGGGCTGATCCTTCAAAGTGTCTAAGCCAAGACACAACATTCATCCCACTTTCTGGGTCAAAAATAATAACATTAAGCTCCTTTTCAGCCATTTTGGTTTGAGTACCTTTACTTTCAACAATAACTTTAACGAACCCTGACTTTAATAACATGTAAAAAAAATAACAATGTATAAAGAATTCTTTAACTTAACAACAACTGTAAATATCTAACTCGTAATAATTTAAATAACAAACTAAATAATATTCAACAGTAAAAAAGTCCAATTCATATTAAAATTCATTTCACTTAAATAGTAAATGTAAACTACTACTATAATCTTTCTATAAATAGATCCACTATATATGAATATCACAATTTAGAATGAAATAAATAAAACACTTTTTTAAAATAAGTATCATTATTTCGTAAGAACAATTTTTTTGGCTCTTGAATTGTACTCTCAGAATATAGCATCAAAAAACAAAAGTAATAAAATAAACAAATAAATTAACTGCACAATAATTTTACCCTTTCAATGTTACTCAACTTTCTTTTGAGATAACACATTTTTTTTTTTTCACATTAATAAACTTCAAAAGCTATTTTTGCGATTATTATGCAATCAGTGAAGCTGTAATTTCAGATAATCTAATAAATTTTTATGCATTTTTAGAATGGCATAGAATATGTTCCAATACATGTTACTTGAAAAGAGATTACTCATATATTTTTTCAATAAATAGAAATTATTTCCTATGAATAAATATCACCGAATGAAAAGGGACTATAATTAAATGATAAAATAAGAACATAAAATGAAGTTACTCTTGTAAAATGAAGTAATATAGGAATAAATATCAGAGCAGTTCAAAACTTTCAGTAATATTTGTGAGCTTAACCAAATAAAATTAATTTTTTAACAATACATAAGAATAAATATTAAATTTCGTAAGTTCTAAATATTCAGGATAAAAGGAACAAAATTCTTCTAAAGTATTCTAAGAACAATTTTTGTTCTATATAAGTCAATAATAACAAATCAATAAAATAAGAAATCAATAAAAATAAAAGAATAATTTAACTTACAGACGTCACTTCTGGGATAAATTTATAAACACTTATGAGTGATAATTTGACAACTAATAGGTAGTTGTTCTCCAATATCACTGGGAAGTCTCCAAAATGTTTTTATTACACAGGTCATCAGTTATCCTGACCGGCTTTTTTGTTACATTCCTGTCGAAAATTGGCACATTATAGACGATCGCTATTGCTGTCGACTTGAACGTTCTTTCCACCAGACAATCGGAACATCTCAGTCCGAAACCACTAAAATTACCTGATAATCATATCGAGGTAGCCGCAGTCGAGATCGTTGAAATGTAGTCATGACACCCGGACAGGGCATCACTTCGAGTCGCTCACCATGAAGACAAACCTCGAAGATATCACATCGGGAATCGTAGTGTATTTGCAGTCGTAAAAATTGAGCAGAGGCAGTGAAATCCAGAAGAAATTTCCCAAAAACATTAAAAAGAAGACTTAATAACTTAATAGATGAGCAGTGGCTTTATTGTGATCACAGAGATGAAAGCAACTCCACCAACTTTCGCTTCATTAAAATTGAACACATTTGAAGATCTTGAAGAATTAGCAGAGCTTGAAGAACATACTACCGATGCACTAGTGTAGACTCCCTAGTGACGGCAATTAGATGACAACCACTAATTCGTGTAAATTCTGTCTCCGAAGCCAGTGTAACCGTATAAATACTTCAAAATTTGGCCCAAAGGTACAAAACGCGCGAACAAGCTGGTCCACTCGCATCCATTTTCGGAGGGCGCTAGGGGGATAAAGAAGGCGGAGCTTTCTCGCTAATGGATGAAAAAATGAGGCCACGAAGACGTGTCTCTGACGTATGATTAAAACTCTTTAACAGAAGCGGCAAATTAAAAAGGTAAAAAGGCCTTTGGGCGCGAAAACCGCTTGGAATCATGGGATGCCGAATGAATTAAATAGAAATAAAAATGGTATTATAAAAGTTCCAAAGAATAAAAATTAAATGTCTCAAAAGAAGAAATTAGGCAGGTGCGTTTAGAGGCAGTGTTGCAATTTAAGAGAATAAGGTTTTAATAAATACGTGTAGCTTTTAACAGATTAAGATTTTTAGAATGATAAATAACAGAATATTTTGATTAAGTTATGGAATAAAATACAAAATAGATTTAAGAGATATTTTAAAAAGAGTGGGAAAAAAGAATTGAAGAATTTGGAATAATTTAACTAAAGAAATAGGGCGAAAATTTTTTATTATTACATATATATATATAAACTTTTGAACTGGGGGTGGTTTTGGGTTCTGGGAGTCATGATCGGCGTAGATCTGCAAAAATTTTGCAAAATTTCCAACTTAGGTGAGAATGTAATAGGTAGTATTTCTTACGAAATCTACCTAAAACAAGAACGAAAAATCATGCGTCAAGCATAGATTATGTAACACTTTCCAACGCTTCCAAAATAATTTTACGAGTCATACTCTTTAATAAGCTAAAAGATAACATCTAAGTAATCCGAATACTTTTATTCAGCCCTGTATAGGATCTATAGATTTGTATATATACTACATAGGATGCTAAATTTTAGTTCAGTTAGGAAACACGTAGCACAGTTTAAAATTCTCCGTCTGGAGTTAAATAATACGGAAATGTGTTCCCGAACTTTTGTGCTTCCCTGTATAGGATCTACAGAATTTATACACACCACGTAATAGACAAAAAGCGATTTAAAATTAAAATAGCGTTCAGTAACTTAAAACGCACTTCCAGGAATTATTGTTAACATACAGTAGAGAATTCTTTTGTGTGTCCCTGTAAATGAACGATGACTGCTATACACACAATATTCTGTAGTAAGTCTCTTGTAATGAACCTTATATAAATTTCATTGCGTTTAAAATAGGGAAACATTATTTAAATAAACCGCAGACGATTTTTCTCCATAGACGTAATGTAACGGAATTCTTTTGACTGTCCCTGTAAAGTAAGTATAAGTGCTATGCACACCCTATTCCATATTAAGCTTCTTCTAATGCACCTTAGTGATATATATAAATTTCAGTGCGTTTAAAATAGTGAAACATTATTTAAATAAACCGCAAATGATTTTTCCCCATAGACCGCAATGTAACGGAATTCTTTTGAGTGTCCCTGTAAAAAAACTATAAGTGCTACACACTTCCATTGAAATAGGGAACATGCTATAGATAACGATTATAACATATAAAAATTGCAGGGCAATCCGAGCATATTTACGGGAGTTAGAGCACGGACAGACGGCAGACGGCAGACGGCAGACGGCCAGACGGCAGACGGCCAGACGGCAGACGGCCAGACGGCCAGACAAACCGAAGTCATAAACACTTTTCAACTAGGTTGGAAAGTGTTAAAAAACGAATTATAAAAAAATTGAAACACTGAATCAGACGTTTTGTGAATTCCTATATTTCCTCAGATTTTGCAAAACTGTTCCAGAAATGTCTTAAATACATAAATCAATATTTGGTACATCACTTTTTTCCAAGCCTATGGGAACTTAAACATGGGATGCGCAAGATTTATGGTCCGGCAGAAATTTAAGTGACGTCAGACTTCGCTGGCATATTAACAGCTTAATGAAATACAACAGTGATCCACGGAAATCATTTTTCCGCACGTTTTTTTAAGGTAATTTTCGACTTGCTAAATCGCAGAATTTATAAATCGAATTTTACTGTTTTAAAATAGTGGTATGAAAAAGTAATTACTGAACATCGCGTATAAGTGAGAGATCACTGTATTACAAAATAAATACTTACAATTTTTGTAAATCCTAATGAAATGTACATCTAATTGGAAGGTAATCCTTAAATTACGTAATCTACTGGTGCTCCGGTACAGTACGGATAAACACAGCCATGATTAAACAAAGAAAACAAATAAATAATAGTTGACGCACGCATAAAAATTAAATAAAAACCCGATTAAAAGCTCGATATTTTTTCGAAGAAAAAATAAATTAACAATCCTATTTTAATTGCATTAGAAGATGACGTCATCCGATATTGTAGTATTTTATTTTTGTGGCAACACTGATTTGAGAAAAACCTTTCATTTCATTTATGAAAACAATGTCGATTTAATTTTTAATTAATAGCAATTTTTAATAGAAAAACATGTTTTAAAAAATGTAAGTGTACTATGTCAGAAGCCTGTTCAAAATCCTTTCATATGGTATCTCATTCATCATTCTGCGTTTT
Source organism: Maratus michaelseni (assembly GCA_963931845.1). Taxonomy (NCBI): domain Eukaryota; kingdom Metazoa; phylum Arthropoda; class Arachnida; order Araneae; family Salticidae; genus Maratus; species Maratus michaelseni. The sequence goes on along the minus strand of OZ007594.1, from coordinate 50,306,112 downwards.
GTATTTGCTTAGAAAAAGGGATGTTGACAGCAGAAATAATATATATATATTATTATATATATATATTATATAATATATGTATTATTATATGTTTATATAGTGTATAAATACTTACAAGGTTGCATACATGCAGGTATCTTACATACACTTGCACATATTCATCTCAATTGAAAGAAAATTTCATATGTAACTATAGATTGCTGGAAATGTTTAAGTTTTATGATAAGTCAGATGATCTAGAACGCAGAAATACGGGATAGATTCTTGCTATAATGCAATAGTGTTTTCTTGACGTGATCGTGGCGCCATATATCATTAATAAAAAGAGGTTCTTTTGGCAATTGAAAGCAATAAGTAAATCTATTGTTTTAAAACATATACCTAAAATTTCGAGAAATCTGGATCTCACGCGCCATATATTTAATTATTAATAATATATAGTGTGGATACTTTTAAGTTGCTTTTAAGTTTGAGACTAGTTTCTTTAAAGATCGTGATATGTACGCGATTTTTAACAATCGAAACAAGGTTGGCTGGTTTGTTAATTGCTTAGATTTGCATAATATGGACGTGAAAAAATATATTCAGGTAGAAAAATTACAAAACTTTTATATCATTTCTATTAAAAATAGGAAAAATAACCAAATCTCCTCTATTTCAACCAATAAACGTATTTTAAAATTATCAATTCCGTCTTCAATGAATCCAATATTACGCTGCTTGACAATTGCTAAGGAACAACTGGTTTTTTCAACGTAGCGTTCCCAAATGCCAACCAACCATAGTAAAATTAATTGTAGATGGCGTACTAAGACAGGACCTGTTATCTGCTTGAAAGGTAGTGCACGCTCTTTATTCATTCGAAAATTTATGCAGTTAGGTGTTTGGAAAAAATAGCGCCTTAGGTTGTTGAACTAATTTCTGTGAAATTTCATGTGGTTCGGCAATAATTAAGTGCAAAATGTCTGCAAGACATCATTTGAATACTTACGATCGTAGACGAGCATTTGGACGGCTAGAAGCATGTCAAAATGTCACTACTGAGGCCACAGCAATGGGAGCGTCAAAAAGTGTCATATCGTGATTAAAAAAGGCCGCTGAAGGTGGAAAAGCTATGCAAAAGCCTGCCGGTGGTGGTCGAAAGAACACCACACATCAAGAGGATCGATATGTATCCCTAGTGGCAAAAAGGAAAATAAAGCTCACTCCTAGTCAGATAGCTGCAGACCTTGCAACCGCTACCGGTACACCTATATCTGCCAGAACCATTTCTGGGCGATTAAATCAGGCTGGTTTGTATGCACGGAAGCCTGTTGAATACATCCCAATTAAACCACGCCATAGTCGAGAACGATTGCGTTGGTGTAAGGAACATATTATTTGGGGTCAGCAACAGTGGCCCAAAATTATGTTCTCCGACGGATCCCGCTTCACTGTGACAAGTGATTCTGGCCATCAGTTATTATGGTGAGAGAGAGGAACACGTTACGAACCATAGAATATTCCTGAATGTGGTCGATATGGCCAAGACGTGATGGTGTGGGCAGGAATTATGCACAATGGCAGAACACGGCTTTATATCTTTGAGCGAGGTATCGTAGCATCACAACGGTATTGCAAAGAGATTATTCTGGATCATTTTCGTCTTTTTAGGGGTGCGGTAGGTCCAGACTTTCTATTTATGGACGACAAAGCGTGTCCACACAGGACAGCTGAAGTATCGGACACACGAGAAAGTGAAAATATTGAACGCATGGAATGGCCTGCTTACTCTCCAGACTTAAATTCTATAGAGCATGCCTGGGATGCTATTGGCAGACATGAATGTCAAAGAAGTCACCCTTTTCAAATGGTGCAAGAGCTGAAAAACACCTTGAGAGAGTAGTGGGACAATATCCCCCAAGGACTCTTCAATAGTTTAATAGACAGCATGAATAACAGATGCAAAATATGTACTAGTGTCCGAGAAGGCCTATATCCGTACTGAGAGATGAGACTGATATCTTTCATCCTTTCATCTGAAAAGACCTTTTTTTCGCGACTCCGGAAAATTTCAAAGGAGCCATTTTTTTATTTTTTTTGTTATCCCGCTTTCCCATGTGGTGCAATCTGTACCATTTTGCATAATAAAAATAACATTCTACCTCTATTACACATGTTCTTAATTTCATTTCTTCAATAATTGCCTGTGATTATTTATTTCAAAAAATGTCTCTGTTCCTTGGCAATTTTTCAAGCAGTGTACTAGTACGTCAGCACATTCTTTGCTGGAGCTGACAAAGACATGCCCTGCTGGGCGATATGCACCCAAACTTGTGCCAGTTTATGTCATGTTCTAACAGAATATTAGGTTTTGTGAAATTCCATGCATTAAGTTTTGAGATAGGGCATTCAAAAATAGTCAAATTGTGTTCAGTACACCCCAAAACATGTTAATCCATCAGAAAATAAAAATTGAAATTTTTTACGATTCCACAACGTATTTCTTATGTAAGAAGGAAATAAAAAAAACAATAAACCTCTCAAACTTTCCTACATATGTGATATCTGAATATTCTTCTGTGTTTCTCTAAATTGGGATAGGAGCGTTGGAGTGCCTGTTGGAGCGTTGGAGCGTTGGAGCGTTGGAGTGCCTTTTTACACTTTTTGACATTTCTTTTATTAGTTTTAATACAGCAGTTCCTTTTGCAATATACTTTTGCAGTATCAAAAAGGTTAAGAAATTGTTTACGAAAGTAGAATATAGTAAATCGCATATTTTTACTTTCTTCTATTTACATAAGAAGAAAGTGTTTTGAATTGTGAAAATTTTCAACAATTTACTCGTTTATGAATATCCTGAACACACAATTTGACTCTTTTTGGAAGATGTCTGTCTGTCTGTCTGTATGTATGTCGCACACATATTGTGGGCGCCGTATCTCAAGAACTAATGCACGGAATTTCATAAAACTTCATATTCTGTTAGATTTCTGTATAATTTTGATGCTAAGTAGGCGTGAGTGTATATCACCCAACAGGCGGTTCTAGTTTAGTTTGATTGTCAGGATTTATGAGATAGCTATATCTTAATATACATATTTTGCAATTTCATCAAACGTCATAGTCAGTTTGATATTGTCCCGTATAGGTTCTGACTACGTTTTGGCGTATATAGCCCAACAAATGGTTCATTATGCTGAATTTTTCTCTATATCTGTGATAGCTATATATCTTTATCTATTGGATAGAATTTTGTCAAACTTCATATTCAGTTAAAATTCACTTCATAATCATTTAATTGCCGAAATTCTGTGGTCATATAAGTTGAAAATTATTCTTCGGAAAGAATTGTGCCCCGAAATCGGAACACACTGCAACTATTTATAAACACACCAATACATTATTAATGTTTATCTTAGCCATATTTGAATTTAAGAAGTTTTTTGGTACCTATGTTTGAGTTTATTTAAACTTTATTTGCATCGCGCATTGAACTGTTTAAGCCGCTTCACATGTTTTGACAAATTAGACCAGAATGTTCCATTCAGAGGAATAACCTTGCATAATTTCTGACATATATGTTATTATGTCACATTTTCTACGTAATTTTTTTATTAGACCAGCAGTTCCCAAACTATTTACTTTAACGTACCCCTTGCTTAGACTTTACATCTATGCATACCCCTTCTTACATGAACCCGTACCAAATATTTTGTTTTTGTTCATTAGTAATGTTCTTATGTTAGTTACCAATGTTAGGTGCAGTTCTCTTCAGATTTCCAATATTCAATAATTTATTCGTTTTGAACAACAGCACAATATCAACATAAAGTCACACAAAACATGAAATATTAGCTGAAGATTTCAAATTAAGCACTCACAAAGTAGGGATGAAGCTATTAATACACGTTAATGAGTTTATTATGTTAATGCTGACCAGTTGAACCCTAAAATGATGCCCTCAAATGGGTTTTAAATGAAATTGTCGAAACCAGAAGACTCGATACGATCCAATACGAAAAGTGTACAGTTTTGTTTTTCTGTTTCATTTTAGGTTTTATTTCTGCGCTAAACGCCATTACCAATGTAATTTTCACGTACCTCTAAATAGTCTACCACGCACTTCTAAGGGTACCCCTTTTTAGACCGATAATAGATAATGGTCTGGTAGTCATGTCCCGTGTTTAAATATGGAGTGAAATATGGATTTATAAAAAAAGAGAGATTTTGTAGCTCATTCTGTTATTTTAAAAATTTATGTGACGATTTAATTTTTAATCGCAGAATTCGTCATCACCTCGTTTATTCACAAAATTCGTAATATTTTTCTGCGCTTAAATAAGGCGAAACATTCTATTAAAAATATGAGGTGGAACTGTACTCACGTTGGGTTAAATATTGAGAGATGAAAATTTTAGTGAGTGTTTGAAGAAATACTTACTGAATTCGTTTCGGCCAATTTCATAAGCAATTTCATTGTTTTTCCACTTATTTCCAGGGTATCTGTTGAAGTTAATCCCTGAGCGAGCCTGAAAACATCATGCAATGATTTAAATGTAGAGCTTAACCACCGCCCTCTGAATACCAGGCCTGCGCGCTGACAAAAAAGGCTGCTGTCGCAGGCGGATTTTTTTTTCAGCGTTTGTACGGTCCCTCGAACTTTATCACCAATAATATGTAAATGTTTTCTTTGACTTTTTTTTTATCTCAGAAAAAGAAGGCGAAGAAAACTTTTAGAAAGTATTGGCGTTGAAGTTTGATTGGCCGTTCAAACGCTGAAAAAATATCCGCCTGCGACAGCCGCCATTTTTATCAGCGCGCGTACCTAGTATTCAGGGGGCGGTGGCTTAACTCTTCATGCTATAATTTGTACGCTGTAAAAGAAATCTGTAAATTTGGTAGGAAAGAAATAAAATAAACGGGTTCATATTACGATTAGTTTTAACAGTTGCGCTGATATTTACGGGTCATAGGACTCGTACCGAGAAACCCTTGAGTGACACGTGAAAACTCACGATTTTGCTATAATAAGTAGATTATTTTAAATTTTCATGCTTATCATACCAAATAAGTAGGGTGTGTGTAATTTATTCAACGCAGATATGCGCTGATGAGGCATATGAGTTAAAAATTTAAAAAATTATAGTAATTATCCTGAAATAACTAGGAAGGTTTCCATAAGCGTATATTAAAAAAACCTTTAAACCATTACAGAACATTCTTCTCATAGTCTATTAAAAAACTCCTGCTGAATACAGCGTCCGTAAAAAAATAATGAACTTTTCATTTTTTTTTTTTTTTTGGCAATTTATCTTCGGTTGGCGACATAATGAAATTTTTAAAAATACGCGTTTATGATAAATACTTTTTAATGGAAACCTTTTTCTAATCCTCATACTGAACTAGTTTGAGTAACAATATAATAAATTATTACACCTTGTAATAATATATTTCTTTTAAATGCTAAAAGATGTAAATTAACAACATAATACAAATTAAAATAACTTTTATTAGGTTGTTTTTGAAAATGACTCGGAGGGAGTCGGAACATGTAAAACAACCTAATAAAAGTTATTTTAATTTGTATTATGTTGTTAATTTACACCTTTTAGCATTTAAAAGAAATATCGTTTGAGTAAGTTTAACTTTTAATTAAATACACTTTTATAGCTGACTATTTTGTCATATAGATGTCATACATAATGAAATTTAACCATCGTATTATACTGTTTAGAAGAAAATTTAAATTGATTAAATTTGTTTCAAACTCAAAATTAATGTTTTATTCTGAGAACTGTCAATTTGGCTTCGATATTGTTAGTGTAGGAGACAAGAAAACAGTATTGTTGCCCTGGAAACAAGGACTTATTTAATATTGAAATGTATAACGATTGCATTCGTAATCAGACTGTTACTTATAAAGTACGCTTAAGACTTACCCAGCAGGTGAAACCGTGAAAAATTAACTAATTGCGGCAACACACAACTTATCTATATTATATAAGCTTACAGAAATAACAATAAACTATTTCATCATTTAAGTTTGAATTCTTTAAGTATTGCACATTTAAACACTCATTTGACCAGTGGCGTAGCGTCAGGGGGGGGGGGGGGCACGATCATTTTACTACCAGTATAATTATATACTACAGTTAGCCTTATTTAATCTTTGAACGGTAGGAATTAAATAAGGCCAAATATAGTATATAAAAATACTGGTAGTAAAGTGGTCCGTGCCCCCCTTGACACTACGCCTCTGCATTTGACAATCATCAAGCAATTTGCAAATGCATTTAAATAGCGTGCATTTGACGAGGAAAAAGCGTTGCTAGCCAAATCGTGTCTTTTTATGCCAAATACTCGAAAGTATTTTATTATTTTACAGATTTGTTACTGAAATTTGTTACTGACAGCTAAATTTCACCGATCATTCATAACATACGTAGTTTCATTAGCATTTTTGTTTCCAAAATATTCTGCGTACACGCTTTAAGGAGATCTTCCTTATAAATTCCATTTTGTAAGTTATTTTTTATCTATGTTTTATGCACGCAATCGACAGAAAAATCAAGCTTAATTCTAAAAGATTTCTCATGTTCAAACCAATATTCTATCTTCACGCTATTTGCATATCAGACAACATTCTAACTTCAGGAAAATATGACATTTATAAAAATTATAAGTAGCCTTCACATTACATTAAAATATTCCATACTATAAAATTTTAATAAAATTTGCATTTAAATATTACAAAAACACTAAATTGTAGCATTAAGTATTTCTGCGCTTTTATTAATATATTTTTTAAGGTTAAAAAAAAATAATGTAATAAATGATCATAAAGTGATTTCCTGTCCAAAAATGAAAAAAAAAAATGTTTGTTATATGCTTTCTAATCAATAAAAAAGTTGGAAAGTAAAATCAACTCTTAGAATCTTACTTGTTCTTCCTGTTCTGGTGTTAATAACATATCTCCAAATGGTGATACTGAAAATAGAACAAATAAATATTATATTATAAACAAATTAAAAAAAATTGTTTTTAAACGTATTAATTGAATAATAAAAATTACTTTTTCTTTAAATGAAGTTATTTGATTTTTTTTTCTTGTCAATAACATTTATCAATTATTTTTCTAATAATATTTTTAGATCATACCGTTCAACTGTTCAACTATATATGTTTAAAATTCTGTATTAGTTTCTTTCAAAACAGATGATACAATTTTTCAGCATTTGCTAAAAAATGGAAGCAAGCTTTTTTATTTAAAAAAATAAAGAAACTGGAATTGTAGTTGTCATAAAATTTTTTTCTTTATTATCAAAGTCTGATTCCAATGCAAATACATGAATAAATAAAAGTAAATTGAAACTTTGAAAGGTAATGAGAATGTCATCTTACCATTTGTAAACATAAAATCTTCTACTGTTCTTCCTATAAGTATAAAAATGAGATATATAGATCATGATTCATGATGGTCGACAGAAATTGAAAAAAAAACAACAACATATAAGTAAAGTCGAGCAGGTGTTTTAACCACACAACCAACGATGCTTGTCACAACTAACTATTAGTTAATTAACAGGCTAACTGGTCTTAATTTCACCAAATTTAAAGCATATATATGAAATATTATATAATCAAATAAAAATATTTTTAGCAGTTGTCCTATTTCTTTCACCGCGGACTTTTTCGCGGTGTCGCGTCAATTCGTCGCGCACAATTCATCGCGGAAGTATTCATGGCAGCTTCAATTCGTTGCAGCGACAACTCATCGCAGCGTCACTTCGTCGCAACAGCAATTCGTTACGGCATCAATTCGTCGTGGTGTCAATTTGTCGCAACGAAAATGTTTTTGAAGGCTATCATGGTAAAAGTAAAGATAATTTAGTAAAATTATTTAATGATAATTTGTTTTTTAGAGATAGAGAATTATAACTAACAATTTGCAGACGATTTTTAGAGGAATTATGTTATACATGATTTTTGCAAATTTCCCTACTGAGAACAGGAAAGTTTAATGAATTACAGCAACTCATTTCTTATTTACATTAGAGATAGAATAAATATTGCTTGCCATCATCAAAAATGTGTTATCCATTTAATATTTGAAATGTATCTCAAAACGTAGTATTATATACCGATGTCAAAACGACGATGACTATGACCTGCGCTATTGCTTTTATCACTCATACATCACTTCTACATATCCTTAAATTCAATTTTTGCATCATCGAATGGGGGTAAAATATACTTTAAAATGAAATTTGTTTGGAAACTGCAATTCACTGATCTTTTATGAGTTTTTCCAATGATTCCCAAGCCTGATGTTTGTTAAATCTCTCTCAACAATGAACATTTTTTGCTATAATAATGTAAATAAACTGTTATTTTTAGCAGTTTTTCTGTTTCTTTCACTAAGGACTTGTTCGCCATCATCAGCAATATGTTATCCATTTAATATTAGAAATGTATCTCTCAAAACGTACTATGTTATACCGATGTGAAAACGATGGTGACTATGACTTTTTATCACTCATACATCACTTCTAAATATCTTAAAATTCAATTTTTGCATCATCGAATGGGGTAAAATGTACTTTCAAATGCAATTTGTTTGAAAACTGAAATTCACTGATCTTTTATGAGTTTTTCCCAATAATTTTCAAGCGTGATTTTTGTTAAATCTCTCTCAACAATGAACATTTGTTTGCTATAATAATGTAAAGAAACGAAAAAGAAAATGGCTTAGTTATCCCATTTGGCAATAGATTGCACATGCTCTTTTCGAGCTTTGGCAGCATAGCTTCAATATACTTTAAAGTGACTGTGAATCACCATTAGAGGTTTAAAAAACACTCTTGCGCCAAATCACAATTACCCAAATACACCATTTGGTTATGAACATGATTACGGAGGAGTAACAGTAAGATCAGATTAACCATAAGAGTACATACTTTGGCGATAAATTGAAATCTGCCAACAAATAGACAGATTTTCATTTTATGTTGAACGTAAAATTAATAAAAATTAAGTTGAATTGCTTGAAATGTACATTATATGAGAATATGCTGGAAATTTAATTTGCCTTTTTATTACCGTTATTATCATTATTACAAGTCATATGAGCAGAATAATTAAATTGGTTGTAAAAGTGTGTTTTTAGTTAATATATACATATTTTACTTTTTTACTGACTAGATGGATAAAAAACTTTAAATACGCAGTTTTTCTCAAATGATCATGAACTGTATGTTAATTGACTATTTAGAACATTTAATAAAAAAAATTGTCTGGTTAAATAAATATATATTTGACTGGTTATGAGTGAAAACAGATGTTAATTCATTTGTAAGTAATGCATAAAGCTTCAAATATATTCTTCTCTAGTTTTATCCTAACATAATTTTGTTTTGTTGTTATCCTAACATAATTTTGTTTGATTGTTTTTATTAAGGTGTATATCATGTTGAAAAATTAAGCATATCTATAAAAGTTATAATTTTCCAACTGGACGAAAAATTTTCGAGCCAGGATTCGAACACCTGGGATCTCTTTGCTGAAGCTGCCAGTGCTCTACCAACTCAGTCATCCCGGTCGAATCTGGCGGACCTAATTCATCCAGTTAACCTTATTGATCCTAGCATCTGGTCTGATATCTGTATCACCTCAACAGAATAAATAGCAGGTAATTAGCGATTAATTCTGATGAGCTGATTCAGATATCAGATCAGATGCTATGATCAATAAGGTTAACTGGATGAATTAGGTTCTCCACATTCGACCAGGATGGCTCAGTTGGTAGAGCACTGGTAGCTTCAGCCAAGAGATCCCAGGTTCGAATCCTGGCCCGGACAGTTTTCGTCCAGTTGGAAAATTATAACTCACATGAATTGTTTACCAATTTGAATAATTGTGTTAAAATTAATCTAGCATATCTATAAAAGTTGTGCGAAATTAATCTCTATACAAAATACAATTTTATACATATTTATTACGAAAATTTCATGTTAGTACAAATTTTAAGTTATTTATATAATAATAAAAGTATTACAACTATGGTATTAAAACGAAGCGTGACTGTAGAAAAAAATTGCGAGTTTATATTTTCAATTGCATGTTCATATTTTCTAACTAAACTCATTATTATGGAACGCAATTTAAATATTTTTATATTTATTTTATATTGAAACTTTTAGTAAGCTGGGAATTTTTTCTTTCAATGTAACGATTATGTTGCATCAAATATATTAAGTATAAATATTAATCAATTTATACTTATCAAATAATAGCAAGTTGCATGTGAATCAATATTTATTTTTATATCCTGTAAGCAATTGCAGTCTAACTTATATAAAGAATGATAAAAAAATTTCTCATAATAAGGAAAAGGCAAACTTAGTTTTGATCATTAAACTTATCCATTTCAAATTTGAGACTTTCAGACTGGTTAGAGAAAATTATACCAAATCGAAAATATAATAAATGTTTCAATTATTTCTTTTACAATTTTATGTTGCAATTAAAATATTGATCTGGCAAGAAGATAATAATTAAAAAAAAGTCTCTCTTGCTTCTATCGGACCAATTCAATACATTTTACAAAATATTGCTCGTAATACATGAATATTTTGAATATTACATAAGAATGAAAGAAAATAAAAAAATTACCTTCCAGTGGATGCACGAGGCTTACGTCGTCTAATCCCAGTACTAAAATGACATAAAGTGTCATTAGAAATAACAAATACTTTAAACTTTGTAGTAATTTTTAAAGATATAAAATAATATAGTATACTTGTAATAATAATACTTTTTTTATAAATCAAATTTCTTAAACATTTTTCGAGAGGATGTTTTAATACTTTAACGACTGGTTTTAAAAGAACCTTACGCCGCCATAGCTCTGCTCATGAGCGTTTCGTTTCCACGTTGCGTTGCTTTATGTATCTATTTGTCTGTCTGTCTATCTATACAGGGTGTCCTGAAAGATTTTGTGCAATGTTTTAGATAGTCACAAGAGCACACTGCAACAAACATTTTTTTGTACATTAAAGTGCATTCCACTCATTCAGTCATAAATACAGGGTGTTTCACCACAGCCCAGAATTCCGTTCATAACTTTCCAACAGTGCTTTTCAACCATTCTTCAAGAGTTAAAGCTATCGTTGTTCTCTGTTTTGATTAACTCAAACTTTTTCAGTATTTTTATATTTTTTAATTTTTTTTTGTTCATTTTTGTTTGAACGAATCATGATTAAAAAAAACAAATATAGGTGTGTATTAAAAAAAAATAACGATATAACGATTGTTATCCTTGGTGACGATGATGACTTTTCCTGGCGCTTAATTACAGACTTTAAAAATAATTTTGCGTCTTCAAATTTTAAATTTAATTTTCTTTTATATTATTTGGATTTTTCAATTCTTCTTTACATTTTGTGATGTTATTCAATCCATTCATATGGTAACGACACTAATCTATTTGTTTCCAATCGATATTGCATGGCAATCAAGAAATACTTTCTCTTTTTGGCTTTTTTTCAGATGGCTTTTCCACTCTTGTTTTAAAGTCATAGTCAATACACCCTAAGTTTAAATTTACCTAAGTTCATTTTTATCACTATCAACTCTAAGATGTTGCCACTAGTTAAAGTCCGGGTGGCAGCGACATGTTTTAATTACTGATTTCATACAAGCTAATCTTGAAATAGGTATCTGATCACGAAACAAAGCCATCAGTTGTCAGTTATCTCTGTTGTTGTAAAAATTATTAGATACAAAAAAAAATAAAATAAGCCTTTTTTCTAAAACTATGTGTTGACAGATGAGATAAATACTACATTAATTATAGTTTTGTAAATTTTACAGTATGTGATGTGACATGAGATGGTGATGTGACAGCCATTTATAAGGCAGTATTAAGAAACTAGCAACGCTTTTTGTTTTCGATTCAGAAAAGGATGCTTTGAATTTTTCGAAACTAAAACAACAAATATAAAAGTAATTTCTTTAAATGTAATACTTACATTCAGCAAATTCTTCATGTCGTCCTGTTTCTCTCAGTAAATTTAAAAGCTCCGGGTCAACATCTAAAGAAGATAAATGGAATATTGGAAAATGTAATAAAACACAATTCATTTATTTATACAGCATAGATCATCATTATTCTTGATTTTAATTGTAATATTTCAGCGTTTAATGTTTTCCCAAGCAAGTGTTTTCTCAGAAAAATATATATGACCGACTTAAATACCTTTTTCTTAGTTGTCCTGGGCGTACATTCGCTCGGTAGGAACTATAAGCCGGGCCCGATCGGGCTAAAGTGGGGTCTAGGATCAGGTGACATTTAGGGTCATTTATCGCAAAAGAACAAGATCGAAAAATTTTGGATCATGGCATAGATTATAAAAAATCCCTGACGGCTCGGCCTACAGGCACAGGTAGATTTCGAAGACGCAGACCTTGGGGCTCCTGTTTATTGGGAATTGAATAATAAATGACCTTTTTACCATGATGCGGCAGTTGGAACCGCACACTTCGAAATCTACCTGCGTCAAGTTGGCGGAGCCTGCAGAATTCTTTCGTTTTATTTATTTTTTTATTTATTTTTTTGCTGTAAGGGTTGGTCTTATAAAAAACTTGTAGGTAATATTAAGAAGGTTTATAATAAATTTAAGCGGATTTGATATCTTGGGAATTGACAAAGTTATGAACTTTTTTTCTTCTGAAACCGCTATTCCCCCCCCCCCCTGGAGGCCATTTTTAATTATATCAAAAATCTGTCATACATAAATTTTCAGTCATTTTCCTAGAAGTAATACTAACTTGAAACGGATTCGATATGTATCATAATTAAGAAGTTATTTTTCTGTTGTCACAAAAAGACCCCCATTCTCTCCCCCTCCCCACCCTTGATTCGATTATGCCGGTTAACGAACTTGACAGAGATTTTATGGCCCTTGATTTTATGTATCAGTTTGGAAGATATTTATGCAGAATTTTTCAAGTTCTCGTGTCCATAAAAAAGTGACATATAGGTAGATAGATAGATAGATAGATAGATCTATACATATATATATATATGTATAAAGTTTTGAACTGGGGATGGTTTTGGGTTCTGGGAATCATGATCGGTGTAGAACTGCAAAAACTTTCCCGAAATTCCAACATAGGGGAGAATGTAATAGGTAGTATTTCTTATGAAATCTACCTAAAATCTTTCTAACATTACCGGAATACTGTCAAGTATTTTCATTTTTGTCCATGCAATGAAATATGTAAATAAACATAAAAATAAATAAAAATAAAATAAAATAAAACCACAAAGCAGTAAAAATTCGTTTTCAGAAATTACTGCCCATAGCCGGACAAATGTGCCCGAATTCTTTCGTGTTACCCAATCTAAGCACCTCGTAATACAATAAAAATTAGTTAGTTTTTAAGTGTATAACACATCTGAAAACATAAATTCAGCAGTTATGGCTCATAGTCTGTCCTGAAACCGAATTCTTTTGAATGTCTCTGTATATGAACGATAAATTTTATGTACCCAATAATCTATAGAAAACATGCTGTAGTTCACCGTAGTAATGCATATCAATTTCATTGAAATAGTGTAACATAATTAAACTACACTGCAAACAATTTTCCCCATAGATAATAATGCAATGGAATACTTTTGTGCGTCCCTGTAAAATAACTATAATTGCTACGTACTCTATTCTCTATATAAAACAGGTTGTCAACCACCTCAGCGACGCATATCGATTTCATTATGTTTAAAACAGTGTAACATCATTAAAATGCACTGAAAATAATATTTCCCCATTGATCCGAATGTAACGGAATAATTTTCAGTGTCCCTGTAAATTAACCGTAAATAGTGCTCATTTCATCTTCCGTGCCGAACATTCCATAGTAAACCTCAATAACATATATCAATTACATGACAATCCGAGTATATTTACGAGTTAGAACGAACGACTCAGACGGTCAGACAAACTGAATTCATGCACACTTTTCAGCTATTAAAAAGCAGAAAACCAACGTTAAAAATGCACAAATAATATACAAAAAAGCAGCAAAAAGCTGTTTCGAATCCACAAGCGAGATTCTTTTTCAGTGCGACAAAGAGCAAAGAACAGCGTGTTAGAAAAATCAACACTGGGCTATTGCACAAATAATATTTTTGTACATTTAATATTCCATTTAACATTCTTGCACAAAGGTTTTATTTGCTATTTTTAGACTTTTCAGCTATGTTGGAATGTATTAAAATGGATAAAGTTTACAGTCAAATTGAAAAAGTAATTGATTAGGCAATCGATTCAAAAATACGTACTCGGTTTTGCAGCAAATACAGAACAACACAGTGAGAAAAATATGAGCTCCCATACAGCAATCATGATGAACCTGCAACATACATATAAACTGTTAAAATAGTAAATTATTTTTTAACAACATGCTGTAAAAAAAATAATGACCTTATACAATTAGCTTTACTTATGTTTATTTAAGCAAACTTATATCTTTAGTTATCTTTCCTACACTCTAAAAACGACATTTTCAAAACTGAGCAAAAAGTACTCAAATCTGAGTCTGTCGCATAGTCAAAATGGCTCTGAATCCAAATGACTCAAGTTTGAAACATGTATATAATCATTTCTGAAAACATGCACACACTCAAGACTAAAACATCATGTGTTCCTATTTGAGTGTGTCCATGTTTAAAAAATGAGTATGAACTGACTTCTATGTGCTCATTTTTGAGTATTTCCATATTTCAAAAATGAGTTTGAACTGGTTCTAATCATTTTTGAGTTTAATGTTTCAAAAATGAGTACGAACTTATCTCTATGTGCTCAGTTTTGAGTCTGTCCGTGTTTCAATATTCTGAGTATTTCTGGTATTTCAGAATTGAAAGCAATGGTTCGTCCTATTTGAAACAAAAAGTTTCATAACAAGATGATAACATCGATTTACTCAGATTTGAAAGTGTCATTTTTAGGTAGCTTTCAATACAAAAAAGTATAAAGCTACCTATTGCAGCCGTTCGGAGGAAAGCAATTCCGGAAAATTTTGATATATTTTCACCGATCATGACCCCCAGACCCCAAAACCACCCTCCGTCCAAATGTTGATTTATATATATATATATATATATATATATATATATATATCCATATATATATATATATATCTGACCTATGTCATACGATAACGCACGTATTTATAAATCGATTTTGATGAAACTAATTGTGTGTATTAAGGTCACTAATGTCTCGACCGAGTTCGTTGGCCAGCTTGGTCCGCCATTTTGTTTCAAGATGGCGGCCATTTAAAAATTTAAAACTAAAATAAATATACAAAAAAGTTAAAAATTCAAATTTATTTTTTAATTACCTGTTAGGCCTTGATACAAGGATTCCAGAGCATTTTTTGGTTTACCTCTATCTTAAAAAATGGCTGAGATAGAGCAGTTTGAAATTCTAGGGTGGCTGACATTTTGAAACAAAACAGCACATTAACGCGATTACTCGCAAATTATTTTCTTTCATTGTTGTAATAATTTTCCCAATCACACGCATAAAACTATATATTCATATCCATTAGCGCCAAATTCTCGCCAAACTTGGCGACATTTGGCGAAATATCGCCAAATTTGGCGACCAAAATAAGTCTTCATAAATGAAGCCAATTTGGCTATTGCTCAATAATTTGGCGAATTTCTTATTCAAATTCAGTATTAACGAATCTTTTGTAAACGTTTTATTTGCATTTTAAGTTGCTGTTTTCGTGTAACATTAGCTAAAATTTTAAAACGAAGATATAGGAAAGCTACCTTTTCCTCCCGGTACAGGCCGGAAGGACTTTTTTCAGTGTAATTGGTTTATTTGCATATCATTTAAGTATAGCTGCTACCTTTTATGCATTTGTCTTACAAATTTCTTTAAATGGAAAACTTCGGTTTAGTTCACCGCTGAAATTCTGCTATTAAATAAGACGAAGATTTCTATTCGAAAATAGTGGTACGAAAAATCACAAAGATTGGCAGTTATGATTTAAATAGAAGAATGACGTCATTCAGGGAGACTTCTGATTATCTATATAATGTTTATTGATTTACATTGATTTTTGAATAAACAGGAAGATTAGAGAATAAATGGAAATACGTTAATTACTAGCCCCTTATTTATATTGTGTCGAATTCAGTAGCCTCTGAGTCTGTTAGCATGCGAAATCGACAAACCAGATTCAGGAAACTGATTAGAGAAATTCCTAATGTCATTATTGTAATGGAAATTCATTATTTATTCTAACTGAACTTTGGAAGTTTAAGCAATCGAATTAGCATGTCAAAGTAAATCGGTAATGTAAATAGAATTTATTGTACAAGAAGTATTATTTAAGCATATTTACTAAAAGAAGTGGTATAAAATTTTACAAAAATATAAATATCTTCCAAACATATGAAAATATAATGATTAAATAAAACCCTTTAGTATTTTCATACATCATAAATAAATAAATTGAAGTATTACTAAATTAATGGGATCAAAGATTAATAAAAAAAAAGAAATCGTATACAATTTAAGGATATAAACAAACAGTAACAAAATATACTTACCGTAATTTCGGGTGTATAAGCCGCTGCTCAAATAAATCGGTTTTGCACCGGAAATTGTTTTTAATGAAATGTAAGGTGAACAGGTGAACAGTGTAGCTTTCAATGGGGTTCCATGTTTTCGAGAAACAACCCCCTGGAGATGAATAATTGTATATCAAAACATGAGGGTGCCATAAAAAAAAGTTAAGTACTTAAAAGTATCGATAAAGTAAAAGAAAAATGTTAAAAACAGTCTAATGTATGAAGATCAATTTAAAATAGATAAAGTACATAATAGTAATGAAGGTGTAAGAGAAAAATGATAGATAATGGTCTATTGTATGAAGAGGAGTTTAAAATAAATTTAAAGTAGTAAGAGAATGTAAAAGAATGCATAAAAATGCGATAAAAATAGGTCTAATACGATGTGTTACATCTTAGTACTTATATGCATTTATTTCTATAAAAATAATTCTGGTTTGAAACAGACTTAATTTAACCGCGGCTTATACACCAGAAATTACGGTATATAAAAATTATTTATTAAGTTTTTTCTAAGATTTAAACACTATTGACGAGAAATTTTACTTCCACAATTACTTGTTGTTGATGTTTATCTTTATAATGTGTAGACTGCTATCGAAAGTTCTGCACCAAATTCCAATCCCTTTTGGGATTAGTGACAGAATATAAAATTGGATTTTTATTTTATTTTCCCTTGATTATTATTATTATTATGTTACAACTATATGTTTGATGGTTTCAAGCAGTGAATTTAGTGGAGGGATATGTTTTCAGTTAGTCGAATGCAGATAATAAAAAGTTTAATTAAATCGTGCAATAAATGTACTGTCGTAGACACATGCAGTACAATATTTTCGTCTTCGAATTTTAATTTCATCTATCTAAGATTTGACCATAAAGTAAATATGCAGGTTTATAATGCATCTTTATAAAACAAAACAAAACAAAAATAAAAATAAAAATAAAAATCCAATCGTAAGCTCGCCAGATATACTTTATAAAACAAAACAAAACAAAACAAAATAAATAAATAAAAATAAAAATCCAATCGTAAGCTCGCCAGATATACTTTGAGGATAAAAGAGAAAAACTTGAATTATTTTCTTTATACTGTATTTTAATATATTAAACTTTATCTTTTTTGTATTGTATTAGTAATTGTATTGTAGTTAAATGTTTGTAATTGTATTGTAGTTAAATGTTTGTAATTGTATTGTAGTTAAATGTTTAAATTATATATATAATTTATTACTTTGTAACAAATATGTAAAATTTTGAAAAATGTTTTTTTTAAAGGTAGGGTAGATCTTAGATGGGTTTTAGTTACCACAGTGATAGAACAGTGGCGCCCCAGAGAACCAACAAACATCGCTAACTTAAAAAAAAAAAAATTCTTCTTCTTATTTAATGACAGAATTTCTGAGATTTTTTTGAAGGCGAAGAATACTATTAAAGTTTAGTGGTAACAATCACCCAAATACTGCGCCACTGTTACCACCGTAAATTTCTTAAATTTTGTTTTCTAATTCTTAGATCTAACGGACATTTAAATTTAAATACTTAAATTTAAATTTTTTATTTATTTTTTAAATTTAAAAATTTAGTAGTGTTTTTATTTTCTTTTACGTAGTTATTTATTTTAACTACGGTTAGACTTATTTTTCATGGATTCCCAATACTTTTGCGTAGTTGCTTAAATATATCTTGAGTGTTAAATTTCATAGCAATTAGTAAACACATAGAACAGCCTATGTTCTTTAATTGTTCCAAAAGTTACAAACAAACAAACAAAAAAAAAACATCCTCCCTTATTCAGTGTGCATACTGTCTTATTTTTGAGTACCGCTATTTATACCCATCCTTCTAATTCCTTTACCTTATTTAAAATAAAAAAAAGTCATATTGTGAAAAATGCTGTGATTAAATAAGTCAAAGATTTTTATTTCAAAATAGTGGTACGCACACATCTCATAACATATAACATTCCTTTAAAAATAAATGAAAGTAATAGCGAATAACAGGCAATGTTCTATAACACAATTGATCCATGATTCAATTAAAATTTAATAATTTTCTAGGTTGATACAAAAGATGCCCCGTTTAATTTTTATGAAATATATTAGTAATCGAGTCTCCTTTTTTTCTTAATATAACAATGATATCGTTCCCTGATCGCACTGTTCAATTTCATAACGATTTTTATAATGAAATAATTAGAAATAATTATTTAATTAAATTAATTAGCGTTCGTCTAACGTCCGTCAAATGTTCCCATGCGCCTTTGCCGATACTTGATCACCATCCCGACACGAAATAAAGACCTTCACCAGTAAAAATTCAAAGCAAAATCCAATTGAAATTTTATCACCGGCCGCTTCTTTAAATTACATAACATATGACAGATATTTTTAGCAAAATAAAGTTTGTCGTGCCAAGTTTTTCTGAAAGAGAATAAAATTTTCTATAAAATGCCCTAAGAGTGATCAATATCCGCGAAAACGGTAAAACATTATTACTTTTTAATAATAATTAAATTAATTATTAATATTTCGGGCTTGTGAAACATAGTCACACCTAGCTCATTTTGTCTGTATCACTTTTTACTGTCGATTTACATAAAAATATTTCAATTTCGCGTAAGTTTATACAACGAAGATTACATACGTGTTCTCCTCTTCTACGCTATACAACAATATCTTTCCATGATTAGCGTTCAATTTCACAAGGATTTCCAAAATTAAAGAGCTATGCATAAATTTGTACAGTTTGGATAAAATTCTTATTTTGCATCGTATTATTTAATAACTTATAGAGAATAGATAACACATGTATATAAAAATTATAATAAAGCATAATTTTATTCGAAAAAATATTATATCAGTGTTTATGCTTGCTCTCTTTTTCCTATCTTTAAAGAAATGTTAAACCTAAACCTGTTAAATTCTCCGCGTTGTATTCCGCGTATTCTATCATTAGTCGAACAGGAAAATTCGGATTTAATATTGTATTTTAATGCATACATAAAATTTAGCTATTAAGGTGGTTTGAAAAAAAAAATTGTTTTCTCTGTACAACGACGCGAATTTTTCTGATACATTTACGGACGATTTTTAAGCGTTAAAGTATGATACTTGAATATTAACCCTTTGTATCACCGTGTTGCATATCGGCAACATACCCAAAAGGCAATGTTACTTTTAGTGGGCTTTAAAAGACTATTACTTACCCATCATACGTAGTATAGGGAAAATCTTGTAATGGTTTTGAAAATCGAATTTTTTTTTGACGTATTTACACGTTTCAGACACTGGAGATTCCGAAAAACATATTTTTAGAAAAAAAACTTTGCCGTCCGTCTGTCTGCGTGTCTGTGTGTCAGTAAACGCTTTATCACCGGAACAAATTGAGATAGAGACTAGAAATTTGGTATGTACTTAGTATGTAATAATGGGAAGAAGCTTATTGAATTTCACTAACCTCGATTATACGGAACTATTTTTTTCAGATTCTTGAAATATTCGTTCTGATAAAAGGTACATAAAATTTTTCGAATTTTTTTATTTTAAGGAATGAATATAAAAGACAATAAAAAAACATACATTTTGCATACAGAATGAAGTCGATCGGATTATGAGTTGCCGCGATATTTGTAATCCTATTTTCCACATTCTTCGATTTTTCATGACCCTGTATTTCATTCAAATTTCAATTCAAAGATATATTTTAATTGGAAATGAGACGCTTAATCCAACGCAGTAAATCGTCAGTTAATATGATTATCAATTTTGGAGTTATAAGGATGTTTCTTTTACGCAATTCAGTAATAGAGTATTTAAAGTTTAGGACGTCATCAAGCCACGATTTTATTCGAATTGCAATGCATTTTATAAATAGTTTACACATGTTTTATTTCCATATTTTATATTATGCATATCCATGATGGGTAAGTATTACGGTGGTCCCTTAACGACTATTTTTATTTATTGTTGCTATCTTCCTCTACATCAGTTAATATACACTGATGTCTAAAAATTAAGGGACAGTGAGCGATTTTTTCGATTTTAGACGTTTTGTCGAACATCTACTGAAATTCTTTACGAATTGTCCTTGAATTTCAAGAATGTAAAGAAAATGTTTGACTTTATAATTTCCAGTGAAAATTTTGTCGTGAGGTCAATTAGGGGAGCAATAATAATTTTAATAATAAATAATATTTGCGATCACCCAAGTAATAGAAAATGCTCAAAATAGTCTGTCACTGTATAGCAAATGACTATGTAGGTTTTGTTTAACATTTGTGGCCATTTGTGTAAGCATTATACTTATGTTCTTGAAGATGTTAACGTTTCTGTGAAAAATTCTAAGAGCTTTCTAACTTATCTAAGAACTTTCATCTGAAACAAATTAATAAAAAGTAATGTTTAAATCGTTTAGTTCTTGATCGACGATTTTTTTTTCATTTTTAACAAAAAAGGGGACTATTAATCTTAATATATCAGTTTTCAAAAAAAATTCTGATTTTATTTGCTTATAAAATATGAATGAATTTCAAATAAAAAGAAACATTGATCAAGGACAAAATTAAAAAAAAAATAGTTTTAATCAAATAAAAACACGCTTTTTCGACCTGCTTTACTCACGATGTTCCACTGCACGGAGAGCAGTTTTCCGCGGTACTGAAGATTTATCTAAGAACTTTCAACGGAAACAAATGAATAATAATAATAAAAAAAAATATAATTTAACAAATTACAATAACCATTGGGAAAATGTTCCGAAAGCTTAAAAAAAAAATTACTGTACTTTTGTGTTATAGCGGCCCCCACACACTGTAAAAAATGGGTACTCAAAATTGAGTAAAAAGTACTCAATTTTGAATACGTCACATACTCAAAATAGCTCCGATCCAAATGTACTCATAATTGAGAAACACATGTACTCATTTTTGATCCCATGGATGTATTCAAACATGAACTGCTATGTACTCATTTTTGATCCCATGGATGTATTCAAACATGAACTGCTATGTACTCATTTTTGATCCCATGGATGTATTCAAATTTAAAATTTTTTATGTCGTTAAAATAAAATTTATAGGATAAAAACGAAACTTCCGAGTACAACATTATAAGGGACAAATACATTTCGCCATCTTTTTTTTCACTTCTGAGTGAGTTTATAGAATTTTACCAACCCTTCCAGCGAGCGGATTCGAACCCATGATGTTCCGTGTACTAGCCCGATGACCCAGACCCCAGCGGCATGACCGCTCGCGGTTTTCGCTCAAATACTGTAACTTATTTGAATCGCGATGGATTTTTCCAATGTTTTTAATATTTTCTTTTCATAACTTTCAATAATTCGCTATACTATTTGGTGCCTTATAACAAACAAATTTTAATTTATTATGTATTATATGCATTAAAAAATTGTATTAAGAGTAATAATTGCTGCTTTTTGCTCTAACTGGTGTACTAACCAGTGTTGATTTCAGACATTTTTCTCCTGGAGGGATTTCTGTGGCTCCGGGGGCGGTTATGGGGGGAGGACATTGCACTTTTTGCTCATTAAAAGTATAAAATATCAAATCTTCCGGGGGGGGGGGGCATTTCAATTTTCCGGGGGATAATGTCCCCTCCGGGCCACTCCCTGAATTCAACAGTGGTACCAACATTTTCTTTTTCGAACATATACTTTTTTAAAATTATTTGCCTGATTATCTATTTATCAATTCTAATAAAAACAACAATTATATTAATCAGACGTGTTTATTACATGCTATTAAAATATATTTTTTTAATGTCTTATCTAATAGAAATTATGTAAATAAAATTTTTTATAATAAATTAAATTATTATATTTCAGCTATGCTGAGAGCTTTTGCGTACGGTTCGGTTAAACTAAATAGTTAAAAAAAAAAAAAAGATTTTTAAAGACAAATTTAAAATTAATGACCTTGGGATAGGTAGGTTTAAATCTGGACTTATTGATTTTATTTAAATTAAATTAGTTTAATTTATAAAAATATAAGCTAAAGAAATAAATTAAAAACGTTATAAAGTTAAAAACTTTATTTTTATAAAAGTAAAGAAAAAATATTAACTAATTTTATAAATTTAAGGAAAAAAAATTATAAACTTTGTAAAATTATAATTTGTAAAATAATAAATTTTGGCGTAATTCATATATTTGTAAGCCAAATCAGCTTAGTTTAATACCAATTTGCATAGCTATAATTTGCAAAGACATTATGTTATGAAACTTTTAAATAACACAATATTGCCTCACGTTAAAAAATTTAAAATAAATTTTAAAAAAATTAGTGGGAAAAAAAATCATAATTTTGAAGTACTATCAAGGAAAAAAAAAAGTAGATGTGTAAAATGTGAGGGAAAAAAAAAGGAGTAAATATGTTGTAGTGGATCCACTTTGATGAAAATCCAGAACAACCAGATCCACTTTTCATTTCTCTTATTCTTCGTTTTTCCTTCAAATAATATCTTTTTAGGCTCCGAAATTTCGTCATTACACATTCTGAAATATACAAGTATGTTAGGTTTGATCATATGTTCATTTTTGATCCAAAAATACTCATTTCGAAATGAGTACATGAACTTACTCATTTTTGAGAATACATATGTTCATTTTTTATCCAAAAATACTCATTTCGATATGAGTACATGAACTTACTCATTTTTGAGAATGCACATGTTCATTTTTGATCCAAAAATACTCATTTCAATATGAGTACATGGACTTACTCATTTTTGAGAATACACATGTTCATTTTTGATCCAAAAATACTCATTTCGAAATGAGTACATGGACTTACTCATTTTTGAGTACTTCATTTTTTACAGTGCAGTTATGTTTATGCGAAGGTTGCAGTTATGATTTCGCCAAGATCATCGCAAAGCTTATGTATGCATCCTATATACGCATATATATATTCCAAACACTCCTATATGTGTCATATACGTCATTATACACACATTATTTACGTCTTATATGCCGCATATACATCATATACACGTATCATATATGCATCATTTATGACTATAACGTGGCCACATACGTCATGAAATGTTATATATATATGATATATTATTATAATGTCATACATGGGGCCGCTATAACGCGAAAGTACTAAATTTCGGCTCTTTTTCATATCTGATAGTTTGCATCTATCCATTTTGTAATTTTAGCATTTTTGTAACGATTTTATGCATTTCTATTGCCTATTCAAAGAAAAATCCTTCTAAAATTACAGAGTTTCGTTAAAAACGCTTAAAAAATCCTTCTTAAATTACAGAATTTCGTTAAAAACGCTTAAAAAATTCTTCTTAAATTGCAGAATTTCGTTAAAAACGCTTAAAAAATATTCTTCTTAAATTACAGAATTTCGTTAAAAACGGTTAAAATAATAAATTGCGTACATCAAGAGGTCCATTCTCGACCGAAAACAATAACCATTTTCCCAATGGTAAATAATGTTTAAATTGTTTAGTGCTTGATCGACGATTTTTTTTAAAATTTTACATTTTTAACAAAACGGCGGGCTATCAATCTTAATACATCAGTTTTGAACAAAAGTTCTTATTTTATTTTGCTTATAAAATATGGACGAATTAAAAATTAAAAAAAAAACATTGATCAAGGACAAATTTTTTAAAAAATAGTTTTAATTAAATAAAAACGCGCTTTTTCGACCTGCTTTACTCACGATGTTCCACTGCACGGAGAGCAGTTTTCCGCGGTACTAAAGATTTATCTAAGAACTTTCAACTGAAAAAAAATTAATCAAAAATAATGTTTAAATTGTCTAGTCCTTGACAGACGAAGTTTTTGAAATTTTGTATTTTTAACAAAGCGCGGACTATCAATGTTAATGTATCAGTTTTCAACAAAAGATCTTATTACTTACCCATCATACGTAGTATAGGGTAATCGTTGTAAAAATCTTGTAATCGTTTTGAAAATCGAAAAAATTTTTTTTGACGGATTTACACGTTTCAGACCCTGGAGATTCCGAAAAACATATTTTTAGAAAAATAATTTTTTCCGTCCGTCTGTGTGTCTGTATGTCTGTGTCTGTAAACGCTCTATCTCCCGAAAAAATTGAGAGACTTGAAATTTGGTATGTACTTAGTATGTAATAATGAGAATAAGCTTAGTGAATTTCTGTAACCTCGATTATCAGAAACTATTTTTTTGGACTCTCGAAATATTCGTTCTGATAAAAGTTATATAAAAATTTTCGAAATTGTTTGTTTTAAGGAGTGAATATAAAAGACTATAAAAAACATAAATTTTACATAAAGCATCAAGACGATCAGATAATGAGTTGCCGAGAAATTTGTAATCCTATTTCCCACACTCTTCGATTTTTCATGACCTTGTATTTCATTCAAATTTCAATTCAAAAATATATTTTAACTGGAAATGAGGCGCTTAATCAGATGCAGTATACCGTTAGTTAATAGGAATATCAATTTTGGATTTATCAGGATATTTCTTTTAAGCAATTCAGTAATCGAGCCTTTACAGTTTATAACGTCATCAAGCCACGGTTTCATTCGAATTGCAATGCATTTTATAAGTAGTTTACACATTTTTTATTTTCATATTTTACATTATGCATATCCATGATGGGTAAGTATTACGGTATCCCCCAACGATTAGTTTTATTTTGTTGATAAAAAAGGAACAAATTAAAATAAATAAAAAATAACATTTTTCAAGGACAAAATAAGTTTTGAATAGTTTATATATAAAAAAAAAGCGGTTTTTTTTTTACTTGTTTAACCCACATTGCAAGAAGTGTAGCTTTCCACGGTACCAGATTTATTTGAGAAATTGCAACTTTAAAACAAACGAAACAAAATGTTTAAATTGTCTAGTCCTTGACTTGCATTTTTAATAAACTTAATATATCAATTGTAAACAAAAAAATCTGATTTTCTTTTGTTTATAAAAAACGAACAAATTAAAAATTAAATAAAAGGGAATCATTGGTCAAGGACTATGAAATTATATAAGCTTTCACTAGAAAAGAAAACCAAGATAATCAATCGCTCTATCCATTACTGAGATATTTCTTGTACAGACTCAAAAAGCTGTGCTTCGAGAAAATTACGTTTTAAGTTTTGCAATAAGTAACGCTCGCTGGAGCACTGTGCGATAAAAATCGCAATTTCTTCAATATGTGTTAAAATTTTTAAAAGGAGCTTCCAGAAAACATTTATAAAATATCAGACTTTATGAAAATCCAAGAAAAAAATATTTTGTACCAAACAAATGAAATGCCCTGTTAAGAAAGCTCAAGTAATAAATTCTGACAATAGTTCAAAAGCGTCGCTCAATACCGTTTCAAAATGCAAAATTATTTGTAAATCTTTAATTAACCCCTTGGGGACGAGCGACACGTATACGTGACGCATAAGATGCTCAGAATCCTCGATTATTCCCACCAGTTATTTTTTATTGTAAGATTTGCCTTATTAAATGTTAGCATTTCTGCGATTCAATTAGGTGAAAATTTCTGTTTTGAAAAACCGGTGGTAAAAGATTAAAAATCCTGTAAAGGACGCTCGTCGCGAAGGGGTTAAACTAAAAAAAGAGATGATTTAAAAAATACCCAACTTACTTTTAACGGTGAATTAAACAAAATACAGAACTAGCTATGTTTTTATACATCATCTTTTAAGTGGTGGTACAGTAATTTATTGCCAGGTGTTTTGCGCAAGTGTTTGATTAAATGCATTGATAATTACTAATAACAAACCAGATGTGTGACTCTTTTGCCTTTCGAAAAGTCAGGAAAGATAATTTGTTATTTTATATCTGGTGTTTATGTAACAATTTACAGATGCATTCCACAGTATAAGTAAAAATAATATTTTGTTTTATATCTACCACTATTTCAGCCTATGAAAATCTACAAAACCTAAATTATCATAATATAAAAATTAAATAAGTAAAAACTATTTTCTTTCACGATTTTATATTTAGACCAGGGTGGTTACAGATTGATATATACTTTTTAATTTTAAAATTATATTCATTTTGAATACATCATACTTATATATATATTTATTCCTTACTTGTATATTTGCATGCAAGATTTTATGTTCACATATCTTATAACATATGGAACTCGCCAATTTCACATAAACCTATTCAATTTGACCCAAGACAAATAAGCCCGTTTTGAACCAGAAAATATATTTAACAAAATGGTTTTTGTGTCTACGTGGTGCATAATTTCTTTAATTTATTAAGTAAAATTTCTGGTTCGAAACATGTTTATTTGACTTGGGTCAAATAGATCAGTTTTTAGTGATGTTGGCAAGTATATGTACCGGGTGGTTATAATATAAGTATCTCTATTTGGAGCTGTCTGTAGCTTGAAGGAATAATCGGAATGAAACCAAAATCGGTACACTTACTATTCGAGAAAGGGGAAGAAGAATGGAACAATAAAAAATAATAATAACAATAATCGCCGACAGATAGCGCTTTTGAGTGTGAAATATAATGTGTAATACTGTGTACCGTGGAGGTGTCGGAAACCTCAATGACTTTACCGCATATCACAACCAGTGTGAAACATCACTCCTGATGCGTTATATTCCACAGTTGAGCACGTCGTGCACCGTCTGGATCGTGTCCTCCAGCACAGTGGCCATGTGGAACCTGAACATAATCGGCACCACTATGCGAAAGCGTAACCACATTCACGGTGACATTTTCCAATAAATTATGTGTGTCATCCGGTTTGACGGCTTAATTCTTTATTCTTGCATTACACATTACATTTCACACTCAGTAGCGCCATCTAACGGTGATTATTACAAATATTTTTTATTGTTCCATTCTTCTTCCCCCTTCTCGAATAGTAAGTGTACCGATTTTGGTTTCATTCGGGAAATTCCTTCGAGCTACAGACAGATCCAAATAGAGATACTTATATTATAACCACCCTGTATATGTAAGAATCCTTTTTTTTAATCATCCAACCTTCCATAACCCGGATTAAAGTGTAATTTAATATATATTGTTATTATGATAAAGTTGGTAGCGTTTAATTTCTAATTGCGACTAACTGGGTAATATAGAGAAGTGAAATAGTAATAGGCTGCCAGTGTTGCCAATCCGCTTCTTTTTTTTATTTTGTTTGATTTATTGCTATCACTGTCTTCAAAAAGTATAATTCGTCTTATTTTTGCCTAACGAGGCGGCGTCCGCTTCGCTGGTCGGTTTTTCCTAAACAAACCTCAAATTAAAAGAACCTAAGGTTGGGGGGTGGGGGTTCTCGCTGACTTCGGCAGCGTACACTCGTGCGGGATACACCCGCTCGGGTCTCGTATCAAGCGAACATTGAATTATACTTATTTTTTTATTTGGATTTATTTTAAATTCAAAATTTCAGCATTGCCGTTCACGTTGTTATAAGAACCGAATTGTCATTCTTTCAATTTAAATTTTATCACGGCAGTAGTAAAATTTTCTGGAGATTTTTTTAATCGTCGCGAAACACGAATGATAAAACACGAAAATGCTAAAAATTGTATAAAAAATAATGTTTCGATATAATTATGTTTTACATTTAATCTTTCCATTTACAGATTAATATAAAGAGAAAAGATATTATACAGCAACGACTGCTAAAACGGGTTCGCAAGGAACCGAAGAAAAGCTTTGTTTTGTACAGGCTTTCCTCTCAGCAGGTGTTACTGCGTGGTATTCATCTAGTCGAAGCCGTGATATTTTTCTTTTTATGATAGTCTTCGGTTTAGCCAGGTTCTGTTTTCACAGGTTTTACTATAATTATCTTTTACTCTTAAACTACACACACTGTAAAAAATTTCTATAGTAAAATTACTGCAGCAGTGATTCCAGGCAAAGTCCATAAAAACGGATTTTATCCCTAGAAAAATGTGCTAGACTCTTAGTAAAAGATCGCTAATAGAAACTAATAGAAAAAGATCAATTTGGTTTGTCTGTCTAGGAAGGAACATTTACGGTTTTAATATTTAACGAGTAAGGTTAGAAAAGGAATTTTTTGTTTAGACCCGGAAAATTTACGATTTCCTCTCAAAATGGAAAGTTTCCGTTAAAAGCAGAAAATTTTCATAAAACCACACGTATGTTTTTACCGTGAATTTGGAAGTCCAAGAAAGCCCTGAAATCCAAGTTTAAAATTAAATTTTACGTGGTTCAAAATATTAAAATATTCTGTGATGCGTATACGAATAATTTCAAAATGAAGAAAATTATATTTATTTTAGTATTTAATAGCATCACCAAGATAAAGTCTACCTCATGTAAAGCTTTGGACGATAATACTATAAAATGTTATGTGCAAAAATGTTTGACTGAGCATCTGTATATGTCACCATTCTCGTTTACAGGCACTCTAGAAAGCGTGGTCGCGGTGGTACTTATAGCAAAGTTTAAAACGTGATTTTTTTCGAAATGCGTAAACCATTACTATTTTATATAGGTACTCGAGTTTTCCTGAAGACTACGCAGTATGTACCAGGTATCCTAAAATGGACCGACTGATTTTAAAATTCAATAACTTGCCGAACGGTGACATATATTAAAAAAATTCTTGCAGGAGAGTAATGTATGATGTCAGGAGTTTCTTTACTGCGATTCCTGACTTTAGTTCAAATTATCAGCAATAGATGGCGCTGCGAGCAATAGACATCAAATCGAGACAAAAGAAGAAATCACCCAGTAATGACGTGATGGAAGGAAGTTCAATACATGGAGTAGGTCTCATTCGCCAATAAAGTCTTATTCAGAATTTGGCCCTAAGAACAAGATTGTATTAGCGAATGAGACCTCCATGTATTGAACCTCCTCCCTTTGCATTAATGCTGGGTGATTTTAGTTTTCGCCGGTATTGCACTTCTATTGCTCTCAGCGCCATCTATTGCTGGTAATTTGAACTAAAATCAGGAATCGCTGTAAAAAAACTCCTGTCCTCTTACTTTAGTATCCTGCAAGAATTTTTTAAATATCTGTCACCGTTTGGAAGTTATTGAATTTTTAAAATCAGTCAGTCCATTTTGGGTTTCGCTATATACTGCGTGGTCTTCAGGAAAACTCGAGTACGTATATAAAATAGTAATGGTTTACGTATTTCGAGAAAAATCACGTTTAAAACTTTGCTATACACTGGTTAAAATCTTCAGTTTTTGCTGCATAGTCATGGAAGTTATTGAAATTTAAAATTAGTCTGCCTATTTTAGGACAACCGGTATATATTACAAAGTGCGGCTGAAATAGGGAAATTGTTTTGTATTTTAAAAAGTAAATGTTTCAAACAGTTTTTTTTTTTCATATAAATTATGAAGAATTAACCTATCTGCCGGCGTTTGAGGGTTCTTATTGATAAAAAAACAAAAACAAAATGCAATATAAAAAAATGCGGGGATCAAAATAACGTTATGCTGCATTCTCGCCCATAAATCATTAAAAACTACAAGGAGAAAAAAAATGACATAAATTGGACGCAATTTATAGCAAAATTCCTAAGTTTTTTAAATGAGAATTCACGCTCACTTTGGCGCACGTAATGGACAAAATATAAGATTTTTCTTACAATACCAAAAAATGCAATAAAAAGGCGTAGCATTTACTGTAATTGTATTTTGTTTGTCAAAAAACACTTTTTACTTTATGGATTA
Organism: Maratus michaelseni; assembly: GCA_963931845.1. Classification (NCBI taxonomy): domain Eukaryota; kingdom Metazoa; phylum Arthropoda; class Arachnida; order Araneae; family Salticidae; genus Maratus; species Maratus michaelseni. Next base: position 50,275,797 of record OZ007594.1, on the reverse strand, counting down.
TGGACGTTAATTTCAGAATAAGAAGATTCCAAATATAACAGAATAACATGATATAAATGAAGTTACTACGTCTTTTTAATGCACTTATAATAACAATTTTAAATATTATATATTAAACATGCACATTATCTGCACTGAAGAACGTCAATTTGAGTGAGTCAGAATTTGTATTGGAATCTGTAAACAAAGTACGCGTGTTTAAATATATTTACGATAATTTAACATTGGAATTTAAAAAATAACTCGAAAAAAACCATGTGTTTAAAATAAATTCTATACATTCTTACATATATATATTTTTTTATTCCTGTTCAGTTTTTAAAGGTGTGGCAACGACAAATAAAAAAATGCACATTAAAATTAAGGAAATCAGATTTGTATAAAGATAAATTATAGCAGGTGGTTGAAAAAGGGGTAAAGAGCTGCCTGAGAAATTGCAAAGTGACCAGGACTTTTTGCCGAAATTCGAAAATTTAAATGTGTTACATTTAAAGCGAATCATTCAAAAACTGTAGATTTGTATAAAACATACACATAAACTTTGAATTTTACATACAGAGTGGCCATAATTAATCTATAGGTGTTAAGAGCTGATTTATAAAGAATATACTAAGGCCATAACGTACACATTCTTTTCTGACAATGAGGAATAAATTTATATTAAAACTGATCCTATATGCCAATCCCAAAACTTTCTTCTAACTCATAAATGTTAATACTTTAACATTCGCAATCACAGCACCAATATAATAAATATTTTTCGTCACTCTATTGTACGTCAGCTGCTTGCGAATTGCCGGGTTATCTGGATGCAAAGCACCCTTCACTTCATATGCAGCCAATGTACAACACAACTCCGAAAAATCGAGAAAATCGCACAAAAATCGTTATTACAGCGTCTCCGGCGGAATGGCACCCAATTCAATTGAACCTACTGACCATAGCCAAAAACATATATGAAATTTCAATCATTTTTATGCATAACTTCGTACACTTTTCGGTGATGCAATAATGAAGATGGAACAACAATTGCTCTCACAACGCCCCCTTTCTGCGGAATATACCGAAATTGAACTGGGACCTGCTGTCCATAGCTAAAATCATATAAGTGATATTTGGTTCAATTCTATGCATAACTTTATAAACTTTTCGATGATACAATAATGGAAATGGAACAGAAATTGCTATCACAGCGTCCCCCCGGCGAAATATTCCAAAATTCACCTGGGACCTGTAGGCCATAGTTAAAAAATATATAAATTTGTTTCAATTCTCTGCATAACTTCATAAACTTTTCGATGATACAATAATGAAAATGGAACATAAATTGCTATCACCGCGTCCCCTTCTGGCGAACTATCCCCACATTCAACTGTGACTTGCAGACCATAGTAATATATATATATATACAGTGGAACCCCGATTTTACGTAACCCGTTTCGTACGTTATCCTGCTTCCTACGTTATTTTTCGTCGGTCCCAGAAAATTCCTATTCCGATAATGTTAAAAGTACCTCGATTCTACGTTATTTACTTTTAATGTTTCCCGCTTGGTACGTCATTTTAGGCCAACTACCTCAGGAATTTTTTTTCTTTTTTCATTCATGGAAAAATTTTCAAAAGAACAAAAATGATTTCCACTTGGTCAACTGGTTATTTGTTATCAAAAACAGTTCTTCCCGTCCACGTTAATACTCCCGTGAGAAAGTAACGATGAACTATTATTTGTCAAAAGTAGGATGTCTAAAAGAAAATGTTTCTCTGTAGCCGAAAAGGCAGAAATTATCGAAAAATCCAAAATTTCCAAAGGACTAAAGTGGATCTCGCAAAAGTTCGGTGTCGTTTGTTCCACGTTACAAACCATCCTAAAACAAGAGGTCTCTGTGGAATTGAAATCTGAAAACTTGGGAAATTTGTCAAAGAAAAGAAAAACATTGAAAACCTCTATTTTTGTGAAACTCTGAAAGATTTTGTACGACTGGTTTAAACAAGCCCGTTCAGCTAAGATTCCGATCAATGACTCAATTTTGTAAGAAAGGCTCTTGAAATTTCTTCTCGACTTAAAATGCAGAATTTCATGGCATCCAACGGTTGGATCGACCGATTCAAGAAGAGGTATAATTTATCTTACAAGTTTATTTTTGGTGAGGCAGATGGAGTAAATACTGCGGTCGTTGAGGAATGAATGGAAAAAACTTTGCCTTCTCTTGTGTGTAATTACTCAAAAAAGACATCTTTAACGCAGATGAGACTGGATTGTTTTTTAATCTCTTCCCTGATAGAACATACGCCGTGAAAGGAGAAACGTGTCACAGTCGGTAGCTATCAAAAGTGCGATTAACAGTTTTCTTATTTCCGAATGCAGACGGAACTGAGAAGTTAACACCTTTTGTGATTGGTAAATCCAAGAAGCCACGATGCTTCAAAAACGTTAAAAGTTTGTCGACAGATTTCAATGCCAACCACAATGCTTGGATGACTAAATCTTTTTGAAGATTTTGTAAGAAAATTGAATATAAAAATGAGATTACAAAAGCTATTTTATTCATAGACCAATGCACTCATGTTAATCTGAATTTAAAGAATGTGCGTACAGAATTTTCCCCACCCAAATGTACCAGTTTACTTCAGCCATGTGACTTGGGAATAAACAGATTCTCCAAAATGCATTATAGAAAGCAACTGGTCAGAAAAGGCCATTTTTCACTTGATTCTGGTGAGCTTCAAGGTGCTTGGAAAACAAAGCTAAATGTGCCGAATGCTTTTCATTTCATCTCATCGGCGTGGGATTGAGTAGATGAAAAATGCATGTCAAATGCTTTTCTGAAGGGAGAATTTTCAAAATCCGAAATTAACGGTGAAGTGCCGACGGAAGAGCTCTCTATGGAGGACTACACAAAAGAGGATGAATTTATACTTGCAGACATCAATGTTGATGAGTACATTGATTGCGATAAGGATGTTATCGCTACCACAGACATTCAGACTATTTCCGATTTGATTTCGCAATATTGAAGTGAGGATGATATTGATGAAGATCCAGAACACATCGTGCCCTCATCGGCAGAGGCCATTGCGAGTTTAAAAATTTTAAAGAAATTTTAACTAGACATGAAAATTAAGAAAAAAATTGCAATAACTTGCATGAATTGAAAATAGAGTACATGTGAAACTTAAAAAGAAAACGCAATAAAGAATAACACATTTTTTTAAATACTAATATGGTATTGGTAAGTTTATTTTTGTATAATTTGTTTTCATAAAGTGTTTTTCTCAATTTGACCCGATTTTACGTTTTCCCGTTTCGTACGTTTTTTTCTGCTGGTCCCTTGAAAAAGCAAAATCGGGGTTCCACTGTATATATATACATATAAATTTGTTTGAATTTTTTGCATAACTTCATACACTTTTCCATGATACAATAATGCAAATGTAACAAAAATCGCTATCACAGCGCCTGCTTCCGACGGAATATCCCCAAATTAAACTGGAACCTGCTGGCCACGGCCAAAAAAATATAAATGAAATTTGAATCAATTCTATGCATAGCTTCATATACTTTTAGATGATACAAAGAGGACACTCACACGGACAGACAGACATTTTGTAAAAACATGCTTTTCGGGATCCCTCACCCCTAAAACATGCAAATCCGCCAAAAACCGGAAGTAAAAAAAAATTCGTTTACAAAACTTTCTTCTATTATAGACCAAAGAAAATAAAAATAGTTTAAATTTTCGCCTCCATGAGCAAAAGTGACGCTGCAGGCTAATGTTTGACAGTTAAAATAACAGAGAGAGAATACAATTCCCATTTAAACAATGTTTTTGCAAAAGACAAATTGTAAATGTTTTTAAAAAAGTGTAACTGCTAAAATATTTTCTGTTAAAAAATGTCCATAAAATGTTAGTCAATCACGCATTGTCTTCCATTTTTACTTTCTTCTATATATAATAAGATCTTCTAAGTATATAATCTTCTAAGAAGTTATTGTAATCGAAATTTTTTTTGTCTTCCGGTTTTCGACGGATTTACAAATTTTATGGGTCAAAGATCCCATAAAACATGTTTATACAAAATGTACGTAGATCCATGTGTCGTAGCATCGAAAAGTACGAGGGTAAGTCTTTAAGTAAGTCACAGAAGATAATTAAATAATAATTTTAAATGATATTCACTCCGTAACTATTTTTATTTCTCAACATATTCTCCACCAATATTTATGCACTTATATCACCGTTTTATCAGTGCCCTAACACCAGCTGCATAACATTCTTTGGGTTGCTGTCTCAGCCACATTAGGACTTCAAGTTGAACCTTTTCATTATCTGTGAACATCATCTAGCTTCCAAGACGGTTTTTTAGTGGACTAAACAGATGAAAATCGCTTGCGGCTAAGTCGAAGCTGTATGGTGGATGTTGAAGAAGTTTGCCAACCAAACTTTTGAACTGTCTCGTGAGTTCAACTTGAAGTCCTAATGTGGCTGGGACAGCAACCCAAACAATGTTAAGCAGCTGGCGTTGGGGCACTGATAGAACGGTGATATAAGTGCATAAATAATGGTGGAGAATATGTTGATAAATAAAAATAGTTTAGAAGTGAATATCATTGTAAGTTATTATTTAGTTATATTTTGTGACTTACTTAATGACTTTCCTTCATATATGAATTTATGCATAGAATTGAACCAAATATTTTATATACGTTAGTGACTACAGACTGCATATCTTTCATGAATGTGGAGATATTACGCCGGAAGGCACGCTGCAAAAACGATTTTTGTGCCATTTTCATTATGGTATCTTTGGCGCTATTCCAAAGGAAGGGATCGATGTAATAGCGAAGTTTGTGCAATTTTCTAGATTTTTCGTAGTTGGGTTGTAAATAGACCGCTCGTGCAGTGAAGGTAACCCAGCGCTTCTTCAGCAGCTGACATACAACAGAATAACGTAAAATATAGATTTTATTGGAGCTGTAATACCAAATTTCGAAGTTTTAAAATGTATGACACAGAAGAATGTTTTGGGATTGGCACATTCGGCTAGTTTATTTTTTATGTCTGTTTTACTTCCACAAATTAGCCTGCAACGCCACTTTTGTCGCAAATGCCGGAAATGTAAACTATTGTTTTGCTTATAAATCTATTCCCCATTTCTAAAAGGTATGTATACGAAATTTTCCCCGTACATTCTTTATAAATGATTTCTAAACACCTGTATTTGTTAGTTATGATCACCCTGTATAGAGATTTCCAAGACGAGATTGTAATTTTGCTGCTAAAACAAAACAAAAAAAAAAACATTAGATAAATAAATATTAAGTCATTATCGTTTATTAAAACGTTTGTGAGTTCCATGAAAGAATTCGAAACCAAAAATGCTGTTTAGAAATAATTTTATTGAATACATATTTTTGGAGCTGAAGGTAGACAGCTCATGAAAAGTTCCTTTTATGAGTATAAATTGTCAAGTTTTCGTATATCAATATTTGTAGCACCATCGGTTTGCCCTATGCAGTTGATGTCAACGTCAGATTTTAGGATTTTGAAAGCAGTCTTGCCTGTTCCCGCAACCTTTATTGGATAGTGCATGATAGAACAATAATCGTAAGGTCCTAAGCTCGACGAATCACCAGGCTGCTTTTTATACTGATCATACAAATCTGTAAACACAATATACGGAAAAATAATGCAATTGTATGATTCTTTCCCACATCTATTCATCGTCTATTTACAGAGCGTTATCTATGTTAAAATAATCTCGGTACAATATAAGAAATGTATCAGCATTATTTACTCATATATATTTTATGCTGTATATTAAGAAGTTCAAAGTTAACTTTCTATATTATTAAATACCTTATTAATTTTGTGTATTATCAATTAAATTATATTGTATATCATTAAGTGTTTGCATTATAAATCAGTCAAAAATATACTTTGACCTTGCGTCGTATAATACGAAAATCAAATCTATAATACCATTTTAATGTCAGTAGATTGTTTCAATATACATACTATTGTGTTTCTATATGTAATCTTCAGCATTAAGTAAGGTAAATATATAGAAATATGAATACGCATTCGTTAAAATTATATACAGTATCTATATCACTATACATAAATAATACTATTTATGATCTTTTAAATTTGTAATGATTAATACTACTTAAGATAATCGATAATAGATTAATGATATACTAATAAGTTTGAATTAAAGTAGTCGGGAAACCGAAGGGAATTGGGAAAGGGGGTAATTAGTTACTAGTGTTTTATTTAATTTTTTATAACACTGTCCTCTTGCTTCAAAACTGCTGGCCTCTTGGCTGGCCTACATGGTCCGCTATTTTGTTTCAAAACAGCGGCCACTTAAACATTTCCAAACCAAAAAATATACATAAAAATTAGAAATCCAAATTTGTTCTTTGATTAAGCGTTAACACTCAATCAAGGATTCAGGAGAAATTTTTGTATCTCTATCTGAAAAAATGGCTGAGGTATAGCAGTTTGAAATTCTAGGGTGGCTGATATTTTGAAACAACACAACATATTAAACAATAACGAAAAATCATGAATCAAGCATAGATTATGTAACACTTTCCAACACTTCCAAAATACTTTTATAAATCTTTACCGTTTAACAAGATGAAAGATTATATCTAAGTAAACAATTTGGGAAACACATAACACATTTAAAAACCAAATTTCGGGAATCACCAACAATATTCGGAAAATATCGCAATTCTTTTGTGAAGCCCTGTATATGTTCTATAAATTTGTATATATACACTACATAGAATTCTAAATTTTAGTTCAGTTAGGAAACGAATAGCACAGCTAAAAATTTCTCTTCCGGAATTTCTGTCAATAAACGGAAATGTACTCGAAATATTTTGTGCTGTTCTGTATATGATCTTCAGAATTTATACACATCAAGTATTATGAAAAAAATTAGTCAAATTTAAAAACACGTTCTGCAACTGAAAATACACTTCCAGCAATTGTTGTTAACAGGCAGTATCTCAACAGGATGTTTTTGTCTGTCCCTGTAAATAAACGATGCATGTTATACATATATTATTCTATAACAAGCCTATTGTAATGTACCTGAGTGATAAATACCTGAGTCAATATGTTTGAAATAGCAAAACATTATTAAAATAAACCGCAAAAGATTTTTCTCCTTAGACCGTAACGTTACGGAGTTCGTGTGGTTGTCCCTATAAAGGAACTCTAAATGCCTAAACTTTTAAAACACCCTATGATTACAGTTTTTTATGAATTTTTTTTATGGTTATTATGTACCCATGTATTCATTTGATTTATTTATTTGAATTATTTTACATAATATAAAAAGAAAACAATACTTTATTGTTTAATTTTATATTATTTAAAGAAGGTTCGACTACTCTCGTCACGTGAGTAGGCGATGTTTTGAATGCGATTGTAATTTTTGTCCACTAACCGTCCAAGTGCCTAAAATTTTATCAAGGCTCTCTTTTCTCTAACCTTCGATGGATGTGTGAATCTCGGAAATTGTGAGTTTCTGTTTTCTATCGATATTTATGCAAGTTATTGTAGCTGGTCAATTGATACTGGGGATATATAAACTTTGAATTTAAGCTTAGAGTGTGTCAGAATCAGTATCTGAGAAGCTAGGAACTAGAATCTAGTATCTTATATTGGAGCCTCTCTTGCGCTGAGTAAAACTGGATTTCGTAGCTAATCTGCAGCAGCACAAGTGGTTATATATTTAAGTGCCATTTGAACTGGTGGAAAGCCTGTATCAGAGCTCACCTGGTTTACAACGTGGAATTGACGCATCTTTAAACTTGCACCTTGACCCTCGGCTGTCGACGAACTGTGAGTTGTATTTTTCCTTATATATTTTCTATTTACTTTATTTGAGAGTTGTTATTTTGTGCCGCTTCAAGTCGAAGTCTAGACTTTTTATTTTGAGTTAGGTAGTAGTTCTCGCTCAATTTCCCTGCCCGCTTAGTTTTCAATAAACATTATTTTAAACCTTAAACTCTGGTGCTTCCTCTGTATTATTGAACGGCTTGATATTCATAACTGGCATAATAGCCGTTACAAAGTAACTGTATTATATTGAAAAATTACTTTCAGTTTATGACAAGTTATTAAGAAGCTTTATTGTGTATACATTTGATTTGTTCACGTTTCCGGTTTAGTGGCTGTGCAGGAGATATGAAAAGTTCACCATACATATCATTCTAAACTTTTTTACTTTTTTATAAAAAAATCATAAACCTATCAGTGGTATTTACACCATTAAGCTAAAAATTAAATCATTTTAACTTATATTATTGCTATACAACACAATGCATTCCACCAGTAGTGATGTCACAGGCTGCTGCTTGTTTCCTCAACTCTGCGTATCAACTGTAAATTGAATCAACACAAACCGTTTCAAAGTAGTATGTCATTGTTACTTGAATGGTCATTTGTTATGTTTTTTTTTTTAATGTTATGTTTAAGCATTTCTTAGGGATAAGTTTGTTTTCAAAATGGATAGAAAGAGTGTTATTAAAGCTTCTCGAAATGTACAGCTTTTTTTAATAGCGAACAGCTAATAGGAAGAGGAGAGAATGCTTATGAATCCAGTCACGTAAACAATAACATATTTGACGGGGATTCGCATATTGATGGGCAAGTTCTTGCTAGTATCAAGGATAAAGTGTATAATGTGGAAGTAAGTTTGCCTTTATACTTGTTATTAAAACTTATCTACACATCATTAGAAGTTTATTACAAATAAAATTGGATGCGATTTACCATTAAACATCAAGTAGATAAACAGCGGTTTGTATAGATCCAATTTGCGGTTGCTACACGAAGTTGAGGAGCAAGCAGCAGACTGTAACGTCACACTGATGGGGTCCATAAATTATGTAATAGAAATTTATGTACTCGAAATTTTCATCACGCGGTTAAATTAACATACATGAAAAGGGTTTACACATGCTGTTATAGGTGACCTTTCGTGTTACATGCTCAAAATTTACTCCTACGATTGCGTGTCATACAATACGGCATGGAAAGAGTTAATGTGTAAATAAATATAATGTTTCTTTAAGCGATAACATGAACTTGAGATATCTTCTTGGACATCATGAATCCATCCATGGAATCCGTTCCAAAAATCTTCTATCAATAATCTATTTCATCTGTAATCCATAAAGGAAGTTTTGAAAGTTTTAAATTTATCTGTCACATTTCTAATTTTTAAAGTGTTATAGTGCCTGCTTCAGCATTCGCTTTTTGATGCAAAAGTATCATAAACGAAAAATAAATCCAAAGTCTATTCATGCTTACCATCTGGAATATTTTCCCATAGGGCCTGAACGTATTCAACTCGATCGCTTCGTCTGTGTTCATGATTTAGGCATACAATACGGCATGGAAAGAGTGAATGTGTAATGTGTAAATAAATATAATGTTTCTTTAAGCGATAACATGAACTTGAGATATTTTCTTGGGCATCATGAATACATCCATGGGATTTATTCCAAAAATATTCTATCAATAATCTATTTCAACTATAATATATAAAGGATGTTTAGAAAGTTTTTTAAATTTATCTGTCACATTTGTAATTTTTAAAGTTTTATAGTGCCTGCTTCAACATTTGCTTTTTGATGCGTTTTAACAAAAGTATGATAAACGAAAAATAAATCCAAAGTCTATCCATTCTTACCATCTGGAATATTTTCCCATAGGACCTGAATGTATTCATTTCGATCGCTGCGGCTGTGTTCATGATATAGTCCAGCTATATGCATGAACTCGTGTTGAATGCTTCCAGGTTTGCTTAGACACGAGTCCTTCTGCAGTGATAAACCTTGCGGCCCTCCTTTTTTCCCCACTTGAAAAACAATACATCTATAATATTCATGAGACATGACATTTAATATTATATAGATACAAACAGATAAAGATAAAATATTCGGAGTCATGAATGTTTTGTAGTGAATACTATAGGATTATATAATATTAAATAAATCTTTACTTATAAAAGTGTATGTCTTGACTGACTCATACTCAACGCCGAGCCCCAACAGTTGGTCCTAGGGCAATGAAGTTTGGCAGACATGTTGCTTACACAATGTAGGCACATACTAAGAAAGGATTTTTGAAAAATCATATAATGTGGGTTAAATGAGGGGTCGAAAGTTTTAGGTCAGTTCGTCTTTTCGCCATATCTCAGCAGTAGTTGTAGGTAGGAGCATGAAATTCGGGATAAGAAATCGACTAAAGAATAGTTAAACATGTATTTCAGGCAATTAAAAAAATTCATCCATTAAGGGGGTTAAATGGGGGGTCGAAAGTTATAGGTCATTTCACCTTTTCGCCATATCTCAGCAGCAGTTTTAGGTAGGAACGTGAAATTAAGAATAACAAATATACTAGAAAAATAGTTAAACATGTATTTCAACAATTTTAGAAATTCTGCCACTAAGGGTCGTTAAATAGGTGGTCGAATATTTTAGGTCATTTTGCCATATCGCAGTAGAAGTTTTAGGTAGGAGCGTGAAATTCGGAATACCAAATCTACTAAAACATAGTTAAACATGTATTTCAGCGGTTTTAGAAATTCAGCCACTAAGGGAAGTGAAATGAGTGTTGAATGTTTTATGTCATTTTGCCATATCTCAGTAGAAGTTATAGGTAGGAGCATGAAATTCAAGATAACAAATGTACTAAAATAGTTCAATAAGTGTATCAGCGATTTTAGATATTAATCCGCCAAGGGGGTTTACATGTGGGGTCGAAAGTTTTAGGTAATTTTGCCATATCTTAGCAGCAGTTTTAAGTAGGAGCTTGAAATTCAGCATTACACATCTTCTAAAAAGTAGTTAAACATGTATTTTAGCGATTTTAGAGCCAGCGAGTTTGCAGGCAACATCGGCTATGACCCCGATTATGGAAGATTAGGCGAATAAGTTAACTATTGCGGAATTTTTATTATATATTTTGCATAACATTTTTCCAAGGAAATTTTTTTTTCATATTTTATAAATTGTTTTTGCGTTTTTCGTCTTTTAGAAATCGGATTTAAATTTTTATACAAAATATAATACATTTTCTCCTCTTTTCAAAATACATTTTTTAGAAGTAAAGATTTGGGATTTAAATGCAGATCGCCATATTTATGAGCTCGGGTATGCGCAAGGCTTCCTGATAGTGATTGCCGTATAATAAGTTTATAGGCGTATACAACCCAATGACCCTGTTAAATTTATATTTCATTTTAACGATTTATGCACGTAAAATTAATTATTTTTGTTGTGTAAAAAAAAAATTAATATTATGTTTTGTATGACTGCAGATGCACACCATAGATGTCGAATCAATCGGCCGTTTTCCTCTGGTCACATGGATCTAAAAATAAAATTGGTCAACATAATATGAAAGGGTATTAAATTCTCTGGAGCTTACAACAACATTTAGTTTTAAAGGCAGATTTTGGACAAAAGGGTTGCTATTTGAACAGAAAAGGTCACTTTTGGCTTTTTTTTTAACCTTTTGCGAGCTCTAAGAAATATTTAATCAAATAAATTTTTACTTTTCGGTGATACAAGCTATAAAAAAAAAGTTTAGCTTTCTTTTAAATAAAAAATGAAGGCAATATCGGTCCAATAGTACTCGGAAAAAAGGTCGCCTATTTTTAAAAACAGGGTTACGAGAAGTTTAAAGCTTTACAATAGCTTTATGTTCAACGAGTTGCGCACAGTGGAGTATGTGAAGCAAAATTCTGGCTAAAATTACTTTTCATGTGTTTTAAAGTTAAAAACCATTGCTGTTGTCTTAATATTAGTAAATACACTTATTTAATGTTATTTAACCCTCTGAGCGTTTTGAAAAAGGGTAAAATTGTAATGTTGTTTTCTCTTCATTTTGTTGTTAATGCTAAAAAAATATGATTTTTTCAGCATTATAAATAAAATTTAATTACAAATATGAATGTAACCTTTGAGAGTATTAATCATTCTTCAATGTTTTGAAAATTCATTAAATCTATAGAATTATATTATATTAAACATTGCATATATTGCAGTGAAACCTGGAGCTTAGTGAACGGAATATTACGTTCTACACGCTTAGAGGGATATACATAAAGGTATGCATTTATTTAAAAAAATAAATATATAATGCAACGTTTACTTAATTGTTCACTGATTGTAAGAGGAGAGTATTTGTTGATAGGTTTGCTTTATTTACAAGTAATGTTTAATTAAATGTAGTTAATTTTACTATTCATAAAAGCTTAATTATTTATATAAGGAAATGTGTGTCATATATATTTTACTTGCATTTAGCAAAGTTTAGTCTCTGGAGTATAGAGATGCTGTTTTCTGAATGTTTTTAATATATTACCAGTCCTTCCAAATCACATTGATATCTAAAAATGGCAACAGTATGCGGAACATTTAAAAAAATTGCCTTCAAAACTATAACCAATATGACTATATTTCAAAAATGGTCCGACAAACCCTAACACAGCTTTAAAAAACTTTGAATTTATTAGATAATATTTTTCGATAAATTAGATCTAAAAAGGCTTAAAAATAATCCAATTTTAATTATTTTTTATTATATGAAAAATAGAAGTATACTCATCGAACTACATATATCTTATAACAACGCCCTCACATGCGGGGAAATAAGCCCGCAATATATATGTGGGAAATAGAACAAGTATGAGCAAGTATCTAACTGCTATACAACAACTGAAAGGAGTGAAATGTTGCTCCAGTTATAGATTCACGATGTGTAAGAACTGTAACTGCAGTTATATCGTCCCTGTATTAGTCGTAATCGTCTGTATCGTTCTTGTTAGTTGTTTATGTCAATAAATGTCGTCTTATGTGTTCTAAGCTTCGGCTGTTATTAATTACTATATACAAGTTACCACATACTGTCCGGTTAATATTTTAACTTGTTCTAATTTTGAATACGCATCTCAATTACGTTCGATCATGTCGGAAAGCGGACGTCCTTTCTTCCAAAGCCGTTGCAAATTACTGTGGATACACGAGAACAATGGGAAGATTGGCTCCAGAGCTTCGAATGGTACGTGGAAGCAGTTTCGCTTAGTTCGAAACAGGGGCGCCATTTCGGAACTTTCTTGGGGGGGCAAAGTTTTTTTAAGGTAGTGGCATAGCCGAGGGTGGAGTTCGGGGGGCTGCACCCCCCCCCCCCCCCCCGTAACTTCTCCGAACTGAAAACGTTTACTGAATCATATATACAGACACAGCAATACTTCTAATACGGAATCTTAAGTGACCTCTGAAAAATTCCGTTTTAGACAGGTTTTCGTCTTAGCAAGTAGAATTTTAAAATATTAAGAAAGTTTTCAGTTATAGATAGGTACCGTTTTTTTCAGGTATTCTTTAAGACTGTTAAAACCTCCTTTCTATAAAGCACTTCTGAAGAGCATAGGTGTATTACAGTGAAACGTGTCAAAGCGAAACCTGTCTATAACATAATTCTTTCTCAAACGGGCAAAAAAAAGTCATGTTTCGACCAAAAAAACGTCATACAATTATACTTGCTAAGATGGAGACCTGTCTAATATGAATCTTTTTTAGTCCTTTTCAACTCATCTTTGCAGGTTTTACTGCAGGGCGACATTTCATGAGTTTCTTGGGAAGGGGGGGGGGGGGCAAAGTTTTTTTAGAGACAGGGGCTGAAATATCGTGCACAAAATAGAAATAGGCCCCCACAATAAAAAATGCAGTGTGAGATTTTGTCTTCTTATCTTAACTTCTTTCACAAACATGTGATTCTTCAGCGAATATATATACTTAATTTTAGTGGTAGTCCGCGAATTTTTCTTCTTTTTTACGCAAAAGCAATTCGTCAACCGATAGCGGTAAACATCGCGAACTTTACGAATTGGAATTAGAATTGGCAATAGGAATTAGAATTGGCAGCATTTGGAATAGTTAAATTGGCAAAATTAGTCGCGGAAAAAATCGTTAATTTTTTCAAACAACCGTGAAAAAATATTGCGAATTTCGCCAAAGATCACTGAAACAAAATAGATTTTCGTAAATCCGTCGCGAAAAAGAATCGCGAATTTAGTATAACTATTGCGGGAAAATATTGCGAAATTCATCAAATAATTGGACAAACAAAAGTCACGAATTTAGTCGAACAATCGCGCAAAAAAGGGAAATTTCGTCAAAGATCGCGCAAAAAGATATCTACTTTTGTCAGTTGGTTGCAGAAAGTGACTTCCGAATTTCAACAAACGATCGTATAAAAGAGTCGCGAATTGCATCAAAAGATTGCGAAAACAAATAGCGAATTTCGTCGATCAGTTGCCCAAAAAAAAGTCTGAAATTTCGACAAATGGTGGAAAAAAATTCGTCAGCAATCGGAAATTCGTCAAAGGTTGTACAAGAAAATAGCAATTTTTGTTAGTCGGTTGCGGAAAAAGACTCCCGAAATTTCAACAAACGATCGCAGAAAAGAGTCGCGAATTTCGTCAAAAGATGGCGAAAACAAATAGCGAATTTCGCCGATCGGGTGAAAAAAATATCACGAATTTAGACAAATGGTCGAAAAAATCAATTCCTTCAATGATTCACAGAAAATAGTGAATTTTGGAAAATTATCACACAAAAAATGAAACAATCGCGAAAAAAAGTCGTGAAATTCAATCGGTCACGAGATAATCAGCACACAAACACCATCAAGAAGTTATGAAATTTGCAAATGTTGTAATCCATAGGTTTAACCCTTTCCGGCACAGACAAATTCTGTTTGTAAAATGAGAAATTACTGACTGACACCGGAATTTACAAACGACTTTTTTATAAAATTAGAACTCCTTATTTTATAAAATAAGGTGTGCCCGGAGTGGGACCACTGTGCCGGAAAGGGATAAGAAAATTTTCATTAATGATTTTCTTTCAGTAAAAATTTTCCGCAATCATTTTCTGCCTTCCTGTTCAGACTATGATCTAAATTTCATACAATTCAGAAACCTGCAAAACCCTTGGTCTCAGGTCCCTTGCTCCTGCATTGCATTGGTGGGGGAGTCTGTCTGGTTAAAGTCATGATTCGGGTCGGTTACAACCAAATCTGGACAAGACTCTGGCTGTGGAGATTTTTAAGGGCATACTGTATATACAATATCAATTAATAAAGCATATGATTTAGCAGCATTATAACGATTGGAGTAAATGTAATGTGACACTAATAAAACTAAATTAACAAATCATATAATTAGGAAATTGAATACACATCCGCCATCCCCCCACCCCCGAAAAAAAATTAAAAAATTCCCCTTAAATTTCTGGGTAAAGAGAGAATTTATCACTAAAATTCTAGCCTTGGGGGTGACGAGTTTTCTTTTAATCATGCTGTACACAGCTCAGAAGCAATTCATAGTGTTTTTTCTCACATATATTTCTAAAACTAGCCAACATACTCATTAATGATAAATGTCTCACTTGCAATATGTTGAATGTTGCAATAGCAAGGCTTTAGCAGAGCCCGATTAAGCTCACCTGGGGCCCAAGGCCCAGCAACTTTTTAGGGCCCCTCAAATTAAAATAGTGGCTAGAGATTTTTTCGAGAATATTATTAAATATTATGATACAGTTGCCAAGTTAAGCAAAATCTCTTCGTTTTGTTTTTGAGAAATAATTTCAGTGAACTTCATTTTTAAGAAACTATTTTTAATCATTTTTTTCATTTTTGGGGCCCCATCAGCAGTGGGCCCAAAGCCACGGCCTAGTTGGCCTGTGCGTTAATCAGGCCCTGGGCTTTAGAAAACATTTCAATGTTTAAAGTGTTTATTATTTTCTTCTATCTTTACAAGAAAAAAGTATTGGATTTATGAAAATTTGCCGCTTCCGGTTTTCGACGAATTTATACGTTTTAGAAGTTCCTGAACACAATTGGACTATTTTTAGAAAATGTCTGTCTGTGACAAAAATTTTGTGGGCGCTGTATCTCAAGAACTAATGCAGGGAATTTGATAAAACTTTATATTCAGTTAGACATTGATATAAATAGGTGGTTTTTAGTTTTTGGTGTAAATCGCTCAACAGATGGCGATGCTATGCTACATATTTCATGATTTTTGCGATGAGAACTAATGCACAGAATTTCACTAAACTTCAGATTCGGTTAGACCTTGGCAAAAATAGAAGTTGATTACGATTTGGTATAAATAGCCCAATAGGTGGCACTGGTATGGTACATTTTGTACGATTTTTACGATAGCTATATCTTCAGAACTAACGCACATAATTTAATAAAACTTTAGATTCAGTTAGACCTTAATATAAATTGGTGCTGATTTGTTTTTGGTGTATGTGAAACCTGTATAAGATAGAAGAAAGTTCTGGGATTGGCACATCAGACTAGTTTTTAGGTAGATTTCGTAAGAAATACTACCTATTACATTCTCACCTAAGTTGTAAATTTTGAAAATTTTTTGCAGATCTACGCTGATCATGACTCCCAGAACCCAAAACCACCCCCAGTGCAAAACTTTATATATCTATCTATCTATCTATGTCACTATTTTATGAACATGATAACTGGAAAAATTCTGCATAAATCTCTTCCAAACTGATACATAAAATCAAGGGGCATAAAATCTCGGTTAAGTTCGTTAATGGGCCAAAATCGAACCAAGGGGGGGGGGAAATGGGGGGGCCTTTTTGTGAAAACTGAAAACCCCCCATAATTTCTTAATTATTATACGTATTGAATCCGTTTAAAGTTATTATTACTTCTAGGAAAAGGGCCGAAAATTTAGGTATGTCAGATTTTTTATATCATTCAAAATGGCCTCAAGGGGAGGGGGGAATAGGGGTTTTATAAGAAAAAAAATCATAGCTTCGTCCATTCACAAGATATCAAATCCGCGTAAATTTACTATTAATCCTCTTAATATTATCTAAAACTTTTATATTGACATGTTTTTTATAGGACCAACCGTTATAGCTAAAAAAAAATCCCTGCCAGCTCCGCCCTGCAAACAAGTTAGGTTTCGAAGTAGGCGGTTCCAACTGCCGCATCATCGTAAAAAGGTCATTTCTTCCGCAATTCCCGACAAACAGGCGCCCCACGGTCTGAGTCTTCGAAATCTACCTGTGCCTGTAGGCCGAACCGTCAGGGATTTATTTTTGTATTGTAATCAAATCTGTGAAATCTGACGTTATTTTAGCTTTTGATCTTCTTTTTTTTTTTTTTTTTTGGTCTAACCTGTGATAACTGATAAATTTTCTGAAATTTCAAATTCCTTGGGGGGGGGGCGGTTGCCCCCCCCCCAGCCCCCCCGAAATGGCGCCCCTGGTTCGAAAAGTAAGACAGTTCAAGTGGCTACTTTTATGGCATGTATAGGCCGTGATGCGCAACAAATATTCAAAACCTTTGCCTTGGAAGCTGACGAAAAATAAAATTTACAGGTCATCAAAGATAAATTCCAGGGATACTTCACGCCTAAAGTAAATTACACATTTGAGTGGTATAAATTCAACCAGATACATCAAAAGTCAGGTGAGTGCTTTAAAGATTTTTTAACTCGTCTTAAAATGCAAGCGTCTCGCTGTAAATTGGGCATTATGGAAAACGAATTACTCTGCGACCGAATAGTAGTCGGAATCGACAATAACAATGTTCGCGAGAAACTATTAAGTGATCCAGAACTCAACTTAGATAATGCAGTACAAATTTGTTTCGCTGTTGAAAGTGCTCCGCTGCAACTAAAAAATGTTGTTAGTAATAGCAAACCTGATTAATTAATTTGAAGTATTTTCAGTAAATTTGCAAAAGGGCAGAAAAATACTTATTCGAAAAATAAGTTAAACCCGAAAATAGCCAAATATATTAATGATTGTAGAAACCTTTCCCATAAATTGAATGAGTGTCCGGATTTTAGCAAAAAATGCAATTTCTGTCAAAAACTGCACTATTTTGCTGTGAAATGCAGAACAAAACAAAAATATAATGTACTGGAAATAGAAAAAAAAATTGAATCAACGACTGAGAGAGAGATGAAGACAACTACGTCATTGGAGCAGTAAATGCAAATAATAATGACAATTAGTTTGAAACAGTTAATATTAAAATACAGCCATTCGCATAAAATTAGATACATGCGCGCAGTGTAACGCTATGCCATATAAAATAGCAAAAGAACTGATGTTGAAAATAAATCCATCAACCGTCCGCCAACTTATTGCCTATTCTGGTCATGCAATAAATGTTGCGGGAGAATCGATAGTTCCCTGCAAAATTTAAAATAAAGAAGTACAGTTACGGATAATTATCGCACATGGTGGTAGAAGCCCAGTGTTAAGTCGCAAAACAGGCACAGACACAGGCGTGATTAAAAGGATAGATTTAATAAAAACACTAGAAGAAGAAATTCAAGAACATTTTCACGGAATCGGCTGCATAAAAAAAGTTTGAATATGCAGCAGATTTTTCTACCGAATGTCTCCAAACTGACATTAACCCGTCAGCACACGCTCCCCTTTCCATTACGTTACTACATGCGCGGGCTAAATTTTACCCTAATGGGATTTCTTGTGACAATCCCCCTTCCCCCACCCCGGTTAGATTATAAACAAAAATTTATATTTTGAAATAAACTGTAAATCAATAAAGGACATAATTTAACTTAAAATAAAAAGTTATTTTATATTTGAAGCAAAAAAAAAAAAAAAAAAAAAAAAAAATCTCGCACTAAATTTTTTTTTCTGCATGTCATTACGTACAAAGCTTTTACAACCCAAATTCAGCCATGAAAATACAAAAAAACATAAAACTGATATATAGAAACTGTATGTGAAAGAGTTGTTAACGTTTAAAAGAAAAATTATATTATTATTTGTACACTATATTTTTTACATAAACATTTGCATTAACATTTTCCTATCATTATGGGTTACGTTATAACACGCGTGGGGTAAATTTCCTCCCACGTGACATTTTTATAACAAAAGAATGAAAAATACACAACCGGAGGTAAATTCTTTTTGGCCACATCTTGATATCATTCAGCTTGAAAGGTACTATAAAGCTCAGAATGGTCACGAACTATTTTCCCATATTTTTAAGTAATAGTTGTAAGCTGGGGTAGATTTTATCCCAGCTCGTGTGCTGACGGGTTAAACCCCCAGAAGAGTTCCATTTACTCTTAAACCATTAGTGAAGAAGGAACTTGACAAAATGGTCCAAGACAAAACTACAAGGAAGGTAGACATTGCAAAATAAAAATAAAAAATAAGGATTTGCATTGATCCTTCTGAAGTGAATAGAATTCTCGTGCGAAACCTCTTAAAACTTCCTTTAAAAACTCTTGAAGAAATTGCTGCTAATGTGAAAGGCTTCAAATACTTCACAAAATTAGATCTGAAGAAAGGCTTCTAGGTAGAAAACACTTTCCAGGTGTAGAAAACTCGATGTATAACATTCTAATCCATGCACCAGTCATGAACACTATCTGGTCCAGAACCAGAAATGTATTTTGAAGCCCTCAAAGAAGCAGGAGCAAAGTTGAATCGGGAGAGGTGACAAGTCTAAGTTTGAAGTAGAAAAAGTGCAATTTATTTGATTAATCCTGATAAAGTCGCAGCTATTGATCGAATCAAAACTCCGTCCAGTAAGAAAGATTTGCAAATACTACTTGGAATGATACAATATCTTCAGAAATTCATACCTAACTTGTCAGATCAAACTCACAACATGAGGTTGCTCTTAAAGAACCGCTCGAGTTTCGGATACGCAATTAGACCAAGAACTCTGTAAAATTAAAAATTTAGTGAAAGTATCTTCTACTCTTGCATACTTCGATCCGAACAAAAGTTTTACAATTTCTGTAAATGCCAGCTCTTACGCTCTCGGTGCTGTTGTACTACAAGAAGGCCGATCCATTGCTTATTCATCAACAGCTCTAAATTCATCACAACAGGTATATCCACAAATCGAGAAGGAGGCTCTAGCTATGAAATTCGGGTGTCAGAAATTTCACTTGTACATATACGCAGAAGATGTGGTCATCTAAACAGATCACAAGCCTCTAGAACCCATTTTCAGCAAGAGAGTCGATCGAATTCCCACAAGACTCCAAAAGCTATTCTTAGAAGTTCAGCAGTACAGACCTAAAGTCCAATACAAACGTGGTAAAGAATTACATATTGCAGATATACTAAGCAAAGACTGCCATTACCAAGATACTTTAAAAGAAAGCAATCTTCTAATCTTATTTCCAGTTCAAACTACCAATAAAGGTTTAAAAGCCCTTCAAGAATTCCCCCCAAAAAGAAATAGTTTTGAAGGGACTAAGAATAACCATCCCGGAAAAATACAAGTCAACAGCACTAAGGAATCTCCACGAAGGACACTTAGGTATATGAAGTTTCCATAAAAGAGCTCGCGAATGCATGTTTTGGCACGGAATGTCGCAATACATAACTTCTATGATAGAAAACTGTGAAACCTGTCAAAGAACTTAAAGAGCTCCACCAGCCAAACCTCTGATTCCAAAAAAATTCAAAAGCTACCTTGGGAAATTCTCGCGTCCGATGTCTTCACATTTCAAAGCACAGATTATCTATTTATTACTGGCTATATAGACTTTAAACCCTTAAAGGACATGACAAGTAAATCTATCATCAAAATTCTGAAGGACTGGTTTAGCATACATGGAATACTGAGAATTCTAGAGACTGACAAATGTGGTAATTATGTATTTTGGGAGTTTCAAACAGTGTCTCAACAGTAGATGTTCCACCATCAAACATCTAGCCTCTTATATCCTAAAGGAAACGGTTTAACTGAACGTGCAGATCAGACAGCAAAGAACCTCCGCAGAAAATGCAAACTCTCTGGTCAATATGTCAACATGGCTCTCTTGAACTTCCGAAACACACCCAAGGATAACCTCAGATCGCCTTCCCAAAGATTGTTTGGCAGAAGAACGAGAACTACAACTCCTATAAGCGAAGATCTCCTAAAAACTATGCTCTTAGAAAATACAACAAAACATCTTGCTGAAGTTCGTTTAAAACAAAAGCATTATCATGATGCTCATGCGAAACCAACAGAAAGTGCGCCGCTCCAGCCTTATCAAAATGTAATGCTGCAAAAAGCACACAGGAATTGGATAACTGCTAAGATAGATTCTCAAACTGCACCCAAATCCTACAACGTGGTTACTCCATCTGGCACATTACGACGCAACACTAGTCACATAAAGCCAACTCAAATTAAAATCAACATAGAGAGGAAGAGGAGTCTACCAATGAATGCAGAAAACTCACCACTCCCAGACGAACCACTCAATGCTTCTCCCACACCTGACTCGTCCAGTTCTGTCACACATGATTCTAAACACCATCTCGTCACTATCACCACAAGATCCGACAGAGTCGTCAAACCTGTAAAAAGACTTGACCTCTAAAGTGGACATATACGTGGACAGAAAGATGATAGATACGAACTTAACTTTCTAAAGAAGGGACATGTAATAGCTGTTATTGTAGTTACATCGTCCTTGTATTAATCGTAATCGTTTGTATCGTTCTTGTTAGTTGATCTTCTTAGTCAATAAATGTCGTCTTACGTGTCCTAAGCTTCGGCTGTTATTAATTACTATTTACAAGTTACCACATGATGTATGAGTTCGTTCACGACGATGAATGAGAAGTGAATTCTTAAGATCATGATGTAATCAGCAAGTTAAATTTGGCGATAAACGAGAATGGAATTAAAATCGTTGGAAATGTAATACTTTTCACGTAGGTTACATTAAAGTTGTGAAGAATTGCATTAACCCCTTGAAGGGCACCGGTATATTATACATACCACTTAATTTTAATCCCAAAATGCCAGAATGACACCAGAATTTTAGAATTAAATTTTGAATTTATAAGGTACATGAGAAAAAGCTTTTACTTATTTTAAAATAAATTCGTTCGTGAATCCTGGTGTCAATCAATCATTTCAATATTTTAGCTACATAAGTACTTTGCCCCTGAAGGGGTTAAATAATAAAATTATGCTGGCAATTCTTAGAATAAAGCGAAGATATCGGAAACAAATAATCTTCGTGACCAAAAATGTTGGAATTATAAATAAAACGAACTCAAAAATTGATTTCATGATCAATTTAGCGCGCGTTGTGAAATTGGGGAAAATTCATTCTACTCACAAGATAAAATAAAAAAAATGAAAAGGAAAAAATGTCATAATCTAAGAAACATAGTGAAAAAAATCAATATGGAAAGAAGGAATGAAAATGAAAAAAAGATTTAACCCCTTCAGGACCGGCGGCTTTTACACAAATTTTATTCGGTTGGCACCACTTATTTTTAAAAAGCTACCTTTACTTAAATTATCACAAAAATGCTCTAATTAGAGAAAGCAAATATTACTTTTATTTTTTACTGGTACCTGAAACAAATTCTGTATGCTCTTTTTAAGGATGCATATATGCACCCATGGTCCCGAATGGGTTAAAGATGTATGAGTTCGTTCACGAGGATGAATGTGAAGGGAGTTCTTAAGATTTTAGCCTAAGGCAGCGCTTCGTTTTCTAAGAAAAGCTTAAGTATTTTGCCACATTTAAGGAGAGAAAGCATAAGTGCATCTCCATTGTAATGCTGATATTAAATAGAATAGTTTGTTAGTCAACTATACAAGTATTTTAAAATCATTTTTATGTATTTCAAGTCTTAGTAAATGTTTGTTAGCCTTTACAGTCAAAGTGTAATATTCATTGTGTTTAAGATCCATAGTTTATCTTATTCCCATATAACATTATTTAAACATAACTTGAACAATATATATATATGACGTTTTGGAAGGTTTTGGAACGATCAAGGAAGCGTTCACCGATTAACCCCTTCAAGGGCAAAGTACTCTTGTAGCTAAAATATTGAAATGATTGATTGACACCAGGATTCACGAACGAATTTATTTTAAAATAAGTAAAAGCTTTTCCTCATGTGTCTTATAAATTCAAAATTTGATTATAAAATTCTGGTGTCATTGTGGCATTTTGGGATTAAAATTAAGCGGTATATATAATATACCGGTGCCCTTCAAGGGGTTAATAGGATAGGCAATTGCAGTCGTTCACACTCGGAAAACATATTCGTAAACGTGAAATGTAAAACAGGCCGACAGTTGTATCGCTTTAGTTATTTTATTCAGTCCAACACATCAAGCACATGAGGGAAATGCTCTTTAAAATTAGAAGCTATTGAGTTTTCCATGATATGAGAATACTACAGGGACTTCCATTCTTCTCACTACAACTCCAGAATTATTTGTCAACAACTTCGAAGGCAAGAGATTCCGTCAAAAGTTCTCTGTCTCTGAGCAGTGCAAGCGATTCTAAGCGAGGTAGGCGCTAGGATACAAAAGCGACACGTGATCTGTTTTAGACAATCATAGTCTGAATTTGAAGTAATTAATCCACTTTCCGGCTGAGATACGTCGTAGTGAGTAGGCTTCGAGATATTATTCGCGCCAAATGATTTTTCTGGTTAGAACTGGAATTTTCGAGATGTTTTAAAAACGCGGTAAAATGAAGTAATATTTTAGCTTCGAGAATAGGTATAAAATATATTCTTTGACTGCAGAATTTTTAGAATTCAAGGGAAGAAATTTAATAATTGACACAGATTAAAAGGGAGAAATATTTAAGTATTGAAACATAATAGGATACATTTAATATTTTAATATAAGAAAGAATTTACGGAAAAAGGGTTTTTAAGACAGAATAACTCAAGAAAAATGAGATTTTATAACTTATTTAAAGAATTTAGAGAGATTTTAGATACGGGAAATGAATGGGTTTATTTAATAAGAATTTTCATAAAAAAGGGTTTTAAAATAAATACTAGAATAAATACTATTAAGTGGATTATAATAAAATGGCTTTACATATGGATAGTGAAGGACTATTTTAAGAATAAGAATTATTTTAATAAGCCGGGGTTATATACGGAACATTACTAAATGGAAAAAGCATGTGGAATAATTTAGCAGATTGTGGAAAAATGTATATATATATATATATATATATATATATATATAATATATATATTATTACTTTTGTTTTAGATGATATTTCTTTGTAAAAGCCCAAATATAACAAGTACAATTAATTTATATATATATATATATATATATATATAAATTAAAAAACAAAACAAGCAATATTAAGTAATATCTAATTTGGAGAAATCCGTAATCACAGCTGTGGGGGAGGGGACGATCTGAATTCCCTTCAGAATAATTGAAGTTCAGATAAATATCTCTGAGTGATTATTAATTGGGATGTAAGTTAAGGATTGTGTAGACATTACATTGAATAAATGTCAAAAGTTATTCTTACTGGTTTCCATTGAAAACAAAAGCATAATCTTTTTGTCCTTTGTATGGTACGAATTTCACGTTTGCGGTCCTTGCGTTCAAAGTGTCGATTGCATTCATGATTAACTGTCTCTGTTCACGATCTGAAATTAAATTAAACGAGTTAAAAGTAGTTTTAACTTTAACTGCTTGCAGCAATCTCACAGACAACTACTTTTTTTTTTCCATTTTTACAGTTTAACCCTTACCTGCTGTTAGAAGTCTTACAGACCTTTGCGTTTAACGTGCAATTTTCGGCAGTAATTTTTGTAGATACTAGTGAAATTTCGTTCCGTTGGGAAAACTGGTACTATCGGTAGACTTTTGAGTAAAAACAAAATAATTATAAAAGCCTTGTATATAAATTTTAGAACAAAAGCAGTATTCTTTGAGTTAATCAAGCCTTTTATTCGAGCTTATTATTATTTATTTATTATTTATTTATTATTATCATTATTTATTATTATATTTTGATCAAGTGGTTACAGAGACCAGTCACAGTAGCTATGCTACAATTTCTGTCACAATATTTGAGGGTTAACTTGTAACTTTCAGATTAGCTACACACATTAGTAAATTTTTGTTTAGTTTTGAGCCTAGTACTATCATTAAAGACTTTTGAATAGGTGAATTTTGATTATAAAAATCTTGTACATAAAGTCTAGTACAGAAACAGTATCCTATGAATTAATTTAGCTTTTTATTTATCTTTTGAAAAAGCGTTCTCAAAGACCGCTCACAGTAGTTATGCAACAATTTCTGTGATAGTAGTTAAGGTTTGATATAAAGAATGTGTTCACAAAGTTTCAAGACTGGTCTGAGAATACAAAATTTATTAACATTTTTGTACAGCAAACTAAAATTCTATGAAATATGACCTTTAAGCATCAACACACCGCTGCCAGCGTTTTTTCTGTTGTTCATATGCTCCCTGGAAGTCTTCGCGCGCACGGATGTTAAGGGACCTCGTCGAAGCTGCCTGGAGCGCTGAAATCGCTTCCTTTTCAGGTCTTTCTTGATGCGGGGGAACAAAAATGTGTCGCTTGGAGCGTGGTCGGGGTTGTAAAGGGCTGGCGGCAGTATTGCTACGTTAAATGTATCCAAAACTTCGGCGACGGAGAGCGACGTGTGAGAAGGCGCATTGTCGTGATGAACAACCCAATCGTCTCTGATGTCTGGGCGGATGCGCTGGACTCGATCCTTCAAATGGTGAAGCACTCCAGCATAAAACAGACCTGTGACACTCTATCCGGCAGGTTGAAGGTCTCCCAGCGCAGTCATCGTTTTCGACGTCCTCGCGGCCATTTCCCAACCTCTTGTGCCACATAAGAACTATTGCACGCGACATGGCATTTATCTTTGTAGGCCTCTTGAATGTTACGAAAAGACTGTCGCTGTTTTCTTAAGTTTCACACAGAACTTTACAGAATAACGCTACCCCAAATGACTCTGCATTTTCCTCTCAAGCAGTTTTCGATGGAGGGTCAATGACACGTTCTCACTCCACTAGCGACTCTACATCACTCCAACGTATCGGAACCAACTGACGTGCGTGCGCTCCGTTAGCTGTCACTCCCACTACTTCACCTTGTCGGTGGAACAGGTATGCGAACGCTACCCTATTCAGGAAACAATCAGTCTTGAAACTGTGTGAACACACCCTGTATAACTACTTCTCTGATCACTGAAAGTTAAGTCGTCTTAATCTATGTTGGAAATCAATGTTTACCGAAAACGCTTTGATGCATGTGTTTCAGAGCAGTTCAATTAATGTTGAAGTTTATAGCTGAACGATAATTTCTATATGTGACTAAATTGACAGTTAGACAATATTAGAATATAGTACAAATAGTGTTAACACCTAACAACTCTAATCATACTAATTTAAGTTATGATTATCTGTACAGTAAATCAGTATTATATCGAAAACACATTAATGTAGTTGGAGGCGATGACAAAAGTCAGTAAAACTGAAGATGCCCAAGAAGATGAGTGAAAATATTTTTCAGCACAAATAAATGTTTTAAAAAGGACTGACCTCTCCTATTTAGAAGAAAGTAACGTATATCTTTATAAATGACATTTATATTAGCTTTATATGTGAAATTTGTTTTTAATGTCTGTAAATGGAAGTGTAAAGTGAAATTATATGTCAAAAAAAATTGTACAGGATAGAAGTCTCTTTTTTTGCATATCTTAGCTCGAAAATCTATAATTATTATTTTGTGACATTGGAAAGGTAAAATGTAAAATTATAGAAAAATACAGGATGAGACCGTAGTCCTTGGTACATTTTAAATTCAATACAAAATGAAGTAATTTTCGCAACAGTATCGAACAGTACAATGAGTTTTGGACGGATGAAATGCTTCAAATGATCGAAAGATTTTATTTAAACAAATAAAAAAAAATAGTTTAAAAATGCCCATAGATGGTACTATATTTTGAAATATCGAAAATATATGTAAGAAAAATGTATAATAAGCAGTTACAGGCCATTTTTAATGCTATCCATTAACATGTTTTAGTATATAGAATTAAGTTGAATACCGTTTAGACGCAATTCGAACTACAAAGAGCGAGCACGTTGAATTGTTTTAGTGAATTGTACAAAATAAAAGTATGTAACTTCTGGGGAGTTTTTTTTTCTAGATGTTAAGGAAAAGCACGATCTATGTGCAATATTTTGAACTAGATTTATGCTTAAATAAAACTTAAGATAATGAAAAGCATTATCTTTCAAACCGCACTATCGTATGATAATTGCTTGATTTTTATCATTGAATATCACAAAATTATTCGGCACATTGTGAACTTTGAATACTTCACTTTCAAAATAATGGAATCAAAAACATATTTACTTTAATTTGTTGATTAAAGACACATAGTAGAATTAAACTAAAATATCTTAATTTAGTCACAGTTTATATTGAGATTTAAGAGATGTTTTGAAAAGGATCTGAGTCTGAAAAAAGGTCTAAGCAATATTATAGTTTCCGACATTTCACCCTGCGATGATTCCTTAATAACAATGAATAATTTTTAAGAAACTCTACTGCAACATTACACTTTTATCTCTGTTTATAATAAGAAATGACAATTTTGTTTATAAAAATGTAACAATACTCTGAAAACAATACTCTGAAAACTTCATTTGCCGAAATTGTCAAAACTCCAATTTACGCCGCCCAGGGTCCGAGCACATGTGGACCCCATATTCTGGTGAATGTGCATTTTATGTGCCCATGGTCTCAGTTAAATCAGAACAACGAAACAGTCAGGCCAAAGTGTCTTATAGATTACGTTATTATATGGCTTATTTATGTATAAATTAAACAAATTCCGTCTTTATGAATGTATAAATGGTGTAAATATAAAATAAATTGTGTGTGCATATGATACATTGACAGTTATTTCATAAATATATAACAATTTGGTGACATTTTAAAAATGGGAATAAAGGTTGCCAGAATGTGCTTTTGAGAATTTTGCTTTTCTCGCCAAATTCAATCACACCATCTTCTCTTGTGCGCCAAGGAACAAAGAAGTACCAAATTTCATCTATAAATTTTTAGTACTTTTTTTTTCATATTATATTTAGGGCTAAGTCAATTAAATATAGGATGGCTACGTTATTTAGTTCATACAACTATAATACAGAAATCGAATTTGCGATAAGTAATAATTCATTTTAGTAAAAAATATAAAAAAATTAATTCTTCATTAAGATATTTTCTGTGTTAGAATGTTTCTTGAACGTTAGTATATCGATAAGCAATATTAATGAGATTTGGGGCAAGCGCGCACAAAAAGGTTCGCCATAGAATGTTGGTATGCAAAATTGCTGCAACATTGGGGAGTTTATATTTTGTAATGTTGTACCAACAGTGGCTAGAAATATTTTCATTCTTAATAGCTAAAGAAAAATGATGTTTTATTGCAAATATTTCCAAGACAAGTCCAATATTTTTGCAATAGTGGCATTACATCGCAACTATTTCCAACGTAAAATCAATATTTATCCCATATTAATATTTCATTGGAAGTATTTCCGATGAAGGCAATATGACCAATATTAGTTTGCCATTGGCATAACTCCGTAAAATAAATTGACTGAACTGGTAAGAATAAAAAAAACCTACCAAATTAAAGTAAATACATTTCATTAAAGTTAAAAAAGTACTTGAATGATATTCACTCACCGTATGAGAATTTTGAAATGTAATAGGGAATCTTTCCTCCAGGCCATAGATTGTCTGCGTAATTGAGGAAATTTATACTCTAAAATAAAGTTTAATCATTTAATCTTCAAAAGAATTCAGTCGTCACAGGTCAGATAAAAAGAAAAATCAGAAATTGGGCTGAAGATAAAATAGCTTTTCAGACATAATTACAATAGAAACATTAACATTAAAAAAAATTACAATTTAACAAATTACAATAACCATTCGGAAAATGTTCCGAAATCTTAATATATATATATATATATATATATATCACCGTACTTTCGTGTTATAGCGGCCCCCACAATTATGATTATGCCAATGATGCAGTTATGATTTTGCCAAGATCATTGCAAAGCTTATATATGCATCCTATATACGCATATATATATATATATATATATATTCCAAACACTCCTATATATGCCATATACGTCATTATACACATATTATTTACGTCTTATATGCCGTATATACATCATATACACATGTCATATATATACATTATATATGCATCATATATGCATCATATATGACTATAACTTGGCCACATACGTCAAGAAATGTTATATATATATATATTACTATAATGTCCTACATGCTTTATAATTTGGCGATAAATCTTGGTCGCTGTGCGATTCATCCTTGGGGGCCGCTATACCCTGAAAATACCAAATTTAAAATATAGTAATGAAAACAGAAACAAATATTTCATCCTTTAGGGCTGCTATAACACGAAAGAACCAAATTTCTACTTTATTTTTCATATCTGATAATTTGCATCTATCCTTTTTCTAACTTTAACATTTTTGTAACGATTTTATGCATTTCTATTGCATATTCAAAGAAAATTTCTTCGAAAGTTACAGAATTTCGTTAAAAATTCTTCTAAAGTTACAGAATTTCGTTAAAAATTCTTCTAAAGTTACAGAATTTCGTTAAAAACACTTAAAAAAATAAAGTGACGACATCAATAAAATGACGACGTCAATAAAGTGACGACGTGAAGAGATCCATTTTCGACCAAAAAAACAACCATTTTCCCAATGGTTAATAAACTCTATATGCACAGCACGATGTCCCCCTCATGGAATTTGATATTGCTATCATGTATCAGTCATCGCTGGTCATATGAAATAAAAATTCAGAAATTCGACAAAAGATAAGATAATTTGTCAGATCTTAATAAATTAGAAACATTTACATTAAATAAGCACTTTAAGCACAGAACGTCGATTCTCTTTCTATTTTACCCAAATTCTGAAGTGGTGTAGCTCCGTTATTCATGGTTTATATGTTGTTGTTCTCCAGAATTCAGTAAAAGTTTTTTAATTTGTATTCTAACAACATTTGGACTAAAAACAAATTTAAAAGAGTTTAAGTTTAGTTATATTTGAAGTGTTAAACCTCTTTCTCACTTTAATTTTTAAAGTGAAATATTTAAGGCCAAATTGTTGAAATTTTCCTTTTTACTTTCACTGTGTGTTCCTTTTTTGAAATGAATAAACTTTTCTAATTATTGTTAATCTTTAGATGGTTTCTTAGTTCTAGCTTACAAACATAAATGCAACATAACAGGGTAATAATTTATTACAACATAACTGAAGAGAATTCCACAAGCTGATTTTTTTTTCAGGATTTAATTCCTTAAATATTGAAATAAATACATTCTTAATATGCTTACGTTACTCGAATAAATTAATAAAATTTAATAAAATATAAAGAATACGCGAAATTATAATGTTCATTTAAGAACAATGTAAGGAATATAGAGTTGTTTGAAATCAGATTTTTACTGCTATCACTCTTATGTCCCACCATAATATTCTATTAGGAAAAAATTACTGCTAATCAATGCAAAATACAGTAAAATTTCTTAATAGCGGCACCTAGAGAGTGCTCAATCTGTCCGCTATTAAGAGGTGTTCGCTTTTAAGAGCTAAAGACATGCATATAGGTAGGGGAAGGTGGCCTAAAACGGTCCCCTTAAGGGAAAAACTTGTGTAACATAACGTAACTGTTTAAATAAAACTTTGGCCTTTGCTAGCATGTTTTCCACTATATTTTGTATCATAAATATATTTTAATAATATTTTAAACACAAATTGAGTAAGGAAAAAAATAGACTTTTTAAAAAGTGTCCAATGGATCGTTTTACCCTCACCAAAGGGCAAAATGATACTTCATTTAAAAATAAGTGTAAATTGATTTTTTATCGGCAAAATAAAGGATATAAAAGTAATTATGACAATACATAAGTGTAATTCACATCTGAAAACATACTCCATTAAGTAAACCAAGTCATATTTCTGTACATGAAAGACTGTAATCTAAATAAATATGAAAGTTAGTGCCTACCTTATGAAAGATGTTATAAAAACCAATTTTTCAAATAATTCTATTCAGACACTTAATACTGCAATCGCTTGAATACCGCCATTGCTTCTTCTTTACTTATCACAGCTACTTTATGTGTTACCTGTAGATAGCGTCACCTGACCGTAAGAACATATGTGTGGATCGTTTTGCCCGTTAGGATAATTTTAGGCCACCTTCCCCTATGTGTTGGGGATTGATAAAAGCATCCTCTAAATAGAGGTGTTCATTCTGGTAGTTTTACTGTATTAAGCTTATTAACGATGAATAGTATATTTATATATTTATAAGCTAATTGGAAACTTTTTTTGCAAGATTTAATTTTTTAAAAATCAATAACTATGTTGCAATCTTAATCTGTTTACTTTACTCGAATAAATTAAAGAAAAATTAATTAAAGAAATCTGATTTTTAATTTAAGAACAAAGTATTATATATTTCTGCCTCACATTGTAACATATTTCTTGTCATAACATTAAATTTAGGACAAATTACTGCCTGTAAGCACATAAAATGAAACTAAATAATGGTAATTGGTTGGTTGGTTGTATAAGGTTTAATGGCACAAGGTCTCATTGAGGACAAGCTGCGCCAAAGAAAAAATGTAATAAAAAAAAACCCACAACATCTGAATAATGATGAAGGATTAATGACATAATAATCCATAACTCGATGCTATTTATAAGCTAACGGGTAAAATATTATGTAGGATTAAATTCTTTAAATATCGAAAATGGGTTTAAATCTTACCCTGTTTAGTTTACCCGGATAAATAATAAAAAGAAAACTGTCCAGTTAAACTGAGGGCATTGAGATCACAGGCTATTCACACTAACTGTATATTATACTCTTATTTCATAGAATTTGAAATAAGCCCCTCGAAAAATAAAGAAATCGACAATATATCAAGGGGGAGATGTTCCCCCCATATAATTAACCAATAAACCCCCAAAACTAATCAAGGAAGCGCCTTATTACAATGAACATATATACAAAATTTGAAACAAATCGGATCATTCTGCATGAAAAACCCATTTATCTAAATTAAGGAGGATTAGCCCCCCGTATTCCCCTTTATACTTAACCAATCAACCCCCAAAATTAATCAGGGAAGCACCTTACCATAATGAACCTATATACAAAATTTGAATCAAATCGTATATTTCTGCATAAAAAACCCATTTATCTAAATTAAGGGGGGAGGAATAGGCCCCCGTTAGCCCCTTCATACTTAACCAATGAACCCCCAAATTAATCAGGAAAGCGCCTTATCACAATGAACCTATATACAAAATTTGAACCAAATCGGATAATTCTGCATGAAAATTCCATTTATCTGAATTAAGAGGGGGTAGCCCCCCATTCCCTCCTTTGTACTTAACTAATAAATCCCCAAAACTAATCACGGAAGCACCTTATCGCAGTGAACTTATATACAAAAGTTGGAGAATATCTGATAATTCTGCTGGAAAAACACATTTATCTAAATTAATGGGGATAGGCCCCCGTTCCCCCTCTTTATACTTAACCATTGAACCCCCAAAACTAATCAGGGAAGCGCCTTATCACAATGAACCTATCTGCTCTTTGCCACCGAGATCTCCGGACTTGACACCCTGCGATTTTTTTCTATGGGGTTATGTGAAAGACAGGATGAATGTGCCTCCCATGCCCAAAACAATTAAAGAACTCAACGTACGAATTTGTAATGCGCTTGCGTCGGTGATTGAACAAATGCTTCAGAATGTATGGCGTGAAATGGACTATCGCCTAGATGTTGTCCATGTGGCCAAGGGAAGTCACATAGAACATCTATGACGTATGTATACAAAATTTTGAAGTTCCGTCTACATTCTGTGTTAATCTTATCGATATATTCTATTCCATTAAATAGTTATAGCCGTTTGTAATCGCTATATTCATTTTGACTTACCCTGTGTTATCGTAGAATAAGTGTTGAAAGAAAGGAAAATAGAGTGAACGCGAGAGAATTATTGCACTAGGATTTTCTATGAAATTAGTAAATTGGGTCTAAATCAAGAAAAATGCCTTCAATATCTACACGAAGTAGATGGAAATGAAGCTCTATCTCGCGTCTCCGTATTCAACTTGTTTATAGAATTTCGTGGATATGAAAAAAGGCTCTCCTGGGTGAAGTACACATATGAAGACTTTTGTCAGCCCAGAAAATATGACGGCCTTAAGAATAATGTTAATCGCTGTAGCTACCAAATTATACAAAAAACCTTAACATTGGATCAGCAGCTATGCACAAAATTATTCATGAAGGAAACAAAAATTAGCTGATTCCTCATTCTTTTCTATATATATATATATATATAATTAGTTGTCGATGGGTCTCCCATTAACATTACTTCGAAAAGCGGAGCGTATCAGAACTAGTAAAGGAACCCTAAAATTACTTAGTTATAGTTGACAACGCATTATTTCTAAAATCATAACTGGTGGTGAAACATACATAATTTCTTTCCACATTCCAACACCTCAAGAAAGTCAATTATGGAGATTCCAAAGGCAGTGAGGGCTCCCATCTCTAAATTTAATTGAATAAATTTTCGCTTCATACAGAAAAAAATCATACAGAATCGAGATCGATTTCATTGAAAGGTACATTTAAGATTATAATTACAGGCAACGACGGGAAGGTCAGCTAGTATTTAAGAAAGAATTTATCTTAATAAGACGCTTCGATAGTCTTTTTCGATGTTTGGAAAAACTTTTGTCTCTTTGTATTAAAAATAATACTTTGACCACCTGATATCCTCGGGACGTGGGTTGAAGACACTGCATTTAAAAAGACTGATATTTAATACAAAAATGCGTAAACATGTACTCACCTCTTCCTTTGGTAGACGTATATCTCCAATGAAACGTTCTGAAATGTTTATATAATGCATTAGAATAATATGTAATAGTGTTTTTTAAATTTATTTAAGTATTACTTATGAATAATAAGAATAATTCGGTATTATACCGTTATTTAGTGTCGATCCTTCATGTGCTAGTTCTGGTTTAAATATATGTTATTTCTTACATGACTCAGAACTAAATTGTCATATTGTGTTCAATTTTTACAAAAAAAAAAAAAAAAAAAAAAAAAAAGGAAAAAAGATAATTTAAACATATTAAATATCTAGCAAGCAAAAATACCTTGACAAAAAAGGGGCCTGTACCGTGTTTGGCATTTTGAGCAAAAGCTGATTTAGTATTCTTTATTACTTTAAAAATCTATATATATATTAGACTATCGTACGTGGCACAGAAATCGCGATTATTTATCATTTGCCGATGGCAACGAGAGGTTTGTTTTCACTAATTTGCGAATATTAAGAAAAGTATTTGAGGTATCGATTTAAAAGTCACCACACATATGTAGAATTTTTTTTTTTTGCATCCGAAAGTACAATTTTTGTAAACATTGGCCGGCAATTTTTCTTATTTATTTTTAAAAACTAGCTACTTTCTAAAAAGGAAAGAAAATAAAGTGCGAAATCAAACCAAGAAACGCGCCATTTTGTTATTAATTAAAACATTGACTCCATTGTTTACCTTATGCAGTTTAACCTCATTGTTGTCCGCATCGTTATGACGTCAATGTTACGAATGCACGTATTTGTTATTTATAATATAGATTGAGTAATAACAAATAAATAATAATAATAAATGAATAAAATAATCTTATTGGGTGGATATTTCCGTCAAGTCAGTCCTACCTGTCATTTTTAGAGGTTCAAGATCACTAACAGTTTCAAGTTGCATGAAGAAGAGAATATTTTACATTATGTAACTCACAGCAAATATGCATGCCTTTTAAACAGAGAGAGTGTTAGCAAGTTCGCTGTTACAGGTTGGCGAATGTCAAAGTGGGAAAACTATTGAGTTTCCCCCAATTTGCTATCCAGATATACAAGATCCAGTGCAGCAACTTTTCAATAACATTGGTTTTTCAACGGTGACACCCTAAAAGCTTAAAGGACGAGCCATACTGACAGTGACAAACAATTTGTCAATAAAAATTAATAATAATATCTCCGAGCTCTGAAATTTACAATTGTGTATATAAAGACGTTTTCGATGCCGAAAATTAAAAAAAATATATAAAAACATTTCCCTAATTGTGAATGGTGTAGATATTTTCAGTATAATATGTATACACTTTTTTAATTTTAAAGAGTATCTAGCAACTATTGTGTGCATGCAAATGTTTTTTATATGCACGATGCTGGAAAAATACCTCTGTTTTTATATTTCTAAATGGTGTCCATATATTATGATGTGTATATATATTTTTTTTATTTCAAAGTTCCCAGTCCTAAGTGGAGAAGTTTTTATGGATGATATTTATACATATAATGCTGAAAATCGTGTATTCTAATATGCATATAGTAATTAAAAGAGTAGGCACTACAGTGCAGATACTCTGCGCAGGGTCAGCTAGTTATTTGAATTATTATTCAACAATATAACAAATTATATATACAACAAATAATTTTTTGCGCCATATTATAAAGGGGGCATTTATTTCTATTATACCTATGATTATTGTGAAATGGAAAAAATATTACCCGTAGTTATTGTAGATTGTATTAAAGAAAGGACACTGGTATTTTGTTTTTATTATATCAATGTCTATTGTGAAGTGATTAGTAAAACAAATATGGCGATTTTATGTACTGGTCCTTTTACTTACCCATCATACGTAGTATAGGGTAAGTCTTGTAATCGTTTTGAAAATCGAAAAAATTTTTTTTGACGGATTTACACGTTTCAGACACTGGAGATTCCGAAAAACATATTTTTAGAAAAAAAAATTTGCCGTCCGTCTGTGTGTCTGTGTGTGTGTCTGTGTGTGTGTCTGTGTGTGTGTCTGTGTGTCTGTAAACGCTCTATCTCCCGAAAAAATTGAGATAGAGACTTGCAATTTGGTATGTACTTAGTATGTAATAATGGGAAGAAGCCTATTTCATTTCAATAACCTCGATTAACCGGAACAATTTTTTTCGGACTCTCGAAATATTCGTTCTGATGAAAGGTATATAAAAATTTTCGAAATTGTTTATTTTAAGAAATGAATATAAAAGACAATAAAAAAACATAAATTTTGCATAAAGCATGAAGTCGATTGGATAATTAGTTGCCGAGATATTTGGAATCCTATTTTCCACACTCTTCGATTTTTCATGACCCTGTATTTCATCCAAATTTCACTTGAAAGATATATTTTAATTGGAAATTTGACGCTTAATCAGATGCAATAAACCGCTAGTTAATAGGATTATTATTTTTGGAGTTATAAGGATGTTTCTTTCAAGCAATTCAGTAATCGAGCCTTTAAAGTTTGTGACGTCATCAAGCCACGATTTTATTTGAATTGCAATGCATTTTATAAGTAGTTTACACATTTTTATTTTAATATTTTACATTATGCATATTCATGATGGGTAAGTATTACGGTGGCCCCCAACGACTAGTTTCTATTAAAGTACTGATATATATTGCTGTAAAACTAAATCCAATGAAAAAAAATTCTTTCATAACCATAAAAAATTTGAAAAATTTAGTTTCATTTCAACGTAACAAAAGTAACGTTGAAGTTACGTAAGTTTTCTTTTAACTTAGTTTTTTCTTCATACCTTTTTCTTAGAATTGTTAGCTTTTTACCGTTTCTTCCCTTTGTTAGTTTTATTATTAATTTATTTGCTCCTTTTCATTTATTTATTTGTTTTTTATTTGGATTTTCTCTCCTCCCTTTGAATCTGCCTTTTAGTTTCACTTGATTTATGTACTTATACGTAATTTTTGTGCCTACTACAGATTGGTGGTTTATTCTTGTCTTCTTCGTTTCTATTGGCTGTTTCCTCCTACCTGTCTCTATATTCTACTTCCATTTATTCATTCCCCTAATTTGAAAGTGGTAACCCGAATTTTTTGCACTTTTAAAATAGAGAAGAAGTTGGTACGCATTGTGCTTTTTTCAGATTTTATGATATACTCGTACTTTAAAAGCAAGCAATAAGCTTCCGTTACTAAGTTAATAAGCCGTATTACGTTAATAAGCTCCCACCCACTATTAGGCATTATTCCGTTAATTAGCCGATTATTTCGTTGATTAGCTGATTATTCTGTTAATAAGCCACCACCCACTATTAACGGATGTGCTAAACTTCCGTTAATAGTGGGCGGTGACATTGCATGAGGAAAAAAGGTATATGGACAATGGATTTTGAATTGGTGAGCTGTGATTTGATCTAAAGTGCGGAGCGAATATTTTTTAGTCCAGTTCTATCGATATATTACGAAGACATAAAAATGTTATTTTTTTAATGAAATATTTTAAATTACACAATTTTATTTCTGATAATTTTTAATGTAGTTGCATTTTTAAAAATTATATAATAAATTTGCTTTTTGTAAGTTTATTTCAATATTTAGATTTCTTTATATGAATGTGCAAGAAAATCTTGAAAATAATGTCTCATACTTACAGATAAAGAAAAACTGAAATAAAACAAATTGCTCTGCGAAGAACAAAGTAAAATAGAAAATACCATCAAGAATATCAAAAACAAATATAAACTTCAACTGGAATAAATATTAAAAGAGAATATTAAAAAAATAATATTAATAGAAAAGAATTCTTGAAATAATACTCGTAAATAGTGTGCTTATTTAAAAATTCAGTTTTACAATAAATATATCCTAAAATAAATAAATAAATAAAATAAATAAACCAAACCCACAAAAAATTACTCTATTTTTTATGGCATCAAAAGTAAAAAAATATATATTGCACATTAAAAACTGCAGTCTTAAAGTAATTATCTTCAACTCCCTGGAAGTGACAGGAAGAAGTTTTGCCAATCTGTTTGAAGGTTTTCTACAGTAAATCCCTCTCTTGCGTCGGAATCTCGCCAACAACTGTTTGGCAAGTAGATAAATCTTTATATAATATTGGTATATATCTTTTATAAAAAGGCATATTTTAACTTTCATCAGTTTCATTTAATACATCAATCATTTTTGTATTTAAAAATTTTAAAAATAACATATATGGAGATACCATATTTAATTAAAACTGCGCCTCTCTACCATCTCCCAAATGAATGACGACAGAGGTCGATGCGACATGCGGTGGAGACCAAAGACAGAGGACACCATCCCACAACATTTGGGCGAACGCCGAGACGGTCCGACGGCTTCGTAGCCGGAAACCCAAAGAGGGAACCTGGTCCTAGTCCAATGCCGACCACCCTAGCGACCCATTACTGTACCGCAACTTCCGAATATCGAGTCTTAGGGAGGGAGGAAACGACTAGTTCAGGGTAAAAGTGATTTAATCATCAGTAGCTTTTGGTTCTGCTAATATATAAAATAAGGTTGTGTTTATATAGTTTCAGCTGCAAATCTAATAATAATGTTTATATACGAAGGAAAAACTGCATAGATAAAATTAATTTAAAACATTTAAAAGAAATTGTATAAAAATATTACTGTACGAGTCCAGAAAGTAAAATAAAAATAAGAAAAGTATTTTTTTTTTATATAAATTTTTGAAACAATGAAATCGGTAGGATTAGAACACTGGTCCTCCTTTTTAAAACTAGAGACGTTGCCTGTGCGATACTAATACTTGATTATGTTGCCGCAATATTTCTCACGTGTATTCTGCCACAATTCATTACATATTTTCCCTATAGAACTCAATGGGAAATACCAATCGTGTTGACACACTCTCTCACACACACATCATGATTACAACACTTTCCTTACATCATGTGTTTGGCAAATAGAACGAGAACATTGCAGGGGGACTGACGAGTATTTTAAATTCAATTCAACACCACTTTTTCAAAACAAAAATCTTTCACATATACTTTGACAACGGAACAATGGAACAATGTAGCTAGCAGCATGGAATACCTAGTTGCGTAACAACTGAACTTTCAAGGATAAAGGTAATTGACTTGCGAGGCAAAAGGGAGTCGTGAGAAGTTTAAAAAGATTAAAATTAATAAAAAATATTTACAAATACAGTAATGAAATAGAAGTATAACAAAAATAGTAAAAAAAAAAGTAAATAAAAAAAATTCCATTAGATAAAAAAAGACTAAACCTACCGAGGGTCGAACCCATCTCATAAAAGAAATAAAAAGACTCTTTCAGATACCATATATTTAGTTTAAAAGTTACAAAATAATATAATAACATTAAAAGCCAATAGGCAGACTAAAGATTTTTTTTAATACAAAGACAAACTAGTCGTTAGGGGCCACCGTAATAGTTACCCATCATGAATATGCATAATATCAAATATTAAAATAAAACATGTGTAAACTACTTATAAAATGCATTGCAATTCGAATAAAATCGTGGCTTGATGACGTCATAAGCTTTAAAGGCTCGATTACTGAATTGCTTGAAAGAAACATCCTTATAACTCCAAAAACAATAATCCTATTAAGTAGCGGTTTATTGCATCTGATTAAGCGTCTCATTTCCAATTAAAATATATTTTTGAAGTGAAATTTGGATGAAATACAGGGTCATGAAAAATCGAAGCGTGTGGAAAATAGGATTACAAATATCTCGGCAACTCATTATCCGATCGACTTCATGTTTTATGCAAAATTTATGTTTTTTTATTGTCTTTTATATTCACTCCTTAAAATAAACACTTTCGAAAATTTTTATATAACTTTTATCGGAACGAATATTTCGAGAGTCCGAAAAAAATAGTTCCGGATAATCGAGGTTACTGAAATTCAATAAGCTTCTTCCCATTATTACATACTAAGTACATACCAAATTTCAAGTCTCTATCTCAATTTTTTTGGGAAATAGAGCGTTTACAGACACACAGACACACAGACGGACGGCATTTTTTTTTTTTTTCTAAAAATATGTTTTTCGAAATCTTCAGTGTCTGAAACGTGTAAATCTGTCAAATTTTTTTTTTCGACTTTCAAAACGATTACAAGACTTACCCTATACTACGTATGATAGGTAAGTAAAAACAAGAAAAAATAAGTATAATTGGAGAGAGAGGAAAACACAATCTCCATCATCAATTAATAAAGCATATTTAGGGCGTTTATGGTTATTGGGGTCGGAGACATCGTAGTCTGGCAATTCTGCTATGATTTCGTAAGGTGTGTTGTAAATAGTTTTATAAATTTTTTTGGAAAGTTGACATATGCGTTTTTAAGGATGTGGTGCAGAGATCTCTGCTCATAGTAGGGTTTCTTAGGTAGCGGTGGTCATTCCTGATAATTCTAAGATTTTTATTATGGGCTTTATATAGATAATTCATATTGGTGTTACTGGCGAAGCCCCAGATCGGACAAGCAGAAGTAAGAAGAGATCGAATGCATGCGTTATATAGTATAACTTTATTCTTAATAGAAAGTGTATTACTTTGAAGGAGAGGAGAAAGGGATTTAGAGATATGAGCGACTTTGCCTCTAATATTTCAAAAATGTTTATTCCAGGCAAATCTCCTATCAAGGGTAACCCCCAGATATTTAATATCGTTAGTACATGAAATAGTAATATTATTGATGCTAATACGGTTAGGGTAAGTGAATTTTTTAGAAAAGTATATAGCAGCAGCTATTTAGGTGCGTTCGTAATTATGTAAATACGTATCACCTGTAGTCGTCGTCTGATCCGTCCGTCCATCCGTCTGTTCGCATATAGCAGCGCAAAAACTACCCAACCAAATGGTTTGAAATTTAAGATATATTATATTTGCAGAATTTTGTCGAGACTTTTCAAGTTTTATGAAATTCGAATCAAAACTATAGAAAATATTAATAAAAATATTTATTAAAAAAAAAATCGGTTTTTTCTTGTTATGGGAGCTTCCGAGGTTTAATCGTCAAGCGACCGAGATACTTATTTTTGTTACAGAAATTAATCTGCAGACGATATACTTCATTTCACAGAATTAAAAATCATGAAGATCTGAAGAATTAAATAACTAGATATAGTACGAACGCACCTCGTTTGTCGCGTTTGACGTACAATTTCCATCTTGTTGTTCATTAAGTTTAACGCACCAGCTTGTGAAATCATCTTTGTGTTATTTGAGAATTTTTTTAAAGAGTGTATGGATAATGTGCTGAAGCGTTGTGTTGTCTGTGTACCGCTTTGATATTACGTGAAAGAGAAATAAACTACAAAATTTACTTTTTAAAAATAGTGGTGTCAGTAGAATATAAAAATAGTCGTTAGTGGTTGCCTTGCATTGTATATTAAGTAAGATAAATACATAAATAAATATTTACCAGATTTATTTGGTCGGACATCAGTCTTCGGCATATCAAGTACTGAGGACAAAAGATACTGATGTTAAAAACAACAACATAATTTTAGTTATTTATGATAAATAAATATATAAACAGATATATACACTTACAATCAGCGAATTCCTGATCTTGCCCAGAACGCAATAATTCATCCAAATGTGTTGGGTTGACGTCTGCAAATAAAACAAAAGTTAAGGGTGTTTTCAAATCCAAACTGCTTATTTTGAGATACATTTGTAAATTCATTTTTGCTCTAAAATGAATCCAATTGGCATGTTCTCTTATTCAGAAACTTTATAATGTCCGTATTGTCTCGAATTTTTGATAAAGGCAGAATATATTTAACACAAGAACGAAAAATCATGCGTCAAGCATAGATTATGTAGCACTTCCCAACGCTTCCAAAATAATTTTACAAAACATACCGTTTAATAAGCTAAAAGATAACATCTAAGTAAACAATTTGGAAAACGCATAACATATTTAAAAACATAATTTCAGGAATTTCCAACATAGACAATATTCGGAAAAATATCCGAATACTTTTATTCAGCCCTGTATATGATCTATAGATTTGTATATGCTAGGATGCTAAATTTTAGTTTAGTTAGGAAACGCGTAGCACAGTTTAAAATTATCTTTCTGGAGTTTCTGTCAATAAACGGAAATGTGTTCGCGAACTTTTGTGCTGCCCTGTATAGCATCTACAGAATTTATACACACCACGTAATAGACAAAAAGCGAGTTAAAATTAAAATCGCGTTTAGTAACTTAAAACGCACTTCCAGGAATTAGTGTTAACAGACAGTAGAGAATTCTTTTGTGTGTCCCTGTAAATGAACGATGACTGCTATACACACACTATTCTGTAGTAAGCCTCTTGTAATGCACCTTAGATATATATATATAAATTTCAATGCGTTTAAAATAGTGAAACATTATTTAAATAAACCGCAGACGATTTTTCTCCATAGACGTCATGTAACGGCATTCTTTTGACTGTCCCTGTGAAGTAACTATAAGTGCTATGCACACCCTATTACATATTAAGCTTCTTCTAATGCACCTTAGTGATATATATAAATTTCAATGCGTTTAAAATACTGAAACATTATTTAAATAAACCGCAAATGATTTTTCCCCATAGACCGCAATGTAACGGAATTCTTTTGAGTGACCCTGTAATAAAACTAGAAGTGCTACACACTTCCGTTGAAATAGGGAACATGCTATAGATAACAACTATAACGTATAAAAATTGCAGAGCAATCCGAGCATATTTACGGGAGTTAGAGCACGGACAGACGGCAGACGGCAGACGGCCAGACGGCAGACGGCCAGACGGCCAAACGGCAGACGGCCATACGGCCAGACAAACCGAAGTCATAAGCACTTTTCAACTAGGTTGGAAAGTGCTAAAAAGGCTGTCAAAGTGTACATTTTGAACCGAATTTCCCGAAGCGATAGCGCTGGAAAAAAAAAATATCGTACTGTGAAAATAATTGTTTGTAAATCAATTTCTAATTAATTGAACGAAAAATAAAAACATGGGGCCCTTATAAATGTCTTCATAAATCACGCCGCCAAGTTTCATGTTTTTATTTTAAAAAATGAGTCCGAGAATGTGTCTCAAAATTTTGAGTTGTTGAGCGTGGAAAAAAATTCTTTTGAATACCGCCTTAAATAACAATGTATTCAATTAGGCGTGGTTTTAAAACTTTTCAACATAGTTGAAAAAATAAAAATCGGCAGCAAATTGCCCAGTCATTCGAACGCTTCTATAGAAAACGGTTATTTGTCCATTATTTAAAGCGTTCTCATTGGTTAAAATAGAGATAAATTACTGTTATGTAGTCGTTTTCTATAAAAACGGATAAATGACTGCACAAATAGCTGCAATATTTTACAATGTGGGATCATCACACGTTTTTACAGTGCAGTTACGTGTTAAAATAAGTGATATTGAAAACAATCTGGGCCAGATTTCCGCCAAGGCACACTTTCAGCATTTTTTTTTCAGAAGCAAATTTTGCCTAATTTGATCGCGAAATTATGTGAATAACTAACGAAGTTAAAAATTATTTTTCAAAATTAGTGGTGGATGTTTCCCTAGGCGTTAATCACGCCCTTCCAACTATGGGATTAATACTAAACTTTACTCAACTTTTATAAAAAAAAAATATTTCACGCCAGAATTTTTACATTAAATTAATTAACTATTTTATTTTATGTGCGATTTTTAATTTGATTTATCTATCTATACTAATAAAAAAAAGTTTCGCTCTGTGCGTGTGTGTTTGTTTGCGATGGCTAGAAAAATCTAGCACACCTAGAAGTCTAAAAATTTAGGTGTGGATTGCCCAAGGTCTGGTCTGGTGAACCTAAGTCTCAGAAATTTATTACTTTGAAAATTAACAAATATATCAATTAAAAACTGATCAATTACTCATCTCTTTTTTTGCGAGCCGGCTTTCAAAACTCGCGCATGCCCAGAACCCGATTTATCACAGAGAACGAGAATGAAGAACCATTTACATGAAGAATGCGTTTATTTCGCAATTTTGTTTTAAATTCTATCGACTAAACCGTGTGGTTTATTAAAAAAAAACCATATAAAAGAAAGATCGCACTCTTACGTCTCCAATGCAGTAATCAATTTGAAAAAAAAAATTATGTTAACCCTTTGAAAAACATTTTAACAAAAGGGTCGTTTTTCCGGGCTTATGTTTTCTCCATTACGCCAACGCCCCTCAATAGCATATTTTTAGAGATACAGACAAACCAAACACATGCTCTTAGAGCTGAAACCTTCTTCTAATAGACGGTATAATTATTTTTTTTAAATACGGATTTTAACCCTTTTAAAAACACCGGCGAACGCAAGTCATTTCGCGCCTCACGAGAAAAAAAAATTCTTGCGCTAAAAGTTACTAAACATTTCGTATTCGACGAATACTATTTTTTTATGTTAACGGACCCGACGCGAAAAGAAAACATATTTATTTTACAACCAGATAACAATATTTCTGACGTAATTTTTACACGGACTGTAAAACCGTTATATTTATGGCCATGAAAATTTCAAAGGGTTTGGACAACAAAAGCTATTTTTTTAAACTATGTAACGATCCTACTTGAAAAAAGAAGTAAATGTTTTTTTTTACTATTTTGCGATTTTGTCATTAAAGATATAAATTCATGCAAAATCGGGTAAAATAAATAAAATAGTACCAATTTGGGATTTATTTACGGTTTTATCACGGTTTAGCCACGTGACATATACGTCACGTGGCAACGTTGGATGGGTCAGCTAGTTATATATATATATATCTT
This sequence comes from Maratus michaelseni, assembly GCA_963931845.1. Classification (NCBI taxonomy): domain Eukaryota; kingdom Metazoa; phylum Arthropoda; class Arachnida; order Araneae; family Salticidae; genus Maratus; species Maratus michaelseni. The sequence goes on along the minus strand of OZ007594.1, from coordinate 50,231,121 downwards.
TATTGGAATGGAAATATTTTCATTTGGTACCGGTCTAATGACCGGTTGTTAGTATATTTATTAGTGTTAAAAATTAATGTTGACGTTGACAACGACAAAGCGTTACCTCAAAAAACACTATATTGTGCGAAACGACTTTCAGTAAATTACGTAAACTCGAATGCAATAAGTATGTATCAATGAAAGGTAATAAGGAACAATACATTGAATTCGTTTGTTTTACATTATTGGTTAAATTAATAATTTAAAGAGATTTTACATTGAGAATTTGCACTTGAAATTATTATGTTCTGTTCAAGTTCTTGTGTTTATGCTCGTTTAAAGAAGTATCGTTTAATTCCAATTTCATGGAAAAATATATGTTTCAATACCGCATTTATAAACTTAAAAATCACTGTATGCAGGGTTGTCGCTGATGACTATTCTTGATTATCTTATTCGACCATTAATTCAAGAGATTAATTGTGAGCGTAGATTTCTAATAATTTTTGAGATAGGTTAATTTTGTTTAGAAATATTGTTAGGCCAAATAAAACAATTGTATCCAGTGGCAGCCCTGGTATACGTATTCATGACCAAAAGATTGTTGTTTATGATCGAAAATTTGAATTGTTTGCAAATTCTTTTTAGATAAAGCTTAACACGTTAACTGCTGCAGGACGCACAGGCCGTTGTATGTTATTCTGAATGAATGTACGTACGACGCCCTGTTCGTCGTAATTATTTTTGAAAAAATTCCCACCAGACATTTTTAATAATAATATTTTATTTTTTTCAGTTAATGGAAGATATTCCATGATTTTTTTAAAAAGATTTTTGTGGGAAGATATCTGTATATCGAAATAAGTTAAAGAAAACTAGCTAAAGAGGTGCATTTAATGTCACAAATATAAAAAGATGTTACACATACAAAAGATGTTATTACATAATAAAATAGTTTTTAAAAACTTCGAAAATTCCGTGCTGAGAGCTTTCGATCAGATCTTGATAGTAATCAGGGTAGCTTTGATTGCTTTCTGAAAATTCCTAATCGAATTCCGTCCTCGTCTGGGCAACCAGGTGAATCTACTTTACAGTGGAAAGGGGGGGGGGAGGGGAGGCAGTAAACTGAACATTTCTATCCAACTTTAACAAAATATCTTTTATTTTAAAAACTTTAACCATATACCCGGAATGTTGTATGACATGTTATCATTAATAGCCTTATTACCTTTTATTAAAATATCTATCGACTCTTTTATTAACGTAATATGATAATGAAAGGTAGGAATGACGACTCTTGCTTCATTAAAACGAATATTTAAATTTTGCTGTAAGCTAAGTTTTTCTAACGCTGTGGTTTGTCTACTAAACTTAAGGGGTCAGGTAAAGTTTAACCCTTTATAAGGCAAATTATTTATGTTGATAGGATGTATGGAATGCCACCAGAATTTAAGAACAGATTAATTTAAAAGACTTTAAATAGATTTCATTAGGTAAAATATAAACGCGTAACTTAATTAAAAAAATCTGGTACAAATTTGGAATTTTGGGATTAAAATTAAGTGGTAAAATAATTACCACAGCCTTAAAGTGTCAGAAATTCGATTTTTTTTTTTTAAATTAGCTTATAATTAAATATGATTCTTTAAGAACATTTTAAAATAAACCCCATTCAAAAATTCCCTTTAGAAGAGGAGTTATGTCTAAAACAGACTGAGCGCTTTTTATATGATCAAGGGGTAGATTGATGTTTAAAGTCAATTTTCTCGAAATGGTGATTTTGGTCATTGCGCGCACGATTTCGGAAAAATAGTTGGTTAGAATTTCATGAAATTTTGGCTGAATGTATTAACCATACAGATGCCCAAAATGACCGATTATTGTGTTTCTCAAGTTACAAAATTTGAATTCATGACTACTTTTGCACTAAAAAAAACATTCCATATTTCGAATTTCTCTATTTTTTTTTCTCAGGATCTACACTTTTTTTCCATCGTAGGTCATTTTGAGAACATATTATTATATTTGTACTCATAAAAAAATATTGACTAATTTTAGCCATTCAACTGTGAAAAATCATGCGCGCAATGCATCAAGAATAATTCTTTCGTAAAAAGTGTATTATATATTGAAATAAATTAAAAAAAATTATATGAGTGTACAATTTTTTTGAGAATATTAATTGATAAAATAAACCTTTATTAATATGCGTTTTAAATTTTATAATTTAAAGTCAATTACCTACGGAGTTATTGTAATGCCTATGAATGTCCTTTTTTCATGTATTTTGTAAGTTCAAAGGGTACCTGACCCCTTAACCCCTTCAACACCATTTCAATATAGTTATAGTATGCTGAATACCAGCTATATTAAATTTCGTCATAAATACAAAAAAATTCAAAAATACAAAATTCATACCGGAAATTCTAAAAGAATAATTTTAATTTATGCAACTATGAAAAGTTTGTCATTTTATAAAATACAAATTACTACTATAACATTCTGGTATCAATTCAAAATTTTAAATTTAAAAAAAGCCCTAACTGGCAATCTGGACGTAACGCACATACAGTGGTGGCCAAACGTTTGGACATTTTTTGAAAGTTTCATGTTTTTCAACTTTGTGTGCTTGTAAAATATATTAATTTTCACTTAAATACAAACATTTACATATCAAATTGAAGGTAATTTAATGTAGAATTTAATAATAAAATAGTATTACAATATCTGTATTACAAAAAAAGTTATGCTCATTTTAGTAGAACAAACAAACACAAATCGTTTTGATTACGGACGTGTTTTGTAATAAAAGCGTACTAGCCAATCACAAACACTGTTCTGAGGACCAATCAAATGTCTGTAACTATAGTTTAGGTTATTTGGATGGTAAAAGAGTTATTGTTGTGGAAATATTTTGCGGAATGATGCATACTAGTACAATTAAATATAGTATTGCTGTTTTTGAATATTTAAAATCCATTTTTTTAAATTAAACTAATTTTAAACAATGTCATCAACAAGAAGAACTAATTGGACATCTACAAAATGAAGCCGAATTGTCATATTGAGAGAAAATGGCCTCTCTTATGCTGAAATTGCAAGACAAGTTGGTGGTTCAGTGACTTGTTCTGGTGTACGAAAGTTCTGTTTACGTTATGAAAAAACGAAATCAGTGGAAAATAAGGCCAAATCAGGCGCAAGTGCTATTGCCGATAAAAAAATTCAACGGCTATGCCTTCAAGATAGAAAAATTTCATCAGATGCCATTAGATGTGAAATGAATGCAGCGGTATTGCAGTAAGTTCAAGAACAATAAGAAGAAGGTTATCAGGATTTGGACTACAAGCTAGAATTCCAAGGAGAAAACCGTATTTAAATCAAAAGCAACGCGGAAAACGAGTTAAGTGGGCAAAAGAACACATTAAATGTTTAGAAAATCAATGGAAGCATGTAATCTGGAGCGATGAGAGTAAAATATCGCTCTTTGGTAGTGATGATAGAAAATACGTGAGGCGTAGAGCAGGAGAAGCACTTCATCCTGATTCCATTGAAGCAACTACAAAAAACCCAACAAATGTCATGATTTGGGCATGTATGTCTAAAGATGGTGTGGGCCGAATTCAAGTGTTTGATGGCATCCTGAATGTAAAAAAATACATAGAAACTGTCCTGGAACTAAAATTGATACCTTCCATCAGGGATCTCTTCCCCAACAACGCACCATTTTTTTTTCAGCAGGATTCAGCTCCATTCCATACAGCAAAAGTATGCAAAGCATGGTTTCAAAATAAAGGCATAGATATATTACCATAGCCAGGAAACAGCCCTGATCTCAATCCAATTGAAAATTTGTGGCGACGTTTGAAAATTCTTGTACGAAAAAAACGTTTATCCAATAAAAGACAACTTATTGAAACTATAATTGATTCTTGGCACCATCTGATTACGAAAGATGAACTCCAAACACTCGTTCACTCGATGAAAAGACGCTGTGATGCTGTCTTAAAAAATAAGGGTTATCCTACTAAGTATTGATTGTGTAAGTATCACTTTAAAAAAATGCAAATCTAAGATAGATCTTAGTATTAGTTGCATAACTTTTTTTGTGATACAGATATTGTAATACTGTTTTTCTTATTAAATTCTACATTAAATTACCTTCAATTTGATATATAAACGTTTGTATTTAAGTGAAAATTAATATATTCTACAAGCACACAAAGTTGAAAAACATGAAACTTTCAAAAAATGTCCGCACTTTTGGCCACCACGGTACGTCCTGGTATTACAGATAGAGATTTCATGACGCACGCAGGTACATCGTGGTGCTTAAGGGCCCCTTAATCGTCGCGTCCGATAAGCGTAGGCTACTTTTTTAAAATTCAGATTGCTTGATTGCCACCAATTTTTTTAAGTAGAAAATATTCGGATTTCTTATTGGCAGATAAAATAATGCGAGCATAAAGCCAATTACACTATTTAAAAAAACTGGTGGGAATCAAACAATCAGAATTAAAAAAAATTAGCCTGCACTGCCCGTGAATGTATCGAGCGCGACGATTAAGGGGTTAATATCACTTACGTGTTCTTTCAATCTGCCCTTAAATTTTACGTCCGGTCATCCCGATATATGCCTTTTCTTCTTGTATTTCAGTTACTAATGGAATTATGTAAATACCTGCGATCTCATCATTAGGAATAGGGCCAATCTTGTTATGTATTGAGTCTTTCAGATTTCTTGTTGTTCTAACTACCAGATTAATATTAAATATCTTTACTGCATATCTTAGCTTCTAATATAAACCAGGAACATAACTAATGTTGCAAAATTTAAGTTTAACTGGTGTTCTCTTATGTGCTTTATATTTCATTTCGTAGACAAGTTTGTTAGTAAAATGTAGAGAGAAACCATTTTCCTTAGCGATGTATTTACTTTTATTTATTTAATTATCTACAAGGGCGTAAATACATATTTCAAAGGCTTCTTTAATATAAAACCTATAGGCTGCTATTTTATATCCAAAAGGAGAAGCGCTGTCATAAGATATGGTGTGATTTGACCTATTGAGTTTCCTATAAACATTTCTATCTAATTTTCCATCATTCCTAGTCAATTCAACGCCTAAAAACGGCAAAGTATTTTCATTTTCTTTTTATAAAGTGAATTTTATGTTATCGTCAATTGCATTGATATCCTGTAAAAATTATTTTAGTTCATCAATACTGTAATCCATACAATAAACACATCGTCAATGTATCTCAGTCATACTTCAGGCTTTGACTTACAGGTATTTAAGATTTGTTGATCTAATGGCCTTAATTTAATTTCTGCTAATAACCCCGATATAGGTGAATCCATTGGGACGCCTTTTATTTGCTTATAGTATATTTGGTCAAATAAAAATACGTTATTTTCTGTAATCAAATTGAATGCATATTTTAAAGTTGTTTTTATATCCATATTAAATATACTATTGGCTTCTATGGAATCTATAACAAACTCTATAAAATATATCATATCTATAAAAGACCTAATACATAACAAGATTGACCCTATTCCTAATGATGAGATAGCAAGCATTTACATAATTCCATTGGTAAGTGAAATACAAGAAAAAAAGGCATATATTGGGATGACCGGAAATAAATTTAAGGACAGATTGAAAGAACACGTAAGTGATATTAAGTTTAGTAGACAAACCACAGCGTTAGCAAGACATAACCCTTTGAGGGTCGGTGATATATATTATATACCACCTAAATTTAATCCAATTCAAACCATAAACTTTTAATTAAATTTTACTTTTTTAACTTTGACGAGAAAAAGGTTGAAAAATTGCTTATTCTTATTTTGAACTTAATTTTTTCCTAAATTCCGGTGGGAATTCAACGTTACAGGAGCACAAGTGCTTGCCCCTGAAAGGGTTAACGTACAGCAAAATTTAAATATCAGTTTTAATGAAGCACAAATCGTCATTACTATATCCCATTATCGTATTTCGTTACTAAAAGAGTCCATAGAAATTTTAATAAAAGGTAATAAGACAATTAATGATAACATGTTATACAACATTCCGGGTACATGGTTAAAGTTTTTAAAATAGAAGATGTTTTGCTAAAGTTGGATAGAAATGTTTAGTTTACTGCCTCCCCTCCACTGTAAAGTAGATTCACCTGGTTGGCCAGCTGAGGGCGGAGTACGATTAGGAATTTTCTGTACGCAATCCAAGCTACCCTGATGACGATCAAGGTTTAATCGAAAGCGCTCGGCGCGGAAAAATTTCAAGTTTTTAAAACTATTTTATTGTGTAATAATATCTTTTATATTTGTGACATCTTTTTACATTTGCGACATTAAATGCACCTTTTTCGCAAGTTTTCTTTAATTTATTTCGATATAGTTTCAAGGTGAATGTAACATTCCAACAGTATACTTATTTTCAAATATACATTTTGTGTTACAGGTACATAATTTGAATAAAATTTGTCCTCCTAATCCATATCATTTCACAGCATCTATATTTGTAAAGGTATGAGTGGCAATTAACATGTTAAGCATACAAACTTTGTTCAATAACTCTTCAAAACTATAATAAGAATTTTCTAAATATGTAATATACTTACATTCTTCAGAATGAATAGAAGCAAATCCCAAAGAAAAAATTAATAATTTCCAAGTCATGGTGCTGTAAACTACAAATAAATAATTTAATAAGCTGATTTATAATTAATCATAGCTGTCAAAGGCTACGTTTTTTTAACACCACTATTTCTGAAAAATAATTTTCGCTTAATTTTATCCCACAATTCTTCAGTTATATAAAGAGACGATTATTTTTTGCAGTTAGTGGTGCCAAAAAATCGTTGCATTTCACAGCTGTGAATTAATAAAGCAAACAGTAATGACAGGGCTCCCAAATGGTCCGCATTTGGAATACCGCTATTTTCTTAGAAAAAATTATTTTTAGATTTTTCTTGCAATTTTCGCAGAAACCACCTTCGGAGCTAAATTTTTGTGGAAATGTTGTACAAACCTACCATGAAATTTTCTGTGAAAATATATTGGTATTCAGTTGGTGGACCATTTGAGAGCTCTGTAATGATTAGCAGTAAAGAGTTGTCAATTAAAGGATTTCTATTTCAAAACATTTTGAAAATTTTAAGAAATCCCAATTAGTTATGCAATTAAGTTATTATTCTAGTTTTTATTTTTGTTGTTATTAGAAGGTTATCCAGCGAAATAATGAACGTTTTAAGATATAAAATTCAACAAATTTTACATATTCAAATTTAAATTAACTGCTAGTTTCCAAATAGTAACACCAATGATAACACCATATTCGTGTTTCTTGGATTAAGGCAGCACGGATAAAGGCGTATTTTCTATACTTAAGAAGAGGCGAAAATATGAGGATTCTAATTTAAACCCACATAACAAACTTAAATTTATATCCTTCAAAAAATATACGATTTAAATTTTGTTTTTTCTGTGAGATACAATGAATACGCTCAAACCTATACTACGCATTTTTCCAATAAAAAAAAAATCGATTATGAAAATTTTTAATAGATTTATATTTAGAAAATATTATTTATGACTTACATTAATTTTAACTTCAAATGAACTACGATCATCAAAAGCACGGATAGGAAACTTTCCACACCAATTACAATGATTCTATTTGCTCACTACAATGATTAATTTTCGAGATATAGAAAAAAATTACCTGCCAAAAACCTAAACACATAAATTAACCACCTCTTGTTATCAAACCAACCACGGTAAAGAAAGTTTTAATCATCGCCGGAAAAAAATATATTGTTTTTCTTTATTATAAAATGAGTTTAAAGTTAATTATATTTCAATTTTTAATCCTATCCTAAACGTGATTTTATCTTTAATTATAATTATACTCACTCTTAACCCTTAAATTCGGGAATGTTTCTTTTAGATTTACGTTTTTTAATACTTATATAAAGGAGTTTACACCAGAAATTTTAAGACAGGTTTTTAATATTATTTAAGAGCATAGTAATGTGAGCTTTACAGCATTAATATTTCTGTATAAATATAGTGGTTGCGAAGAACTTGATTTATTTATTAAAAGTTAAATAAAAAGTTTTGAATATTACGCCATATTACACATTAGGTTTAAGTAGTTTAGAGTACAGTTAGACATCTTCTCTCTTATGGATCCCTAAGTTTTAGAAATACAGCTAGTCAGAGACAGCGAGTTAAGTTGACGTCGACTAGCAAATTCATGTAATGCCTAAACTGTTCAACTGTATACAGTTTTTCTGGCAACTTATTAAATATTACCTGCACTTCTCCTTGTATGATCTTAATATTTATTTTTTTGAAATTTATGGATAAAACCCTAACACATTCTCTTTTGTAACTCGATGAAGATACTGTCCGACCACGTATTCTGTGGAATATTATCAAGGGTAAAATAAGGACGATTCCAAATACAGACGCCTCGCAGGGAGAAATAAGAAATATAATTACTGGAGAAGCAAACTTCCACCAGTAACTTTTAATAGAATTATTCGGCAGATTTTAGCGCCTTAATCCTGCAGAATTTCTATCCAGAAAATTTCTATTCCGTTTAACTGGTGAGAGTTTACCCTTGCGGTAATCAAGCTTTAGTTGTCACCCCTAATAACTAGTCGATTCTTCCATTTCCGCCTTTAAACCGGATGTTCACCTTTCCATCTAATCGGTGGTACAACAGTATATGAAAAATAAATTATACCTTTTCACGGCCTGTCTTGATCCAAGGATGTCAAATATGGAGTGAAAAGTGAATGTTACCATTTTAAATTCAAAGTTGTTACGTTTTATAATATCTGGAATCTAGACAACTCCTATTTCAAAAATTCCATTAATTTTTGAAATAATTAATAATTAATAAATAAATAATTTATAAATAATTTAATAATTAATAAATAAATAATTTATAAATTAATTAATAAGTAATAATTAAATAGTTTATAAATTAATTAATAATTAATACTTGAATAATTAATAATTAAACAAAAATACATAAATAATATAGTGCGTCTCAAAAGTATATGGACAGGCGATTTTTTGAAATAACAGTTTAAAAAATGAAGCAATAATCACGAAAAAAATAATATGCATATAGTATCATAACATAAATTTATTATAGCAAAGAAATAAAGTATAAGTTTTACAGAGTTTTTGTAAAAAAATAAAAATTAAAATACGCTGTCCCAAAAATATATGGATTTTCGAATATTTTGCATTTAAATTCATATTTTGTATCCGTCCCTTTTAATTATCTTAAAAACCCTATCAGGCATGCTTCCAACTAGTGTTTGGCGTATATGTGGCTGTAAAGAGAACCAACTCTGCTCCACTTGTTGCTGTAATTCCTGAAGAGTAGAAAACTGCCGACCATGGGCATACACACATCTCGTGCAAGTACTCCCCAAAAGTTTTCAATTGGATTCAAGTCTGGGCTGATGGCTGGCCAGCCTATAACAGTCACTTGATTCTGTTTAAACCAAGCTGTTGTTGAGTGGAAGGTGTGAATCTACGCATTGTCCTGTGTCCTGCTGGAATTTCCAGTCCCCCCTCCTCCTAAGGCGTTTCCGATTGGAAGTAGATTGCTTTTAAGGACATTTTGATAATCCTCAGAGCACTGTCGACCATTCAGAAAAGCAATATCCGCTGTTCCGTTGAAACAGAATGCGACCCACACCATTAGTGAACCCCCTCCTTTGTCGACTAAAGAACTCGCGAGGTTCTTTTCGTAAGTCATGCCAATAGTATGCCCAGCCATCAGGGCCATCCAAATTGATTTTTTTTTCGTCACTGAATAAAACACTTAACCATTCATCCGTTCAATGCATGTGTTTTTTAACCCAAAGAACTCGAGCCTTTCTATGGTGCACTTTCAGCCTAGGTGTCCGACACATTCTGCGAAATTTATGATTTTCGCTTACCTGTATGCGACTGTGAACAGTAGATATGGAAGTAGGAAACGCCAAAGTCCTCGAAATTTCATATGAACAGAACTTCTTTTGGGTTGAAACTGCTCGCAAAATTTCTCTATCTTGTCTTAGAGATGTTTTTCTTGGTCGACCTAAACGCTTTTTTGCAATCATATTGTCACTTTTTGATAAAATTGCATAACTTCCAGATCTGCTACACTTCATTTGTTTTGCAATATCAGAAATTTTAACATTTTGAGCCTTTAAACGCCAAATTTTAGCAATACCAGCAGCATAGAATTCAACGTTGCGAGGCATTTTCCTACTATTTGACAATTGAAGAAAGAGCAGTGATTTTATATTTCAAAGTGGTTACGTCACAAGTACAGAACACAGAAAATGCAAATTTTTCTGATACGGTGGTAATAAAAGCTATTCGTTTCATTGTCCATATATTTTTGAGACAGCTTATTTTGAATTTTATTTTTTTACAAAAAATCTGTGCTATAAACATAACATTTCTGTATCGTAATAAACTTATTTTATCATTCCATATGCGAATTATTTTTTTCATGATTATTGTTTTATTTTCTTAGCTGTTATTTCGAAAAATCGCCTTTCCATATAATTTTGAGACGCACCTTAAAAGACAGAGAAAGTAAAATTAAAAAAAAAAAACTTATTTTTTTCTAATAACACCAATTTTTCGTAAGAATTTTTGATGTATTATATACAACCAATAGCGTTACTGAAACACGAAAGAAAAATCTCGCGTCACGCATATATTATGAAACACTTTCCAACACTTCTGGAATACTGTTACGAAACTTCACTATTTAATAACGTAAAATCAAAAATATATCTAAATAAACAATTTAAAAAACGCATAACACAATTGAACACCCTACTGCAGAAATTAGCGCCAGTAGTTGATCATTCGAATTTTTCGAATTCTTTTGAACATCCTTTTATATCATATATAGATTTGTATACACACTACATGGTTTGGAAAAAATTTATTCAACTACAAAACACATAACACTTTTGAAAATTTATTTTCAACATATACCACACCTAGAAGGAATTTAGCATATTTTGTGCAGCCCTGTATATGATCTATATACTTTTATACACACCATATATGTATAGTTAATATGAAAAAATGCATAACACAAAAAATCATCTCTAATCATCTCACATTTATAGAGAGTGATGCTAATATTTCTTTTTTTAGCAGCCCTGTGTATGAGCGATATAATTTATACACGCCACGTAAAGTACTAAAATTTGTTTAAGTGTTAAAACGTATGCCGCATCTGAAGCGCATTTCAAGCGATTGTCGGTTATAGACAGTGTTATAACCTGATTCTTTTTAGCATCTCTGTATATAAATAAATAAATGCTATGCATTCCATATTCTACAGAAAGCTCATTGTACTGCACATCAGCGATACACATCAGTTGAGTTATCTTCGAAAGCATGTGACATCTTTAAAAAACACTGCTAATGATTTACCCTATAACCCATAATCTAATGGAATTCTCTTGTGTGTCCCTGTAAATGACTATAAATCAATGATAGATGCTACGCAAGAAAGTTGTACTGTACGTCAATAATATCAATTTCATTATGTTTGAAATATGTTAACTTTATTAAAACGCGCAGCAAACGATTTCCCCCCATTGACCGTAATTTAACGGAATTATTTTGCATGCCTCTGCAAACAAACTATAATGCCACTTACTCCATTTTAAATAGGGAATGACCTATGGTAAATTTCAGTAACATATATCAAGCTCGTGGTAATCCATGTATATTCACGCGAGTTAGAGCGCGGACAGGGAGATACGGTTAGAAAGAGATACAGAAGGGCAGACAAACTTTCAACTATGTTGGAATGTATTAAAAAGAAATGGACAGCCATTGTTAGTTGAAAAAATTATTGAAACTTAAGAGGCAATCATCATTATCATCATTTGCGAGTAATCTAGTATTCTGTACTTCGAGTTCGTCTTACAAATATCCCTGGAAAGTAAAATAAACGGTCATAAAGGTTACACTACTTTTTAATGCAATCGTGACACGAATTTGAGTCTTTTATATGTCTAACTGCACTCCTTGATGTATTTTTTAGGTGCGTTCGTAATTATATAAATACGTAGTACATATTGTCGTCGCTTGGTCCGTCCGTCTGTCTGTCCGTCCGTCCGCATATAACAACGCAAAAACTACCCAACCGAATGGTTTGGAATTTAAGATATATTATCTTTGCAGAATTTTGTCGAGACATTTCATTTTTTTTTAAAAATCGAATCAAAACTTTAGGAGATATTAATAAAAATATTTATTAAGAAATTTGAATTAAAAGAAAAAAAATCGGTGCTTTCTTGTTAGAGGAGCTTCCGAGGTCTAATCGTCAAGCGACCGAGATACTTATTTTATGACAGAAATTAATCTGCAGACGATATAATTCATTTCACAGAATTAAAAATCATCAAGATCTGAATATTTATATAACTAGCTATAGTACGAACGCACCTCATTTGTCACGTTTGACGTACAATTTCCAACTTGTTTATTTTATATGTTTCATTATTCAACAAAAATATACACAATATTCGTATCTATGCATTTAGTGTAATATGCATATATATACAGTGGAACTCCAGTTATACGTTTTGCCCGGGACCGGACAAACGAAACGTATAACTCAGTAAAACGTACAACTCAATTAATGGTTTACCGGAACAATTTTTAAAATATATCGTGAAAACTTTGATCAGCTGAAGAGTTTGCTAATTTTCATATTGAAAACAGAAGTTTCCAAGTAGTACTGCACCCATGACATAAATTTTTGGAAATGGAAAGGACAAGAAAAAGTACATAAGAGAAGTACACATGAACTTATTTTATCATAAAAGCATTATTAAATTTTTTTAATACAAATAGAGTACGTAAAAGAAATCATTGGAATCGCCTTGGCATGTAAATCATTTATTAAAAGACATTTCAGTAGTTTACTGAATCTTGTTGAAATAATCACTCATCTTCGGTTGTTTCTTTTCGGAAGAGCCGACACTGAACAGCAAATTTTGCATTTCTGTTAATAATGCAGCCGCCTTATGGTTATTGCTTTTACTACTGACGAACCGTTTTACTACGTCAAAAGCTTTCACATCAGCTCTGAAGTTTGAGTGGGATCTTTCAAATCAGGCTTCTCGGCCGCGTCGTCAGTGTTTCCGGTTTCAAAATGGATAAATGAAAAATAAATTCATCTGGGGACGCAAAAACGTAACGTATAACTGAGGGAAATGTGTAATTCAAAACGTATAACTCAGTTAATTTTTAATGGCAAGTGGTCGGGTCCGCTGAGTTGAAATGTATAAGTGAGGGAAACGTACAACTCAGGTAACGTATATCTGGAGTTTCACTGTATATATATATATATATATATATATATATATATATATATATATATATATATATATATATATATATATATATATATATTACTTCAATTAGAAACTACGATTTTTATGTGTATTCACGTGTAATATAAACACGACCCTAAAATTTTTTTGTTACATAATGCAACATGTAAGAATAACTCCCATATTTTGGATATACTGTTTAAAATAGAAAAATTAGACGTCACTTCGTCACGAATGTGTTAAATACATTTTGTCTTCTTATTCGGAATTAACATAGGCTTTTCTTCTTTTAGTTAAAGGTAAATTTTCATGAAAAAATAAAAATAAATTCATAAAAATAAAGATAAAAATAAAATATAAAAATAAAATATAAAATATATAAAAAATAAAAAAAATAAAATATAAATATAAAATATAAAAATAAAATATAAAAATATAAAACATAAAATATAAAAATATATATATATATATATATATATATATATATTCATAAGAAAATGAACCACTCAATTCCTTTCGTTCAATTTATTGTTTTGAGAGATTTGTAAAGATTTAATATCACAATATAAAAATAAATAAAGAAAACAGAAAGAAAAAGAGAAAAAAAACGCAATTAATGTGTAAAAAATAGCCTTTTTGCAGTTTCTTGTGCAATTTCTTAAATGTATTTTATGTACTCTTATACTAATACATACTTTTCTAAGTCTGCATTTTCCTTGCTGGTTATTATTTTTTATAATAAACGAATGAATTTTCAGTTGAAAATATTGTTTGAAAGAATGGGTTTCTAACTATTTCAACTCACACTGTACTTGAAGAAAACAAAAAAGGAAAAAAATATATATATAAATAAGAAGTAAAAAAAAACGCTGATATCTTGATGAATTAAGAATTATTTTTTGAAAATTTTCTGATGAATTTAGACAGACAATAGTATTTAAGAAACACATTTAGACCTTCACTGTTCATTGTAAAAAAGCTATCGAATTACGAGATGATAATTACATGAAAATAAAGTTACCTCTCCTTTGAAGATAGTGGTGGTGTTTGTTACCCCGATTACCTGCGCGCAATATATAGGATCTCCTTTCGAAGATTTCTGACTGGCAACTCGAGCTTATTTCAGTGTTTGAACTATTCCTTAAATATGTTTCGTTTTCTCTTTTCAATTTAGCACAACTTTGATTTTTTGAATACATTTTATTAAAATACAACAGCTGTATGTTTGACACAACACCATTTTTTGTCTGATGTCATTAATACCACATGCGCCATAATTACTGTAACACTTTCAAATTCCAGTGTCATTGCATTAGGGCATCTATAATTTATTGCTGTGATTGTTTTAACACAACAGCTTTATGAAAGATCGAACAAAAAGCCCCGTGTAAAAAATAAGGTCAATGCTAATTTAATGGTGAAAGACATAAAAAAAATGTATACAGTAAGAGGAACTTTATGTATAAATAAAACAAATGCAAGAAAAAGCTGCGAACAAAAATTAAATAAACGCTTTTGAAAATAAATTTGTAGTTTATGTTTAGCAACTTTTTACCTTGAATATCTCACATTCCTAATGCAATTTATTTAAATATACAGCGTATGCGGTAAAAAAAAAATCTTTTGTTTTTCTACAGCAGTGGTTTTCTAACTACGACAGTTTGAACATAACAATAGTTTTAGAACAGAAATTAGTATTAGAGTAATAGTCAATATAGCTGGTGTTTAGCTGCTGGTAATTATTTGTATTTACTGATCGCGTGTATTTGTGAAGATTGTCAAACGCGATTTAAGGTAATTTTCAGTTAGTTTAGATATATCATCAGTTAGTTCGGACCTGCCACCGCTTTTATTAAATACATTCTGGAGTAAGTATTTCCTACAGTTAAGCA
Source organism: Maratus michaelseni (assembly GCA_963931845.1). Taxonomy (NCBI): domain Eukaryota; kingdom Metazoa; phylum Arthropoda; class Arachnida; order Araneae; family Salticidae; genus Maratus; species Maratus michaelseni. The sequence goes on along the minus strand of OZ007594.1, from coordinate 50,215,855 downwards.
ATACTGAACATTGATAAAGACCTTGAGAAAAGTTTATAATTTTTTTAACTCCGTTATGGGTAAAATTTTATAAAAACTCCAGAAATTACGTTGTTTTTATATATTTACTATTAGAAATATTACTATATTGCTAACAAATCAATTTTATATCTAGTTTTCCGTATTGCTTTTATGTTAGTGTTGAAAGATTTGCAAAAACAACTGCGATGTTATTTAAACTGTGTCAAAATAAAGATTTTTTAATGAGGTTTGGGGGCTAAAAGTTGCAGTTGTTCATATGATGTATTAGGTCTTGCCTACCGGAATTTTTGAAATGTTAGAATGCCTTATAAAAATAAAAATAAACGTTCCCAGTTAAACGGATGGCATTGAGATAACAGGCTATTAACACTAATTGTATATTATACTTTTATTTCAAAGAATAAATCCCTTCGAAAAATAAAGAAACTGCTATAAACCGATAAACCAAATTTGAAAAAACTCGGATAATTCTGCATGAAATAACCATTCAGCTAAATTAAAGGGGAGATTACCCCCCGTTTCCCCCCTTTATACTTAACCAATGAACCTCCAATTCCAATCAGGGAAGCGCCTTATCAGAATAAATCTGTATACCAAATTTGAAGCAAATCGAATAATTCTGCATGAAATACCCATTTATCTAATTTAAAGGGGAGATTAGCCACCCGTTCCCCCCTTTATACTTAACCAATGAACCCTCAAAACTAATCAGGGAAGCGCCTTATGAGAATGAACCTATATACCAAATTTGAAGCAAATCGGATATTTCTATCAAGAGTTTTCGCGTTACCTACATACGTACATAACCTGTGGGCACATTAGCTCTCAGGTTTTGATAGCCTGTGAGCTAAAATGTAACCTACTCAGTGGTTAAGATGTGCAATTTGACATGCAAGTGGTGTGCTTAAAAATAGGTAATGGCGTGAGTTTTACTATAACTAAGTTCATATGCCTCAGGGGATTCAGGCGGTTTCAATACTAGTGTTTTCGAAAAGTAATTGTTGCGAAATTTAAACACAGAATTTTTTCATTAAATAAGGGAAATACATTCGAACTGTGTTAATACGAGAAGCAAGGGTGTGTGTTATAGAAAAAAGGGTATAAATGTTCTCGTATTACCGTTTCTCATAATACTCGTGAAGATAATGAAAATCTTAAAATCTCACTCATAATTAAACTAATTACAGCTATTAATTACTCTTATTATCTCATTGCTATAATTAACATAATATCGTATTTTATTTTCCTGTAAAACACGGCTAACATTGCAATAGTCACAGCAATTTTCGAGCTATTGATTTCACATATCCTTTTCATCTTAACCCATTAACGCCCAGTGGCATATTTTTAGATCACTAGACTTAGTGGCAAGAAAACGTCTTTCACACCAGTAAATATGAAGATAAATATGTACCCTCTTTTACGAGACAAATCCCTTGATAAAATAATATAAAAAATACCTTTAATTTAAAAGTGATCGGAAATCTAAAATTCAAATTTTAACCCTCTGAGCGTTTTGAAAAGGGGTAAAATTGTAATGTTGCTTTCTCGGTATTTTGTTTTAAATGCTAAAAAAATATGATTCTTTCAGCATTATAAATAAAACTTAATTGTCTGAGTGCAACGAAGACTCATACGCAGCGCAGTATTACTTTGCCCCATATATGGCTACGATGGATATTAAAACCTTTCGTCAAGCATAACTCAAAAAATATTTAACGGACTTCGTTCAAATTTTTACAGCAGGTACCTATAAAGGTGACAACGACGTCTATTTATTACCAAGAATAAATGTCAAACCGTTTGGAAATTATATTAAAAAAATAGATAAAAAAGCACAATTAAAGTACATACGTCACTAAATTTTGTGCGTACGTCATTTTCACCGGCGGGAGATTTTCGTAGACAATCGGAATTGAAAAGTTCATGGAGTACATGGAGCAAAAAAACATGCAAGCACTAATATTCAGCACAATAAAATATATTTCAATTTAGTAGAAATCGAAAATTAATCTGGATTTTTTTTCTGTTTGAAAGAAAAACCCCGCAATAACTTGGTAGACTTGGTATTAGAGATTTGGCGCAAATCTCAGCAATAGCAGCTTTTTTTATTTCGCGTGTGTCAATAAAAAAAGAAATTCTTTGGTGTTTAAATAAAAGGTTTCGATTTATGGCATTATTTCTTTTTTTTCTCTTTTTAGCATTTTAAATGGGATTAATGAAAGGCATGTATTTTAAATTAAATGAGTGAAAGGTTTATATTTAAATGAAATGAATTCAATATGAAAATGTTATAAAAACAATATTTGGCGATTTATCAACTGCGCCAGGATGATATAAAAGTACCAATATATCAAACGGTATGTAGTACGTGAAATGAAACAATTATATTATAATCACCCATCGTACAAGAAAAAGACTAATATTCTGCATTCAGAGGGAAAAATCCATCTCCTGTGCCGTAAGATTTGGCGAGTTCTTTTTTGGTGATAAGTTTTTCGATGTGATTGTTGGGATCTGCAGAATTTGGCTTACTTTTTCTAAATCTTATTTTTTTGCAGATGTAGTATTATGTAAGTATATTTTTTTGCAGATATTTCTCTATTTTGTATATATTTATATATATTAAATTGTAATGGCATTTGGAAAAGAGATTTTTACCTTTTTATCTGTGCCTTCGGAAATATTAAAAAATAAAAAAAGATTTACATATATCAAGCATATAATGTTATGTTTTGCATTTTTATACGGACCACTTCTTCATTTTTAGATTTTATATGCTATTTCTTATTTACTAGCCGTTTATTAATTGTTTACAATTTACTCCCCTGACAATAACAATTATTTATCACAAAAATGCCTCTTAGGTTTGTTAAATAAGTTTGTTTATGTATTTTCATTACTTATTAAAATATCGAATATGGCGATAAAATTTTATTTTAGCATCGTGCTTAAATTTTTAAGATGGTGCAAAAACATGCTTTAATAAACGTATGTTTGTAAATATTTGAAAAACATATTTTACCGCTCTCTTGAAAAATTTTGTAAGATGCTAAAACTATCTTTGGCACCATTTAAAATTTTTTTCGCCAACCGACATTGGATACGAAACTTTTCCCCATTCAGATACACAGGCAAGGCTGGTCTCAAACAAGAGTAAAGCTAGCAACAATATTGTTTTAACTCTATAAGAGTTACAATAATGATATTAAATGCTGCGATTGACTTTAGGCCCAATTACGAAAGTTTCTCCTAAAAAAACTGTAGAAGAAGTCTTTTACATTTGTTTCGAATGAAGCTCGGTGTACAAGGTATTAGTTAATAATACAAACAACACTAATGGCATGGAGGCAAAAGTTTTAATTTAAATGTATATATTTGAAACACTTCCCCCCCTCCCCCCCCCAAAAAAACAGTAATGAATTTAAAATGGCGTTAAGCCACGCTTTCTGACATAAGCAATTGACTGCAAACACGATAACGAAACTTTCATTTAACTTAATAACATGTAGCTAATATAGCCCTCAGGGTACTTTGCAGTTATACAGACATTGTGGTTTTTTTTAAAAAGCTTCAGACAATTCAGGTTTAAGAAGTTGAGATTTACTGTCAGATGATATAAACAACCATGAACACAAAACTGATGAATTACTATTCAGGTTTATGTATGTATTTAAAAAAAATTGCATCTGATTACACTTATTAGATAAATTACTTCAGTTTGCATTTCATAACTGATAAACGGCTTCTGTATATTAAATGAATTATCTAAATGTTGGGAAGAGATGGCGAGAGGTAGAAAGACGAGTAAACAAACAGGTAGGCAGACGGGTAGTGAGATGGGTAGAGAGACGAGTAGCGACATAGGTAGGCTGACGGGTAGTGAAACGAATAGACAGACAGCTAGAGAGAAAGGTAAAAAGAGGGTTGACAGAGGGGTAGCGAGATGGGTCACGAGACGGTAGACAGGAATGTAGCGAGAAAGGTTGCGAGACGCGTAACGTGGTAGATAAAGAGACGAGTAGAGAGATGAGTACAGAGACGAGTTGACTGACGGGTAATGGGATTGGTAGCGAGACGGGTAAAGAGTCGGGTACAAAAACAGACGGATAGCGAGACGAGTAGAGAGATACAGACGTATACAGAGTATACAGACGAGTAGAGAGACAGTAGTTGGGTACGGAGATGGGTAAGAAGATGGGTAGAGAGGCGTATAGACAGAAGGGTAGAGAGACAGATAGACAAGTTGTGAGACAGATAGACAAATGGGTAGAGAAGTGGATAGAGAAACGGCTAGACATACAAGTAGTTAGACGGATAGGCAGACGGTTAGAGAAAAAGATTGGCGTGTAGCGAGACCGGTAGAGAAATATAGAGCTTAGGCGTTTTTTTTTTCAAGTTTTGCACAATACGCGGTTAAGAAAATAAGATTTTGTAATTCTATCATTTAATTTGCTCTTTTTCTTTATATTGTAATTGTTAACCCTATGTTCTCAGCAATATCACTCAGACTAATCCCTTTGAGGGAAGTCCTAGTTACAAATATGAATGTAACCCTTGAGAGTATTAATCATTCTTCAATGTTTTGAAAATTCATTAAATCTACAGAATTATATTATCTTAAACATTGCATATATTGCAGTGAAACCTGCAGCTTAGTGAACGGAATATTACGTTCCACACGCTTAGAGGGTTTTAACGAAGAAAATAATTTGGGCGTTAATGGGTTAACAGTGCAATAAAAGACATGGAAAGGCTGGTTACTATAGCCCAGAACCCGAATTCAAAAACAAAAACAACTAAAGGTTTTCTTCTATGTTAATTCCTTTTCATGGCCCAGTTGTGACTCTTACAAAGGGGCGGTATTTGAAACCTCCTTACCTCAGGACCTTCCTTTCCATTTTATTTTTTGAGAGGGGGGAGAGGTCTCTTTGAATGTTGAAATTATATCTGGTAAATCTTATAAATTATTAGTTCTTGACACAAAGTTGTAATGTAGAAATAATATCGTGTAGATAAAACAGGGTTCTATAATATGGCTTTCTTTCCGAATACTTCCTTACATTTCGACGAAAATCACATCGAAATTAACCGATGCTTCGTGTTAGGCGTGATTCTGTTTTTTAGCTCGTAAAAAGCGTGATAATCTTAATATAGTTTAAATGATGAGCCATTCTTAACGCAGAATTGCCAAGTCTCCGGCTTTTTGTACACCAGTATATTCTTAGAGAAAATGTTGTTCTTTCAAATCGCAGAATGCTCCGATCAAATAAAACAAAATTTTCGGTATTAAAATACTGGTTTGCAAAAAGCCGGAGACTTGGCAGCTCTGCTTAACGCGCAAATTGCTCGTTTTAACTGGGTCCTCGTTTTAACTGGATCCTCTTTTTTTTTAGTGCTCGTATTAAAAGAGTTCGACTATATTATTTTACGAAATATCTGTTATTCTTCTTCTGAGACATACGAAACTTGTGTCTGATGGATTCTCAAATCTGCTCAGTCTTCACATTCAAAAACAGCAGGAACGTCCAAATCTAATCATATGAGCAAATTGCGTTGAATTAACCTTTTGTATCACCGCATGTCTGCAACAAACCCAAAAGTCAATGTTACTTACACAGTAGGCTTTAAAAGACGATTTTATTTATTGCTGCTATCTCCCAACGCAGCAGTTAATATAAATTGTTCACAAAAGTGTCAAGAGACGACGGTACTGTGCTAATTTTTCCTGGCGAAGTTTCATTTATCATTTGAGAAATTTAACATCGTTACAGCTAAAATGAACTTTGTAAATTTTGTCAAATTAAAAAGACTGGAGACATCCAAAAATATATTTTTTAGAAAAGTAAGTTTGTATACTTTATAATTTAGTTTTAGAAAGCTAACAATATTTATAGGAAGTATGCAATTTCCTGTTTATTGCAAATGTGAAAAAAGCACCTTCCAGTCAATAATTTTTTATTTTCATGTTCTAAATTTTTAAAAATATTTTTTACACGCTTAAAATGCTGTATTAACGAGTAAATATTTTTCAAATAGAGTAAATATTTTTACAGAGTAAATATTTTTAAAGAGTAAATATTTTTCAAATTCAGATTCAAATTTTCCAGAGTAAATATTTTTCAAATCTGAGTTCTTGAATCACATGGGGTTAATTTCTTTTATCAGCGCTAAAATTTTAACAAGCATTTGGTAAAAGTTTTTAAAAGTAAGTATGAAAAATTTATATTAGAAACCTTATATTACCTTAAATTTAGAATAAAAAAATGTTATTATTACTTAATTCTATCAAATTTTTATTAAGATATAGATTGAAATATACCGGGTGATACAAAAATATGGATTATGACGATTATCTATTATGCCTAGTGATAGAAACATGTCTCAAGTTGCAAATTGGTTTAAGAGGACCGTGGACCTTTAGTTGGGTTAAAATCGACTAAAAATCGTTTTTCTTATTTTGGTTTATTACTATACTTCAATCTTAACTGCAACATTTGCAAAAAACGGCATTTAATTGCAAAGATACGAGCATTTCAAATTTGACACCGTAATTGAGTTACACTAAAAAATAAAATTTTAATCGCGTTTTCTGTAAATGAGAATTTTTGCCGAGTTAAAATATTCAAAATGTTCCAGGCGTCTTATGTTCTATCCAATTTTCATAACATTAAGTATTATTGTTTGCAGTGTACTATATTTCAAAACTTGGTATTAATATGCATGCATTGCTGTACACAAACGGAAAATTTCGTAGTTATATAATTTTTTTCCGTGAAAATTTTAAAAAAAATGTAAATATTGGAAGTTTTTTATTACTTTTTCTCAATATATTGGTACAATTTTAAAACACATACCAACTTTTGTTGCAATAATATAAAGCTACTATTTTACAAAACACCATGTTCCTGAATCCAAATTTAATGCGCATGGAGCATTTCTAATTAGTGTGATTTATTAATATATTTTAATTAATTAATTAATTAATTACACACATTTTTGAATAAAATTGCTTAATTTACCTATAAAATGTATGAATTTCTATGTGTGCAAAATTTCAATACAATTGAGTGAAAAATGAAACAAAAAATGGTTTTGAACGTCCACTGTCCCCTTAAAATCAATTGTGGCTTTGAAACATGGCATTTGTTTCATAAGAACCCGTATATGTATTAAAATATGAAATATATATTTTTTATACGGTCCTCTTTGCCAGTAACTTAAATTTAGACAAATTTTGCCTTGCGTCCAAGAAGGACATAGGAAAAAAATCCAATTATTTTAAGATAAATCTTACCGAGTTGTCTCACTTTGAACATTAACAAATTTCACCGTTTTCTGGCACTAAATAAGATAACGCGTTGTTTGTGCCGCAAAGCAGTTAAAATTCTTAAAATTCACGGTATCATAACTCGGTTGGTTTTTGTCGTAAAAGAGTGGGATTTTTTTTTTCTTTTAAAGCAACATTTTTCTGTATAGACGTTATGAGAAAAGGGGTCGTATAAAAATTCAATTTCGCATTTCAATACATACTAGTAATTTGTAAAAAATGTGAAAGGCGATTACAAAATTGGTTCTGAACAGCATATTTGCGTTTATTCTATTTTCGTAGACAGTGGAAATACAATGGCATGGTTCCCAAATGGTCCGCCAACTGAATACCAATATTATTTAACAGAAAATTTTGTGTTAGGTTTCTGCAACATTTCCGCAAACATTTACCTCCAAAGGTGGTTTCTGCAAATTTTGCAAGAAAAATCTAAAAATAAAATTTTTCGAAGAAAATACCGGTATTTCAAAAGTGGACCATTTGGGAGCTCTGCAATGGGAATTGAGGCCTACCAAACTGCTTGGCATGTTGTTGGAGATACAGACATCTTTTGCACACGAAAGCTAAACGGGCCGAGATTTCCGAGTAAATTGGAATCAGACCTTCTGCAAACATCCACGCCTGGTTCAATATTCGAACGCGGCATCTTTTGTCTAATAGCCAGTGCCTTAACTAAGGCTCCTACAATCCGGGCTGACTCACGCCGCCATTTAATTGTCCATAGGAGAAGAACGATTAGCTACGCCGCGTGAGCAACAATATCTGATTGGTCTAACTGGGCAACAAAAAGCTTGATGATTCAGATTGTATTATAGTAGCCCTACCCTAACCACTAGACCAAACACGCAAATTGCAAATTTTACATTATACAGTAATCTCTCAACATTCACGAGTTTTAACATTCGCGGTTTTAACATTGGCGAGTTTTGATTATTCGCGAACATGAAAATGCGGAAAAACTTAACATTCGCGAGAATCTGTCTTCATCATTCTTTTTATTATTATTATTATGATCTTTTTCGTTTTCAGAATTTATAGTGGTTAAAGATTATTTTCTCTTGTGTTTTATTAGTATCTATTTACAAATCAACTTTCAGTTGTCAACTGAAACAGGAGCGAGTGTTGTAGGAAAGCAAATTAACAGAAAAAGATTGCTTATTGCTATGGGGATATTAGAAGAGGTAAGGTAGCAGCATTCTCAATCTATTAATTTAATATGCTCAGAAAAATAATGTGAAAAATACTTTAAAATAATACTGGTGTTTAAATTCAAGGGACCGTACAAACGCTTAAAAAATCCTCTTACGACAGCCGCAATTTTTGCGTCAATGCGTAGGCAGAGTTCATTGGTCACATACGTGTTTTTGCTTTATAATATAGATAGATACGGCCTCTTGTAAAACAATACTTTATCTAAAAGCTGAACTTATTTTGAATCCACTTTGTAAGTGTAAGAAGCATTCGCGGTCTGAATGATAATAGCCCTAACTTTTATTTTAAAAATTCCGGTATATTATCCTGTACATTTTTACAGTGTCTACGACGCGTGATTATGGACAAAATGCATCTGAATGAGAAAGTTAAAATTTGTTTTCCACTTCAAACAGATGCTGCTCTTAAAGTGCATCCCAGAAAATAGACAAACAATAAAGATTCTTCTAAATGAACTGAAAATTTGTTTTCGTCTTTTATGATTAATAAACCCTGCAAATTCTTTTTATTTATATCAGTTGGAATGGAAATAATTTAAAGAGTTAGTATAAATCTAAAAAAACATAATATGATTAATTTGGTTAACGAATACTGTACTATAACACAGAGTATAAATTATCTATTATGTGTTTTGGTCTACAACACCCTTCGTCTATGAATAAATCAAAGAGGCTTTCTTAGGTCAGATGAAGTTTATTTATTTATTTGTAGAATGCTATGTAATTTAAAATTTGTGATAATTATTCAGCTTTAGTAGATTAATAGAAAAAATTTATTTTCATAAATTTATTTATTGATTATAAAAACGTTTCTATTAATTTTTATTAATTTTCATTTTAACCATTTGAGCTTTGCTTGGTGAATTTCTTAATTTCTTTCCCATAAACCGAAAAAAAAAATGTACTGTTCGAAATTAAATGCGATCAAACAGTTGGAGCTTTCCCTTCTCTTCTTCAAGTATCGATGGCAGCACCATATTCTGACAATATCTAGTTATTTTTCAGACGAATTTAAAACTTTCTAATTTTCACGAGTTAAAAATTTTGTATTTTTCAGACATTAGAATTTTTTTTTTTTTTTTATATATATGAGAGTTGACTTATTTTTCTCTTGTCACTTCAAACAATTCATAATAACTGCATGCAAATGGCTAAACTGAACATTTAGATAATTTAATGTGACGAAATTACATGGTTGGATGGATTCGGCTATCAGAGCTCAAAGGCTTGAATAATGTGTCGCTAGGTGACACACTACTGAAAAACACATTTGCCAGTGTTACAGAACCAAAGAAGGGATGCTTATAATTCTATCCCAAGGAACCTGGATTTGTGTTTAATTCAGCAGATTGATCAAGTTCTTATGTTTTAAATATTTCAAAAAATTTTCAAAAACTTTTAGCACCTATTTTATCTATAAACTGGTATATCTTCGATTAATTTGTATTTTTGTAATATGTTTTCTGTAATTTTTAAAATTTGAATTTTCTGATTTACTAAACTTTTAAATATTTTAATAATCTTAGAATTTGTCTAAACAATGTGACTGCATTCAACACATTTTAATGTGTTGAATGTTTCACAATTATTGTAATTTAAAAATAACTTTGCAATGTCATTTCTTGTGTTTGCCAGTTGAAACTAATGTCCTAGAGCTCCGATGGGAAAAACTTCCCACCACTCCCAGCCTAAAGAGGCGATTAAAATTTTTTATAACTACATAGTACAATTTCAGAAAGTCCCCTAATCACATTTATAGCGTTTTTCTAGCATATTTTTAAAATTTTAATTACAGCTTAAAGGGATAAATTGTAATTAAAAAAAGAAATCTCAAGTTTTACATAACGAAATCTCAGTCGCACTTTTGTTTGCAGCACTAATTGCAGTTGAACTCACAAAAGTTTACTAAAGTTGGCTATCAACACAAAAGTTTTGGGAGAGTGAAGTATCCTTCCTTCTCGATTTTCTCCTCTAGCCACACCGTGAATTCATCATTTATTCCCTACTTTCTCACATGGGAAGATTGCCAATACGAAAATTACAAAATATATACATCATATAAAATTTATAGTTGCCTAATCTCCCATTTTTGATTACCTTTGTTCCATTTCATTTAACCGCACAATTTCTGTGATTCAATAAACGAATATTTCTATTCGGAAGTACTGGTCCTGAAATGCAAGAGTATTAGCAGCTATGATAGTTCCTTCTTTTTATTAGTTCTATCGAATGCTATCAAAATATAAATTGTTCATAACATTTATAAAAACCATTTATTTAGAGAACATGGCAATGTTTCTTTTATTGCTAGTGAAAATGGATTTTTAATGTATCGTTTATTAATATTTTACCTCTATAAAAATTGGATATTACAGTATGAGTTTTCTCTTACAATTAAGGAGTTTAAAATTTTGAAAAAAACATCCGAGAATAAAATTTACCACCTTAAAGTGAATTTGAACAACAATACAAATTGTATAAGCTAACTCAGGGTAATGGCTAGTGCTGTGAACACGGCCACTTGGCCGGTTTCAGAGTTACTTTCAACGTTCACTAACAAATGGTTCCACTGCGTTTCAAAGGAAGCTAAACAGAATCTCAAGCCATGCCAGGCGGGGTATATTAAATAACGTTTCCTGTAGAAGGAATTATCTTTACTGGCTTGGGTTACGGGAACGGCCTAGTTCAGTACCGGCCGAGGAAGCTCTTGTTTGTTAGGGATATGGCTTAGGACGGAGTTCATAACGTCAGAAATATCATAATATTGCAAATTCAATCGACCGTGAAAGCCGTCCTTGGGAGGGGAAAAACAAACAATTATTTTCTCAGCCAATCTGTTCGGGCGGAACTCACGGGATCTGACGTCAAGATCGCCGTCCAAAGGAGGAGAAGTAGACAAGCGGTCGGTACTGAAATCGGACGTGGTTCCAGGTAGGTTGTTGTTTTCTCTGGCGAGTTTACCTATATTTTATGCAGTTACTGAATTAAAAAAAAATGCATCATTGAATCTACTGTTAGGATTTTTATTGCTTATCAAGGATACGTAAACATATTTTTCACATCATTTATATTCTGTGCATGAATCACAAGAAAGAGATTTGATAAACTTATGACTGCAGAGAAAAATGGCCACTACGAACGGAACAAGAGAAAAATATTTTTAAATGCTCAGATTGTGAATACTAAGCAGGCATGACAGTTTTAGTTCACTTTTATCGGAAACTCAGACACTGGATTCAAAGTAATCGACCGTTTGAGTTTTTGTCAACATTTTGGAATATTTAATTTGATTTTTTGGATTTCTTTTTTAAAACTTTGCAACATAGTTTAAGTTTCTGAATTCGATTTGTCTGTCTGTACCCTGACTCGCGTAAATATACTCGGATGGCCTTGAAACTGATATATGTTATTGAGATTTACTATGGCATGTTTGGTATTGAAAATGAAGTGTGTAGTATTTATGGTTCTTTTACAGGGACATTCAAAAGAAATCTGATACATTACGGTCTATGGGGAAAAATCGTTTGCTTTGTATGTTAATAATGTTATACTATTTTAAACATATTCAAATTGATACATATCACTGAGGTGTATTACAAGGCGATTATTGTAGAATATGGCGTGCATAGAATGTATCGTTCATTTGTAGGAACACTGAAAAGTATTCCGTTACATTACGGTCTACGGGGAAAAATCGTTTGCAGCGTATTTTAATGATGTTTCCCTATTTTATTCATATTCAAATTAATACATATCACTTAGGTGCACTATAAGGTGCTTACTGTAGAATAGGGTATACAAAGAATGTATCGTTCATGTACAGGGACATTCAAAAGAAATTGGTTACAGTACTGTGTATGAAAAATAATTGCTGGTAGCTCATTTTCAGATGTGGTAAGGATTTTTAAATGTAACTAACTTTTTGCATGTTAATTGGTGCATATCAATTTTATAGATCCTATACAGGGCTGCTCAAAAGATCTCACGTACATTTCCGTTTATTGGCGGAAATTGCTGAAGAGGAATGAAAAATAATTGCTAGTAGCTCGTTTTTTAGTTGTGGTAAGGATCTTTAAATGTAACTAATTTTTGCATGTTAATTGGTGCATATCAATTTTATAGATCCTATACAAGGCTGCTCAAAAGATCTCACGTACATTTCCGTTTATTGGCGGAAATTGCTGAAGGGGAATTTTTAATTGTGCTATGTATTTCCTAAATGAAGAAAATTTTAGCATATTGTGTCGTATAAATACAAATCTATAGATCAAATAAAGGGCTTCACAAAAGAATTCAGATATTTTGTTTGATTCTTGGTAGTAATTACTGAAATTTAGTTTTCAAATATGTTATGCGTTTTCGGAATCCTCCCCGCCTGGTTTCATTTTGACTTTGTTTACTTAGTAAACTATGAAGTTCTGTTACATTATTTTGAATGTGTTGGAAAGTGTTTCATAATCTATGCTTGACGTATGATTTTTCGTTCTTGTTTTACATTCGATTCATGTTAAATAGAAATTAAGTTCTAATCACAAAAATAATAAAGTTATGCCATTATTTCATTTATATTTCTGCTTAGTAGAAATTGATATGTTTAGAAAAATAGGAGTTTTGTGGGCCACTTATTGTGTCTTAACAAATTTCCTTCACCAGCCATTTTAAATTTATAAAAAAGGATATTTTGTAAATTTTTTAATTTGGAAGTTTTTGTTTATATATATACAGCTAACCAAGCCTCTTACCTGCTGGGCATGAAATCAAAAGTCAAAAAAATTATTTTAATAACTTAAAAAGAAAAATATAACTCTAAATAACCATGTTTTTTTTAATAATTTTTGTAATTTTACTACAACTATATCAATTTTAGTTACCTTGTGTGCCTTTATTACAATGTTGAATTCAAGGGGTATCCCGGGGAGAATTTCCCCCGCAGCATCGAAATGCCCCCCCCCCCAAGGAAAATTTAAAGATTTTATTCTTATTAATGGTTTAGAAGTGCAATTCCTCCGCTCTCCCACTCCACAGTGACCCCCAGAACTGCAATAATCCTCCCGAAGGAAAATGTCTGAATTCAACACTGCCTTATTCTATATCTCACAACCCCCAAAGTTTCATAATTATTCTAATTTCTTTGTCAGAGAGCGTCTGTTGTCAGTTTTCAAAATTTATTTCTCCAGTAAATGCAGTCCCAGAAAAAAAAATTGTCATTAATATTTAATGTTTAACAAAAAATGCAATTCAAAAATAAATTTATTCAATACATTTTTTTGCAGCTGAAGCAGTCTTAAGCTTTCTTTTTATGCATATAAAGTGTCAATTTTGTAAACGTCCATGTCTGTAACACCATCGTTGTGTCCTAAGCGATTCCTGTCGATGCCATCTGGAAGTGCGAAGGCATCTTTGTATGTCTCCGGCGCCCAGATCGGGTAGTGCATGCAAGAATACCAATCGTACTCTCCTATGTCGTGCCAACCTTCCTCATCAACTTTTTGATATTGAGAATGCCAGTCTAAAAAATAATACATGGATTATTTAATGGAATTGTATTATTAATTCAAATTATAAATTCAAAATATTAATTTAACCCTTTATGTCCCGAAAGTACTTTGGAGAACCATTAACACCTTCAGATCGGGTAGTGCATGCAAGAATACCAGTCGTAATCTCCTATGTCCCACCAATCTTTTTCTTTAAATTCTTGATAATGAGAATCCCAGTCTAAAATATCAACATATGAAATTGTATCATTAATTTAAATTATATTCAAAATATTAATTTAACACTTTATGTCCCGAAGGTACTTTGAAGTACCATTAACACCTTCAGATCGGGTAATGCATGCAAGAATACCAATCGTGATCTCTTATGTCCCACCAGTCTTTACTTTAAATTCTGGCTAATGATAATGCCAGTTTAAAAAAGTAACATATGAAATTGTATCATTAATTTAAATTATATTCAAAATAGGAATTTAACCATTTATGTCACAAAGATACTTTGAAGAACCATTAACACCTTCAGATCGGGTAGTTCATGCAAGAATACCAATCGTAATCTCCTATGTCCCACCAATATTTCTCTTTAAATTCTTGATACTGAGAATGACAGTCTCAAAAAATAATATATAGAAAATTTAATGGAATTCTATTACTAATTCAAATGATATTCAAAATATTAATTTAACTCCTTTATGTCCCAAAGATACGTTGAAGAACCGTTAACACCTTCAGATAGTACAGTGCATGCAAGAATACCAATCGCAATCTCCTATATCCCACCAATCTTTCTTTTTAAATTCTTGATACTGAGAATGTCAGTCTAAAATATATGTATATGAAACATTTAATGAAATTGTATTACTAATTCAAATTGCATTCAAAATATTAATCTAACCCTTTATGTCCCGAAGGTATTCTAAGAACCGTTAACACCTTCAGATCGTACAGTGCATGCAAGAATATCAATCGTAATCTCGTATGTCCCACCGACTGTCCTCATCAACTTTTTGATAATGAAATTGCCAGTCTAAAAAAAGAACATATTAAAAATTTAACGAAATTGTATTATTAATTCAAATTATATTAAATATATTAATTTAAGGGGTCAGGCACCTTTGAAAGAGCATTCTTTTTATTAATTATTAGCTTACATTAAAATTTCTTTCTTTGGGAACGTTTTAAAAGAAACACTCTGCAAATATTTACATTAGAAGGAAAGTTATGTCCATAAGAGTTTGAGCTCTCTTTATATACTTCAATACAGTTTATATACAGTTCAATTATGAACTTTATATACAGTTCAATTATGAGAAATACTGAGCGAAAGTTATATAAAATGAATTAATCCATTAAAAAATCATTAAATTTCAAATTACATTCCTTTATGTGCGTCTAAACTCTTTATCGAAACATTAACTGTTAACATACATCTCTTTTAACGCGGGTTTAAAATTTGATATCCAAAAGTTAATCCGATGTGGGGTTATTGCAATCCATATTAAGATCACATTTACAAGTAATTTGTAATGTTCAATGATACCTGACTCCTAATTTATTCCTTTATGTCCCGTAGATACTTTAAAGGCTTGGTATTGTTTTTACAGTGAATTATCTGCTCGTTAGATATAGGCCGCGGGGGATATGCCCTCCGTGGGGGTCTTTCTAAGGGAATCTAACCCATATTTACGCAATGTTGGATACTTTAAAGAACCATCAACATCTTCAGAGTAGCCAGTTTGGACTCTTTTAAATTCAGATATTCCGAATTTATACCAGAAATTCTAAATAGTAATGTCAGTAAGAATTTTGTGATTACAGAAAGCCCTACCCCCCCCCCCCCCCCCCACCAGCAATAACAACAAAAAAAAAGATTTCATAAGTGAAGTGGTCGACAATTAATTGATTAAAATGTGGTTGATTAATAAATGTTTAAAGTTTAACTAATCTAATTAACAAAGAAAATTAATTGTCTGAGTGCAACGAAGACTCATACACAGCGCAGTATTACTTTGCCCCATATATAGCTACGATGGATATTAAAACCTTTCGTCAAGCATAACTCAAAAAATATTTAACGGATTTCGTTCAAATTTTTACAGCAGGTACCTATAAAGAAGACAACGACGTCTATTTATTTTCCAGAATAAATGTCAAACCGTTTGGAAATTATATTAAAAAAATAGATAAAAAAGCACAATTAAAGTACATACGTCACGAAATTTTGTGTGTACGTCATTTTCACCGGCGGGAGATTTTCGTAGACAATCGGAATTGAAAAGTTCATGGAGTACATGGAGCAAAAAAATATGCACGCAGTAATATTCAGCACAATAAAATATATTTCAATTTAGTAGAAATCGAAAATTAATCTGGATATTTTTCTGTTTGAAAGAAAAACCCCGCGATAACTGGTAGACTTGGTATTAGAGATTTGACGCAAATCTCAGCAATAGCAGCTTTTTTTATTTCGCGTGTGTAAATAAATAAAAAAAAAAATATTTTGTGTTTAAATAAAAGGTTTCGATTTATGGCATTATTTCTTTTTTTTCTCTTTTTAGCATTTTAAATGGGATTAATGAAATTCATGTATTTTAAATTAAATGAGTGAAAGGTTTATATTTAAATGAAATTAATTCAATATGAAAATTTTATAGGAACAATATTTGGCGATTTATCAACTGCGCCAGGATAACATAAAAGTACCAATATATCAAACGGTATGTAGTATGTGAAATGAAACAATTATATTATAATCACCCATCGTACAAGAAAAAAAAACAAACATTCTGCATTCAGAGAGAAAAATCCATCTCCTGTGCCGTAAGATTTGGCGAGTTCTTTTTGGTGATAAATTTTTCGATGTGATTGTTGGGATCGACAGGATTTGGCTTACTTTTAGGTAGCTTTCAATACAAAAAAGTATAAAGCTACCTATTGCAGCCGTTCGGAGGAAAGCAATTCCGGAAAATTTTGATATATTTTCACCGATCATGACCCCCAGACCCCAAAACCACCCTTCGTTCAAATGTTTATATATATATATCTGACATATGTCATACGATAACGCCCGTATTTATAAATCGATTTTGATGAAACTAATTGTGTGTATTAAGGTCACTAATGTCTCGACCGAGTTCGTTAGCCAGCTTGGTCCGCCATTTTGTTTCAAGATGGTGGCCATTTAAAAACTTAAAACTAAAATAAATATACAAAAAAGTTAAAAATTCAAATTTATTTTTTAATTACGTGTTAGGCTTTAATACAGGGATTACAGAGCATTTTTTGGTTTACCTCTATCTTAAAAAATGGCTGCGATAGAGCAGTTTGAAATTCTAGGGTGGCTGACATTTTGAAACAAAACAGCACATTAACGCGATTACTCGCAAATTATTTTCTTTCATTGTTGTAATAATTTTCCCAATCATACGCATAAAACTATATATTCATATCCGTTAGCGCCAAATTCTCGCCAAAAGTGGCGACATTTGGCGAAATATCGCCAAATTTGGCGACCAAAATAAGTCTTCATAAATGAAGCCAATTTGGCTATTGCTCAATAATTTGGCGAATTTCTTATTCAAATTGAGTATTAACGAATCTTTTGTAAACGTTTCTTTGCATTTTAACTTGCTGTTTTCGTGTAACATTAGCTAAAAATTTAAAACGAAGATACAGATAAGCTATCTTTTCCTCCCGGTATAGGCCGGAAGGACTTTTTCTAAATCTTATTTTTTTGGATATGTAGTATTATGTAAATATATTTTTTTGCAGATATTTTTCTATTTTGTATATTTGGCATTCGATTTTGTATATTTTCTATTTGGCATTTGGAAAAGAGATTTTTACCTTTTTATCTGTGCCTTCGGAAATATATATAAAAAGATTTACATATATCAAGCGTATAATGTTACGTTTTGCATTTTTATACGCACCACTTCTCCATTTTTAGATTTTAAATGCTATTTATTATTTACTAGCCGTTTATTATTAGTTTACAATTTACCCCCCTGACAATAACAATTATTTATCACAAAAATGGCTCTTGGGTTTGTTAAATAAGTTTGTTTATGTATTTTCATTACTTATTAAAATATCGAATATGGCGATAAAATTTTATTTTAGCATTGTCCTTAAATTTTTAAGATTGTGAAAAAATATGCTTTAATAAACGTATTTTTGTAAATATTTGAAAAACATGTTTTACCGCTCTCTTGAAAAATTTTGTAAGATGCTAAAACTACCTTTTGGCACCATTTTAAATTTTTATCGCCAACCGACATAGGATACGAAACTTTTCCGCATTCAGATATACAGGCAAGGTTGGTCTCAAACAAGAGTAAAGCTAGCAACAATATTGTTTTAACTCTATAAGAGTTACAATAATGATATTAAATGCTCCGATTGGCTTTGGGCCCAATTACGAAAGTTTCTCCTAAAAAAACTGTAGAAGAAGTATTTTACATATGTTTCAAATGAAGCTCGGTCTAAAAGGTATTAGTTAATAATACAAACAACACTAATGGCATGGAGGCAAAAGTTTAAATTTAAATGTATATATTTGAAACCCCCCCCCCCCTCAAAAAAAAAGAAGTTGCAGTAATGAATTTAAAATGGCATTAAGCCACGCTTTCTGACATAAGCAATTGGCTGCAAACGAGATAACGAAACTTTCACTTAACTTAATAACATGTAGCTAATATAGCCCTCAGGGTACTTTGCAGTTATACAGACCTTGTGGTTTTTTTAAAAAGCTTGAGACAATTCAGGTTTAAGAAGTTGAGATTTACTGTCAAATGATATAAACAACTATGAACACAAAACTGATGAATTATTATTCAGGTTTATGTATGTATTAAAAAAAATGCATCTGATTACACTTATTAGATAAATTACTTCTGTTTGCATTTAATAACTGATAAACGGCTTCTGTATATTAAATGAATTGTTTAAATATTGGGAAGAGGTGGCGAGAGGTAGAAAGACGAGTAAACAAACGGGTAGACAGACGGGTAGAGAGACGAGGAGCGACATAGGTAGGCTGACGGGTAGCGAAACGAATAGAAAGACGGCTAGAGAGAAATGTAAAAATAGGGTTGACAGAGGGGTAGCGAGATGGGTCACGAGACGGGTAGCGACACCGGTAGACAGGAATGTAGCGAGAAAGGTTACTAGACGCGTAGAGTGGTAGATAAAGAGACGAGTACAGAAATGAGTACACAGACGAGTTGACTGATGGGTAATGAGATTGGTAGCGAGTCGGTTACAAAAACAGACGGATAGTGAGACGGGTATACAGACAGTAGAGAGACAGTACGGAGATGGGTATGGAGATGGGTAAGATGATGGGTAGAGAGGCGTATAGCCAGACGGGTAGAGAGACAGATAGACAAGTTGTGAGACAGATAGACAAATGGGTAGCGAAGTGGATAGAGACACGGCTAGACATACAAGTAGTTAGACGGTTAGACAGACGGTTAGAGAAATAGATTGGCAGGTAGCGAGACCGGTAGAGAAATATAGAGACAGGTAGCGAGACGTGTAGAGAGATGAACTATCGGTTAGAGAGACGGGCAGAAGAACGGATAGGGAAACAGACAGATTGTGGAGAGACAGACAGATAGGCAAAAGAAAAGTCTGCGGATTGGCGCAGTAAAAGCGCAGGGGGCAGAGCCTCCTTGAGAATAATCAAGAAGTATCTGTTAAGCTTAACTTTGAAATATATATAATTTTTCAATTTTGCCGATATGGAGATTTAATGTAAAAGTTATTTTACAGAAGTTATCGAAAGATGTTTTGTATACTTTAATAGTAATTTAGACTATAGTTTTGCAATCTGGTTTGTAGCAAAGCATGCTATCAATGTGGTTTGAAGTGTAAGAGTTTCTATAAACATTTATACAAATAATAGATATATAATTAAGGAAGAAAAATTTTAAATTCACACACAAAAAAAGGTGCAACAATCATTATATATATTATTTCTCCTGTCAACATCCCTTTTTCTAAGAAAATACGAAACGCAGAACGACGAATGAGACAGCATATGAAAGGATTTTGAACAGGCTTCTGACATAGCCCACTTAACAATTCGTTCAAACATGTTTTTGATATAAATTTGCTGAAAATTAAAAATTAAATCGGCATTGTTTTCATAAAAGAAATGGAAGTTTTTCCTCAAATTATTGTTGCCACAAAAATTAAAAAAAATACCACATTATATGATGCTCAGCAATTATTATAAAAAACACCGCACGGGTTTATTTTATATTTATGATTAAAAAGCGAAATTGAAATGGAAATGTTTAGATTTATATTTCTATATCCCATGTTTTTCCCGAAGCGGATGACGTCATCCTCCAATGTAGTCAAAATACGATTGTTATTTTTTTTTTCTCGCGCGTGCCTTTTGCAATCTTGGATCAGTTTTTACTCTAACTTTGATGGAATAAATTAGATGATATTCTGGCTTGACTAAAAACTAAATGTTGTTTGCAGATATTTTTATTCTAATAAATATTACATATTGATAAAAAATGATACTTTTCTATTATCCCGTCGACCACTTTTCATAACAAAAAACTATCACCAAATAAACGGGAGAACGTTGCCATTGGAATATCAAAATAAATAAATAAATAAAATGTAAGACTGTAAGGACACAATTGCTATTTTAATTAATAAAATAACTAATAAATTAGTAAAACATAATGAACAGTACACGCAAATGTCGAATTAAAAACCACTTGATGACGTAACAAACACGTATAATGCTTCTGACATCAAGTCAATGGAACTGCATTTTTGGTGTTTAATCTGACAGTTTGGCGGTAGTTTTTTGTTATGAAAAGTGGTCGACGGGATAATAGAGAAGTAATTAAAAAATATTAGATTTCAGTGCGAAATCTTCGCACGGGCCCTCTGGTGAAATTAAATTTGCGTTAAGCCACGCTTGATAGAATAATCTATTGGCTACAAATCCAATTACGTAATTTTAAAAAACTTATCGTGTTAAAAAAAATCCTGCGGTTTTTTTTTTTTTGTTTTTTTTTTTTTCAATTTTTGCGCAATACGCGCTTAAGAAAATGAGATTCTTTGCCACATGTTAAAAAAATTATGACAACACATCCGATGAACGGTATTTCTTTTCTATTTTTTTAACAGTGTATATGAATTTATATATGATATTTTGTAACTCTATCATTTAATTTGCTCTTTTTCTTTATATTGTAATTGTTAACCCTATGATCTCAGCAATATCACTCACTCAGACTAATCCCTTTGAGGGAAGTCCTAGTTGATATACTAAATACACAAATTAAATAATTATTTCAAGTTTTTAATGAACTTTTTATCAACGTATGATCAATTTCCGCCTCCGCTATTAGAAATAACTTTTATAATCAAAAATAATCGGAAATAATTTTTTTATCGGAAATAACTTTTTATACCGATACACTTTATAAGCATTTAAAATCATTTTCTTCTCAACTTTGCTCATCTTAAAATTTAATATTTTTGGGATGACATTTTTTCATATATATATTTATTCATTTTAAACATTACAAAACAAGTACTGAACAAAATAAAAGAAAACAAACTATGTTTTCTTTTACATGAAAGCAAATGATCGCAACTTTGGCAACGATCGACGCTTGGTCCGTATTGATTGTAGACAACGAGTTATAAAAGCTACCAATAAGCACGTGGTTTTATTTCTTTTCCATCTCTCATAATTTTGAGTGGACTGTAGTTACGTTGTGAACTCTGCTACGAAACTATACAAAACAGGGTTGCCACAAGTATGGCTTTCTTTTTTATACAGAAATTTCGAATTGATACCAGAAACTCCGAATAGTAGTTTTTGCTGTATTTAATTGCAGACATTTCAGGATTAATTAAAGTAAAAATTATTCTTCCGGAATTTCTGGTATGATTTCGAGATTTCTGAATAAAAAAGGAGGCCAAATTGTCAATCTTGGTACGAACAACTGACACAAGGGAAATGCCAGTTGTTGGTTACAAATATAAATTCTTGTTATTAAAATAATCTCATGTATTTCTGTATATTATTTAAACTTGTATCGTGCTATTAGATATACTTTTCGAATTATTGAATTTTTATCTATTTTGGAACTTTTCTATCACTCAATATGTTCAAAAAGACAAAAAATTTGGAAAACAATAACTTTGATTTGGTTCATCCTATTTTACTTTATTTTATTTTATTTTTTTATTTTTTTCTTTGGTGGCTGGTTTTTGTTGCTGAATTATTAGTATTTTATTCGGAATTCTAATTTTTGTCTTTTCCGAATACTTTTTGAACCTAAAGGTTGAATTTTCCTTGCATTATTCTTCATATTCACTTATAAATGCAAAATCAAAATATTTTGCTATTTCTTTACATAACTATAGTTAAGAAATTTAATTACGAATATAGATAAACTCGTAAATCCATATCTTAACTTTACAAAGAATTTTATTAAAACCCTCATTAAAAACAAAATCATGCTGCCAGATTTTTTTCTTTAGAACAATATACACAATCAAAACCAGAAATTTTACTTATTAAATAAAATTAAATACCTAAAACACCGAAAATGAGCAACTGAAATTGCCTCCAACTCGCATTCACTGTAAACTGTTTAAAATAGCTTCGAAAGTTTTAGAAATATAACTACTATACTACAGAAAGTACAATTGATGTGTAATAGCAACCCTATCAAATACCTTAAACTGTTCAAAACAATCAAGAAACTCTTTATAAAACGAAATATTTTCGGATTCGAAAAATCGAAAGATGACACTGGTACAAAACTTTCCAAAGTTTGATCACTGGATACACACCAAAGTTTGATCGCTGGTGTGCTAATGTGTTAGGAATTGTGATACGTCCGACGCGACGGAGAACTGGAATACATCTCATTCTGGGAAGTGCTTTTTATGTCGTACAAAGACAGCTATTGGATCTTCTGACTAGAATGGACTTGGAATTCTAAAAAGTGTATAAATATGTTCACAAAACATCCCACCAGAGAACAGTGAATAGTAAGTTGCACCACAGGTGCAAAGTACAGTATTTTACGCTTAGCATTTCACAACAGTTCACAACCCCCGCAATAAGGCAGCTAAGGTAAACGCCCACCCACAATATTTGAAAACATAAACTATCAAGCAGAATATATATGAGAGCTATGAAGTATTTTAAGGGTTGTATCACCACAGATCACATATCTCATCATAAAGGTGCACATGACATACACATACGTCACTCCAGGGCGTGCTAATGTGGAGAGAGAAGGCAATTCTGTAGTCAAAATGAACATGCACAGTATGATCAGGTAATGACGGAACAGTGCTCATAGACGGGAGTGTTGCACAAGTAAAGTACTTCAGAGTTTACGTCAAACCCATTACGGAATTGAAGTGCATTCGATAACTCTGCGGACGATGCTGAAATACCACACGTTTCACCTGAGCTTTTGTTCAGATGCTTTTTTTCCTCTAAACGTTTTATGACGATTCTCGTTAACAGGTCCGATGGTTTACCTTATTAAATAAATAAATTTATCTGAATTCGAAGCCATAAATGAATTATTGCACATTTTAAATATATGTAACACATTCCCAGTTTCCAGAGTGGTATATTATCTGCGTTATTTTTTTTTTATGATGCATTCAAGCAAATGTGCGTAAAAAGTAAATAAAGGTCTCTTAAATACGTAGAAAACTTGTAAAATGATTAGTTAATTTTAAACATGCTTACCTTTTGGGATATTGTCCCACAAGACTTCAACGTGGTAATCTCGATCGCTTCGGTTGTGTTCATGAGTAAAACCGATTGCGTGGATGAACTCGTGTTGAACAGTCCCAATATTTACACATCCGTCTGACTGAAGCGATAATCCCTGCTGACCTCCCACTTTTCCCAAGTTTGAATAGCACCTAAAAAAATTCAAGATATATCACATTCAATATTATAATATAGACACAAAGGTAAAATATTAAGATTCGCCACATTGTTTGAGCTGAGTTTAAAATTGCTTTAGAGGAAAAGGTAAAATTAGAAAAATACCTTTAACAAAATGCTAAAATAATATGTTTACTCACCACTATTCTTGATGCATTGGTATGTTTTATTTTTATTTGCTAATTAAATGACAAATACTAGTCATGACAGCCTTACAGGATTACTAATAATGTACAATCGCGTATCTCTTTCAAAAAAAAAGAAACAAAAGAACATGCCATAATGGAAATTGAAAAGAACGGAAATTGCCATTCGACCAACAATTATGTTAAAAATAAGGTTTTCGGTCGTCTTTATGCTTAAATTGTACCAATCAGCGAGTTCATTAGTTGTTTGTGTCTCCGCTAATTGGTTGGGTGTTGTGATTTAACGCCTGGAACGACAACACCCAGGATGATAACGCCCTAATTTAAATGGATCTTAAGTCGCCAATGGTTGGTACAAAGTTCATTGTCATTTTACCATTTTCTCTAAGTATTATTTCAAAATATCACCCACAATTATATGTGTGTTTTTTGTTGTTGCTGAAAAGAGCACTAAATAGCGTGTAGGTCAGAATCTTTAAGTAGGAACTTATGAGAAATACGTGAATCTACAATGATGGGCCAGTGCGTGAAGAATTTCTCTTATTGGAGATGTTGCGTTTTCCTTGTTCTTTAGAAAGAGGGAAACTTTTCAAACATTCACGTTTTCACAAGCAGCTTTGCTGAATGAATTCTATTAGTGTTGTATAGTGTTTGCTTTTTGAGATCAGGGACGATGAACTTGTACGTTACTGAGATGAATCAGTAAGTAGCATCTCATGGAATTCTCTCTGTTTTATTACTATAAGATCAGATAAAGTAATCTAACAATAGTACTAGAGCCGTAAAGAGAGCATACTTAACAATATCCCCTCTGGTGAATAACAGTATTTCGTACATTAATTTTCGCCTTATTTAATATCAAACATTTGTAGACTAACTAAAGCGAAGTTTGCTGTATGAAAATACTGTCATTTCGTAGGCAACAGGTTGAGAGATGTAGAGTAGATGGATGAATCCTTAACCAACGAAAGTGATAGATCGGGATTCATCCACCTTCTCTAGACTGCGACGTGATCAAGTTAGGGTGGTTTCTACAAATTGTAGAATTGCCATGTGATCAAGGTAGGTTGAAAACAGCCGAGATCGGTGTAGTATCGATGCCTGTGTCCGTCGTTGGCTAAGCGACGAATCATAACATGAGTACAAATCCCATCTAGGACGAAAACTACAGTAGGTAAGAATGGTGAATATGCGTATTTTACTGTATTCCAAATTTCTACAAACGCCGAATCTATGATATATGTGCCTAAAGTGGCGCATACAAAAATTCACCTGGCACGCAATCGCAAACAATTTCTAGATAATAATCATTTTATAGTTTTTTTTTCCCGTAAAATACAATTTTGTTTGACACGTATTAATGTAGTTCTGTTGCATAAATTAAGACATTTATTATTTTTTTCATTAGCATGCTACAATGTCTTTTAACGTCAAGCCATCTGATAATAATTTTTGTAAAAAATATTTGCTTTCCTATATAAATTTTAAAAATACTTTTTTCTTTTGAATGAATATGACAAGACACATTCATAAAAAAATAATGAGTAATTAATATTTTTTTCTTTTATGTCGATAATTTCATATTAGAAGTTGAAGTTCAATTTATGATAAATTATAAATAGGGTGACGACACGTCTTCGAATTTGCGAACGTTGGATTACACTAATACCTCATTTTTTGATTTAAAACACTTATTACATTTTAAGGAGGGGATAAATTCGTGCGACAAATATATGTATACCAATGGACCCGTGCGAGGATTTCGCACTGCAGTCTAATAATTTTTAGCAATGTCTAATATTTTTCAGATGCAGGTTTAAACTTCTAAAGAAAAAATAAGGATAAAAATATCTGCAAACAACATTAATTAAGACAGAATATCGTCTCATTTATTGTATGAAAGTTGCAATAAAAACTGCTTGAAGATAGCAAACGGTACGAGAAAAAAATTAACGATCGTATTTTAGCTGCATTAGAAGATGATGTCATCCACTTCTTGTAAAACATGAAACAAAGAAAAAACTGCACTTAAAATACAATTTAATCTAATCTAAGAAAGCATACTTTTTATTCTACACGTGAAATACAACTACTTTGAACGATCGATGAAGTCTTTTTCGTCTAATAATTTCAATTTCGCTTTTTAACCATAAATATAAAATAAACAAGTGCGGAGAAATCATACTTTAACTTTTTACTATTATTTATTCTTTTTAAAATCGTTTGTTAACCCCTTGGGGACGAGCGACACGTATACGTGACGCATAAGATGCTCAGAATCGTCGATTATTCACATCAGTTATTTTTTATTGTAAGATTTGTCTTATTAAATCTTAGCATTTCTACGATTCAATTAGGCGAAACTTTCTGTTTTGAAAAACCGGTGGTAAAAGATTAAAAATTCTGTAAAGGACACTCGTTGCGAAGGGGTTAAGCATCCTATAATCCAGTATGCCGATCCAAACAATGCCGATTTAAATTTTAATTAATGACAATTTTTAATCAAGAAACATGTTTTAACGAAATGTGAGTGTACTATGTCAGAAGCCGCTTCAAAAACCTTTCGAATCGATATCGATAACATAATCATTGCTATGCTTTTCATAAATTCATAGAAAACGTGTTGTTGCCAACAGAAATTATATATATGATCAGTGGCGGCTCATACTATTTTTGGGGTACTAAATACATAACTGAAAGATTTATTCTTTCGTACCACTATTTGTTAAAGGAAATTTATTTTCTGTATAATGGCCAAACTTTCTGCCGAAAATATCAACCGATTTTATTTTTTTAATATAGTGGTACGAGAAGAATAAATTTGTCAGATATGCATTTAGTGCCCCAAATAAAGCCAGCCACGAGCCGCCACTGTATGTGATACATCAAGCTTAAAAAGTTTAGAAATATTAGAGTTACGAACTTACAATTCTGTAAAAATAGTCTCTTAATTAAAACTTTCCAACGACAGAATATCTATAAATCCACTTTGAATACTTTTGGCAAGCACACTTTGTAAATTTTTTAAACGTTTGACATTATTGTAATAATGATGTAAGTTATGAGTACCTTTAAAAAAAAAAAGAAACAAAGATACTGCAAATTTCTTCTTACCCATTTCCACTGAAAACATAAACATAATCTCTATGCCGTCTACGTGGAACTAATTTCACATTCGTCATATGCGCATTAAAAGCGTTAATTGCATCTTTGATGATCTTTGTCTTTTCTGGACCTGAAAATAAATTAAACTAGGTATAAGTTATTCTAATACATAACTACTTCCCTGATAATTCTAAAATCACTCGTGTTAATCACATGGTGCGTGCCGTTTTACCACAATTTTTAAATAGATTATATCGCTTTACTTAATCACTAAAATATTACAAAGTTTGCAATATCAAACAAGGCGATTACAAAGTTTGCAACTTAAATATTAAAAAGAAATCTACTAGATATATAAAACACAAACGGAAATTTCGTTCCGTTCCTTTATAACTCGAGTTTCGCTGAATGGATTTTGATGAAACTTGCACTGTTCGATAGATAATTTTTCAGGGAAGGTTTTAGTATATAACACAACGTTCTACCGTAGATTAGTTATAGAATTATGATGGAAAGCTCTGTTATTTTGGACAAAAAGTTTAACACTGGTTATTTTTTGGTGACAATTATCGTTGGTGAAAGAATTGAAACGGCTATATCATTTAGAAAATAATACAAATATCTCATAAATAAAAGAAAAACTTACTAATTTTATTTAAAATAAAATAAGCAAAACAATTTTGACGTAAAATAATATTATAAAAGGAAATTATTTAATTTATACGTGAAAGGGAATGTTCGCAATGCTTAAAAAATTATTCAATGTGAAATATTGTAATTGAAACCATATTTGACAGTTTATCGTGTGCGTCCGGTTAAGAAAAATGCGTCTGAAAATTTTATTAGATAAAATCTGAGTAACAATTTTATTTTTGAGTTGTTCTTTATTTTTTCATTTATTTTTTATTTTTATCTAACTCCAGCGTCATGTGACTTACAGAAGAAACTGGCAAGATGTAATTATAAAATGACTGTAATTCTGAGTCACTTGTTATTTGTTTATTTACTATTTTGATTTTACTTTTGTTGCCAAACAATTTGATTTTAAGCCAAAAAAGGTATAAGCATGACATCGGTCAAAATAGTGGCACAATAATGCACGTTCATAATAATGGTATTTATTCAAGTGTACGACAATATTTTTGGAGTATGTTTTTATGTTCAAATGTAAATTATATAAATAACAGTTAATATTATAAAAATAGAGTCAGATATTTAAATTTTAGTGTAAATTTCTGCGACACACTAATTATTGTCACGGATTTAAAAAAATGTTCACCATTCATATCTTTTTAGTTTTCTTTGCATATCTTTTCTTCTTTTTGAAGGTTTTTAATCATATTGCACTAATCTTCTGTAATCGGATCACCCGCCAATTGGCGTATTTAGTACATTGTTGGAAATTTCTTTTATATTTGAAGGGGGCTCTTGATGCTGAATACGATTGCAGCGAATTTGTACTCAGCTATTAGTACATTTATGGTTTTTCATTATGAAGCAAACGGACAAAAGAATATTTACAATTACATATTTTCCATCTACAGTTATTTTACTATCTCCAAAAACGCAATACTTGCAATGTACGAAAAATACTTTCAAATGCCAATGGTGACCAAGGAACAATATTTGCTGATTTATCATTTTAACATAGATAAGAAAAAAAGTACCTGGAATTCAGATTAGATAAAATTTTGATTATTATAAAGCAATTTAGGCTAAGGCAGAGCCCTAGCCGCCAAACTTAGTGACAAATTAACGGATTATGTACATTATGTGGATTATTTAGACAACAGAAGGGGAAATAATGTAATCTTGAAAATAAAAGAAATAGCAAGCCTATTTATTTCTCCGAGTAATTATGCTCATTAGTGAAAGGCACAAAAATCTTCAGTTCAAGAATTCACACACACAAAAAAATTACTACTAAACATTTTGCATAACTAACTTTATTTATCTTTCTCAAGGAGTTTCATAGGTGAAAGATCTATAATTCAGTAGACAGCAATTTGACATTATTTAATGGAGCGTAGTTTGGCGCGTAATTAACTTCATTTTTAGTTAACTCTGGTACATTCGTAACTATATCGTTGCAAAAACTTCTAATGTTTGACTTCAAACTTGGCTGTGGACCCCATTAAGGAGGATTGGGAATATTTTATTTAATGCATATTAGAGGAATATTATTTTTTTTACCAAAATCTGTTATCGAGGTTTTTTTTCCCGGTTAATAGTTCCATGATTGCAATTGGTATATAAAATGAAAAGGCAGTGAAAATAACGTTATTTAATATTTTTTTCAAGCAATTCAGCTTTAAAATCCCACATTTTAAGATTCATATCTGTTTTAAATATAAAAGTTAGACACTGTTCTTTGTGTCCAAATAATTTATTGCATTTTTCACTGTATTTATCTGCTGTAATTCAAAGATAGAAAACTGTAGTAGACCTGTCAGAACAGAAGATGGGTACATTACGAAATATAATGTAACCTAGAGTGATATTGTATTTAAGCTACCAGAACCACATATATCACCAAACTGAGAGGCTGGAGTTCAAGAACTAACAAATGAAATATGAATAACCCGAACATTATTTACGTTCAATGGTCAATCTCTGCAATGATTGTAATGCTCTCTTTTTTAGTAGTGTGGCGAATCAGAGAACATTTTAATTTCTCTTGGTTGCAACGGGCACATTTCTCTACCAAACTCTAATATAAATCATAAAATTAAAGAATTGCTTTTTAATATCCCGAATTTTGTACAACGCATAAAATAAGATAATAGCGCAATGGCATTTGCATTGTATTTAGCAATGCCGAAGGACTTTCTAGGTGAAGATCCATATTATTTGAAAATACATGGTCGAATTCACCATTTCGTTTGATTCAAAGTTCATTTGGAAAATTGACCAGCGCAGTGGGCATAGCCTGCTAGTTTTCTAATAAAAATCTGTGATGTCATATCAAAAATTGTGGTACCCCTTGGAGATCTAATATTAGCATATTTGAAATTTCGATATTCCAATGAGAAGGGGGAGGGGCTAGCGTTATCCCCCTCCCCTTATGCACACACCTCTTACCCTTTTAATTAAAATATCTCGGTTCCGGAACCGGAGCGAATTCTAGTATAAGACAACGAATTAGAGCTAGTAATTGAGAGCTAAATATTTGCATATTTGAAATTATGATATGTAAGAAGCGGGAGATGGAAGCAGCATTAACTTTCCTTCTTTTCCCCTATCCTTCGAATTGATATCTATTGATACCGGAACCGAAGGAAATTCTGTCCCTACAATTCTAAATCGGTACATAGTTAGAAGAAGATTACTATTTGGAAATAGTGGAACTGCGAAATTGGAATGTTTAGCAGCTGTGCACTTTCGATGAAAAGTTAATGATATGACAAAAAAGGCCCCAAACATTAACAACAATATTATGCTATCTAATATTATAATGATTAATTACGTTGATTCAGAATCAAACACGTAGTCTTTCCCTTCAAAATTTACAATTCGGACATTGATGCATAGTTCCAAAATATTTCATACACAACGTTTTCTTGAACTACTAATTGTCCACATAGTTTTAGCGGTAGCTCAGCTGGGGAATATAGTAGAGTGCCACCGAACTCTAATTAACCGAGAGTCCGATTATCCGAACTTCTCATTTTTCTTTTAACCCTTTCGCTACTAAAGCGCCCAAGACGCCAGGCCAAGCAAACTACTTGCAAACCGCTCAAATGCCTCTTCCCTTTTCTCCGCCTAATAATATACATCTATTGTAGCAGTGCAGGGGATTATTGGAATCAACGGATGTGAAGCCT
This sequence comes from Maratus michaelseni, assembly GCA_963931845.1. NCBI lineage: Eukaryota > Metazoa > Arthropoda > Arachnida > Araneae > Salticidae > Maratus > Maratus michaelseni. Next base: position 50,184,753 of record OZ007594.1, on the reverse strand, counting down.
TCTGTACTAGTTATTTTAGGGAGGTTCCCCTTTTACCTCTTATTGTCCTGCTGACAAGTAGGCAGGTAGAAGAAAGGGGGAGAAATAATCTCACAACATATTTCACATTCGGGCGTTCGCCGTATTTTGAATGGTGTTGAGTTTTTAGACTTCAGTATTGAAATGGTTAAATCTTGTGACTTAAGCATAGATTATTTTTCTTTATTACAGAAGAAAGTACGTATAATACTTAAAAATTCTAAACAAAAAAAATGACAATAAAACTGAAATGATATGAAAAATTAGATTCTCATATTTAAATTCGATGTAGTAAATTGTTAGTCCAAAGCAAGTTTTGAGGAATACCACTGTGGGTAAAAGAATGCAAAGTCCCAAAGTTGCTGCTAAAATAGCCAGGTCATTTTCACAAGGAAAAAACATTCAAAACAAACCTCTTTATGGTCTGTAAATGTTTCCGGAAATTTATAACTGGCTTCATGGATATTCGGTACAAAGCAAGCAGAATACAGAAAATACGGCTTCATTATCAATGAGCATTACAATAGCACGAACACTTTTCTTGTGATGGAAAAGCAAAACGTTTCTTATCTAATCAGGTATTTAAAGTCTAGGGACGTTTGATAGTGAACTCATGTTGCAATCTGAATATTTTTCATCAGTGGTAAAATGACTCTTTTCTTAACTTTATAGTCAATGTTCAGTGTACTTTCATATGAGCCCTGTGCCTGGACTGGGCTTGTTGAGCTTAAGTTGAGCCTTTTGGTAGACCTCCCTGCCCGTCCTGAATCTGCTTTCAATTGTCCAATTATCCGAAGTGGAACATGGCCGACCTCAGTATCGACTGATAAAGTCCTTATTTATTACAACAGTGGCTTAGGGCAAAGTTCATGACGTCATGTCACGTGATCTGATGAGACTATCTAAACACAATCGACCGAGAAAGCCGTCCAAAGGAGGGTAAAACAGACAAGAGCTTTTTCGGTCGATTGCTGGCCCTAGATCATGTCATCTGATGTCATGAATTCCGTCCTAAGGCGGGTGAAACAGACAAAGGTTTACATGGGTGGCATTGAAGTCGGTCGTGATTGGGCCCGGTCCCGACTTGTTTGGATAAATCGCTATCTACTGTAGGTCCGAATTTGACTAAACTGGTAAGAATTAGCTAAACCACTACATTCCATTGAAGTTTTAAGAAAGTATTATTGAATGATATTCACTTACTGTATGAACTTGCAATGACATAGGGAACGATTCCATTAGGCCATTTACTTCCTCCGTAATAGTTGAAATCTACAGCGTTTCTTTCCTAAAATAAAGATTTATTCATTTCATTTGTAATGGGATAATTTATTTTAATTAAGGAAAAACAATCTGGACTCCACTCGACTTCTCAAGCACTTCAAACAACACAAGCAAATATCAATACCTTTTCTCATCAAGCGAAAAAATAACACTAGTCTGTAAATTAAAAAATGATTTTCGGAACAGAAAACGTAACAGTTTAATTTTATGATTTTGTCGACGCAGAATCTGAAAATAAAGTGCGTCGTCGTTTTCAATCTACCATCGCATTTTTGTTATGCAGCTTTGAGAAGTTTCTAGAACAGTGCAAAATTTGGAAAGTGACCGAATTCTATAGTATAAAAATAAATGAAAATGGAATTAACTAAATTTGCTTAACTGAAATAAGTATAACGCATTTACTGAACTCTCAGAATTTAACACGGATTACCTCTCCCGCCAATGGCTTTGGCTGAATTGACAGAGTGCATAATTTCAAACTTGTTCCACGGAGCTTTTTTGTTAAAACGTTGTTCAATGGTGCGAGATGAATGACTTTTTACTGATTTGTTCTGTGTAGATAACTCGTTGTTTTTCTAAGACAGCAGAACGTTTCTATTGTGTGTGAAAAATGCCTTAATAAGTATCTTTGAAGCTATATAAATAGAAAACGTGACGTATATATTATTTTCGCTTACATTTGACATTTCAGCAGTTAAAATGCTTTATAAAACACTAGCAAAATTTTGTTTTTCTCTGATGATTTAAAAAAGCAGAATTAATCTTCTCAAGCGACTTAAAATATTTAAACACCAAGGAAAAATGAACAAAAGATATTTAGTCGTGGGAGGGGGGGGGGTGGCTGATCAACAGTGAAAGACAATTTTTAACACTTTCCAACCTAGTTGAAAAGTGTTTATGACTTCGGTTTGTCTGGCCGTATGGCCGTATGGCTGTCTGGCCGTGCTCTAACTCCCGTAAATATGCTCGGATTGCCCTGCAATTTTTATATATTATTGTCGTTATCTACAGCATGTTTCCTATTTCAACTGAAGTGTTTAGCAGTTATAGTTTTTTTTACAGGGACACTCAAAAGAATTCCGTTACATTACATTTTATGGGGAAAACTCATTTGCGGTTTATTTTAATGATGTTACACAATTTCAAACACATTGTAATTGATATATATCACTAGGATGCATTACAAGAAGCTTAATATGGAATAGGGTGTGCATAACACTTATAGTTACTTTACAGGAACAGTCAAAAGAATTCCGTTACATTACGTCTATGGAGAAAAGTCGTTTGCGGTTTAATTAAATAATGTTTCACTATTTTAAACGCATTGAAATTTATATCTATCACTAAGGTGCATTACAAGAGGCTTACTATAGAATATTGTGTGTATAGCAGTCATCGTTCATTTTAAGGGACACACAAAAGAATTCTCTACTGTCTGTTAACAATAATTCCTGGAAGTGCGTTGCAAGTTGCTGAACGCGATTTTAAATTTAATTCACTTTTTGTCTATTACTTGGTGTGTATAAATTCTGTAGATCATATACAGGGCAGCACAAAAGTTCGCGAACACATTTCCGTTTATTGACAGAAACTCCAGAAGGAGAATTTTAAACTGTGCTACGCGTTTCCTAACTAAACTAAAATTTGGCATCCTATGTAGTATATATATAAATCTATACATCCTATACAGGGCTGAATAAAAGTATTCGGATATTTTTCCGAATGTTGTACATGTTGTAAATTCCTGAAATTACGTTTTTAGGTGCGTTCGTAATTATAGAAACACGTAGCATCTATTGTCGTCGTCTGGTCCGTCTGTCTGTCTTTCCGTCCATCCGTCCGCATATAACAACGCAAAAACTACCCAACCGAATGGTTTGAAATGTAAGATATATTATATTTGCAGAATTTTGTCGAGACATTTCAAATTTTATGAAAACCGAATCAAAACTTTAGAAAATATTAATAAAAACATTTATTAAGAAACTAGCAAGCTACGCCCGCTACGCTGGTCAATTTCTCTTAACGAACCTTTAATCAAACAAAATATTGACATTTCATAATTCAATTTTATATTTTAACAGAATAATAAGGCTACTATAATTTGTGATTCGTGCTATAGCCAATATACACGTCAGGACACGTCACCCTTATCATTATCTTTTTACGCGTGAAGGTTTCGTACTCCATTGTGAAATTTGGTAATTTTTGAAATTCAATATTTGAAAAATGGCATAATCATTACATTTGAAATTTATGTCAAGAAATATACAATTTTTTACCTTTCAAACGCAATTTGTCTAACAATTTTCTGACAAATACTTTTCGAGCTATTATTTTTTTCAGTAACTTCAAATGTTTCATTTTCCGAGATTAATCTATGGCAACGATTAGCGAAAAACCCAGTCATCAGCAACTCATAGCTTTATATTAAAGAGGATGTTGTAGAAGGATTGTCATCATCACTTTTGAAATCGGTTCTGTAGTTCCAGAGATTCCATAGAAATTGTTATTTAGAATGATTTTAGAACGCTTTTCGCTCATTTCGCCCTTTTTAAATTTCGATTTTTTTTAAATTTATTCTTAGAGAGCATTTATATCTTATAAGTAATTACAATGCCCAATTTAAAATTTCTGGCTCTTTCAGTATAAAAAAAGTCGCAATTTTCGAATATTTTTCACTCCTGCACCCCACTGGGGTTAGTGGCACCGACATAAAGTATAGCCTATGCTGGTGTAGGGATTGTCACCATCAATTTGCCACCATTACTTTTGAAATCGGTTCTGTGGGTCCAGAGATTCCTTAGAAATTATTCCTTAATTTAGAATGTTTTTAGAACGCTTTTCTCTCATTTCACCTTTTTAAATTTCAAATTTTTTGTTTAATTTGTTCTTAAAGAGCATTACATCTTATAAGTAACTACAATGCCAAATTTCAAATTTCTAGCTCCTTCAGTATAAAAAAAATGCAATTTTAGAAAGTTTTTCGCTCCTGAACCCCTTTGGGATTAGTGGCACCGACATAAAATATAGCCTATGTTGGAGCAGGGATTGTGACCATCAATTTGCCACCATCACTTTTAAAATCGCTTCAGTAGTTCCAGAGATTTCCCCCTACAAACAAACAAACAAACAAACAAACAAACAATCTTTACTACTTTATAATATTAGTATAGATTTATTGAGATACTCGCTCCGAAAATCCTGCAGACCAGTAAAATTAGCTACTCTCTTTTAAAAAAAATCTGGTGCATGTTTTATGAAAGCATTCGACATTTGTGTGTTGCAAGCAAACAAGAATTTTTAACAGGAACAAGTATGAATAATTTAACAGTGTATGATTAATATTAAAAATTCAATGCCTCAGAAAACTTGAGTTCTCCTTTGAAATATATGTGAGCTTTCAATAAGACATCTACAAACAATAATAAGTTTCCTAACACATACATACGTAGATATATACAGGGTATTCCGTCAAGAATTGATACATTCCGCAGATTGAGGACGCGTACACGCGCAGCATAAAATTGTCCGAATACCATACCTGTACGATTATTAATTTTCGAGTAAAAATATAAAAATCTTTAGCAAAAACAAAAATATCGGCAGATACAACTGATTCTATATTTACATCCAGTATAGGTCCTTAAAATAACTTCTTCACAGAGCAAAATTAGCTTATGCACATCGTTTAGATCATCATGATTCAACAATGACATCTACAGAATTGGAAAAAGCAAGGAAATGCATACATTAATTTGTTCTGTATTAACTCAGGTGCTTTAAAAAAATAGTCACGTAAAAAGTAATCAAAGAGTAATACATTCGCATATACACTTTTATTCTATATTGATCCATATGCAAATTTTCGTATTTCGTACACTGTTGTAAATTTGCAGCGAACTGTCCAGTCATTCGACCGTTTTTATAGAAAACGGTTACATAACCGTAATTTAACTCTATTCTAATCATATTATTGCCCATACTATGGTCAGAATAGAGTTAAATTATGGTTATGTTACCGTTTTCTACAAAAACGGTTGAATGACTGGAGAGTTTGCTGCGAATTTTTAACAGTGTACGCCAGATGTGCGGTTTAATTTTCTTCCCCATTTTCATGAAAATTACAGGTCGTATAAGTATGGTTAACTCGTCACCTTATGTTTCCGGAAAGAAAACTCTCGTTATGAAGATCTCTGAAGTTTTGGTGAGTCACTTTGTATATGTACATTTAATAAGTTTATATATTTTTATATTCATTTTTATAAATGCATATTTACCTGTTCTTCTGTTAATAATATATCTCCCAAGAAAGATGCTGAAATGATTGAATGTATAATTAGATTTTTATGTAATATTGTTTATTAATCTAATTAATTATTAGATATGAGTAATAAACATAAATAGAATACCTTGATTGAGTATCGATCCTTCAGATCTTTCTTCTAAAAAAAACGAAACAAAATGAGAAAGAATATTCATTATTCAGATATATTACATGCCAAGTGACTGACAAAATGTGACTCTTTTTACAAGAAAAAAGATAATAGTATAACAGTATTTAAAAATAAATTGCATTATTCAGTCTATATGCATAGCTGACAGCATTTAACTTTTTATGTAACTAAATTTAAAAGAAATTTTTGGTTAGAATCACATATCTCGATGATTAGATAAACCAAATTTTACTATTAATATTAGTGGTAAGTTGAAAGCGTAAAAGTTGGCAGCTATGAAATGTGTACAAAACTGCAGTTGCAATTTTTTGTAATCACCTTTTCTGGATTTTAACCTTCGCCTTATTTAATGTTGCGATTAAATAAGTTGAATATTACTATTCGAAAGAAGTATAGACAAAAAACTGCAGCACTTCTAGCCATATATATGTCATTTACCGAAAATAATGATTTTTTCTAGAACATGATGTCATAACAGCCAACTTTAACGCTTTTCTCTTACCACAAATTTATGACAGAAATTTAGCTTATTAAATCGCATAAATTTTCAATGAAATAACGCAAAAAAATTCTTTAAAAATTAATGGTAACAAAAACGCTTTAGTGTTGGCATCTATTTGATAGTAAATTTGACTTTTGACATAAGAGAAACTGGTAAATACAGCAATTTTAAAGCGTGAATTAAATTTGTTTTAAGAAACGAAATGAAAAATATTGTGGATCAGTGACACTTATTATTTTAAACTGAATTTAACCCTCTGAGCGTTTTGAAAAAGGGTAAAATTGTAATGTTGTTTTCTCTACATTTTGTTTTAAAATCTAAAAAAATATGATTATTTCAGCATTATAAATAAAACTTAATTACAAATATGAATGTAACCCTTGAGAGCATTAATCATTCTTCAATGTTTTGAAAATTCATTAAATCTATAGAATTATATTATCTTAAACATTGCATATATTGCAGTGAAACCTGGAGCTTAGTGAACGGAATATTACGTTCTACACGCTTAGAGGGTTAAAGCGCGCGTGTGTGTATTCAAATATATGTCTAGGTGCACGAATAAGTATTACTGTTTATAAGTACTGACCAAATTAAATTTCTACATTTCTCAGATTTTTCTGTTTTAACATCACGAAACCATCGTGCTTTCACTTACTATCGTTGTCACCAGTCCTTCTAAAAGAGTGAGACGTTTGCGCTTTGTCTAATATATGTATAAGCAAATAATGGATTCTAAATTACACTATTAACCGATTTGTTCCGAAAATTATTTCTTGAGATTATTTGCACTTTTTAAATATAGTACTTTTTCCTTCATCATCTATTATTTATTACTGGCTGAAGATATATTCTGCATTTATTTTTGAATTATTAATCATTCTTTCTTTTACTGCTCAACTTCACCTGCCGTGCGAAATGCTTAGCTTAATGGGTTGTGTATCTGGCTGCGAAGCGAAATTCATCTAATCACCAGTTGGTGGTGATACTTCTGATTATCACCTTGGGAGTCATCCCTGCAGACGACTATCTGGTGAATTACTTTAGTTTATTGTGTTGGCCGGTTCTAGACTGTTATTATCTATGTTGCTTTAGCATTGCACAGTTCAGCGATTAATGTTCTGCAACAGGGTTAACTAATTCATACCGGAAATTCCGAAAGGAGAATTCTTACTTTTTGCAATCACGAAATGTCTGTCCTTAAATAAAGCAAAATATTACTATTTGGAATTTCTGGTATTAATTCAGAATTTCTGAATACAAAAGAGGCCAAACTGGCAACCCTATAGTGGAAAGTTACATATAAGGAGCTGATTGAATTATTGTTGCTTTTACATTCTGCATATCTGATATGCAAAAAAAAAAAATCACTGTTCGTACTTTTTATATTATTATATGCAAATAGTAATATTAGTCTCTTTTTAATCGAACATTTATGTTACTAAGTAAGGTAGAAAGAATTATTCCAAAACTATGATCCGACACCGGAAAAGTTAAGTGGCAAGAATACGACGAACGTCACATATACGTAACGATAATGAACCTCGACCATATAGTGCTGCAGCACAATGCTCTAACCACTAAATTACTGAGCATCAACTGCATAAAACAAAATAACGAAAAATTACAAAAAGAGGAGTGTTAAGCAATAGGCAAAATAAATACCTTTATTATGTTAGTTGCTTCAATTTTTTTCGGTTCAAAATACTGCAGAATCCACTGTAAGTAACTGTAATCTTAGACTGGCTACATTTCTTCAGCGAATAAAATTGTCAATATGCTTTGAAGTAAATGGTCATTTCACAAAATTGCATTACGATTGCGTTAGCATATTGTTATGTTCACTGACTGTTGATTTTAGAAATATTAAGAGGGCGACAACAGTTTTGAAATCACATGTAAGATATCTGACATTTATGTACCCTTTTCTAGGGAATTACTCTATTGATTTGAATACTTTTTGTTTATGGTTTGGCTAAATTATAAATTGCTAGATCCGCCAGAACTAAATATAAAAAAATAAGCAATTACTGAAACACAAAAATCACATCTAAAAAAGGTGATATTGCGATCATTAGTTGCGATCATTATTAACGATCATTAGTTGCGAAGAACAAGCTAGATAAAACAAATCCTTTAGATAATAACTTGGGGAGAATTTTGAATTTAAAGATAAACTTAATAAGTTAGCAAGATTGAAAACACGCCAATAATTACATTACTAAAAATTTTCACAAACCATCATAACAATCATGTGATCATAAAAATAAGGAAAGAGAGGCTATCATTTTTCAATTATGATTCAGACAGAAAAAATGCACAATTTACAAATTATAACTAACTCTAAAAACGAAAGAAGAACCTCTGTTAATTTTTAATGAAAATGCTGTTGAAAGCGTTTAACATTATAAAAAGCTTAATTATTTCTTTCATTCATTTAGAATGAGAAAGAATAGAGTTTAAATAAAACTTAAAACAGATTATTCAATGAATAACAAAAGGGGAATTTTTAATAAAGAAAAACGAGATAATTTAAAAATATATATGTGGTTTCACATCACTCTCAAGAATCACTGAAGCCAGTTAAATATATATTTTTTTAATTCAGGAGCTTGCATTCACCTCCCGGAGATAGAGAAGATAATCAAGAGATGGAAGAAATGTCGCAGTGACGTATTTGGTAGAACATTGGTTTCCAAATCGGAGGGCCGCAGTTCAAATTTCGGTCGCGGCAAGCTCTATAATTCTAGATTAATTTTAACACAATTATTTCAAATTGGTAAATAAATCATACGAGTAGTAATTTTCCAACTGGACGAAAAATGTCCGGGCCAGGATTCGAACCTGGGATCGCTTGGCTGAAGCCGCCACGCTCTACCACGTATCCAGCGTTTTCTGGAGTTCCTTTACCTGCGATCTTTTCTGTTGAGCTGATTAAAATATCAGACCAGATTCTCTGATCAATAAGGTTAACTGGATGAATTATGCCTTCCAGATTCGACCGGGATAGCTCAGTGGTAGAGCGTGGCGGCTTCAGCCAAGCGATCCCAGTTTCGAATCCTGGCCCGGACATTTTTCGTCCAGTTGGAAAATTACTACTCGTAAGTTCTATAATTCTTGCTTGAACAATAGGATTATCTATGGGCAACTGGAAGAGGCCAAAGACGTAGACGGGGACCATAGTCCAGTCCATAAAAATTGGAGACCGGATGACGTGATGAGTTGGTATTCACCTTCCAAGTACACAGAAGATAATTTATAACATTGGTTTTGAAATCGAAGCGCCGTAGATCTACACAAATTTAAATATTGCATTTTGATTGTGTCATATTAATGACATTTTTATTGACTTTTAATTTTGCAAATATTAAACTTAAGGGTTTTAATCTGACTGCAGAGGAAACATATATATATTGATCATACTTTCCATAAATCCAAGCTCTATACCATAAATTAACCTAATACAATTACAAATAAAAGAAGTGCTGTATAGTAATCACAATTAAATGAATATATATTAAATAAATATATATTTACCAGAGCTATCAGGTCGGACCAAATGCTTTTGGATACCAAGTACTAAGGACAAAAGACATTGCGTGAAAAAAAATTTAATATTTTTAGTAATTTTTGATAAAGGGAAAAAAAATATATATTTATAAATACACTTACATTCAGCAAATTTGTCATGTTGTCCAGATGCCATTAATTCATCCAAAAATTCCGGCTCTACATCTGAAAACAGAACAAAAATTAAATGCACATATTTAAATTTATCTGTTTATCTTCATATTTGTTTCAATTTACTCAATTGATTTCATTCAATTTATTTAATTATCTTATTAGCATAGATAATCTGAAAATTTATGAAAATAAAATGATTTTTATAATATGGACGCTTCTAGTAGGCGCAATTTCCCCATCTTGAGAAATTCTGTTTGAAATATTACTTTTAAATGACATTTCTCACTTTAAAATCTATACTTTACAGGCTCTTTTAAAATAGACTAAAACTTCACCCCCCCCTTCCCAAACAAAAGGAGAAAAATTACAGCAAAACCTACCGATAATTTAGCTGCCAATATTTTTATATAAATCTCCATAGCATAACTCTCCATAGATACAGATACACATAGAAATTCCATACATATATATTAGTTAGCTTTTTCTTTTCAAAAACTTATAATGAAAAATTAGTTTTAATTACTCATTTGGTAATGACGGATATAGATACACCATTCCCATTCTTCGTTATAGAAAAATTCTAAAATACTTCAATACCAGAAAATTTAAACGGTAAAATTTGTAAAAAAATTTATGTAAATATTTATTTATTTATTTATTTATTTATTTATTTATTTATTTATTTTTAATTATATTAAAAATAAATAATTTTTTTCCGATTGTGAATAAATTAAAAATAACCATTGTGAATGGCTTCGGCACGACGATGGTCAGTATTGTATCCTTTGGCCATTTCAGAGGCAAAATAATTATCTTGCTAAATTGTTTAAATGATTGAAGGCACCAGATTTTAAGAACAAATTTGTTTAAAAATAAGTGAATTATTTTCTTCGCGTATTGTATAGCCAAATTTTATTCAAAAAGTCTGGGTGCCATGCGGCAGTTTAGAATTTCAATTAAGAGGTATAAATAATAAAACACCGGCATGTGAAACGTTAATGGTTAGAATACATTGTGCTGTTAATTTGCAACAAAAACAAATAGCAACAAAATTTCCACTAGATTTTGTTGCTGTGATTTTCTTTTTTGTTGTTGTTGTTTATAGTGCTCCTAAGACAGTATCGCAATTAACAGAAAACAAATTGCGTTTTAGAAAGGTTTCTATTTCTGTAAATTCATCATTTGTTTTAACTGTAATTAGCCATAAATGGTTATCTATTTTTCTACTGAGAACAAAGTAGTCTTAAATTATATGAGTGGTTGAATACGGAACTAAATTCTATATAAAATATTAACGATATTCAACCGATATGCGGCAAGTGATATATGATACACATTTATCATATTTAACATTCACGCTATTATTATTTTTTTTTTCACATTTTAGCATTGTCGAGAGGGATTGGAATGCAAAGCTTTTGATAATGAGGTCTTACCAGGAAACCACGCCATAGTGTAATAATGAAAAAAATCTAAGTAAGCAGCAACAGTTAGCTGGTTGGGGAGGCCTACCAAATGGCTTAAGAACTCACAAGCCCCGTCCAGACTAAGTAAGCAGCAATAAAGAGCATAGTGAAATGTATTTTTTTAACACATAAATCATTTGCCTTCCTCTTCTTGTTATCGAGATATAAAGTTTTACAGCTTGCTAATTTATTCGTTTAATTTAGAAAGAATAGGCGGGGTTCAGATTCAGAAATATCAATAATCAATAATTTAATATAAAATACAAAACATATTTATATATAGTAATATAAAAAATGCTATTGGCAAATATGGTACTGAACCAAAAAATTATTGAAGCATAGAAAATAGTGGCACCAAGAACATTTCATGAACTGAATTCTAGTACACTGATTACAATGGTAAAGGATTATTTATTTAATATTTGTAATATGTTTATAATAAATATTTATAATATCTCCTGCTAAAAACGAAATTACAAGGGCAATGAAATGGAAGTAGTCCAGTTTGCACTAACCCAGACTTGTACAAAGCATACCGAATCATGTCCGAGTATAGTGGCGTACTAACCTGGAAATGAACAAGTGACTGGAGTTTTATGATGTTGTTACGTTGAAAACGTAATGACACCTCCTTCCATCCTATTAAATCAATAAATTAGCAAATTTTAAGACTTTATATCTCGATAACGGGGAAACAGGGGCAAATGACTTATGTGTCAAAAAACACGTTTCACTATGTTCTTTCGATTGCTGCTTATTTAGATTTTTTTCATTATTACACTAACGGCGTGGTTTCCTGGTTAGGTTTTATATGATGCTTTGACATAAAATAACAATACGTTTTGTGTATTTTGGTAAGATCATTAATTTTATCGTTGAAAAATAATGATTTTATGAGAGCCATTAATTTTATCCTTTGACATGCGATGTTAGCTATAAATATGACTTATTTAATATACCAAAATAAGATTAATCAGAAAAAATATTGTTAAATCAGATAATTAACATTAAACACCATAAATTTTACTCAAGTTTTACAAATCACACCATGCACAAATTTTATTTAAAACCACTTAACTTTTCTATTTAACTTATCTCTGTGTGATACAATTTATTTTATGAAGAATTATGTAGTTCGAGTCGAAATATTTCCATTTGGTTCCTATCAAACGACGGGTTGTTGGTATTTTTAGTATTAAAGGAATTTTAAATCGAGAAATTCTTTTTAAAATATTTTCTATACATCGGTTGGGCCGTTCGGGTATAATCAATCCACCAAAGTTTTCTTGAATAACTTTTGAATAAATGCATTTATGGACGAAGTTTATGGCAAAAATAAAATTCAATATGTGGAAAATATTCACAAATAGTTTACAAAATGATTATAATTCATAAATTCTAGTTGAAACCTTGATATAAATAAACAATTTACAATGACTGGGTTTTTTTTTTATTTTTTTTGTACACTCATTTTTGGCCCATCTGCTTATTTAGTGATTAGAGCGTTGACTACTGGACAAAGGATGCCAGATTCGAAACCCAACTCAAACATGGATGTTTGTAGTTGGTCGGATTCCCTGCAAACGGCGATACTGGTCTGTTTAGTTCTTGCATGCAAAATATGACCGAATTGCTTTCAACAAACCAAACTATTCATTTGGGGAATTTGAAGTTCTTATAATAGGCGCGACTAAGGCATTCGTGAGTATAATTCTGTCGACTTTTTAAACGACTTCGAACCGAGCAGGATTTAAAACTCGCTTTAATCGGTTTTAAAATTAAATAGTTGTAAAAAATTCTCTTGTGTTGAATATATTTTTTTCGAATCAATAAGCAAGTCTACATTGGATAATGATCTAGAACAAAGCCATTAAATAATAAGCCCAGTCAGATAAATGGGAAACTTTTCGCAAGTTGAAAATAGCGCCATCTAGCGGTTGGGAGTGCTGCATTCGGCACCAAGAATATTTTAATAAAATTTTGCCTCTAAAATTAGCTTAAAATAAGGCGTTCGTATTTTCTAAGAAAGTCATTTGTAAATTCCGGTGTCAGTCAGTAATTTCACATTTTACGAATAGAATTTATCTGTGCCGGAAAGGGTTAATTGCATAGTGATGTAAATTTCCATCACTTTTTATTTAACTTTTAATAAATAAATCAACTTCTTCGCCACCACTATATTTATATAGAAATATTAATCCAGTAAATTTCCACATTTTTTTTCCATTATAGTTTTAGTTTTAATGTAAAAGATCCCAATAATTAGCAAGCTTTTAAAGGAAGTGCAAAAATAAAAAGTAGATAAAAATCGTATAAAATATCGATATAAATAAATCGTATCGTTTCTCTGCAACGCACTTCTGTTTTGTCCTCCTTCCGCAGCAGAGGTTTGGCGCTAGTGTGTCGCTAACAAATTTAACACTATCTGACTGGGCTTATTATTTAATGAGTAAACTGGAAGATGCTGCAGTCGTTTTACTTATTAACCGACCCAACTCTACTAATCCCACTGTTCGATGTCTTTAACTTATTGAATTTAGCTTTTAAATTTTCCGGTGAAATCTTCAAGATTGGACTATTTTCCCGGCAGTTCTAGAAAGGGTACGCAAGTTGAATAGTTGTAAAAAATTGTCTTGTGTTGAATATATTTTTTTTTTCGAATCAATAAGCAAGTCTACATTGGATAATGATCTAGAATGAGTAAACTGGAAGATGCTGCGGTCGTTTTACTTATTAAACGACCCAACTCTACTAATCCCACTGTTCGATGTCTTTAACGTGTTGAATTTAGCTTTTAAAAGTTTTCGGTGAAATCTCTGAGATTGGGCTATTTTCCCGACAGTCCTAGAAAGGGTCCGCAATGTTTTCCACCAGAAATTTTATTTTAGAAAAAGTAACTTATTCCCAGTTAGTACTTTTTTCAGTATTTTTTAAATAAATATTCTGGTTTGAAACAGACATATTTTGGCTGCGGCTGATACGCTAGAACTTTCCCCTCTATGTCTTTTCACATCAATGCAGATAAACAGTTGTAATTGGAAAATAAATTATCCATTAAAAATATTTTTTCTCTGTACAGCGAGTTGTTGGAATACTATAAAGTAAAGTATTTATAACTCTTCTCAAATTATAATACCGCCAATCGACGCGTTAAATGCATTTTTAACAACCTTTTAAATGACACTTTTAAGTATCTTTGAGGTATAAAGGCTTAAACAAATATTATTTAACTCCATTTACGTGAGAATTAAAGGAAACGACTCTATACTATTTTCGAAAGAAATAATTCAGTGTATAATTTTCAAAACCTTCAAGTGTTTTTAGTTTTCGTACATATATATCATGAAAGTAGAAAAGTTTGTATATTTTACTTTTTTAGATATTTTTTACAAGGATTCCGAATATATGTATATATGTACGTGTGCATGTTTGTTATATTTATTTACTTTTTATTATCTCCATAGTCCATTTTTGGCGATTTTTCGATAATGTCGATATATATGTATGTGTAGGAATTAATATGATAAAGTCCACAGTATGCTTTCAATTGAGCTCCCATTCAGTGAATATGTTACAGGTCACTGTATTCATTTTTGTGCAAATCGGAAAATGGATTGGCAGTTATACTTAAAAAAAAAAAAATCAACCATTTTCTAACCAATTGATTAATCTAAAATATTTTATTAAACTCAATTATACAATTAAATATTTTTATTTGTTACTCTCATCTTATATTACAACACTCATGCTTCTCTAAGGCATAACTTAATTTAGTGCAACACCTTTTTCTTAAAAAAAAAAAAACAAAGAAAAAAACACAATAACTAGTTTTATTAATCTGATAAAAGCATAGGAAAATTTAAGTATTGTATGTTGTTGAGGGACAATGGCGAAAACTTAAAACTCCATTAGAACGATTATGGAAATTCAATTTCAATATTTATTTTGATTAACATGTTTTAATTTCACCACGAACGAAATAAAAGTTCATTGAAGATAACGTCGTAATTTTAGAAAAAAGGTTTGAGAATTATATGAATGAAAGTGACATTATCTTTAGATTACGATGTCTTTTTCACAAATGGAAATGTTTCATCTTTGTAAAATTATAATCTAAGTTTTTATTTATTTTTGTATATTACTATTTATTTAAACGCGCAGTGGGCTAATTTTTTTAAAATTCGGATTGCTTGATCAACACCAGTTTTTTTTTAAATGGTTATATTGCACGTTGATTTGGCCTTATTTACTCCGTCATTAAATATGATGAATTTTACTTACTCAAAAAACTGGTGGCAATCAAGAAATTTAATTTAAAAAAAGTAGCCACTAGCAACACTGTGAACGCGTAGTATCCTGTAAAGTGTTCCGAAAATCGAGTAAAGTCACTCTCGATGCTTTTATAATAAGAAGTATCAAACTTTTACAAAATAATCTTATATATTGCTTAGGAATGTTAATTTCGTTAGATACTTTTCAAAACTGTGAGTAGAAGTTTGAAGATGTAAAACGTACTTACTTTCACGAGCCGATGCCAAACCGAAGGAAATAATTAATAATTTCCAAATCATGGTGCTGCAAGCTGCAAATAAATAAATAATGTTGATGTACAAAAAATAAAGCATACAGCAATGATTAGCACTAAATTGTTCTCACTTAAAAATAAATCCAGAAATGTTTGAAAATTTGAAGAAAAACAGTTGATTATACTATATAGAAGAAATAAAAGCTTTTTATGGCTACTTAGTGAAAGATTAGATGGTATAGATTTCAAATTAGATTATATAGATTCCAAATATTTTTGGAAGAAAATTAGAATATTTAAATATCTAAAAAAAAAAAATCAATAGCTAAAAGAGAGAGAATAAAAGGAGAGAGGAACAGAGAGGAAAAAAAGAGAGACAGATAGGAAAAAAAGAGAGAGACATAAATATATTAACACATTGTCAACGGGATGTGAATTCGAGGCTTTGAACATGTGTAATTCTGTCATGGGCAAAACTTTTGAATTTTATTTATTTTTACATTTTTTTTCTCAAAAAAAACACACACATTTTTCGTATTTTAACAGTTAGAGTATTATGTATATCAATACTTCGATTAAAAACAATACCATTATTATATACAGTCATTTATAAAATAAACAGGAACAGATAAAATCTTTTTGTTAAATAAACAACATGCAAAAGTAACGCACGTCTTGTTTACGAAAACTAGCTCTCTCCAATGTTTTAAAATTATAAATAACTTTTCTTTTTAATTAGTTAAACATCATTTTCATATAAATGTGTAATTAATTTTATACAATTAATAGTATCACAGAGAAATATTTAATTTATCATTATAAATCAGAGCTCCCAATTTAAAGGATTTTTTAAATTAAAACATCTATCACTATACCTGAATTACAAAATTTGACATAGCTAATATGTCGTTATACAGGTTGTTCACTTTCAACTTTGTCTAATTCTTAAGCCGTTAGTCATAGACCTATATTTCCAATTGCAAAAATATTTTAAATGAGGTAAATAAGTATTTTAAAAGCGATTTGGTTCAATAAAAACATTTCTTTAAAAGTTACGAAATTTATTTTTTTATACAGTCCTCCAGTCTTATAAGTGATATTTTGTAAAAATTTCGTATTACACTAACAAGTAAGACAAAAAAGTTCCATTCTTCTACGACTAAAGCTGACCGAGTAATAGCTTTTTAAAGTTGATTCATCTTTTTGCTGCGGAACATGTCAAATTTACTAGAAATATCTAGAATAATCGCTAGATATAAACAAATAACAGTTGAGAGTAAAATTAAAATTACAATATAAATTTGAAATTTATTTTCATTCTGACATATTAAAGCAAATTATATAACTTGTACTAAAAATATAAGTGAGCAAATAACAGAATTTTTGTCAAATGAAATGATGAAAAGCAATAGTATCAATTCTTCACAAAGTAAAACATATGTTAAAATACGATTATTTTAACCAATCTGAAACTTAATTAATAAAAATTAACTCTATCGTAATAATTGTACGATGTGACTACTTTCAGTTAAAGCGCAGATACACGTGAAATAAATTCTACTAATACTTTAAGCAGTTTGTGTACGATCCCTCGAGTCAGGGCCCAACTCATCTGTGTTCAGATACAGAAAATTGGTATAAGTCATGCAATTCAAAGTTTCATAACTCTGTCAATTTTAGTGTTGATGAATGGGACTTTTTTTTGCCTTATTTATTAGTGCAATAGGAAATTTTTACTAAATATCACTTATAGGATCGGGGGACTGTATAAAAAATTAAATTTTGTAACTTTTTAAGAAATGTTTTGATTGACCCAAATCGCGTTTAAAACACTTTTTTACCTCATTTAAAACATTTTTGCAATTGGAACTATATGTTTCTGATTAACTGTTTAGGAATTAGACATTGGACACCACTGAAAGTGGACACCCTGCATAAGGCGAATACAGTGGCTGCATTCGGAAATAATTATATGTATCTGAATAACAAAATACACCCAATTTCACAGCATTGTCTTCCATCATAAAAAGTTACTCAATTTCCAGTATTGCATCAAAATCTAGTTACCTTTGATTCGAAGGGCTTCTGACAGGAACCTCTCGGAGACAACTCAAGTAATTTTCATGCTCCTTTTCCCCCCTTAAATATACTTCCTCTTTTCTAATAAAATTAACACATGTTTTCGATGCTTGGTCTATCTTATTAGAATTAGAACAGATGTAGTAATGTGTGACGCAATACTTTTAATTCTCTAAGGGAATTAGTACCAGATGGGCAATAGCAATTAATTACTGTAACACATTTACGCGCACTTGTCATTACGTTAAGGCAATAATAATTCCCTGCTGCATTTTTTATGGATGTTCAAACAAAAAGCATTACGAAAAAAATTGAGGTCAATGCTAATTTGATGAGGAAATTATTTTAATAAAATGGCTTATAGGGAAAAGGTCATAGGTAAATAAAATAAAAGTAAAAAGAAAAAAAAACTGAAATAACTCCATTCGACTTTTCTAACATTGATGTCTATATCCAAAAATAAAAGTATATATATATACAGGATGTATGTGTGTGTGTGTGTGTGTGCATCAGAAAAATGTATACACACTTTGAATGATTATAACTTAATTTTTTATTCACATATAATTAATATTTAAGGAAAAGAATCTACATGAAATGTGTAACTTTTCCTCCAACCGCATTTATTCAAAATTATTGCGGTTCTGGTCAATACACTGCTTATAACGTTGGGCTATTAATTAACAAACTTCAAGAAATATTTCGTTTGGTCTTGTGGCGCATTCTTGCTCAATTGAGGTTCCAGAACATTGTCTATGAACATCCTTTAGTTTCAAACTTATCTTTTATCTTTTTATGAATTGTAAGTCGCATTCTGTGGATCTGCCTGAAACTTGTTGTGATATTGTTTACGTACTTCTGCTACATTTTCATATAATAGTATTTTAAAACAAATTTTCTTTTTTCAAAAGCCTTGGTCCATTCATTATTTCCAATTCATGACACTTTGAACAAAAAGAAAAAATAGAAAATTATGACCCGTTAAACAGTGCATGTATACATTTTTCTGACGCACTAGGTATATACAGGGTGTAACTGAAATGCTTCAACAAACTTTGAGGGATGATAGTACTCATGAAGATGAACAAAAAATGCAATAGAACACGGGGTCGCAAATGACATTTAACACTTTCAGGGACAGTGGTATGTCTAAAAAACCACTTAATTTTAATTCCAAAACGCCACAATGGCACCAGAATTTTGCTAAAATCTTTTCCATTTAATATTTATGTGAAATATAGCCTTTTTCTTATTTACAAACAATTTTTTTTGTAAATTCCGGTGCCAGTCCATTTTCAGACGCATTTTCTCTATTTTTACCCTTTAAGCCTTTTAGGGGCAAACTACTTTTAGTGCTAAAATGTTGAAATAAATGACTGGCACCGGAATTTATAAAAAAAATTGTTTGTAAATAAGAAAAAGGTTATATTTCACATACATATTAAATGGAAAAGATTTTAGCAAAATTCTGGTGCCATTATGGCGTTTTGGAATTAAAATTAAGCGCTTTCATAAACATACCACTGCCCCTGAAGGGGTTAAACGTCATCTGCGACCCCATGTTCCATTGCATTTTTTGTTCATCTTCATGAGTACTATCATCCCTCAAAGTTTGTTGAAGCATTTCAGTTACACCCTGTATACATTTTTGACACTATGGAATCGGTTAGATACTTGACAACATCGCCGTAGTTTTTACAACTTATACTCTATGCATAGCTGTCAACTTTTACGCTTAATTCCTACCACTAAAATTTTATACTAAATTTTATCTTATTAAATTGACAAGATCGTGTGATTACATAACGAAAATAATTCTATTAAATTTTAGTGGTAAGAAAAAAGCGTAAAAGTTGGCAGCTATGCTCTATGACATTTCCATGGTGATTTACCCTATGGAAAACTGTTGAAAAATGGTTCGAAAATGGTTTAAAATTAGATTTAATATCTACTCCGACGGTAGATTCTTACGAAAGTCTAAACAGTTCACTCTATAGTGGTTTGTAATACAGGGTAGTCATAAAGTCTTTCCCTGATTACAAAAAAATATTACGAAATAACCATTATTACAGTAAAATTACAGTAAAATTTTTATTATGGAAAAGTCATGTTTTTTTTTTTTTATTTATTCCACTCTTTACCGTCATTCGTGAGTTCCTTGATAGCAAATTTCCTGGAAGATGGATCGGACGGGATGGACCAACTCCTCTACATTTTTTTCTTTTGGAGGTACATAAAGGACAAAGTGTTTGCAACATGAGTACTAAACATTCAAGGTCAGGATCATATGTGTTGTGTCTAGTGTGACAGCCCAAATGTTAGGCAATACGTGGCGAGAAATGGAATAGCGCCTTGACATTCTTCGAGCTACCAAGGGTGCTCACATCGAAATTTACTGACGTTATGTACTTGCATTAAAAACTTCATAAATGTCGTTACAATGCCTAATTATATTAGTTTTTCTGCAATAAATTATTGTAATCAAGGAAAAACTTTAAGTGTTGCAAAATAATACAAATATTTGCGTACAAATTAAGTATATTTAAAAAATGGGAGCGCAATAGGAAGTGCAGTTTGGGATTTATCGCGATCATTCTCTCGCTCAAACACGAATTATGATTGCAACATTTTCCTTACACTATGTGTTCGGAAAGTTAAAAAAAAAAAAAAAAAAAAAAAAAAAAAAACGAAATAAATGCTATGAAATATAATTTTCAAAATTTTCTATTTCAATTTAGTCTCTTCTTACCTTAAATTTTTGTTTTCTAAATGCAATTGTTATTTAAAACGGTATCTTGTTCGGATTGGCATTCCAATGCGTGCTCAAATATTTGTATTGACGCGAAATTCACTTTAAGATAAATTCTTACTTCTGCTTAGATTTCATATGCAAAAGTCTACAAAAACACTTCAAAACCTAACTCCTTAACCTTTTGATTAGGGGGTTGGGACATACGTCGTCCCAGCGACCATACAATTATACCATACAATTATACCAGGATTTTTTCAAGAAAACTCTACCACAAAGAATTTTTTTTTTTGTAAATTGTGGTACGATTGAATATAAAAATAGTCGCCAGTTCCGGACTATATTCCAAAGGTTAATAATTTAAGACATTCTAAAATTTTTTACAATTTGTTTTTTTTTAAATGTTGTAACAAAGTTTTTAAAAATTAGTGGAATATATAATATACATTAGTAAATGATAGTATACAAATGTATGCTATGGCTATTTTGATTCTATAAATATTTTGTTAATATAGATACGTTATTTTATAAAAGAATATGGTAGAGGTCTTTTTATGAATTCAGTTCATAAGAATGTGAGTTTTTAAAAATGTTCAAGAAATAGTTTTCACGCTACAACTAGTTTTCACTCTACTTTGTTTCAACAAGTTTTCCTTTTAAGTGGAGGCTTAAGTGAAACAGGTTTTCCCTCTACACATCGCAAAATTCTATGTCAATATAATAAGAATTTCAAATATGGATTACTCAGTTCGATGACGACGTACTGAGTTTTTAAAAGTTCTCTTCTTATTTTTTAAGTATTTTAAGAAAACGTTACAAACATTAAAATCTTTAATGTAGTCAAAATAATCAAAATTGTTTTATTTATTTATTTATTTTATTTTTATTTTTATTTCTTTCTTTATTATTGGGGCCTGCGAGGCCGAGTGGTTAAGGCACCATTCTGACAATCGCTTGAGAGCGTAAGAATCAGGCCGGCGGGCTCGACTCTCGCCAGCTCCATTTTGTGGAGCTCCTGTTTCTAACACTCTGGTGTTGTAAATTTCCTTGTGCTATCTCGTCTAACAAGATATATGTAATTGTCAAAAGTCATGTGTTTCTGTGAATACTATATATATATGGATCATTCGAGACAAACAGCCGTTGTAGCTACAGGCAGGGCCTGATTACCGGCGTGGCAAACTTCCACCAGTAAATTTAAACAGAAGTTTTCAGCTTATTTAAACTCCATATTCATGCACAATTTCTCTAAAGGATAAGGCAACAATTTCTATTCTTTTTTACAGGTGGAAGTTTGCCCCACAGGTAACCAGGCCTTGGCTATAGGTCTCAAATCATCACTCCTTCAAAGTTCAAAGTTCTTTCTTTATTTATTTTATAGGAAAGTTTCTGCAGATCTTATTTTTAAAATAAATATTCTCTATATTCTGTATTATAGTTAAAAAAATCTGATTTAGATTCATCATTTTTTGAAAGAACCCCTTTATTTTTCAATTTAAAATACAGCGGAGATTAAAAATGAAAAGAGAACGAACAGAAGATATTTTTTAAATTAATCCGCATCGAGAAAGGGCCTTCCGTTCATTGGAGGATGACAAGTTATTTAGCTTATTATATAAGTCAGCAATAAATATATGTTTTCCATTGGAACGTAATTCCTTTGACATCAAAAATAAAAATGTAATAATTTTGACGTGGAAATAATAAAATATTTTGACAGCCAGTAATTATTGGAATAGTTTTTAAAATAAAAAGTTTTCAGTTTGACATTCAAAGGAAAAATATATGCTTCTTATGTACTTCTTATTTGCGGTGCAGCTTGACATCCAAGCGACATATAAGCGAGGCATATGGGAGCGATTGAAAAATTAAGTTTATTTGTAGTATAAAACTACATAAAAATGAATAACTTTAAACATTTTAAATATAAATGGAAAAAAAAAGAAAAAATAATAAAAACTAGCAGATCAAAATAAATTAAGATTCCGTTTACAGTATAAATTGAGGAAAGTAAAAAAAATAATAAAAATCCATCAGTTCCTAAACTAGAAAAAAAAACTGCAACAGAAGCCTATCTAAAAAAAGGCATATTTCAGCGACCGTACATTTTAATATAATATATTTTTAATATTACAAAAATAACAGATTAAATATTTAGTTAATATTCTTTCGTGCGATTAATATCTTTAACAATTTACTAAAATAAAAAAGGGGTGTTTTTTTAATAGAAAATAAACTATTTATGCGTCCAATCTTTAAAATATTAAGCAAGTGTCACAGTTTAGAGACAAAAAATATTTTCATCCGCCATTAGATATTTATTTTAATTTTAATTTAACTGAAATAAAAAGTAAAAAAAAGACTAAATGGTATGAAACTCTTGTTCAAATATATTATAATTCTATTGAGCAGAAATTTTAATAAGCTAATAAAATACATGGGCGTAAGCAGGACTTTCTTTAGGGGAGAGGGAGGGAAGTGGCAAATGGTAAAAACAAGAAGCTGTCAAAATTCATACTTTTTTAAATATTAATTGGGGGGGGGGGGAGATACCCTGCATCCCCTGCGTACGACCATAATAAAATATATTACCACCTTAATAGTTCTAGCTCTCTTAAATTATCATTATTGTTTGAAATGTTTCAAAACTTAAGCAATGAATAGAACCAATCTCGGAAAATCTAACAAAGGAATAAATGTGAAAAGTTACTTTTTAGAAGCCGAGCAAATGTAACTTAATTAACATCGTTAATTATTCACAGCATGAAAATTTTGATTAAAAATTTCCGTAATTTATGAAGCAGAAACATTTTCGCACTTCTTTGGACTTGCAATCAGATTTGATTAATTTAGTAATTATAGAAAAATCTGTAATGTTCATAGTTTGGATGAATCTTGTTTAATATGGACTAAAATATGTTAAACAATTTAAAATGTTCTCCAGAAAGTTAGTTTAAGAACTGAAGTTGTGTGTTTTAATTTTGTTTCAATAAATGGCGTAATTAAAAAGAAACCAATAGTGCTGTCCACACCAAAATTTTCTGAAAATCCCTAGAGTTAAACAGAGGAGCAGTGAGCCAACGGATTTTTTCATCCACGGAAATTTTTAATTCACGGAAATCCAGAGATAAAGTTTTCTAAGAACACCCATGGATGTATTCATATAAAAAGGGGAAATTTTAAAAAGGTATAAGCAAAATTTATTACATTCGTAATTTTTAAATATTCTTTTTTATGTTTACGACAATTAAATCTTAATTAAATAATTTCAATTAATTTTGTAATTAATTTTTTTAAATCAAGTTAATGTTTAATTAATAATTATGTTTTATTGGAGATTTCCATGCAAAATACCATTTAGATAATAACATGCACATGTAATTGTATGTTAGTTTTATGAGCTATGGAAGCAAATCTGAGTGTAATTTTCCAACACTAACTTAGACAGATTGTACATTCAGTAATAATAATAATAATAATAATAATAGCAAACGGTACATTTGCCTTTATTCACAGACCGTGTACGATAAGATCGCACCAAAGGTGTCATTATACTCGGAATAAAGTCTGCTTTCAGAATATGAATGTAAATTTTTAAATAAGGGTCGTCTACATAATAAAAATTGCACCAACGTCGCTATCTCAAATGTCAACACGCATTTTGGACACAATATTTGAGTTACTTGGATCAAGGTAGCCCGGAAAATTTTGTAAAATATATTAAATCATCATAGAGTTCTAGAAGAAAATATAATAGCGGCGTACACAAATATTTAGAAAAAATAAATTTAGATCTAACAGGAAAAACATCCAAATTTACACCAGTAAGAAAAAAAATTCCTAAATTTAATTTAAAAGAATTTTTCTCCATAATTTTCTGGTTTGTATTTTAAATTTTCTTTTATGTGATTTAACGGTATTAAATATCTATTCCTTTAAACATCCAAAAAATAGTGATAGCAATGAACTGTAAACTAACACTACGTTTTCGGTGATAACATATTTTTTAGTTTATCAAGTAGGTAACATATTTGTCAGAAATATAGTTTTAACATAAATAGCCATATATCTTAGCCTCTTTATCTTGAAGATACAGAAGTGTTACATGGTCCACTCTTTTAGCGTCAGCAAGTTACTCGGACAAGATCTTAATATGACATTAATTTGATAGTATTGATACATTTTATAATTGATTTTAACACCTCATTAAGAACAAATATAACATTTTTGGACACTAAGACCTGTGAATAATACAATTTAGTAGAATTTGGAGCCATTGTATCTTTCGTTTTACTATGCGTTCATTGTTTTAATTGAACAGCTCTTTTTCAGTTGCAAGATATTCTACTTTGATCCGCATTCATCGTTTTCCCATATCTATCATTTCCTACTAACGTCTGTGCGAAGTACCATGGATAAATTGGATTTCTTTTTAAGTTTGAAATTCACTGTAGGATCAACAATTTTAATAAGTAGAACAAACCTGAATTGTTTTTAAACTTCAGGTAATTTTGAAAAAATAATCCTTTATTAATTAAAATTTTCAGACCTGGACTGTTTTGGAAAACAAATGCCAAGTCTCTACTGTCAGTACTTTACCAACAGAACTTTGTCCCCACTTTATCCAAACTTAATTCTTTTGAATATATTTTCATTTTTTTTTAAATCTACGAATAAAATTATGAAATTTAAAGTACATATTCAGGCGCTTTTTTTGATTGGTGGTAAACATTATCGACGTAAATAATAAAAGAATAAAGTTACAGCTATATTTAACTTGTAAAAATTTCACTGTGAGCATTTATTTATTTTAATATAATTTTTATATAGAACACTATTTTTAATTTTTATTAAAGTAACTTAAAATCTAAAGTTATAGAAATGAAAAAAGTTTGCTTTCTTAATTAAGGTGTTTGATATTCCCCTGGTATCTGAGCAAGCGAAGTATTTTTGAAACAGATGTGTTACACTTACGCACGGATGTTTGGCGACTTTTTGGTTGGCGCGATTTTCAAACCCGCACCAAACCAATAACTTAATACAATATCTCGGTTGCCATTAAAGGAAACAATCCCCTAAATTTGACGACTTTTTCCCTTTTTATAACCGATTAATAAAAAGAAAAACTGTGCGTGAGTGTATGACATCATAGCCGTCTTTTTTCATAATAATATACACCATATCTTTCAAAAACTTAGATGTGACAAACTATTTGAATTTATATTACTATTTGGAGCAAAATGTTCTTATAACAGTGCTACATTGATGATAAAAATCCTTAATTCTAAAACAGCTAATTTTAAGATGTATTTCATTAGCGTATTTATTCATGTGAATATATATATATATTGCACTGAATTTTTAAAGAAGCTAACGAAATGGGTGGTTTTTTCTTAAGTTTGATGGCCTTTGTGAATCAATAATTTTAATAAAGGTAAATTAATTCTGAATATTTTTTCATATTCAAATAGTTTTCAGAACTATTCAAAAGAAATTCCTTCATTAATTCAATATCTCCGGCCTGGACTGTTTGAGAAAATGAATACCAAATCTCAACGTTCCTTATTTGAATAACAAAACTTCGTATTATTTCCATTTTTTTCCTCTTTTTTTTCTCAACTAATAAAACGCGAAATTTAAATTACATATTGATGCACATTTTTTGTTGCTGTTGTTTAAACTTTATCGATGTAATTAATAAAAAAATAAATTAATAACTACATTTTGCATGTTGTAAAAATACCACAGAGCATTTACTTATTTTAGTATCGTCTGTAATATATGTAATTTTATCGATATAAATAATAAACGAATAAATTTATAACTATATTTTTCATGTGAAATCACCACATTGATTTATTTTAAAATCGTATTTTATTTAAAACAATATATAAGTGACTTAAAAGCTGTAAAAATATAAGAATTTCGGTTTCTCAATTACTGTGCTTGGTATTTTTGCTAACTGAACAGACAAAGAAATCGTTTTCAGTTTCGAAAGTCGTCTATTTAAAAATATATACACCATATCTTTCTAAATTTATTTTATCATATTTAGTTATATGCTAATATTTAAAAAGATTATATTAAATTATATTAATTTAAATACTAATTAAATTATTTAGATATATGCTGAATAATTTAATTCAGTTTCACTATTTCTATGAAAGATTTTTATGTGAATCAAGCAATCAAGCACTGACGAAAAAAAAAAAAATCATTTTACATTTAGTTTATCAAGGCAGTAAACCCCCCCGCTTCTCGTGTACCTCTATTTCCGAATATAAATGTTCGTTTTATTTAATGACAACAATTTACGATTAAATAAGACGAAGATTACTCTTCGAAACTAGTACTATTTGAAAACTTTTAATTAGTTTTGATTACTATACTCAAAAACTTAATAATAAAAAGCATCGAATATATTTTAAAAACATGATAAAAGCAAAACTGTTAAAGAATTTTTTTTTATTTTTTACTCTATGATATAATAAATAATCCATTTCAATGAAAGTAAAAACTATTGTTGAATAAATCTATACAAATAGTTAATAAAAAACACTATATCAATATAAATTATCAAGTTTTGACAATTGGGAAAAAGCATGCCAAATGCGTATGTCAACAACCGTTCTTTCAAAACGATTCTTTCAGGAAATATATAACTAGTTGTAAACATTCACATTTTTTTATATCACTATTTACCAATAAAAACATTCGCTTTACTCAATAACAGAAATTTTAAGGTAACATTAGACGAAGGTTATTAATCGAAATTAGTGGTCACCAAAAACGCGAAAGAAGTTTGCGTCTATGCATTATAAAGTCACACGAAATAATTTAAAATACCACATCGTTAAAAAGTTATAATATTTGAATACTAAACTAATATACTAGACCATATAATTATTTAAATAAAAAATAAAATAAAATATCTTATTATAGTATTTGCTTATAAATTAATCCCACTAAAAAAAAAAAAAAAAAAACGAATTTTTGTAAAATGTTTTTGTGTACTCTTTTTAAATTAAATAATTTTCACTATACTATTTGTACAATATTTCAAAAACGAATTTAACATTTTTGAAAGAATTCCGTTATTTTTCAATTTGGGAGAGAGAGAGAAGGGAGGAGGGGAGGAGAGACAGAGAGAGAGAGAAACCTTACGTTTAGAAGTGAACAGGAAGCTTAGTTATGTCAGCAATAAAAATTTTGATATACAGGGTGATTATAAAAAAACTATCCCGATATATATGAGCCCCTAACTGTCATACCGTTCACAGAAACTGAATGAAATTCTGGCCTAAAGTATTTTGAGGCATGCGCTCAAAAATCATGTGTAAAACAACAGTTAAATTCTAACAGTTACGGTTACAGTGACAAAATTTCGAAAATTTCAAATGGCAACACCTACTTTTTTTTATTGGAATGTGATCTTCACAGTGAAAAACCATAAAACGCGTTGGAACGGTACCTGTAGCACGAAAATCGCTGGCGCTAGACAGACTAATAAGAAATGTGAAAACAACCAATAAAGGACAGAGAAGCAACAAAAAGTAAAACATTTTTTTGTTCAGCGCTATCCACCATCTGCCGCATGTAAAGTGTCGTCGTGTGTGAAATGGAAAATGTATGAAACACAATAAAATGTTTTGTTTTCTGGTGCTTCTCTGTCCTTATTGGTTGTTTTCACTATTCTTCTTAGTCTGTCTAGCGCCGGCGATTTTCGTACTACAGGTACCGTTCCAATGCTTTTTACGGTTTTTCACTATGAAGATCACATCCCAATAAAAAATATAGGTGTTGCCATTTTGAAATTTTGTCACTGTAACCGTAACTGTTAGAATTTAACTTTTGTCTTTCATATGATTCTTGAGCGCATACCTCAAAATACTTTAAACCAAAATTTCATTCAGTTTCTGTGAACGGTATGATAGTTAGGGGCTCATATATCGGGATAGTTTTTTTATAATCACGCTGTATTTTCATTACTGAAAAGACTTACAGTAATCTTTCACGTATGTGTCAATGCAACGGACTAACCAAAAACGTCGCATGAACCAGAGAGACGCATAAAAGAAATCCAAGTTGTCTGTTGCATTTGCAAAAGTCGATGGATGGTGTTTCTACGCTTTCTTCGTTATCTGATTCATCTTCATTGGCATAATTTTGAATTTCTGCGACAATTTCTTGTATTGCCCACACTTCTGCTATTATTATGTTTTCATCAAAACCTACAAACTAGTTAAAATGAATCATTCCCCAAGAAAGTGCATTCCATTCTTTGGTAGAAGATCCATCATTTTCAAATTCCTTCAAACTGCAGCATGCTTTTTTAAACAATCCTTCTAGAAATAACAAATGTGAAGGAATACAAGAATGAAGAATATAATAGTGTTCAAAAAACAAATACAAAAGAACAACCAATTGACATCATATTTACGGATGTGAAATTTCTTGGAAACGACATGCATAGAATGGGAAGAAATGACAAGGAAAAATTGAAAATTTCCCGACTCTTAACGCATAAGTGAGAGATACATTTCACGTTGCGATGTATAAATAAATAAAAAATAACATTGTATCGTTATATCTTTATCCAAAACTACCGAAAATCGACGGTTAGCTGACATAGACTCATAAAAGAGGTGACGTATAAGTGATAGAATACTGTAATTCCTTTGATATTAGAGATTTAAGAAAAAAACTTTTGTCTCGGGTTTATTGAGAATTTTCATTGTTCTATATGTGCGTAACAATGAAGAGTGAACTTGCGGACATGATAATGTTGCCAGATTGCCAGATTTGCACTTTATTAAAAATTTCTACCACTTCTACTGACGACTAAGCCTAACTTAATTTAATCGCAGATTGCTTTAATCGTCTTAATTATCTACAATTAAATAAGCCGAAGATTACTTTTTTTAAAAAGTGGTAGATATTTTAAATAAAAAAAAACATTCCCAATGCTGCCAACACAGCTGAACGAAATATTGCGCAAATAGGAAGATAGCAAATGCTACCATTGTTGTCAATTTAGCGTATTTTTTTATTAAAACAGATACCACTATTCATAAATAGTAATATTCGTATTACATAATTTATCATTAAGTAAGGCAGATATTACAATTCGGAAATAAAAGTAGAATTTGGAATTTAAAAAAAATCTCCTCTGAATTAACACCACTTGAGGCTACCTATGAGCACGGGAAAATTGAAAATAAAGATTATTAAATTTTTTAAACGTGCTGAAAATTTATACACTTATAATAAATATATTCCTTACACTATTTAAAGAAAACATCTGTAAACCAGGAGAGGAACTAAATAGATATAATCTCTAGTATTTATTGCTATGTGAAAATTATGTTTCGGGGCCGCCTACATATTAAAAATTGAACTAATTTTCCTTTTTCAAATGGTAACACCTGACAATGGTAACGTCTGGCAATATACAGGGTGTTTTTTTTTTAACTGACACTGTTCAGAGCCGTCTGTAGCTCGTTCTAATAACTGGATTGACACAAAATTTTGTGAATGGACTAAGAAAACCATGGGAAAAAAGATTCCAACAAAAAAAAAAATAGTTCCAATCACCACCGATAGAGGGAAATGTGGCGCTGTGGTCATTTATGCAACTGGGAATTAGCATAAAATACGGGCAAAAAATGAAAATGCAAATTTTTACTTACGCAAGCGACAGTAGCGCCAATAGTTTAAGTTATAAATGCATGCGAAAAACATCGAGAAACAATTTCAGCACTGGTTGAAAATGAATCTCACATTACCGCAGCGCGCGTTACTTGTGAAGTTCTTATATTGTAACCAGTACAATGCACCAGCCGCTCTTCGTTTACATAGAACACGCCATAAACTGCGCAAAGGACCTTTATCCGTTAATGTATTGAAAGCAATGATTCTGAAATTCGAAGAAACAGGCTCGCTAGCAGTTCGGTCAGGCAGAGGACGTAAACCGGTGGCAGAAAAAGTGATAATGGATGTTTCAACTGCGATCAACGAAAGGGAAAGTGTAAATGATGAATAAAACGTGGCATTTTATCCAAATTATTAATTTTGTCTGTTTCTGATGGGTTGTCTTCAATGTACAGCGCCACATTTCCCCCTATCGGCGGTGATTGGAACAATTTTTTTTTTGTTGGAATCTTTTTTCCCAGGGTTTTCTTAGTCCATTCACAAAATTTTGTGTCAATCCAGTTATTAGAACGAGCTACAGACGGCTCTGAATAGTGTCAGTTTAAAAAAAAAAAACACCCTGTATTTGAATTTCTTAGATGAAAGAACTACGTGAAAGGGTATAGTTTATATTTTTCATTATAAAAGATAATGTGTTTGGAGTTTATCCAGAAATTTAGAACAATAAAATTAATATCTTACTGATAAATATACTGGAAAAATTCTACAGGCAACTGGAAAAAATTTAAAAGAATCTTTAATATATATAAACTACGTATATATAAGTTAAAATTTTGTAAATGTTTTTCCGGTATCTGAGATATTTTTTTCTGTGAAGCAAACGATAACGGAGACCGACACCACTTGAACAATCAAATAGTAAAATGTTTCTGTAACTCAAAAACTAATGATAAGAATGAGCTGTAAAACTACGTAGCCATCTTTTCGCTGAAGCTCACATTTTTACGTAAAAATTAATATATGTCATAATTAAAAAAGTTATCGAATATGAATTTAATGATTAATTTTCATAATAAAAAAATATATATTTGAATTAAAAGAGTGCCTGTATTTCGATCTATTCATTGTATCTCATTAAAATGTATACATTTCAATTGGATATTTTTTTGTGAAGATATAAATTAGAGTTTGTTATTTGGATTTAACTTTTCCATCCTCAAAGTTTGAACTAATTTAAATCTATAATGATTTAAGAAACGTACATAAACTTCATCCTTTTCCGAGATGATATCACCCAAGGCTTGTAAATAAAGTGTCAAACTTGGGTGTTACTATTTAAACATTGAAAATTGATGCAACTTGTAATATGTAGACGGCCCACAAAGAATAATTTAAGTATAGTATTAAATAATAGATATTATTCCTAGTCGATTGGTATCTAAAATGTTTTATACGTTTATTTACCTCAGAATTAATAGCGGTCAATTTTTTTTTCCTGGACTGTACTACACAGAATAGAGTGTTGCCTATCGGGCTAATTTTTTTTTTTTTATTCAGAAAGCTTAATTGTCACCCCTCTTTTCTAATAAAATTGTTATCCTTATTTAATTAGAGTTTAAATATGGCGAATATTACAGTTTCAAATAAGGGGTTGCAATCAAGCAACTGAATAACAAAAATGTAACACTGATATTATTTTTTAAATGTTCCAGTTTGGGCTCTTTTGCGTCTGATTTATAAAACATGCCCTTTTTATAGAAATCAGATATTCTCCTGCGAATGGTGTCAAAATAAATACGATAGAAGTGTACACTTCTATAATAAGTACTTTTGCAGAAGAATACAAAATAAAATTACCACCAGCCTATTCAGAACACAGAAATGTGTCCTAATGTATGTCACTGGAAAGAAAAAACTACACATAACGGGAAAAAAATTAGACACATGGAATAAGTATAAAATAATATGTTATTGTCCTACCTTTTGCATGAATAACAGCTTATATGGTTGGTGGAATTGAACGAATAAGCCTGTGGATGATGTTTGCATTGAACTGATGCCATTGACATTATCCGTTCTCAGAGATCTGTTTGATTGCTAAGATGTCTATCATTCCGCTTGATTTGTTGTTTTAGATAGTAGCATATTCTTTCAATTGGATTCAAATCTAGGGACTTTCCTGGCCAGAGAAAATGACAGAGCTCCTTTTAATATTCATTAAACAAGCCAGAAACAATTTTGGCTCGTTGCGTGGGGCTGTTATCATTCTAGAACAGTAGTGGGTCCATTCGTGGATTATAAACAAAAATAGTTGGAGAAAGGTAGTAAATACCTCTCATCCAAAATTTGAATGTAACCGTGTTGATTTAATGTATTATTGACATCGACAAGTAGACCCAATTGAGTTTGACACTTCCTCATAACATCATAGACTAAAATTGTGCTTATACCACAACTTCAATACAGTCCTCATGAAAAGCTTCATTCGGCCTGCGATCTATGTCTGGCATCATAACTCGTTTCTAGTTCTCCACAATCCGGTTTGTATGAAATTTAGCCAATTGCAGATGCAATCGTTTGTGAGCTCGTATTAGCATGGGTGATTTTTGACTGTTCTATATATTCATATTATGGAGTTCCCTTCGCAAAGTTTACTCGCTCAGAAAGCGGAATGTTTGTCCCCAGCATTGGTGTCTTCCATCAATCACCGCCTTGTTGTGTATCGATTTGTCAGCACTTGACGTGACAACTTTCGGCGATTTCGATCCGTGAATAATTTCTTTCGACCACAGTTCACACGCTGATTATATGTTGACTGTGTTCATTTCCCCTGCCTAAAAACACGCTTCACTGTACAGTTTATGACACATCCTCATAACATTACAGACTAAAATTGAGCTTATACCACAACGTCAATACAATCCTCATGAAAAGCTTCCTTCGGCCTGCGATGTATGTGTCTGGCATTATAACTGTAGAGGCAAAATTGAGACTCACCTGACCAGATGACTCGTTTCTAGTTCTCCACAATCCTGTTTGTATTAAATTTAGCCAATTGCAGATGCAATCGTTTGTGAGCTCGTATTAGCATGGGTGATTTTTGACTGTTCTATATATTCATATTATGGAGTTCCCTTCGCAAAGTTTACTCGCTCAGAAAGCGGAATGTTTGTCCCCAGCATTGGTGTCTTCCATCAATTACCGCCTTGTTGTGTATCGATTTGTCAGCACTTGACGTGACAACTTTCGGCGATTTCGACCCGTGAATAATTTTTTTCGACCACAGTTCACACGCTGATTATATGTTGACTGTGTTTATTTCCCCTGCTTAAAGACACGCTTCACTGTACAGTGTGACACGTCAGCAAATTTCGCCACTCCTTGTATATTTTGTCCTTTGTAATTCCAAAATGTAAATAACATCTTTCTGCCAGTCGGTAACGTTTTTATTTCAACTCCTCTTAACACATATAACAGAAACGATCATGAAGCAGCTCAGTTAAAACAAAAAAATCTTGATATGCCATTCTCGATCTCTATACAAATTTTTTGAAGTGCCCCAACTATGGTTACAAAACTTAACCATTATCATTTATTTATGAAGACTCATTTTTCTTTCGGTATATGAAAAACAATTTTAAAATGCACACCGGATAAAATTAACAGAAAATATTTAATAAAAAAAATAAAAGTGTAATTGTAAGTGTTTCATATTTAAATATCAATGATTCGAGATGCCTAACTGTGCCTCTGATGCAAGTTAGTGTTAGTAAAGAGAGAAAAGGAAAACAGGGTGAAATTTGCGTGTAAAAATGGTGTGAATTTCCAAGCTTATATCTTGTACTTATTTAAAATTTTTCATTAACGGGACTGGAGTCCAGAAATTAAGGGACAGTGACCAATTTCAGACGTTTCGTCGAATATCTACTGAAATTCGTGAGGATATGCCCGAAATGCCCTAGAACTTTGAGGATGTAAAGAACATTTTTGACTTCCTGTTTTTCAGTGAAGATTTTGTCGCGATGAATATTAAGGGGGGGGGGATAATAATATTAATAATAAAATAATATTTTCGATCCCCCAAGTAACAGAAAATGCTAAAAACGGTCTGTCACTATAGAAAATGACTATATAGGTCCTGTTCAACATTCGTGTGCATTTCTGTAATCATAGAACGTATATTCGTGAAGATGTTAACGTTTCTGTAAAAAATTCAAAAGGTTTTTTTTTTAGCATGCAGAGTTTTCAGCCGAATTTAACACCACTTTCCAAAAAGTTTACAAAAAATCGTAGAAATAGTATACTGTAATTAAAATATTAATATAATAAATATTGGATGAGATATATGTATTTGTATAAAATAAATTTTAACTGCGCATGCGCGAACTACAGCAAAATTTTTTTGTCGTGATTTGATAGTCAATACTATAGGGCAACTTATATAAAATGACCAGTGAAATTTCGTAAAAACTCAAAAAGTTACAGCAATAATTGATAAATTGAGGAGGAAATCTCATAGGACTATATGGGATATACAAGTTTATTAATCTAGAGTTATATTTTTAATCCGGCAGCAGTCGCCCGGGGTATGACATATGCAGGGTGCGTAAGAATTTTACAATTGCCACCACTATTTTTCAAAAAGTAATTATCACATTACTTTATTGCAAAATTTGTAGCAATTGTCTCCGACTAGATAAAGTGACGATTATTATTTGTATTTATTGGCGACAAAGTAAAAAAAAAAACATTCATACCCTGGGTATGCGCGACTTCTCCCGGGTTAAAAATAAAACTACAAGATTATGAAAAATAATTTCTGGGAGAAGTTTAGCACAATAATGATATTAAAAATTTAAATTAGTTTTTAACTTATTTCAGCTTTGATCTTATATTTTTACAAAAATAATTCATAGTTCTTCGTTGTTTACTATTTTAAAATCATCAAGTCAATGAAAAAAAGCTTCGAAAATCGTCAAATTTATCATCAAAACCATAATTTATATTTTCAAAAATGTTTAAAGAATGATTACTAAAGGACCAGCTTCCATAAGCCTCGTTTTTGGCTCATGAAATAGACTAAACCACCAATTTTTTATACTGACATAATTATTTCACTTTTTAATATTAGAAGGTTTATCCTGTACGATTACAACTTTTCATTTTGTTCGGATTTATATGACTTACACAAGCTCAAAATAGACTCTTTAAGCTGTTATCACATGGAATACCATACGATATGAAGTATACGCTATTGCCTCTCGATTTCTTGGAGCTGCACTTTCACGCTGCAACTAGGGTTACTTTCCCTACTGAAAGTTATCTGCTAATGTAAGGAGATTGCGTAACATTTGGCGAGTAATTGCAGCAGATGTTTTAATATTTAGTGTAGAGATCGATTGATAAACAGGAAGCATTATCGCGTACTAACATTTTATACATTGCAGTTTCTTTTCGTGTCTGTTCTATATATATATTATTGTGATCATTTTACTTCAAATTTAAGATTATAAAAACAATACTCTCGCTAATATAACATAAAATTTCTATTTTATAGAGTCCATATCTCCACTTTACGTTTTTCATTACCTATAAATATTAAGAATTCTCAACTATTAGTATTAAGTGATTTAGAAAAAAAAATAGAATTTTAAAACTAGTTTTTTGTCACATGTATTGGAACCGCACTTTATCGCTAACCCGAAATCTGTAACGCAAAGAAAGATTTTAAATTAAGTTTTAGTTATTTTGCCAAAATCACTATTATGACATTTTAGTTAATATATTTTACATATTTTCAAGGTAATTCATGTTACATATTGAATGTAATGTAAAATTGAAATACGTAATAGAATTTAGATATAGTTCCCAATCTTTTGAAATGTTTTCTTCCTTGGTTTTGATGATTTTAATCATTTTTCGAAAGTTTAAATGAGTTTTTGATATTTTTCGTTTCAAAAACACAATCCTTATTTTTATACATATTGTGTACAGTCCTGGAGGGCTTGGGGAGTTATATCCTCTACTAACTCTGCCGCAAATCACTGTATAAAAATGTCACAAGTAAAAATAGATTATTAATAACATCTAATAATAATGCTGTACATAAATTTTGCTGGGGGGAAGGAGGAAGTTACGCATAGCAATTGTAACATATTCTAAAACTTTTAGTACTAAACCCTAATTTCAACATCATATTTTTCGGTAAATTTTACCTTCGTGTATAAAATTGAAAGTCACTCGTTAAAGTAATTTAGAAATTACGCAGGTTTTATGTTTGCACCTCCTAATGTTAAATAAATGTTCGATCGTCGCAAAACAGATTACAAGACAAGTGTTTTTTTAAGCATAACTTAAAAACTATTTTGCGGAATGAGCTTTAATTTTGAGTTCGCATATTTGAAAATTCTGGAAATCTATTTCTGTTAGGAAAGTTTTACGTTACAATTGATTTTTGTTTTTGAAAAAAAAAAGATATATATATATATATATATTTTTTTTTTGAAGGGAGGCAAAATATTTTAACTGGAGGGGGGGGGGGGTATATGCGTTATTTATTATTAATAAGTAAAAAAAGGGCACAATTTGCTTAACACCAATTTGCCACTCAGCCACTCCGGCTGATTCTGAAACGCAATTTCTCACTAATAAACCATGTTAGAGAGAAAGTCGCCAACCATCTAACAGACAGCTTTGGATAAACGGACAACGGTGAATGTATTTTTACTATTCCACCGATTTACGAATAAATATGTATGTCTGTATAATAATTGTATATCTTTAAAAAAAGATTATCAAGATTGTTTTAAAAGAAAATTATTAGAAGGTAAAATATAATTAACTATAAATAGCTGCTAGATTAAATTTTTATTTATTAAATTTTATTTTTCTAAAAGTTTAAAAACATTTTCTGCCCCCCCCCCCCCCCCTCCACTACAAAATTTAGATTCTGAACGCTGCATGCTTTTGCAATAAAATACCTTGATGCGTGTTTGCTTGCATTTTTATCTTTGGCGACATAATTTGGCAACAAGTACGAAATAACGCCAAATACACTGCAGAAAGTAATTAAACTAGTACAGTTTGAGAAGTAAATAAGTGACTACGACAGTACAATTATAACATATAGCAAATAATATAAGGTATTGAAATAAATGTTGCAATAAATGACTTTAAATTAGGAAATAAAGTTCTTATCGGGAGTGGTAAATTACGAACTCCGAAGAGACAATCGACGCATATGTAATTCTTTAACTTCAAAATAACTGCACACTTTTAAAGTTCTTTTCGTGTATAATTGGTCCCTGTGTTAATAAAGATATTGCTTTTTCCTTAATTCTTCTGTATTTTTGGTGTCAATATTTGCGACCACGCTAAACAAACATGTTGACTTACTGACGGTAGCCATCTTGAAACTTTAGAGAGCTCTGATTGGTGGATTTCGAGCTGACATCTATCGTAGAGGATAGAAACTACTGCCAGTTAGATCTTAAAAAAATTACGACAGGCAATCTATCAAACGCAAAGCCATTAAATAATAAGCCCAGTCAGATAAATGGGAAACTTTTCGCAAGTTGAAAATACATCTAGCGGATGGGATGCTTGCATTCGGCACCAAGAATATTTTAATAAAATTTTGCTTCTAAAATTAAAGCTTAAAATAAGGAGTTCATATTTTCTGGAAAAGTCGTTTGTAAATTCCGGTGTCAGTCAGTAATTTCACATTTTACGAACAGAATTTGTCTGTACCGGAAAGGGTTAATTGCATAGTGATGTAAATTTCCATCACTTTTTATTTAACTTTTAATAAATAAATCAACTTCTTCGCCACCACTATATTTATATAGAAATATTAATCCAGTAATTTTTCCCTTTATTTTTTCATTATAGTTTTAGCTTTAATGTAAAAGTTCCCAATAATTAGCAAGCTTTTAAAGGAAGTGCAAAAACAAAACATCGGTACAAACGATAAAAATCGTATAAAATATCGATATAAATAAATCGTATCGTTTCTCTGCGACGGACTTTTGTTTCGCCTTCCTTCCGCAGTAGATGAAGTGGCGCTAGTGTCCCCGCTAACAAATTTAACACTATCTGACTGGGCTTATTATTTAATGGCTTTGATCAAACGGGACGATTTCGAGCTTTTTCCTCTTGAAAAACGTGTTTCGGATGAAATATCTGATATTGACTATGATATGAGAGTACGTGTGATAGCACCATTTGACTATTCACCTAGTAAAAATTGACTGTAACTCCAGTATATGAGATTATTATCTTTTCTTTCATTTGATCGACTGCCATAAAGGCAGACGCTTCACGAAATGTTATTATTTTTAAAAATATTTAGTATGTAAAAGTTTTGGCACTGTTAAACACTTAAAATATTTATTGTTAAATAATAGTGGTAGAAAATATTAATCCTACCATTTTGTGCCATGGTTGAAATTATAATGTATTTTTTAAAGGAATACACAGAGATATTTTTAATAAATTTTTAGCTCATTAGTTAAAAGAAGTACATATCTGCAGGTACTGTACTTACAGAAAAAAAGTTATTTGCAGATACTATATGACACTTCCCATTAATGAATCTGCAGTTTTATTTAAAAGTTAGGTTACCGCAATTAGTTTCATTTTATAGTCCTATGAGTGTTGTATTGCATTTATACATTAAAATGGACACTATCTCGTGTTCGTACAGATTATTATTTTTTTTCCTGTTTGAATACCAGTATTTCTATAAAAAAAAAAACTTCGCTTATGTAATCAAAGAAACTTTAACTTGAATGTGGCGAAAATTACTTCTCAAAATTTCTCGTGTTTAATTGTAAGCACTTGTACGAACCCTGCTATCATGGATGAATATTACATGCTCAATTATTTATATGAGCGCAATCGTGCAACACTTTCTTCTTTACATATATTATAAAATACATCAAAATGTACAATATATGCAAAAATAAAAGTGTTGCAAAGCTGCGCTCATAGTAAAATATTAAAAAATATATTAAAAATTAAGGTAAAATTAGGAGAAATTGCGTATTTTTCATCAAAAACTACGAATAATACGAACTTTGAGCTTGTGTAAGTCATATAAATCCGAACAAAATGCAAAAACTATTGTTGAAATAGTACAAGATAAACCTTCTAATATTAAAAAGTGAAATAATTGAGTCAGTATAAAAAATTCGAGTTTTAGTCTATTTCATGGGCCAAAAACACGGCTTATGGACCCTGATCCTTTATCATCGAAACAATAATTTATATTTACAAAAATGTTTAAAGGTACTTACAATGGTAACTAAATGGTTAAATGGTACTTACTTAGAAATTTAGACTTTTGTTTCAAATTTTTAATTTCTGAAAGAAGACAGAAAAATTTTGAAAGAAAAAGTACTATAATGAACTTTTTGAAATTTGGAATCTTGAGTTGAATAATAAAAAAAAAATAATAATAAAAAAACCTTAATATTTGAAAAGAAATAATAAAATTTATAAAACACTTTCTTACTTTTTCAACTGCAATATATATATATATATTTTAAAAAATCTAGTTTCCATCGATGTCAAAAATTGAAATAAATAAAATAAAGAGTGCCGAATAAATTTCTAAATTTCAAATAGTTTTTTAGAAAGACTTCAGTAATTTAATTTATCAAGGTTGGACTGTTTTAAAAAACGCCTCTCCTTCAAGTCTCTACTTTCTTCGTTTTAAAATGAAAATTGTATTTCCTCTTTGATACTTTCTTCTCATTTTTATCTGCAAATAATTTTCTCAACTTCAAGATAAAAACTCAAACGCTTTTTAGAGAATTGTTTGAAATTTGACAATGTACATGAAAAGTATAAACTCCTAAATATATTTTTCATGGGATGAAAACATCTATAGAGAATTGATTTATGTTAATATCATCATTTTATCTGAAACATTATTTTTTATTTTTAATAAGTAAAAAAACATGTTGAAAACTAATGTTCCTGTAAAGGAAGAAGATATTTTCTTTGTTTCATAAAGAGACTAAGTTACAATGGCAGTGTTCTTTTCAAATTTCTCGTTTGCATTTCAATATTTTCATATGAGTATTTTTTGTATAGGATATCAGAGAGTTATGTCTCACAGGGTTATTTTGGTTCTTCTTTTGTTCTGGGGACACTTTCAGAAGGTTCCAAAACCGAAAGTGTCCTGAGGAAGTTAATTAAATAATAAAAAATAAAAAATTAATAAGGAATATAATAAGGAATAAATAAAAAGGAAAAATTAAAAAATACGAAGATAACCTGTTAGACATCGAACTCAGATCATCTAACTCCTACGCAAAAGAAACCAAGAACGAAAAATCATGCGTCAAGCATAGATTATGTAACGCTTTCTTGCACTTCCAAAATAATTTTGCAAATGTTTACCGTAAGGTGTAAGATGATATCTAACTAAACAATTTTGAAAACACATAACACATTTAAAAATTCAATTTCAGGAATTACCAGCAACATTCGGAAAAATATCAGAGCTCTTTTGTGCAGCCCTGTATACGATCTATAGATTTGTATATATACTAAAAAGAATGCTAAATTTTAGTTCAGTTAGGAAACGCGTAGCACAGTTTAAAATTTCTTTTCTGGAATTTCCGACAATAAACGAAAATATACTCGAGAACATTTGTGCTGCCCTGTATGCAATCTATACAATTTATACACACCAAGTAACAGACAAAAAATAAGTTAAATTTAAAAATGCTTTCAGCAATTGAAAAAACATGCCCAGCAATTATTATTAATTAGCAGTACTTTAACCGAATTATTTTGTGTGTCCCTGTAAATGAA
This sequence comes from Maratus michaelseni, assembly GCA_963931845.1. Classification (NCBI taxonomy): domain Eukaryota; kingdom Metazoa; phylum Arthropoda; class Arachnida; order Araneae; family Salticidae; genus Maratus; species Maratus michaelseni. The sequence continues at coordinate 50,143,514 of OZ007594.1, read as the reverse complement.
AGATGAAAGATATACACAAAATATTCTATAGTAAGCCTCTTGTAATCTACGTTAGTGATATATATCAATTTCAATATGTTTGATGTAGTGAAACATTATTAAAATAAACTGCAAACGATTTTTGTTTCATAGACCGTAATGTAACGGCATTCTTTTGAGTACCCTTGTAACGGAACTATAAGTGTTATGCATACCACATTCTACAATTAGTCTCTTGTACTGTACCTCAGTGATATATATCAATTTCAATATGTTTGAAATTGTGTAACGTCATTAAAATAAACCGCAAATGATTTTTCCCCATAGACCGCAATGTAACGGAATTCTTTTGAGTGTCCCAGTAAAAAAACTATAAGTGCTACACACTTCATTTTCAAAACCGATCATGCCACAGTAAGCCTCAATAACATATATCAATTGCATGACGATCCGAGTATATTTACGTGAGTTAGAGCACAGACAGACCGGCAGACAGACAGACAAACCTAATTCATAAACACTTTCCAACTATGTTGGAAAGTGTTAAAAAAGGTTTTCCGTAGTACCCGTCTGGCTTATAATCGCTAATGAAAGATAATTGTATAAGCACAGAACATTTATTTAATAAACATGCATGTATCGTAGTTATTTATTTAGATTTATGTAATATTTTTTCTGGTTCAAAACATTTTTGTTTAAACAGCAAATGCATTGTAAATTACGGTATTCCTAAAATCATGAAATTATATAGACTTTCCAAAATAATTTTTTTACAGTTACATACGCGGGGGAAAAAAACTAAATATGATAAACAGTTTAGTTACTATGTTGATTTACTCATAACAAATATTTACATAGACAAAAAAATACCTATTTTAATAGAATATGTTAGCATGTTTACTCATTAAAATGTTTTAAAAGAAATTATCTTTAATATATATATATATATATTTTACTATTAACGAAGTTTATGATTATATATTTTTTTATTTTGAAAATAGGCTAAAAACTCTAAACCATGAAAATAATAAAGTAAACAACATGTTTTCCTAAAATGTGAAGAACTGTTTTCTTCAGTAATATTTTTTTTACTGACATATTATAAAAACTTTCAAAGGGGAAAAAATATATAGAAAATTATTTGAATTAATTTTAATTTAATTATTCTTTTTTTCTTCTCCAAAATATAACTTAAAACGCAAGTTATTGATTTGGCCTCCTACATTATTATATTTTGTATGCATTTATAAGCATATTTGCCGCTTAACAACTTTTTAAATCTATATATGTAATAAAAGTAAAAAGAATGGGGATGCCCGCTTCACTTTTTCATACACTAGGCATTTGTACTTTTTTGTACCATTGTGATTGTTAATTTTGTACTGTTGCACCTTACAGCGAAATATTGTGACATCATCATTTTAAACAATGTTAACACTTCTGAAGTTTTTCTAAAAAAAAAAAAAAAAAAAAAAAAAAAAAAAAAGGTCTTTCTTCCCGACTGTGAGGAAATGACAGGGGTAGAAACTGCTCCTATATGTCTATACGGGAAGCTGAAAAAAAAAAAAAACGATAATATATCAGTAATAAAAATTCTCTTTCACAATGCAACCAACACTAGAACAATGGATTATTTTGATAATAGTGTTTTTTTTTCCTTAAAAAATTATAAATGACGAGGCGTTTTTTTCGACAATTGGAAGAAAAGAAGTTCATTTCTTTAAAAAAAGAAACATATTATACTCGTACAGTACACGGTAAATATAAAAAAGACATGTCTCTGGATCAATGAAAATATATTATAACCACCAATTAAAATGTACAATAACCGCTTCTGAGTTGATCTCAAGTCCGATAAACGGTCTTTATGTTTAGAAACGTTAAAAATCAACGAGATTTAAAGAAGCAGTTATAAAGATTAAGTTTCTTTTACTGCCACTGTTTTTCAGAAACGATTCCGAATCGTTTTTTATAATGTATTTATGAATTAGTTTTCTCCAATCGGAATATAAAATTTTTTTAAGATTCTTTCGATTCTCAAGTGAACATATTCAACTGCGTAACTCAATTTATACATGTATGGGTAACAAAATTATATTAATTTTAAAATTAATCTTAGTGCTGTTAATTTATCATGCTTTTCTGTAAAATAAGTTAGCTGAACATGAAAATGTTTACTTGAGAATAGGAACCAAAAAACGAATAGTCCAGTTTGAAAAACTGATTAAAACACTATACTTAGAAACCATTTCGAAAATCGGAGGCAGCAGAAGAAACTTAAAAAAAAGATGCTTCCTTAAATCTCGACATATATTTTTGGGTTGTCCGTAAAATTCGTACCGTTTCGGAAAATTGATTCATACCGCAAAATTCTGCCCGTTAATTATTATACATGAGCTATCTGAATTAATGTCTAATAATTAAAAGATATAATTTTCCAGTACTAATTAAATTTCCCAAACACATGGTTCGCACACTCCTTAGATTTTCCAAGGAGTCTAGCACCACTATTAACCCTTTCCGGCACAGTGGTTCCACTCCGGGCACACCTAATTTTAATTCCAAACATGCATTCGGGACCAAAAATATTTTAATAAAATTTTGCTTCTACAATAACAGCTTAAAATAAGAAATTCTTATTTTCTAAAAAAGTCGTTTGTAAATTCCGGTGTCAGTCAGTAATTTCGTGTTTTACGAACAGAATTTGTCTGTGCCGGAAAGGGTTAATGTTAAGAAACTTTCTATTTAATTTTCTAAACACAGAATTCATAACTATCTCGTTTATTCACAGAATTTTCGGCACTTTTCTACAGTTAAATAAGGCGAACAAAACAGCTATAAATTTGTGGTAGAACTGTGCAACCCTGCAAACAGCAAGAATTTTCTAGACAACCCAATAAATTATGAAGTTTCTAATGATTAAAAAAACTTTTCGGAATCACGGGTAACTCGGAATGGGATATTGATATATTTTCAGTGGTGATTATATGATATTTTCCTAGACTGAGAAAAATTTGTCTTTTTCACTGTACATTATGAACGTTTTTACATTCTGTAATGAGCGATAAACGAAGAATTTATTTTTTATATTAGAATGTTAAAATTTCTATAACATTTTCTTTCTTTTCGTCCACGATACAACAAAAATAATCAACCATTTTGATGAAAATAAAAAACAAGTGGGTAAGTGTGATCGAAGATCGCACAAAGGGTTTCGTTTAATATTCCTTTCAAAACACTTTATCCCTTCTTTAATAAATCCTAATAAATTTCATTTTCAAAAAAAAAAAAAAAAAAAAAAAAAGTCATGTTTTTTATAAAATAAAAATTTATCTGTCTATTTTTCTCGTTTTTTCGAAAATCTGACCTGGTCGGATAGCGGGCTATGCCCGCTATTATACTCTGTCATAATACTATCTGTCATGTGGACTAAATGCGATATAAAAAAAAAATCTAAATTAAACATGTTGTATAGAGACCTTCAAAATGTTAAAATATGGCAATATTTCTATAATCGTGCTTTTATCATGATTCGATACGTTCCTCAAACTCATATGACGTTATAATCACTTGCTGACGTCATATCTACTTGATTTCTATATTACTCATATTGATACTCTCTTTGTATTATTATTAAACATTTGAAAAAGTCCGTTAAACTTCCAATATGACGTCAGATTGTTTTTCTTTTTAATTCTCTAATGACATCATACTAACCGGTTTTCTGTACTTAAACATACTCATACTGCTTGTATTATTGAGAAATGTTTGAAAATTTCCGTTTTATTATCAATATAACGTCATATTAATCTTTTTTTCAATTGGTGAAACTTTTTATTTCATTTTCATTTTTCACGTGGAATCTTTCAATAGAAAATTAATTATTGTAGAAATAATTTCCTTGTCGATTTTTAATTGTTGGCAACTGCTGAAACGAAAAATGTGTAAATTTAATAGGAAAAGGCTGTTATGTTTTTGGTTTTTTATCTCCCTATATTAAAATAATAATATTTTTTTCAAAATTTTATGATTTTCAGCTTCATAGTAGGTGTTCAGCTATAAGTACACCAAATGTCACGTCTGTAAGTTATATAATTTCTGAGAACCAGCTCTGTCACGGGCAGACAACGTAGCGGGACGAATAGGGTTTCGTGAGATGAACGAAACCCTAAAAAAGGAGAAATGATTAAATTACAATTACGTTTCAGAAAATCCTTTTATTCATTAATTGAATATAGTATAAAGTTTGGACTGTTTATTAAAACGAATAAAAAGTCCCTACTTTCAGTATTAAAATAATAATAAAAAAAAATTCGTACTCTTTTTAATATATTTTTTTCCGAATGAATTTCTAAAATTTAATGTAAACATTTAAGCCCATTTTAGGTTGTTGTCTTAACCCTTTGAGGGGCAGTGGTATATATTATATACCACCTAATTTTAATCTGATTCGAACCAGAAACTTTTAATTAAATTTTACTTTTTTAACTTTGACGGGAAGATGGTGAAAAATTGCTTATCCTTATTTTGAACTAAATTCTTTCGTAAATACCGGTGTGAGTTCGAGGTTACAGGAACAAAATTGCTTTCCCCTGAAAGGGTTAAATAAAAGATTAAGAAAATAGAAAAATAAATTCATTACTACATTTTTCTTGTGATAGACCATGTGTTTTATTCTATAGGGCATTGATTTATTTTAATATATTTTACCTGAAATACAATTTAAAAATTTTAATTCAGTAACTTAAATTCTAAAGCTGTAGGAAAACCTGAAGTAATTTAAAAATTTAAGCTGTAAAAATTTAAGTTTTTTTTTTTTTTTTAAATTAAGATATTTAGTATTTCCCTTGGTAGCAAAGGACACAAAAAATTGTTTATATTTTCAAAATGATTTTCTTACGTAACATACACTACATATTTAGAAAAAATACATTATGATAAATTTTTTAATTAAGTATTATTATTATTATCAAATATTTTTTATATCAATTTTACTTTCACGAAAAAAGCCTTTTTTTTTTTTCTAAATTTTACTTCCTACAAACTGCAGTTTATTAGCTTGTTTACTCATGTAAATTTTTAACAAGAATGAAAAATTTTGCGTCAAGCATAGATTATGTAACACTTTCCAGTACTTCCAAAATAATTTTTAAAATCTTTACCTTTTAATAAGGTGAAAGGTGACTTGAAAAACACATAACGCATTTAAAAACCCAATTTTAGGGATTACCAACAATGTTCAGGAAAATATCCGAATTATTTGTGCAGCCCTGCATATGATCTATATATTTGTATATATACTACGTAGAATACTAAAATTTGTCAGGAACAGCATAGCACAGTTGAAAATTCCTCTTCAGCAATTTCCGTCAATAAACGGAAATGTACCCAAGATGTTTTGTGCCCTGTATATGAGCTATAGAATTTATACGTACCAAGAAATAGGCAAAAAAGTACAACCTGAAAACGCACTGCCAACAATTATTATTAATGTACAGTACTTTAACAGAGTTCTTTTGTGTGTCCTTGTAAATGAACAACGAATGCTATACCCTCCATATTCTATAGTAAGCCTCTTGTACTGCATCTCAGTGATATATATCAATTTAAGAATGTTTGAAATAGTGTAAAATCATTAAAATAAACCGCAAATGATTTTCCCGCATAGACTGTAATGTAACGGATTTTTTTGCGTGTCGCTGTACATAAACTAAAAGTGCGACACCCTTCATTTTCTATTTGGAACATGCCATGGTAAACTTCAATAACATATATCAATTGCATGATAATACCGATATATTTACGCGAGTTAGAGCAAGGACAGACAGACGTCAGACAAACAGACCGACAGACAGACAAACCGAATTCATAAAAAAATTAAACTATATTGAAAAGTGCTAAAAAGTATTGTCTACAATTGATTAAAAAAATAATTAAGTGTACAATTTTTCTTTTCTTTTAAAACACCCATTTATTATATTACTAGAATAATAAACTATTATTTCTTGCATTTTTGTTCTTTATTAAGGACAATGAAATTTGAAAAAAATTGTTTATTCCTGATTCTTTTTCTTCATCTAATAATAAAATCATTCTAAACTGACGATTTTTTATGCATCAACATGTATCTGAAACATTGCTTTTAATTTTTATAAAGTAACTTAAAAATTCAAGCTGTAAAAACCTAAGAAATTAATATTCTTAATTAATTCAGTTTTTCTCCTGGTAGCAGTGTAATCAAGAAATTGTTTACTTATCCAAAAGCAATTTTTTCACAATAACATACACAATACCAATAAACGAAATATAATAAACAGTTTAATTAGGTTTCATTATTCGCAACAAAGTTATCAGTAATAACGTGGCCAAAAAGCATCCTTCACTATAAAAAATATTTTTTTGTAAAGTGCAATGCAAAATCTGGCGGACTTTTTAGTCAGGTATTCCGAATTCTCACCAGAAAGTTTTAACAGTTATATTTAGTTATTGTAATGTTAATGTAAAATAATAATAATAATAATAATAATAATACTCCTTTAACCTCTCTTCTTATAATGCTAATACTTTTCTATACTTAAACTTAACGTAAAGAGTCTTTTTTTTTCTTTTTTTATGAGATGAGTTCGACACTCGGTGGGTTTCGTCTGTCATTTTTTTTTTTATCTAATGGAATTTTTCTTTTTTTAAATTTTTTCTTAAATTTTTTTGTTATACTCTAATTACATTTAAAAAATTATTTATTTTTATTTTTATTTATTTAATTTTTAACTTTTAAACATCTCACGGCTCATTTTTGCCTCGCAAGTCAAATCACCTCTAACCTGGAAGTTCAGTTGACTGCAACTAGGTATTCCATGATGCTAACTACATTGCTTTATCGTTCCAAGAGAAGAATTGTTTAAAACATCTGGAAAATAAATTAAAATAAAATTACCGGTCCAAGATTTCTGGTATGAATTCAAAATTTCAATAAAAAATTCGCCAGATTTGGCGAAACTCATAAGTGTGTTTACTCATATAAAGTTTTAAAAATAATTTCAAGAAATGCTTTTTCGTAAAGAATTTTTTTAATTAAAAGTAGATTAAGATAAAATATACATTTACATGCTAAAAGTGATTACAGTACATAAAAAAGGCTTAACAACTTTTAATAACAAACCGACTAGTTTTGCACATTTTCAACGGTGATATTTTCAATTTATTTTTCTTATTATTATTTGAAGACTTATTATTTGCCATGGTTCGAAGTGTACGAAAGTAGACGATTTATTATTATTATTATTTTACTTTTTATGTGTACTATAATCACTTTTAGCATGTAAATATATATATATATATATATACATGTAATAATAAAAAATTTTCGCCATTTTTCCTTAGTTAAATTATTCCAAATTCTTACAATTCTAAATTTTCCCTCTCTGTTAAAATATCTCTTAAATCTATTTTATATTTTATTCCACAACTTAATCAAAATATTCTTTTTATTTATCATTCTAAAAATCTTAATCTGTTAAAAGCTACACGTATTTATTAAAACCTTATTCTCTTAAATTGCAACACTGCCTCTAAAACGCACCTGCCTAATTTCTTCTTTTGAGACATTGAATTTTTATTCTTTGGAACTTTTGTAATACCATTTTTATTTCTATTTAATTATCATTCGGCATCCCAGGATTCCTGGCGTTTTCGCGCCCAAAGGCTTTTTTACCTTTTTAAATTGCCGCTTCTGATAAAGAGTTTTGGTCATACGTCAGAGACACACCCTCGTGGCCTCATTTTTTCATCCATTAGCGAGCAGGCCCGCCTTTTCTGCCCCCCTTGTTTCCCGCCGAACATGGCTGTCAGTGGACTAGCATTTCGCACGTTTGTAACTTTGAGCAGAAATCTCGGAATATTTCTACTGTTACAAAGGCTTCGGACACAGATTTTTGTACGTTTTTCTTCTGTCAACTAGGCCCTGTCACTAGGGGGTCAAAATACGTATGTCATCGGTGGAGAGTCTTAAAAAAACATAGCTTTGTGCTGTCATCTAATTAAATATCTTCGAGTTTTTGATGAGGTTTAGTGGAGTTGTTACATCAACGTCATCTAATAAACAGTTGTCTCGTCAATACCATTGTCTTTCTTGAGTGGGAAACTGCCTGGATTCATTTACTTAGCCTGTTCTCCGGTTACATGCGACTGCCTCTAAGAAGTATAATTCGTCATCATATAGCATGGAACAGCGTTAGTAATTTGTGGCGGTGGAATAATAGTGCTATGATAATAATAGTGTAAATTTATAGAGATCGTGGCTGGCCTAGAAATTTTTATATCATATATATATATATATATATATATATATAGTATATATATATTAGTGATAAGTAAGTTTTTTCTGATGAAGTAGATTAATTTAATTTTTGAAGTGAAAACTTCTTTAGGCGCGTTGGGCATTTTTTGAGATGGGAAAAAACCATTGAATTCGCGACACTGTTACCGACACCACTGTATATGTTGCCAATTCATACAATGAAACGAAAGTATGAAAAGGAAATAGTTCACGTGCAGAAAGCGAAATGATTGGTATTATGAATAAAAATAATTCAGAAAATAATTTCAAGATAAATTTAGCACGAGCGGTGAAAACAGATAAAAGTGACTCAACTCGCGAGACCAAATCAAAAGATGAAAATGAAATAACAAAACACGGAAAATATTATAATTTAACGAGCACGAGAAAAATAGACGGAAGTAATATAAAAAAAAAATGAAAATAATGAAATATTTCATGAAAGTTTTAAGAAACGTAACTACCGATACGGAAATGAAGTGAAATCATTTTATAGAAAAGAAAAGTTTGTTTATAGAAATTATAGAAACCGCAATTAATACGCGCAGTATGAAGATAGAAAAAAGCATAATATTCACGAATACAGTAAACAAGACAGGCAGCAAAGAAGTCATTTTTGGAGTGATAGCAAGCGGGAACCCTATTTTGCAGATAAATGTTATTACAAAAGATATGAAACTAAATATCATGGAAGAAATGATGAATGTATTGAGAGTTGTTTAAATTGTGGATGAAAATTCATAAGTTTCATTGGTATTCATTTCAAAGAATACCAATTAATTAAATTTTATATTTCATTTATTTGTAAATTTACGTTTTAAGCAATAGATTGCAATTTTTGTATGTAAAATAATATGCATTATTTTTCATGTACAATAGTGCATTAAATGAAAATTGTAATATAATTTTTGTAGTAGTAGTTTATAATAATGAATAAAAAAAACACTTCATTTAAAAATATTACCTGCGCAATAAAACGTTTCCTGACGATTCAAAAAATACACACGTAATTGTTTAAGTTTTCACTTCTGTCGGCACTCCCGGAGTGCCATTTTTTTTTTTATCTATTCATTTATTTATTTATTTATTTTTGTCATTTATTTTACATTTTTACGTCCGGCCTAATCCTGTATTACGTCGATTATTCTTCGATATCGAAGAAAACGACTAGTGTCGATGATAACAATGTCTTCACTTTTTGCTTTATTGACAATAAATTGGTTCAGAGATAGTTCAGAATCAGGGCGGTAAACTATCGAGTTAAACATTGTTTCATTGTTAAACTTAATTTTTTCATTGTTAACTACAAACTACGAAAGATTCATGAAAGATTTTACAAGAATTATTTTTTAAACAATGCAAACGCGTAACAACAATGTAAATCTGAAAAAAAAAGTATTGCAATGGTTTTCGCAACAGAGAATTCTTTGTAATCATTAAGCAAATTGCGACTAATGTCTCGTTTGTGATTGCTCTCATATAAAAAGCGATTTTATAGCGAGTTTTAAAGTAAAACATATTATAAGATTGTTTTAAAATGGATATATTATGCAAAAAGTTTCGTCGAGGTGAGATTGACACAATAACTTTCAGATTAAGAGCTACAGAGCTAACTCTTTTGAATCTAGAACGTATCGGCATCAAGTATGCTGGAGGAATTGGATTTGGCTATCATAAAGTTACTGTTGAATTTTTCGGACCAGAATCCCAATTAAATGTTGATGTTAAAATATATCTTGGAGATTATGAAGTGGAAGATTCCACTTGGGGTAATATAATCAATGACCACATTCTACCTATACTTACATACCGAAATATCATGAAATCTCAATTGCAACCACACCGTGAGGTTACCTGTATCCCGCAAAAAGAATACTCAGAAAATTTTGTTGAAGATCATAGCCAAGTAGATATTATTCATGATACTACAGCAAGTGATGAAGTAACTGCGGATGACTGTGGATATGAAGACATGAATGCCAAATGCGTAACGAAATTTAAAGAACTTAAAGAATCTATGTCTAACAGATGTGAAGATGAAGTGTTAGAAATTCCTCAAGTAGGTGATAGTCAAGTAGATATTATGCAAAATCTGGCACCAAAAAATAATGAAGAAAAGGCAGATTCAAATAGATATAAAAACAGGAATGCTAAATATGATTCGATTGTGGATGATCACGAAAATATAAAGTCTAGATCTGATACTACGTTTAAAGATTTTACTCTGTATCCAAACTTACACGGTTTGGTGGATTATATTATGATAAAGCGAAATGAGGAAACGATGAAAAGAGAAAATCTTAATGATACAAACGACAACAAAACAGCCAGATATAATGTCAATACAAATAAATCTAAAAATCATACAAAGAAATCTCCAAAGAATTTAATGATAAGATTTGATCATGGTAATTCTAAAAAGTCAAATTCATCCTGTCGCATAAAGGAAAATACCTCATGCGTTAGTGAAAATAAAAAACATAATGAGGATTTCAGTAATCTGGTATGTAAATTTGAAAAGAAAGATGAAAAAAAGAGTAATCTTGAAAACGTAACGTCCGAAAATATGATTAGCTCTTCCATAAAAGATTCGACCAAAAAACAGAAAATCCACAGGTGGTTTAAGAAGAAAGGAGAAAAATTAAGACGCACTTTCCTTTGTTGCGCCCCAGTCATAAAAAAATAGTTCGTTCCGTAAAGAAAAGTTCCTAGTTTTATCAAGCATATTTAACAATAATCGTTACTTCACATCTTGAGAAAAATAGACATCCACCAATAAATAGTCTGGTTATATAATAGCATATATATGATACCTCCACACCTCAACACGCCCGGAGCAACTATAACATCAAATGTATTTCATTCGGCTATTCTTCATTTTTAATAAAACATTGCTTCGGGTAAAATGTTGTCTCTGTTTTCTTTTCGTTTTTTTTTTAATTTTCAGATATAAATACTTATTCTATGCTTTGTCTAATATATGATATTAAGTCTTTGTTGATTAATTATCTTATCATAAAACATGATAATTTTGAAAGAAAAACATATGTTCGATATTAAAGTGCTTTATTTTTACAAACAAAGTTTTTATTTTATTTTGTTTTATTTTATTTTTATCCAGACTAGAAAAAAGAGTACATAAATATTCAAAGTAATTCAATATTAAAGAGAAAATTCAAACAATATAGTAAAAGAAAATTAAAAGGAGGAGAACTTTTTTTATTTTTTTTATTTCTCTCAAGGTTTTTATAACAGTGTTACATTGACAAAATTATCTTTTATTCTATATAAATAGTTCATTATAAACTGCAGTTCAATAGTATGTTTGTTTACTTATCTGTATTAATGAATGAAAGTTGTTTGTGTGTTCGCTATATCTAACTTAATTTATTGCCCGTAGAGGTCTACAAATTATGCGTTCGGATAGATAAAGACAAGTCTTAATGCACTTGGCTCTCAGATTTTCGATTTTTTAATTATTATTTTTTTAATTAAAGATGTAATTACTGCTTAAAGTCACAAAAGCATTACACAAAAGACTTAAAAATACTTTTAATATAAAGAAAACATGTTTCATGCTCTCTAACGGCGACTTCTTCAAAATCAAAATGATAAATAAAATATTTTCGCAAAGTTTTTGTAAATGATAAACACAAAACATGAGATCACATGTATAATGCAAGCAGGTGCTTAAATTAGTCAAAATAGGGCCGTGAAAATTATTATTTTATTGTTTATTTTAATTTGTGAATCATCGCGTGCCAAATTTTAGGTAATTGAAAAGAGGCTGATTCATTGCATATGTTCCGTTTCACAAATATATTTCTATTGATTCACGGATAATGGATGGGAAATAAACTCTTGATAGAAATATTTTTTTACTATTCTTGAATTTAATCTGCAAAGGTTCTATTCTATGTAGTCTGGCCAAAGCTTCAGTTCTTCTGTTATATTTGATATCTGCCTTTATGTTCTTTTATTCTCGTTTTAAATTTTCTGTTTGTCATTCCTATATAATACTGAAATGTTCCATCTGCTCTTGTCTACTTTATATTAAAAGTTATTTTTAAGTCTTTTGTGTAATGTGTTTTTATCCCTTTAAATAGTAACTTGATCTTTAATTTAACGTTAACAAGTGATTTTATTATATTATTAATCTGTTTTTGTTATGTAATATTGAACGGGAAAAAAATCACGTATTTACCCGATTTTTCAACTTCGATCGCGATTTTGATTCTCTCATAAACTAGTATGTTGTGTCCATCAAAAAACTTCCTTTTATATAAATCAAATCGCCTGCAACGAAAATTAAATGGCAATCCATTTGTTCTTAAGATCAAAATTCAATCATTAAGACATATACAATAATTTTTTGAATTTTTCGCCTTTATTTTAAGTCCCGTTTTCGCCGAAAATGAGAACTTTTTTTTTTTTTATTAACTACTTCTACTTGATATATTAGCCACATAATGAAGGGCTTGATTACCAACAGGGCACACTTCAACCAGTAAAAAAGAATAGATTTTTTTTTCCTTATTCATGGCAGTAATTTTGCATGAATAGGGCGGGCTCTGACTAATGTTATTTTTCATATTCCTGTGTAGAGAAAATCCCCGAGAATCGTTAAAAAATAGAAAATATATTAATAATTTTAATTTATATATATTTTTTAAAAGGTAATAAAAAAGTGGAAAATTTCTGTTATAGACAATAAAATATCAAGGTTTTTTTTTTTTTTTTTTTTTTTTTTTTTTTTTTTTTTGCGTTGGGTTGCTACAATAATATAGAATTGCTTGTAATTATCGTTTTAAGGTACACCATCTTAACCCCTTAACTGTGGCAGGTATTTTGATACCATAAACTAAAAATAGGCACAATACACCACTTTTTCCGTACTAAACTATTTGCTTTGTGTAATCGAAAATGGTCTGCCGATCAATAAAGCGAAGGTTGCGTTAAATAATTACTGGTGTGCAAAAGCTTTTAGTAACAAAACAAGCAAACTGTTCTTGCCCGAACTGAGTTCGGGCTACACAGTTAAGGGGTTAAATAAATAAATCGTGGCTATTGTCTTTAATGATAAACCTGAAAGCAAATTTGATTGGTAAAAATACAAACTTTATACTCTTCAATATTTTGCAAGATTTTTGGAGAAATTAAAATATAGCCTTAAACGTTTCAATATCTGCTTAATAGCCAAACACCCTCAGAAATGAAAGAACATCATTTGCTGTAAAATTGACACAATTGATGTTGAGAAATATTCAGGAGAATTATATGAAATGTCATTTATTAAAGAAGATGGATCAAATAATTACTATATTAGCATGACAATCAAGAACTGCAGTTACAGAAAAAAAGAGCATATAGCTGATATTAAGGAAAATAGAAAAAACACAGCCCTGCCAATGTTATATCAAGAATAAACCATCCAAATAAATGTCAATGAAAGTTAGATAATTTTTCTCTTCAATGTATACTATCTATCCATTATAAGATAAACCAGCGAGATTATAACACGTAAAAAAAGAATATGTAACGATGCAGCATTATTTTAACTTACCAAAATTGTGGCTCGAGTTTCTCCATGGTTACAAATACGGAAATAAACATCCAAGTAAAAATAAAAAATAATGTGCGTAATTTGAAAAAATATGTGAAAAATTAAATGATGGCGTTCAAATAATAACATCATACACCGTGCAATTGTAGAATATTCTTATTTGTTTTGATAATGGCTCCGATGGAGCCGAAACATGTCAACAATCTAATAAAACTTATTTTACTGTTTATCATATTTTTATTTTACGTCTTTTAGCAATTATAAAACGTATGAAATGTTGATATTTTAATTAATAATAAGAAATAAATTAATCAATATTTTCATTTGATATTTATATAGGATGAACTCACTTCGATTAGACCTACAATCGTATAATAGAGAACATTTCTTTAATATTGATATTTATTTTATACAAGTGTTTTTTATGTTTCATCAATATTTACATCAGCTGGATTATTATTTTTTTCCATTCATCCGTTCAATTTGTCTTGATGACGCTCGTCTGTCTTGAGGCCCAGCGGATGCTACTTTCAGTCTTTCAGTTTTCAGTCTTCATTTTCTATAAGTATCAGAGTTAAAGCGTCAGAATCTGAAAAATAAAAAAAAAGATTTTGTTGCCTCTGTGAAACAACTGCTTTGAAATATATACTCTTATTTAGGGTTCGTTCATGTGACGAAACACTGTTCATCTTACTTCTCTGTCCATCACAGAGTTCGTACTCGGAAACTGTATAAGTGAGAGACTTGAAATGTTTTGTATTTATAGATGAATACTTCCTGTCACACGACACACAATAAAAGTTTGAATACGAGAGTAATTAGCGGACATATTAATTAAAAACTCATTAAAAATTGCGCAGAAGCCTAAAATCGTACATTCCCGTCCAGACTACTTAGATATCTTCTTTCACCACAACCTCGAGATAGACTATGAATTTCACACTCAAAGTGATAAAAAACATCAAACAATTACGGTTATTCAGGGATCTATATAAAACTATTAAAAATATTGAATTTACCCATTTGAAATTTTCACATCTAGGAATAGATTTGAATACTGAATACAAATATCTAATTTTTATAAAATTCGGACGGTAATTACCAAAGATATTAATTCAAAATTAATTATTTTTCCAAGTAAAAAAAAAATTCTTTTTATACACATGTGCAGGTTGCAGACGATCGATAGCAGACAGGATGGAACAAAGATTTTAACCGCAGATAAAATTACCAGTACTTGGAGATTATTCAATTATTCTACGACCAATACCGAGTCACGATAGTGTATATTTTTGGTGTCTCCTGGCACCAAAATTCATTTATCCATTTTTAGTGCATGAAGAACAGGTTTTGAAAGTTAGAAACATAGGATTCAATTCTCATAGAAGCATGTTGTGGCAAATATCCTAATAATGTTATAAATGCGGTTGTGCGTGTGAAAGTTTGGCTGAAGTAAATGTGAAAATGGATGATTTAATGGACCTGTATCTTTGCATATAGATGGATTATAACCTAGAAATGAACATAGGGTAGTTTTTATTTATTATTTTCAAATATTTTTCTTAACAATTCAAAATTTCATTATTTTCATACAGCATCAATGAATATTTTTCCTGTTAAATTTAATTGACCATTTTACGTTGCTAAACATTATCGTTGCCAATAAATACAATGCCTGGAATAATATATTCCCCTAAAATTAATTTTCAATTTAACGATTTCCACGTGAAAAATGAAAATAAAAAAAAATATTAAAAGAAGATGAATTGAAGTAATATTTGGGACAAAAATATGGAGTGTTACTTATTATACATGAAGTATATGAATGTCGATTACGTTGAGAAGAGGTTTTCTAGCAAAAATTGCGTTATAATTAGAAGAAAAAATGAACAATAATTACATTTTTAAGAAAAGATATCTGCTCCATGGGACTATGAAAAGGATGCTCCTTGGCTTGGTTAAATAGGACGTCATATTGGAAATAAAACATGCATTTTTAAATATTCGTAATAATACAAGGAGCATGAAAATCAGTATATAACGAAAGTAGATGGATAATGAAGTCATGTTTAAAATGAAAATCTGAAATATTTTTTTATCGTTACTAATTAATAAGTTTGAATTTCAGTTAGATATAGATGTGAGTTTTCTGCCAAAATCCACTTTATGATTGCCAAAAAAAGAAAATTATATCATTAAAAAGAGATTTCTCTGGGAACAAATTTACGTCATCTTACTTATAATAAAATCCGAAGGCAAGAAAGTGTCTGTAATGGCTCCGGGCTCGACCACTCTGATCTGCGAATCGACCATAGTCAAACGCCATGTTATGCTTAATGAAAAAGCTATGCTTCATCCGATTCTGCTGTTAAAATATTTGTAAAAGCATATTGGAGCTTTTAAATATTTTAATTTTGTTTAAAACCTTCAAAAACTATTTCATATAACACACGTATATCAACATTTCTGTATATATTTTTTTCTGTCAGCATTTTTCTTTTCAGAAATAGCGGTGAATTCTTTCGTACGGAGGATTTGAGTGATCAATCCAGTACATTGGCGCCATCTACTGGCGTATTTTGAAATTTCGCTTCCATCTTAAATACAGTACAGGACCTATTATGCGAAATCCTCTGGACCAAATGCTTTCCGAGTTTTGGAAAAACCGTATTTCCGTATTTTGGGTCCTCCCGAAGTTCATGATTATTTGACAAAATTCATGCTTTTTTTCGTGATTCTTTGATAAAATTTGCATTTTTCTGCGATTCTTTGAGGAAATTTGCATTTTTCTGCGATTCTTTGAGGAAATTTGTGTTTTTTGCTATATTCTTTGACGAAATTTATCTTTTATTTACGATCCTTTGACAAAATTCGAGTTTTTTTCTGAGATACTTTGACGAAATTAGCGGGGTTTTTTTTTCGTGATGCTTTGACGGAACGCGCATTTTTTCTGTGATCTTTTGACAAAATTTGTGTTTTTTTTTCCTTCGATCCTTTGACGAAATTCCACTTTTTTCGCGATCCCTTAACGAAATTAGAAATTTTTTTGCAGTGCTTTGAAGAAACTTTCGTTTTTTTCGCAATCCTTTGGAGAAATTCATGTTTTTCCGCAATTATTTGACGAAATTCGCGTTTTTTTTTTTTTTTTTTTTTTTTTTTTTTTTCCCGATCTTTTAACCGAATTTTTTTTTTTTTTGTGATCCCTTGAAGAAATTTTACATTTGTTCGGAGTCCTTGGAAGAAATTTGCGTTTTCTTCGCAAGCCTTTGTCGGAAATCGCGTATTTTCTGCGATTTGTTAACAAAATTAGCGTTTTTTCGCAATTCTGCGACCAAATTTGCGTTTTTTTTTCAATCCTTTGACAAAATTCAAGTTGTTTCCGCAATCCTTTGATGAAATTGTCTACTTTTTCTTTGAACGATAGACATAATTGTTTTTTTCGGCGACGATCGCTCAAAATTCGAGATTTTGTTATATTCGAATCTTTGGACTGAAGACTAAAATTTTCGAAACCGAATGCCTTAAATTTTTAGGAAAATTCGGAACAGAAACACCTTTGATGAAATAAATATATAACTATTTTTTGTTTGAAACGAATCGTAATATAAATTAATTTTAAACTAAAATTTGAGAGAAAAATGATTTGTTTCTAACCGTTCACCCGCTACCGAAGTAACAATATTTTAGTGATTACACACTGAAACACAATGGACTGAAAAAAAAAATTAGAAATCGGTAAAATTTTCGAAAATTTTCAAAAATTCTAAAATATTTGCAAAAATATACAAATTTAGAAATTTTTTTTGCTGATTTAGGGTTTTTCCGGATTTTGGAATTCCGGATAAGGGGTCATATACTGTAAAATGATTCTTTCTTATCAAACGTAATTAAAATATAAGGAATACATAGTACAACGTAATTTGCATTTAATTTTGCTTATGTAATCTAACAATGAGTTATGTGGTGAGTCAATCGGCTTAGAAACTCATTTATAACACTAACTTTCGCACATTATCGGATTATTTGTTAATATTTAATGTAAATGTTTTGTCCAATCGTTTAACTACTTCCGAAATTTAATACTGAGTAAAATATATATATATATATCCTCATCATTTTTATTTGTAGAAATCATTTGTCATTTTTAAAATGTACTTTTTTACAGTACAGACCTTTCAATAATAAAGTCTTCATGCTGTTTCTTTGTATGAAGTCTTATGAAAAAGAAACGCAGATCAACAGTCTGTCATTTTTGACGGGGTTATATACTAGTATTTAAAATAAAATGGGAATTTTCCAATATTTTAAAAAGAGCTTGAATCAATTTTATACATTAATTATACAAGGATCAGTAAGTATAGAAAGTAGATGAGTTTCATACCATATTTAAAACGAAATATTTAAATATTTGTTTAACTATACTGATTATTGAGCATTAAAATATCAGTTACATACAGATGAGAGTTTTCTTCCAAAATGCACATCATGATTATTAGGAAAAGAAAATGAACAAGAATCTTATATATTAAAATTTGATCGTCTGTTTGTTTTTCTCAACTACTCCTCTTAGATTATCGAACGAAACGCGATTTAGTTAACAGCAATTATAATTGATTCGAGGATGGAAGATAAACTGTCAGAATTAAAAATTTTAAATTATATTCCGATATATTATTATTATTTTTTTTTTGGACTGGCCAGCCATAAGTTCTGACCTGATTCAATAGAGAACCTCTGGGGAATATTAGCCAGAGACGTATATGCTACTGGACGTCAATTTGCAACGGTTCAAGATCTAAAGCTACAAATTTGACGAAGTTGGTTTTCTTTAAAGACAGATTTTTTTTCAAAATCTTGTTTTGAGTATGCGTGATCGAGTTTTTGAGGTGATTTGAAAAAACGGCTTAAAATTTTGAACGTTAAAGGGAAAAAAATTAAGTTGTCTATAAACTTTTGGGACAGTAAAATTTAAGTTTTAATTTTTCTCACAGAGTCTTTGATTGTGTAATATTATTTTTGTATAGTATTACTATTGTCTTGATATTATTTATAATTATAAATTGTTTTGAAATTGTTACTCTTCTTTTTCAATTGTAAAATCAGAAAACCCCATTTTCTATAAACTTATGGGGCGCACTGTATATATATATATATATATATATATATATATATATATATATATATATATATATATAGTGTTATATTATATATATATATAATATATAGTGTTATATTATATATATATATACTAAAAAAAGTATGTAATTATTCTTCCTAAAACGGATAAGAAAAGTAAGAAAAGAAAAGAAAAGAAAGTGAAATATTAATATAAGAGCTATAAAAAATCACCTCAATATCTGTGGTTTAATATATAAGTAATGTATGAAAATCTAAAATAAAATTCAATTAAATAAAAAATATATATTATAAATAGTTCACGCCGAACAGCAAATTTTAAGTTCAGGGTTTTATTGTCAAGCTAATAAAAATAAAATTAAGGAAAATTTTCAAAGATCGCGTAATTAAAAAAAAAAAAATCAGAAAAAAAATATTGATGCTAAAAATGTGATTGTAGCAAGTAAAAATAAATGCCCCACTGATTCAATTAATATTTTTAGTTAAACTTCTGCTAAAAAACAAGCATAATCCTAATAATATCATACATGATTTAATATGATTACGTCAAAGTAACATCATTTTTCTTCACCCAGTATTAAAATTCAGGTTCAAAGGCTTGAAGTATATTGGTACAATCGATACACATTTGTAAATTTTGGTTTGGCAACCAGATTTTAAGTACACATTTCTTTTAGCTCTAAAATAATAAAAAGTTTGTTATTTGAAAAAATAACTATCTCTACAATAAAAACGTAAGTCATGTGACTGTCATCAACAGTTCCGGGATGCCCGCTTCACTTTTTCATATGCCAGGCGGCTATTTTTATTCAAAATTATTTTTTCGAATAAAACTGCATAAAAGTTACATTTTTAGAAAGATAGTTCAAAATAAATTAATATTTGAGAGATGGCTTACGTTCAATTATGTATACATTCTGCAATAACTTCAGTATAAATTAGGTTCGCAGTTCAAATTCCCTATCCATGAAAGTAAACAAAACAAAACAAAAAAAAGATTCATTCGTTGTGAACGTTTAAAATATTAAACCATGAATTTTTGGACCGTTGCCTGGTGTAAAAAAAGTAATCCGCACCAGTGAGACAGTCAAAGTTTACCATAATTCTGTTCTGTACAACTCAACTTCCTTCTGGATCTTTTCTTGACGTAAGTTGAACTCATGTAATAATATTTAATGGATCAAATTTCGAAACGAATTGTCAGCTTTTATTTTTCGCGTGTGCAAATTAGAAACGATACTTTAATTTTGAAATCAAATGTTTTGATTTATGATATTATTTCTTATTTATCTATTTTCTATTTTAAAGAAAAATGAGAAGTCATGTATTTTAAATTGGAACAGCTGTCACGGACGCACCAGGGTTGGCGCGATTTTTGGTTTGCGCCATTTTGGCCAGAAAATCCCATTTTCAGGTACCTATTAGAGATTACTAAAACAGCATGTACTTTTATTTTATTATGAAATAATTTATTTTATATAAAAACACACACACACAATTTTATTATAAAACACATACAATGATTAATTTATTATAAAGTGGGTTAATCGGTTTTTGTCAAGAAAGATGAAATACATAACAACAAAAAATATGCAAAATGCTATCACGATCGCAAAAGTTCTTGATTTGTCTATTAGATTTTTTCGGTTTGGCGAAGGATTAAGGAAAAAAATAAATTATGAATAAAAATAATTTGTTACAATGCTTAACATACATTTAAGGGCGACCAAACTGGTCGCCAGTAGCGGCTAGTTTTGAATGTTCTTCTTTATAATATATTTTTGAAAAGTCTTATAGTATGGAAAAATGACAACTTTTAATGAAATGTTTAAATACATTTTCAATATTTTTAAAAACTTAAAAAATAAAACAATGTTATCGAAAAGAAAATCAAATTGATCGAAAAATTCGCGAAATGCAAGGACAAAGAAGAAATCGAAAAGTAATGTAACTTTTCCTCAAGCCGAATTGTGTAGACAAATAAACGAGCCTTCGTGCCAATTCCTAATATTATAAATGTGAAGACGCGTTGTTTGTGAAAGCGCGTGATAGAAATTTTTATACATAGGTGCCAACCTCTCATTAATATTCCATAATATGTGGGTTAATTTGACCCAAGTTTAACACATTTCGCACCAGAAATTGTTTTAAGAAATGAAATTTAATAAATTCCACGAAGAAACCTGAAATTGAATAAATAAAGATTCATCCAATAATTTTTCTGGTTTAAAGCGTTGTTAAACCTGGGTCAAATTAACCCACATATTACGGAATATTAATGAGAGGTTGGCACCTATGTAATATATGTAGAAAATAGCCGAGAATAGGAAGGTTAGGCATTTCGGTACATAATCATTTTGCTTTTTTTAGCGGATGGAATTTGGCGCAAAAGTAAATACATTTATCTAAGCAGGTTTATATTTTTGCATAGTAAACATTTTTTTTGGTTTTCGAGATGATCATTTCCTCGCTCACCTTTTAATCCCTTTTTCGTTGGTTGTAGTTTCATTTTTACAATTGTTTTTATATTACTTAGCACAAGATTTTACTTTTTTTAAGACCGAGTTATGTCAAGGCAACTATAACAAGTAAATACCATATTGTCTCCTATAAAAGTGATAAGGAGTTGGTTAATTACATATGTTTTTATTTTCGGGGTTGAAATGTTTTCCTTAATTACTGCATTTATTCTTCTTTTAATGTTACGTTAACGACGTCACGGGTAACAGCTAGTAGGTTATAAATTACAAGCTTAAAATTTTTTCACTTCATTAGTTGAGTAGATTGGACTACCAGCGCCATCTATCGCCTTATATGTATAGGAATAGCTTACACTATGTAACAATTCATCAAGTTTTCAATACTTAATTAAATTAAAAGCAACTATCAAATCTTGACGGGTAATATCTAGTTTTAATTACTTTTTTAATTAATTTCAGTATTCGTATTTTACTAAAAAGAAAGCATGTTATTTGACATTGTATAATTTAAAAAGCATCAAATCAATGACAAAAGCTTCGAAAATCATTCTATTTATCATCAAATCGGTAATTTATATTTACGAAAATGATTAATTATTTAAAAATTCATAATTTTGATTTCGTTTTGAATCATAAATTCTCGAAAGAAGAAAAAAAAGTTTTGAAAAAATGCAATATTATAAGGAGCTTTTCAAAATTTGAACTGTTAGTTGAATGAGAAAAAGGAATATTCTTAAGGAACGATAAAATTTATAAAACCTTTTCTTCATCGACTGGGATATGAAAAGAATCTGCAGCTTCAGTCACACACACACACACACACAAAAAAAAGGGAGTGCTGAAAAAATTATTAAATTTTGAATAGTTTTTGAAAAGGATTTTCTTCTTTAATTTAATTTATCACATTTTGGCCTTTTGGGAAAAGGTCTCTCCTTCAAGTCTCTAATTTCCTGGTTTTAAAAGCAATATTTCGTTCCCTTTATTAATATTCTCTTTTCATTTTAATCTAAAAATTATTTTCTAAATTTTTAAAATAAATATTAAAAAATTTTTAAGTTATTGTGTAAAATTTGACAACATAGATAAAAATTAATTAATTCATAAGTATATTCTTCACATTGAAAAAAAATCTATGGGGATTTTTTCTTCTTTTTAAAGTAACTGAAACTTAGAAACTAAAATTTCTGTAAAAATTGAAGATATTTTCTTTCTTTAATTAAGGTGTTTGGAATTTCCCGTGTTAACTGTGAAATCAAGAAATTGTCTAGAATTTAAAAAATAACTTATTTACAATAATATACATTATATATATATTTTTAAAAAGCAAATAAAAAAATTGTTTAAATAAGTTGCATTATTTTGAATGCAGTTTTTACAATATTGATATGTGGGCGAAACAAATCTTCATTTAAAAATAGAATTACTTAACTGTGGTTTATTAACATATTTACTAATATAAAATTATAAATAATTAACTATTAATTTTATAAAAATATTAACGAAGCTTTTGATTCTATATATAAAAGCTGACAAATTTTATTTTTTTTTCTCTCTATATATATTTGATGCATGCATATTTTATGCATACATAATTGATGCATATATAATTGATGCATATTTAATTGAGGCATATATTTGATATATATGAAGTTTTATTTTTTCATTGGTAACATCAACTTTTGACAGTTTATTTGAGTTAATTGGTTCAAAGCAACCGGAATAATATAATATGTACCTTGGTAATTAATGTAATTTATACAATTTCTATAAAATTTAAAAATTTATAATAAAATTTAAACATTTTAAAATCTTTGTTGTGTCAAACATTCGGCAACTATTACGTAGTTTAATTTTTCTATAACTTCAATTACTTTTGTACAGAAAAAAGCTGGAAAAAAGATAGGGACAGCGTAACAGTTTCCAAAATATAGTTAGTATATTAAAAAATTATCATTATTTTTAATTGCTTTTATCATTCTAGATGTCATAGAGTCTTTTAAAAGTATCTTTGGGATTCACTTCAAGGATATTTTGATAGCTGCTTTTCGTTCGTTTTATTGACACAGCACTTGCATTTTGTGTAAATATCTCTTACAATTTTTCCACACAGTTTTTCTACTATGTTTATGACAGAGTTCTGTGATGGCCAGTCCAGCAATGAGAGCTCATTTGCTTTAAAAACATACATTCGAATACGAGCAAATCTTGTGTGTATGTGTGTGGTTATATAGATATATATGTAAATTTTATCTTAAAAACGGCTCTAACGATTTTGACGAAATTTTGTATCCTATCATTTTGGAGCACCAGAAAACCATTGGGCTAGGTCACATGTTCGAGAAAATTCGATTAGTGGGTCATTTTGGGTCACCATGGGTCAGGGTCAAATTAATTGTATCTAAAAAACGGTTCAAACGATTTTGACTAAATTTTGTATCCTACTATTTTCGGGCACGAGAAGACTATTGGGCTGGGTCACATGTTCGAGAACTTTCGATTAGTGGTTCATTTTTGGGTCAGCGCGGTTCAAATTAATTTACCTAAACAAAGGCTCTAACGATTTTGATTAAATTTTGTATCCTATGAGTTTCGGGCACGAGAACATCATTGGCTAGGTCACATGTCCCCGAATAGTGGGTCATTTTTGAGTCACTGTGGGTCAAGCTAATTTTAACTAAAAACGGCTTAGACTATTTAGACTAAATTTTGCATCCTATGGTTTTCGGACACGAGAAGACTGTTGGGCTACGTCACATGTTCGAAAAAATTTGACTAGTGGGCCATTTTGGTCAAGGGTCATTATGGGTCAAGCTATTTTTATCTTAAAAACTGCTCAGAGGATTTGAACTAAATTTAGTATCCTAGAGTTTTTGGGAACGAAAAGACTATTGGGCTAGGACACATGTTCGCGAAATTTCGATTAATGGGTCACTATGGTTCAAGCTATTTTTATCTTAAAAACGGCTCAGACGATTTGAAATAATTTTACATCCTATGGTTTTCGAGCACGAGAAAATCATTGAGCTAGGTCAAATGTTCGAGAAAATTCGATTAGTGGGTCATATTGGTCAAAGTGTATTATGGGTCAAGCTATTTTTATCTTAAAAACGGCTCAGACGATTTGAACTAAATATTATATCCTACGGTTTTCAAGAACGAAAAAATCATTCGGCTAGGTCACATGTTCGAGAAAATTTGATTAGTGGATCATTTTGGTCATGGGTCATTATGGGTCAACCTCTTTTTATCTTAAAAACGGCTCAGACGATTTGAACTAAATTTTGTATCCTACGGTTTTGAAGCACGAGAAAATCATTGAGCTAGGTTACATGCTCGAGAAAATCCGATTGGTAGGTCATTTTTGGGTCACTGTGGGTAAAAAAATTGGGTTATCTAAAAAACGGCTTAGATTATTTTGACTAAATTTCATTTTCTACGGGTTTCGGGCACGAGAAGACAATAGTGCTTATTCACGTGTTTGAGAAAATTTTATAAGTGCGTCATTTTGGTCATGGATCCTGACATGATATTTGAAATCAAAGCTATTTTGTACCAAGCATAGCTCGGTCTTCCCTGCTCGTATGATTTTAATGATGGTGGTAGTACATGGATTGAAGCGTTATCCGATTGAAAATTGTCCTGCCATATTGAGATGATCATCTGGAAATATATTTTCGTCAAGAATATTTTGATATATTATTTATTTTATTATAAATTAAAAAAATGCTATTGGAGTTATCCTATTATATGCAAAAAAATTATCTGTAAATTTAAAAAAAGGAAAGTGAAAACTCTTTATAGGCCAAAGTATGATTGAATAAGTCATTGAAAAGTCATTGAATAATTTTTTAGAAAATATTCTAAATTATGACACAATACAATTTTATGAAAATTTTACGATTAATAGTTTATTTTCCGTAGATTCAAACGATAACAAGAGACGATCCGCCGAAATGTGTCGAAAATTAAAATGTATTTTTTATCGAAACTGGCGGTAGAAATTATGTGTAAATACGCACAGCTATAGCAATTTCTATATTTTACACATTATATGTAAAATTGACTCTTGCTATGAAAAACTGAATGTGCCTTTATTTTATAAATTTTCCTACTATGAATTTATTACCAATTTTCATAATTATAAATACGATATGTATAAAAATAAATACCGGGTCCATTCAATGTATCTGGAAAACAAGGCATCTAAATCGGATTATTTTTTGAAAGGATATAAATTAAAGTTTGTCACGTAGTTAACTATTGATTATAGCCAGCCACATTAGCATCTTCAACTTTGATTCATTTGAACTTTATAAAGATTTTAAACATAAACGCATAAACTATATCCTTTTCCAAAAAAATTAAATAAAGTGAAAAAGTGGGTGTTCTATTTGAAAAGAAAACATCTGTGCAATTTTTAATACGTAGAAGATTCATATTTTAAAAAATGCATTCATAATCAGAAAGAAGATACAATTATCAGTCGAATGATATTGTGACGACCCTGCCTTTACTATTCCCTACTTTAATTAAAATAGAGTTCGTTAATACGAACCTTAATAGTCCTTCTTTATTATATTGGGATGAAATGCGTCGCAAGAACTGTCAGAGTTGGATTACATCCAGTGGTTATTATTTCTACTTGGAAATGTTTGAAGTGACACTATAGAATAGTAACTGTTCTCCAATTGACGTTATACGGGCAGTTATGTGCTCATAACTTTCCAGCCATTTCTAGATTTTTGAGATCTTGCCAAGTCACTTGAAACAACAAGAATGTATAAATTGTATTCATAAGAAACCTATTGGGAAGTTGCAATGCAGCGTCCAAGAGGAAA
The DNA here is from genome assembly GCA_963931845.1 of Maratus michaelseni. Taxonomy (NCBI): domain Eukaryota; kingdom Metazoa; phylum Arthropoda; class Arachnida; order Araneae; family Salticidae; genus Maratus; species Maratus michaelseni. Next base: position 50,117,183 of record OZ007594.1, on the reverse strand, counting down.
CTTGAATCTCTTTGTGTGCCTTCTATAGGCAGATATTTTTTACAGAGTAAACTAGTCTAAGAGATTCCGAGATATCTCCGGAAATCGCTCCCTTCGATATCAGTAAGGCTGAACAACTTGTTCATTGTACGGACCCATATTTGGAGCTTTTCTCTTAACTAGGTACTGAAATCCTGCAACTGTTCTTACACTACAGGTAAAATAGGGCTTTTTGAAACAACTGGTTGCCATTCCCCAAAATTTGGAAAAAACTTCGTTTTGGCACTAGAATTGAAGATCCGATGAGTCCCTCAAAACTAAAGTTGTTTTACCCTGTTTTTTTGGGATAATTGAGAATATTTTGACTCAGGGCGGAGAGGAGGAATCATTTTTCTAAGTAGGTCAAGTGGGGAGTCATTAGTTATGCATTTTATTATTCTGAATCGAACGACACCATCCACAAGTCGATACAATGATTTGATACATAGTTCAACAGGTTTAACAAATACAAAGTCGACGATTTTACCTCAGTGCAGAAAATGTAGGTTTTTACAGACACAACTGATGGCCATTCACGAAAATTTGGGAAGATCTTCGTTTTGGCACTAGAAAAGAAGATGTGATGAGACCCCAAAACTAAAATTTTTACCCTGTTTTGGGGGTAAAATAGTGGTAAACTTTAACTCAGGAAGTGGAGGGGGAATCATTTTTGTAAGTAGGTCAAGTGGGGTATCGTTGGTTATGTATTTTTTAATTCTGAATCAAACGACACCATCCGCAAGTCGATACAATGATTCGTTACAAATTTACACCAGGTTTAACAAATACAAAGTCGACGATTTTACCTCAGTGCAGTTAATGTAGTTTTTTTTACAGAAACAACTGATAGCCATTCACGAAAATTTCGGTAGATCTTTGTTTTGGTACTAGAAAAGGAGATCCGATGAGACTTCAAAAAATAAAGTTTTTTTCAATTGTGTTTAGGGGGGGGGAAGGAAGGGCATTTTAACTCAGAGGGGGATAATTCAATTTTTTAATAAGTAAAGTGGGGTATTGTTTACTATGTATTTTGTAATTTTGAATCGAACCACACCATCCGCAAGTCGATACGATCATTTGTTACAAAGGTACGCCAGGTTTTAGGAATACGAAATTGAAATTTTTACTTCAGTGCAGGCAAAATATACTTTGCCCTCTGTTCCTCCCTAAATAACGTAAAACAACTTTATTTTTTGGGGACTCATCGAATCTTCTTGCCTAGTTGCATAACTATAATAACTATAATTCTAACCATAATTATAATTTTATAGTGTTTGCAACGCATACATTATACGTAATGTATAGAGTGATAGAGATATTAAGCGGTATATATAGTTGCGTATAAAAAATAACGCCGGCAATTAATAAAAAAAATATCGTCGTATAGCCTACCGAATTCATCAAGAATTGATATATATATATAAGTCATCAAGTTTTGTTGCAGAGTATAAACGGAATTTCCTTCAATCGTAAGTGACACGCCTATCTTTAAAATGAACAAACAATCCTGTGGCTTAAAAAATAAACATTTTGAACGACTACAGCAAAAAACTTTTCCCACATTTTTTCAATTTATTAAGTTTTGAGAATTTGTGTAAACGGAAACCAAATCCCTAGTTTCCCTATTATAAAAATGAAATTTCGTTTAACTTTTAATACTTTCTTCTTATTTTTTAAATCTCCTATCGAATTACAAAACTTTAATGTAAATATTAAAGAATTATTTTTAGGTTTTTTAAGATTTAACTTTGATAATGAAAAAGAATAAGTTTATAAATGTATTTTCTTATAGTAAAAATTCCATAGGGCATTGATTTATTTTAATAAATTTTATCTGAAACTCAATTTTTCCTTTTTATTAAAGTAACCTAAAATCTAATGTTGATAAAATTAGAAGAAGTTTGTTTTCTTAATTAAGGAGTTTGGTACTTCCCTTGTTAGCAGCGCAAACAAGAAGTTATTTACATTTATAAAATAATCTCTTTACAATAATACTCATTTTAACTTTCAAAAAACTTAAATTTAAAAACATGCTAATTAAGTTTTCTTATTTCAGCGAATTTGTTAGGAATTGTTTGAATTGGATAAAAAAAGATCTTTCTTTTAAAAATAGCTTATTATAAGCTGCAGTTCATTAGCGTGTTTACTCGCATAAGATTCGAAATGTTTCTTAACTATTAATTTTTGTTAAAATTACTGAAGTAGATAAATTAATTTATTTTACTTTTTCTAATTTTTAATTTTAAAAAGGTCATCTTTTATGAATGTGTCGTTTATTTTGAGTGTTTTCTAATAATTAAAACCCAATTTGAGTTATTTTTTAATTTTATTAATAAAGAAAGTGATTTTGAAATTAATAAATGTGATGTCGGAAATTACAGTTATCATATTCCCAAACTGTTTTTATTTTTCCAAAGAGTTTTATATTTACAAAGTATTGTTTATCTTCATATTAGCTGAAGACTAAAACGATAACTTAAACAATAAATAGCCTTAACAGTAGTTTCTCTCTCTCTCTCTCTCACACATATATATATATACAGGATGCTTCATTTCAAAAATTACAAATTTATATAACACAATACATTAGGGGTAAAAGAAATGTTTGAAATGTTAAAAATGGATTAAAGTTTAGTCGGGGATTAAGTTCACTAGCTTAGTGGTCAGCGTGTCTGGATACCACGCTACAGATCCAGGGTTCGATTCCGGGCTGGGAAGGTTCACTCAACATTTCAAGGGTCATTTTTCCCGAAAAGGTACATTTTACGATACCTAAGGGATAAACATTAGTAACTTATGCACATTTATTTATAATGTCATTCATATGTATATTTAAGTTGTAAGGAAGCTACCAGCGGGGTTAAAATTAGCATTGATATAACAATATTCGATATAACAATAAATTATCGCTGTCTTATTAGTATAAAGCATTTTATTTTATAACAGTATTATTTACAGTAACAACCAATATTAAAACTATGTGCATATTTCTAAATTTTATATTTCTTCCTAAACTGTTGCACCTTCTGCTGTGCACCTAAACTGTGTTGCACCTTCCAAACTCATTTTTAGTTCGTCGCACACTTTCTTTTGGTAGCAGGACTTTTAAGCCTGAATGCCTTTTTACATGTGAAAAAGCAACGTACAACATTCCGTGCAGACGGAGACTCTTAAATCAACGCCTACAAAGTCGAATGTTTGCCCTTGTGAACGGTGATGGCGAATGCCGGCCGCACAGGAAACTTATGGTGCTGTATAATGTAACCCAACTATCCAACTTAACAGACTTTAAACTTCGACCGAAGCATTTCCTTATTAATGTGGGATTAATTCCGAAAAAGTTCTATGGACCCTGATTGGTTGAGTCATGTATTGCGGTTCCTATTGGAGAATGCAGAAAATTTCTTCAGATTCTGAAAGCCTCTTTTTTTTGCCAAATATCGCCAAGTCTGGCGATATTTTTTCATTTGGTGCCAAGCATGTGTTGAAAAAAGTTCTTTGTACCCTGATTGGTAAAATTCTGTTTTCGAGAGCGTTCTATAGACTTTGATTTGTTGAATCATGTATCTAGAAAATTCCTTCAAATTCTGAAAGCCAATTTTTTTGCCAAATATCGCCAAAGTGTCGCCAAGTATCACTAAAATTGGCGACATTCTTTCATTTGGCCCTGAGTATGTGTTTTGGCATTGGTAATCTTAAAAGTCGATTTTCCCGCCAATATTTCAAGAAATATCCCCAAATTTGGCGAAATGTTGCCAATTTTGCGACTTTGTTTTCTGTCATCTGTTAGCAACTTAAGAACTGTTTCAAACTTCATTCCCTTTGAAATACATTGACCCGTAGTGTCATCAAAATGACCCACAAATCGAATTTTCTCGAACATGTGACCTAGCCTAATGGTCTTCTGGTACCTCACAACGGTAGGATACAAAATTTCGTCAAAATCGTTACAGCTGTTTTTAAGATAAAATTTGCATACACACAGATATAGATACAAAATTTGCTCGTATTACAATATATAATATATGATTTCCGAGAAAATAAGTTTAATATTTCACTTTAATCTTTTAAAGAATATAAGTCGAAAATCGTCTTCTTGGCCGTCCTTACGTATAAAACCCAACGTTCATTTCACTGACATTTAAACAATTAAATGTTTTACATTTAATCTTTCAGTAATAACAAGTTAAGAGTCTTTAGTTGTTCTGAAAAAAAAATTGTCATAGATGACAAAACACACCAAAGTTTCATTAAGTAGTTTGGCACGGTTTGGTTACGGTTTAAGAGAAATAATTACTGGAAGTGCGTTTTAAGTTCTGATACGTGTTTTTAAATTAAACTAAGTTTTTGCCTATTAATTGTGCACAAATTCTGTATAATATACAGAGCAACCCAAAAGACCTCGAATACATTTCCGTTTATTAACGGAAACTACTGAAGGGGGATTTACAATTGTGCTATGCGTTTCAAACTGAACTAAATTATAGCATACTCTGTAGTATATATACATGCCTATATATCATATACAGAGATGCACAAACGAATTCGGATACTTTTCCGTCTGTTAACGGTAATTACTGCATTGGGTTTTCAAATGTGTTATAAGCTTTCGAAATTGTTCTGTTACACCTCATATTTCACGTTATTAAAACGGGGAAGTTTTGTCAAAGCATTCACTCTCAGAAATAAAATACTCAATTTTGGCGATTCGGCAATTTTTAAGCTGTATTTCGTTATTTTTGACAATCATTTCGTCACAGAGTCACGTGATTTTGACGAAACGCGAAACCTCAAATATCTGACGAAACTGTTTCCTCACTGTCAAAAATAAAACTCTCACTTTTGACGATTCAGTAATTCTTGAGCTATATTTCGTCATTTTTGACAATTATTTCGTCTCAAAATTAAGTGATTTTTAATGAAATGGAAACTCAAATATTTTTACGAAACTGTTTCCCCATTCACGGCCAGATTATTTTTGTTGTTACAAAATCGTTGAAAAAAATAATAAATAAATAAATAAATAAATAAAATAAATAAATAAATAAATAAAATTTCAGGAACTCTTTTTTATTTAAGAAATATATTCATATAACAATCAAATTTAAAATATGCATAACTGATCCCTTTTCCCTCTATAAACAGTAGCTTGTTAAAATTTTAATCACATCATCTGAAATTGATAAACTTTACTCCAATATGCACTTTAAAATTTATAATTTCTGACCAACAAATTAACTAGACCATATTCTAATCATTCATTGAACAAAAGAAATTTTTCTAATAAATTATATTAATCAAGCCATATTCTAATTATTTATTAACCATAGAAAAACCATAATAATAATCTAGCCTTATTAATTAAAACATGCAGAAATTATAACAGCATCAATAAAAATACAATCTACTTTCTAAAAATATAAACACACATCAACATCCGGCAGATACATTTAAACTCAAATTCACGAAAGGTCCCGCTGGCGAGGCAGGCAGCGCATTGGTCTCCTACACTAAAGGTCGTACGTTTGAATCCCCTTGAAGACTTGAGAAAAACGATGTAATTTTCCCCTCTGTCAATTACAGATCCTTCTAAAATTGACAATAGATGGGACCACCGGCAATTTTTTACACTTTCGAACAATCAATTTGACGAAATTAATTCCTCACTTTTTTGAGAATAAAAATTTACTCAATTTGACGAAATATTCGCTCGGAGTATTTCCCAGGATATAGTTTCGTCAAAAACGAAGAAAATTTCATGGAATTTGAGTATCCATTTCTGACAGTGTTCTGATTGTGTTGGAAAGTGTTTCATAATATATGCTTGAGGCAGGATTTTTCGTTCTTGTATGATAATATATATTGTGTTTTATATTAGTACAATTTTTCTTTATAATACACATTTGAATATTTTGAAGAAAACATGCAACACATAAATATTTTATTCTTTTCTTTTTGATAAGTTATTCATATTCAAATTTCTACCTTATGATTTATTCGACAAATAGTGTTTGAATTTAAGAAAAGAAAATTTTAGACATGCATATAAGATTTTGTACTTTCTGAAATTTTGCATTTTATATATTTTTTTCACAGTTTACTGAAAACAATACTGATATTATTTGTTTTACTTGGACGAAATATACGTCAGCAAGATGAATATCAATTCCGAATTTTGCACCAGTAAATAACATGGAAGTTAAACGCATCCAATATTTTAAAGAAACTAAATGTGATTTTTAATGCAGACATACGGAAACCTCAAAACAATGAAAAATAAATAATATATTAAAAAATGTTTAGAAAGAATATTCCTTCAGTATACATAAACATTTTTATTCTTTTTAAATATGGCTAACAAAATTTATTTAAACACGAAAATAGAAAAATAAAAGCTAAATAATTTTTAAAAAGAAAAAGTTTTAATTCTCTTTTGAAATAATGAATAAAAATTATTTGTAAGATCCTCTTTCAATGGTAAACATAAATGTTTTTTTACTAATATATTTGTATATATATGTGTTCAAATTGTTTATAATATCTATTCAACATTATATAATATTTGGTTCATCGAGATTTTTAAAAAAAGATCATTTTGGGCGTACTTGGCCATTTTTCTCATTTTTGCTCTGTTTTTGTACTTGTTTTATCTATTGATTCAACACAGAATGAAATAATGTACTTTTTTAAAAAAAATTCGTATATACATATATGTTAGATGTATAAGGATTTATAAAATATAAAATATCCCATTACCGAAAGCCAATCCAGTATGTAATAGTGCACAAAAAATGAAACTTTTCTACTGAGGCGAAATCTGATAAAAATATCACTTTTAATTTTTGAGATTTTTCGTGTAAGTCGACTTTTTACATAATCGACATACATCCAGTATGGTGTTTTAATTCTTTGAATAAGATTAAGGAGAAGTACTCTGTCTTAAAAACATACCATTCCGGTGCCAATGCTGTTAAAAAGTACTATAAAAGTTAATCCAGAGTTGCCAAGTCTCCGGCTTTTTGCACACCAGTATTTTTTTTTACAGAAAATGTTGTTATTTTAAATCTAAGATTGCTCCGATTAAAGAAATCAACTTTTTCTGTACTAAAATACTGGTATCCTAAAAGCCGGAGACTTGGCAGATCTGTTAATCCCATAAATTTTGAACCTTCTGCTAGCTCTTCAACGACCAAAATGTTTTCGCAATTCAATCTTTATACCATGTTTATGTTAGAGCTGCCAGATGCCGTCGCGGTCGACATTTGAAGAGGTTAAGAATGACAGTGGAGTAAGTCAAAATTTAGTGATCTGAAAAATGAAAGGTTTTGTGAAACTTGTATCGCCGTTACATTGAGTGGTCAACTTGTTTTGCCCTCTAAGTGAACTGTGACTTATTAGACTAGCACTTTAAACAGAAATTAATATATGTTCAATAAAAATAGGGTTATCTCGATTTACAAAATTTTTGGCGTGCTCCACTGTCATTCTAACCCCCTCATTTATCGTTCGGCATCGTTTGACATTTATAGGATTAATTTTTTAGCACATTTTGTAACAGCCAGTTGCCACACTATATCTTCTAGACACTCTAATAGTTGAATCATCTGACATTTTTCAATCAGCCTGATAATTATCGTACTTATTTCAACAAACCTATACGTGTTTAGGCCAATTTTAACCCCTTAACTGTTGGAGGTTGTTTGACACCATAAACTAAAAATAGGCACATTACACCACTTCTTCCGTACTAAACTATTTGCCTTATGTAATCGAAATGTCTGCCGATAAATAAAGCGAAGATTGTGTTTAAAAATTACTGGTGTGCAAAAGCTTTTTGTAACAAAACAGTCAAATTCTTCTTGACCGAACTGAGTTCGGGATACACAGTTAAGGGGTTAAAAGGACCAGTTATTTCCCAGTCAGCCTGATAATTTTCATGCTCTTTACAATCAACTTATGCAGCTTCCAACTAACTAGAAAATGACCAGTTGTTTGCCAATCAATCTGATTTTTTTCAGTGTCATTGCAAAAAATCCAAAATTGTGAATGTTAGGCATAATTTCAGTATAAAAATAGCAGCGAAAATATAAAAGTTTATTAAAAAAATGTTTAAAAAAATGTATTATTGACAAATGTGATTTACACGTCTGAGTGTCTAAGTAATCGTTTGCTTCATTTTTATTTTAAGGGCCAATCGGAGCCAACTGCACTCCTAAAAAGGCAAACATAAGGCTCCAAGATCTCATTCCTATATCTCACACCAGTCACAGAGCTTCTGCTAAACACATGGAGGGGTGTGCGCCCATCCAACATGATACCTACCCAGACCATCAAACCTCCGCGGCCATAGTAGTCCCTTTCTCGGACGTTGGAGGGCAGGTAGCGGGTCCCTATTACTCTCCAGATGAAAGTATTTCGATAATCAGTGTTTAGGCGGAACTGAGACTCATAAGTCAATAAAACTGTCCCCCATTGATCCCTGGTCCAAAGTCAATTATCTCTGCACAATTATAACTTCTTCATGGGCAATGTACTCTTGTAGCTAAAATATTGAAATGATTGATTGACACCAAGATTCACGAACGAATTTATTTTTAAATAAGTAAAAGCAATCCTCCATGTACCTTATAAATTCACAATTTGATTTAAAAATTCTGGTGTCACTGTGGCATTTTGGGATTAAAATTAAGTGGTATATATAATATACCGGCGCCCTTCAAGGGTTAAACGGATTTTCTTGTGTGCAGAAGTGTGCGGGACGCAAATAGCAAGTCTTCTTGCAAACAGCCATCTATCATAGAGCCTTCTGTAAACATTAACTCTTGAAACTTGGCTTTCTGTGGCCGTATAAAAGTCACGAGAGAACCGAGAAGGTGTTTCACTCCTGTTACGCCTCGCTCTAATGGACAAATAGTGATTTTCATTTGCCGTCGTGGCTCTTGGACGACCTTTCTCTTTAAGTATCTAGTATCCTGTTTCCATAAGTTAGACACGACGCTGGGCGTTATATTGAAATCTGGACTTGAGACTGCCCTGCTTCCAATCTCCCCATGATTCGCGACCTTATTTCATCATCCAAACGTTTACTGTTTGTTGTTGAATTCCACTAAATGTTGCAATATATATTCGGCGAGGTAAGCGAGCAAGCGAAACGCGGAAATTGCCGTGCGTGTTTATAAAGCCTGTTCCTCTACTCGTTCCGTCCATACACACGTGTACGCTTACGCATTCGACACTTACAGTGTTGAAATCAGGGGGTGTGGGACATTCCCACTCGGAGCATTGAAATGCCCCCCCCCCCCAGAAGATTTGAGGTTCTGTGCTTTTAATGCTTTAAAAGTGCAATATCCCCCCCCCCCCGGAGCCACAGAAATCCCTCCCGGAAAAAATGTGTCTGAATTCAACACTAGACACTAAAGAATTGCATCTTTGTTCCGAAGCATACATTTTAACATTCGTTCCGTATTTTTCATGAAATTCATTCGTTCCGTATTTTTCATGAAATTCATTCGTTCGTATTTTTCATGAAATTCTTCAAAATATGCAAATTCTCTTAATTTTGAACATGAGTGTATGTTTCTGATCGTGTATCAGTTATACATTTTTACAACAAACACAAAGGAGAAAGGAAGTAAAAAGACATCTTTAACTATATTAAAACATCTCAGAAAGTTTTTTTACCCTATTTTGGGGAGGGGGAGGGGATACAATGCTTATCTATACACCGCCTTTGTTCGCAAAGATGTTATACACCTAAATGATTTGCAATTTGGTAATTTCGACTAAACATCTATTTATACAAAATAAATAAATTAGTTAAGCGATTTAAGAAGCACTTAAATAAGGAAAATTAATACTGAAATAATTTTGGTGAATATATAATTACATAATTTAAATAAGGCGGAAACATAATAATAAATATTTATTGAAATTTTCGAACGTAATATAAAATATCTGCTGTATGTGAAAACAAAATAAATTGCTTCAACGTTTTAATAAAACACATGAATATGAGTGCTTAATACCTAAATAGTTTTGGTGAAACATAATTTCGTTACATAAAGTCAATAATGCAGAATTATGACCATGATAAATATTTAATGGAATTTCGCAAATTCCAGAGGAATAAAATATCACAGATAACAATAACGTAACGGCGATAAAATATGGTTATCTACATTTTCATTAATTTTGTAAATAGTAGCTTTTATATATAAATGTAATGTACAGATATGGTTACAAAAGTGAGCAAATCATACGTTAATATTTATTAGAGTGCTGCATCCGGTCAGGTAACTTGATTTTACCCGAACCCGAGCCAACCCACATTATATTATTAAACAAAATGTTGAAATAAAATCTTAATAAACATATAATTTGTATAACATTTTATGTATAACAATATTTGTTCTTTCCATTTTTTCATTGAAATCTCATTAAATTATGTGATAATTGCAAAAGTAATCATACGTATCCATGTGTGATCGATGAAGCCCAACTTTTGAATATGACGTCCATAAACTACCACAAATTTCAGAATATCATCATGAAATGAACACCTTGTACCATTGAGAATCTAAAAAGGTATATATTACCTTTTGATGTATAAGGTATATATTACCTTATACATCAAGTCCTCAGAGATGAAACCAAAAGCACAAATTCTGTCTTAGGAAATATAATTCTATAATATGTCTTCTGCTAGGTTAATGCTATTTTTTTTTAAGACAGGATTCCGATTTAGCCATGTTTTATTTTTTACAGGTCACTGCATTCATCACATTTGTTAAGTTTTGTAATGTTGTATAAATTATACATTTTTTATGCATATGTGAGATGATCTTTATATATATTCCTGTGTATAATTGTGTTAAAGATGAAGTTTATACTTGATGCTTCCGACATTCATTCCTAAAGTCAGATAAAGACATCATCATTGCATTGGGTTATTCGATGGGAACATGCTTTCAAACATAAGCGAAATTAGATTTACATATGAGAAATTTGCAGTGTAACGGAGGACATCTATCATTTGTAAAAAAGGGTAAATTTTGCGTGCCTCGCTATCTTATAAGCATGTGTACTCACATGTATGACTGCATAACTACTCATAATAAAGCATTATTTTTGCCCAACTACCTTATATATACAATGTATATACAGGGTGTCCCAAAAATGAATGATGGATTTTAAAATTCAATAACTTACAAAAGGTGACAGATATTAAAAAAATTCTTCCAGGAGGGTTATGTATGATGTCAGGAGTTTTCTTACTGTGATTCTTGACTTTGAATTTCAAACAATAGAAGGCGCTGACAGTAATTGGCACTCAGTCGAGGTCAAAATTGACGTCACTCAGCATTGATGCACCAGCCCCTGAATACTAGGCGTGCGCGGCGACAAAAATGGCGATTTTTTTTTCAGCGTTTGAACGATCCCTCGAACTTCAACACCAATAGTTTCTAAAAGTTTTCTTCGCCTAGTTTTTCTGAGAGCAAATAAGTCAAAGAAAACTTTTAGATATTATTAGTGTTAAAGTTCGAGGGACCGTACAAACGCTGAAAAAAAAATCCTCCTGCAACAGCTGCCATTTTTGTCAGGGCGCAGGCCTAGTATTCAAAGGGCGGTGCATCAATGCCGAGGCTAACGAAAAAGAAAGGCTACCGCGGTGCTTTACGCGTATCTTTTTTTGACAGACCGCCGGAGTCACGCGATGCTCGAATTCACCAATGCAGGTGTACGAAAAGAGCATCACGTCACTTAGCGGTCTGTAAAAAAATAAGTGGAATGCACCGCGGTAGCCTGTCTTTTTCGTTAGCCTCGATCAATGCTTAGTGACGTCAGTTTCGGCTACGACTGAGCACCAATCGCTGTCTGCGTCATCTATTGTTTGAAATTCAAACTAAAATCAAGAATTACAGTAAAAAAAAACTTCTGACTTCATACATAACCCTCCTGAAGGAATTTTTTTAATATCTGCAAGTTATTGATTTGTAAAATACATCAGTCATTTTTGGAAATCTTGGTATCTGGAATTAATTATATATTACACATTAAATGCTTAGAAATTACAAGCTTAAAATATAATTCAATAAAACAAAATTATAGAAAACTTTTAAGTTAGGATGGTTTTAAAAATAAAACTTTTTGTACAATATAACAGCGACAGAAGTATGTAAGAAATTTCTTCTTTATCTTATGAATATTTTATAGATAATGACATCTTATCAGTGACTAATCCTACTACTGAATTCGGGCATGTTTACTCCCACAAGTTCTTCCGAATAGTTTTCATCACCTTATTTAATAGTAAAAACTTCCTAGAAAACTTATTTGCAAAAATTATCGGAAATTGCTGGTTTGAAAGAGCATGCTCCGTTCGAATAGCTGGATTCACTTCTGAATCTTATGAATACTAATAATATCATGTTAGTTTTAGATAATCGATAGATTCTGAATTAATATGAAAATTTTATTCGGTTCAAGAATTTGCTCTATATAGAGAAAATAAGAAAAAAAGATTTATACGGAATTCAATTAAATTCATTTCAGTCGATGACATGTTTTGATTAAGGATTTCTGGAAGAGTTCTTTCTATTAATTTCTACAAAATAATCCTTGAGATTTTTTTTAAAGAAAAAATCATATCTTTAGATAATTGGAAGAAAATTCCATTCTACGGAAAACGTCACTTTGTGAGTGTAAAGATTTTAATAAGAAAATTTAAAATACCAATTTGTATATACAGGGTGATATAAAATCACTATCTCGATATATGAGCCCATAACTGTCATACCGTTCATAGAAACTGAATGAAATTCTGGCCTAAAATATTTTGAGGTATGCGCTCAAGAATCACGTGAAAAACAACAGGTAAATTCTAACAGTTACGGTTACAGTGACAAAATTTCGAAAATTTCAAATGGCAACACCTGCTTTTTTTTATTGGAATGTGATCTTCGTAGTGAAAAACCATAAAAAGCGATAGAACAGTACCTGTAGCATGAAAATCGCCGGCGCTAGACAGACTAAGAAGAAAAGTGAAAACAACCAATAAAGAACAGAGAAGCAACAGAAAGTAAAACATTTTATTGTTCAGTGCTATCCACCATCTGCCGCATGTAAAGTGTCGTCGTGTGTAAAATGGAAAATGTATGAAACACAATAAAATGTTTTGTTTTCTGTTGCTTCTCTGTCCTTACTGGTTGTTTTCACTATTCTTCTTAGTCTGTCTAGCGCCGGCGATTTTCGTGCTACAGGTACCGTTCCAACGCGTTTTATGGTTTTTCACTATGAAGATCACATTCCAATAAAAAAAAGTAGGTGTTGCCATTTGAAATTTACGAAATGTTGTCACTGTAACCGTAACTGTTAGAATTTAACTGTTGTCTTTCATATGATTCTTGAGCGCATACCTCAAAATACTTTAAACCACAGTTTCATTCAGTTTCTGTGAACGGTATGATAGTTAGGGGCTCATATATCGGGATGGTTTTTTTTATAATCACCCTGTATTTAATTATAGTTTTCATCACCTTATTTAATAGTAAAAACTTCCTAGAAAACTTATTTGTAAACACTATCGGAAATTGTTGGTTTGAAAGAGTATGCTCCGTTTATATAGCTGGATTCACTTCTGCATCTTGTGAATACTAATAATCATGTTAATTTTAGATAATCGATAGATTCTGAATTAATATAAAAAATTTATTCGGTTCAAGAATTCGCTCTACATAGAGAAAATAAAGAAAAAAAATGATTTATACGAATCCAATTAAATTCATTTCAGTGGATGACAAGTTTTGATAAAGGATTTCTGGAAAATTTCTTTCTTTTAATTTCTACAAAACAATCCTTGAGATTGTTTTTGAGAAAAAATCATTTCTTCAGAAAATGGGAGAAAATTCCATTCTACGGAAAACATCACATTGTGAGCGTAAAGATTTCAATAAGAAAATTTAAAATAGCAATTTGTAGGGGAACTGGGGGATGAATGGGACAAGGGATAGTTGTTTTCTATATATATATCTCATTTTAGTTGTTTTCTATCCTCATAGATGGCACTATCATAGTGTGCTTCAGAACCAAAAGCAAGAACACATGGCTGTTTTCAATTTCCTTCAAAGTTGCATTTCCTGAAAACTTTGCTTAAAAGTAATGTTTTTTTTATTTGAAGTTTTTTACAAATTTTATGCATTATAAACAATTAAGATATGTTATAGTTATTTATTTCAAGGCACAATATTGGTAATTAAAATGAATGAATATTAACCATTGTGACAAAATAATTTCTGAGACAAAATGGCTGACAATTGAATATATGCGTCATGGGGATGATTGGGTCATTTCAAATGGGGATGAATGGGACTGCTTCATTCATCCCCAGAGGATACTGAATTTTTTTTATTAACTAAATAATATTATAAAAGTTAATAAATTAATAATTTATGTTAATTATTCTTTTAACATTTCCTCCTCATTGTAGCCACCGTCGTCTTCAGCCATTGGATGTTTCTGTTCATTGGCCTTTAAAGGCAAAGCTGAGATCAGTCCAAGATGATTGGCTAACAAATAATTCCATGTAAGCATATTACAGTTGCATATTACAATTTATAACCTCTCAGCTTTTGCCAAGGAGGCATTTTTGCCAGCTCTTAGAACTAGCAACATAAACATAACCAGTGGTTTTAGGAAAACTGCCATTTTCCTTTTTAACAGCAATACATTCACTGAAACTGATTTTATACCAACTTATGCGACTGACAGACCGCATTTCGTACACTTTAGACAGACCACATTTATTGTGTTACTGATATTTGCACATCCGTGCAATTTTAACTTTGTAATTCATTAAAAATTTCAGTTAAAATATATAATATAAATTACAGTTTTTTAATGCATAATTAACTGTGTTTTCACTTCTTAGATTACTAACACTGATATATAACAGCCATATAAGATCATAGATTACAAATATAATTACATATAAGTTTATAATTATAAATTTTAATTTGGTATCATTGAATACAGAGAGGAAAATATTTGCGTCCCATCCATCCCTGCTGTGGGGATGACTGGGACAGAGAGGAACTTTTTTTTAATTTCCTAATATATTTCTGTATAATAATAATCTGGAATAAATATTGTGCATAAGATGTAGCCAAACACCTAATGTATGAAATGCGATATATAATATTAATAATAACTTAAATAAAATATTTAATATAAATGTTTTTGTGAAAATGTCCCATTCATCCCCTATTTCCCCTATATATTTAATCATAGTTTCCATCACCTTATTTAATAGTGAAAGCTTCTTAAAAAACTTATTTGTAAAAATTATCGGAAATTGTGCTGGTTTAAAGAGCATGCTCCGTTTGAATAGCTGGGTTCACTTCTGCATCTTGTGAGTACTAATAATCATGTTAATTTTAGGTAATCGATAAATTCTGAATTAATATAAACAATTTATTCGGTTCAAAAATTCGATCTATCAGGAGAAAAAAAAAGATTTATACGAATCCAATTAAATTCATTTCAGTCAATGACAAGTTTTGATAAAAGATTTCTGGAAAAGTTCTTTCTATTAATTTCTACAAAACAATCAATCCTTGGGATTGCTTTTTTGAAAAAATCATATCTTTAGAAAATGGGAGAAAATTCTTTTCTACGGAAAATGTCACTTTGTGAGTGTAAAGATTTCAATAAGAAAATTTAAAATACCAATTTTTATACTATCCATAGTTCATTTTTCACCACTTTTATATCTAGAGGAAAGTAGGAAAAAAAAACGCATACTTTATTATTAGTTGATTCTTGGAGCAAGACTTTCTAATATAGTTAAAGGAAATTTGCGTATATACTCTGCACTTAACATTGAACCATAACATATTTTCATATGATTATGTAATCAAATTTTTATTAATAAATGATTATTTGTAAAAAGTAAATTTCTCGGGAATTATCCCATTGATATGGTAAAACAGCATGTATAAGTTAATCTTCCAGGAAATGAAAATGTTTAGACTGTATTTAAAAAAAAGAATAATATATTTTATTTTACTTTGAACACTTAAATAGTGTTATTTAAATTATAAATCTAATGATTCTTTATATAAAAACAAAAGGATAATTAACTTCATTATAATTTGAGAAACTACAGAAAAGAAACTCACCTCTTTATACGCTTTATGAAAGTCATAATCACTCTTGTCTATGTAGATTTCTAAGCCTTTTCTTCAAGCATTGTTTACCGGACCTTCAATTATTGTTTTCCAATATCCTTTTTATTCCACGTAGGATCTCCGGTATTAATATAAGGGGATGTTGATTGGGCAGCAAGCCGTAAAAATACTCTTTTAAATACTAGCAACAATTTCACTGTGGGAAATACATCTTTATTAAATATGCTACATATAATAATATAAAAAGTTTCAGTAACTTCAAATGTGTTCATATTTAAGAACTTTCAGGGTGGCTAGTGGTCAGGGAAAAATACAGTAAAAAAATGATATTTACTAGTATATTCTTACAGAAAAATTCAAATTGATTATTTGATGGAATAATCAACATAAATTTTTCTATAAGAATATACTGGTGTTTACCACTTTTTTGACTGTATTTTCCCCTGACGACTAGTCACCCTGACTTTGGAAAAGTTAAAACAAAAACTGATAAATTAAATTATAAATTTTTAAACAATGAAACTATAGAAATGCCAGTATGCCATTATGGCATATGGGTATCGTAATGGCCATTTCATCCTCTGGTCTAAAGCTAAGTATTTAAACTAATACCGCTAGAGGGCTGATCAAATTGAGTCAGAACTGAGACATTGGGTTTCACACGACTATACGAATTTACCCTTCTTTCCCCTATATAGATGATCATATAATTTTATATTTATTTTGTAAATCATTGATTTTTAAAAAACTGTCGGTATTAATCTATTTAATAATATTGTAACCGAATATACAATATACAATACCGTAAAAGGGGACAACTTTGCCACTTTTTGAAAAATATGTTGTTTGACGTTCTGGGAAGTTCCAGAACTAATTCAAATAGGCGCTAATGTTTTCATTTCACAAAGAAGACATTGTATAACAGTACACCAGCGCATTTTTTGTTTTATCAGTTGTTTTATGGCTGTTATCAGTGAAAATATTTTATCATTGCGTCTGTTTCACGGTTTGTCACTTTTACAGATGTTTGTCACTTTTACAAAGCTATTTAAAGTTTGAAATTATTGTTGAGCTTTTATTATTATTTACTGGTGCTATTTAACAGATCATATATTACCATAGCTGCCAACTTTTACGCTTTTTTGTTACCACTAAAATTTAATAGAAATTTTTACATTAATGAATTACATGATTTCAGCGATTTAATAAAGAAAAATTTACGATAAAACTTTAGTGGTAGGAAAGAATCGTAAAAGTTGGTTGCTATATATCAGGGGTTCCCAAACTTTTAGACCGGCATACCTCTAAATCGAAGTTCATACTTCCGCGTACAACCAGGTAACAAACATAAAAGTAGTATAGAAAAACCGGCAAAAAGGAACCTGTCTAAAGCGAAATATATATCCGGTGTTTTATGTTTCCTTAGCCGGTTTTCCTATACCAAAACACTGTATTTTGATGTTGTATGCATTGTTAAAAATGAATGATTTCATTACTAAATTGATACTTAGACTGATTGCTTTATAATAACATTCAAGTAAAAAAATAGTATCATCATTCATTTTTAACACTGCATACAATATCAAAATGCAGTGTTTTGGTATAGGAAAAAAGCTACAATACTTAATGCCATATTGGCGCACACTGATTCCTATACTGTTATAGTAGGCTGATTGCAATAATTTGCTTCTATCGCTAATGAAATGGTTGGGCTTGTTTTATAAAGCACAGCTTCCTCATGTCTGGTTTAATATTAGGTAGCTTTAGTCATAAGTCAGATTCGACGTTCAGCTTATTCCTGTATTTGTTTTTCATACAGCGATTTTTTTTTCCAAGTTAATAAATAAGGCAAGCGTTTTTGATTCCACATTAATATGCTGCATTCTGCATTTTATTCCACGTACCAATATCGGACTTCTGCGCACCAGTAGCCAGAGCTTCCCGTACCAGTACTGGTACGCGTACCATAGTTTGGGAATCCCTGCTATATATTACTCATTAAGTTCAGGGCTCAATAATTTACCTAATGTACCATATTTTTGTCTTGTATATCGCGCCATCTATCTGTTTTGAAGAAACAGAATCTGATAAAAATAAGAGCAAACATTGCAAACAAATTTTTTTTTAACTTTATGCTAATTTAAATCAAGATTTATACATGAATTTTTTAACAAATTTTACTTTTTATCTTTTATTTTAAAAAAGAAAAGACTTTAAAATTTCACATTATTATTTTCAAATAATATGTTTGAAAAATCTGGTGTGAATTTAACATTACAGAAACTTGTGCCTCAAATAGTTGAATCAGTCATTTAAAAAACTACATAAGTCACATAAACAGAATTTTTTAGAAATAATAATAATAATAATAATAATAAAACCTGTATTATTCACAAGTAAACGAATTTTTATGTTTATGCATGGACTTCAAAATTTGTAAATATCGAATAATTTTTATAATTTATGAATAATTTAAAGAAGAAGAACCGAAAAACTGTTCCTAACTTATGTTGTTTTAGCAAGAAACAAGGTTAGGTGGCATTTAATTTAAACAAAACAGTGATATTAAACATATTTTAAATCAAAATTAATGAAGATAGCACTTATACAGGAACATTTTTATATTTTAATATGGTATTGAATGCAAACGGTAATATGGTATCCGCATATGTAATCTGGTATTGCATGTAACAACCACTTAAGTCGATGACTTTATTTTCGTTTAGGTAATGAACGAAAATTAGAAGGTATTGTTTGAAGTGGAAGGAATACACTGACTTATGTGGTTATTACCCAGATCATGGCTTAACCTTTAAGGAAGCATTTGCCACAAAAATATATATTTTGAAAAAACTTGACTTATGTGGTTTTCGATATAACCGATTCAGTTAAAACATAACAGTTAGTACTTTAATTGATCAGTATTCACAATGCATGGATCCATCGTTTCGTAAATTTAAATACAAAATTGCAGCCGAAATATTTTATGCAGCGACCAATGATGATATACACAGAACCGTTCAAATCCCAAAAAATATGCACCACGCGTAGCACGATTTTTAAATAAATATTGAAGGAAAAAACTGCTTTCCGTGCACAAAACATATGGTAAAACGTTATTCTACTATGCATTGTAATGTTTTGTGTAATCCTAAATACATAAAGTATATAAATTATACCTTTTTTCTGGGCTACTTTGATCCAAAAAACTCAAATAAATTGTTAACAGGGAGTGTTACCAGAGCCTGATTTACGCAAGGGCAAAACTTCCGGTAGTAATTTATAAGAGTATTTTCCGCCTTATTTAAAACAGAAATTCTACGTTTAAAAAAAAAGCAAAATTTTCTTTACTAAAATGCCAGTGAAAGTTTGACCGCTTAGTAATCGTGCCTGTACGATACCATTTAAAAAATAAAAGTTCAACAATTTTTATTATGTAGATGACCTCTATTTCGAAAATTGCATTCATATTTGGAAAGGAGGCACAATACCCTGTCGAACGGTACCATTCTCATCTCTTTGCAGCAATTTGGTGATGAACTATTATAGGATGGTGCTTTTTTTCCAACACTGTACAGCAATTTTTGCTATGTCCGATGAAAGACGTTGACATTAGCTTCTAAACTTCTGTTTATTTATTTATTTTATTATAATTCAAAGTAACCGGAAATTTTATTATGTAAGCCATTTTAATACATAACCGCAAAAATATAAGAAACGTTTTGAACAAATATTTTTTCTGGTTCTAATTATTTCGATTTGACTTTAAAATATCCGCAAGCTTGAGAGCTATGATTTATTATTTAGAATAATTAAATCACATTTAACAAGTTTCAGGCACGGCAATCTCTAACTCTGCGTGCATGACCAGTCAGCTGGAGGCAAGTCATTACTGATAATAACCGGAAATTCGAAGTACTTCATCTATTATGGAAACTGTACTGATTTCAAAATCTGTCAAGAAATTTCGCCAATTTGAAATTCATTTCTACTTACAATAATTATTTATGAGACCTTTGCTTGCATCTGCTAAACATTAATGGGAATGATATACAAACTTGAATTGAAAATTATTTAATAAAATATATCACGCAGATAATTTGTATTGGATTGATATATATTTAAAAGATAAATTAATGAATGGATTTTCCTTTTTACATAATTAATCATTGTTTAAACCAGAGGACTTTACGCGGGGTTTCCAGGTTTCATAACATATTGTCCAATGTACAGAACATAGATGATTTTTTTTAATTGAAAAGCGTAATAGATTTTTTTAAATTTAATATATATTTTTTAGATTGTCTACTAACAACACCAAAAGGCATTTTCTATGAAAATATCAATAATGTAGTCAAATAAAATTTTGAAATGTGTTAAAATCGATACTTTTGTGTTAGCCGCATGTCAGGGTTTAATATCCGAGTACATCGCCAAACATTCCGCTACTTACAACATCATTTTTTTTCTAATTATTTCAGTGTTTCTGTTTAAGAGGGTAGTGGTTTTATATATCTCTTAAATTTGTGTTTTATTTATATATATATATATATTATTTATGAAGTGTTAATTTCGTTATGGGAATATTAGCCACGCCCACTGAATACTAGGCCCGAGCACTGATACAAAAATTTTCAGCGTGTGCCTCTTGAAGTTTAATGCCAATAATTTCTAAAAGTTTTCTCCGCCTTATTTTTATGAGACTCAATTAGTCAAAGAAAACTTTTAGAAAATATTGAAGTGTAAAATCAGGGGACTGCACAAAGGTTTTACAAAATCCTCCTACGAGCGCCGCCATTTTTGTGTCAACGCTCAGGCCTAGTATTCAGGGGGAGGTGTATTAGCTGAAAACAAACTCTGAACTATTTATATTATTGTAATTACAAACGGATTAATTTTCCGTAATCAAGATTCAAAGCAGTAAATGGATAGCGATATATATTGTAAGGGGCTACTTCACTCGAAACTGATTCCGAAAGTAAAAGTATCCCCATAAAATAAACCTGCAGACAAAATCGAAAAATTAAAAAGCGGCTAACCTAGAAACCAGGGATCTTCAAAGCAATCAGAAATTTTATTTAAAAAACTATTTTAATATATAACCGCAAAGAAATAAATATATCTTGAAAAATATTTTTTCTGGTTCTAATTACTTTTATTTGACTTTAAAAAATCCGCAAGTTTGAGAGCTATGCTTTATTATTTACTATAACTAAATCACATTTTATACCTCAGCTATTTGGACCTCAGCTACCCACTGCAAAAAAAAAGTCCTTGAAAAATACTGAAATGCAAACGAGATATTTTAAAAGAACTGTCCGATAGAATTAACATTAGCGAGTGGAATCTTTGGCATGAGTGAAGTAGCCTATTAAGAAATTACACTGGAAAATTATTTTTAAAATCATAAAAATCAGTAAATTGATTTACGCAGTTTTAAAACAAATCGTATTTGAAGGTGCAATTTCTTCCCTTATTGACGATGGAAAAATTTAAATTCTGCGATGCTTAGAGATAATTAAATTTACGAAAAAATGCAAATGGTTTGCTTAAATCGTTGCCAACGCCGATATGATGTCAGCGTTACTTACAGACATGTTTTTGCTTTATAATGTAAATTATAAACGCTACATTTTATTCATAATGGTGAAAAACCTCGAATAATTTCTAATATTTATTCCTTTCTATTTTATTTCAGTAAATGTAAGTAGGACCGTTATAATACTATTTCGTAAATACGACAACAATAAGTAAATAAACTTGTATATAATCGGAAGACATAAATTGATGGGGAATATAGAATCTTTTAAGCAACATGTAAAATTTATTGCACACATCTACTATTTATCTTTATATATATCGTAGTAATTTAAGTGACAATGTCTATTGGGAAATATTGATGCTGCCACACTAGTTACCAAAATTTATCATGCTACTAGTTCATTGCGAGAACATCATACAGAAAGAAAATAGTTGCTAGATATGTCATTCCTTTGATAACTATATATGATGTACAACAAGAGAAAATTTGTAATTGTGAAATATGAACTAAAGGCAATTTATTGGCCCAATTGCTACCAGCATGGTACAAATAATATGTTCCACAATGACCAGCATTGCTGAAGTCAGTGGAAAGTACAATAACAAATATTTCTTAGTATAAAGTCTAAATAAGCCATTCTCTTCGAGACATACATTACGATGTCGCAGAATAATTATGAAAAATGTAATTCAATAAATCAGAAATTATTTTTTTATACCGGAAAAAATACAAAATGATGTGAAATAAGAAAATATTGCATCATGATAATTTTATAAGAAATATATTTATGTATGTTGTTCATGTTAATAAGCAGTCCAAAGTGATAGCTTATAGTCATATATAAACGAAACGTCCATGAGTTTTTCATGTATTTATTTCTACATTTAAACAAACAAATGAATCATGTAGCTAAATTATTCTAATTTTGCAACATGCAGGCACTTTTCATATCTTACATACAGTATATTCTAAAATATTCATATTTAATTAGAAATATTTGAATAAAATCGCAGTATTAAGGAATATGGGTATTTTAAAAGAAATAATTTCGATTTAAATTTCATCACTATTCAAGCTTTATTGAAAATATTTTCATTTCAGTGCCAAATTTTTTTCTGAGCGTAATTTTAAGTTAATATTCATTTAAAATGTATGCTATCTGTTCAAAGATGTTCAGAAAGCTCTTGGAAAAATAATAGAACTAGAATTTTCCTCATATTGCATTAGATGAATGTGAACAAATATTAATTTCATTTTTAACCCGGGAGAAATCGCGTATATCTAGGGTATGAATAGTTTTTACTTTGTCACCAATAAATACAAACAATAATTCTCAACTTATTTAGTCAGTGACAACTGTTACAAAAAGTAGTGGTGATAATTGTAAAATCCGTACGCACTCGGGGTATGTCATACCCCATGCGACTTCTCCCGGGTTAAGAATATCGTAAAATTATACGCCAAAAAAATTAAAAAGTATATCATTAAAATAAATTTTGCTTACGTATCAGAAATTCCCTTGTACATTTATTTAACTTTCACACCATTAATATATGTTTTCTGAATTTATTATTGTTACTAGCTGACACGGCCGTCGTCTCCCTAGCCGTGATAATAACGTTAAACCTTAAATATATCTAAAATCAGTGTTGAATGACTTCATATTTTTAAACTTTTTTTTTCCAGCCGAACCAATGTTCGGTGCCCCAATGCCTTTTGAAAAGTACATCCTCGAATTTCTATGATTTTATATTTTCAAACAGGAATTTCTTCAAACGTACCTGGAGTAGGGGGACCCATGCCTTCGACACCGTACACCAAGGGTGCTACGTACGCTCCGATCTGATTTTGCAAACGAACCTCGAATTGGTAGTATTTTATACTTGTTAAACAAAAATATTTCAAAACGTAATAAGAAGTTATGTAAGAAGTTCGAGAAGTTACGAAATTTTACGAATCATAGTAATTGCCCACTTATAGTTTTAGGTATATTAATTTTTCAAAACGGACCAAAAGTTCTAATTGTACGTTCGCCAATTACGCATTTCTACTTGGCAACTTTACCAACCGGTAGCGGTTCGAACATACTATGCCCTTTCACCGCCCGGTCAGCCGTAGATCGTCCGAGGCACCCGCTTGGTTTCGGCCTAGACTGACGCGCGGTAATATATGCGCTTTTCTTAAACTCTGGTAAAATTGTACGCTTCGTGTTATTCTAGGGTAACGAAATTTAATAAAATCTTTTACTTTAACCCCTTGGGGACGAGCGACACGTATACGTGACGCATAAGATGCTCAGAATCCTCGATTATTCCCACCAGTTATTTTTTATTGTAAGATTTGCCTCATTAAATCTTAGCATTTCTGGGATTCAATTAGGGGAAATTTTCTGTTTTGAAAAACCGGTGGTAAAAGGTTAAAAATTCTGTAAAGGACGCTCGTCGTGAAGGGGTTGATCATATTAGTGTTAAACAATATTTATTTTATCTATTACAATCGTTTTCAGTTTATTATTTACATAAAATATACCACAATCCATATAACAATATTTGTCGAAAAAAGAAGTTGTTTAATATTTTTTTAAACTATGATAGCGCTCGAAACAGTCACCTTTGTGTAATGGGACGTTGCAGTATTTACAAGCGAAATCTGTTCTAAAGGGCTAAAGCTTATAAAAAAGCACCGATTATCTGAATAAAGAATGCTTGCTGCTTGCTACTTGTCCATCTAACCTAACCAAATCTAACAGAAAGATCAAAAGTCGATTAATCGACGACCGGTCGGTAAGCACTGGAGAGCAAACGTCGATTAATCGACGGCCGGTCGGTAAGCGCTGGGGAGCAAACGTCGATTAATCGACGGCCGGTCGGTAAGCGCTGGGGAGCAAACGTCGATTAATCGACGGCCGGTCGGTAAGCGCTGGGGAGCAAACGTCGATTAATCGACGGCCGGTCGGTAAGCGCTGGGGAGCAAACGTCGATTAATCGACGGCCTGTCGGTAAAGTGTTAATAATGCAATTGCGGTCAGAAATAGATTCTTCCAATGCCATCGGCCAAGTTACCGGAGCTTCACAATGTGTTTATTTATATGCGAGCCTTATGTACCTATACTTAGTGAAAAATTACAACAAAAAAGCATAGCTGATTACTCGCTTAGAATGAGAATTTTGCACAGGTGTTGAAGATAGCTGTAAGGGGTACATCGTTTTCTTTCCGTTACATTATTTTGCCATGTGGCAAAATCTGCTCAGTTTTTCCCAATAAAGATACGTCAAAATTTATATCAAATGTGTATAAAGTAATAATCAAATTTTAATTGCTAAATAGGCGTATAGCCAACATAGTGAAAAAGTACCCTAGCCGGGACTCGAACCCGGGTCATCAGTATAGCGCATTGACGTTCTACCAACTGACCCACTTGGGAACGATACTCAGCCTGCAACTTTCTCACTAAAACATGTTGGCAAGACTACAAACGCAGCACAAGATGGAATATTTACCCGTGAACCGCCAACCCTGGGGCAAACACGAAATCAATGAAAATCCGGCATCGATAATTGAATACATTCATATTTAATATTTTGGAAATTTTTCTATATAAAAGACATACTGTTTCACTATGTTGGCTACACGCTTATTTAAAATTTGATTATTATGAATGCAAGGCGTGCGAAATGTTCTATGGAAAATTTTCCAAAGTATTAAATATGAGTGTATAAAGTAGCTTTTCTCGAAACGAAGTCTATCATTAGTTATGATGAAAAATGTCTTTTTTTATTAGTAATTCACAAGCAGTGTAAAATAATCAAAAGCGCGGAGATATTGCCGTTACAATTTGCTGCAGGACAAGGAAAATAAAAAAGAATATGTCTGTATTAAACTATTCTGCTTGGACAAACAGTTGGTCATTTTCTAATGAACGTAAAAACATATGGGCTCATTGAAATAATTCTAAAACAATTAGGCTGATCAAGAAATAAACGGTCATTTTCCATTTAGCCTAACATTGCATAGTTTTTTTTTTTTTTTTTTTTGAATAAGTCTGAAAATATCAGACTATTTTCAACAAGTCGGAAAAATATCAGGCTGATTTAAAAAAGGGAGATGATTCTTCAATTACCTAGCTCTTTACAAAACGCCTATCCTATTTTCAAAGTGCCCGATGTCTCAATTACCCTTCGACACCGCGTAGTATGCAAAAAATTGATTAATCATAAAAACGCATGCCACTTCCGAAAATGCATCACCAGTTTTTACCTCTCATAGACAGTACTCTAACCGAAATGTGTGTCCTTTTAAATGAACGATATCTGTTATGCCCGCCATATTATACAGTAAGTATTTTGTACTTCACCTCAATAATTTATATAAATTTCAATATGTTTGAAATAGTGTGACATTATCAAAATACGCTGGAAACATTTTTTTCTTATAGACCATCATTTATCCGATTTTATTTTAGTGACATTAAACATGAATTACAAGTACTTTTCACACCATATTCTATGGAAAGTACCCTTTAGTGCACTTGATAAAGGTATATAAATTTCATTATGTTTGAAATAGTGTAACATGATTAAAATACATCGCAAACTATTTCCCCTCCATTGATTATAATGTAGCAGGATTCTTCTCACAGAGCTACCAAGTCTCCGGCTTTTTGAATACCAGTATTTTTGTACAGAAAATGTTGTTTTATGTAATCGGAACATTCTGTGATTTAAAAGAACACCATTTTCTCTAAAATAATACTGGTATTCAAAAATCCGGAGACTTGGCAAGTCTGTTCTCAGCGTCCCTCTAAACGAACTATTAAACTACACGTTCAATATTTAATACTGAACATACTATAGTATTATTTAATAAGATATATTAATTATATAAAAATCCAGGTAAGAGAGTTAGAGTACGACCAGACAGACGACCAGGCGAAACGAATTCATAAAAAATTTTCAGTTGGAAAGTATTTAAAATTTTAGTTGTAATAAGAAAAATGAGGCATTTTTAGCTCTAACTAGTAAGAACGGAAAATACCTAGAAGCGTGACTACATCTAATGTATACATATGAAATTAAATATTAATAGAACGATGGTACTGGAATATATTCAGATATACTTTTTAACCCTTTAATCTAAACAAATTTTATGCCAGCATTTAACACGAATTGGAGGCGATGCTCCTTCAATTTCATGTTACTCAGCTTTTCAAATTAACCCATTTGTTCCAAGAATTATTTCTTTTTAGGTAGATTTCGTAAGAAATACTACCTATTGCATTCTCCCCTAAGTTGGAATTTTTGAAAAAAATTTGAAGATCTACGCCGATCATGACTCCCAGAATCCAGTTCAAAACTTTATCTATGTCACTTTTTTATGGACACGATAACTCCAATAATTCTGCACAAATCTCTTCCAAATTGATACATAAAATCAAGGTGCATAAAATCTCGGTCAAGTTCGTTAACGGGCAAAATCGAACCAAGGGGGGGGGGGGGGAGTCTTTTTGTGAAAACAGAAAAAAAACCCATTATTTCTTAGCTATGATAGGTATCGAATCCGTTTAAAGTTATTACTTCTAGGAAAAGGGCCGAAAATTTATGTACGACATATTTTTAATTTCATTAAAAATGCCCCCAAGCAGGGGGGGGGGTAATAAGGGTTTCAGAAGAAACAAAATCATAACTTCGTCAATTCCCAAGATATCAAATCCACTTAAATTTATTATAAGTCTTCTTAATATTATATACAACTTTTATACTGACAAGTTTTTTATAAGACCAACTTTTACGGTAAAAAAAAAAATTAAAAACAAAAACATGCCTGCTGGCTCCACCTACAGGCAGTGGTATATTTCGAAATGGGTGGTCCCAACTGCCACATCATGGCAAATAGGTCTTTCTTCTGCAATTCCCAATAATCAGGTGCCCCACGGTCTGCGTCTTCGAAATCTACTTTTGCCTATAGGCCGAAACGTCAGGGATTTTTTTAAAATCCAAATTTCTTTATTTCGAGCACTTTTTTGAAATAGTAATATTCGCCGTATTTAATATGTCATATGAGACATTAAATAAGGTGACATAAAAAGAGTGGTACCTATCAAGCAATTTGAGTTCAAGAAAAAATGCCTAACAGACAAGACTCTTTGGCAGGAAATTATACCATTTGGATAATACGGGCTAAAGTTTTTTATATTGTAAATGTTCGCTGAACATAATGGCAATGGGCAGAATGAAGATGTAAAAAAAAAACAGTGAAGGGCGAAGCATGAGTGTAAAATGAATGGTGTAATAATACGTTTCCGGCATACAATGCATTCATATTAACCCTTTCCGGCACAGACAAATTCTGTTCGTAAAATGCGAAATTACTGACTGACACCGGAATTTACAAACGACTTTTTTAGGTAATATAAACTCCTTATTTTAAGCTTTCATTATAGAAACAAAATTTTATTAAAATATTCTTGGTGCAGAATGCAAGTTTGGAATAAAAATTAGGTGTGCCCGGAGTGGTACTACTGTGCCGGAAAGGGTTAACAGCATATTCCAAATCTTACACTCTTTCAGCTTATTATAACTCATGCAAGGGTGAAATGGTACATGTTTTGTGGAATCTGTAGTAATTTGAGTTTTATCATTCGCTACTATAGATTTTACAATTTTTCCAATTTATTCATTTTTGGATAATTTATCATAACGTGTATGAGTTTCATCTTTCAATTTTTTACATTGGTATATGATGAATTATAATATCTTCTAGATTATGGCAACAAATACACACCCACCCATATATATATATATATATATATATATATATATATGCACACAATTTATATAATTTTTGAAAAATCGAAGAACTATACAACAGTTTTTAATCATAATTATTTCTGCAGTAAAAACACAGGATAAATGGATCTATTGTTATATATATATGTATATATATATAACCTTACGTTTGCGACATCGTGTCAATAAGTACTTTAACCCGGGAGCAGTCGCATGGGGTATGACATACCCCAGGGTGCATATGGTTTTTACAATTGTCACCACTATTTGGTGATTATTACACCACTATGAATGGTGTAATAATACGTTTCCGGCATACAATGCATTCATATTAACCCTTTCCGGCACAGACAAATTCTGTTCGTAAAATGCGAAATTACTGACTGACACCGGAATTTACAAACGACTTTTTTAGATAATATAAACTCCTTATTTTAAGCTTTCATTATAGAAACAAAATTTTATTAAAATATTCTTGGTGCAGAATGCAAGTTTGGAATAAAAATTAGGTGTGCCCGGAGTGGTACTACTGTGCCGGAAAGGGTTAACAGCATATTCCAAATCTTACACTCTTTCAGCTTATTATAACTCATGCAAGGGTGAAATGGTACATGTTTTGTGGAATCTGTAGTAATTTGAGTTTTATCATTCGCTACTATAGATTTTACAATTTTTCCAATTTATTCATTTTTGGATAATTTATCATAACGTGTATGAGTTTCATCTTTCAATTTTTTACATTGGTATATGATGAATTATAATATCTTCTAGATTATGGCAACAAATACACACCCACCCATATATATATATATATATATATTATAGAAACAAAATTTTATTAAAATATTCTTGGTGCAGAATGCAAGTTTGGAATAAAAATTAGGTGTGCCCGGAGTGGTACTACTGTGCCGGAAAGGGTTAACAGCATATTCCAAATCTTACACTCTTTCAGCTTATTATAACTCATGCAAGGGTGAAATGGTACATGTTTTGTGGAATCTGTAGTAATTTGAGTTTTATCATTCGCTACTATAGATTTTACAATTTTTCCAATTTATTCATTTTTGGATAATTTATCATAACGTGTATGAGTTTCATCTTTGAATTTTTTACATTGGTATATGATGAATTATAATATCTTCTAGATTATGGCAACAAATACACACCCACCCATATATATATATATATATATATATATATGCACACAATTTATATAATTTTTGAAAAATCGAAGAACTATACAACAGTAAATGGATCTATTGTTATATATATATACATATATAACCTTACGTTTGCGACAGCCTGTCAATAAGTACTTTAACCCGGGAGCAGTCGCATGGGATATGACATACCCCAGGGTGCATATGGTTTTTTACAATTGTCACCACTATTTTTCGAAAAGTAATCTACAATTTACATTACCACAGAATTTGTAACAATTGTCTCAGACTAAATAAAGTGACGATTATTAATTGTGTTTATTGGTGAGAATGTAAAAACCATTCATAATCTGGGTATGCGCGACTCCTCCCGAGTTAATAAAGACATTATCATGCATGATTATTATAAATTTTACTAGTTACGTGCAATGCAGTCTTTCAATGTACATATTTAGTGCTATGAATTCAAAACAGGTCGTTAATAATAATATCTTAGGAAGCAGGAAGACTTCATCCATTGAACAAATTTAGCTATTAGTTGCATTATCATGAATTTCGGCAATTTGAATATTTTGATTCAATTATCAATTATTTATATAAGGTTTGTTAATACTGACAGCATGTTTGATGTCTGAGGAATATTTCGATTCAAGAAAAGTTTGACTTGAATAAGTCATACTATTAATTATTTTCTATATATATTATTAATATATTATTATACTATATTTTGATATCATTAATATATTAGTCATACTATTAAATATTTTCTAAGTATTGAATACTTAGTTATGTTCATTAACTCATTTGTTCCATTCCGCATTATTTCCTGTTAACGTCCATTTTCAGGATACATTACTAATTTCGAAAAATTAAATTTATCTTAAATAAGATAAGCGGCACAAATAATATCATAATACGATAATGACTGAAATTAGCGATTAAATAAAGAGACAGTTACTATTTCAAAAAAAAATCCCTGACGGCTCGGCCTACAGGCACAGGTAGATTTCGAAGACGCAGACCGTGGGGCGCCTGATTGTCGGGAATTGCGAAAGAAGTGACCTTTTTGCGATGATGCGGCAGTTGGAACCGTCTACTTCAAAACCTAACTTGTTTGCAGGCGGAGCCAGCAGGAATATTTTTTTTTTGCTATAAGAGTTGGTTCTATAAAAAACTTGTCAGTATAAAAGTTTTAGAGAATATTAAGAGGATTCATACTAAATTTTAGCGGATTTGAAATCTTGGGAATTGGCGAAGTTATGAATTTTTTTCTTCTATAACCCCCCTTCCCCCCCTCCTTATGGCAATTTTTAATTATATCAAAAATCTGTCATACATAAATTTTCGGCCCTTCTCCTAGAAGTAATAATAACTTCAAACGGATTCTATACGTATCATAATTAAGAAATTATGGGTTTTTTCTGTTTTCACAAAAAGCCCCCCCCCCATCCCCCCCTGGTTCGATTTTGCCCATTAACGAACTTGACCGAGATTTTATGCCTCTTGATTTTATGTATCAGTTTCGAAAAAATGCGGGAGTTGAAACCGCCTACTTCGAAAAATAACTTGTTTGCCGGCGGAGCCGGCAGGGATTTTTTTGTTTTAAATTTTTTTTGCTATAACGGTTGGTCCTATAAAAAACTTGTCAATATAAAAGTTTTAGATAATATTAAGAGGATTAATAATAAATTTACGCGGATTTGATATCTTGTGAATTGACGAAGCTATGAATTTTTTTCTTCTTAACCCCCCCCCCCCTTTTCCCCTCCCTTAGGGCCATTTTTAATTATATCAAAAATCTGTCATACATAAATTTTCGGCCCTTTTCCTAGAAGTAATAATAACTTAAAACGGATTCGATACGTATAATAATTAAGAAATTATGGGGGTTTTCTGTTTTCACAAAAAGCCCCCCCCCCCATTTCCCCCCTCTTGGTTCGATTTTGCCCGTTAACGAACTTGACCGAGATTTTATGCACCTTGATTTTATGTATCAATTTGGAAGAGATTTGTGCAGAATTATTGGAGTTATCGTGTCCATAAAAAAGTGACATAGATAGATAAAGTTTTGAACTGGATTCTGGGAGTCATGATCGGCGTAGATCTTCAAAAATTTTTCAAAATTTCCAACTTAGGTGAGAATGTAATAGGTAGTATTTCTTACGAAATCTACCTAAATAATGTAGAGCTGCCACTGGCGACGATTTTTATATTCTATTTGCACCGCTATTGTAAAAAAAGGAAATTGTGTAGTATTTTTCTTTTGTCAACGAGTATATCAAAAATTTTTATTTTGAGAAAGTGGCTCGCGTTAGAATTAAAAAATAGTCCGAAGAGACAGCACTAGAATTAAATACAAACTTTAAAACAGTACAGGTTCTGTTATTTCCACCCATGTCCGATACATCCATATACTTAAAGCTAACCTGCTTTTTAGTTTTTCGTGCAAAAATGCTATTTATACGCATGCGCGAGCATTCAGCTAATCAGCTAGAGGCTTTTACTATCTTCAGACGCGATGTTTCAGCCAATGAGGTGAAGGCTTTTTCCTCTCTCTAGAAGCGTATGTGTATTACGATTCCATTTGGTTGTTCGGTTGTTGAAATTTTTATGGATTTCTTTTATTAAGGTATTTTTTCATTTTACCGTATTTATTTTCTTTTTAAGTCGTATGTATTTTACCTCTTTGAATTTTTTTATAACTAACCCTTTTTTTGAGAGAGAGAGAGATTTCGTGTGTGATATGATTAAATTCAGGTTTTCTCAGCGACGATCACGGTATTTTTACCAAATAACTTTTGTATTAATCAAGCTTTTTTGGTTATTAAGCATAGCTAAACACGAAAGAAAACTTTGTTATTTTAAGATTTTGATGTGAATTATTTGCGTACATTTATAAGGCGAGTTTCACTGAATAATTCAAGAAAAAAAAAATCTCATCATTATACATATTTAGTTTTGCATTATTAATTATTTACTTGGCCTTTACTTTTAATATTTCAAACTTACAGCTGAATGTAACTATTAAAACATTTGAAATACTGTATTCGTAAAATGAAATTTCAGCTTAAACACTCGACAATTACTTTTAGTTATGCATTATTAATTATTTACTTGGCCTTTACTTTTAATATTTCAAACTTGCAGTTGAATGTAACTGTTAAAACATTTGAAATACTGTATTCGTAAAATGAAATTTCAGCTTAAACACTCGACAATTACTTTTAGTTATGCATTATTAATTATTTACTTGGCCTTTACTTTTAATATTTCAAACTTACAGCTGAATGTAATTATTAAAACATTTGAAATACTGTATTCGTAAAATGAAATTTCAGCTTAAACACTCGACAATTACTTTTAGGTTAAATTCAGGTTTTCTCAGTGACGATCACAGTATTTTTACCAAATAATTAAAAGTACTACATGCATGCATCTATCTATCTATCTATATTAGAAATTGTGCAGGTTTCTGGTCACTGTTTTGTTTACATATTTTAAACAAAAATTTCAATTTAATAATGCACTGAAAATTATAATGAATGCTTACAATTAAACACAACAACACAAAACAAAAAATTTCACAAAAACACATTATTTCCCCGATATTTTCCCACAACTAATCAATAAATTTCATGATATTTTATTGCGATTTTAAACCATGAACTTTAGTACTTTTTTGTTATATGGACACTATGCCAAAATGTATGTATGTATGTTTGGCGACAATGGTGTACGTATAACGGAAAAGTGCCTGAATTATTATTTTTATATATATATATAAAATATAAACATAATTGGCGACACAGCAAGTTTTCTGGATTTCTCCCTGGCTCTCTAACCACATTGTTAACAAAACAAAAAATTCACGAAAAACACATTATTTCCCCGATATTTTCCCACAACTAATCAATAAATTTCATGATATTTTATTGTGATTTTAAACCATGAACTTTAGTACTTTTCTGTTATACGGACACTATGCCAAAATGTATGTATGTATGTATGTTTGGCGACAATGGTGTCCGTATAACGGAAAAGTGCCTGAATTATTATTTTTTTATATATATATAAAATATAAACATAATTGGCGACACAGCAAGTTTTCTGGATGTGAAAGGCGGAGATGAATTTCATTCATTCAATGACCTTTTTAAAAGTTTCAAGTTTGGATTGAGTGCACATGAACATAGAAACCGATACCTATTTTTATGTTCATGATTGAGTTATTTGGATATCTTTTCGTATAGCACAGAAAATCATTTCTCCCGCTTTCGTAATACAGATAAATTCTGGTGTATTTTTTTTTCTTCTTTTTATATCATAAGTACTTTTCTACTTTAAATTTTTTTAACCTAATAGTAATTGTCGCATTTCTAAGCTGAAATTTCATTTTTCGAATGCAGTATTTCAAATGTTTTAATAATTACATTTAGCTGTAAGTTTGAAATATTTAAAATATTAAAAGTAAAGGTCAAGTAAATAATTAATAATGCATAACTAAATATGTATAATGATCAGAATGACATATTAAAATGTGTACAGAATGACATGAAAATTTTAAAAAACTGAAATTTTGCACTTGCAACTTAATTGTAAATTTCATTGTTTACATTGGAAACGATTTGTGGATTTTAAGAATTTGCGGAACTTCGTGTCACCAAATTACTAAATCTCTCTCTCTCACTCTCCAAAAAAAAAAAGGGTTTAAAAAAATTCAAAGTAGCAAAATACATGCAACACAAAACGAAAATAAATACGGTAAAATGAAAAAATTACTTTAATAATAGAAATCCATAAATTTTCAACAACGACATCAAACGAACGTATCTCATCTTTCGTTTGTGATAAGGAACGCTCCTTTGGCCCCCTCCACTCATTGGCTGAATTGTAAAGGGCAAAATTGGGGGACAAAATGACTACAGCATTTTTGAGAAAAGAAAAAATCAGAAAAGTTTCAGCACAGGGAGAGAGGGTAAATGCTCTCTCGGCAATAATTATTTTTGTTGCAAGTTGGGTTAACTGTCTTTATGGTTCGAGTCGATTTCAGACTGAGTGTAGATTTCTGCAAGTTGGATTTGGGTTAACCCGATTTTTCAAAAGTTAGTTCAAGTTCAGTATATTATTTCAGATTAAAACTATATCTTTCAGGGCGTGATTCGTGCCGAAAATTTTGAAATCCCGCCCAAAAAAAGACAATGAGTGGGAGCCTCCCGCCCAAAAAATTTCAGCATTTTTGGAGAAATTTGCATTATTTAATTTACCTGCAACCGACCGATAAATTTCGTGATTTTTTTTCCCCGCAACCGATTGACGGACTTTGTGTTTTTTCCGCGACTGATCGACGAACTTTGTGGTTTTTTCCGTGAGAGATCAATGAACTTTGAGTTTTTTCTGCGACAGATCGACGAACATTGCGTTTTTTAAGCGACTGATCGACGAACCTTGCGTTTTTTGGGGACAGATCGACGAACTTTGTGTTTATTCTGCAATCGATCGACGAAATTTGCTTTTTTCCCCCGACTGATTGACGAACTTTGCGTTTTTTTATGACAGATCGACGAACTTAGCGTTTTTTCCGCGACAGATCGATGAACTTTGTGTCTTTTCCACGATCGATCGGTGAATCTCAATCAAGTAAAATCTAAAGTCAGAAATTTATTTAACAACCTAATTGTTAAGGGTCCCTAACACATTTAATGGAACTTGAAAAATACACTGCATATATAAAACTTAACTTTCTTCCCTTTTTTATAATAAAAATAAACATTTTACATAATCATTCTCAGTTGACTTAATTTTTTCAATGGTATTTTGTCATGTCTGCATTAATGTAATTCTTTAAATAGCACGTAAAATAATAGTGGGGTTTAAAGATTTTTTTTCTCCCTCCCAAACATTACAACTCCCCTCCATTTAAAAATGTTGGTAGGGAGACTCCCGTCCTTGGAAAAATTGAATTTCAAGCCCTGCCTATAATATGTTTGTGTGTATTGAGGTTTGTATAGATGTTTGTGTGTGTGCTGTTTTTAATAAAGACAGTTTCATTTTTCACACGAACCTTTCAAAAAATTCACATTCTTTGCGCAATCCTTTAACAAAATTCGCATTTTTTTTCGTGATTCTTTAATGAAATTCGCATTTTTTTCTGTATCTTTTTTTTGTCGAGATTCACAATTTTTTCAGCTATCCTATGACGTAATTTGTGTTTTTTTCAGCGATAATTTGACGAAATTTGTGTTTTTTCTGCGATTTTTTTTTTTCATGAAATTTGTGTTATTTTCCATGATTCTTTTATGAAATTTGCGTTTTTCTGTGATCCTTAGACGAAATTTTCTTTTTTCGCAATGCTTTGATAATACAGTATGGAACCATTTATCCAGAAACCAGTTAACCGGAAAACCAGTTATCCAGAATGATATTTCCAACTGTCCAATTTCAGAATCTTTCCAGTAAAAAAGTGCCATATGGAGCCAGTTTGACAAGGGCATTGCTTGAATCATTACAACATGCATGGTATAACTTGATACTAACATCTACGATTTGAAATGGAAGCATATTTAGTTAGATAGTGGACATTTTGATTTTTATGCAGAGGAATTTTTATTTCCAAAGGTTTTTCACAAATTGCCTTTTTTTAAACTCTGATTAATCTTTGATGAGTAATCTATTATAATTAATATGAGTAATCTAATTATTAATTTGAAATCTGAAACAATATCACAACCACAAATATTCTACAAATCTGATAAATAAATGTTTTAAATTTAATATTTTAAGTTGCTATGCCCAACCAGTTATCCAGAATACGTCTGACCCCAACCATTTCGGATAAATGGTTCTGTACTGTAATCACATTTTCTCTGCTGCCTTTTGATAAGATTCATGAATTTTCAGCAATCCTTCGATGAAATTCGCGTTTTTTCAGCAATCTTTGAAGAAATTCGCATTTTCCTCTCGATACTTTAACGAAATGTGCGTTTTCCAGCGATTTTTTGATAAAATACATTTTATTCCGCAATTTTTAGATGAAATTTGGCAAGAAAGCGCTATCTTTTGGTGAAATTTCCTGTTTTGCGATTCTTTGACAAAATTTGCTCATCTTTTGCATAAATCGCTTTTTTCTGTGGCCTTTTAACAAAATTCACGTTTTACATGATCCTTTGATGAAATTAGTGTTTTTCCCGTGATCATTTGACGAAATCTAGGATTTTTTTCCTGCGAAGATTGATTATTTGTTTTTAGTCTGCAGGTGCCCTAAAAAGTTTGTGATGCCTGTCGCTGTATTGCACGCATTCTGCCACGGTGTATCAAACAAACAAAATTCATCCTAAAGAATTATTGTTTCGTTTCTGGAAATGAACAACCGTCAACTCATTGGCTGAGTTATAAAGGGTGAAATGTGTAGGCACTGAGTATCATCTATACTATTAATGTCGGTAAACGTCTGTCTGTGTGTGAAATGTCTGTCTGTGTGTGTATTGTTGTGTCAGGCGTCTGTAAGCACAAAACTCTGCATGCAGACGACGGACATAAGTGCTTTTGGTATAAAAAAATTCGGAAGGGGAGTTTTTAAAAATTCACAACATTTTGCGGGAGAAGAGGGGTGCGAACGAATTTAAAAAATGAGTCCGCATCAATAATTATGGCGGCGGGGGTAGTATGTTTTGCCCACACGGGGTGG
This sequence comes from Maratus michaelseni, assembly GCA_963931845.1. NCBI lineage: Eukaryota > Metazoa > Arthropoda > Arachnida > Araneae > Salticidae > Maratus > Maratus michaelseni. The sequence goes on along the minus strand of OZ007594.1, from coordinate 50,079,810 downwards.
AGACTTTTCTTTGCTGACACCACTCATATGATATATCGTTCGAAAGGCCTGCGACTGCCTTTTCATGTTATGCATCTGTGTGGTCCATCCCCCCCCCCCCTTCCCGCCAATTGGGGCGCTTTTCTAAATTTTGCACATACCACTCATGTTATATATCGTTAAAAAGGTCTGTGACCGCTTAATCATATTATGCATCTCCGGTGTCCATCCCCCCACTTTGCCCCCCCCCCCCCAAGGGGATACTTTTGTAAATTTTGCACAAACCCTTCATGTTACGTATTGTTGGAAAGGTTTTTGCCTGCTTATTCATGTTATGCATCTCGGGGGTCCATCCCGCCACTTCCCCCCCCTTAAGGGGGCACTTTTCTAAATTTTGTTGACACCCCTCATGTCATATATTGTTGGAAAGGTCTGTGACCGCTTAAGGATATTATGCATCTCCAATGTCCATCTCCCCACTTTGCCCCCCTCCCCCAAGGGGGTACTTTTCTAAATTTTGCAGACAACCCTCATGTCATATATCGTTGGAAAGGTCTGTGACTGCTTAATCATATGCATATCTCCAATGTCCACTTTGCCCCTCCCCCAAGGGGGTACTTTTCTAAATTTTGCAAACAACCCTCATGTCATATATTGTTGGAAAGGTCTGTGACCGCTTAATCATATTATGCATCTTTAATGTCCATCTCCCCAATTGTCCCCCCCCCCCAAGGGGTCAATTTTCTAAATTTTGTTGACACCCCTCATGTCATATATTGTTGGAAAGGTCTGTGACCGCTTAATCATATTATGCATCTCCAATGTCCATCTCCCAACTTTGCCCCCCCCTCCCCCAAGGGGGTACTTTTCTAAATTTTGCAGACAACCCTCATGTCATATATCGTTGGAAAGGTCTGTGACTGCTTAATCATATGCATATCTCCAATGTCCATTTCCCCACTTTGCCCCCCCCCCCAAAGAGGTACTTTTCTAAATTTTGCACACAACCGTCATGTTATATATCGTTGGAAATGTCTGTGACCACTTAATCATATTATGCATGTTCCGTGTCCATCCCCTACTTTACCCCCCCCCCCAAGGGGGTACTTTTTTTAATTTTGCACACACCCCTCATGTTACATATCGTTTGAAAGGTCTTTGACTGCTTATTCATGTTATGCATCTCCTTGGTCCATCCCACCATTTCCCCCTCCCCAAGGGGGCACTTACCATTTACTTGCACAACAGCGCTAAATGTGTCAGATGAAAGAAATTCCGCGAGTGCATGTGCCAGTGAAACTTAGCCAATTGCTGTTCTTCAACCTAGCTTTAATTCAAAGTGGGTTTTATATTTATTTGAATTATTCTGCAAAAGTTTCAAACATTTTAAAGCAGCTATGAATTTTATTTTTATGGTACTATCAAGTTTTTTGCCGTCAAATTTTGACGGGTTCCATCTAGTATAATATAAACGCAACAGCAACTCATTTTCCTACTTGTAACTCTACACTATTACATTTAGCCTTCGTTTTATGCATAAATCTAATTACTAGAATTTCTGCTTCCCATGCACTCTCGCGTCATTTGACTATGCTGTTTCTCAGTGTCAAGTGTTTCCGCCTGGCAGAAAACAATCAATAATTCAACGATAAATGCCAGTTATGTCCTCAGCCATTAACATATAGATGGTGAAAGAAAAGAGTGACATGTTTAAAGTGCAAAGATTCTTTAAACTAATTCTCGAAACAAATGAGTTAACCTTCTGGCTTCGGGAACTGGAGTCTAAACTTGTTGTTTCCTTACAGGAAGATTAAGATGTCTGCTTCCCCCTTTTGAGTACAGGTGGCGAACGCAGGGAGCCAGTAATTAGCACATCTGTTTCTCGTTAACGAAATCTGGTATCACATGAGGATTTTTTCCCCGAATGTAAACGGAAGAAAACATATTCTGGCTCCGCTTTAAATGTGAATGATATTTAGAAAATACTTTTTTACGATGAAATTGTTACTAAATTGCGGTTGTCAAATGCAGCTGAATTCGGTTAAATTTGAATTTGGAATTATTTTACAGACACAATGCACTATGGTCATTTAATAAAATTACATTTTTCATAAAATATTTAATAAAATATTTGTACTTTTGATTTTTTTGCATATGAATTCTTAAAGTATTAAAGGTATTAAGTTTATTGCACTGAATTTTTATTTTTCAGCAATTCAAGGACATTTAGGGTAAAGGTTAGGTTATAATCAGGGGTGCAAAAATCTAGGCGCCAATGGGCTGATTACCACCACTAAATTTTATTAGTAATCTTTGTCAAATTTTATTAGTATAGTTCGCCCTAAATTTTATCAGTATTCTTATTAGGTGAAGAAGATGGCGGAATAATTAGGCGAAAATAAATGGTACTATTTAGTTTGTAAGGGTGTACCAAAAATTTAAATGAATATTTTTTGTTTAAATGTAATCATGGAAATATTTCTATTATTAACTAGAAGGTGGAAGTTAATGTTCATTATTAATTAGATAATAGTGATTAAAAGACGGAATATTCGTTAAAGTATGTGCACTAAAATCTAAAATTTCAAGCAATAGTAATGATCAGAAAAGGATGAAAATAACCATAATCATACAAAAAAAAAGGAAAAGGCAAGATTTGACATTATAAAGAACAGTTTGAGCCACATTTCTATTGAAGGGCATTCTTGGAATACGGAAATTGTGTGTAAAAATATTTTAAAATCTTGCTTAAGAAAAAAAATCTTTACATTCTTTAAATTTAAATTGTGCAAATAGGAATTGCAAATTTCTATTCGCGGCTAAGTATTAGAAAGAAACCTTTATAATTATATTATGTTAAAAAGTGTAGGTGATTTTTATAAAATGTGTTATTAAATGATGTTGAAATAAGTTCGACGTAGATCATTCAATATTAATTAACAATACAGATTAAAAATATTGTCCCTTGTATACTGAATGTCATTTTCTCTGTAAACAGAAGAAAAAACTATTAATTAATTCTTTTATTAAAATTTATTCTATTACTTACTTCCAAGGTTTTCCAAAAAGTTATGAAAAATACTTTTAAAAATTGATGCATTTTTATAATATCCAGCCGCAGCAGGAGTGGTGCCCTGGCACAAGGCGCTGAACTTGACAAGCATTTAATTGTACCGTTAGCTAGCAGTATCGATAAACCTATCTTTAACAGAAAAATTAATTTTTTTTTCAAAACACTACATAAAATTTCTTATATGAAGTCGTACTTCAAAATTTGGATAAGTGAGTTAAAAATTGTTGGTACAATTTTGGTTATTTAAAAGTTTTCAGTGTTTTTTTTAAATAAAACTTATTTTCTGAAATAAGCATTCATATTTAATATTAAACGATGATAAAATATTTCAAATTTCATTAACAATACAATACCAAAATACTCGCACTTTTCACGAGTGCGCCAGAATTGTGTGTGTGTGTGGGGGGGGGGCTTAGAGTGCTGAAGTTGTCTCTCCGAAAAATAAAGGCTTGGATACCGCACTGCATCGCTCATATATTATGTTGTTTCTTTCACTTCAAACAGAATGTAAATCCCTTAATAATTATTATTATTACATTAAATAGAACTTATTCTATGCGAAATTAAATATGTGGAAATTTCTTTACAAATTCGTGTGCAAGAATTATGAAATCATTAAAAGTAATTTTCATTTTTCAATATACTTAAATGAAACTTTTACACATATATATGGTTATTTAAATGTTGTTAAAGTAAACTTATATTTTTCGCTTCAATATATACTGATTAATATTTATTTTATAATATGCGAAGTTAAACAGGGCGGGAGAAATTAGGAATCAAATTGAGTAGAAATTCAAACTATGACAAGCTATTTCTCGTGCAATCTTCAAAAGTTTTTACAAATCAAAATCGGGAATTTCAGTCACTTTTACCCTAATGCGAACTCATATTGTCCCTAAAACTTTCGTTGCTTTCAAAGCAGGTAAGACACTTACTGTGTAAGTAGCTTTAACCCCTTCGGGACGAGCGACAAGTATGCGTGACGCATAAGATGCTCAGAATCCTCGATTATTCCCATCAATTTTTTTATTGTAAGCTTTGCTTCATTGAATCTTAGCCTTTTTGCGATTCAATTACACGAAAATTTCTGTTTTAAAAAAACCGGTGGTAAAAGATTAAAAATTCTGTAAAGGATGCTCGTCACGAAGGGGTTAACCCTTTCCGGCACATATAAAGTCTGTTCGTAAAATGAGAAATTACTGACACACCGGCATTTACCAACGACTTTTTTAGAAAATAATAACTACTTATTTTAAGCTTTCATTATAGAAACAAAATTTTATTAAAACATTCTTGGTGACGTATGCAAGTTTGGAATTAAAATTAGGTGTACCCGGAGTGGGACCCCTGTGCCGGAAAGGGTTTTAAACGACTTCTCTACTTCCGCTTTTGGGGATGTAAAAGATTGGTATTACGGCAATCCCTACCCCGTATTTTACGAAGGGTTTTTCCTGCGATTACCGTTATCCCACCGTAAGCAAAAGGTTAATACACATTGTTTTGAAAATAATTAAATTAGGCGCAACTATTAAATTAATTCATGTTTTTCCACTAGTACGAAAACATATTGCACCAATATTGTGCGTATGGGTTGTTGATAGAGCAGTGTAGGCAATATTTTTAAATAAAGAGAAAACTGCCCAGTTAAACTGAGGGCGCATTGAGCTAGCTCACAGGCTATTCACTCTAATTGAATAATTAACTCTTATTTCAAAGAATTTGAAATAAGTCCTCGAAAAATAAAAAATGACAATATATTAACGGGGGTATCATCCCCTCGTCCCCCTTTATACTTAATCAATGAATCCCCAAAACTAAATCAGAAAAGCCCCTTATCACAATGGACCTATATACAAAATTTGAAGAAAATCGGATAGTTCTGCATGAAAAACCCATTTATCTAAATTAAGGGGAGGATTAGCCCCCCCCTTTCCCCCTTATACTTAACCAATGAACCTTCAAAACTAATCAGGAAAGCCCCTTATCACACTGAACCTATATACAAAATTTGAACAAAATCGGATGATTCTGCATGAAAAACCCATTTATCTAAATTAAGGAGGGGGGATTAGACCCCCTTTCCCTTTTTTATACTTAACCAATGAACCCCCAAAAATAACCAGAATAGCGCCTTATCAAAATGAACCTATATACAAAATTTGAAGAAAATTGGATAATTCTGCATGAAAAACCTATTTATCTAAATTTAGGGGGCGGGGGCTATTAGCGCCTCCTTTCCCCTTTTATACTTAACCAATGAATCCCAAAGACTAATCACGGAAGCGCCTTATCACAATGAACCTATATACAAAATTTGAAGAAAATCGAATAATTCTGCATGAAAAACCCATTTATCTAAATTAAGGGGAGGGGGGTGTTAGCCCTCCTTTCCCCTCTTTATACTTAACCAATGAACCCCCAAAACTATTCAGAGAAGCGCATTATCACAATGAACCTACATACAAAATTTGAAGAAAATCGGATAATTCTGCATGAAAAACTCATTTATCTAAATTAGGGGGTATCCCCCCCTTTCCCCCTTTATACTTAACCAATGACCCCCCAAAACTATTGACAGAAGCGCATTATCAAAAAAAATGAACCTATATATAAAATTTGAAGAAAATGGGATAATTCTGCATGAAAAACCCATTTATCTAAATTAAGGGGGATTAGTCCCCCCTTTCCCCTCCTTTATACTTAACCAATGAACCCCCAAAACTATTCAGAGAAGCGCATTATCACAATGAACCTATATACAAAATTTGAAGAAAATCGGATAATTCTGCATGAAAAACTCATTTATCTAAATTAGGGGGGGCGGGGTTATCCCCTCTTTCCCCCTTTATACTTAACCAATGACCCCCCAAAACTATTGACAGAAGCGCATTATCAAAAAAATGAATATATATACAAAACTTAAAGAAAATGGGATAATTCTGCATGAAAAACCCATTTATCTAAAATATGGGGGATAACCCCCCCGTTTCCCCCCTTTATGCTTAACCAATGAACCTCCAAAAATAATCAGGGAAGCGCCTTATCACAAGGAACCTATAAACAAAATTTTAAGTAAAACGGTTAGTTCTGTCAAGAATTATCGCGTTACGTACATACATACATACATACGTACGTACGTACATACAGAACCGGCGGGCACATAAGCTCTCAGGCTTTGATAGCCTGTGAGCTAAAAAAATGTTAATTACCAGTATATTCTTACAGAAAAATTCAAATTGGTTATTTGATCGAATAATCAACATAAATTTTTCTATAAGAATATACTGGTGTTTATCACTTTTTTTTACTATATTTTTCGCTGACCACTAGCCAGCTTGATACAGAACTGGCGCGGCGGGCGGGCACATTAGCTCTCAGGCTTTGATAGCCTGTGAGCTAAAAATATTGCCCCGACATAGGGATGTTTATATTTTAGAATATTTTAACATTAGTGGCAACCACATTTGCTAACTTGCGGATTTTTTCAAGCCAAATAAACATATCAAGAATCATAAAGTTATATTATTAAAAGTTTTTTGAACAGTTAAACATCTAATTACACTCATGTCCAAAATTAAGGTCATAGACATAAAAACTATGAAAACTGATGAACTATTCACTGTGTTGCCGCGAAATTTAGCACAGAGGTATATTACAATAGGAGAAAGAATATAGCAACATAACAATATGGAAAATATTTTAATTGTGAATTAAGATACAGGGCATATCAAAAAGTGTTAAATCATGAATCAGAGATAAAGCATTTATCTCGGGAAAAGTTTGCCTAATATGGAGTGTGACCTCCGTGCACTGCTATACAAGCATATACAAGCCTCACAACGAGCTCTCATGCAATGGCTCTTCCTATACCATCCCAAACAAGTTCAATAGGATTGAGGTCCAGAGACCTGGAGGGTTAATTCATACGGCGAATATCCTCTTCTTCAAGAAAATCATCAACAATGTGAGCTCTGTGTGGCCTCTCATTATCGTCCATAAAAAAGAAGTCTGGGCCTACAGCACCCGGAACAACCTCAGATAGGCTTCAAGGACATCATCCCTAGAGCGATGTGCGTTGACAGTACCCGCATCGAAGACGTGCAGTGGGGTACGGCTGTCCAACATTATGCCGCCCCAGACAAGGATTCCTTTGCCACCAAATCTGTCAATTTCTTTTACGTAGGAGGGATCATAGCGAGCTCCACGTTCTTTCCAGATGAAGATTCAACGAGAATCACTTTGCGTGGTGAATCGCGACTCATCACTGAAAAGAACAAGCCACTATTCTTGTTGTGTCCAAGACTGATAGCTTCGGCTCCACAACAACCGGGCTCTCCTGTTCGATGCAGTGAAAGGGACACACACGACTGGACGCTGGGGGCCCTCTCTACTAGACGTCTATATACTGTTAGCCTGGAGATTCTTATTCCAGACGCAGCAATAAGGTCACGAGCAAGCTGAGGAGTCGTTGCCAGCCTATGTGTTCGTGCGCTTAATGCCAAGTAGCTATTCTGTGCAGGTGTCGTTTCTCTGTGGTGGTCTTGACCGGCCTTCCTGGTGACATTGTGATGGTATAGGAAGAGCCATTGCACAGCGTAACCTCCCTGCCATGACCCGCCAGGAGTTAAAAGCCGCGCTTTTGGAAGAATGGGCTTTGTTGCCACAAACATTTATTGACACCCTCATAAACAGTATGAGAGCTCGTTTTGAGGTTTGTATAGCAATGCACAGTGGTCACACTCCATATTAGACATACTTTTCCCGAGATAAATTCTTTATCTCTGATTCATGATTTAACATTTTTTGATATGCCATGTATCTTAATTTACAATTAAAATCTTTTAAATATTATTATGTTGCTATATTCTTTATCCCATTGTAATATACCTCTGTGCCAAAATTCGTGGCAACACAGTGAATAGTCCACCAATTTTCACAGATTTTATGTTTATGACCTTAATTTTGGACATGAGTGTAATTTCTTGGGGTACGAATTGACGCGGTTTCTATATGTTACTAATTTTATTTAAATTTAAAGTAAACGTTTTTGTGAAAAATTGTTCATTTTACTTGTAAAAACCCTGAAGGTTTGCAGCTATAGTGGCAAGAAATATTTTGTAATATCATTTTTATACGCAATCACAAATTCGAAAGATAAATCTGCGCTTTATTTAATCGCAAAATTTCTATCATTAATTAAGGAACTTTTAAAACTCTATTATAGTTGTAGCTTAGTAGTTAATTTTGAATAAGCATTTGTTTTGACAGTTGCGTCTACGCAACACCAGTGTGTAATGGGTTAATCAGGTTTGCTATAAGCAACCATTTTTTTATTTTATTCGTATCACTTCTTCTACAACATTTCCAAGAGAATTATATAAGAAAAATTAGTTTTGTAAGTAGTATGAATAGATTATAAAACTAATCGCAGGTGGAAACCCTGCTTTGACACCTGCTTTGATTGACACCTGCGATTATTTTCTGCCGCAAAAATGATCCGATTAGGTTGATTTTCGGTAGGTATGTTGGTGAGGTACCCGGAATTAGCTGTATAGTTTTCCGACATTTAGTTCATTCGTTCGAAAAATATAGAATAATTCTTTTTAGGTCATAATGCTATCCTAAGGGAATACAGACGATTTTCAAATTTAATTTTTAAATTAAATGAAATTCGTATATTCAATAAGGGATTTCAACGTAAAATTATGGATTCTAAATTTTGAATATGGAGGTTTTAAATATAGCTAATAACTTTGAAAATTTGCCGATACATTTATTAGAATTTAAAAATTAATTGTTTAAATTATTTAAAAAAAATTTGCATCTGTTCGGGAAATATAAAACTTTTATTTACATATTTTTGACAATTTTTAAAATGCATTTCTTTTTACTTTGCTCTTCAATTTATCAGTTTTTTAGCAACCATATTTCAAAGAATATCAAAATAATAAAATTCAAGTACTCACCTCAAAATACATTATTTTCAGGTGATTTTCGTATTCCATTCACATAAAAGAGAATTTATTTTGATACAAGTTGCCGTTTAACTATTATAGAATGATTGCCGAAATATTGTTTTCCAAACGAAAATTACAAAAACATTGAACGCGTAATTTGTATTCAAGTCTCATAGTATGACTTTACATTTGTATATGTATATTTGTTATATGAGATATTGTTCATTTTCTGGAACAGGTGTGATGCTTCGTCGTTGAAAAGTTAATGTAATTTTAAAAATAGGATAAAATCGCTCATACAACAAAGTGGTTACTCTAAAGAAATTGGAGAAGTAAAACGATCCGAAAATATTACAATTACCGGAAATTGAAAACATAAAAGCGATCACAAAAAATACTTTATAGTGCCAAATCAAGTTTGATATTTAGTGAATTGGCAGTGGGCACGATTACGAATGAACCGAATAGGTTTAAAAGTTTCCAAATGTGCCTATTCTGGGGAGATTTTAGTGTGCTATTGCCATCATGTTAAATCAGGATGTACTTAGATAAAATAGATATTATAGAATGACCATCAAAACTGTTTTTTCGAAATAAAAATTGTACTAACGCTAGATTTCTAAAATAGATATAAGTGAAAATAGTAGATTCAGTTTACATTTTCTAAGTTGCTTTTGTACGTTAGATATTATTCAACTTATTAATCAGATGCATGTGTTTCGTAGTTGGTAGGTAAGTAAATATTGCTATTTGTGTATTAGGATAACATGAAATTATTTTCGAAATTGTTGCTTATCCTAATAAATCCACTGTGTAGAGCGAAATCCAAGATATACTAGCATCATTCACGCAGTCAATAGGAAATCACGGATATAAATTTAATACGATTTCTTTTGGTTCAGGGGGGGGGGGGGCGGAAGTGAATTTATTTTATCTAAAAAATTACAAGAGTAAAAAGTTTATAAGAATTCAGAATATCATTGCTATAAACGGTGTTTAATTTAACGCTTCTAATTTCTGAAACCAAAGAAGTATTTTATATGCCTATAAATATGTATGCAATATAAAATAATTAAATTGCGGATTCTAATATGCTGAATAATGTGAAAAGTGAGACTAAAAAAACAATGACTTTCAGAGCTGATGTTGAGATTTCATATTTGCAAATTTACTAGTCATTTTTTCTTTCACTTTATTGACTGCCATAAAGGCAGACGTTTCACGAAAAGTTCCTATGAACAAAAATATGTTATCTGCAAAAGCTTCTAACACAGTTAATATTTTAAAATATTTTTTGTTAAATAATAGTGGTGAGAAATATTAATCCCATCATTTTATGGCATGGTTGAAAACATATAATGTATTTTTTAAAAGAATACATAGTCAATAAATTATTAGCTCATTAGTTAAAAAAAAAATACATATCTGCAGCTATTGTACTCACAGAAAGAAAGTTATTTACAGATACTACATGACACTTCCCATTAATAAATCTGCAGTTTTATTTAAAAGAAAAATTACCGCAATTAGTTTTATGTTAAACTCCTATGAGTGTTGTATTGTATTTTTACATTAAAATGTACACTATCTAGTGTTCGTACAAATGATTATTTTTTCCCGTTTGTATACCAGTATTTCTATAAAGAAAAAACTTTGTTTAAGTAATCGCAGAAACTTTCAACTGAATGTGGCGAAAATTACTTTTAAAAATTTGTCGTGTTTAATTGTAAGCACTTGTACGAGCCCTGCTTTCATGAATGAATATTACTTGCTTCACTGCTAGCTGTATGAGCTGCAAGCTTTCATTATGCATACTTTGGACAATCAACTGAAAGCAGGCCATTAAATGATAATGCGTAGGCTTCATCCAGTAAACAGATTTAATGATTAAGTGTAGTATACACGATTTCGGTAATTTGAAAATTTTTATGCTTTTATGAATCTTATTAATGGTGGGAACATGTTAAGTGACAGAACAATAATTGAATACAAGGAAACTATGTCTTAAATCTTGATTAATTAGAATTTTGTCATTGATTATATTAAAGATAATTTTATTGGGAGCAACTAACAAATGTGTTCAAGGATTTTACCACAATATCAAAATAGTCAATATTTTTTGTATTGCAAATTGATTATAAGATATTTAATTCTCTGTATCTTTTCAGATATTGTCCTAATAACTCAGGGACATAAATGGAAATTTTATTGTATTGCACATATAAATTTTTCTCAGCTTATTTAGAGATTTTTTTTTTCATTTCTTCAATTTCATGTGTGTGTATCTTTTAAACCAGTTCGAATAACAAACAAAAAAGACTTACAGATTACATACATTATAGAAAGAGGTCCATTCTTGCAAATCGCATATGAATATTGCTTCCCTTTTGAGTTATGTGCTGTCAAATATACTGTCTTTTGAATTTTTTAAAAATGTATAATGCTATAAATGCAAGAAAAAAAACAGCTTTCTTTTTTGTTACATGTTTGGAAGAAGTAATAGCGTGTATAAAATATCCATTCAGTTAACTTTTTCCCTTCATGAGATATAACTTTTCGAAAACTGTAAATTTGACTAATATAACAGTATATTTTAAAGTACGCAATTCTAAAAATTAAGATAAATCCATGACAAATGCATGCTCTAATAGAAATAAGTCATTATTTTTTAGATGTTTAAAAATAAAAATGTAATCTTAATTAGATCACAAAACATGCACGATTTTATAAATTATTGAACTTTGCAAAATAATAATTTTCGAAAACTTCTAATGAAACGATTTTCAAGATCAAAAAAAAATTGTAAATGGATTTTACCTCCGTGTCTATAAAAGTTCCTACATACAACGTATGAAAATAAATCAAAAACGAGGCGTTAATCCATGCTTCTTGAAATTCTGTGGAATAACTAACGTCAGAGCGACCATTTTTAAATTCTGTTTCAATCACATTTCCAAATAATCATCATTTTGGCGTATTTCTTCGACACATGCAACAGAAATCTAGGTCGATTATTATTGATTGGAATAGTGGTATAATTAAAATATTAAAGTAGTTGTCATTTGCGCATGTGTTTTTGGTAAGACCAACATAGACAAATTCGTTTCTCAGAGGTCTTATTGAGTAAAGATAATTCTCATCAGTACCCGCACTCAAGACTAAACAGTTTTGAGAATCGATGCAGACACTCATCAGTAATTAAGAATATTAATTTTTGCATTATTTATGAAAAATTTGAATTTAATAAAGGCAACAACTACTTTTGGCAAATAGAGGTACTCTTTGAAAAGTATAGCTACCCCGTATGTCTGTGCGGTAATCAGGCTCCGCCTTGTATTTCTTTTTTAAATGTCGAATTTACAAAAGCTTCAGGCATTCGATTTGGAATAATTTTTCTTCTTTAAATATATGTTAAATGAATACATTTAGGGGGTGAACTTCACATCGAAAATGTACCAAACTTTGAAAATTTCAATACAAGCACCTAAGCATAACTAAAAAAAAACTATGCAGAATGAGCTTTATCTCTCTAACTTTGGATTCGTATAGTTAAAGCTTCTGAAACTCGATTTTTGTAAAATAAATAATAACAATTACAATTAATATTTTAGAACTTTTGATAATATCTAGAACTAACAGCTGAGTACGTTCTCTAGTGAGTATACACTGATTTCCAAAAATTAAAGGGGCAAAGACCGGACGCTTTCCCTTTTTACACGGTTTGTCGAATATCTAATGCAATTCTTGACGAATTGTCTTTACACTTCGAGAATGTAAAGCACATGTTGGACTTCAAGAATAGTAGAAACAGTATACTGCAATTAAAAAATTAATATATTGAATATTTGATGAGATATGAGCATTTGTATGAAATAAATTTTAACTGCGCATGCGCGAACTTTACGAAAGATTTTTTTTTCAGGATTTGTTAGTCGATTCTATAGAGCATCTCATATAAAATGACCAGTCAAATATCGTGCAAATTCAGAAAGATACCGGCAATGGTTTGTCACTGTAGCAAATGACTATACTATGTAGGTCCTGTTCAACATTTGCGTGAATTTGTAAACTAAGTGATTGGAAGTGAGCTAATTGATAAATTGGGGAGGAAATCCCATATAATCCTATGGGATTTCCTCCCCATTTTATCAATTAGCTCACTGTATTGCCGGTATCTTTTTGAGATTTTACGATATTTGACTGGTCTTTTATATGAGTTGCACTATAGAATTGACTACCAAATCACGAAAAAAAAAATCTTTCGCATATTTGCGCATGCGTAGTAAAAATTATTTTATACAAATACCAATATCTCATCAAATATTCAATATAATAATTTTTAATTGCAGTATACTGTTTCTACTGTTCTTGAAGTCACACATGTGCATTACATCCTTGAAGTGCAAGGATAATTTCTCAAGAATTTCAATAGATATTCGACAAACCGTGTAAAAAGTGAAAGCGTGCAGTCACTCCCCCTTAAATTTTGGACAGTAGTGTACAAAAGTACAAATAACGGGAAGTGTGGAATAGGTACCTCCCCCTCAATACTAGGCCTATGCGCTGACACAAAAATGGCGGCTATCATAGGCGGATTTTTTGTGTGTTTATACAGTCCTTACAATTTGAATACCAATTATTTCTAAAAGTTTTCTCCGCCTGATCTGTCAGAGATTGAATAAATCATTTTTTTTTTAGAAAATACTGGTGTCTATATTCAGGGGACAGTACAAACTCTTAGAAAAATCTGCCTACTACAGCCTACATTTTTGCGTCAATGCATAGGCCTAGAATTCAGGGACAGGTAGAATAGGTGTTAATTACGTCAAACTTCAAGAGTCTGAGAGAGGATCCACAAAGTTTGACACAGTGTGAGAGGGTTACCGAAATGGTTTATCACGTTGTGACATCATATCTAAAATATGAAAGCAATAACGTAGAAGTATTTTGCAAGACGCATAATTTTAATTATGATTTTGTTTTATTTGTTCGTAAAAGATTCTAAAAATGATAGCATTATCATCCCATTGTTGATTTAATCAATATGAGCTCTAAATTAACAGATGCAAAAATGTGACGTCGCAACAGGGGAAAGGAGTTTTTATCTGAAGTTGACAACCAATGACATAGGATTAGTGTGCCGCTATTTTTTTTTAAATTCAAATTGCTTCATTGTTGCCACTTTTGTGAAAAAAGTATATAAATCGCCTTATTTTCTCCTTAATTAATATGCTATTAAATAAGACGAATATTACTACTTAACTCATCCACGAGTATACTCGTGGTTGTAAACATTCATAATAAAAGTGTATGATAAAAAAAACCTGCCTAGCCACCACTATTTTAATATGTTAAAAAATACTTTATTTAATGACAAAAACTTTGCTATTAAAGTTACCAAATATTATATTTCAGGATTTTTGGTAAGAAATTAATTTCAGTAAAAATGCCGAAGACTCCGCCCACATAGTTTTGACAGCGAACGGGTTATATAAAAGGGGGTGCAATCGGAATGTAAACAAGCAAACTGAATGAAAAAGGGTAGCGGAGAGGAAACACTGTGGTATGCAGGTTTGTCAGAAAAATACTAAACATTTTATTTTGAATACCCCAATTTTCGTATAGAATTATTCGCATGATTTAATTTCATAATTTCTGTAATTAAACAATGTAACAATTTCTAAACGAAAATAGTGGTTACTCAAAATAAAATTTTAGTTTACCTGGCAACCGTGACTGCATAAGAGGATGGAGAGGTAAAAAACACAGAAACCGTGCGTGATATAATTAATGGATGCCTTCATAAATGTAAGATTACCTACTTTAAAAAATATGATTAATTTTCCTGTTTTAAGTGATGTATATTTAATATTTAAAATAATAATTCTTATAATATTAATGTACTATAATTAGTAATAACTGAAATATCAACCTATGAAAGTTGTTTTAAAAATAAGAATATATTCAATTCCTAGATTTTTTGGTAATTCTATCAGCAATGTAACCAGATCAGATTTTTTGTGTATCAATGGGAATTTCTTATTTATTTATTTATTTTTGGAAAAGAAACCCTAATGATTACGAGGAATCTGTAATCGTTGCCATCCCTGCATAAGTACTAATTAATAATCTATTAGTGTTTTTTATCTGACGGATCTTAGAAAGAATTAAAATAAGAGGATTTAACAAAACAGAAATGGAAAATATAATTTAGATTTTTAACTAATTTTTAAGTAATCTGTTCTATTTCTTAATAAGTTTCATTAGAAAATATATTTTTCATGTGTTTTTCCATGTAAATAGTATAAGTGAGATCTGGAAAATCTCGATATATTTCTGAATTTCAATAGACTGCACATTTTCTGCTTGGTATGATAAAATTTATTTGAATCATAGTTCATTAGTAATAAACAATAATACCCTGCATTTTTAGGATGTAAATTAAATGTATTTACGGAAATGGATTTTTAGCAACACGAAACGATGCTTTTCTTAACTTATTTGACTCACCTGTATATGACGATAAAACGATATTTTGGTAAATTTTACACATATTGGGAGAACAATCTTTTATTAAAATGTCTTAATATTATTTTTTTATTCTATCCAGTTTCCTTATAATAAATTCGAATTTCCGTGCGTATAGTATTAATAATCTTGCGCGTGAAGCTGTAATTTAACATACTGTAGAAAAATGAGATTTTTTCCTGCTAGGACTATAAATCAACAATTGTAGACATTTTGTCATTTTTCTTCATTTTGTTTATATTTACTGCAAAAGCTTCATTACACTATAGTACCAATAAATGTTTATTGTGACGACAGTGTTAATATAAGGAATTTTCATGTTTGAATATAAAATCTTCAAAAATTGATAAATGAAGTTAAATTTTCCAAACAAACATTATTAAAAATGACAATTTGTCGCTATTTGATGGAGTAAATATTGAAATTATCTGATATTTAGGAACGACGATATATGCGATAAAAACGAAAGTAACAATGAAGGTCGCAACGCGTAGGGTTAATTTTAATATAGGCGGCGATGTATTCATTTTTTGCACTTTATTAAGCCTTGCGCGGCAGCGCAAGACTTATTTATTTCCAGCGCGACTTCCCCATGCTATTCTAACACAGCAAATCCCATTGAACGTGTTATTTTACTAGATTTTTTCTCACTTTTTGTACGCGCTTCCACAAATTTTCTTCAAAATTCCTAATTCTGTAGAAAAATAAATCCTCCAATCAAAAAACACTAAAATCTGGTGTTGTTACTTTATTTAGAGACCTGTCAGGCTTCGCCAGGAAGATAGATTATTTTCGACTATTCATCCAATCTGTTTAAACTGCATTGTGGGTAAATTAAAGCTTTCTATTACAGTGCGGGCGAGATATTACGATTTTAAGAATTAAGCCGTGTAAAAAATTATATGAAGGAGAGTGGAGGGGGGGGAGGGCGTTTTCTCCTTTCGGGATGGGAGGGAGAAGGACGCGAACACAATTAGGAAATACAATAAAGCGATCTGTTTTAAACTTTACGATATTTTATAACACATAACATAATTTTTTTTAAATGAAGCCGCGTCAATTATTTGGAAGGGGGGGGAGCTGCTCACACGGGGGTGGGGGGGGGCTCTTTTCTAAATTTTGCCGATACCCCTCATGTGATATATCGTTGGAAAGATCTGTAACCGCTTAATCATATTATGCATCTCCAATGTACATCCCCCCACTTTGCCCCCCCAAGGGGGTACTTTTCTAAATGGTGCACACATCCCTCATGTGATATATTGTTGAAAAGTTTTGAGACTGCTTAATGTTATTGTGTATCTCCGGTGTCCATCCCCCCACTTTGCCCCTCCAAGGGGGCAGTTATCTAAATTTTGCCGATACCCCTCATGTGATAAATCGTTGGAAAGGTCTGAGACCACTTAATCATATTACGTATCTCCGGTGTCCATCCCCCACTTTGCTCCCCCAAGGGGGGTACTTTTCTAAATTTTGCACACACCCCTCATGTGATATATCGTTGGATAGGTCTGTGACCACTTAATCATATTATGCAGCGTGTGCGCAGCACGACTGCTATACGGTGCCGCAGGCAGCGGGGACCCAAGCTAGAGGTTCGTTCAGTTAGAGGTTTATACTATTCGATGTGCAAATTAAGGGATAATCCGGTACGTGCGTAGCACGACCGGTATACAGTGCCGAAGGCAGCGGGGACCCGGGTCGGAGGTTCGTTCGGTTAGAGGTTTATAGTATTCACTGTGCAAATTAAGGGATTATCTGGTGCGTGCGTAGCATTACCGGTATACGGTGGCGAAGGCAGTGGGGACACGGGTCGGAGGTTCGTTCGGTTCGAGGTTTTAGAATGTTCGAGGCACCGTGGTAAATTAGGGGCACGCTAGCGGACGAAACCAGCTAGTTTTCTTATTATTTGCATTATATAACAAAAACTCTTGACACATTCACTGTTTACAATTATATTCAAGAAGATTCTGCTCATATATACTCGTTATTATTTTTATACTTCTTATTATGTGATAAAACAACATAAGATTTTATCGTTAGCTTTCACACACCGCTTACTAGTGTCTCTTTCCAAAGTGGTTGCAAACGTATTTTGCACAATGGAATAAAATTATTTGCAAAAATGAACATTATTCGTTTATTATTATCCTTATGAAGATGAGAAACAATCCGTTGAAGTCCGTTATATATATATTTTTTTTTGTTAAAAACTACTTTTATTATTTTAACTGTTTACACAATAATCAATGTTTGAACTGTATATTTCATATTACCAATATTGATTTTGATCTGTGTGAATCTTATCTGCTTCACATTAATTTGTTATTAAAAAACTTGAGATATTAAAAAAAAGTAACTTGCAAAGCAAATTAAAAAAATTAATTTATTTCTATATTGTTAAGCCCGAGAAGGGACAGATATTAAAATTATTTTATTTAGTCAATGCTACAATAATGTTGCACTTTTATATTAAATCTTGTTCAGTCTATTTAATCTTAAAAAATTAAATTTAAATTTGATACATGATATTAAAGCAACTTTAAAACATTTCATTTAGTTGAAATGAAATCTAAATAATTCTTCAACTTTTTTTTCAGTTTTACATGCATTATGCAAAATTTGTATTGTAGCAAATTCTAACAGACAAGAAACATTAGAAGTTCAAATAATTTTAAAAGTTGAAGATTTATTTAGATTTCATTTCAACTAAATAAAATGTTTTAAAGTTGCTTTAATATCATGTATCAAATTTAAATTTAATGTTTTAAGATTAAATAGACTGAACAAGATTTAATATAAAAATGCAACATTATTGTAGCATTGACTAAATAAAATAATTTTAATATCTGTCCCTTCTCGGGCTTAACAATATAGAAAAAAATTAATTTTTTAAATTTGCTTTGCAAGTTACTTTTTTTTAATAATATACATGGGCTAAAGTAGGCCTGCATTAAAAGAAAATGAAAGAACCTTTCGGTTTATACAAAAGTAAAATTTTGTAAATCATTTCATTTTAAGAATTCTTAGAAGTGTAACTATTTCCCGAATTTATCGCAATGAAATTTCAGCTTTTTTTCAAAAAGAGATAAAATTACTTCATACTTACACAATTTTTCTTTCAAATTGACTGTTGATAAAATTTGTATATATATATAAATTATACATACCCATTTCTTTGGAAATTTCGTATAACACAATTATCTACTTCATTTTTGAATACTTACTATTTACTATTAAGTTTTATTTGATTACACTGGTAAAATTACAGAAAAAACTACAACTGCATTTGATTTAAAATATAAACCTTTCACATATTTCATTTAAAAAATGTAATTTTTATTTAAATTACATATATGCATTCATTTCAAATACATTCGTTTAAAATACAAAAAAAAAAGAAAAGAAAAGGAAGAAAAAAAGGAAAGAAAAAGGAAAAGAAAAAGAAAAGAGAAAGAAAAGAAAAAGAAAAGAGAAAGAAAAGAAAAAGAAAACAAAAAACAAAGAAGAGGAAATAACAGCATAAACCAAAACATTTTACTTCAACATCAAAGCATTTTTTATAATTTAAACACGCGAAAAATAAAAGCTGCTATTTGCGAGATTTGCGCTTTGTTAACATAAAAGTACCCAAATATTTCAAGGACGTACTTTATTGGGAGCAGTTTTTAGGGTAAGAACCCGGTCTTCGCAAGGAAAACCTGCAACTCAACAGGCAAATATTACAGAGGCAACTAGAATAATTGCGATGATGGGAACAATAGAGTTACAACACTGGAATCACACAAACATTTCGAACAATGAATTAATTTTCAGGCAAACGACGCTAAGTAAAATACAGGAGTGATATAGTAGTTTTAACTATATCAGAATATGATAATAATAAAAAAATTGTACCGGGAAAAATAGAACGGAAAATGTTAAACTATTATAGCTTTTAAGTATACCGTATGTTTGTATAACACATTGATAATGCAATCTAGTGATTAAGTTCTCTTTTTAGTAAACTTAAATGTGTAATGTGTATGATTTGGGAAAACACACATTTCTTCTGAACGCGTTATGGGATAATCCCTGATATTGGCCATCCGCTACGTTTTTTTTTCATCTTGCTCGACGCCACCAATTTTCTGAAGTAGTAATATTTCCTATAAAATGACACTTTAAATAAGCCGAATGGTACTACAGTGACATCTCACTTAAACGACTCTCTCGGTTATACGCCGAATTCTCTTGGTCCCGTCCATGTTTCATGGGAAATAATGCTAAATTTCTGTCAGTTATACGACTGCTTCTCTCACTTATACGACACTTTAAACGGTTCGGGTGATTTTACATTTCTCACTCAAGAATTTATTTTTATAATCATTAAAGTACAAATCATTAACGTTTTCTTACCTTTATTCTTTTGACTATTGTTAAAGTTTTTATCAATAATGAATAACATTTCTTATCTACCTTGGTGTGGTTTTAACTTCTTAAGCACCATATTCAATTTAGTGATAATATCCTGAATACCAGACATATTAGATTGCGTCAAAAGCAGTTCATATCATTAGTTTTAATTGCACGTGAATTATTTAATTACATGTAATGTAAGTGGTTGAAATAATGGTTGATTTATATTATTCAAACTGAAATAAGGTCCGAAGTTCCAACCTTTATTGCTTGATTCAAATCTATCAATCACTATAATTCATGTCACCATCAAAATTAGGAACATGATCACTGTCTGTCTCTGACATAAATATTCTATAAAATCACTATCTATCAGAGATACAGACAAACACAAAAGCGAAAGCGAACCACTACAACTTACAAAAGACAACTTAACAGAATAACCAATGCATAAACAAATGAACGTAGAAGAAAGAAACAAAGCAACGGGAAAACTAAATGATGTATTTAGGACACATAACGCCATCTATTGGGTGCGAAAACAATCATTGCTATAAAGCTCATACAAAACCAATAGCAATTTGTGGGGCAAAAAACAAGATGTTTCGAATGCAGCCTGTAATTACAATGAGTACGTAAGCACATACGTCCTCGTATTTCAAATAGAAGAGTTCATGACGTACGAAGGTACGTTGTGGTGCTTAACGGTTTAACAATGAAATCTATGGCGGGAGGTTGGTTGTACGGAATTTTCTTGTGCCTGCCATTTAACAAAAAGATTAACAAAAGCCAGATGACCATCTGCAGATCATGTCTCTGTATAGTACTGAGTGAGAAATCAGACTTATTACAAAATGCACTTTCCTGGATCAATGTCTATCACATTCATATATAAAATATCTACCATTTCTGCAACAAATTAAAGTTCGATTTTCGCCAGCAAATTCTACAAACAGATTAAAGCCATTAGATTTAGGGATTATAAAGAATTTCAAGTAAACAAAAGAAAGAATTTGATTTGTTGTTTTATTTTTGATCAGGAAAACAAAAATGAAGCTAAAGCAATTTCCATTTTAGATGCTGTGCATCTTACAGCAACTGCAGGGGAAAATATGACATCACAGACAGTTAAGAATTGTTTTAGGAAATGTAGTTTTTCACAAGACCAAACTGTTAGTTCAATGAAGAACCCGATTTTGAGAGCGTATGGGACTCCTTTAATGAGAAAACTTTGAGAATACCAATAATAAAGAAATGAGTGAGGAAGGTGACGAAGATGAGAAATACAGTTTTATAAAGAAATGCGCGATAAACATGCTGAAGCAGACAGTTTTTAAATCAAAGAATTATTTTAAGTGATATTTAATATTAAAGTTGGTAAAAATAGTTCTCTTAAAAAGTTTTATAGGAACGAAAACTGCACAAGAATTTAACCATAATTCAAAAGGATATAGTTGACAAGCTTGCGGTGTGCAGAGTACAATTATTATTATTTTTTTCAGTAATTTTAGAGGTTATACGTCAATTTTTTATTCAAATTTTCATTATTTTCATGGAGATTTATTTCATGTTTCAAAAAGTTCATTATTTGAATTGTTGCAAATTTGTAAAATAACGCACATAATAATATTCCCTTTCAATTAAAAATGTATTTACACGTGACTATCAAAAACAGAAATAACACTTTAAAGTAATAATTAAATGATCACGCATTTAAAGCAGTAATTCTAGAAAATTATGTGCCTCTATATTAAAAAAAAGTAAGAATTTGGAAATGTGCCAAATGATTTGGAAATGGACCAATGAAAATCTGCGTAAATCTTCCCTGTTTTTTTTTTTCTTTTCTTTTCTTCTAGAAAATAAGGATTACTGCGCAATACCCAACGGAATCGCGAAGCGATTACGCGGGGGATTTGAGAGCGTAGCGAGAAGGGGGGCGAGCCCCCCTAGTAATAAAAATTTTACTTGTTTGTGAATATTAAAAAGACAAACAATTAAATTATTACGCGTTCAAAGCATTAAATAGGGAAACTTACGTTATATTTTAAAATGCTCAAATAACAATATATCCAAGCAATTTCAATATAAAAATATATTTACACGAGAGATTAATGTATTTCGACAAAATATTTTACCTACTATTGCAAATTTTAAAACAGCGTATATAATAATATTTTAATTCAATTAAATATTTTTACGTTTAATAATAGAAAGAAAACTTTGAAAATTGCATCATATTGAAGACGATACATTTAAAACGTCTGACTGAAAACAATTTTTGGTACTTCTGCATTATACCGTTAACAACTTTGCAATTACAAAAAAAAAAAAAAAAAAACTAGCGCCAAATTATTTACCGTACTCTAATGCCCCCCCCCCCCCCAAAAAAAAAAAAAAAGGACAACTGAAGAATGTTGCCATTGGAATCTAAAGCCCCACTCACTAAAGTGTCAACTACCAGTAACTTTAAACAATAAAATTTATAATACATTAATGAAAATAGAAAAAATAATAATCTTAAATATTTATTTATTTACAATATTTTTCTTAATTAGCTCCTTCGGCTGAGAGATAAGTGTTTATGACGTCAGTTGAAACGGATGTGTTGCGCGTAATTATGCATAGCAACATTTTTTCAACGCTTTTTCTCTTTTAATAACATGACGCGCCGTTTAAGGTCGTTATTATTTTTTTAATTAAGGAAATAACTAATAAATGGATGAAATAACATTAAAAATACAGATAAAAATCGAATAAAAAATCTCTCGATGACATGACAAACACATGTAATGCATCTGATGTCAATTGAATGTAACGCCACGGTAACGAACTCCCCCCCCCCTATATTTTGGCGACATTTTTTTTTCTTTTTTGGATAGTGGTGGACGGGATAAAGGATAAATGCCCAATTTTTTATAATGTCATTATAAAATTCCCCGATGCAACGACACTGTTTACTTAGCCGTCTTACACATGTCCATTTTCAAATGTTTGATTGTTCTTATTTAATCAATTACGAAAACAGTTGTTAGCTCTTTCGACAGCAGTTGATTCGGCTTTAAAATCCCCGAGTGAAAGGAAAATTAATGGAAACCCGATTACAGCAGATCGCCACTGGTTGTTTAATTATAATTCAATCTTCCGTAATAATTTTAGATTTGATCAAATTAGCGTGTTTTTAGAGATTGCGGTGTCAAAACGGGGGTTGACGAGCGTTGCTCGTAGGGGCAGATCTCCAGAAGATAAGATACTTTACCGATATATTACTTATATTTACACTTATTTATTAAAAATATCATTAAACGTTTCGGGATTTCCCGAAGACCGTCATCAGTAATTTAAAAAGGTCAGTCAATACTTTTTTTAATTTAATTAGTATTTTTTTTAATTACTGAAATTTTGCAAATGAGCGGTGTACATTCGCCGCAATGTGACACAATCCACAGACTTTATTATTAGAAAGAATTTGAAAAGTGAGTTTTATTATTCCATAGCAGCCACACCTTCCGATATTTGAATAGCACTATTTCCGTGTAGAAATATTTGCTATAGATAATGACAGAAATCTGCGATTAAATGAAAAGAAAATTACTATTCAGAAATAAAGGTAATCAAAATTCTGAAGGTTTTGAAGGTGGGCATTGCCTTGTATTTCAGAGAAAACAAATTTAACAGAGAATCTCTCTCTCTCTACAAATAAATTAACAAACGTTTATTTTCTGACTGAATATTTAATCAGTCTGTGAATCATGTAAAGTTCGCTTGACATTTTGGCATTTCCTAAAATCACTTTGAAATTTGTGAGCTTTTTTCCCCGTGCATTCTCAAGCTTAAAACGTAAAGTGACTATTTTAAATATTTATTGGTTGATATGCTTTTCTGTATCAAGAGGTGGTAAGTTTCATTGATATATTTTGTGTTTTAAGCGTTCAAATACAATTCCGTGAAATGTATCTAACTTCGAGAGATTATTGCAATTCATCTAAGATATTAATAATGAAATAAAACCAAATATTCAGTAAAAAAATTAATGTTTCAAAATTTTGGAAATCTCCGGAAATTAGAAAAAGCGTGGAAAGGAATACCGCAGTCATCTGAAGAAATAGTATTTTAAAAACATTTAAAATAAATTAAAAAAACTTCGAAAAAAGGAGTACCATTTGTTACCATCCTAAAAACGAAAATTTTAAATTAAAGGGAAAGATTTATTTGTTGATATTTGCAACACAGTTGAGGTCCCATTAATTTTATAAATTAATGTAAGAAAAGACACAGTTGTACAAAAGCGAAATTTGAACAGCATCTGATTACAAATGGTTCAATATTAGTTTAAGGGTTAGTTTAATTTTTAAAATTTTAGGCACTGGTTTTTTATGACTTGTGTGAAAATGTTTACTTGAAAAAAAAACCCCTAAGTTTATAGCTTATTTTTAAAACTTTTGTATAAACCTAGACCTACATATTAAAATGTGGTTTCTATTACATCTAAACATTGCGTAATTGTTTCAATAATTTTGTATGAGTAAGGAAATTGAAGTTTGCTCGTGACTTTAATTATTACTTCTCAATAATCGATTCCTGTCCCCTGTACTCGGGGAAATACCGACACTCTGTAACATTCACATAAAAAATTGAAAAACAAACTTCCCTTATATTTAATTAGATGATTATTACGCAGGTATTTTTATATCCAATTACGGATATAAAAAACGTTACGGTTAAAATTACAAAATGAAGAATGTTCTAAGATATCGGCATTCCCCCCGATATACCCTACTTACTCTTAAAATTTCGAGAGATTTGATTTTCCGAGGATGATACATGTGAATGAGCAACAAAGTCTGAGCATATTGAAACAAACCACATAAAAAAAATGTCTACAATTACGCCAGTTATGACGAAAATATACGATGTGTTCTTTAAAGGTCATTGCCACACTCAATTATGACTCGCAAATCGCAAACACTCAGCTGAATGTTTGCTTGATTCGAAACATAACGTTACGTTTTGACACAGAAGAGAGTAATTAGTTTATAGTCGAAAAGTACAACTCAAGAAAAAGTCATCGACAAAGGCGTGCTCTGAATTATTATTTCCATTTATATAATTTTTCTTGCATAAAACGTTTGTAAGCTTTTGACAGAAAATATATGTTTTTATGTTATATATTTTATTATGTTTTATTAGACTTATAGAAAATTTTATATGGAATCCATATATTGGGACATTTTTAAAAATCGATCTAAACTCAAATTTTCAAAGAAGAGGACAGGGCTTTTATTTCTTTCATAGAAAGTTGCTGGCCAACAATATTTCATATAAGATATCTGTAATTTTTAAAAATATTTTGCTAACAATATGTTTCATAAGATGTATATTTATTGTTGACTCAGAAATAATCCAATGCAATTACATTAGAATACTGGCTATTTCAGGTTTTAATAAAATATACTTTAAAGTGATTTATCTCCAAATGATGTTTTTCGTGCTAGCGCGCAAGATATTTTTGAAGTTATACTTGGTATTTTTGAATGATATCCTTTGTCGTTGTAGATTATATCTATCTTAAAACTGAACCGAAATATGTTTATTGTTTATCTACGAGAAAAAAAATTGCATAGATAAACTTTGAAAATACAATATGCAATATTTTTATTTTTGTTTAAATGAATATATATATATATATATAATATATATATATTACTAAAATATACGGATGTTTATGTTCAGTCTTAAGACATAGGTAAAATCTATAAGTACGTGACGATTGCATGTAAAAATATTAAGTTGTTCATTTCGTGCGTAATTAAAAAAAAAAAAAGAAAGAAAGAAACATTTTTATCATTATGAGATAAATGACTTTAACCAATTTTTTTAAGCGTTGCTTATAAAAGGATCGTGTGTTTATAGTCATAACTAGCGTAACTATGGTATTTTTTAATGCGGTGTGTTTAAAAATGTCAAGAAAATGTTGCTCTTTCATATAAATTTTCCTCGAAGAATCGGCGGTTTAATAGTACTATACACACTAAATAAATTTGTAGCGTAATTAAAAAAAGGTACATATCTGTAGGTACTGTACTTACAGAAATAACTTTTTTGCAGATACTCTTTGACATTTTACGTTATCGAAACTGTAGGTTTTATTTATTTATTTAAAGGGTAATGCAATTACCTTTACGATATGACCTATACGCTATTCTGTGTGTTGTAGTGTGTTAGTGTCTTTAAAATATACATTATCATCAATCATTTTTACAAACTTCACAAGTTGTATTTGCTGCACGCTTATTATGCATACTTTAGAGTTTAGACAATCAACTAAAAACAGACAATTAATGATAATGCGTCGCCTTCATCCATTAAACAGATTTAATGATTAGGTGCAGTATCCTGAATTTTAGTAGTTTAAAAATTTTGATAATTTTATGAATGTTATTAATGATGGCAACACGTTAAGGGAGCATGTTACTCTAATCCCTTCGTGACGAAAGGAATGTATACGTTCGTTTATAGTGTACTAGATCATTAAGCTTGAACGTCAGTATTTTATTAAAGAAATTTTAGTCTTATGTGATAACAGCTTTAAAATATAAAATATTCATTATCATTTACTAGTTTGATAATTTACTATGCATAAAAAAATTATGAAATCGGAAAATAATACTAAGGAGTTTGCGGGCGCAGATGGCCAAAAATATTATAAAAACATAGAAAAAAAAATAGATAAAATTATTTTAAAAATAATACATATATAATAAAACCAATTAAAAAATAATAATAAATTTCCTCCTCAAGAAATTTAAAAAATGATTTGCCACTACGAAGGATTGATGTCGCAACGGCAATTTTTTTAAAAATATTTATATTAAAAATTAAATTAAAAAGGGGGGTTGCACTTACACAATCATATACCATAAATCATTGTATGTAATGGTGCCTTATTCTACACTTTAGTTGTTTCCCCATAACCAATATTTTAACCTTTAACCTTATACCAATATTTATCTAATATTAATTCAATATCTATATACTCTTCTCTATTATTATTTCATTTATTTATTTATTATTTATATTTAATATTAATCTAGCATCTACAGTCATCATTTTATACCTTTTTAATAAATTAGTTCCTTACTTTCCGTTATTAACTTTTGTTTTACTTCCTTATTATCCTTCTTTAATTCTTATACCATTTTATTTCTATCTAGATTCTGAGTAATGACCTTTCTTTTATCTTTTTCTTACTCCTTTACTTCACTAATTTTCTCATTACACGTATTCATTAAAAAC
Source organism: Maratus michaelseni (assembly GCA_963931845.1). NCBI lineage: Eukaryota > Metazoa > Arthropoda > Arachnida > Araneae > Salticidae > Maratus > Maratus michaelseni. The sequence continues at coordinate 50,052,579 of OZ007594.1, read as the reverse complement.
TGAACATATTAACACTAGCTATTTTTACACGTTTTTAGTTGCGTCCGTAATTATATAAATACGTAGCACCTATAGTTGTCGTCTGGTCCGTCCGTTTGTCCGCATATAACACCATAAAAACTACTCAACCGAATGGTTTGAAATTTAATATATATTATCGTTGTAGAATTTTATCGAGCCATTTAAAAATTAAAAAATATATTAATAAAAGTTTTCTTTATTCTATTAAATCTATCGTAAGTAATCTATATAATAAAAGTGCAAGTCATGTGACTGAGGAAAACAAATACGGGCACTTCTTTTTTTCCATATGCCAGGCAACCATTTTTATTCAAAAAATTTGTTTTGTGAATAGAATTCCATAAAAGTTACATTTTTAGGAAGATCGTTGAAAAAAAAATTGTTTGTTTGAGAGATGAGTTAAATTAAAAAATGTAGGGATTCTGAGATAACTTCAGCGGAAATGACGTTAACAGCCGAATATCTCAATCCATTAGAGTAAATAAACACAGGAGATTCGTTCACCATGAGTCATAAAAATATTAAACCATGGACGTAATCATTCACAAAGGAAGATTTCCATGGTTAATTTTACAGTGCTGTCTGGTGTAGAAAAAAAAATCGCATTTGTAAACGTAACATGCGTAATAAGAAAAAAAAAAGGCAAGCTCACTTCTCTCATAGCAGACGATATAATTCATTTCACTGAAATATTAAGGATGAGTTCTTTACATTGTGAAACTAGTTATAAAATAAACTAGTTTGTTGTCTATCTTTGTGGAATTTTAATTAATTTATTGATTATCTTAATATATTTCAACCATCCTTGGTTTTAAAATATATTATATAAGGAGTTGAATATTGTGACTTTGTAGGTCTTATGCCGACAATATTCGACGAAATTACATATATTCACTATGAATTGTGCTTATGAAGCTCCTCTTGTGAATCCATATCATATTTATAGTTTTTAGTTTTTGTCGTTTCCCTCTCCTGTGTTTAATAATTTTTTATTTGTTTTTTTAATATGTTTGATTATATTATACTATTTTGATTATATTAAATTACATTATATTATATTATGAAGTACAAATAAATGTATTCGTAAATTGGGGAACGTTCAGTATGGCTGCGTAATTTGTAAAGCGTAAACTTCTGTATATGATTTTTTTAATGAGCAAAACCTTTTTGAAAGACATGTGTTTGCAGTATTATTTAAAAAAAAAAGTTTATATGCATAAAATCCTGAATTTTGATAACTTGAGGATTGAAAACTGAATATGAATTTTATTCGGCGCAAATTTAAATAAGTAATTTGTAACATATAATCTGAGTTTGCATCTGTAATGTGTGAGAGCTGTGAATAAAGTTTAGTTTCTAATTTAACTAATAACAGTGAAAAGCAAAAGCTGAAAGGATCAGGGTCTATAAGCTGTGTTTTTGGCCCATGAAATAGACTAAAATTCGATTTTGTTACACTGACTTAATTATTTCACTTTTTAATATTAGAAGGTTTATCCTGTACGATTTCAACAATAGTTTTTGCATTTTGTTAGGATTTATATGACTTACACAAGCTCAAAGTTCCTATTATTCGTAGTTGATGAAACATACGCAATTTCTTCTAATTTTACCTCAATCATTTATATGAGGGCAATCGTGCAACACTTTCTTCTTTACATATATTTTAACATACATCAAAATGCACAATATATGTAAAAATAAAAGTGTTGAAAAGCTGCGCTCATAGCAAAATATTAAAAATATATATTAAAAATTGAGGTAAAATTAGGAGAAATTGCGTATTTTTCATAAAAAACTTCGAATAATACGAACTTTGAGCTTGTTTAAGTTGTATAAAAATGAACAAAATGCAAAATATATTGTTGAAATCGTAAAGGATAAACCTTCTAATATTAAAAAATGAAATAATTAAGTCAGTATAACAAAATCGAATTTTAGTCTTATTTCATGGACTAAAGATACGGCTTATGGACCCTGATCCTTTATGAATTGTAAAGTATTCAAAGTAAATTTCTAATTTTTATTTCGAACCTGTGACGAATAAAATTTGTCACTTATAAATTGGCAATTGTAAATGGCATTTAATAGTAATTAGCAAAAATATTTCCTTTTTGAATGTGCATTGTAATTTTACTAATGCAACAGATGTTGAACCTGTTTTTCTGAAATAAATGGAACTGTAATGATATCAGAAAATTTAAAACAGCATAATAGGTATGACATTTAGAGCCATATACGTTTTTACACTAACACAATCACTTTTATATAAAACACTGTTACATATTTTGGAGAAATTAAGTCGAATTTCTGATATGTACTTTTATGAGATATTATGTTTTAAAATTCTGTTATATTTTTTGACAACACAATTGCGACAACTTTATTATACTCTATTTAATTTTTATAACAAGCAAAATGAATTCCTTAGAGATATTTAGATTTTAAAATTTATCATTTAAGGTATCGAAAAGTAATAAATCATATTTATGTTTCTCATTAGAAGATGTTATAGGCCACTGGCAGATTTTTTTAAAAGGAACTACACTGTAGTTGAAGAAAGACTTAGAAGGCAGTATGCGAAAGCTTGACAAAGGCTTTTTACTGTTTTGGCGTTGATTTGTTTTTCACATCAGATGATATAACACTCATTTTGGGGACTTAAAATTATTTTAAGATTGTGTTTGAGAATAAATTTCAGGGTACTTTTTCAGGGCCTATTTCAGAGCATTTGTTCTTTTCGACTTCTATTGAAACATTAAGTATAATTGGTTATTTGCAGTATATCATGAATGCATATTATTAAAGTTAGAATAACATATGCTATTTTGAAAGAAATTACATAAACTTTATACCTTAAAAGTTGTCTGGCAAGCGGAAATTAAAACGGCCAATTTTCATTAATCGGATACCACGTCAAATTAACTTATTGTAACGGATGTTTGTAAACATTGAATACTTATAAAAGAGTGATTGTAAAAGAAAATTACTTTATTTATGTTTTTCTTGCTGTTTTACTATGTTGACACATTCGATCTCCAAACAAACGGAGTGATTGGTTCCAAAAATGAAATTGCCTTGAACTGAAACTGCAACCAGAATCGAAATTTAAAAATATACAACGCTCGACATCGACCTCAGATATGCTACGCAAAAAAATTATATAGTTTAAAATTTTTGAAATGCAAACGAAAAATTTGCAAAAAACACCTTCGTTTGTCTAACATTAACTTGTGAATATCGTCGCGTAATAGTGTAGGCTCTTAACAAAGAATTTTATAAGCTGTGAAAAAAATCAGCAATATATATTTTTAAAAGCTGGCCAGCTCGGTTAACACAGGCTTCGGATGATATCATTTCGGTTAAGAGAGATGCTACAGTAATTTCCGGCGTATAATCCGCAGATGAAACAATCATTTTGGACCCAGAAATTTTATTTTATAAAGTGTTACTTCCCAGATCGCTGTAAATCAGTGGTTCCCAACCTTTTTTTGGCCGCGCCCCACCTAAGCACCTTTAAAATCATGCCCTTTCCTCTGTAACATATAATTATTGTTATTATATACAAAATGAACTCTTATTCCCACAAAGGAAGACTAACAGAGTATTAAGTATGATAAGCCGTTTCACATCCTTTTATTTATAAAAATAATAAAATTTTCAGTACAAATATGTTTTTAACATAATTCGACGAATGCAATGAGGCCATGTATCTTCGCATTTATACGAAAAGTTTTATTGTTCTTTGGCAACTTACCTCAGACTCAAAAGTGTGATATGATCTGAAGTTTTATCTTCGTGAAATTTCTTGAAGAGTATCCCACATTTTGCATTATATTTTATAGAATTGATACATTTTATAATTGATTTTAGTACTTCATTTAAAACAGGTGAAAACATTTTTAATATCAAGTTTGTACACACAGAATAATTCACAAGTAGCATTTCGGATTCGCACCTTTATCCATTTTAAATCAGGCTTTCTTTTTTCCCGTTATGGTTATTTGGACACCATATGTAAGCCGATTTTAAAATTGTAAATCCGTGTATTTTGTCTGCACATGAGCTATAAGAAGACATTTCACCCATTTCTTTCTGTGATGCACATTTGAAGATTAATTAATTTTATAAAAGTAGTACTTCGTTTAGATACTTCAATCATTTTTTAGGGTGAATATATTGATATATTGAACATAGTCAATTTCAGATATACCCATAAGTAATTTCATAAGTAAAAGTTTCTTCATGTGACATATTGGTCTGTCAATACAAATACAAGTTTCTTTCAATAAATAGTAAAAGAAAGAGTATGTAATTTGAGCATTGCGCGGCAGCGCAATGCTTATTTATTTCCAGCGCGACCTCCCCATGCTATCCTAACACAGCAAATCCCGTTGCACGAGTTATTTTACTAGAGTTTTTCCCACTTTTTGTACGCGCTTCCACAAATTTTCTTCAAAACACCTAATTCTGTAAGAAAATACATCTTCCAATCAAAAAACTCTAAATTCTGGTGTTGTTACTTTCTTTAGAGACCTGTCAGGCTTCGACTAGCGCTTCGATCAGGAAGATAGATTATTTTCGACCATTCATCCAATCTGTTTAAACTGCATTATGGGTAAATTAAAGCTTTCTAGTACAGTGCGGTCGAGATATTATGATTTTAAGAACTAGGCCGTGTAAAAAATTATATGAGGAGGGGGGGGGGCGTTTTGCCCTTTCAGGAGGGGAGGAATTAGGAAATACAATAAAGCGACCTGTTTAAAACTTTACGATATTTTATAACACATAACATATTTATAACACATAAATTATGGGGAGGGGGGGCGCGTTCTGCCCACACGGGGGGGGCACTTTTCTAAATTTTGCCGATACCCCTCATGTGATATATCATTAGAAAGGTCTGTGGCTGCTTAATCATATTATGCATCTCCGGTGTCCATCCCTACACATTGCCCCCCCCAAGAGGGGCACTTTTCTAAATTTTGCCGATACCCCTCATGTGATATATCATTAGAAAGGTCTGTGGACGCATAATCATATTATGCCTCTCCAGTGTCCACCCCCCCCGTTTGTCATATTATATCATATCTCCGGTGTCCATCCTCCACTTTGCCCCCCCCCCTCCAACGTACTTTCTAAATTTTGCACACAACCCTCATGTTATATATCATTGGAAAGGTCTGTGACCACTTAATCATATTATGCATCCCCAATGTTCATCTCCCCACTTTGCACCCCCCTCCCCAAGGGATATTTTTTCTAAATTTTGCCGATTCCCCTCATGTGATATATCATAGGAAAGGTCTGTGACCGCTTAATCATATTATGCATCTCCAGTGTCCATCCCCCCACTTCCCCCCCCCCCCCCAAGGCGGGCACTTTTCTAAATTTTGCCGATATCCCTCATGTGATATATCGTTTGAAAGGTATGAGACCGCTTAATCATATTATGCATCTCCGGTGTCCATCCTCCACTTTGCCCCCCCAAGGGGGGCACTTTTCTAAATTTTGCCGATACGCCTCATGTGATATATTATTAGAAAGGTCTGTGGTCGCTTAATCATATTATACATCTCCGGTGTCCATCCCTACACTTTGCCCCCCAAGGCGGGCACTTTTCTAAATTTTGCCGATATCCCTCATGTGATATATCGTTTGAAAGGTATGAGACCGCTTAATCATATTATGCATCTTCAGTGTCCATCCCCCCCTTTGCCCCACCAAGGGGGGATTTTCTAAATTTTGCCGAAACTCCTCATGCAATATATTGTTGGAGAGGTCTGTGACCGCTTGATCATATTATGCATCTCCAGTGTCCATCCCCCCACTTTGCCCCCCAAGGGGGGTACTTTTCTAAATTTTGCCGATACCCCTCATGTGATATATCATAGGAAAGGTCTGTGACCGCTTAATCATATTATGCATCTCCAGTGTCCATCCCCCCACTTCCCCCCCCCAAGGCGGGCACTTTTCTAAATTTTGCCGATATCCCTCATGTGATATATCGTTTGAAAGGTATGAGACCGCTTAATCATATTATGCATCTCCGGTGTCCATCCTCCACTTTGCCCCCCCAAGGGGGGCACTTTTCTAAATTTTGCCGATACGCCTCATGTGATATATTATTAGAAAGGTCTGTGGTCGCTTAATCATATTATACATCTCCGGCGTCCATCCCTACACTTTGCCCCCCAAGGCGGGCACTTTTCTAAATGTTGCCGATATCCCTCATGTGATATATCGTTTGAAAGGTATGAGACCGCTTAATCATATTATGCATCTTCAGTGTCCATCCCCCCCTTTGCCCCACCAAGGGGGGATTTTCTAAATTTTGCCGAAACTCCTCATGCAATATATTGTTGGAGAGGTCTGTGACCGCTTGATCATATTATGCATCTCCAGTGTCCATCCCCCCACTTTGCCCCCCAAGGGGGGTACTTTTCTAAATTTTGCCGATACCCCTCATGTGATATATCGTTGGAAAGGTCTCAGACCGCTTAATCCTATTATGCATCTCCGGTGTCCACCCCCTACTTTGCTCCACCCCAAGGGGGTACTTTTCTAAATTTTGCACACATCTCTCATGTGATAAATTGTTGGAAAGGTCTGAGACCACTTAATCATATTATGTATCTCCAGTGTCCATCCCCCACTTCCCCCCCAAGGGGGGTACTTTTCTAAATTTTTCACACACACCTCATGTGATATATCGTTGGAAAGGTCTGTGACCGCTTAATCATATTATTCAGCGCGTGCGCAGCAGGACTGCTATACGGTGCCACAGGCAGCGAGAACCCGAGCCAGAGGTTCGTTCAGTTAGAAGTTTATACTATTCGATGTGCAAATTAAGGGATAACCCGGTGCGTGCGTAGCACGACTGGTATACGGTGCCGATGTTAAGCCCGAGAAGGGACAGATATTAAAATTATTTTATTTAGTCAATGCTACAATAATGTTGCATTTTTATATTAAATCTTGCTCAGTCTATTTAATCTTAAAAAAGTAAATTTAAATTTGAAACATGATATTAAAGCAACTTTAAAACATTTCATGTAGTTGAAATGAAATCTAAATAAATCTTCAACTTTTTTTCCCAGTTTTATGTGCATTATGCTAAATTTGTATTGTAGCACATTCTAACAGACAAGAAACATGAGAAGTTCAAATAATTTAAAAAGTTGAAGATTTATTTAGATTTCATTTCAACTACATGAAATGTTTTAAAGTTGCTTTAATATCATGTTTCAAATTTAAATTTACTTTTTTAAGATTAAATAGACTGAGCAAGATTTAATATAAAAATGCAATATTATTGTAGCATTGACTAAATAAAATAATTTTAATATCTGTCCCTTCTCGGGCTTAACAATATGGAAATAAATTAATTTTTTTAATTTGCTTTGCAAGTTCCCTTTTTTTTAATACTTAACTGGTCAATATTGTAACCAGAAAAATTAATAATTATTTAAATATATAAAAAGGTGTCTAAATATCTAAAAAAAAATCATATAATTATTCCGGTAGCAGTTGTGTTTTGAAATTTTAATGGAAATATTTTGAAATTTTTTTAATTCAGTTATTTATAAAATTTTCATGTATTATTTATATTTTTAGCCTGCAAGCATAGTTTTATCAAAAAAGACAGACACACACAAAAAAAAATTAAAACAACTGACAGGGACTGGAATAATAACAAATCTGAAATTGCCCCCCTGTGGTACGCCCCCCGTTGGGAAACACTGCTGTAAATATTTGTTTTTAATTATTGAATAAAATTTCTGGGTTGAAACTGTATAATTTGATCCGCGGATTATACGCCGGAAATTACGGTACTATAGATTTATTCCGTCTTCCTTGATCTCTGAACTTTGACATAGAATATGAACATTAACATTCATTTGTATACTCACGATATATCGTACCTGAACTTGATACTTTTAGAAAAGGAAATAAGTAAATTAAGTTTAACTTTAAGACCCTTAAAAAATCAACATATTTCCGATTACATTAAAAGGGCATGGAATATAATTTAAAAAATATATTATTTGAAATATAATGTAAAAGATTCTCATTTTAAAAAGTTATTATTTAAACAAAACTAAAAGTGAGAATATTTATGGTATATACTGAAGTTATTTAAGTAAATAACATTTTTTAATTGTCTTCATATTTAAATTTCGTTTTAATAGCTAGAAAGAAAAATTACAGATACCAGCAAAACGTGCTTTTTGTGGTTAAATTATGAGTTGTTAAATTTCATTTAAAAAGAACACATACTTTTTGTAGAATTTTACGAAAAGAAAAGATGATGAAAAATAACTTTATAAAGGTCGCATGACTAAATACAGATCATGATCTTTAACATTTAGATGAAAGATAATTAATGTATTAATGCCCTAAATTAATTTTGAATAAGAATTCACACTGTAAGAGGTTTGTAAAGCAGATGTGAACAAAGTCAATTAAATTCACTTCTGGAGTTGACATGTTTTGTTCCCAGAATCATTTTTATTAAAATCTAGACAACATTATCATAGATTATTACAAAAATAAACTGAAATCTCCAGGAGCAAATGTTTCTGAAGTAACTTTCAAGATTAAAGATTCAGATTTTTTCTTTTAATGTTTATTGATAGTTTAATGCAATATTCCTAATCCATTACTGAAAGTTTATTAGATTTATACCAAATCTACGCGGGAGATTTTCGTAAAGTTTGTTTCGTATAAAATGACTAAATTAGGAGTGTTACGCAAATTGACAGATAAATTAGTAGAAATGATAAGTTGAAGATTTAATCCGTATGTCTTGCATCAGTAATTATCACCAGAGGTGTTTAAATATTTTTATATGGACTTTTGAAATAAAATATTTATAACGTGCGACGAACAATTTTTGTAAGAATATGTTATATTAAACCTCATCCAGGGATGAGATTTCTCCGCTTTTATGCATACCAGTATAATCTTACAGAAAATGTTATTTTATTTAATCGGAACATTCTGTGATTTAAGAGAACAACGTTTTCTCTATGATTATACTGGTATGCAAAAAAGCGGAGAAATCTCATCCCTGACATCTACTAATTCAAATTTGCAGTACTCATCTACTAATTAAGATTATGTACGGATAGAGAAACGCAATCACAAGTACAGTACATAGCTGTCAACTTCTCTCGTTTAGGCCGTCTCGTCAACTTCTCTCGCTAAGACCACTATTTTCAAATAGAAATTGTCGTCTTATTTTATAAAAACTTTTGTCATTAAATAAGGCGAATATATTTATTCCCATATTGTGTAAAAAATAACCCAAAAAACAGAAGGCATAATTCTGTGATTAAACACGCTGAAGATTAATTTTTAGAAATAGTGGTACTAAAATTGAAAGACCTGTATGTACCTAGTGATATACAGGGTGATTATAATTAAAGTTGCTCTTTCAAAAAGCTGTAAAAAAAGAACCAATGGTCAGAATAACCTGATATTTCATATGAGTAACGTCAAACAGTGGGAAGTTGTTTTACGAAAGAAAAAAGTTCAAAGGTTGAGCAATAGATGGCGATGTACTCGTCATAAGATGCTAATTAAAATACGTGATATGCACACCCGTACATTACACTTGTGATAAAAAAGACGAAGAACATGCAGTTCCTGTTATTCTGCGTGTGAGAAGATAGTCATGACTCTATCGCTGAAATATCAGGCTCTGCTTGTGAAGCATTTTTACAAGAACGGTGTCTGTGCGGCAATTGCGTTGAAGAAATTCCTGACATTAAAGGGTTTAAGAAGCGGTTCTGGCCTGACGACTGCATTCAGTCTGAAGAACATCATTGATAAATTCGAAGTGACGTGTTCATTTGACGTGAAATGTAGCAGAGGGAGGAAAGCAATTGCTTCTACATCAGTGGAGGTTGTGCCTACAGCATTGCAGGAAGCGTCAAACAGTGCTTTGGGAACGTGCAGTACACGGGGAATTTCTCGAACTTTAGACATGCCTGTCAGCACGGTTCGTAAAATTTTTCGAAACAAACTTTTTTTCCTGCAATGCTATCCGTATAAAATTACGCCTGTTCAGGAGTTGCGTCCTGCTGACCTGCTAAAACGAGAAGCTTTCGGCCTGCAATTTCTTGCTCGAATGAAAGTGGGCAATGCATGGCCATGGAACATTTTGTGGACAGACGAAGCAAAATTTCCATCTCCAAAGTTCTGTCTATACTCAAAATTGCCGAATATGGGTAAGTGAGAATCCGTTCCAAATGCAACTATTGCCTATTCATTCTGCAAATGTCACTGTGTGGTGCGGGTTTACGGCAGCATTTATTGTTGGCCCTTTCTTTTTCGAGGAGATTGGTCCTTCGGATCCTGTCACCTGTACAATCAATCGGACACGTTATGAATCTGTTTTGCGCAACCAGCTCATTGCAGCATTATAACAGCGCGGATGTGTGGATAGCAAAATGTTTATGCAAGATGGCGCTCCTCCGCACATTGTAGCAGCAGTGAAACAGCTGTTGAATCTGCATTTTTGGAACTGACAGAATTATCAGTCGCCATTTCTCAACAACCTGGCCGGCACAATCACCTTACCTGAACCCTTGCGACTTCTGGCTGTGGGGTTACCTAAAACATGTTGTGTACAATTGCGTACATGTCCAATGTTCAATTGTATATGTCCAATTACGCACATAGGTGAACTGAAAACACGCATTACGCAACACATTCACAATATCATCCCTGAAACACTGCGATCTGATGTGGAACATGAAGTTTTGGGATTTCAGTTCGTTAAAGAAAACGATGGACACTGGACAGTATATTACACATTTCTAGTAAATTAGCCGAATTCCTTTTCTTGACCGTTTTAATCAGTTTTTGATTTTTCTACGATTTACTAGCCTTGGTAAAGTTTAAAACCGATTTTATTTTTGCTTTTTCAATTTTTTTGCATAGAGAAATTAGAAACTAATTTCATTTTTGCATTTTGTACGGTTTTTGGTGAAAGGACAGTTAAAAAACTATTTTCCCTATCCACTGTGGCACTACCTGGTCGTGGTTGATAGGTTTTGGACGAAGGATGCCACAACAGCATGTCACGTCTATAATTAGCATCCAATGACGAGTACAGTTCCATCTATCGGTCGATTTTTGAACTTATTTCTTTCGCAAAACACATTCACATTGCTTCACGTATACTAAGATGAAATATCTGATCATTCTGACCAGTGGTTCTTCTTTTACAGCCTTTTGAAAGTGCAACTTTAATTATAATCACCCTGTATATCGTGATGCTTTGGAATAGTGCTAAATACAGCAGTTATTGAGAATAAATAAATCAGATTTAATAAGCTCAATGCACAAAAGCTACCTCAACATTCAGCTGCAATTAAATCATTACTGATAATATCCAGAACTACGGAGATATTCATCTATTAAACCTTTTACTACGTTCTGAACATATACAGCCCAGTGGACTACCATCTTTTAAATTTTATCCTTACCACTCGAAGAAAAATATTTTCTGCCATACACTTACACTAGGAAATTTTCAAGATTAAATATACGAAATGGAAAATTTTGTTTGCAAATTCTGGCTGGAGTGAATATAAAAGTAGCCGCCGGTCCTTGCCCGTAATCAAGAAGTTAAGAAAAATATATTAATTTCAAATTTTGGCCGATTTGAAGTTTACTTATATTTAAAATAAACAAATACGACACCGTTAGTTGTATTTGCTAAGAATGGAACATCAGTTTAATGATTCAATCATATTATATCCTATATTGAATCCAAACAGTGATGTATCGACGAATAATGGGAATCAGACGCTCTGGATAACACGAATTTCGTAAAGTTATCTTTGATTTGTTTAACCGCCCGCCTACCAGACGGGTCCATTGGACCCGACATGTACATTCCCAATGATTAATCGAACCAGAATTTGTTTTATAAAATAAGTTAAATATAAACCGCAGAACAATCGAACAATGAAACAACGTAGTAAGCAGGATGGAATATCTATAGTTGCGTACCAACTGAAGTACCAGGTTATAGGTAATTGACTTGCGAGGCAAAAGGGAGCCGTGAGAAATTTAAAAATTTAAAATTAAATAACAAAATTTAAAATATAATAATTAAATAAAAGTTTAAAATAAAAAATAAATAAAGTAAATAAAAAAAATAAAAAAATTCGTTAGATCCAAAAAAAAATGAAAGACGAAACCTACCAAGGGTCGAACCCATCTCAAAAAAGAAAAAAAAGTGACTCTTTCCAGAGACCATTTAGTTTAACAGTTACAAAATACTAACATTAAAAATAAAAAAGTGAATAGACAGACTATATATAGTTTTTCTTTTATATATACAAAGAGAAAAGACAAGAAAAACCAAGTGCAATTCGAGAGAGAGGAATACTTTATCATAAACCACAGAGGTAAACAGGTAAACAGTTTATTGTTTCAGGGGGTACCCAGTTGCAAGCAACTCCACTCCCTGTCTATGGGTAATTGTATATCACATCTTAAAGGAGCCAAGTGAAAAAAGTATAAAAATAGCAAAAATGCGCTTAAAACAGTAAAAGAAGTTATAGGTTGGACTGTCAGAACTACAATAATTAAATACGTTAACTAGTTTTTAATAAAAATTCTGGTGTGAAATGTTTTTATCACAGTTGAGTAAACTTTCCGGTAGTTCTAGGGTTAATCATTGAAAATTATGCGATTATATAAGGCGAAAATTATTTCTTTAAACAAATTGTAGACAGAGTTTTTGGACCCTTGTCTTGGCTGCAATATTGAACCTGAAGTTCTGAAGCAATATAACACTAAATATGGAAAATTTATGCAAAACTGTAATTCAATCTGAGTTTGGTTAGTAAGAGCTAAACAAACCTGCCATTGGAAAAAATACAAAAAAAAAAAAAAAAAAAAAAAAAAATTCATGCATTAAAAAAGCTTTCGTGTCAGATGTGAAAGAATTTCTTCTGATGATTTTTTTGTAACTATACAAATGCCTTTGCAAAAGTTCACGTGTTTGAAAATAACACACCACTCATTTACTTAACACAACTTGGTTTTCGTATGTAAAGAGGAATTTTGTAATCGATTTTTAACTCTTCCTCATACGCTGAATTTACAAAACAAATAGGTAAAAAGGTGGGTTTTCGATGACAATGCAACATTTCAATATATCTAGAATTTAATTATAAATTAACAACTTAATTTTAAGGCATTTTTTCCGTTAGCCTGCTACTGGTGATAAATCGCCAAATATTTTTTACTTACCCATCATACGTAGTATAGGGTAAGTCTTGTTATGTTTACAATAATTGTATGCGAGTTGCAACAACAGTGAGTTTAATAATTTGCCAATCCACGCTCGCCAGACATTTTAAGTTTTAATAAAATGTACTTAAAAGTGATTTATCTCAAAATGAGATTTTAAAGAATTGTGCGCTGGAACTACTTGATACATTTACATGATATTTTTGTAATTATAGATTATACCTCTATATTAAGACTGAACATAAATATATTTACTGTTTGACCTACAAAAAAAGTTATGCAAAGAGAAACTCTGAGAAAACAATATCCACTACTTTCAAGTTTAATTTTAAAATATAAATTTATTAAAATATGCACAATGCGCATGTTTACGTCCAGTCTTCTTAATACAGCGATGTCGTCTATAAATCCGTGATGATTGCATTTAAAATTATTAAATGGTTTAAGAGCAAATGCTATCGATATATAAAAAATTGCGCTTAACTCGTAATTTTTAAATATAAGTATTATTGCAATTAATTAATAGGTTAAAAATATATTAACAATGGCACCAATATTCTCTTAAAAGATTTAATTATATGTTTTCAACTATGACTTATATGATTTCAACAACATTGCGCTTACGTGCAATTTAAAAGAAGAATTTTTAATCATTTCGAAATGAACGACATTAAACTATGATTTTAAGAAAATTAACACTCGATATGATTCTAATCATAAAGAAGGTAATTACACGAATAAATTTTTTTTATGAAGTTTATCTTAAAAAAGCAGTAAATGTTGTTCTTTCAAATACATGTTCTTCGAAAAATCAAATTTTTTAACATTTAAGAGTTGTACGCTATTTATTAAGCCGTCAGGTATCATTGTTTTTCGAAAAATCGTTCACAGCTTAAAATATATTTTTTTAAATATAAAGGTTCCATTAAGAGATTTACTTACCAAAAATTTGAAGAAAGAATTCTACATTCTACAGTGTAGAACTTTGGGAGGTTCCAAACCTATACGTAAAACCTTCGATAACCCGAAAGTTTGAGTTTATATACCTATCGAACTGCCATGAAGGCAGTTGTTTCTTGAAAAGTTTAATGGCGAGTGCTAGGATATCCCGTTTTACTGTAATATAATGTGGATCGGAAAACAAGCAGTAAAAATGTCCTATAAATGCTAGCAAAAATTTCATTGCAGGAAATAAATCCTTTTTAAATGCACTACACATTATTATATATAAAACGTTTTAGTAACTTCAAATGTGTTCATATTTTAGAACTTCAAAAACTAGAAAAAATTAAAAAAAAACATGGAAAATAAAATTTTAAGCACAGAAACTACACAAATGCCAATATGAAGTAACATCTCCTTCTTGCCGAAAATATTTCAACCCTTAACCGCTAGAGTATTGTTCGGATTGATTCAAAATTCAGATATCCGGCTCCACTGACTATACGGTCTACTTTCCTCTATCTGTTTGCAATCACGTGGGATTCTAGTGGAATTATCATAGAACACTGCGGGATTCTAGAATTTGTTTTCTTTTTTCGACATTTATTTATAAAAAGGCATTTATCAGATTTTATTCAATTTCTGTAAATTAAATACAAAAACAAGAGTATACTTCCAAAGCTATTTAATTTTTTTTAAATCTTAAAAAAAAAAAAAAAAAAAAAAAAAAGAACCAAATTTCCTATAGATGTGAATAACGATCCATAACAGTCCATAACGAACAGTCCATAACAGTCCATAACGATGAAAGACGCTTGGAAGGACGCTTGGTTTTGAAATTATGTCATCATACATAACGGACAAATAAACACCTTTTATCCAACTGCTTTCATATTATATCATTTAATTTTCTAACAACTTATAGAAATATCATTTTCTTTCTTTCTTTTCTTGTAAGGTCAGTATGCTATAACATTTTTCTTTATTTATTTGCATCTCCAGATCTTGCATCGAAAACTTGGCCAAAAATTTTGATTTTTCCCCCATTTTCAGATGTTGGAATAAAAGTGTTCAGCTTCATGATTTGTGTATGTGTTGTCGTTTTAAAAAAGAATTTTAATATTTTCTTCATTTATGTGTTGTATCAATATTTTCATATAGCGGAAATATATCATTAATATATTTAAGTATTTGTCATTTTTTTTCATTAAAATAAATTAAAATACCAATTAAATAAAAATGATGGCCTTTTTATTTATATATTCACACGAAAAGCAGCAGCTAAATCAGACCTCAAATCGCTTATAGCCAACATTTCTACGGCATAACAAAGTTGCATCTGTGGTTACAAATGCAGAAGCTTTTCTACAGAATAATCTTACTGAAAGATGTCGAAAAACGAAATTCAATCGTTAATTTTGGTTCACTCTTTTTCATTGAATTATGTCCAAGATGGTATTTGAACCGGAGCATTGTTTAGGCACATTTTAAAATTATAAAAGTGTTCCAACATATTAATTTGTTCCGGTGCATTCTGTAGACTAAAATCAAATTTACTTTTTTGCCTATTTTTTCTTAAACATATTTTTGATAATCTACTACTTATGCATTATTATTATGAATAAGTAACGTTTGTTTGTCTAAACTAATATTATAAAGAAGTGACGTTTGTTTCTGTGTTTTTTGTAGATGGTAATTACTAGAAATACCGAACCGATTTCAAATGTAATGGTGGGAAAATGCTAATGACCATTTCTGCGCCAACATAACTGCTCCATTTTATTTCGAACAATATACCATAACCTCCAAGGAGTTGCAGGAACAAAAAACGTTCTAAAATTGCGATTTCTGTAATATTGCTAGAGCTAGAAACTTGAAAGTTGGTGTGGTGGTTATCTTTAAGATTTAAATGCTATAAACGGTTTCTAAAAAGTTCAAAATTTAAAAGTGTAAATTAAGCTTAAAGCATTCTAAAAACGCTAGATATTACGATTAAATTGAAACTGTTAAGACTAGAACTTGGAACTTGACATGAATGTTTTTTTTAAGACGTAAATACGCAAAAGAATAATTTTTAAAAAATTCGGAAAGTAAAAGTTTGCAGGAGAAAACAACGTGGTAAAATTGCTATTTCTGTGATACTGCTGGGGCTACAAACGTGAAATTTCGAAATGTTAAGCCTCCAAGCTTAATCACCCAAGCTTGGTTAAGATTTAAATGTTCTGTATGAACGGTTTCTAAAAATTTTGACATTTGAAAAGGTGAACTGAGCGGAAAATGTTCTAAATTACGATTTATTTCGAATTGTCACAAGGCTAGAAACTTGAAATGTATAATAAAACTATATTTATTTTCCCCCAAAACAATGGAATAACCGCATGCAATTTAAATGCAACACAGCTAGTAGTCAATATTTCTGGCGGGCGATATTTTAAAGGTAGTAGGAAATCAGTTCTGCTAGAGATTGATATTGAATTACACACGGGTTTTACTCAAGTAGATTATATTTTTAGGAATTATAACTCGTCACATAAAACGGTTGGTTTAAAAAATATAAGTTGAGTTTATTATTATTACTACTACCAGGGGCTACAATCCGGTCATTCCGTATTACAGAACATAGATGACAATCATTTTCAACACTTTCCAACATAAGTGTTTATGAATTCGGTTTGTTTGTTTGTCGTGTCCGTCCGTCCTGTCTGACGTCTGTCCGCGCTCTAACTCATGTAAATGTACTCGGATTGCCATGCAATTCATATATATTATTAAGGTTTGTTATGGCATATTTGCCATTGAAAATGAAGTATGTAACATTTATAGTTCAATTACAGGGACACTCAAAACAATTCCGTTGCATTACGGTTTATGGGGAAAAATCATCTGTGGTGTATTTTAATGATATTACACTATTTCAAACATATTGAAATTGATATAGATCACTGAGGTGCAGTATAAGAGAATTACCATAGAATAGGGTGCGCATAGCACTGATCGTTCATTTACAGGGACACAGAAAATAATTCGGTTACACTACTGTCTAAGAACAATAATTGCAGTAGTGCGTTTTCAGTTCTAGAACGCATTTTTAAAATTAACTAATATTTTTGCATATTACTTGGTGTGTATAAATGCTATAGATCATATACAGGGCAGCACAAAATATATCGAATACATTTCGGTTTATTGACTAAACGTGCTGAATTAAGTTTTAATTGTATCATCTAGTTGCAAAACCGGCCATCTCCAAAAAATAAAATTTGGGTGAAAAGCTGTTTTTTTGCCATACTTAGCCAAAATAAGATTGGAACCAAAACTCTTTAGTTTTATAGTCATTAGAACAATGTATTTGAAAACACTAAATAAGGTGCCAGGGGCACATAAAATGATTGGGTTATTTAAGTCTTTGTTTTGGATTTGGCCACCTTTGCAACTTACTTTGGAGTTAGCCGGTTTTGCAACAAACCAGAAATTAATTTTTGCTAAATTTATTTTGACATTAGGATTTTGGGGGTAGCAAATACTCAAAAATTTTTGAGGAGGCATTGAGGAGCATTGGTAAACTTGTGTAGACTGCCCACAGCTTAGATTTCTTGGATTATCAGTAGGACAGTAACTAAAAAAATACAAATGTAATCACAAATGTATTCTTTCAGATTTTAACTGTAACAAAAGCCCGTTCATGCCATCTACAATCCTCAAAATACTAAAATTTATAAAAAAAATTAAATGGAAGAATATTTTGTTGAATAGATTAAAAAATTCTTAAATTTATCAGCGAAAATTCACTTACAGTTTTATGAAAGAGAAGGGGGAGGGCGCAGAAAAGTATTTTGGCCTAGAGTATAAAAACATGTTAATCTGCCCCGGGTTATCACAAGGTGTACATTACCTTTGAACTTTGGCTTTGTTCCGTTTCCACGTCGTAGGGTCACTTTACCTCTTCCTTGATTGATTAGGAGATACTTCTTCCACAAACTTTTCCGTAGTCGGAGAAAACACGAAACTAAATTATTAGAAACTTTGTATGCACCAAGGAGGAACAGTCACAGGTGAGAGAAAGTACTATAATGATAATCTGATCAACAAGTGAGAGGTTATTGTGGGGAGAAGCATAAGCGCTATCTAGCGGATATGGAGATGGCCGCTTTTGAACCTCACCGGTTGATGGATTTGGCTGTTTTTGCAGCACATCGTGATTTTTAAACGCATATAACACAGGAATTTGACCTACTTAGGTTTGTTTATTATTTCCAGATGGTAGAAACGTTTACTTAAAACTTGAAAAGCTGAAAAAACACATTTTAAAATTTTAAGGAGTTGGCCGAGTTTGCAACTAGACGACACAATTGTGTTATGCGTTTCCTAACTGAACTCAATTTTAGCATACTATGTAGCATATATACAAATCTATAGATCGTATACAGGGCTGCAGTAAATAATAAAGATATTTTTTCGACTATTGGTGGTAATTACTGAAATTGAGTTATCAAATTTGTTATGCGTTTTCCAAATTGTTTACTTAGACAGTTCCCGGGGCAGTCATTCCTTGTCATTCCTTGTTTACTTAGACATCAACTTTCGCCTTATTAATCGGAAAAGTTTTGTTAAAGTATTCTGGAAGTGTTGGAAAGTGTTTTATAATCTATGTTTGACGCATGGTTTTTCGTTCTTGTTTTATATTGAAGACTCTAACAGATTTCTTACATTTAATGCATATGCATTTTTGGATTGTCCCTTATCAACACCAAGAAACGTTTTTATATGAAAAATGTCAGTAATGTATTCAAATAAAATTTTGAATTTTTTTAAAAGCGGTACGCTACATGCCAGGAGTTAAAAACCTAAGAAATCGTCAAAAATCGTTACTTACAGCAGACCTTTTTATTCTGATAATTTCAGTGGTTTACGTGCGTAGTTCGATTACAAATCTGTTAAATTATTATTTTATTTCATTTATTGATGAAATTTTAATTTCATTGTGGAATATTAGCCGGAGATAAATGCTGAACTATTTATATTGTTCTAAGTGCAAACGGGATAATTTTTCACAATCGGACGCTACATATATATATATATATAGTTTTTTTTTTTAAATCACGTTTGAAAATTATTTTAAAAATCATAAAAAAAACAGTAAACGGAGATACAGTTTTCAAACATATTGCATTTGAAAGAACATATTTTTTCCTATTCGAAAGAGCAAAAATTGAAATTATGCGATGTTTACAAATGACAAAATTTGAAAGTAAAAGTGAAATTGATTGATGTTTCTGTTTTATAATTTAGATTAACAAAATAAGCAATTTACGGCACTTTAAATATTCGTTATTCGTGTATAAGCTATTATTTAGATCGCAATTTTCAACAAAACATATTTTTTTTACTGAGTTTGTTTCCTTAACTGAGTATTTGGCGAAATACAAACTGATCTCGCGAGCAAGAATCCGCGGTATTGGATTACTGAAAAGGCAGAGGATTCCGCGGAATTGCGGAATCCCGCAATGTGGGGTACAATCCCTACACCTTTTCCCCTTTAAAAAAAGTATTTTTGTATTATTCAGGACGAATGAGGATGGCTTAACATTTGGTGCTGCATTAGATGATTTTAAAAAATGATACGATGAAAAAAGTGCACACTGAACAGAACAAAGTTTTCTACAATTTGTCTGTCATAGAAGCAAAATATGTCAAGCATTTGCATACCCGGAGATGAAGAGGCACGCGGAGGAGATGCAGGGGGAGATCCGCACCCGTTCCCCTCCCCGAATCTCTGAAAATAGGGTGTACAAAAAAAAACTGCTAAGGGACTGTACCAACTAGATATCAAAATTTTTTCATCGCCCCCTTCTAACAACGAAATATCAGAATACGCCCAAGATGCCACGTGTAAGAAAATACACATAAAAATATATGCGCAAAATTATAACAATGGACAATAATATTCGTTTATATACAATATGCATTGTTTGAAATGCTGATAGAACTTCCCACTTTAACAATGTTTCAATGAGTCAAGAATGGAATCAAGCAAACATGACTTAAATTGAAATGCAACAATGAAAGAAATTCACATTAATCAAAAAATTAATTACTTATTGATATACACTGTGATTTGTGATTACTGAGGTGAAATAAGTTATTTTGTTTTCAATATATTTGATTTAAAAAGCGTTGCTATGGATTACTATAGACAAAAATATCGTGACGGTCTTATTGACATAAAAACGTTCGAGAGATTTATTGAAATTATCAACCATCTTGAAGAAAAAGGATACACATTTAAGGAAGTAATCGGCGATGGGTCCTACGGCTCCGTCATAAAAGTGAAGCAAGCCACCACTAGTGAGGAATTCGCAGCAAAAATTGTCCGCAAAGATTATGCATCCGACAGTGAGGTGAATTTGTGGAAGAACTTAAGTCACGACCATGTTCTGAGATTAATAGATGTGCAATATGTGTACTACGCTGATTCCTACATATTTTTGATGCCTCTTTATTCTAAAAATCTGGAGCAAGTTATCTTGGATCCTTCTTTCAAGTCTAGCAAGAACGCACTGCAACAAACAATAAATTGGTTAAAACAGATTCTGGATGCTACAGCTTATCTTCATGACAATAGCCTTTCTCACAACGACATAAAAAGTAACAATATCCTAATAAAAGATAACAACAAGGCAATTCTCGCCGATTTTGGATTCTTAGCCTCCACAGAAACTAAAATTAATAGGTGAGTAGACTTATTTGTAACATTCTTGTTTCCAATACTAAGTGTCCTTTTTTCCCGAAAACTTGGGAAAACTGGAATTAATTTTTTACTTTTTTAAGTTTTCTTGTAGAACAAAATAGCGAACAACAAGAAATTTTGAAAAAAAAAAAAAAAAAACAAGACTATTTCTTAATAAAGGACTTGCTTACAATTGCGCAAAAAAGGTGATTTTAGTAACATTGCTCTTATTTTATTTACATACTGAACAACAGTTGCACATTTTAACAAGAGAGGTTTGGCACAAGAAAGTATTTTTTATGATAAGCACATTTAATTAAATTTACTTTGTTGCCATTTGAGTGTCTTTATAAGTAAGACACGGCACATGCTCGGGTTATAAGTTTTCATCCAAACTAATGCAACCCACATTCCAGAATTTGGCAATACTCGCCTCGACAAATTCTATTATATAAGTGAGACAATTCAACAAAGGGACTCGCGAGGTTTTTGTCCAAAATCCTCTCGACCCATCCAATATCATTGCTCGCATATCGCCACTATCTTATACATAAAGGCACTCTAGATGCTCATTTCTCACGATTTCGTTCAAAATCGTTTCCACCGGTCAAATTTAATTTCTCGTGTGCCACCACTCTCACATTTAAAAAGGCAATCTACTACTCATCGCTCAGGTTTGAAACGCAACGTGCAATCATATGTTAAAATACTTGACGTGTCTCTGTAAATAAACTATATATGATACGATAAATCCTTTATGTTTAAAACCATCCCTATTATACTAGAGTTGTACTGTAAAAGTTTCATTCAAATCTTCTCAGCGGTTAAACATTCACATACTGCATACACACATAATCACCAAAAACAGAAAGCTTATCTTTTTTTTGGAATCGCTTAAACAGCAAATACTTAGAAAGGTATTGCTAATAACTGGGGCAGGGGGTCTGTATTTCATGAAACGCAGAGTTCACAGGTACTACTATACAGAGTTATTTTGTAAATTTTATTGCAAAATTTAATGTATTTCGTGCATATTTCGAATACCACAGTTTTTTAATAAAAATATTCGCTTTATTTAATGACAGAAACTTGCGATTAAATAATACGAAAATTGCTATTCGGAAATGGGTACTCGAGAATTTCTCAGGTACGATAATGTATTGTGTTTGACAAAAAGAAATTATGCAACGATTTAAGTAAATCAGTTAGTTCTTATAATGGTTCTTATAATAATAAAAAATGCCTAAAAATTCGATTCTAGGTTTGTTGATGCTAAATATATTATCTGAAATGGGTTTTAAAAAGTTGTCTCTAAGGATGATAGAGCGTATCAAACAGAGATAAGGCGTCAGCAGTAGCTTCCATTTCTTCAAGGGTCAAGTATTTTAAACTGACCGAAAAAGTCCAAGAGGTTTTTATTTACTAAATTTAAAAGTTAGTTATTTTGTAATACTTTATGCAAAAACAAGGCCAGATTTTAATAAAATTTTAACAATTTGTATAGTAAGTGTCTCTGTAAAAAAAAAAAAAAAAAAAAAATGGCACACATCTTCTAATTCTTCCACGAATCATTATATAACAGTGTGAATTGGTACAAATCAATTAAAAATAACGTCTACTAATTAATGCTATACTTAAATTTTTTTGTTAGGGGGTCGTCTACATACAAAAATTTACATATAAAAACTGTAAAAAACTAAACTTCTCAATACTAATGCCTAATTTTGGCATCATATTTGGATTATTCGGTAAATTTACCGTCGGATATCAAACGAAAAGTGATACAGTTGGTTTAAGGATCACGAAGGTTTAAAGTTTAGAACTCCTATCGTGGAATTCATTCTTCATCGTTGCAAAACAGATTACAATGCGGGTAGTTTTTGAAGAAAACTCACGACTACTTAGTGGAATGAGCTGTAATTTTGGATATGCATATTTGGAGCTTCTAAAAATCGATTTCTGCTAAAAAAAAAATCCATAGGTTACATTTCAAATTTCTTTCGAAAATCAATTTAAAAAAGTATTTTTTTCAATTACTTTTTGGAAACTATAAATTGTAAAGTACGATATTTCTCTAAATCATGAATCAAGTTATAGAAGCGACACATATGCGAATCCAAAATTACAACTCATACCGCCAAGCAGCTTTTGAGTTATACTTAAAAAACTACCCGTATTGCAGAGTTTTGCAAT
Organism: Maratus michaelseni; assembly: GCA_963931845.1. NCBI lineage: Eukaryota > Metazoa > Arthropoda > Arachnida > Araneae > Salticidae > Maratus > Maratus michaelseni. Next base: position 50,029,418 of record OZ007594.1, on the reverse strand, counting down.
GCTTAAGAATGAATTTATTATTAGGAATTCCAAACTTTAAACATAAACTGCTTGGACGAATGTCTTCCTGTTCGGTATCAGATGGTAAAGTTTATCGAAGGTTCCAAATATGATGTCAAAATTAGATGTGTCTATTTAAAATTTTAAAGTTTGTAACAATTTCTATATGTAGACGAACCTATATCTAAGCAAAATTTGTGTATAGCATTAATTAGTAGACGTTATTACTAATTGATTGGAACCAGTCACATTTTTACAGGTTTTTTCGGAAATTTTTTTCCGTTCGGGAAAGTCGGTTCCTACCGGAAAATTCTATCAGTTAATTAGTTGACATTAATTCCGATATCTAACGTATAATAATTGATGGACAGAATTTTCCGGTACGAATTGGTTTTCTCAAACGGAAGGAACTTTCTGAATAACCCAATACAGAGTTGCCAAGTCTCCGGCTTTTTGCACACCAGTAATTTTTTAGAGAAAATGATGTTGTTTTAAATCGCAAAATGCTCCGATTATACAAAACAGCATTTTCTGTACTAAATTACTGGTTTCCAAAAAGCCGGAGACTTGGCAGGTCTGCCCAATATATAATGATTTGTGGTAAGTGATGCGTGAGTGTCTTTTTCCTTTTCTTCTTGACACAGATTGTACATAAAATTATCTAAAAGTTTTATCTTTCATTAAATATTTCTTAACGCACTCCTACAAACAATAGATTATTTAAAACAAATTCTAGATGCAACAGCTTACCTTCATGACTGTTATTTATCTCATAATGACATCAAAAGAAACAATATTCTAATATCCGATAACAACAAAGCCATTCTCGCCGATTTCGGATTCTTAGTCACCGCAGAAAATAAAATTAAAAAGTGAGTAGACTTTCTTTGTAACATAATTGTTTTATTTTAGCATGTTTATTATTGCAAATGTAAAAGAGAAAAATATATATATTGATGACGGTGAAATGGATGAAATTTTAAATTAATCGAATACTGTACTAGTTTAATAGTAAGATAACGGATATTTTCTTTGTTATAATATTTAAATTCTCATCGCAGTTATGATTTTTTTTTATCTGTTAGATATGGAGCTCCATTCATTTACAGATGCCCTGAAGGACGCGTGAATGAGTGTGGCCTGACAGAAATTAAAGGGAAAAAACTAGACGTCTGGACCATTGGTACTCTGGCTTTCGAGCTCTTCTCCGGCATGTTTCTTTTGAAGGAATTCTCAAAATGGGAAGGTCCTCTGTCCTGCTGGTTTACTGACGTTTATCCCATGCTGCAAAATAGTTTACAGGTAAGAAAACACGAAATATATCTTTAACGTATGTTTTGTTTATTTGTTGGTTACAGTTATGATTACAAATTTAAAAGGGACGTAATTCTCTTTATTTCTATTAATTAAACTTGGAAAATACGCTCTAAGGATTCGATGAGGTGTGAACAGATAGGCTATAAATCTTAAAAGAATATTTTCAAATAAAATTTAATTTAAATATGTAATGCATCTTCTGATGATTGTGCCACTAAGTTAACTAATGATGAGGCTAAAAACAGTTTACGAAGCGTGTTTGAGAGATTCGGACACGGGCAATGGCTGGTTAATTACAGTTCCGAGTTTTGAAAATCGTTATCTAAACTTAAACTTATTTTTAGTCATAATATGCATAAACTAATTATTAAGATAAACTCTCGATTTTTTGCGAAAAATTCACAAACATGTTTTTCTTTTTTAATGCCAGAAAATGCCAAAAATTCGTGAAATCAAAGCATCATATTTCGGTAAGTTTGAATTGTAGATGAATGTACATTTTATTGTTTTATTTGTTAAAGCGTAGAATTATTTTTATATATCTTATTATAGGACTCAGGGATCACATAAAAATTTAAATTTCCCAACTTTAAAAACTATTTTGACGTAAATGGATTTTACAGTGATGAACAACACCATTTGACACATTTTTGCAATCGGAACTATACCTGTGAAACGGTTAAGGAATTAGTTAATGGTCAACGATAAGACATACCACTCTTACATATTTCCTTAAGCAGTCAAATCTGCATAATGCTCTTCTTTTATAAAGTGACAGATGGGATTATTCACTGCGATATTTGCTATTAGCAAAATATCTTCATATTCAGGTAGAATTTCATAGCTTGCAAACATTTACCCTTGGCACATTTTTCTCTCACACACTCGCATTGGCGGAATCTAAGTTGAATATCATTATGTAAAGTATACGCAACTTCCAGCTCATGAGGATAAGTAGCTTAACTCAAGTTTTCAAAGTTTGTACGCGGAGACGCTGTTCAGTTTCCCTGTTTGTTTGTTTTCATAACGACGTTTTATTGATATGTAGAGTCTTAATCAAATAGTGTCTTAGAGCAGGATTGTCCACTGAGGCGCCTTTTGAATAATTTCGTGGCACTCCGATCCAAAAAAGATTTTCTCACTTGATAAAAGACCAGGTAACTTTTAACATGATACTTCTGTAGTTTTCAAAATAATCTTGAATTGTAGATTTTAAGGATGAGGCAAGCATCGTTTTAAAAAAAAAATTCGGAAGTTAATGGCAGACAAACAAACATTATTCTTTAAACAGAGATTTTGGACGTTTTTCAGATAATTTTGATGCACTTCTTGAAGATTTTAATAGGTGATTTATTCAATTTTATTGCAATGGTTATAGAAAATGCCTTTCATAAAATATAAGTTACTGAGACTGCCGAATCATTTGCGCCTAATTCCAACTTAAGGAAACGGAAAGATCTGGAATTGGTAATTATAAACAGCCAAAAAGCATAATTTTGAAATCTCACGTGAAGGACAAAGCTTTCTGGAATTTGATAATTAAACCTAAGTATCACTCGCTTCGAAGTGTTGCCCTGAAACATCACTCATGCTTTGCTTCAAAACTCGTATCTGCGAATCGCTATTCTGTACGATGAAAATTATTAAATGTAAATATTAATCATCGCTGAATGATTCGATACTCGAAAATGTTTTATGTGCTGAATCCTCCACTGTGTTTCACATTTTTATGCATTGGCACAGGAAAGCCAATGTCAAATTTCTTATTAGCTAGTTACAAATCAAATATAAAAATAGATAAATAATAAATAAAAGCTATTTTGTTTTTAAATCGTTAACGTTTGCAAGCTTTTTCTTTCCAATACAAACAGCATTAAGTTTTTGACGGCTTCCTTAGTAAAATCTTTTGAGATAAGCCTCTCCAGAAAAATGTAATGTCGCATTTACTGCACTTTCTCCTTTTCTGCAATAACCTTTTAAATGGGGCTCATATGTCGTAAATGTCTCATAGTTGCCCATGTGAGATACGTGTAGAAAAGCTGTTAACACTACCACTATTTTAACCTTTTTAGGGACACGCAATTACGTTTCTGTAACATTGAAAATTCGCCATAATTTACTAACCATTTCATTTGAAAATAAATATATGTAATTGATTTTTTTCCACATAAAAAAATTGCAAAAGCATTAAAAAGCAAAATTTTATTAAATTCTGGTAATACGTTTGATAAAAATTAAGTGGTTTCAACAATAACCATCACTGCACTCCAAAGAGTTATTGAGATAACAATGTTTTCAATAACCTTGCTTAGTGAACTTGCTTAGTTTCAATATCCTTGCTTAGTGTTGTTTGCTTAGTGAAAGGTGGGACAGATTTTCTAAGCGCAATAGAACACAGCAGCAATGTAAATGCTGCTCTGTTCTATTCTCTTCTTCTACCATTACAAACTTTTCTCTTGAACCTTATAAGCTGTAGACAGTTGAAAATACACATGTGAATCCGTTGAACATAAATTGGTGATGACTATGAACCAATATGAAATCGAAGCATATATAAAACAATTGCTATGGAAAAAAACTGAAGAGTTTGTGGTGGGTTTTGGTGAAAAAAAAAACATTTGGCTAAAAAAAAAACCCGGAAGATTGGGAGTTATAAAACAGCTCGGTAATTGCTTCCTGTTAATTTTTTATGAATTATTTCTAATTTCAATATCATGTTTTTGGTTCCATAAGCAATGACATTCACAGCTACAATTGCAAAAAGTGATCAATGTTTCTTTTTCACCTCTGCAAGTGACAAAATCTGTTAATGACCACTGTGTATCAAAGAAATTTCTTTAAATGTGTCTTGTATTTATTTTATAATTGTTATTTAGCTTTATCGAATTGTTTAAAACGGTATTTTCTTTTTTTTTTAGAAAAAACATTTTCAAAAGTTGATCCAGGATGCTTATCCATCTTCTAACGGAATTAATGAAACAGTAGATGACGTCATCGATTTTATTACATCCTGCTTAAATATTGTTCCAGAAAACCGTCCTTCTATTCATGAGTTGCAGAATCACAAGCTCTTCGGTGGCACTTATGAAAGAACAGAGCCAGATAAAGATGTCGACATTTGGAAAAAAATAAGTGAGTTTTTATTAATGTAATCCACACGTTCAATAGTAATAGAGATCAGTTACCGTAATTTCGCGCGTATGCGCCGCGGCTTAGTTAAGTCTTTTTCAAACAGGAAATTTTATTGAAAATAAGAAGTCAAATAAGTTCTAAGCAGAAGTAAGTCATATTTTATTTAAAATAAATTCCGGTAGGAAATCAAATTGTCTGAGGTGCGGCGTATACGCGCGAAATTACGGTATACACATGAATCTGGCTAATGCCAGATCCAAGGGGGTGGGGGGGCATAGATAATAAAGTGATACTGTAAGTAACAGGTTATACACGAAACGGCCCGTTTCATTTACAGATCACAATCATGTTGCCATTCTTCCAGAACAAAGTTTCTCAAAATGTGATAACGTGTATCTTTCACAACCAGCATACGATGTAAGACAGTTAAATGAGATAAAAAAGAATTTTTTATCACAAAAACAAAAACAAAATTATAAAAATTTTTAAAACAAAATTCTAAAACACATTGAGTGTTAAAGATGACTTACGATTCTGCTTCAGCAAAATAACATAAAAATATGCAAGAAATAGGCAAGGGTGAAACAGCACACCCAACTTATAAAAAAATTTGCTACGTGTAGTGTTCACATTAAAATAGAGGAGAAAAATGCACCAGTTTGTTGTTTGCTTTCTTTCTTTTTTTTTCATTTTCCTATTCATGATTTTTACAAGTTATAAACGCCGAATATTAGTATTTCTTTGTGAGGCATGCGAAGTATAAAAATTTGATAATCACTGTTCTAGAGATTGAAAATTTTCCATTACCCCAATGGATTTCCAAAAGGTCGTGGATAGGTGCTAGAATGATTTTAAGATCCACATTTGCTTTTGCCACACATGCAGAAAGGGCTTATGATGACAAAAATGAACAAATTTTGCATTTTTATTAAAAAGAAATCTGAAAAGCCTGCAATCATGTCGTTCAGGCTGAACAACATCGATTTTGAGTTTGCCATTTTTGTAGTTAGCCTTTGAATATTGCAACGAGTTAGACCCGGTGGTGCCAGGGAAAATATTCTTTAATGTAATGTTGTATAGTGTCACTGCTTGCGAATCAGAATTTGAAGCAGTTTATTCTAAAAATAACAAAGACAGTATTAAAATTTTTGCTTTTTATTTTTTTCTAATTCATTACTTTATAAATGTAGTTGGATCATTTAACTATCGTTTCACGTAAATGACAACAAATAAAGAATAACCAACGCTATTCGAATGATAGACACTATCCCTCTGATATATCTACATAAATTGATGACAAAGAGAATGAATAAAAACACATTATAGTACTTATATACTATAAATCAAGTTCGTGTTACTTGAGTAATATTGCAAAGAATTCGAGATGTTTCTTGGATTTTCTAGTTTTTATTATCCACACTCACAAAACACATGGAGAACATAAATTAAACATTAATAATTAATATTTCTAGATTAATTCAGAGAGAACGGCAGTTCCGCTTCTTATTCGAGCACATAGGAGTAACTAGAGAGAGGGGGAGCAGGGTGGGAACGGTCCACCACAGGTAGTTTTGAGAACTAATGTAATCAAAATCACTGCGCACACGTATGTGAATGTTGGTGTGAGAGGCGCGGGGGGGGGGGGGGGGTAAAAAAACAACGATAAATAGGGACCAAGAAGAAATAATTTTAAATAATTTCTGAAGACTCCGAATCTGAGCGAGAGCTATCTTTTTTGTCACGAGGTGATAGGAAAAAAATCAATTCTAAGAAATCCAATTTAGTAGTCTTTCAACAAAACTGTAAAGTATTATGTGCTGTGGTCATAGTTGGAGAGAGGGGGAACACTTCGAGGTAGAAAAAAAGACAACGATAAACTATTCTAAGAAGTGATAATTACTCTCTTTCTGGCAAACCAGGATATTATAGTTGTGAAATTGTTGATCCATTAATTGTCGAGGAGTGGGTAAGAACATCTTGGCAGGGGCATCTTTTGACAAAGGATGATTATTTTGCAATTTCCCTATGACTTTAAGCGTGTGGGGTAATATCAGTTTCCATGCATAATTATCAGTGTACAATTAAATTCTGTAGTTTAAAATACGGGGAACTTTTGTTTGTATTACTTCCCTGTAGGCCTATCCTTCAAGATCCAGAGTGTATGTTTTGTGAGTAAATATCTCCTTATGAGAGCCTTGAAATTCTGTATAGATATGGAAGAGCTCAGCTGAAGAAGATGTCATATTTAAATAATATGATAATATTTAATTTATTTAATATTAAAATATTAAATGATAATTAATCATCTATCAGCTCTTCAAGACTAATTAGAACGTTGGCATTTTAGCTTTACAATATGATAGAATATCTCATAACATCTTCATCGAAAAAAATAAAACATATTGAGAAAATGTAACATAACATGTTCTTTCACTAAGCTTTTTAATTGTCTTTTATTATAAAATATTTATAGGGACAAAAAATGGCCAAATGTAGCCTTATTTATTTTATTATTATTTTTAGAATTTATATTGCTGTAGTAGATATCATTGCTAAAGGAATAGATGTTTAATGATGAACACAGCATATCGAGTTATATTATCATAGAATCTTTCATACAGTCAGAAAGTCGAATTTCAATTCATCAACAATACCAATTGAGATAGATACATGCCATGTCTCGGTCTGATGAAATACAAATATTTTTTTTAACAATTTGGGAGATACCTCTTTCTTTAGTTTTAATATCTTGTTCCGGTTAAAACAAATTTGGTGCAACTGTCCTGGTTTATTTACTTTCTTGGACATGATGAAATTGATCAATCTATAAACACATATTTTGCTTGCAAAGTTTTTTGAATTTTAATCTGACTGTTTTGAATATATGAATGTATTTCAGCTGTATACTTCTAAAAATAATATTTCTGAATTTTTGTAAACATAAAAAAAAGAGGGGGAGGGGAGGTTTTATTTATGATAAACATCATAATATCTTTTTATGCCCACTTTTACCTGTGTGCGTTTCATTCGTATGCCTTAAATACTAGAGATGCACCAAATATTCGGTATTTGTCTGTATTACCGAAATTCAAACTATTCGGTCTGCCGAATTTCAAAATATTCGGTCAAACTAAGTACATAAAAAAGAAAAAATATATATAATTAAAACATTTTTATAACTTATTTTTTTAACACTGAATAAATAAAGATAGTCAGAATAATTATGAAATGGACTGATTTAAAAAAAATAATTTTATATTATTCATTTGTTGTTTGAAAAGTAAAAGTTAATAAAATCAACTAAATTTATCTCACTCCAAGCCGAACTAGGATTTTCGTTTGTTACTATCACAATAACGAAGATAGTGTAACGATATTTTCAGTAGACTTGTTTTGCTTTCAGTGAAATATGATAACCTGACAAGAAGTGCGGAAAATGGCCGCAATTCAGACTCAAACAGTAAGCTAGACATTCCATTACTCAAAATGCAGCTGACAGTACATATACCGTAGTTTCGGTTGGTAATTTGGTTAACTCTTTTTCAAACCGGATATTTTATTGAAAATAAGAAGTCAAATAAGTGCTAAGCAGAAAGTCACATTTTATTTAAAATAAATTCTGGTAGGAAATCGAATTGTCTCATGTGCGGCGTATACGCGCGAAATTACGGTACTGTATCATTGACCAAAATTCAATCACTTACAAAGATTTCATTACATTTCAAACAAAACAAAGTTAATATGATGAAAATTTCGCTAAAATATTTTCATTATGTGCATCTCAGGCAGGTTATGAACGAAAATTGGGGTTCAGCTCTTAATGAGGCACTCTGTATTTTTGATTGACTGCATTGGATTTTTGATAGAATAAGTGAATTGCTATGCTAGTTTACAGTGCAAAATAATATTTGTCTTGACTGCATTATCTCTCCTGAAAATCTGTTTCAAAAGTTTAGGAGCACCCTGTATGCTTACAACTTCTAAAAATGAGCTCCCAGTTTGGGGCATTTAAAATTTTCATTTATAAACCAAAAGAAGCAATAAAGATTTTTTGCTGAGTTGCTACTTTGAATAGGTTTTTATTTTTTATTTTTTTTATTTAATGTTCCTTTTTGACAAATAAACATTATATGACTGTAAAATTTTAACTTTTAAGTCCTTCAAAATTTCTCTTTGATTTTAAAATATTTGTCTTAAAATATAAGAAAGTTTCATTAATTTATTTTCATTAATAGACGTTCATATAATTCACAGAAGAAACGATGGATTTCAACTTTTAATAATAAAAAAAGTTTTAAGACTATCGTCTTTTAAATAATAATTCAAAGCGTAAATTTTGTGTAGTGTAAATGTGACAGAGGCCGATGTTGTGTTTGAAGGGTAGCATGTGACTTCATAGATCCACTCTCATTTAAAACAAAGAGGTATTTATTAAAATTGAAAATATATTAACACAATACAAATTCTTGATTAAATGAGAATCACAACTTTTGTTTTTGTTTCTGTTTAGCTGATAATCAAAGTTAATTAAGTAAAGGGTACAGCAATTACACCACTGAAATTATGGTACATCAAAGTTATTAAAGTCTCGATAAAATTGTATCGTGTGAGAGAAGTAGTTCTCCTTCCGCTGCTTTTGTGGCGGGATCCTTCACACCGCTCGGGGTGAAAACGCTTTCGAAGTTGACAAGAGGTCAATTCACTTTTCTAAGAGTCCGGATAGGCAGTCTCACTCTTCCGTACCGTTTGATAACTCCAACCTGGAAGTATAAGCTGTTATCTTATTCTAGGATTTTATTTCAGAGCTAGGATGGATATGAGAAGTTATGAGATGTCTGTGGATTTTATATGTGTAAAATCTACACAGGGCCGTAAGATTTAATGACAATAACAAATTCAATTGTAATAAAAATTAATTTATATTAAATTTGCATATAATAACATATCATTTGATTTGATTTCATGACTTTTAATTTCAAATGCTATTCTTATAATGAGCAAGATTGTTTTCTTTAAATAGGGCCTTGGTACAAGAACCTTTTTTAGTCAACCCTGCCAATTTTCTGCCTCTGCGTTTAAAAATAATTCAGAAAATATGTCAGGAAATTTCGCATTGTTTAGCAGGTCATTTGAGAATCACCTTATGAAAAGGTTGAAAAATGAAGTAGCTAAGGTATCCAGGTTTCCGTAAACAAATGTCGTAATGCAAAATGGAAATGTTCACTTCACGGCCCCCGATATACCCCCATCCCTCACGCTCAAAACATTCTTTTCACAGTTTTAGAATTTTGAAACAAATTTAGACTTTACATTAATGATTTCCAGAAACATTTTCTCTCTCTCTCTCTCTTTTTTTTTTTTGCTTAATTATTTTAAAAATAAATAGATTCAGTTTATTTCGCCTGCACGTACACAAAATCACAAGGGACTGGAAAACCTCTACGGTTTAAACACGTTTCAGTCTTAGCAGGTATATTGTATTCCTTTTGTCGGAACCACGGAATTTTCATAAAACAGGATTCTGCCTAAAAACCTAAGACAGGTTTTGTTTTCATACGATTTTATTTTATTTTATTACACAGCGTGAAGTGTTCCACAATTTTGTTAGTAGAGAAAGGAAATTCGGTAAGAATCAAAGTATTCATTTTTTAAGTTGAATTTTGGATAGTTTATGGACTCTGTTCAAAACTGGGACATTAAAGAAATGTATTGGGATACCTGGGAATTAAGCCTAAAACTGGGACTGGCTCGGAACGTCTAGTCATCTTAAAAATTGTAGTAACACAGTCAATAGCATTTTTGCCTATTAATCTTAATAATAAGGTGTTACTAATTCTAATTAAAACTTTTCTTTAAATTAATGAGTTTGGTCTCAATGCAAGTTTATTTAAATATTTCCCAACACACGCGCATTTACGTAAACCCACAACTTATCAGGTTGGGGGCCTGAGCCCACCCCACAAAATCGTTCTAGTTACGCCTATGTTCGAGCAATTATCTCAGTACAACAGAATTGATTTTTTCATACGTCGCTGGGGGCTTGAGCATGGGCCAAACTGGCGCCACATATCAGCCACCCACGTGATTCGCAACATAAATAAACCGAAGTCTCAAATTTTTCTCTTTCTTAAAAAAAAAGAACGCGAACTGGTAATGCTGACTGTCTTTATGGCTTCCAATTAGAGTTAAAATATATTTATATCAAATTCATCAGAATTGATTCTGCATCCTATCACATATTATATCTACTTTTAATATGTTCAGATGTTCTTCTTTTGCACAAATTAAAATTTTCATCATTATAATTCAATTTTTAAATGATTTCTTTTTTAATGTTTCAGTGAATCTTCCGAAATTCAATAGCATCTTGAAGGAAAATGATATGGCTACAGTTCCAGGCAGACAAATCAATTATTCATACCATAGTGAATGCAGTGAAATTTACGTCCATGATACATATGTTGTAAAAGCTGATTCTGCTGTTATTCAACCGATTGAATTAGAACGTTTGGATGACGCCGATGCAGAGGAAAAAATACCTTCAGTTTCACAATCATCTCACCACAGATCTTTAAATACTCCAGTTCAACAGGAAGCTCCAAATCTGAATTACATATTTGATTCACCTAGCAATAGTGAAACTTTTGATTCTCCATCTTTGCCTACAGTCTCACAAGAAATAATTGATATTCACGCCGTCACTGGAAAACCAAGTTCCGATCTTCAGAGATTTAGAAAGTGGTGGAGGCATCAGAAATACGGCATCACCAAATTATTCACAGCTTGCTGTTCATGTGCAAAACAGTCCAGCACAAAAGATTAACTTAATGTAAGTATTGAATATCATTTCAGTCTAATTTAGATATATTTTTCATACTATTACAAAATATATAATATTTCACTTTCATTTCAATTTATCAATGATTTGAAAACTTTTTCTAAGTTTTTCTACAGATAAATACAGACCTTTTTATATGTAAAACAATAAAATTTGCAAACACAACTATTCAAGTGATTTGAAATCAAATAACGTTATTTTTATTAGTATTACTATTTTTAACATATGCACTATACTAATATAATAAATTATAACACCTTGTAATAATATATTTCTTTTAATGTAAGTGTAATATATTTCTTTTAATGTAAGCATAATATATTCCTTTTAATGTTCTAATTTCTTTTAAGGTGTAAATTAACAATATAATAAATAAACAGTAAAATAACTTTTATTAGGTTGTTTGACATGTTTCAGCTCACTCTGAGCCATTTTCAAAAACAAATGAGAATATTCCATAATTGCACGGTCTTTGAAGTTATTATTTAAAATGGTGACATTTAATTTTCATGTACTTTTTAAAAAATGTTATTTTACTGTGTATTTATTGTGTTGTTAATTTACACCTTTTAGCATTTAAAAGAAATATAAGATACACTATACTTTGAGAGATATAATCGCGATTGCTGTCTCATTCTGAAACTTGGCTTACAACACTGACTTTTGTAGTACTTTATGGAAGATTCTTTCTCTTTATTGGCAAATGCTGTTCAATCTCTTAGTTTAATTTCTAAATTTTGAGTTTTTCAGAATAAAAAGGACTTTATGAATGTGTCAGACAGTAGTTGGTTTGGATTTGAGAACAACAGTCTCAAGTGTAGTTAAATTTACGTGATAATCCATTTTCACTGCTATTTCTTAATAAGCTCAATTGATTACAAAAAACTACAATCAAAGTTTACTTAAAAAAAACACGTTAAACATTTACTGGCATTTAAAGTGCGTCAAATAAACATGACTTTACAAATAATGCCTTCGTTTCATCTTACGATGTTGAGAACATATATTTGAAAACGTGTTACATATATATATATATATATTCTATGTATTTGTAAAATGCAAAAAAAAATGTAAAATGCTGTGTTGTATAATTCTATTAATTAAACAACTATCAATGTGATTTCAAATACATAAATCATGGGTTTCCAACATGCGATTCTGGACGTCTATTTCCGCAACACGCTAAACACTTCATTTACTTCAAGTAAACATTTTTCTCACAGAAATGTTTTAATTTAATGTTTTAATTTACAGAAAGAAAGATTTTCTTTAAAATTGAAATATATTTACATTTAAATAATGTACTTTTCTACTTATGTGAGTCCTTTATCCATACAAATTTTTGCTATGTCATGCATGATGAGACGCGCATTTTATTCATAGGATTTTTTGTAGCTCGAGACCAAGCATAAGCTGGAAACCCTGACATAAATAAGAATAACGTAATTTCCAATCAAGAAATGACTAGAACTTTCTTTATCATGAATTCGAACTAATATTGTTATGTAATAACATACACATTTTTTAGTTAAATAATATTTGTTATCCTTTTTACTGTTTCTGAAAGTGAGGCTAGGAATATTTGTGCTTTATATTAGTTGCATTTGGTTTTATCACCTTTCATAAAGAGACTTTTTTCTTTTTCATTCTTTTGTTAAATGAAACACTTGGATTATACATTTCTAATATGAGTATCTATCCTTCATAGATTATGACAGTCATCGACTAATACCACCGAATAAGACTTCCCGAACGAGACCCTCTGATTTGAATCTCTATACCACCGAATAAGACTTCCCGGACAAGACTCTCTGATTTGACTCTCTATACCACCGAATAAGACTTCCCGAACAAGACTCTCTGATTTGACTCTCTATGCCACCGAATAAGACTTCCCGAACAAGACTCTCTGATTTGACTCTCTATACCACCGAATAAGACTTCCCGAACAAGACTCTCTGATTTGACTCTCTATACCACCGAATAAGACTTCCCGAACAAGACTCTCTGATTTGTCTCTTACTTGATTTTGTGGATTGCCTAATGTAATTTGACTCTCATGTGTTGAAATGTATTGCAGCCGTGTGGTGATCGGTTGGAGTATAATGCCATTGTAGCTTATACAGGTCGTATAGGAGGCGACCGCACGAAGTCCCAATCCATGAAGGAACCGTGGTGATGGATGAGTGGCAACTGGGCAAGAAGTTGTTAACGGTCCCCTGGAGGAACCAGGCAGAACCTCTTTGTAATTATATGCCTTGCACTTGTAAAAGGAGGCAATGCAAGTGTCGACCAGTTATTTACCTCCCAATAAAAAAAATATGGCCATCATTTAAGTCATCTAAGGCGGGAGATTGAGGGCGGTGGGTAGAAGGGAACCCTCTAAAATTAGAAAAATTTAATAGATTAAATCAGATTAAAAGTAGTATTATCAAACGTATTCTGACTTGCTGGCATAAACCCATCTATACTGATGGAAAAATAGCAGGAAATTTAAAAATACCTTTTAAATTTTTATATTTAGTACAAATATTTTCCAATTAATATTTACATATATGAAGCCTAAACAGAAAGATCTAATGCAAGGCTGTTGGTATTGCGACAGAATTCAAACATTAACTAAAAATATCATATGCTGCCACTTCTAGAAATTTCATTATCCAGCAAAGTTTCAAAACAACGTAGATGTTGAATAAAATATTTCAAAGAATATAATAAAACGCCAAATACAAAAGATTTTTTAAAAATTCAAAACTGGATACGTTAAGTTAAACACTTTGTTCAGTGAAATAAATACATATTAAGAACCAAAAGTCTTCGATTTCGAGTCAGATACCATTCAGGAATTTTGCACTACAAGTCATGCTAGGCGGAACGGAGGCCGCAACATCATTTCAGCCTCCAATTTATTTCAAGATCACTGTAAGAGTGCATGTTTTACAGGAAATTTATATAATGGACCCCTGTTATAATCTCCCTAATACTCGCATAGATCCCTACATGCCTGTAAATTTCATGATACAAAAACATTGCTTATTTGGCTCACCACCAGCAATGTTCTTATATCTGAGACAAATTCCAGATTTTAAAATTTAAACATATGGCGAATAAGCTAAATATGGTTGAATGCAATCTACATTTATATATATAGTAATTAATCTATATTTATATTTATTTAATTATGTATGCAGTAATCTTTCAAGATATTGTGAATTTTTTTACCTGATACTCAACTTAGAGCAGGTAAGCATATAACATGTGCTAACCTTTCTCTATCAGATTTTATTTTTCTTTCTTTTGGTTTGACCGCCTCTTCATTAGGTGCACATTGGATAAAGCCTGCAATTTTTTAACAGATCCTATGCATATATATAAGGAAATATATATATATTTAAATATATATGTGTTAGAATTCGGTTTGAAGGTTCTATAAAATTCTTTAGACATTGCAAATGTTAATTAAACACAATCTACAGTTTATGTTGTAATATTTAAACTCAATGTTAGTAATTCATGAAAGTGGTTTGAGACGCGAGACACAGAATATTGCTTGGGTAGAGCTTGTGCACCAAATACGTTTTGGTGACGTTTGCACTGCAAGCCTTACTGCTATGGCATTTTCATCGGCAATGTGCACCAAATATTCCTTTGGTGACACTTGCGCTACAAGAATTAAAGCATGTCTTTTTCATCGGCAATGTGCACTGAATATTCCTTCAGTAGCACTTGCGTTACAAGAATTTATGCCATAGCTACATCGGCAATGCTCACCGAATATTCCTTCGGTAGAGCTTGCGCTACAAGAATATATGCTATAGCTTCAACATCAACAATGCTCACCGAATATTTCTTCGGAGCTTGCACTACAAGAATATATGCTATAGCTTCAACATTGTCAACGCTCACCGAATATTCCTTCGGTAGAGGTTGCACTACAAGAAAATATTCCAGAGGTTCTACATCGCATATCATCGAAGCTTGTGTTCAATGACTAAGTGACATGGATTTTTTATCTGCAATGTGCACCAAATATTCCTTTGGTGACACTTGAGCTACAAGAATTAAAGCATGGCATTCTCATCGGCAATGTGCACCAAATATTCCTTTGGTGCACTTGCGCTACAAGAATTTATGACATAGCTTTTGCGAATGTATGCCATGGTTTCTATATCGGCACTGCTCCCCAAAAACTCACGTCCCGCATCACTTTCATGAATGTCTATATTTACTTAAAATATTGCAACATAAACTGTAGATTGTGTTTAATTAACATTTGCAATCTTTACAGAGTTTTAGAGTACCTTGGTATTCTAACACGTTCAATATTTTCTTTTGGTAGAATACAAAGATATTTTTACAAAGAAACGTTTCACTGTTTATATTAGCAACGACTAATGATTCCGGCCCAGCAGCGTGGTTGGTAACGGAGGTGACCGCCACGGTGAGGGCCCGGGTTCGAATCATGCTAAGGCATAGAGGTCATTGTGTGTGTGTAGTCGAGACAACAGCTTTGTAGCTTATAGGTCTCAAAGCAATCTCCGTCAAATGTCAAAAAACGACTAATGATGATTTGTTTATATGTTATATGTCATTTCCTTTTTTCAGTAGAAAGCATGAGTTTAGTCAGATTAACCTGAATTGCATATTGAGATATGTACGAAATGGATAAAATTAAAAATAAAATCTATTATTGCTTCCCATACATCTTAACTGTTGATTTCACTGTTGGAACGATGTGTGGCTTTTAATCTTTTTTTTTATTTTAAGGTCGCGGATATCTGAGAGTTTACTGTATACATATATTTATTTTATTAATATAGATTACTAATGACTGATAGCACATTCATGCCTGTTGTCAGGCGCCATTTTTTAACCCGCCTAAATCGAAGACGCTTGTTTTATGGATGATTTGTGTATAGTATTGTGCACCTAAAACAATTGCCATTGATTTAGTCCAGTCCCAAGCCTGGATAAAAGAGTGAGGGAAAAATGGTTAAAATGTTCGGAATTCCCTTCCCCCCCCAGGTTTCAGTTTCGCAGCTCTTTGTAAAAACGCAAGAAGACGGGATTGCTACTTAGAGGCATACACCAATCATGGATAATAGTTGTCTTGGCTATGCATCTGCTTATGATCGGAGATGCGAGAACAGACAATACCAAATTCTTTTGTGATCCCTGTAAATGAACGATGAATGCTATACACACAATGTTCTATAGTACGCCTCTTGTAATGCACCTTAGTGATATATATCAATTTCAATGTGTTTCAAATAGTGAAACATTATTAAAATAAACCGCAAACGATTTTTCTCCATAGACCGTAATGTAACGGATTTGCTCTGAGTGACCCTGTAAAAGAACTGTAAGTTCTAAACACACCATATTTTACAATAAGCCTTTTGTAGTGTACCTCAGTGATTTTTTCAATTTCAATATGTTTGAAATTCTGTAAAATCATTAAAATAAGCACAAATGTTTTTCCCGCATAGACTGTAATGTAAAGGAATTCTTTTGAGTGCCCCTGTAAAAAAACTGTAAGCGCTACACACTTCATTTTCAATACCGAACATTCCCTAGCAAATCTCAATAATATATATCAATTGCATGACAATCCGTATACATTTACGTGAGTTAGAGCACGGACAGACAGACAGACAAACCGAATTAATAAACACTTTTCAATTACGTTGGAAAGTATTTAAAAAAGCGCTGTAATGAAAACATTTATCCAATGAAAATTAAGTCAAATTTTTACGTGTTTAGTCTAAGTTAAAATTTTATTAGTCAAGTTTCAATTTCAGACAGGTTTCAGTGTTAGCAGACGTACAGTTTCTTATAACTGTATTGTACTATTTTAGCAGAGATGACAAAATTTTTAAGTTTAAAGCACGATTCCGTTACGAATGTTGCGCTTTAATAGATTTTATTGTAATCCTGATTTTGATGCGCTTATCCCGCTTTTTAGGTACGTTCGTAAATATAAAAATATGTAGCACCTATAGCCGTCGTCTGCATATAACAGCGCAAAAACTACCCAACCAAATGGTTTGAAATTTAATATATAGAATTGTTGCAGAATTTTGTCGAGTGATTTCAAATTTTATGAAAATCGAATCAAATCTTAAAAAGATATTAATAAAAGCTTTCTTCATTCTATTAAATCTATATACGTAATTTATATAATAAAAACCCAAGTCATGTGACTGAGGAAAACAAATACGGGCTAACCACTTTTTTTTTCATAGGCCAAGCGGCCATTTTTATTTAAAATTATTTTTTCGAATAAAATTGCGTAAAAGTTACATTTTTAGAAAGATCGTTCAAAAAAATTGTTTGCTTGAGAGATGAGTTACATTAAAAAATGTATAGAATCTGAGATAACTTCAGTGGAAATATGGTTAACAATCGAATATCTCAATCCACTAAAGTAAATAAAAACAAGAAATTCGATTATCGTGAGTCATAGAAATATTAAACCATGGAGGTAATCATTCGGAGAGTAAGATCTCTATGATGAATTTTGCAACGCTGTCTGGTATTGAAAAAAAAATTCGCATACGTAATAATAATAAAAAAAGTCATTTTCATTTTGCTCATAACAGATGTTAATTTCACTGAAATAAAAAGGATGATTTCTGTACATTGTAAAATGAGTTATCTTACGAACGCACCGCATTTGTCACGTTTAACGTACAATTTCCAACTTGTTTTTCTCTCTCTTGGTTGCTGAGCTTGAATCAAAGAGTAATAAAACAAAGAGTTTGCGAGTCTGTATAGACTCTCAAGCTGTGATGGATAAGGCCAGCGCTACGGCACTGGTCATGGAGCTACTACAATGCGTATCCGAGAAAAGAACCTTCGACAGTTTTTTTTTTTTTTTTTAAATTCGATTTAGATGTTTTTTTAAATAAAGTTTTAACAAAGCCTGTTGAAAGTATCGTTACAATATCAATATTGTTAAAGTAACAACAAGTTCGGCTATATTTTAGACAGAATAAGTGGATTGCGAACCTGGTTTCCTGGACAAAAAAATGTCTGTCTTAATGCCTATTATCACTCCTGAAAGTTTGTCTTATTTTTTCCTAAATTCCTTTTTTGACCTATGAAATGCCAAAAAAAGCAGATATTAATTTACTATTTGTCACATTTATTATACTCTCAGGCACTTCCAATCTCCTTCCTGAGTCGAACCTCCACCTTATATGACAGAATTTTCTAATATAAGTGACTTTTTTTAAACAGTTCGAAGAATTTACATTTTACTAAATTAGAATCGAATATTTTTTTAAGTTTCTCTAAATATGTCTGTCTTAAATTTTGATTGATTTAATACAATGCCAAAAATTAAAGGATATTTAATTGGAAAATCTTTTGTTGTAATATCCTTCATTTCCTAAATTGCTTTTCTATTTACCAAAATGTTTTAATTACTATTTTTCTTGCTATTGCTTCATATATTCATATCTTCATATATTGCTTCCGATATTTTATATAAAAACTTTTGTGTTGCTAATATCTCTTCTTCATAGGGATATAGTTTTCCTATCAAAATTTTCTTCTAATTTACTATTTGTCACATTTATTGTACTCCCAGGCACCTCCAACCCCTTCCTGAGCCAAACCTCGCCCTATATGACACAATTTTCTTACGTAACTCTCTTTCTTTATGCTGTTCAAAGAAATTTACATTTCACTGAATTAGCATCCAAAGTGTTTTTTAAGTTTCTCTAAATATGTCTATTTTAAATTTTGATTGTTTTAATACTATGCCCAAAATTAAAAGATATTTAATAGGAAAATCTTTTGTTGTAATATCCTTCATTTCCTAAATGGCTTTTTTATTGACCAAAATGTTTTTATTACTAGTATTTATCTTGCTGTTGCCTCATTTAAATGAAGTATTTTTTTTTTTCTAATCATTTTAAACTGAGATATTTTAAAAGAAACTTTACAATAATTAAATATTTTAATCCTTTTTTTTCAGTCTATTTATGTTCTGAAATTTATTAAAAGTTTTACCCTGTTATCCAAAACACATTTATTTCTCTTTGACAAACATTTTTGAATTGAAAATTTAATATGCTAGAGTATTTTTAGTTCATCTATCATCATGATTAAAATCTATATTAATTTTACAAAGCCGTTTTGACCAGCTCTTCCTACGTGATATTTCTCAATGTGTATATTAAATAATGAATGCATTTTTCGTGTGCCTATTGTTTAGAATGTTAAACACATGTCAATACTGTAAAATGTAGTGTCACTTTGGTATTAAAATTTGTTAACAGTATATTGTAATAAGCAAAGCACATTGTGACCTGTACACCAAACAGATGTAATGTATTTTGAATGATAGAAAAGAACAGACGACTTCCTTCGTAAAACTCGTTTTATTTCACCAAGAAAAGTTACACTTACACCAAGAAAAGTTACACTTAGTTAACAGAGTACAAAGAAACAATATACATATAAAATAAAAGAAGTAAGAAAACAAGACATGTGTTATTTTGTATCAAACTCTTTAAGAATTAAGGTAAAATAATAATTATTAAAACTGCTCGACAAAATGCATGAAATGTTGTGAAGTGTGACCTTCAGTGATTGTTCTCATTTTATTTTTAGATTTTAAACACCGCTTTGAAATAAAGCAAATAGACAAACATTATTCATTAAAATATTTATTATCTAAAAATATATCATTACATCAACATTATGAACACAATTATGAATACATTAAAACTGAAAAAACATTACACTGCATTAGAACATAATCTTACTCAATAATTAATAATGCACCAATATGATCAGACAATTAAAACCGCTATGAAAAACCTGAACCAATTTCATTGCTACGTTGTTTCTTTTACCTTTATACATTTATTAGGAAAAGTGCCCCCCTCAGATGAACATTTGAAGAAACTGTGATCGCCAAAAGTATTTGTGAGGTGAGAAGCTGACGGAAGATAAATAGAAATTTTCGCAGAGTGCCAAGCCACATAGTACTCTAATGACTTTATGATAAAGAAATATCTCACACTAGATGCCATGCCACATATTTCTTTTTTTCAAACCCTATATTTATACAGATTTATATAATTACGAACGCACCTAAAAATATCAACAACTAATGCAGATAATGCTTCTCCAAAATCTCATAAGCGTCTCGTCTCCTTGCAAGACGCGGGTATCTGCTTAGAATAATATATTGAGGCCTTTGGCTCTAGTTCTGAGAGTGGAAACTCAGAGCTCATCGAATCACAGCATCGATGTAAAATCAAGATTGAGTCACTCTAAGCTACGACATTCGAAACAGAAAGTTGCAAAATCTACTGGCCGTCCTATTAAGGAAAACTAGTCGATAAGGCCAAGCCGTATCTATCTCAAATTCTGAAAGACAATAATTCTAACTTCAACAAACAAGACAAAATTATATTTAAAACTTTGCACACGGTTATCTCGGATTCTCCTGTTCGACTCTCCCAATAGAGCTAATTCTCGGTTCATAGTTCATACTCTTAGTGCAGCATTGATGATTTGTCACTACCTTGAAAAATCTCACAAAGCCCACTGTATGGCTGTTGAACGTATTCCTTCTGCCAGGGATATTCAGTCTATTGCTGACACATTGCATAATTACACTGCCCAATTACATGAAATGGCTACCTTATTTCAAACTATTACAATTAGAGCACAAAAATCTATGGTAGCGGCAGCCTCAATAAATACGAAAGTTAAATCTATATCTAATAGTGTACCAACCATATACAGGGTGTCCACGTATAACCTGACCGACCTTTATTTTCACAACCGTTGGTCCTAGATGCATACTTCCAATTACAAAAATGGTTTAAATAAGGTAAAGAATTATTTTTAAAGCGATTTGGGTCAAAAAAGACATTTATTAAAAAATTACGAAATTTTAATTTTTATACGGTCCCCCGGTCCTATAAGTGATATTTAGTAAAACTTTACTGTGGCCCTAACAAGTAAGACAAAAAATTACCATTCCTCTAACATTAAAATTCATCGAGTTATGAAACTTTGAAAAGCATGACTTATACCACTTTTTTGCATCCCAAAACAGATGATTTCGGCCATGCTTTCAGGGGTCGTATATAAAGTACTTAAACTTATTTCAAGGTATCTGCGCTTTGAAAGAAATCGTACAACTATTACGATTGAGTTAACTTTTATTCGTTAATTTTCAGATTAGTTAAAATAATTGTATTTTAACATATGTTTTATTTTGTAAGGATTTGAGGCTATGATTTCTTAACAAAAATTATGTTATTTTCATAAGGTTTCATTTAACTTGCAACTATCGTCTTTCCAGTTTAAAATTTGAACTCGAACTTTAACTTATATTCAAATGTCCGATCGAAGTTAATTTTTACATACTGACTTAACCGTTTGAGTGCTATGAAGCGCGATAGCGCCGCATTGTATCTGCGGATCAAACAAATTTTGTTTCAACACAGAAATTTTATTCAATAATTGAAATCATTTAATTTTTATTCAACACTCAACAGTTGAAGTATTTACAGCGATCTAGTGAGTTACATTTTATAAGATAAAATTTCTGGGTTGAAACACAATTGTTTGTTCCGCGGATTATAGGCCGAATTTTCAGCACTCAAACGGTTAAATCTGATGAAATGTAATATTATTATGATTTTCGACGCTTACCATCTTATACATATTTATATTAGAGGATAACACAAAAAAAATCGGATAGATTACTGTCAACAAGTTTAAAAAAGAGTTTTAGATTAGATAACATAAACCTGCAATGGTTGTGTTTTTTTAACTTTTCTAATTACGTTTTATGTGTTTTTTAACGCTGAATAAAAAAAATACCTTCACTTTTAACCATCATGTCAGGATTTTTCGCAAATCGTAAATTTAAAGGTTAAAAATAGCGAAAAATCTGATACTATAAAATAGATGTAAGACTTTTTTATTCAGTTTAATTTTATTTAATTCAATAATTTATTCAAATTTTTGGCTTATACTGTTTTTCTTACAGCTAAACAGTTCAGGAGTCTGATAAGGTTGGGAGAGGAGGGGGGGATCAATTTTAACTTTGAGCTTTTTAACATTGAAATTTGCGATTTGAGAAATATTTTGACGTGATGGTTTAAAATAAAGGTCCTTTTCGGATTCAACGCTAAAAAATACATAAGAATCAAGTTTCAAAAGCTAAAAAACATGGCACAACCCAAATTTTGAAAGACAGTGTAATCTAATAGCATTTTAAAATCTGTATCATTTTGTAAAGAATTGAGGCTGTTGTTTTTCATCCTTTTATTTAACAAAAATTCTGTTATTTTTATCCTCTTATATATTCAGTACAAATTGTATATTTTGCATTAATATGTCAGAATGATTATAGATTTCACATTTATATTAGATTGCATTGTTAATTTTGCTCTCAACTACTTTTTTCATGTATCTGACGATTATTTATATTCCTACTATATTTGTGAATGACCCCTATTTCGCAGCAAAAAATATACTCCAACTTTAAACAGCTATTACTCAGTCAATTTTAATGTTAGATGAATGGGACTTTTTCTGTCTTACTTGTTAGTGTCACAGTAAATTTTTTACTAAATATCACTTATAGGACCGGGGGACCGAATAAAAATTTAACTTTCGTAATTTTTTAATAAATCTTTTTCTTGACCCAAATCGCATTAAAAATAATTCTGTAGCTCATTTAAACCATTTTTGTAATTGGAAGTATGCATCTAGGACCAACGGTTGCGAAAATAAAGGTCGGTCAAGTTATACGTGGACACCCTGTATATCATCCAAAAGGTAATATGTGATACGGTAATAACCAATAAATAGTTCCAGTACTGTAGCTCACCAAACTCACTCCATCCAGATCAATGCTGCATCAATCCAACTTCATAATTGGATCCTTCTCTTGGTGCCTTCTTCATAAAAATATATCATCTCGAATGTGGACTTTACATTGGGCTAAAACAATATCATCTTAGGACCCACACAATAATTAAATGATTCAGAAAATGTCAATCATTAGATCACCCAGAAAAATGGTGTCTGTGCAAGTCTCACTATGTTAAAATAACCAAATGATATTATAAATAATAATAATAATTACAGGGTCTCTTTCAAATGTTAAAAAGGTTGTCTTCTATTAGAAGATAGATAATATCCATAATCTTGAATCATTCAATTTATTGTGTTATTATTATCATTCATTTATTGTATATACATATTTTTTTAACTGGTTATTACATATATTATGTATAATGTTTTAAAGGCTGTATATGTATAACATTTTGAAAGATGTATGCACTTTAAAGGTAATTCTTATTGTATGCAATTTGTTTATTAATATTTAGTATTTTAATATTGAATGTTGGTACATGTCAACGGGAGTCTGTATGTCACGGTTTGCTTTGACATTGACTGTAGCACGAGACTCTTTAGCACATTCTAGTGTATTTTTTGTTTGGCAGTTTGGCAACAGTTAGTTGTGCTCATTTCATTGTTTATCAGCTATCTAAGCGGACCTGTGGTGCGTCCGCTATACACACCTAATATTGAACAATGTAATAACATTGTAAATAGCAAATTTATACATATTAATTCGTGTATATAAAGCTTTTCAAGTCAGATTTGGTCATTACTTCATATTGAACCCGCAACAATCATTATTATACTTTGGCATCACTTTACAACTGTATGATCCTATGCGCAATGCATGAAATATGCATTTAGTTGTAATTTAAAATTATTAATATTAAATATCTTAAAAAGGAAATTTAAAAAAAATAGGGTTGTATACATATGCTTTCAAATTTTTCTAGAATTAGATCTAATAATTCTAAAATAGGAATTTTTAAAAATTTCGCTAACTTTGGTCATTTTGGAAGTAGTAGGGTAAAATAGGGTATAACTTATTATTAGTTGCTTCTTGAAGAAGTAATTTCCAACAAAATTTAACGTAACTTTGTGTATACAATATTCACTTATGCTTGTACCATAATATCTCTATACCCCATCCATTTATGGGGTAAAACCTCATGGATACGTTAATCTTACAGGAAATGAAAACGTTTAGACTTTCTTTAAATAAGGAACTAAAGTAATAATATTTCAGTTACAAGTCTAATTATTTAATATTTAAAGGTTGATAAATAATTATCTTCATTACAATTTGTGAAATTGCAAAAGAGAAGCTCACCTCTTTATGAGATTTATAGAAATCATCATCACTCTGTTCACGTAGTTTTGACTGCCTTTTCTTCAAAAATTGTTAACGGTGTTTTAAATTATTGTTTTATAAAATATTTTTTTTTCAAACGTAGGATCAGAGGTCTGTACGGGAAAAAATTTTCAGGCCCGGGCCCGGCCAGACCCATACAAAAAAAAAAAATTCGGCCCGGTCCGGCCCGATACAAAAAAAAATTCGGCCCGGTCCGGCCCGATACAAAAATTAAAAGTTCGGCCCGAGCCCGGCCCGGCCCGGAGAAAAGTTAAAATATCGGCCCGAGCCCGGCCCGGCCCGAGTGTATTTCTACAAAACATTGATTTTTACGTCGATTTGTTTAAAAATTTGCCTCGTAGGAGGGGATCTAACCAAAAATTCCTATCTTAGCCTTTTTTTTTCATATTTATAATCTTTATTTTTATAGAAGTGCCGCAACCTGGAATATTTTTTTTAAATAAATGTCTATTTGTTGTATGTATGTGTTTAAGTTATCATTAATATTGTTAATCCATATTCCATTTATTGAAGTGTTAAAAATCAGAAAAATACTATACAGTAAAATCTTCTAAGATGGAATTGCATAGGGAAGAAAAAAATGAGTTATAGACAATTTGCCTTCTTAGCAGGTGTAAATGTATTACATATTCTTTTCTGACGTATTAGTATATTCATTTTTCATGGATCAACACATTTTTCAGTTTAAGACAGGATTTCGTCATAAGCAGGTTCTTTTTCACACGTTTTACTATATTTTAATTTAGCCATATTTTAATAAGTATATAAATCTACTATTCTTTAAAAATAATAAATTTTAATGTTTACTTGTAGAATAATGGCGATTTAAAAATGTATGCATGTTTTGCAAAGATTTTTGTGCCAGGTCTTATTTTACTGACCTTCTAACGGACCAGGCCACGCCGAGACAATGATTTTCATACCGGTCAAAATCAGGACTGAAAATTTTGGGGCGCGAAGGCTAGGAAGAATTAAACCAGTCCCGGCTGTGTACGGAAAAAAATAATTTAAGGCACGGCCTAACCTTCAGGAAAAAAGTGAGGCCCGGCCCGGCCCGAGCCATCAGAAAAAAGTATGGCCCGGCCCGTGCAAATCTCTAGCGCGCACTGCATTGCTACTAACGTTATAATAAAAAGTTAAACTGTTATAAAATTTCTTCTATAGAAATACCGGTACGAAAATATTTCTATTGTTTCTTTTTGCATAGTTGAAAACATATAATTAAATCTTTTAGGGGAATATTGCGGCCATTCTTAATATATTTTTAACGTATTAATTAATTTTAAAAATACGTGCTTTTAAAAAGTTACGAAATGTTATTTTTATACGACCCCTGTGTCTATATGTTTTATTTAGAAAACATGCAAAAGATTCTCTCTGTTCTGACAAATAAAACGTCAGAGACTTCATTTTTGTACGACAAATTCACTGAGTTTTAGTAATTCACTTTTTGAATTTACAGAGTTCTCTGATACTAAAAAAAAGAAAACGCAATTTTAGAGGCAGGAAACGCCTAAAAGTACAATATTTCGGAGTAATTCAAAGTACAATATTTCGGAGAATTTTTATCTTAATCCAGGTGCCGCGTAATCAATTTACTGACGATTAACTTTTAATACTAGTAATTCCGTGTGACATTTTTCGCCTCATTTAATCCCAGAAATTTCCAATTTAAGAAAATAAGAGTTTTATTCTTTTACTTATTAGAGCATGGGCATTTTTATTAAATAAAACTTATAGACCCATGGACCGTATGAAAATTTTAATTACATAACTTTTAAAAATAATAATAGTTTTGCATAAATCGCTTTCGATATGATTGAAATCAACATTTGAGATATTTTCGCAATTGAAATTTGTACTTCTAAAGGCAATTAGCAATTAGAGAATGACCAGAGGGGCCATCCTGTATATAATTATAATCTTAATAAGAAATAAATATAGCACGTCTTTAAAATATTTTATTAATTCCAATAACCATTCTACAATTTGCAGGGATTCATGTCAAAATATTCGCAATAAAATCGTCTCCATTTTAAAATATTACCGTTAGAACATCATAAGATCCTACGCTAGTCAGGCGAAGAAACGCTGAAGCTAATGTTAAGACTATGGGAAGTTTTTGCGCGATTTCTAGCTCGCATTTTAATATTTTTAAATGATATTTTTTGCATAGGACAGCTCAGGTCGATCTCCAACGTTGTTAGTTTTTACTATTTTGATTTTGGCTACAATTTTTTTATAAGCGGACATTTTCAATTTTGGAACCGGTTGGTACCGGTTCTGAAAGTGAAAGTACCCTTATATAAAAAAAACTGGAATCATAATTGAAAAAGGAAAAACTAACAACGTTAGGGATCGACCTCAGCTATCCTATGCAAAAAACATCATTTAAAAATATTAAAATGCGAGCGATAAATGCGCAAGAACCTTCCCGTAGACTTAACATTAGCTTGCGCGTTTTTTCGCATGACTGATGTAGGCTCTTAAACAATTAATGGGATAAGGAATTATGTTGCTGAAATGTTAAAAGTTGAAATTATTGAATGTCACCAGGCTTTGCTAACACATTGTAATGCGTCTGTTAGCTAGCGTCTCTATTTTATCATATGATTGAACTATAAGTAACTTCTGGTGTAGTCTAAATATGTCTTGATGTGGTGATGTTACGTTCTGGTTGTAAATTGTAAATAGATGAGTAAAATATGTTTCTTCCCGCCCACATTATTTAAATATGTGTTCTTACTTATTACAATTAATATTCAAGACATTATAGTAAACAAATGTATTTATTAAATAAAAATATATTTTATTAAAAAAATAATGCTTTGCAGGCATTTAAAGAAGAATTTTAAAATTTTTGATCTAATGTCCTGACTTCTAAAATTGTTAGTTAAATGCATATACAAACTTTTTTTAAAAATAATTTTTATTTTCTCTACGAAAATGTTTGCATAGAAATGCTTTTCGAGAACATAAGAAATGAATGTATTCATTCAAAGTAATGCGAATTTATTTATTTATTTTCCTTTTTTGTTACCAGAATCATTTTTCATAAAATCTAGACAACATTATCATAGATTCTTACAAAAATAAACTGAAATCTCCAGGAGCAAATGTTTCTGAAATAACTCTCTAACTAAGATTCAGATTTTTTCTTTTAATGTTTATTCATCGTTAGTTTAATGCAATATTCCTAATCCATTTCTGAAAGTTTATTAGATTTATACCAAATCTACGCGGGAGATTTTCGTAAAGTTTGTTTCGTATAAAATGTCTAAATTATGGGTATTACGTAAATTGACAGATAAATTAGTAGAAATGGTAAGTTGAAGATTTAATCCGTATGTCTTGCATCAATAATTATCACCAGAGGTGTTTAAATATTTTTATATAGACTTTTGAAAAAAAAATATTTATAACGTGCGACGAACAATTTTTGTAAGAATATGTTATATTTAACCTCATCTACTAATTCAAATTTGCAGTACTCATCTACTAATTAAAATTATGTACGGGTAGAGAAACAAAATGACAAGTACAGTAACATAGCTGTTAACTTCGCTCGTTTTCTGAGACCATTATTTTCAAATAGAAATTGTCGTCTTATTTTATAAAAACTTTTGTCATTATATAAGGCGAATATATCTATTCCGAAATAGTGGGGAAAATAACCCAAAAAACAAAAGGCATAATTCTGTGATTAAACACGCTGAAGATTAATTTTCGGAAATAGTCGTACTAAAATTGAACTGAAAGACCTGTATGTACTCTGTGATATAAAGGGTGATTATAATTAAAGTTGCTCTTTCAAAAGGCTGTAAAAAAAGAATCGCTGGTTAGAATAACCTGATATTTCATCTGAGTATACGTGAAGCAATGGGAATTTGTTTTACGAAAGGAAAAAGTTCAAAGATGGACCAATAGATGGTGCTGTACTCGTCATAAGATGCTAATTAAAAGACGTGATATGCGCACCCGTTCATTACACTTGTGATAAAATGGCACGGAACATGCAGTTCCTGTTTTTCTGCATCTGAAAAGGTAATCATGACTCTGTCTTTGAAGGATCGGGCTCTGCTTTTGAAACATTTTTACAAGAACGGTGACTGTGCGGCAATTGGACTAAAGAAATTCCTGACATTAAAGAGTTTAAGAAGCGGTTCTGGCCTGAAGACTGCATTCGGTCTGAAGAACATGATTGATAAATTCGAAGAGACAGGTTCATTTGACGTGAAATGTAGCAGAGGGAGGAAAGCAATTGCTTCGACGTCAGTGCAGGTTGTGCCTACAGCATTGCAGGAAGTGTCAAACAGTGCTTTGGGAGCATGCAGTGCACGGGGAATTTCCCGAACTTTAGACATGCCTGTCAGCACGGTTCGTAAAATTTTACGAAACAAACGTTTTTTTCTTGCAATGCTATCCATACAAAATTACGCCTGTTCAGGAGTTGCTTCCTTCTGACCTGCCAAAACGAGAAGCTTTCGACCTGCAATTTCTTGCTCGAATGAAAGTGGGCAATGCATGGCCATGGAACATTTCGAGGACAGACGAAGAAAAAGTTCCATCTCCAAGGTTCTGTCAATACTCAAAATTGCAGAATATGGGCAAGTGAGAATCCTTTCCAAATGCAACTATTGCCTATTCATTCTGCAAATGTCTCTGTGTGGTGCGGGTTTACGGCAGCATTTATTGTTGGCCCTTTCGTTTTCGAGGATATTGGTCCTTCGGATCCTGTCACCAGTACAATCAATGGGACACGTTATGAATATCATTTGCGCAAACAGCTCATTTCAGCACTATAACAGCGCGGATCTGTGGATAGCAAAATGTTTATGCAAGATGGCTCTCCTCCGCACATTGTTGTAGCACCAGTGAAGCAGCTGTTGAATCTGCATTTTTGGAACTGACAGAATTATCAGGCACCACTTTCCAACAGCCTGGCCGCCACGATCACCTTACCTGAACCCTTGCGACTTCTGGCTGTGGGGTTACCTAAAACATGTTGTGTACACTTGCGTACATGTACAATGTTCAATTGTATATGTCCAATTGCACACATAGCTGAACTGAAAACACGCATTACGCAACACATTCACAATATCATCTCTGAAACACTGCGATCTGCTGTGGGACATGATGTTTTGCGCTTTCAGTTCGTAGAAGAAAACGGTGAACACTGGACAGTATATTACACATTTCTAGCAAATTAGCCGAATTCCTTTTCTTGACCGTTTCAATCAGTTTTTGATTTTTCTACGGTTTACTAGCCTTGGAACAATTAAAAACCGATTTCATTTTTGCTTTTTCTACGTTTTTTTGCATAGAGAAATTAGAAACCAATTTCATTTTTACTTTTTTTACGGTTTTTGGCCAAAAGACAGTTAAAAAACTATTTTTCCCTATCCGCTGTGGCATTACCTGGTCGTGGTGGATAGGCTTTGAACAAAGAATGCCACAACAGCATGTCACGTCTATAATTAGCTTCCAGTGACGAGTACAGTTCCATCTATCGGTCGACTTTTGAACTTATTTCTTTCGCAAAACACATTCACATTGCTTCACGTATACTAAGATGAAATATCAGATCATTCTGACCAGTGGTTCTTCTTTTACAGCTTTTTGAAAGTGCATCTTTAATTATAATCACCCTGTATATCGTGATGCTTCGGAATAGTGCTAAATACAGCAGTTATTGAGAATAAATAAATCGCATTTAATAAGCTCAATGCACAAAAGCTACCTCAACATTCAGCTGCAGTTAAATCATTACTGATGATATCCAGAACTACGGAGATCTATTAACCCTTTGACTACGTTCTGAACATATACAGCCCAGTGGACTACCGTCTTTTAAATTTTATTCCTACCACTCGAAAAAAAATATTTTCTGCCATACACTTGTACTAGGAAATTTTCAAGATTAAATATACGAAATGGAAAATTTTGTTTACAAATTCTGGTTGGAGTGAATATAAAAATAGCCGCCGGTTCTTGCCCGTAATCAAAGGGATAAGAAAAATATATTAATTTCGAAATTTGTCCCGAATTTTGGCCGATTTGAAGTTTACTTCTATTTAAAATAAACATTTACGACACCGTTAGCTTTATTTGCTAAGAATGTAACATCGGTTTAATGATTCAATCATATTATATCATATATTGAATCCAAATAGTGATGTATCGACGGATAATGGGAATCAGATGCTCTGGATAACACTAATTTCGTAAAGTTATCTTCGATTTGTTAAACCCTCCGCCTACCAGACGCGTCCATGGGACCCGACATGTACATTCACAATGATTAATGGAAGCAGAGTTTGTTTTAGAAAAAAAGTTAAATATAAACCACAGAACAATCGGACAATGAAACAACGTAGTAAGCAGGATTGAATGTCTAGTTATGTACCAACTGAAGTTCCTGGTTATAGGTAATTGACTTGCGAGGCAAAAGGGAGCCGTGAAAATTTTAAAAAGTTAAAATTAAATAACAATATTTAAAAATATAATAATGAAATAGAAGTTTAACAATAAAAAATAAATAAAGTAAATAAAATTTAAAAAAATCATTAGAACCCAAAAAATGAAAGAAGAAACCTACCATGGATCGAACACATCTCAAAAAAGAAAAAAAAGTGACTCTTTCCAGAGACTATACATTTAGTTTAACAGTTAGAAAATAATAAACATTAAAAATAAAAAGTCAATATACAAACTAAATTTAGTTTTTCTTTTATATATACAAAGAGAAAAGACAAGAAAAACCAAGTGCAATCATAAACCATAGAAGTAAAGTAAATAAATAAGTTAACTAGTTTTAAATAAAGATTCTGGCATGAAATGTTTTTAATCAAGGTCGAGTAAAATTTCCAGTAGTTCTAGGGTTAATCATTGAAAATTATGCGATTATATAAGGCGAATATTATTTCTTTAAACAAATTGTAGACAGAGCTTTTGGACCCTTGTCTTAGCTGCCATACTGAACCTGAAGTTCTGAAGCTATATAATACAAAAAATGGGAAAATTATGCAAAACTGTAACTCAATCTGAATTTGGTCAGTAAGAGCTAAACAAACCTGCCATTGGAAGAAATACCTAAAAAAAATATAATCATGCATTAAAAAAGCTTTCGTGTCAGACTTGAAAGAATTTCTTCTGTTGATTCTTTTGTAACTATACAAATGCCTTTGCAAAAGTTTACGTGTTTGAAAATAATATAATCACACTCATTTACTTAACTCAACTTGGTTTTCGTATGTAAAGAGAAATTTTGTAATCGATTTTCAACTCTTCTTCATACGCTGAATTTACAAAACAAATAGGTAAAAATGTGTGTTTTCGATGACAATGTTACATTTTAATATATCTATAATTTAATTATAAATTAACAACTTATTTTTAAGGCATTTTTCCATTAGCCTGCTACTGGTGATAAATCGCCAAATATTTTTTATGTTTACAATAATTGTATGCGAGTTGCAACAACAGTGAGTTTAATAATTTGCCAATGCACGCTCGCCAGACATTTTAAGTTATTATTGACATGAGGTAGTCTATTATTGACATGATGTAGAATATTGGATATTTTAAGTTTTAATAAAATGTACTTAAAAGTGATTTATCTCAAAATGAGATTTTAAAGTATTGTGCTCTGGAACTACTTGATACATTTACATGATATTTTTGTCATTATATATTATATCTCTATCTTAAGACTGAACATAAATATATTTACTGTTTGACCTAGAATAAAAGTTATGCAAAGAGAAACTCTGAGAAAACAATATCCACTACTTTCAAGTTTAATTTTAAAATATAAATTTATTAAAATATGCACAATGCACATGTTTACGTTCAGTCTTCTTGATACAGAAATGTAGTCTATAAATCCGTGAAGATTTCATTTAAAAATATTAAATGGTTGAAGAGCAAATGCTATCGTCATACAAAAAATTGCGCTTAACTCGTAAGTTTTAAATATAAGTATTTTTGCAATTAATTAATAGGTTAAAAATATATTAACAATGGCTGCAATATTCTCTTAAACGATTTAATTATATGTTTTCACCTATGAGTTATATGATTTCAACAACATTGTGCTTACGTGCAATTTAAAAGAAGAATTTTTAATCATTTCGAAATGAACGACATTAAAATATGATTTTAAGCACTAAACACTCGATATGATTCTAATCATAAAGAACGTAATTACACGAATAAATTTTTTTATGATGTTTATCTTAAAAAAGCAGAAAATGTTGTTCTTTCAAATACATGTTCTTCGAAAAGTCAACTTTTTTTAAACATTTAAGAGTTGTATGCCATTTATTAAGCGGTCAGGTATCATTGTTTTTCGAAAAATCGTTCACAGCTCAATTTTTTTTAAATATAATATAAATTTTTAATTTAATATTCTCCATAGAGAGATTTACATACCAAAAATTTAAGGAAAGAATTCTGCATCCTATAGTGTAGAACTTTAGGACGTTCCAAACCCATACGTAATACCTTCGATAACCCCAAAGTTTGAATCTATATACCTATTCAACTGCCGTGAAGGCAGTTGTTTCTTGAAAAGTTTAACGAAGCGTGTTGCAATGTTGATAATATCTTATTAAAAAGTTAAATTATTATAAAAATTCTTTTATAAAAATACCGGTACGAAAATATTACTATTGTTTTGTTGCGTAGTTGAAAAAATATAATTAAATCTTTTAAGGAAATATTGCGGCCATTCTTAATATATTTTTAACATATTAATTAATTTCAAAAATACTCTTACTTTTAAAAAGTTACGAAATGTACTTTTTATACGATACCTGCGTCTATATGTTATATTTAGAAAACGTGCAAAAGATTCTCTCTGTTCTGACAAATAAAACCAACGTTAGAGATTTCATTTTTGTACGACAAACTCACCGAGTTATAGTAATTCATTTTATGAATTTACAGACTTCTCTGATACTAAAAAAAGAAAACGCAATTTTAGAGGCAGGAAACGCCTAAAAGTTATAAAATTCAAAGTACAATATTTCGGAGAATTTTTATCTTAATCTTTTCAGGTGCCGCGTAATCAATTTACTGACGATTAACTTTTAATACTAGTAATTCCGTGTGACATTTTTCGCCTCATTTAATCCCAGAAATTTCCAATTTAAAAAAAATAAGAGTTTTATTGTTTTACTTATTAGAGCATGGACATTTTTATTAAATAAAACTTATAGACCCATGGACCGTATGAAAATTTTAATTACCGTATATACTCGTGTATAAGCCGACCCCCAAAAGCGAGATGCAAAAAAGTTTAACACCAGTAATTCAAAATAATTTTCTACGCACTGCTTTATCTCATTTATTTGTGAATTATGTAAGACGAAGAACATTATTGTAAAATACTGGTATTAAACATGTTTTCATCAGGAATTTTGGGGTCGGCTTATACACGAGTATATACGGTACGTAACTTTTAAAAATAATAATAGTTTGGCATAAATAGCTTTCGATATGATTAAAATCAACATTTGAAATATTTTCGCAATTGATACTTATACGTCTAAAGTCAATTAGCTATTAGAGAATCACAAGACGGGCCATCCTGTATATAATTATAATCTTAATAAGAAACAAATATAGTTTGTTTAAAATATTTTATTAATTCGAATAACCATTCTACAGTTTACAGGGATTCACGTCAAAATATTGGCAATAAAATCGTCTCTATTTTAAAATATTACCGTTAGAACACCTTAACCCTTTCCAGTACAGTGGTCTCACTCCGGGCACACATAATTTTAATTCCAAACTTGCATACGGCACCAAGAATATTTTAATAACATTTTTTTTCTATAATAAAAGCTCCGACACAGTCCGAAACAGTTGATTCCGGTTCAGGGGCTTCCTAGTTACGATCAACTTTACGCCCAGTCAATTGTGAGTAACACGACTTGTAAATGTGAGCCGTTGGGAATAGAAAAGATTGCTTTAAAGAGCAAATAAAATAGAAAGAAAAGAAATTTTTTAAAAATGGAAGAAATAAATTTCGAATACATAGAAAAGCAATAAATATTAAGGATAGAGTCATTATAAGGAAAGTAAAATGGTATTGCTGTAGTAAGATACTACTGATAAAATTTTTAAGGATTAAAGATAGGGTTCGGAACATGTTTCGCGCAAACAGCATAAATGTCAGGTGGAAAAAGCGGTCAAAGCAAACTATAAAAAAAAGACACTTTTCAGTGGCCATATTTTTTTTTTTTTTTTTTTTTTTAGAAATTTAACAAAAAGAAAAGAAAAGAGGAGAAGTTACTGGAACTATTCATAATTAGGTTTGTTGAATTCAGAGGCAAGACAGTCAAACTCGTTCATAATAATGAACATTTTCTCAAGTGGGTTAGTGCAGTTTTTAGTTTTTCTGGAAATATTTTTAAAACATTGTATGAATTTGTTGAACTTAAGGATTTCTTTCATTTCCTGGAAAGTTTTGAAAATATCTGAGATTTCAGTGGTATAGTTAGTGTTGGGTACACTGTTAGTAGTAGTGGAATGAGTGTTCGAGGACAGATTCTGAGAATCTGTAGATTTAGTGGATGAGGCTTGTGGTGTTAGGTCCGGATCAGAGGCCGTGTTGGCAGTAGAAGCTGTATTGGTGTCATTGGTGGTGGGAGTATTAGTTGTCTTTTAACTATAGTTGAAACTGGCAAGAATGTCTGCCATAAGTTTAACATCATTGTTTGGGTTGGGTTCCTTACGGTTGGGCTTAGTGGGTTGATTTTTCCTAACTATTTGTGGGGTTTTAGGGCAGCCTCTGTAAGTTGCAGGGTGAGGACCCGAGCAATTTGCGCATTTTGGGGTGATCTTGCCAGGATGGGGGCAGTCAGGGGTGAGATATGGGCCAGCACATTTTAACTAAGTAGTTCATATTTTCTGAAAAAGTCGTTTGTAAATTCCGGTGCCAGTCAGCAATTTCTCATTTTACGAACAGACTTTGTCTGTGCCGGAAAGGGTTAAACAATTAATGGGAAAAGGAATTATGTTGCTGAAATATTAAAAGTTGAAATTATTGAATGTCACCAGGCGTTGCTATCACATTGTAATGTGTTTGTTAACTAGCGCCTCTATTTTATCATATGATTGAACTATAAGTAACTTCTGGTGTAGTCTAAATATGTCTTGATGTGGTGATGTTACGTTCTGGTTGTAAATTGTAAATAGATGAGTAAAATATGTTTCTTCTTGCCCACATTATTTAAATATGTGTTTTTACTTATTACAATTAATATATAGTAAACAAATATATTTATTAAATAAAAAACACATTTTATTAAAAAATAATGCTTTGCAGGCATTTAAGGAACAATTTTAAAATTTATGATCTAATGTCCTAACTTCTAAGATTGTTAGTGAAATGCATATACATTTAAAAAAAAAAAAAAAATTCTACAAAAATGTTTGTGTAGTAATGCTTTTTGAGAACATAAAAAATGAATGTATTCATTTAAAGTAATTGTTATTATTATTATTGTTATTATTATTATTAATTGTTATTATTATTATTTATTATTATTTTTTGTTGTTGTTGTTGTTGAATATTGTTGTTTTTATACTTTGTAAAAAAAAAAGTTTGTATATGAATTCAGGTTTAAAATCAGGATTCGCAGTAAAAAAAAAAAAAAAAAAAAAAAAAAAAAAAAAAAAAAAAAAAAAAAAAAAAAACTCCTGATATCCTACATTACTCTCGTGCAAGAGTTTTTAAAATCAGTCAGTCCTTTTTAGGACTTTAAATATATATTTTTTCCTTTAAATATATATATTGCTATTTTTTAAAAACTAGTAGTTCCTAAATAAATTTTTCTTCGTAGGTTTTTACAACATTTGCAATAGGAATAAACTTTGGGGTATGCTTCTGCAAAATTTGCAAGAGGAACTGAACAGAAGTTTATTGGTTGAAAAATCAGGTATTAAAAACGGACGGAGTGGTTAGTGGACCTGGTTATGGACTTATAAATAATGAGATATCCCGAAATGTTATATAACATTGTATTAATTAATGTTAAACAAAATATATATTCAGTGATGATTGAAATATCTAAAATCTATAGAAATATATATTTTACAAAAAACAGTTTATAAAAGGCCATACTTGCGACCAGATACAAACGTTTGAAAAAAAAGAAGGAATATTAATATAGAATTCGTTGGCCTCAATGGATTTGAATTTCAGATTTTTCAAGTGATAGTTGCAATCTTTAAATACGGAATTTCTTCCTTAAATAAGGCAAATATTACTTTAAGAAAAATATGGTTTTTAAATTCCCTGACTTGTAAAAATCCTGCAAAATATAACAATTTAACTTTTCCATTAGGGCCAGGACTGGCGATTTTTTTCATATTCAATCGTACCACAATTTACAATACATACATATATATATATTTGTCGTAGATTTCTGTTCAAAATATCTTAGTATAACTGTTTGGCAGAAATTATTTTTCAAAATTTGGTTTTAAAAATTAAAAAAAAAGATCGCTGGGACGTATGTGTTCGGACTCCGTAATGGAATGTTAAAAGATTAAACTTGAAAAGGCAAATAGTTTTATTATGGAATTCTTTTTCAGAATTCTGCTTAACAATTTGTTGACCAACGATTTGTGTATGACATCTTGATTTTAAAACAGTAGAAGCTCTTCCCCTTTCTGAATGTTTTTCATTAAATGGTTTTCTAGATAAGTTTTTCAAGTTTATGTATCAGTTAATATCATCCAATGTACGGATTGAATATAAAACGTCGTACAATCTAAAATAACATGTACGGCATAATATAAATGCATTTTCTGTAAAGTAAAAGCCCCGCGCTTTTTTTGTCAACCACGAGTATAATCGTGATTGACAAAATTTTAAAAAAAAAAGTGTATGGTAAAACAAAAACCTGCCAAGCCACCACTATTTTAATATTTTAAAAAATACTTTATTTAATGACAAAAACTTTTCTATTAAAGTTACCAAATATTATCTTTCAGAATTTTTGGTGGGAAACGAATTTCAATAAAAATATCCAAGACTCCACCCACATAGTTTTGCAGTTAATGTGTAAATAAATGTCTCTACTAATCTGAATTAAACAGTAACTGGGAAGGTAAAAAATAAACATACCAGACAACGTGCTGTGTCAGAGACGCATTAAAAGTTTCTGCATTAAACTTATATAAATACTAGTAAGAGCAGCTACAGCTGTGTATTTTAGGCATTCAGTTTACCACAAAAAATATTAACAAAATTAGTTTTAGAATAAATTTTGGAACATAATATATTTCTATAACAAAGTGTGTTTCTTCTTACAAAAGGGAACCTCTTTTGGTGCAGCTCGCATCTATAGCATAGAGACCTGGTGTATTTTTAGCCCTATACATAAAAGTTTGAGAACCGATAAAATTTCTCTGTTAAAATCTTAAATAAATTTTTATTGGATTTTTAATTATTAATTTTACGCCAAAAGTGAGTTAAGTCGCCAAATATGGCGCTACAAATTTTCAGGTCGGACATTACAATTTCTACTCAAGTCACAAACGACTAGTAGCTATGCTATGAAATTCGGCTGGAGTTGCCGGCAAACTCTACGGGAAAAAAAAAAAAAAACGCAAACTTTTTTTCCGCCGAAAATTCAACTATAATGTTGCATTTTTTCAAATAGAAATTCGTAGGTTCTTGTAGGAATTTTTAAAAATTTTTAATATTTTATACTTATTATTGACTAATTTGTATTTTCAAGTGCATTAAAAAACTTCTATGTTAATAGTCCGATATTAGATCCTTCTATGTTAATAATCCGAAATTTTCCAAACAACTGGAAAATTGCGTTTTCAGAAAGTTATGCTGCTGTAAAATCAAAAATACGATTTTAACAGAATTTTTTTTATAGATTCTCAAACTTCGTCATATATGGCTTTAAAATGTACCACGTCTCAATGCTAGGTGCAAGCCAGGGCTAAGTTTCTAACAAAAAAAGTACCGGAGCCCTAATATTCTGCAGTACTAATAACCGTAGCGTGCCCCCCCCCCCTCCACCGTCAGTCCAATCTGCATATTTATATTTCATACATTATATGTATTTGCAAAATTTAAAGCAATTTTTTTCTTTAGCAAAATAAAAAAAATTAAATATATGTATCTTCATTTATTTAACTGGCAATTATTCCACTTTTTAGTTATCACTCCGGCCGAATAGAAATCTTTGCCTAATTTTAATGTTAATTCATTGCAGAATTCTGCAATTAAATAAAGTAAGGATTGTGATTCGGAAATAGTGTTAACACAAAAAAAAAAGAATAGTTCGCAGCTATGCATTTTTTATGAAAAAATGAATGAAATTTTCAAAAATTAACATTTATATGCTGAATAATCGAACTTCGATATGGGAGGAAAAGGTAAGGGTAATTTGGGCTTCGGTTTTTCGGAAGCACTTGCACTGGGCTCCGTAGCCCAGTATTTATGAGCTCCTCTGAATTCCGACCAAAATTTAAATATTTACTAAAAGCAGAGAAGTACCGGAGCCGGTCTCCGGTGGGCTCCGGCGCAATTTAAGCCTTGGTGCAAGCTGCACTGAAAGTAGTTCCCTTGTTTGTAGGTTTAGTCGACCGAGTGTGCGATTCCAGAGACCGCACCTCTTTAGTTATAAGCTAAAATTAATTAAAATTTCGCACATTTCATTTAGTAAAATATGGGAAAGGTTAAAGGCCTTACTTTATGGAATTCATCTCAACAATGTTGGATCTAAATCACTCAAACGAGAAAGCTGGTGTTTTAGCCTTCTTTTCCTTTATCTAATTGCAGGTAGGTAATATTGATGGATTGCGTATAACAGACAACAAACCTAAATATTGAAAGATACTGTATACTACGGCTTGGATCCAGATAGAATTGTGAAATTTTCGCAGAAGCAAAAATGGATGACAATTTCTAACACATTTCGAGAATATTAACAAATACGCTCAACTGATTGGTCAAGCACACGTGTTCCGCACATAAATGAAAATTCCAATGCTACACACTTCATTTTTAATAACTAACATGCTGTGTAAACCTCAATAATAAATACATATATATTACATGACAATCTGAGTATATTTATGAGAGTTAGAGCATAGACAGACAGACAGACAAACCAAATTCATAAACACTTTTCAACTACACGAATTCTAATATGTAAACCAATAATAAAAATAATGATTATAATAATGTAAATAATGTAAATAATGTAAACCAATTAAAGCAAAGTACAAATTAACTACGTGGGAAGAGTGTAATAAAAATTGCAAAAACAATAGTGTAAACAGACTTTATATAAAAAAATACACAAACTGTGAATTTTTATCGAATTTCCTACATGCGTTTTTAGTTTATTTTTGTTGAAGTCTGCTACATTTTTTTAACGGCATTATAACTATATGTGGTTGTTTAGTACTCGAATATAATTCCTTCAAAATATTGTATTGTTAATTGCGTCAAGGTTAATTATATTATGGCACGATTTTACAAAATTATAAAGCATATTTCAATTCCTCGGGTGCAACTTGGATTAG
Organism: Maratus michaelseni; assembly: GCA_963931845.1. Classification (NCBI taxonomy): domain Eukaryota; kingdom Metazoa; phylum Arthropoda; class Arachnida; order Araneae; family Salticidae; genus Maratus; species Maratus michaelseni. The sequence goes on along the minus strand of OZ007594.1, from coordinate 49,989,297 downwards.
ATATCTGATGAATTTTTGTAACTAGGGGTTTTATTGGCATCGGGAACTCTGCATTCAATTTTAATTTGCAAAAATTTATTTTATATCTTACGTACAGAGATGCTGTTCCTTATCTTCAATTAAGATTGTTTGTATATTCAGATGTTCAATAATCATTTTAATATTTTAGAAACAGAAGTACCCTGCCCTGAAAAGATCAAAAGGATTTCCTGCTCGAATACGACAGACCTCATATGATAGAGGCTAGATTAAGAGATGTTTCTTATATAGATTAATTCCTTATTCCCTGCTGTTTGGAGTTTAGCATAGAATATGAACATCAATACTTCTTTTTATAGCTACAAGATGTTACTTACTACTGAATACTTAAAAAAAAAAAAAACTAAATAGCAATCAAATGGAAATTTTTAAGCATGCCTTCCTCTCTCAAAAAAAAAAAACAAGAACGAAAAATCACGCATCAAGCATAGATTATGTAACACTTTCCAACGCTTCCAAAATAATTTTACAAATCATTACCGTTTAATAAGCTGAATAATAACATCTAAGTAAACAATTTTGAAAACGCATAAAAAAATTAAAAACGTAATTACAGGAATTTCCAACATATACAATATTTGGAAAGATATTCGAATACTTTTATTCAGCCTTGTATATGATCTATAGATTTGTATATATACTACATAGGATGCTAAATTTTAGTTTAGTTAGGAAACGCGTAGCACAGTTTAAAATTCTCCTTCTGGAGTTTCTGTCAATAAACAGAAATGTGTCCGCGAACTTTTGTGCTGCCCTGTAAATGATCTACATAATTTATACACACCAAGTAATAGATAGACAAAAAGTGAGTTAAATTTAAATAGCGTTCAGCAACTTAAAACGCACTTCCAGGAATTATTGTTAACAGACAGTAGAGAATTTTTTTTGTGTGTCCCTGTAAATGAACGATGACTTCTATACACACAATATTCTGTACTAAGCCTCTTGTAATGCACCTTAATGATATATATAAATTTCAATGCGTTTAAAATAATTAAACATTATTTAATTAAACCGCAAACGATTTTTCTCCATAGAAGTAATGCAACGGAATTCTTTTGACTGTCCCTGTAAAGTAACTATAAGTGCTATGCACACCATATTCCATATTAAGCGTCTTGAAATGCACCTCAGTGATATATATCAATTACAATGTGTTTGAAATTGTGTAACATCATTAAAATAAACCGCAAATGATTTTCCCCCATAGACCGTATTGTAACGGAATTCTTTTGAGTGTCCCTGTAAAAAAACTATAAGTGCTACACACTTCAGTTGAAATAGGGAACATGCTATCGATAACGACATTAACATATAAAAATTGCAGGGCAATCCCAGCATATTTACGGGAGTGAGAGCACGGACAGGCGGCCAGACTGCCAGACGGCAGACGGCAGACGGCCATACGGCAGACAAACCGAAGTCATAAACACTTTTCAACTAGGTTGGAAAGTTTTAGAAAAGAAAACAAAAAACAAAAAACAAGCTCTCTAAGGCCCCGATTACGTTCTGACGGCATTGAACATATTTCAGTAAATTATTATTATTTTTGTAAATAGAATAAGTATAATTTATTAATTGAAATAGATGCTAATTTTACAATATTATTGTTACAGTATAATTTTAGATTTGAGATACTTCTAGAAAATTGAATTTTTAAGCCCCCCCCCACCTTCCCCCCATCGCACAAAGAAAGAAAACTAAACAACCCTGCCCAGGGACTCCGTTTACGTTATGACGGCTCTGATCACATTTTCCTAGATACTAAATTTGCAATGATATTGTTACAGCATGACTTCGGATTTGGGACTTAGATATTATACTGATGTTATTTAAGTAAAACAAATATATTAATTAAATTATTTTTTAATTGATTTTTTGTTATAAATCATATAATACAATCACTTGTTAACTTTAAATTAAAGTCCAATAATGCTTAAAGTGATAGAAAAACATAACACGAAATATTTAAAATACCTTTTTAATGTAGATTACATGTGTTTCGTTCACACTATCGGTGACATCTTCGGATCTAAAATGATTTTAGATCCGAAGATGTCACCGATATTGTGAACGAAGCATATGTAATCTACATTAAAAAGGTATTTTAAATATTCCGTGTTATGTTTTTTATCACTTTAAGCATTATTGAACTTTGATTTTTTGTTTCTGAGAATAATCACAAATTTCAACAAAAAATTATTTTAGATGCAAAATGATAATTTCTTCTATTTCGTATACAAGAAGACCAAACACATTCCATATAAGAATTCCATACGAATTCCGTTTAGCGTTCCTTACAAAAGAACTAAAAGTGTAACACACTTTTCAATAGTGAACACTATTTTCAATAGTGAACATTCTATGGTAAATATCAATAGCATTCGAATTGTTTCGTGATCAAAGTATATTTACGAGAGTTAGAGCGCGGATAGATGTATAGAAGTCTTAAGCACATTTTCACTTTGTTGATGGAAAAAGTTCAAAAGATAGAAGGAACATTTTAGTTTAATAAATATAAATTTTATCGAGTTATTTTTAATTTTTTAACTCTGAAATTTCCTGAAATATTTTTCGAATTTTTCATAACTAAATTTCTGGGTTTTTTTTTTAAGAAAACAAAAAAACAACAAAAAAAATTACATTTTACCTAGTTTCTCTTTCAAATTGAATGCAGATAAAAGTGGCAAAAAAAACAACAACAACAAAAAAAAACAACTGTAGTATAGTATAAACCCTTTTTTTGTGAAAATTGTATATATACGCACATATGCATATTGTTTTATTATATTATTTACTATTTATTTTTTATTTTTGTTATTTTCTGCTACATAATTCTTTTCATTTCTTCAGATTTTATGCATGAACCAAGTACTATGTGTCCATTCTTCACTAAACTGTTCCTCTAAATTCAATCTAAAACTTTTGAAATTCATATTTGGATCATGAAACAACTGAATCGTGACATCTTTTAATTTTTGTACACACTTCTGATACAAGAACTCATCCGTTTTCGAGCCATGTATTCAAGGTTTTTATTTTATTATTTTTTTTAATCAATTTTATCGGTTTTTCCTGGTTTGTAGTTTGATGGAGAAATCACGAAAAATTTCCAAAGAAAGTGCCATAACAAATGATATTGAAACTAAGTAGAATAATTTTCTGCATCATAAAATTCTTTTGGAAATATACATTTGGCACGAAATTATTTATTATTAAAAATGTACAAATGGAAAAGAAATAGTTACCGGAAAATATAAGACAAAATATATTAAATTATTTGATCTTGCATATCATCTTTATGCGCTATTGCCACATCTAACCTTACTCAAGGGATTAAGTTGTCTGATTGGATGACTTAAATATTAAACGAGAAATAATACGTTTTGCAGTCGAAACTCCGCGATAGGAAGCAATTAATTCTTTTTCTCAATCATTATTTCCGTTCAAGTACTATTTATTCAAGTACTATTTCACAAGTTAAATTTCAGCTCACACTAATATATCTTCTTAATGCTCGTTTTTTTTAACGTTACATGACGCATATAAAATTATTTTGGAAATATACATTTGGAACGAAATTATTTATTATATATATCATTAAAAAAGTACAAATGGAAAAGAAATTGTTACCGGAAAATATATGACAGAATATATTCAATTATTTGCTCTTGTAAAGCACACTTATGGAACATGGTAACACTTCTTTGTACTCAAGTTATTAAGTTGTCGGATTGGATGACTTAAATACCAAACGAGAAATAATACGTTTTGCAGACTAAATTCTGCGGTAGGAAGCCACTAATTGTTTCCTCAATCATTATTTCCGTTAGAATGCTGTTTATTCAAGTACTGTTTCACAAGTTAAATTTCAGCTCACACTAATATTCCTTCCTAATACTCGTTTTTTTAACGTTACAGGATGCCCATAAAGGTCTGTTTATCTCAAAATAATTTGCAAACGGGGTATGCTACAGTTATCCAAATAAAATGGTAGTATGATGACTACGTCAGATCTAATGCTGTGAGTGTAATCTGTATATTCACGTTTCAGAAATCTGCTGGATACACACTTTCGTACAATTAATATTAACAGTGTTACATCTCTAATACCGATGAATATACATGTAAATATAAATTCACAATTATACATGTATATCATATGTACGATCATGGTGAAATCATTGAACATAGACTGAAATCCCACGTTTCCCTTGTGAGTCAATACGTTGGCTTACTGAGATGCTTTATTTGTTTGTTTATTTATTTATTTTGGTTTAGACTTGATTTGTATTGTCAACTATTACTATTTACTGTAATTTTACTTGTATATCATCATCTTACTCCACCTGTGATTACGGCTGAGGTCCAGATGCTCTGGATACTACTATTTTTGTAAAGTCAAAGTTCAACTTGTTTAATCACAAAAAATTCTCCGATTAAATAAAGCGAAGAATATTGCTTTAACACCAAAACGACCATGGCGGTCTATTAGACCGAGACGCAAATATCCAAACCATTAAGTGTACAAAACCTTGATTTGACGAGCTGATTTGTATGCCGAACAACGATTTGACGAGAAGAGCGCTTTCCGCGCATGATCATATTGACATTGAAAGTGCATTTGGATTAACGTTGATTAAAATGTTATTCTGTTTTCAAGAACGTTTGTGTTACGTTTTTACATCACTTAGTAATAAAGATTTGACATTAAAAAAAGTATTATTTTTATAAGAAGGATGTCCGAACCAGTCAGATTTATGGAATTTCACTATCTGTTCGCCTCTCATAAATGTGTTAAAATGTTTCATAGCACTCACAATACATGTAAAATGGAAATGGATATTTTAAAAACACAAGTACAAATTGGTAAATTCGAAATTATTCATTTAAACATAATATATGATCAATGAATTATGTTACTCAATGAAAGAACTAAATAAAAAAATCTTTCTTGTGTTCTAAAAATGTGCTGTGTTACTAGAAAATGAATTTTTCAAGATCTCTTTAATGAATGGTGAACTTTGAAAATATATAAGCATTTTTACTTTCTTCTATCTTTACAAGAAGAAAGTATTGGCTTCATGAAAATTTTCGACGGATTTATACGTTTTAGAAGGTCCTGAACACTATATAACTATTTTTAGAAAATGTCTGGCTGTGATTCTGTCTGTCTGTCTGTCTGTCTGTATGTGACAAAAATTTTGTGGGCGTTCTATCTCAAGAACTAATGCTCAGAATTAAATAAAACTTTATATTCAGTTAGTCCCTGATATAAATTGGTGCTGATTAGTTTTTGGTAAAAATCGCCCAGCAGGTGGCACTGATATGCAGCATTTTTCGCGATTTCCGTAATAGCTCTATCTCAAGAACTAATGCTCGGAATTTAATAAAACTTTATATTCAGTTAGTCTCTGATATAAATTGGTGCTGATTAGTTTTTGGTAAAAATCGCCCAGCAGGTGGCGCTGCTATGCAGCATTTTGCAGGATTTACACGATTTTAGCGATAGTCATATCTCAAGAAATAATGCATGAAATTTAATAAAACTTGAGACCTTGTATAAGACCTTGTAATAAGACCTTGAAAGAAATTGGTGCTGATTCTTTTTAGTGTATGAGAAACCTGCGTGAGATAGAAGAAAGTTTTGGGATTGACACATCCGACTAGTTTTAATAGGAAAATGTTAACAAAAATCTCTTTAATTTAGTTTTTTCTTTGATAAATTATAACGATTTACCTTAAAACAGTAAATAAATTAACTGACAAATTGAAAATAATAAATCAATATGTAACTTTCAATAAAAACTCCCAAAAGTATTGCATCTGAAAATCCAACACCTGAATTACACATGTTAGGATGATAAAACATACGATATCAAAACAAAATGTGTTAGTCTGCAGTGAATAGCAGTGTTAGATGGCTAATAGGTGCTTGTTAAAGGTAAATGATTGTAATTTATTATAGAAATTCTAAAACTAAATTTTTATTTTACGTTAATTGACTTTAACAGAAAAATCAGAGGAGGAAACAAAAATATAAAAACACAGTTAATCTCCAGTTTTTTTTTCAGGAGAAATGAAAAAAAGGCGATATAACGAGGGGTTACTGCTGTATATATTTCAGCATAATGATACAGACCATACATTTTCCATACATTTATTTATATCCTTACAGTTATAGTAATTATTGCATTGGGACATTAAATTATTGTTTATTCATGTATTAATCAATAGCTTTGTTTACCTAACTGTCCAACACATTCTTACAGAATTTACTAATAATACAATCAAGAGCAGAGAAAAAAAACTATAAATGCAAATATATATGTGAGGTAAATGGGTAGCAATTTACTGCAGACCAGTTTTTTATGAAATAAAATTAATATTGACAACACATAAACTATTAAAATACACAAAAAACCTTCAGAATGTCAGAGATCCAGTCTTAATTTCTTTGATATTGGACACAATAATTTTATGTATTTCATTAATGGGATCGTAAATATATACATATCATTGTGAATTTTTATGTCAAAATGAACAAATACAGTAAAGGTTCATGGTTATTATAGATAATATCAGTGTTATGTTATCCAAGAATCTCACCAGATTTACATTTGTAAATTAGGAGTGTGAAATATTCATTTGCGCACTATGTTTAGAAAATGTTTTATAAAGAATCTAAAAAGTCATTCACATTGGAGGGGAAAAGGGGATGTGTGGAATGCAAGATGAAATAAAAATTCAATACTTCAATTCGTCAATAGTTAGAAGAAATTGTAATTATTTCTTTAAAACAGCTTTTGATAATCTTCAAATGAAGGGAATAAAATTGCACAAAAAGTGATGTTCTTTTGTGCCTTAATGTGTAGAACTCTTAACCCTTCTTTGCATGAGTTTTTCTTTTACAATTGTGTTTTTTTATACATATATTAAATATTAGACACCATAAATTTTAAGATAGATTTTTAACTTTGTTGAGCAACATAGTTCACGGGAAATTTATCGGATTATTATTTCTATATAAATATAGTGGTGGCGAAGAAGTTGATTTATTTATTAAAAGTTAAATAAAAAGTGATGGAAATTTACATCACTATGCAATTAAGGGTTAAGCATTGAATTGTTTGATGATGTATTTATCAATCTCTTAATTAGCGTCTTTGAGCTATACGAACGAAATACCCATTAAGAAAATTCACACATTCTTAGAAACTTTCATTCAGACACAATGCAAAGTATTTTCAGTGTTTTATTATTATTGTTATGTTATATTATACTGGAGACTCATGAAACATTTTTCAAGATAAGACGCATGTATAAATGTTGAAATATGGATTCAAGAATTATAATGAGTATTTTTGTTTAAGTAAAATATTTATGTGTGAGAATAAAACTGTATCAATTGTTTCTCTGATGTGCACAATATCAAAAGAAATTTCCCCATCAGCAAAGAAATCTTTGCCCCATGAATTTACTTGACCACGATATCTTTCAGAAATGTAAAAAGAGTTTTAAATAAAAAACTGCGTTCAAAATACTACCAATAATCCGTTTAAAAAATTATTTATTTATTGACAATGTACTTTTTGTGAAATAGATAAATTTCGTTAAATGAAACCTCATTTTTTTATATTTATTTTTATTTTCACAATCTAATGCAGGGCTACCACAATTTTTGAATAGACATTTTTCACCTTATTTAATAGGAAAATAGTATTACAAATTCTGAGGTTTAAATATTAAAAATAACATTTCAAATTTCAAATAATCGTGCCATACGTCTTGAAATTCTAAGGAGTGCTTCATTTTTCTAGCGATAGCAAAATACAAAAATATATTTTACATAATAAACAGCTACTTTAGAATATTCATGAATATTAGAACAAAATAGAATATACAATGAATACCCTTCTGACAAATTATTATATTTTCACATTTAGGTAATTGCAATTTAATCTTTCGCATACTTCTGAGAATTATCTTTGAAAAATTGCATTAGCAGTATTCTCATTTAATTTCAGCTTCGAATGCTCTAAAACTATTTTATAATTTATTTTCCTAGCTTTATTGTTAAACTTTATATCAGTTTAAAAATGTTCTTTTTTACAAAATTAGCATTTTATTTAATTTTTTACAAAATTGAAGATAAAATTGAATTTAAAATGCCACAACAAAGTAACTGTTTTGAATTCATCTTTGATAAATTATATTTTTAAATACTTTTAAATTTTTTATAAATAGTTTTAATAGTATTAAAATTCATCTTTAATATTATTTCAAATAAAATGATTTAGAAATGTAAACAAAAAAAGTATTTTCTAGTAAAACAAATTATGATAATTATATACATAATGACTTTCAATAAAGTCATTCGTTATTTCAAGTATTTTGTTTTCATAAAAAATAGGAGATTTTGCCCACTACTAGATATGCTTGTCAACTCCCGTCCAGATCCCACAGGCTGTAAAAACACGTTAATTTGCTCAGTTTTAAAAAGTCTACCCGATTACAGACGATTGAAAGATATTATTACGTCCAGTGGCGATTTTCGGTAATCACGTTTTCATTCATTTCCCTTTGACTGGGTAATTTTTCCATAATACAAAATTATGTACTGTAAACGTAGAGTATTGGAATGTGCACTCACGATGACAATTTTTTTTCCTAATTAAATAAGGGACTCCACCCTTTTCCGAAAGTCTTTCATCAATTGGTTGCCAAGATGGGTTTTTTAAATATCGGCATCAATAAATTTCTTACAATGAACTGATCATTTTTACACCATTCTAAAAAAAATTATAATATAAAAAAATGTGGACAAACACATGATATAAATGAATATTTAAAAAAAAAAAAAATATTAACACATTCGCGGCCGCTGTTCAATTCACGTAAATTCACGTGTTTTGGGGCGTGCATCAGAAGCAGTATTATTATTATTATATATTCATTTGCATTATAAACGCAATTGCAGAAAATCTTTCTCTTAAAACACTTAAAAAGAACGCCTGTAGGAGGTGCTTACTGTTAAAAAGCCGAAAACAAGCGGCCGCAAATGTATTACAAATTATTATTATATATTAACATTCTATTCAAAACAAAGCCATTAAATAATAAGCCCAATCAGATAGTGTTACATTTGTTAGCGACAGGCTAGCGCCAAACCTCTGCTGCGGAAGGAGGACAAAACAGAAGTGGGTCGCAGAGAAACGATACGATTTATTTATGTCAATATTTTATACGATTTTTATCGATGTTTTGTTTTTGCACTTCCTTTAAAAGCTTGCTAATTATTGGGATCTTTTACATTAAAGCTAAAACTATAATGAAAAAAAAATGGTGGAAATTTACTGGATTAATATTTCTATATAAATATAGTGGTGGCGAAGAAGTTGATTTATTTATTAAAAGTTAAATAAAAAGTGATGGAAATTTACATCACTATGCAATTAACCCTTTCCGGCACAGACAAATTATGTTCGTAAAATGTGAAATTACTGACTGACACCGGAATTTACAAACGACTTTCTTAGAAAATATGAACTCCTTATTTTAAGCTTTAATTTTAGAAGCAAAATTTTATTAAAATATTCTTGGTGCCGAATGCAGCACTTCCAAACGCTAGATGGCGCTATTTTCAACTTGCGAAAAGTTTCCCGTTTATCTGACTGGGCTTATTATTTAATGGCTTTGATTCAAAACAATTAAGTAAATGGAACGAAAGCGATACAACACGTTTATAGTCAATGTATTTGGTTAAATAAACACAAGAATATTTCTGATCCTGAACATGGTTTTTCCATGCTTTTAATTTCTTAAGAGCCTACATCAGTCACGCGAAAAAACGCTCCAGCTAATGTTAAGTCTATGGGAAGGTTATTGCGCGATTTCTCGCTCACATTTTAATATTTTTAAATGATTCTTTTTGCATAGGATAGCTGAGGTCGATCTCTAACGTTGTTAGTTTTTACTTTTTCAATTTTGGTTCCAGTTTTTTCATATAAGGGTACTTTCATTTTCAGAACCGGTTCCAACCGGTTCCAAAATTGAAAATGTCCGTAACTTTATAAAAAAACCGTAACCAAAATAAAAAAAGTAAAACTAACAACGTTAGAGATCGACCTCAGCTATTCTATGCAAAAAGAATCATTTAAAAATATTAAAATGCGAGCGAGAAATCGCGCAATAACCTTCCCATAGACTTAACATTAGCTGGAGCGTTTCTTAGCGTGACCAGCGTAGGCTCTTAAAGCAAATAAAATACTTTATACAGTATGTTTTTCTGTACTACTTTAGCTATATAATTCCAAGTGGAAAGTTACATAATGTTTTCGTATTATTTTTCAAATATATACAGTACAATTAAACAAAACATAGCTTTTAAAATTTTCATTGACTAATTATGAAATATAGCGTTTTAAATTATACGTATATTTAAATCTTTCTGTTGTAATAGGCCATGTTTCAGGAAATGAAATTTTTCGAATGCCGTTTTTGAAATATCTTATATGCATGAAATTATAAACTATTCCCTGCTAAATATTTATACTAATTTATTGTTTTGACTTAACTCTTTTCCGTAAACTTCCTTTTATATTGCAGAAATATTACAGAATGCTTTCTAAAATTATCTAAAAATGTTTTTTTGCTTCTCGCTAATTTTGCGGTAGACTTGATTACGGAAGATTAGATAATCTATCATTATTCTCATCTAAAACGTCTTGAATAATGTGCAATAATGATGAACTCCTTATCAAGCAGAAAAATCAATTTACAATCAAACGGGCTTGTAAGTATGTTAAGAACATGACGTATTATCTAAAAATGCTTTCATAAAGTAGACTGCATTTTGTAACTCTATGTACAGCTAAATAATTTTGCTTTTCATTATTTTAAAATTTGACTAGCAAAGTCAGAAACAATGTTAAAATTTAAGAAATTCACGAAAGGTTCCTGGTTTGGTAATCGATACTGGCTTTGGATATCGATAAAAAAATCTCATGGGCAAATACATAATCTTCTCAGAAACAAAATATATCTCCAATATATTTTCACAGATTAATTAAGCTAGTTTAGAAAAGATTATTTTTTCACTGTGAAATACTTACATACCTGCCAACATCGCACTAAACTTCCGTACAATGTAGGTTAATTTAACCGAGGTTAAACACGATTCACACCAGAATATTTTTTAAGAAATGCATTGAAATAGGTTCCACGTAAGCGCTTGAAACTAAATACATATTATTGTTTCAGATATATTTTCTGATTTGAAACTTCTTTAACCTTGTATCAAATTAACTCGCGTTGTACGGAAGTTTAGTTGAAAGTTTGCAGGTATGTATGTATGTTATGTAAACTACTGACTTATTCTTACAATAAGGAAACACGAGCAGGGAAGACCGAGCTGTGCTCGGTCAAAATTAAATTTGAGTTCAAATATCATGACCCATGACCAAAATGACCACCTAATTGAATTTTCTCGAACATGTGACTTAGCCCAACAGTCTTTTCGTGCCCGAAAACCATAGGATACAAAATTTAGTGTAAATAGTCTGATCCGTTTTTAAGATAAAATAGCTTGACCCAAAATAACCAATGACCAAAATGACCCACTAATCGAAATTTCTCGAACATGTGACCTAGCCTAATAGTCTTCTTGTTCCCTAAACCTGTAGGGTGCTAAATTTATTTCAAATCCTCTGAAACGTTTTTAAGATAAAATAGCTTGACCCATAATAACCCATGACCAAAATGACCTACTAATTGAATTTTCTCGAACATGTGACCTAGCCCAACAGTCTTCTCGTGCTCTAAAACCATTGGATGCAAAATTTAGTGTAAATTGAGCCCCTTTTTAGATCTTGACCCACAATGACCCAGAAATGTCCCTCTAATTGAATTTTCTCGGACATGTGACCTAGCCCAATGATTTTCGCGTGCCCGAAACTCGTAGGATACAAAATTTAATCAAAATCGTTAGAGTCGTTTTTTAGATAAAATTAATTTAACCCGCTTTTACCCTAAAATGACCCACTAATCGAAAGTTCTCGAACATGTGACCCAGCCCAATAGTCTTCTCGTGCCCGAAAATAGTCGGATACAAAATTTCGTCAAAATCGTTTGAACCATTTTTTAGATACAATTAGCTTGACCATGACCCAAAATGACTCAAAATGACCCACTAATTGAATTTTCTTGAACATGTGACCTATCCCAACAGCCTTCTCGGGCCCGAAAACCATTGGATGCAAAATTTAGTGTAAATTGAGCCGCTTTTTAGATCTTGACCCACAATGACCCAGAAATGACCCACTAATCGAATTTTCTCGGACATGTGACCCAGCCTAATAGTCTTCTCGTGCCCGAAAATGGTCGGATACAAAATTTCGTCAAAATCGTTTGAACCGTTTTTTACATACAATTAGCTAGACCATGACCCAAAATGACCCACTAATCGAATTTTCCCGAACATGTGACCTAGACCAATGGTTTTCTGGTGTCCCAAAACGGTAGGATACGAAATTTCGTCAAAATCGTTAGAGCCGTTTTTAAGATAAAATTTGCATATATATATATATATATATATAACCACACACAAGATTTGCTCGTATTAGAATATAGGATATATAAGCCCATTTGTAAAGATTTCTAATTAAAAAGTGAAAACGATTTTTGTGTTTTTTTTACCGTGTATTATCATCTCTTACACAGCGATTGCAACATCGTATTTTTTTTTTATATATTTGCTACCATAAATTTCTAACAGTGATTTTCTTGATTTATTTCTAATGCATGTTTATTCATACATACAACACGCCCAGATAAACCAATTTATAAATATTTTTAACTATCTTGTAAAAAGTTAATGATAGTAGTAGCAAATATGTAACAAAATACAGAGAGCTGCGACAGTTGCTTGTAGAGTTCCGATCTTCAATTCAGATACACTCTATACTAATAGATATTAACAATTAACAGTAATTAAGAAAATAATAAGTTTCAAGCTGTAGAATCTATTTAATACAATTTGAACTTTAAAATAATATTAAATTTCTTTAACACAAAAACCTTAGTAGCGTCCTCGAACATAATGTTGTAAAATTAAATAAAGAAATAAAACAATAAAATTAAATAAGAACTAAAACAACAAAATTAAATACACTATACAGGGTAATACCGAATTCATGGTAAAAACCTTAAGTGTTAGTACAGGACTCTGTGACAATCATTTATTGTACAAGGAATCCAGGGTCAGAAATTCATTTATTTAGTCAAAATTACAGGACGTCTGAATAGAATATAGATTTAATATTCATTCCGGTAAATATAACATACCGCTAATAAAACTACCATAGTAAATATCTAAGCTAAAAGCCATCAATATGATTTTATGTGTTTAACACGTTCGCTGCCAAGCTAAAAATGCCGGAATTTTCATTTTATTTAGAAAGTTCAAATTCACACTAGAAAATACTAATAGCAATATTTACTTTTTTTTATTACAGACATTTCGCGATTACATAAAATAAAAATTCTTCTTTTGAAATTTCCGGTGCGAATAACTAATTTTAGATTGAAGAAACGTAGATAGCACTACGAGTATACTCGTAGTTGGCAGCGAACGTGTTAATAAATGTATACAAAATTATTTTTTGTGTTATTTTACTTTGATTCTATATTATTTACCATTTCTAATGTTGGGTCCTTTTGGGTACAGCTGTCGCAGACGCACCGGGGTATCATTTTGCCGTCAAAATGGCGATTTTATGCCTGGCCAACCCGGTAGTTACGGCTAGATTTTGCTTCGTATAGCAACTTGGTAGAGCAGATTCTGTATGTTTCATAATAAATTAATTATTGTGCGTGTTTTATAAAAAAATTGTGTGTTTTTTAATATATAATAAACTATTTCATAATAAAATAAAATTAATATGCTGTTTTAGCAATCTCTAGAGGGTACCTGAAAATGAGGTTTTCTCGCCAAAATGGCGCAAAACAAAAATCGCGCCTTCCACGGTATGTCTGCGACAGCTGTTCCAACATTTGGTTTCAAAATCAAAGTATTGTGTCTTATTTGCACACGCGAAAAATAAAAGCTGGTATTGGCGATTTAAAAAATGCTATTGGCGAGATTTGCACCCAAATAACATAAAAGTACTTAATGATGTTATGTATTTTATAAATGTATATTAAAGTACTGTTTTGAACACGATTGTTAATTAATAATGGTAAATATGACTGGCGATTAACAATCATTTTCGGTAATGTATCTTCCTGGCACGTATAATACATAAATACCAAATTAACTGGCGGTTCGTTTCGAAATTTGATTCATTAAATATTATTACATGAGTTGTATTTGTTTACATTCAACTTACGTCAAGAAAAGACTCCGAAGGAAGTTGAGTTGTACAGCACTTCATCAAACATAGTTATTGGTAAACATTGATTGTCCCACAGGTTCTGATGCAAATTATTTTTTTGACACCAAGCAGCGCTCCAAAAATTCATTCGCGGAGAACTTGCTTTGCGAATGATTCATGGTTTTACATTTCTATCGCTCACGATGAACGAATCTCTTGTGTTTGTTTATTTTAATGAATGAGATATTGGGCTGTCAATCCAATTTCAACTGAAATTATTTCAAAATATATGCATATTTGAATATTACTCATCTCTGAAACATCTTTTTTTTACTTCAATCTTTCCAAAAATGAAACTTTTATGCAGTTTTATTCGAAAAATTAATTTTGATCAAAAATGACCGCCCGGCATTTGAAAAAGTGATGTGGTCAGCCCGGAACTGTTGATGACAGTCACATGACTTACGCATTTATTATATAGATAATTGAATTAAATTATGGATAAATTTTCATTGATTTCAGATTTCGAATCCGTTTCTTCTTGACGACAAAAGTTTAGTGGTGTTCAGGTCTGGTTTTGGATTAACAAAATTTTTTTTGTCGCGTCGCGTTTAGTTGTTATTACTATTTTAGAAAATAGTAGCATTTAAGCAATCTGAATAAAAAAAAAAGTAGCGGACTTGCAACACATTTAAGGCCGCTCATTAGTTGGAATACAGGCGCAATTTTTTAATACTTATTGGAGGTTCATTTCACAATTAAAAATGCAGTGTATATTAATAAAAAAATTGTTATAATTATTCATTATAATAGAAGATACGGTATAATTATTCATTATAATAAAAATTACGGTATAATTGTTATAATCAGTTACTTCAAATTACGTATGTATTTTTTATACACTTGGAATTTAATGTATGTTCGAAATAATATGAAACACTGTCTTTCAGTAACATTTAGGCTGTTTATTTGTTTGCTCATAATATACAGGGTGATCAGAAAATGAGTATACATTTGAAAAATTAATAATTCACGGAATAATGTAGGTAGAGAGGTAAAAATTGACACACATGCTTGAAATGACATGGGGTTTTATTGTATCCACAAAAAAGTTCATAAAATGGTCGACAGATGGCGCTTCGTGTGATAAGAAAAGCAATAATTAGCATAACAAATTATGACAAAGCAAAGACGATGTTCTTCAGAACGAATGCTCAATATGTACACCGTCATCCCGAAACAATAGCTGTAGCCGAGGGACAATGTTGTGCACAGCACTGTGCAGCATATCTGTAGTTATGGCGAGAAATTGGCGTTGGATGTTGTCTTTTAGCATGCCTATTGATGTCGGTCGATCGCGGCAGATTCCCCATTTTGATAGTACAGCTTCACTAACATTGCCTTTTCTGGTAACGTCAACATGCTGCGATTGCTGGTGCATCTGATTTTCTCTCTCATTACAGCTCCTTTTATACACGATTCTCAGGCAGAGTCACTGACGTTTTGCTGTTCAGTGCTATCTGTCGGCCTTTTTTTTAACTTTTTTTTGTGTGGTTACAATAAAACCCCATGTCATTCCAAGCATGTGTGTCAATTTTTACCTCTGTACCTACATTATTCCGTGAATTATTAATTTTTCAAATGTATACTCATTTTCTAATCACCCTGTATTTTACGAGAGTGAAACCATATTCGATATGGATAGTAATAACAAAAACACTTACTAAATAAAAAACATTTTTTTGCGTAGAAAAGTAATCAAATTCGAAATCTCAGAATAGAATTATTGCACATTTCTTATTTCATACAAAATGGTTTTCAATCCATCATGAGATTAGTTTTCACTTTCCAAACTAGCATATATACGATAATAATGTTATTTTTATTGCTTGCCGTCATGGTTTTATGCTATGTTTGGATTTGTACTGCTTTCCAAAAGATTGCTTATAAGTTTATTTTATATTACATCATGCATCACACATAGATTACACTTCCTAACACTATCAGAAAATTGTAGCAAAACTTCACTTTTTCGTAAAATGAAAGGAGATTTCTACATAAACAGTTTAGGAAACATATAATACTGTTGAAAACCAAATTTCAGAAATTATTCTCTATAGACATTAATGTATGTGAATTCTTTTGTGAAGTATTGTATATGTTCTATAGATTTTATTAATACCTCTTATACATAGTTACCATAAGGAAACTAAAATTTAATTCATGTGGAAAACACATAAAACAAATAAATATGTTTTATGGAATTTACCATTTATAGACTGCAAGGTATCCATATCCTTTTGTGCAACCTTCTGTATGAATTTATATTATGCTTCCAATACATGTTACATTCAAATATTGTTCAGTAGCAAAAAAAAGAGCAAGTAACACGCTTAAAAAGTTTTTCAGAAAATTCTATGCATGTTAATGAATTAATTCAAAATCTTTTGAATATCCCTCTATAAGTTTTATAGACGTTTACACACTATATATATCATATTATGATTTAAATAATATTTTAAGTGCATAAGACAACTGAAATCGCAATTCATGCAATTATTGCTGAAAGGGGATCACGTATGTGACTTTTTTTGTGAGGCCCTGTAAAAGAACATGAAATGTTACATTTATTTTTTAATCTGTGGAATATGATATCGTGCATTTCAATACCGTATAGTATCAACATAAAATAAACACACATCAAGCAATCAATGCCTAAAGAGAGTAATGCAATAGAATTATTTAATATGTCCCTGTAAATGAACAAAAAATGATACGCACACCATTGTGTATTGTGTATCAACTTTATATATTAATTTTGTAATATTTTCAGCCGGGTAATATCATTAAAATGTATTTCAAACAATTGTCGTACATAGACCATAATGCATACGAATTATTTAATATGTCCCTGTAAATGAACAATAAATGATACGCACACCATTGTGTATTGTGTATCAACTTTATATATTAATTTTGTAATATTTTCAGCCGGGTAATATCATTAAAATGTATTTCAAACAATTGTCGTACATAGACCATAATGCATACGAATTATTTAGGGTAACTCTGTAAATGAACTATTAATGCTGCGCTCTTCATTTTCAATAGAGAACATGCCATGGTAAACTTTAATAATATATATCAATAACATATATCACATTTCTAAATATCGCTATATACTGAGAGTGATGCAAGCGAATTATTTTGTATGCCCCTATAAATGAACAATAAATGATACGCACAACATTTTGCATAAGAAATAAGTTGTAGTGTGTATCAACCTTGTATATTAATTTCTCAATGCTTGAAGCGTTTAATCATAAAAAATGTGTTTCAAACAGTTTTTATACATAGACCATAATGTATTTTGAGTGTCCTTGTAATATTTTGAGTGGTCCTCTAAACGAACTATAAATGCCATACCTTTCAATTTCAGTAGGGAATATGCCCTAGTAAACCTCAAATACAAACTACGGGGAAAACGAATTATATATTACAGTAAGAGAGTGTACAGATGCAGAGACAGAGAGACAAGACCAAAAGAACCGAAGTTATAAAAATTTTACAACTAGTTTGGAAAGTGTCAAAAACTTACATTCAAATACTTGCAAAAAGAGCGATCGTCTTTAATAGAACATTATGACTTATAATAATGAATATATACTTGATAAGTATCATATTGTGTAAGTAAGTTTCAGTGGATATGTAGGTATGCAAGCATTTATAGAATATTGCGATAAAACAAAATATGTATAAAAACTATATATATAAAACCATATAGATATATAGAGAGTATAACCATATATAGTGTAAAAACGATTTAGACTATAAAAAACCATCTAGAGAATAAAACCATATAGAGTATTTATTGTTATAAAAATACATTCTGTTTCAGCACAAATACTTATATATATATCCCATAAAATATTTTACAAACACATATTTATTCAATGCTTACTGCCACAAAATATGGCTATACCACTTCAATTGTACATCACATTTTTTTTTATCAGTTCTTCCAAGCCGAGCACATAAAAGTTTTAACATAAGTGACTTTGAAAAAGCAAAATGACTTTGAAATCATATATTTTGAAATGTGTATTCAGAAACTTAAGTGCGTTTATATGGTACTTAGAATAAAATATTCCACAGATTTATTATTTTTCTGTCTATATAACTTGTACTATTATAAGCCAAACCACATCGATCCAGAAATAGATTAGAAAACTAAAGAAAGATTTCCCAATTTGAAATTTTACTCGCATATCGATTCATACGAAATTTTAAAGTTAGTAATTCAGGAAAATTATTTCTTATCGACTAAGACGAGAATAAGACAACTCTCTGTCTAGACGCATTTATTTATATATATTTAATAAGTCACGTACTGTCCTAACATTTGAATAACACTTTTTCCGAATAGTAATCTATGCTTTATTTAATCACAAGAAACTGAGGAAAACGTTGTAACTTCTGTGATTAAATAAGACCGAAATTTCTTGTCGGAAAGAATGGTAGTACTCAAAAGTAAGGACCGTGGTTAATTATAAATTAAATTAAAGAAGTGTGAGAATTTCCTTATTTATTTCACGAGTGATCAATTGTGAGATTTATGGTGTCATTAAAAACGAAAAAAGGGCTTAATTTTTAGAATATGTTGAACATTTAAAATGTTTAATTATTATAAAAAATAAATCTAAAGCTCCAATGGTAAAATAAAATTCAATAACTGAAATTAATATTTAATGTCAAATGAAATGCAAACTGATTTTGAAAACAATTTCGAAACATGCTTTCACTGTGTTATAGATAACATTGTTGTTTCACTCTATTCTAAAAAAAGTCACTAATGGTGCCGCTGCCATAATTGATTTTATTGTGCCGGGTTCTGTTTTTCGGATTATACTAAGGAAACTGTTGCATATAAAAATATGAAAACTTGTAGTTTTATAGAGAAATGTATGAAAAATACGCTGAAGCAGAGAGTTTTTAAATCGAAGAATTATTTTAAACGCTATTTAATGTTGGAATCAGTCTAATTCAATCCAATAAACAATGTATTATAGTGTCAAAAATTATGCATAGCAATTTAACCAACTTTTGCAGGCACATATTGAACTAGGTTGCGGTGTGCTGTGTCTAATATGTTTTTTAATTTGTGAATATTTATTTTTTTCCATTTTTTTATTTAAAGTTCTATTATCTCAGTAGAGATTTATTTCATGTTTCATAAAAGTCATTTTTTACCCCACATTTGCCAGATAATAAAAATCGCAAACAGTGATATTTCCAAACATCTTTCAATTGAAAAAAAATATATACACGTGAATATTAAAATAAGAAAGAAAACTTTAAATTAATTAAATTGTTGCGTGTAAAAAACCGTCAAAATGAGAGAATTGCGTCATAAAAGCCCAAACAATAATACTTCCAAACACTTTTTTATTGAAAAATATATTTACACCTGACTATTTAAAAATAAATAAAACATTAAAACAAATAAATTATTATGTATGAAAAACATTCAATTGGAAAAATTACGTCATATTTAAACAATATCTTTAAATCCTCATATGCAAAACGAGTTTTTTTAGCGTCTAAAAGAAAACTGTATTGTAGAGGAGCAGGAGGCAGCAAAATTTTTTACTTATCCATTTTATACAAGCTGATTTTCAAATGTGTGATAAATCTTTATTAACCTTTCATGAAAACAGCTGTCATCTGTAATGACAGCTGTGGATGCAACCTTGGTGACCGTAAAATCTCCCAGTTAAAGGTAAATGAATAACAACCGATTACAGAAGATCACCACAGGTCGTAATAATACCAGTCAACTTTCTGTAATGGATAATGTTTTTAAACAGAGCAAATTAGCGTGGTTTTGGAGACTACGAGGTCTGGAAGGAGGTTGGCGAGCGTAGCTCGGAGGGGCAGAGCCTCTTACAGAAAAAGAAAATACTGTCTACATATCGCACACTTATTCTTAAAGTGACACAAATAAAAAAATAAATTTTTCAGAAACGGCCAACATCTTTTTAATAAATTGTGACATGTTAAAGTGAAGCATTTTATAATCTGTTTTCTATTAGGTTCGTTTATATGTCACTAGTTGAACCACCCGGTGTTAAGTTTACATATACTTCATAGGGGCTGTACATATATAACGATATCAACTTTTTGGTAATTTTGGAGTCCTCCCCCCCTTACTATATCATATGTTATCACTCATCGACCTGCCCCCCCCCCCCCCCGACAATGCTATTGTTATCAATGTCTAAAAACTCATTATTTTTACAATTTTTTCTTTGTTATTCTTTTTATATATTTACAGTGATATACAGATATGGTTTCACATTTAATATTCGCACACTTTACTGATTCAAAAGAAGAGAAGATGTCAATAAAATATCTTTGTCATATATGATGTATCTTTATATCATCAAATATTTATTTAATATATACTATTTAAAAGTATTTGTTCATATCTTTTTGTTGCATAATGCATTCAACAGTAATATTGTTTTCTTGCACTTGCCTCCTGCACAAAACATGTGGAAAACATTCTTTCTCTTTCCTTTCTAGTAAACACAACAAGTATCATTTCAAATATACTTAGCACCTGATTTCTCAAACAGCGGATTATATGCGTATACGGCAGATGAATAAGAATGTCAAATGTTGGGGTATTCCATATTTTGGAAATAATTATTTTATAATCATTTAACGGTTTTACTACTAACTGTATTTTCTTAAATCGTAGATTTTAATTTTTTTTTTTTTTTTTTTTAGTAAATCGAAGAAAAAAAACAGACTATTTTGATGTAAAAAAAAGTTACCAAAAGAAAGAGAAGGAAATTTGGATTAAAAATGATATCGATATCAAAAGACAACCCCCCCCCCTTCCCCCTAGAGATATCTTGCGATATCAAGTGCCAGACCCCTCTCCCCCCCCCCCTAAAGTGATAACGTTTCATATACACTGCCCCATATCGGTGTTTAATCATTTTATATTTTTTAACGAAAAAACATTCCAAGCGAGCCTCGTGCTGGAACCCCAATGTCTTCGGCAGCGTACACTTTTGAATTTGCATGATTTAATGTTTTTAAGTGATAATCTATCCAAATGAACTTAAAGTTGGGGGTCCCGCTTCCTTCGGCACTGCATAACGGGGTATACGCTCTAAAGAGTACGGTCGGTTTTTGCAATCAAGGATAATCAAGGAAAAAACATTTTTCAGTGAAGACACGTTAAATAAGTGTAACAAATATTTTTTATTTAAGCATTTATTTCGACAAATCATATATATATATATATATATACCTTTATAGAAAGCAAGGATCGTTGCTTTGGCAACAATCATGGCTTGGATGTGTATTGAAAGTAGCCAAAGCACTACAAAAGCTGCCAACCCTTCTAATAGGCGCTTTCTCTGCCAGATTTAAATCGGCGTCTGGCAGTAATTTAGCAACGGAATTTCGGCCTGGCAAATTAATTATAGCTTATCTGATAGCCAAAGTATAACATACTAAAATTTCAGCTTTGCTAAAATGACGTGAATTTGACATCTTATTTTGCCTATAAATGAGGGTCTGGCACGGTGTTGGCAACGTTAAAACGGTGCCAGACTAATAACTTAATATCACAAATAGTGAGCAGAAACAAGTTTTATAATCAAAATTCATGCTAAAATGACGTAATTTTGTCACTTTTTTTACCTGCATTGCCCCTCCCCCCACAGGTAAACGCAACCACTTCCAGCAGCCAGACCGGCCGCATTCGTACTTCACAATAGAGAGGGAGACTATATATAAAAATGAGAATATATATAGCATGAATATATGAGATATAGAGAATGAGATATGAGAGATATGAGAATATATGAGATTATAGAAAGCAAGGATCGTTGCTTTGGCAACAATCATGGCTTGGATGTGTATTGAAAGTAGCCAAAGCATTACAAAAGCTGCCAACCCTTCTAATAGGCGCTTTCTCTGCCAGATTTAAATCGGCGTCTGGCAGTAATTTAGCAACGGAATTTCGGTCTGGCAAATTAATTATAGCTTATCTGATAGCCAAAGTATAACATACTAAAATTTCAGCTTTGCTAAAATGACGTGAATTTGACATCTTATTTTGCCTATAAATGAGGGTCTGGCACGGTGTTGGCAACGTTAAAACGGTGCCAGACTAATAACTTAATATCACAAATAGTGAGCAGAAACAAGTTTTATAATCAAAATTCATGCTAAAATGACGTAATTTTGTCACTTTTTTACCTGCATTGCCCCTCCCCCCACAGGTAAACGCAACCACTTCCAGCAGCCAGACCGGCCGCATTCGTACTACACAATAGAGAGGGAGACTATATAGAAAAATGAGAATATATATAGCATGAATATATGAGATATAGAGAATGAGATATGAGAGATATGAGAATATATGAGATTATAGAAAGCAAGGATCGTTGCTTTGGCAACAATCATGGCTTGGATGTGTATTGAAAGTAGCCAAAGCACTACAAAAGCTGCCAACCCTTCTAATAGGCGCTTTCTCTGCCAGATTTAAATCGGCGTCTGGCAGTAATTTAGCAACGGAATTTCGGTCTGGCAAATTAATTATAGCTTATCTGATAGCCAAAGTATAACATACTAAAATTTCAGCTTTGCTAAAGTGACGTGAATTTGACATCTTATTTTGCCTATAAATGAGGGTCTGGCACGGTGTTGGCAACGTTAAAACGGTGCCAGACTAATAACTTAATATCACAAATAGTGAGCAGAAACAAGTTTTTTAATCAAAATTTATGCTAAAATGACGTAATTTTGTCACTTTTTTACCTGCATTGCCCCTCCCCCCACAGGTAAACGCAACCACTTCCAGCAGCCAGACCGGCCGCATTTGTACTACACAATAGAGAGGGAGACTATATAGAAAAATGAGAATATATATAGCATGAATATATGAGATATAGAGAATGAGATATGAGAGATATGAGAATATATGAGATTATAGAAAGCAAGGATCGTTGCTTTGGCAACAATCATGGCTTGGATGTGTATTGAAAGTAGCCAAAGCACTACAAAAGCTGCCAACCCTTCTAATAGGCGCTTTCTCTGCCAGATTTAAATCGGCGTCTGGCAGTAATTTAGCAACGGAATTTCGGTCTGGCAAATTAATTATAGCTTATCTGATAGCCAAAGTATAACATACTAAAATTTCAGCTTTGCTAAAATGACGTGAATTTGACACCTTATTTTGCCTATAAATGAGGGTCTGGCACGGTGTTGGCAACGTTAAAACGGTGCCAGACTAATAACTTAATATCACAAATAGTGAGCAGAAACAAGTTTTATAATCAAAATTCATGCTAAAATGACGTAATTTTGTCACTTTTTTACCTGCATTGCCCCTCCCCCCACAGGTAAACGCAACCACTTCCAGCAGCCAGACCGGCCACATTCGTACTACACAATAGAGAGGGAGACTATATAGAAAAATGAGCCTTGCTAAAATCAGGTGACGAAAACGTTGCTAGCTCTTAGACTAGAATAAGAATGTCAAATGCTGGGGTATTCCATATTTTGGAATGAAATAGTTTTATAATCATTTAATGGTTTTACAAATAACTGTATTTTCATGACAATCGAAGGAAAAAAAACTATTTTGATGTAAAAAAGGTTTTCAAAAGAAAGTGCAGAAAATTTGGATTAAAAATGATAACGATATCGAAGGCCAACCTCCTCTCCCTCTAGAGATATCTTACAATGACCCCCCTACCCCCCTAAAATGATATGCACCCGGAAAATATTTTATCTTAATAGCAAATATTAATATTTTTCGAAGACAAAAATATCGCCAAAACTGAAAAAAACACCACTCAATAAATATTTCTCTTTCCTTTTTTATTTGGACATTGTTAGAGAGAGAAAATACCCCAAATCGGTGGGTATTTCTTAAATTTTCTATCAGGGAAGTGAATGTGGTCTTTTCAAAATCAAGTAAAAAGGAAAACTTGAAAATTAGCGCGTAGTCGAGCTGCAGGGAAAATGTTTTTAAATAGTAAATATTAATATTTTTTTAAACGAAAGATGTCTTTACAAATGGAAAAGTACGGCAAAAATGTTCGTATCTTTTTTTATTTATTATTTTTTTTTTTTTTGTAATTATACCGGTATTGTAGTATCATGTTGTAAAAAAAAAAACAGAAAGCAGTCTTTTCATTTGCGTGAAGATCAGATGGAAACGCAGAATGGACGTCACAATAGGCAGCATCATAGAAGCTCGCCATTTAAAGAAGACTCAAGAATGTTGTTCTTTTATTGATACTAGGGCATCCAACCCGGGCTTCCCGGGATAGAGAATATATGTGAAAAACATTTTTTAATTTTTGTTATTGAAAACTAATAGATTTATTAGATTTAATATTGTTAGATTGCCTACTAACAACAGCAAAGAAATCGTTAAAAATTTCGTTATTTACAGCAGTTTTTTTTATTTTGATAATTTCAGCAGTTTTAAGCGTTTATTTCACTTACATGTCTGTTAAATCTGTGTTTTATTTATAGTATTTTATTTATTCCTTGATGAAGTTTTAATTTTGTTATTGTATATTAGCTGGAGACAAATGCTGAATAATTTTTTATATTGTTTAAAGTACAAACAGGTTAATATTTTGTAATCGTCTGCACGCGATAGAGATTTTTTAAAAAATCATGCTTGAAATTTATTTTAAATGCTATAATAAATCAGTCAATTAAGATACAGTTTTCAAACAGATTGCATTTGAAAGTAGATTTTTTTCCCTATGTAACGGTGTAAAAATTAAAAATGTGCGATGTTTAGAAATTAAAAAAACTTGCAGTAGCAAAATTCGCAAAACCAAAGTTTTATCGTCAAGTGTTGCCATTCGCAAAATGACGTCAGCGTTACTCCAGGACACGTTTGTCCTTCTTAATATAGATAGTCAACTGCCAAGCATTAACAGTTGCTTCTTGAAAAGTTTGATAATCAAGACCACACAGAAAGTGCTTAAAGAAGGTAAATTCTCTTAAAAGTTATTTTATACAAATACTGGTACGGTAAATATTATTTTATGGTTGAAATTGTATAATAAAAATGTCCTTCCTTGCACAGTAATACTGTTGCAGAAATGATTGACTACCACCAGAATTTACGAACAGATTGATTTAAAAATAAATAAATGCTTTTCTTCAAGTGCTTTACAAAAGTAATTTTTTAGGGTTTCGTTCATCTCACGAAACTCTATTCGTCCCTCTACGTTGTCTGTCCGTCACAGAGCCGGTTGTCAGAAACTATATAACTTACAGACTTGAAATTTTGTGTACTTACAGCTTAATACCTACTATGAAACTCAAAATCATAAAATTTTGAAATAATCGTATTATTTTATATAGAGAGATAAAAAACTAAAAATCTAACAGTCTTTTCCCATTAAATTTAAACATTTTTCTTTATAGCAGTTGCCAACAATTAAAAATCCACATAAAAATTCTTTCTACAATAATTAATTTTGTATTGAAAGATTTCCACGTGAAAAATGAAAATGAAATAAAAAGTTTCACCAATTGAAAAAGTATTCGAGGCTAACGAAAAAGACAGGCTACCGCGGTGCATTCTGCATATCTTTTTTTACAGACCGCGAGAGTGACGTGAAGCTCTTTTCGTACACCTGCATTGGTGGATTCGAGCATCACGTGATTCCGCCGGTCTGTAAAAAAAGATACGCGTAAAGTACCGCGGTAGCCTTTCTTTTTCGTTAGCCTCGAAAAGTATTAATATGACGTCATATTGGTAATAAAACAGAAATTTTCAAACATTTATCAATAATACAAGGAGTATATGAGTATGTGTAAGTACAGAAAGCAGGTTAATATGGTGTCATTAAATAATTAAAACGAAAATTAATATGGTGTTATGTTGGAAGTTTAACGGACTTTTTCAAATGTTTGAGAATAATACAAAGAGAGTATCAATATGAGTAATAGAGAAAGCAAGTAGATATGACGTCAGCAAATGATTATAACGTCATATGAGTTTGAGGGACGTATTGAATCATGATAAAAACCCTATTATGGTAATAAATTGCCTTATTTTAACATTTTGAAGGTCGCTATATCTATATGACATGTTTAATTTTGAAATTGATTTTTTTTTATTATCACATTTAGTCCACAAGGTAGATTTTATTATGACAGAGTATAATAGCCCGCTATCGGACCGGTTCAGATTTTCGAGAAAACGAGAAAAATAGACCGGTAAATTTGTACTTTATAAAAAAACATGACTTTTTTTTGTTGTTGTTGTAAAATAAAATTTATTTGGATTTATTAAAGAAAGGATAAAGTGTTTTGAAAGGAATATTAAACGAAATCATTTGTGCGATCTGCGATCTCACTTACCCACTTTTTTCAAAAGTTCTAGTACAAATTATGTCGTTGGAAATTAAAAGTGATTGGAAATTATACTTCCCACGATCTTTGAATGGGTTAAGGGAATATTGGTACTGTTGTTGATACTTTTTACCTGAGAAGCCTATTAATGAACTTTTCGCATATAAGACAAATTTTATTGTTCTTACCATTTTTTGAAATGTCTACTTGATACATCCTGTTTGCCTTATGTTAAAGACATTTACCTTAAAATTTATGGCTTGAAGATTCTGGTGGTGATATTACATTTTCTCCTCTTTTCATCGTGCCCTGTTAATATGCTACCGATACATAAGGCATTAATTAGTTTCTTAACCCGGGAGAAGTCGCATGGGGTATGACATACCCCGAGTGCGTACGGATTTTACAATTATCACCACTACTTTTAGAAAAGTAATCTTTAGCGTATTTTATCCTGCAATTTGTAACAGTTGTCACTGACTAAATAAGTTGAAAATTATTGTTTGTATTTATTGGTGACAAAGTAAAAACTGTTCATACCCTAGATATGCGCGATTTTCCCCGGGTTAATGTCTTTATTAAGGAAAATAGTTATCTACTAACTATAATGCACTTTTAGAAACAACATTATTTGCAGATAGTGTCTGATAATAATACAAGCCTCCAATTCAGTCCAATGAGCTCCCAGAATTTGATATTACTAACACATTTGTGACGTCTTACGTGATTTCATGTTTTTTGGATATGTTTAACTCCATCCTATGTCGCAGTTTGCATTCCATATGTTACATTATTTCTCAAAAATATACACGATATTGGTACATATACAAATAGTGTATTGTGCATGTAAATACTTCGATTAAAAACAGTACTTTTTTTTTTACAATTTTAACTAGGACACAGAAAATCGTTTCGTTACATAATACAACGTGAAAACTTAACACCCAGAAGAATGGTTTCCCGTTTTAAATGCGAAAAAATTCTTCTAATGACAAATGTGTGCAAAAAAGCATTTTTGCTTTATTACTCGGGAAATAATACAGAATTTTTATATCTAGAATTGAAGTAATTTATTTATTTCAGTATGTGCCACACAGTAAACGTTTAAAAGATTATAACAAGACTCGTAGGCGGAAGGATTGTATAACGACATACATGAAAAACGGAAAGAAAACTGCTTTAATCACTTTTAAAGTTATTTAAGCGTGCTTGTGATGACATATGTGGAAGTAGGTTTGCGGTTTGCTCTTATAATATATCAAAAATCGCATTTTTTCAATTGTCTCCCTTTATGAATAAATGTGTGATACATATTATTTTAATAAATAATTTGAAGAAAATGTTAGATACAGTAGATTTTTTACTATACAAAAAAATTGCTTAACCGATACCCCTCAAATATTTCATCATGCGGATGTTTGTTTCTGTTTTATAAAATTTTGAGCGGAAATTTCTTATTTTTTAAATTCTAATCAACTATTCAAAATTTTAACGATATTAAAGATACTGATGAATTATTAAAATACTATTAAAATATTGGGTACTTTTCGGTTAGCCGGGCGCCACTGATATGTATATATCTATATATACATATATATGTATACATACACACATATATGTATGTGTATATATATGTATATATATATATACATGCATATATAAATGTGTGTATGTATAGATATATGTATACATATGTATACATAGATATATAAATTTCACTGGCGCCCGGCTAACCGAAAAGTACCAAATATTGTAATACATTGTAAATATTATTAAAAGTTACAGAATTTTGTCGCAGTAATTATTTAAAATAGATACAAAAAAAAATAGGCGATCTGGAGGAATTTGCAACAACAAACACTCTTGGATATTGTAATATATGGGGAATTACCTTTGGCTATTAGAATGATTTAAAAATTGGAAAGAAGCAGACGTAGAGCAAGTACTGTAACTCGTAGATTCCGAAATCATGCTTCAAACAAATAGCATTTAAAAGTAAAATAAAAATGTACGAATCAATTGTTTTTCTTCAAATTATTCTATTTTTTAAGGTGACAAAAGTAAAATGTACGTAACTGCAGAATTTTTATTTATATTACTTTTTTGATGATAACAGTTTTTTTTTTAATTTTATGTAACAGAAATGCTGTAATGCGTATATTCCCAAATCACAGTTCACAAATATTCGCGACTCACTGGTTGTTTGCGGAACGATCGCCGAGATATATAAATATATATTACTACGTTTATCTTCTGTCATTATACAGGGTGTTCCGTTAAAGGGGTCCAATATTAATAGGGGTAATAGAGGAGATCACATGGAGCATAAATCAGTATATAAAGCCTGGTCGGATCTCAATAGTTTTCAAGTTACAGCAAATAGAATGAAAATTCGGAAAATTGTAAAAGAACCCTCATTGCTAAACTATCGATAATGCTACATAAAAACGAAGCACATATTTAGAAAGAGCAGAAAAAAACCTACAAAATGACATCAATTGTATTAAAATAGCAATATTTATTGACGAGTTACAAGCCCTGAATCAGTGAAAAAAGTACGAAATCCAATATACATCAAAATAGTTAATCGTTAATTCCAAAAAGACAACTCTAGCTACAACAAGGAAAATGTAGTAAAATTTGGTCCATTCCGAAAACTTTCGAAAAAGCTTACAATGAACCATATCGGTTTAATTGTGTGAGAGAAATTAATCAGTTTCTTAGTTACAACTCCGCTTTCTTTGACACTCGCAAAGGTTAAACTCCGCCCATCACGATTGGAAACACCGCCTTTTTAATTACTCTCAACTATACATTTTCGATCATGCTTCTTCTGAGATGCAACATTTTTAATTATTCAAGAGTTGAATGAACCAAAATAACTTTACAATAATAGTCTACATTTTAAAGTGGTCTTTTATTGATATAAAGCTTAAGTTAAATTCCTTATAATTAAACTGGTGGTGAAAATTCGGAAATAATTAAAAATATTGCGATTTGTAACTATGCAAGAAGTTTCAGTACATGTTTTACATGGACAATTATTGTATGTATATGTGCATCATAATTTATGATAGGAAATAATAATAACAAATAGCATAATAATTTTATTAATTATAAATTTAAAAAAGACACTAAATTTTAAATTAATTCATACAAACTTTGTAATTTACAATTTGAGTACACCACAGTCTGTGACTTACAAAATACTGTGCCAAAAAGTGTTGAAAATAAAAGAAAAATGACAAATAAAGAATTACATTCCACGTACTTTATGACATATGTGAAGCATAGTCTTCTGGCCTGCGCTGCACAGTTCAATGTCGGAAGGCAGAGGAACGGACATTATTATAATAGGTGTTCGAAGTTGCGCCCATTAACAGAATCGCACAGCCGACAGCGACGTCGTAAAGATTGGCGAACACGCCGAAAAACTCCAACGGAGTTGGGAATGTCTCCTGCAGCGACAACGATTCGCGCTAGTAAATCCTCCGGTGTATCCACAGGCGTTTCATACACCAGCGATTTAAGGTGTCCCCAAACAAAAAAGTCTAACGGATTGAGGTCTGGAGAGCGTGCAGGCCAAGCAACAGGTCCACTGCGTCCAATCCATTTCCCAGGATATGTTGAATTGAGGTGATTGCGAACACCTATGAAAAAATGTGCCGGTGCGCCATCGTGCATAAACCACATATTGTGGCGCAATGTTGCTGGCACATTTTGCAGTAACTGCGGTAAGATATCCCGTAGGAAAACCAAGTACGTACTGCCATTGAGTACATCTGGGAGTAAATATGGTCCTATGAGATAATCGCCGAGGACACCTGCCCATATGTTCACACTGAACTTTTGTTGTGCGTTCGACGGGAAAACAGTGTGCGGATTTGTATATGACCATGTGTGCATATTGTGCGTGTTTACCACGCCCTCTCTCGTAAATGTTGCTTCATCAGTAAATAAAATATTTTCCAGAAATTGTGGATTATTTTCTGTTACATTAAGCAACCAGCGTACGAATTCTGTCCGCTGAGCACAATCTGTTACTGATAACAGTTGTACCCGCTGCACATGAAAGGGGTGCATGTTTTCTGCACGCAGAACACGCCACACACTTTGGTGAGAAACACCGACTTCAGACGCAGCAGCTCGTGTCCTCGTGGAGGGGTTATCTTTAAAAATATTCAGTACATCTTCTTCCATTGCAGGTGTTCGTACATGTCGAGGTTTCCCTGCATCAATGCTTGCTGTATTAAACGATCCAGTCTCCCGTAATCGTCTATCGATTTTTATGAAGAGTTTCGAACTTGGGCAACGTCTCCTTGGAAATTGCTCACTGTACATGCGCTGTGCTAGACATGCATTTCCATGAGCTTGCCCGTACATCAGATGCATGTCCGCATATTCTTCGTTAGAGTATTCCGGCATAATTATTATACATCAACTTACTACAATCCCACTTACAACAGCCTCCCTTTAACATAACGCCCACTGATGACTGCTGTTTTATTACACTTTTCTTCCTATACACATAGAAAATTTGCATAAAAAGTACTTCTTCTTCATCATCCTGAAAGTTCATGGAGGAAACGCAGCAGTCACGGAGTTTGCTTTAAGACAAGGCGAGAGCTGCACAATATGTCATTCACTTGACCAGACTGAATAATGAAAGGGTATTGATAGAGGTTGATCAGAAATGTATAATTGAAAGATATTAAAACGGGGTGTTTACAATCGTCATGGGTGGAGTTTCGCTCTTTCCGAGCGTGCAACAGTACAGAGTTGTAACTAGGGAACTGCTTGATTTCTCCCATACAATTAAACTGATATGGTTTATTGTCAGCTTCTTCGAAAGCTTTCGGAATGGACCAAATTTTATAACATTTTCCTTGATGTAGGTAGAGTTGCATTTTTGGAATTAACGATTAACTATTTGCTAAATATTTGATTTTGTATTTTTTCACTGTTTCAGAGCTTGTAACTCGCCATTAATTCTCAATATTCTAAAACAACTTATGTCATTTCGTAGGATTTTTTCTGCTCTTTCTAAATATGTGCTTCGTTTTTATGTAGCATTATCGATAGTTTAGCAATGAGGGTTTTTTTACAAATTTCCGATTTTTCATTCTATTTGCTGTAACTTGAAAATTATTGAGATCCGGCCAGGCATTATATACTGATTTATGCTCCGTGTGATCTCCTCTATTACCCCTATTAATATTGGACCCCTTTAACGGAACACCATGTATAATAAATACAATGTGTTACAACTCCTCTCTTCCGGTACCCCCATCTTTTATTCGCAGAGAACTCAAATCTAAAATACTCCCCAACTGGCAAATCTACTGGGACACCTCTACAAAAGGTAGACACACTTACAACCTAATTCCAAAAGTTTCCAGAGAGCTACTTAACCTCACTCCCTATACAAGTGCTTTCTTATCTGGGCATGGCCCGTTTAAAAATTACCTCTTCAAATTTAAAATTCACGAACCAATGTGTGCGAGGGCGGCGATAGTGGTACCCCCCATGCATTATTACTTCTCCTGCCCACTGACTGTTGCTTAGCATCTTAGGCCTGCTCCTTCTAACCCACCTCCTTCTTGACTGCTGAACATAATTACGCGTCCCATCTTAACTCATAAACTTTCAGAAATTTACAAATTACTAACAGTCCTATCTAACATAACTTAATCATTCAAAGCAGTTTTCTTTCTCCATAAATTAATAATAATAACGCGCTTATTTTAGTCATTAACGTAATCATTCCATCATTTTTTATCTGCTTATCTTTCTCCATTTAGCTATTTTGCAACTTAATTGTTTCTCTCATCCGCAAGTAATTTTCTCTTCCTAGCAGGGGCTGAGTCCCCATTAATTAATTTATTCTTATCGGGAACCGCAAGTTTGGTCAGCAAGTAACGTATCGTCACCTCTAACACGAAGTGCATCCAGCCTCCATCCAGTTTGAATGTTTCAGCGTAATTGTGTAGCGCTCCTTGCCGCGTGGGAATCTCACACTGGCACCTCCACATCTCAAGTGCCGTCATTTACGAACTGTACAATTGATACAGTCTTACCTAAGAACTGCACCCTTCTACTAAATTAGTGGGTACTAGACTGTACAACTTGTGCAGGCGCACCTGTGAACCTCGACCACCCTGTCTGTCGCTCCTTGTCGCGTAGGAACGCTGGTTCCAGCGACAGACCCTGTATTAAATTTTTTTTTGTCTTTAGTTCCTGCCACCTGTCGCGTGGGGCTTGCCCGGCAGGACCAGCCATTGGCGAAGTCTGTACTGCCATGTTTAATCCCTGCGTGCGGGGGGCCGGGGAAGACATTAAATGCTCAATTAAATTATGACATTAAATTGCGACATTAAATGCATTCGCCCTCAGCCGAGCGGTCTTCCTCAGGCATTACATTAAATTAAATTAAATGTGTTACAACTTTAAAAAAAATCGGGATGAAGCAGTTGCAAAGAAAATACTATAATACGTAGATTTGGAAATCATGCTTTAAGCAAATAAGAATTAAAGAAGAAACAAAATTGTATGAATAATTTCTTTTCTTTAAATTATCTTATTTTTATTTAAGACAAAAAAAAATATGTAATTACACAATTTTTATTCATATTACTTTTTTTTTATTATACAGTTGTCAGTTTTATGTAACGCAGATGCTGAGAATACGGAAATCCCGAAATCATGCCCCAAAAGCAAATAACATTTAAAGAGAAAACGAAAATGTACGAATGAGTTGGTTTTTCTTTAAATTATCTTACTGATAATTGTGACAAAAGTAAAATTTACGTAATTACAGAATTTTTATTTATATTACTTCTTTTATGATAAAAGTTGTTAATTTTAGGTAACACAAATGCTGTAATACATAGATTCCGAAATCTTGCTCCAAGCAAATATAAATAAATCATAAAACAAAATGTATGAATGATTTTTTTACATGTTATCTTCAATTCTGAGAAAAAATTAAACGTACATAATTACAGAGTGTATATTTATATCTACAAAAAACAACTTTTCAAAAGTAAAAAACAACCAAGCTTAAAAAAAAAAAAAAAACGAAAGTTGTGGCTAAAAAATGGTGTGATATCAAATTTCCAAGCTTTTATTATAGTACTTATTTAACTTTTTTCCATTAAATAAGTTATCATATATATATAAGTCGAGTGCCTACGTATATGTTAATAGAAATCGTTTTCTCCTGTACAAAATACATCCTAACATGTTTCTGAAAATTAATTTTTTTTTCAAATTATGCATGATGGGCTTGGCGGCCATCTTTCCATATTATACACAAAATTCTAAGCACCCGAATCCGTAGTTAAAATTTCATAAGTTCAAAATTGTAACTTAAGAAAATATTTTAAGCGTTTCGTTTACGGACTTGTATGCTCTGAAAATTGTGTCTTAAGAAGCCTTATTTTAAGGATTCATCTTATGATTTATTTTTTAGAGTAATTAATCACTTCAAAGTACTAAAAATCATTTTCTCAAAATATCAGTCTTCCTCAATTTATCTGTCTGTGGTTAAAATCCGAAGTTCGATATTGTTATAAACATAATAGAAACATATTACGCTTTTACTTTAGAAATTTGGGTAATTAGAAATATGGAAAGATGGCCGCCAAGCCCATCATGCATAATTTGAAAAAAAATGTAATTTTCAGAAACATGTTAGGATGTATTTAGTACAGGAGAAAACGATTTCTATTAACATATATACGTAGGCACTCGACTTATATATACTATATGATAACTTATTTAATGGAAAAAGGTTAAATAAGTACTATAATAAAAGCTTGGAAATTTGATATCACACCATTTTTTAGCCACAACTTTCGTTTTTTTTTTTTTTTTTTTTTTTTTTTTTTTTTTACTTTTGAAAAGTTGTTTTTTGTATATATCATTTCTTTTTTTAAAAATAGATTACACATAATTTAAATAATCTACTCTATGAAATTAACATGAGTTATCGTAGAACCTTTGTATGCAGGCAGCGTACACAATATGTATAAATTTTGTTTACATAAGCAATGATTTCTTAGAGCAAGTTATTTATTTAAAAGCAATAAAAATCATTTTACTCAAAATATCAGTCTATCTCAATTTATTTGTTGCTTAATTTTTATGAAAGATAGATATTTATTTTAAAAAAAAATACAAGATTCAATGGTTGGTCGTTAGACAGTTGGTTTTTCGTTGATAATTTATTTTTCTTCAGGATATAATTTGCAGAATTGTTTTGCCTTTGCTAATCCGAGTATGGAGCAAGCAGGCATCTTAGAGAATGAAAGATCTTATATTCTCTAGATCAGCGGTTCCCAACCTGGGGTACGTGGCGAGCATGCTGGGGGTACGTACAAATAATATCGACAATGGAGGAATCACAAAAATGGTTTAGCTGAAAACACATAAAGAAATTTGATAGTTTTGGATTATAAGTTAGCATCATGTGTAAGTCCAATATGTTACACTTGAAATAGGGTAAAGGCCACTAGACCTAATAATTCATTGATAATTCAACGTCATTAGCTCCTCCCACTGCTAATCCTATCGTACGAGTACTTATATATTTTCCCCAATCTTCGCGAAAACTTTCATTGATCATTATACGATGTTCTTTTCCCACCTCTTTTTTATAATAACTGCAAAACGCCTAAATTACGCCAGTTGGTTTTAATTTTTAATTTTAAAAGCGTTGAAAAGCGGGCCCTGATTTTCGTTTTCGAAAGGCGGAGTTATATCATTAACGTATATTAATTGGAAAGCTTCCTTTCCTTTAATGAGTATTTAACTTGAAATGTTTACTTATTATTTGAATGATTTGGTTTTCTGTTTAAAATGGATAACTCGTTGCAATCCGCAATTCGTAAGAGAACTGCAACTGCGATTGAAGTTAAACCTGATGATTCGGGAACTAAAAGTTCTTCAAAACAATCTGATTATTTAGAAATGCAAGAAAACCTGGGCATAGCTGTTATAATAGGACTGTTCTGATAACCAATAAACCTAATTCTTTAAATAAAACTGAAAACATCAGTGCTTCCTTAATGAATAGGAAATACAATAATGCTTTGTTCTTGAAATCTGGATTTTCATTCATGGGAGGCGAAGATTTTAATAATATGTGGGAGAAGATAGGGTTGGTGGGTGTTAATGACAAATAGGGGGTACTCAAAAATGAAAAGCCTAAGAAAGGGGTACGTGTAAGAAAAAAGGTTGGGAAGCGCTGCGTCTAGATGCCTGACGTGATCATGATCTGATATTTTATGCTGGCATGTTTAGTCGTATTAGTCTAGAGAAGTTCTCTACTGTAAATAAATAGTACGCGGTCTGATGTTTGCTTCTTGGCGTTAATTCGTTTGGCGAGATTGGTTTATTTTTTAAAACTTGGCTTGGCAAAAGAATCATCCTTCTTGATAAGTAGATTAGAACACAGGCAATGAATGATAAAAGTGAATTTGTGCAAAAAAATGTACATGATGGTATACCATTTTTAGGGGATTTTTTATTTCAGCAACAAAAATTACATTAAGAAAAGCTAAAAGTATTACAAAAGATTTTTTTAATTCTAGACCTCTTGTGTGACGTATTATTATTATTATTGTTGTTGTTGTTGTTTCAATAAGATATAAGTTATTAATTTAGTACGAAGTTACACTTTCTAGGCCATTTGCTTATTTTTTTTATAAATTTGAGACTATTTGATATTATCCGAAAATGTTTTGTACGAATTAAAGACGTATAATGACCAAATTGTACATCAGTAACCTCAAGAAATATCTTAGTCTGAATTTAATGCTTAAAATAAATTTAAAATAAATTCAAAGCAAATAAATGTACAAATACGACCCAGATTTAATGAATTTTATTAAAATAAAAGCAAGAAGATAAGATTACATTTCGGAGAAAATCTACACGATAATCGGATGAAAATCAACAAGTAGACACTGTTGGCAAACGTCAGAAGAAAAAAAAACTTCATTTCAAAAAGTAGTTATCATTTTACAACCATGAAGACATATTTAGAATTGATATTCCTGTCAAAATATATGTACAGAAATAACATATTCTAAATAGCGAAAATGGCATCTTTTGATGGTTTGAGAAAGTAGTGATAAACGTTTTAAATATTTTTGTAAAATAATAGGTAAAGTCCTTTGCTGTTTCTAGGCCATTTACGCATTTTATAAACTTGAGTGTCATTTGCCATTATCCAAGAGTTTCCTTTGCGAATTAAAGATTTATAATGACCTGATTCTACGTCTGTACCTTCATGAAATATTGCGGATTGAATTTTAAATTTTTCATTATTGAACTTTAATATTGTATTAGGCACACTCGTAATATTAAAATGTTTTTTATTCCTTGTTTCATCCCAAATCATTATTTAACATACAATAATTTGAGCGGGCACCTCTATTTCAGTTTTTATTGAACAAAAGTCTTCACATTCCTCGCATCGTATTTGGTTACCTGAAATTTCCCATCGACTCAAATCTGCTATCATTTTCTTGATATCAACGGATTTACAAGCCAGATCACTGTATAAACGAATAACACAAATTTTGTCCCGTTGTATGGAAGTGTATCCGCAAGTTAGGTTTCGACATTTTTTAGTAATCAAATTTATATTTGAAGTTAAATCTTTAAGTATTTCATTTTTATTAATAAGTACTGTTAAAAATTCTTCAGCATCTTGTTATTGATTGCCGTTAAATGGTAATCCTAGTTCTTTTCTCAGACACATACTATCCATTCTACTGTTTCCTTCAACATGTTTCTCACTTAACATTTTCAGAGTTTGACAAACAGAACTTGCACGACCGATAGTAAAAATGAATTCTTCAAAGCTAAACATACATTGGCATACAGAATTTGCGTAGCAAGACACACCATCTCTATTCAGATAACCAGGAGGCAACTTTTCGATGAAACCAATATTATTGGGATTATCATCCATAAATGACATTTCTGTTAATAGGCGATTTTTTATGCTGTACCATACGTGATCTTTTGTTTTCTGCTTTATTGATTTAGTTATTCTTATGATATTTAAATCGGGCCGATATTTTTTTCTTAATCTGTTGTACTCTTGTACTAATTTACTGTGAGCAGTAACAAAATTGTATGAATAATTTCTTTTCTTTAAATTATCTTATTTTTATTTGAGACAAAAAAAATATGTAATTACACAATTTTTATTCATATTACTTTTTTTTATTATACAGTTGTCAGTTTTATGTAACGCGGATGCTGAGAATACGGAAATCCCGAAATCATGCCCCAAAAGCAAATAACATTTAAAGAGAAAACGAAAATGTACGAATGAGTTGGTTTTTCTTTAAATTATCTTACTGATAATTGTGACAAAAGTAAAATTTACGTAATTACAGAATTTTTATTTATATTACTTCTTTTATGATAAAAGTTGTTAATTTTAGGTAACACAAATGCTGTAATACATAGATTCCGAAATCTTGCTCCAAGCAAATATAAATAAATCATAAAACAAAATGTATGAATGATTTTTTACATGTTATCTTTAATTCTGAGAAAAAAATTAAACGTACATAATTACAGAGTGTATATTTATATTACTTCTTTTACGATAACAGTAGTTAATTATACTTTATGTTTGTAGCTGTTTGCTTTGTTTACAGTAATTTTAATAATAGTTTAACATTTCTAAATTTACAAAAGTTTTCTTTCTTCTCAAATCTTAGAAAGAAATGGATACTTAAATATATTATATTAATGTAATTAATGGATGACATGCTATAAACAAAGTAATTTTGGAGTAGAATTTTTTGTTGTCTGTTTTTTTTATTCGTTGATGGAAAAATAATGTTTTATAGGTAATTTTAGTTAATACCCAATTGTGTAATTATATGATTAGTTTCAAAAAATAATTTGAAAATGATTGATGAGCAAATTATATTTATTATCTTTAAAATAATACCCTTTTCAGTAATTTTTAAAAGTGTCCATAGTTATTTGCCACTCTTTTACAAAAACATATTATTCAAACCGGGTGGTTATAATATAAGTATCTCTATTTGGGGCTGGGTGTAGCTTAAAGGACTAACCGTAATGAAACCAAAATTGGCACACTTACTAGTCGAGAAGGGGGAAGAAGAATGGAACAATACAAATAATTACAATAATCACCAACAGATGTCGCTTTTAAGTGTGAAATGTAATGCGTAATATTGTGTACAGTGGAGGTGTCGCAAACCTCAACGACTTTACCGTATATCACAACATGTGCGAAACATCACTCCTGATGCCAGGGCCTGATTACCGACGGGGCACACTTTCACCAGTAAAATTTAATAGATACTTTCGTCTTATTAAATGCAAAATTCGTCTTATTATCATGCAAATTTACTGCCAGCAATAAGTGAAAAAATTCTATTCTTTTTTACTGGTGGAAGTGTGCCCCGTTGGTAATCAGGCCCTGCCTGATGCGCTACATTCCGCATTTGAGCACGTCGTGCACCGCCTGG
This sequence comes from Maratus michaelseni, assembly GCA_963931845.1. Lineage (NCBI taxonomy): Eukaryota > Metazoa > Arthropoda > Arachnida > Araneae > Salticidae > Maratus > Maratus michaelseni. The sequence goes on along the minus strand of OZ007594.1, from coordinate 49,949,945 downwards.
ATTGTGTCCTTCAGCACAATAATCATTTGGAACCTAAACATGATAGGCAGCGCGTCCCGGATCCCTTGGTACAGCGCACCAAGTGCTTTACCAATTAAGCCATCCGGACGACATCCGGTCTAGCATTCTCTCACTCTTATATGGCTAGGCTACAACCATGCAGCACAAGATAGAACGTCCATCATGAGCACAACACCTATTGGCATACATGAGACAAATCAAACCCAGGATCTGGGAATATTATATACTAATTAATTTTTCAGCAGAGCTGAAATTACGCTGTAAATTACTGAAATACAAAGGATGTGAATTATCATTTTACTTAACAGCGAACAACCAACAGAGTGAAAAAATGTCAAGACCGGGGTTCGATCCCGGATACCTTGGTATAGCACACCAAGTGCTTTACCAATTAAGCCATCCGGACGAAACCCGGTCTAGCATTTTCTCACTCTTGTATAGCTAGGCTACAACCTTGCAGCACAAGATGGAATGTCAATCATGAACACAACACCTATTGGCATAATGAGACAAATCAAACACAGTATCGGTGAATATTATATACTAATTAATTTTTCAGCAGAGCTGAAATTACGCTGTAAATTACTGAAATACAAAGGATCTGAATTATCATTTTACTTAACAGCGAACAACCAACAGAGTGAAAAAATGTCCAGACCGGGGTTCGATCACGGATCCCTTGGTATAGCGCACCAAGTGCTTTACCAATTAAGCCATCCGGACGACATCTGGTCTAGCATTCTCTCACTCTTATATGGCTAGACTACAACCTTGCAGCACGTGATGGAACGTCAATCATGAGCACAACACCTATTGGCATACATGAGACAAATCAAACCCAGTATCGGTGAATAATATTCACCGATACTGGGTTTGATACTGGGCATTTGGTGCGCTATACCAAGGGATCCGTGATCGAACCCCGGTCTGGACATTTTTTCACTGTGTTGGTTGTTCACTGTTAAGTAAAATAATAATTCACATCCTTTGTATTTCGGTAATTTACAACGTAATTTCAGCTTTGCTGAAAAATTAATTAGTATGCTGAACCAATTCGAATCTAAATGCAACAGTGTATTTATCTTTCAAGTATCGTGAATGCGTTCATTAATCAAGTATGCAGCTCTTATAGTTCGTTTACAGAAACACTTAACAGCGATATAACCAAAAGTTGTCATCGTTGAAATGTCCAAAATTCTGAAGGAATTCGAACCTAATTGGAAAAATATATTGATCTTGCAAGTATCTTAGATACGTTTGTTAACCAAGTATGTTGCTCTTATAATTTGTTTATTTAGTTAAAACGCAAAATTTGTGATACCATTTAATGAACAGTTCAGATGTGAACCTCGTTTGAGCATCAGAAATAACAGCCTTTCAACAATTTTATAACTTTATTTTATGTAATTGCGTCTTACTCATTCAAGTATATTTGGTAAGCAAAGTTTAAAATTTCCCTGTAAAATACCTTTTTCGCCAAAATAGCGAACTTAAAAGGAATATAAACAATCTGTTTAATATGTATTAAATCTGATGTATATACCTTAAAATAAATGAAACAAAAAAAAATCAGCCTACTCTTCAGACTAAGGCGGAAGAACTTGTTTGTATTTAAAAGTATAGTCTCCCTATCAACGCATTAAGAGATTTTGCTTTATCTGTATTTTGATTCACCGTGTACAGATAATGGTGTTAAAATGTGCTATTTTTTTAACATCTCCTACCCCCCTTAAAAAAGTACTTATAAGATGTTTAGTATCCAAATAGTGTACTTTGATGCTACGAAAATATACCTAAAAAAACATGAGAACTACATTCTGCATACATTTAAGCAGTCAGAGTGAAGTTCTCTCATACGAGATAAGCATATTTTTCAAAGATTTCATCTGAAGAAATTGCAGAACATAACGCGAAAGAAACATTAGAGCAAAATGTAAGAAATTTAGGGTTTTTCTATGTAGCAACATATCCTCGGCGGTTTTACATTCATGATCTATTTTCTCAGGCTTTCAAAACTACATAAACATTTTTTTAGCATGAAAACAATATATATTTATGTCTTAATATTACAAAGAATGTACCATTAATACCTATTTCGCACAACTAATGTCTATTTTCAAGCTAAAAATGTTATTTATAAAAGATATGGATATACATTTTATTTTTGGCTTCCCGATATTGGCAAAAAAAAAAAATATATATATATATATATATTTTTTTCCAAAGACGTTTCATTGTTATGATATAATTTAGGATGTAGACATATTTGCTCTCGCACTGATATTGGTTTAAGTTTTGTTTGAATGTCCAATGCGTAACCCAAACCATAGCAAATTTTAATAAATTTAAACATTCTTGTTTTATCAGCTATTTTTGTTTTCCGTAGTATATGTTCATAACACAGGCCTGATGTTTTTATGCTTTTCTGAAAAACATCAGGCTTATTGGTTAAAAGGAGATGATTCTGCAATTAGCCCTGCTCTTTACAAACAGCCTAGGCTCTTTGCAAAGAGCCGGTTTTCTAAATTAGCCTGCGACATATACATAAAAAATGGGAAAATATAAATATCTAAATACATTCTTGAGATAAAATACGGTAGTTCAGTTTATACATTGTGTCATAATGGTATAAAAACAGCCATTAACCCTCATACATCCTTCCAATCTTACAATATAATAATCATAGGTCGGGTAAATCAATGAAGCAATAATAAAATAATAATCTATATACATGGGAAGTAAGTGTAAAGGTATGATAAGTCCTCGATTGAGCCTAATTACGATAAAAGCCTATTAAAAACATTTTATATACCTATAGATGTTTAATTATGAATATTATACATGAAAGAGAACTTTGTTTATTTTTTTAAATGTAGTTAATTATTTCAACACTTTAACAAGATGGAATTACTTTGCAAGTAAGGTATTTTTTTTTCTATACAATTTCAACTAAAAAATAAATTTTTCTGTACCAGTATTTATGTAAAAGCAAATTTAAAAGAAATTAACTTCATTAAAGTAATTTTGTGCTATTTTTAAGGTTCCAAACATCTCAAGAAACGACTGTTAACTATATATGGCAGTTGTCTATAATGTAGAGGGCAAACCTATCCGTGTACGAAAATTAAAACTTCATCAATAAATGAGAAAAATAATAAAATATCACTGGACCCATGCGAGAATTTCGCACTGCAACCTAATATTTTTTAGATGCAGATTTAAACCTCTGAAGAAAAATTAAGGATTAAAAATAAATAGCAACAGATAGCAAAACGCACGCCCGGGAGAAAAAAAAGAGGGATGACGTCATCCGGTTTGGGAAAAACGCGGGGCAAAGAAAAACAAATAGAATTTAATTTTATATAACAACCCATACATTTTAGGCTACACGTAAAATACCACTGCTTCGATCCATAGATGGTGTATTTTTCTTCTAAACATTTGAATTTGAATTTTGCTTTTAATCCTAAATATCAAATAAGCCCGTGCGGAAACACTTTATCATTTTTGTACTATTTATTTTTTATAATCATTGTTGGGCACGATATTTATTTTTGTGATAACATTGATTTCACAAAAATCTTTCATTTCATTTATGAAAACAATGCCGATTTAATTTTTAATTAAATGCAAGTTTTAATCAAAAAACATGTTTGAAGGAAATATGAATGTACTACGTAAGAAGCCGATTCAAACACCTTTCGAATGATACCTTATTTATTGTTGTGCGTTTTGTAACTGCATAGAAAAGGGGATATTGACAACAGAAATAATATATATGATAAAAAGAAAAACACAAATTTAACACATGTAATCGAACTACGGGCTTAAGGTGGTTCTCAAATGACCTACTCAACAACGTGAGACTTTCTGCCATATATTCATGAGACTTTCAATTTTCAAGTTCGGGTCGGGTTGTGAGAAGAAGTAAATTATTTCGCCAGGTTCGGACTGGGTTACGGTTCGATGGATTTTTGTTGTTGTTGTTGGGTTCGGGTCGAGTTTCTGGTTAACTTCAATATTCAGGTTCGGATCGGGTTGCATTTCGACGGAAACAATTTTGTCGTTTTCGGATCAGATTGCGGCTCGTTGGAATTTTTTGTCAGGTTCGGGTCGGGTTTTGAGTTAAGTTTAATTTCTAGTTTCGGGTTGGGTTACATGTCGACGGAAATAATTTTGTCGTCTTCGGACGCTAGGGGCTTGTCCCGATCATATGCCAGAAGCGGGTTCTCAAGGTGGGTGACGTCGTCTTCGGATTGGATTGCGGCTCGATGGAATGTTTTGTCGTGTTCTAGTCAGGTTTCGGTTTAACTTCAATTTTCATGTTCGGGTTGGGTTGCGTGTCGACTAACGTTATTTTTTCCTTTTCGGATCCTGTTACGGGTCAGTGGAATGTTTCTTTCGAGTTCGATTCCGATTTCGCGTTGACTTCGAATGAAAATTTTAGGTTCGAGTCGGGTACAACACTATTTTTGGACAAACATCTGGTCATTTTCTAAATAGTCATGGTCATTTTTCAATTAGACTACCACTATCTAGGCTCTTTGCAATAAACCTAAAAAATATCAGGCTGATTGAGAAATAAATGACCATATTCCAAATTAGCCTAGCGCTCTCTAGTCTATTTGCAAGAAGCCTGAAAAGCATCAGGCTGATTGGGAAAAGTGAATTCTCCAATTAGTCCGTTTCTTTGCAAACAGCCTAGGCGCTTTGCAAAGAGCCGTTTTTCGCAATTAGCATACGACATATATATAAACAAAATGGGGAAATATAAATATCTAAATAAATGCACGAGATAAAATGGAGTAGTTCAGTTTATATATTGCGTCAATGGTACGAAAAAAGCCATTAAAACTTATCCATCATTCCAATCTTGTATTAAAATGATCATAGGTCGGGTAAATCAATGTAGTAATAATAAAATAATAATTTGCATACATGGGAAGTAAGCGTAAAGGTATGATAAGTCCTTAATTGAGCCAAATGACGATAAAAGCTTACTGAAAACCTTTTATATAATGATAGATGGTTAATTATTAATATTATACATGAACGATTACTTTGTTTATTATTTTAAATGCAGTAAATTATTTTAAAATTTTAATAAGATAGAATTATTTGGCGAGGAAGGGCATTTTTTCTATACAATTTCAACGAAAAAATAAAACTTTTTGTACCAGTATTTATATAAAAGCAAATTTAAAAGAAATTAACTTCTTTAATAATTGCCGTTCCTGTTCCATATATATCGAAACATTTCAAGAAACGACTGTTATGATATGCAGTTGTCTATCTGTATTGTAAAGGGCAAACCTGACCATGTATAACACTGACGTCATTTTTAAATTGCTAAACATTTCGCTTTTTGAATTTTTACACCGTCGAGTAGGGGAAAAATATGTACTTTCAAATACAATTTGTTTGAAAACCGTATCCCATTTTGTGTGAAAACTGTATCGCAACTCGCTCATTTTTTATGCTTTAAAAAAAAAATTAATTTAACATAAAATAATTGTAGCATTTTAAAATAATAATAGAGTGATTTTTAAAAAATCTTTCTCTATCCCTTGCAGACGATAAATCCATCTGTCCTTAAATTAATATAAATAGTTCAGCATTTATTTACGGCCTTGTATTCCACAAAAAAATTAAAAACTTCATCAATAAATCAGTAAAATATTAAAATACCAATGCGAGGATTTCGCACTGCAGTGTAATATTTTTTAGATGCAGATTTAAACCTCTAAAGAAAAATTAAGGATTAAAAATATATAGCAAAAAACACGTGCAAAAAAAAAAAAAAAAAAAAAAAAAAAATGAGAGGATGGCATCATTCGCTTCGGGAAAAACACGGGACAAAGAAAAATAAATTGAATACATATAAAATACAATTTAATTTAATATGACAACGCATACATTTTAGGTTACACGTGAAATACCACTGCTTCGATCCATGGATGGTGTATTTTTCTTCTAAACATTTGAATTTCAAGTTTACTTTTTAATCACAAATATAAAATAAGCCCGTGCGGAAAAACCTTTATCTTTTTTTGTACTATTTATTTTTTTATAATCGTTGTTGAACACGATTTAATATGGTATTTTTTTTTTTTTTTTTTGTGCAACATTGATTTGAGAAAAATCTTTCATTTCATTTATGAAAACAATGCCGATTTAATTTTTAATTAACTGAAAGTTTGAATTAAAAAACATGTTTGAAGGAAATGGGAATGTACAATGTCAGAACCCGGTTCAAAAACCTTTCAGATGATACCTTATTCATCATTGTGCGTTTTGTAAATGCATAGGAAAGAGGATATTAACAACAGAAAGAATATATATGATAAAAAGAAAAAAACACAAATTTAACACATATAATCGAACCACGCGCTTAAGGTGGTTCTCAAATGACCTACTCAACATCATGAAACTTTCTGACATATTTTGTGACTCATTTCTAAACGCAAAGGTATAAAATGGGCAGGAATAACTGTGGGACTTATAAGCGAGTTATCAACGATCCGTGTCACGTGACGAGCCGTTTTTCTTCCTTCTCGCGCTTTTGCGTAGGGAATTCGGTTCAAAACGTCGAATTTCACAGCATTTTCTGAATGATCTTCTGCGTTTACCAAAAATCGAAAAACCCATTTTAATGACATAATTTCTGAATAAGAACACCTGCCAGTTTCATCCTTTTCCGAACAAAAATGAATTTAAAATTGTGTCAGAAAATATCTCCTTTGATTTTTAGAGCAGCCTTAATGCAGTGGAATTATCAGAATCAAAAATACTGTACTAAATAGCGATCTTTGGCAATTTCTTCTGCTGTTAACTCCTTGCATGAGGTCAATAGGAAAGTGTCGCTTTCAATATATTTCAAAGTTTATTTAAATACATAATCGTTATTTTTCATATACATAATATATAAATGATTGTTTGTGTAATTAGGGTGGGCAATATAACAAAAAAATTATTAAATGTAAAGAAATCCAGTTGATTTTTCCATTAAAAAAAAAGGCCAAACCTAAATTATGTAACCCCGGAAGAATCCCCAAGTTGATTTGATATGTAGGAGGTACGTTCCTACATAACATTCTTATTAAGAATAAGTGTTCCGCATAAACGAAGTAAATGGAAAATTATTCTTTCTATGTGCGTCAAAACTGCTTGTATATTAGAATTTAACACGTATCTTTGGCTAACAAAGGAAGTATTCGAAAACATAAAATATAATGTATATGACGAAAAGTATGGGTAGAAGTAAAAGTACACGCAATAGTAAATAGTTGGTGTAAAATAAAGCAGCTCTATTGCAACAGGCGCCTTGTAAAAGTATTAAAAAATAGAATGTGATTGTCAGAAAAGAGTCTGTATTGATATTTAGTATTGAAATAAATTAAGATTAACTGTATTTCGAAACGAAAGTCGTATTTCATGTATTGTCGTATTTTACGACATTTAAATGATATTATGAAAGCATAGTCTACAATTATCAACAATATTTATCTTAGTTTATCTTAGTTAGTATACATTTTAGTTTAGTTTAGTTATGAATCTATATGTTCATTGATATTCTTGTACCGAATTGCAACAAAATATGTATATATTTACAGTAAATTCTCTAACGCAGATCTTGGGACTGCGAAATCATACGTATAAAACAACGGTTCCCTACCTTTTTTCCTTCGCATACCCCTTAATTAAGGTTTTCATTTAGGAGTACCCCATTTCTGACAAACACCCCCCCACCCCTTGCCAGTAACCCACATAACGCAAACATACTTGTTTCTTCTTTTTTTTTTAGTAGTAATTTTCTTAGCATAGCTAAATTATAAATCGACTCAAATTAGTACATTTTCGTTTTTAACCTTTTATTTTATTTTAAGTTAATTTTACTTTTAATAATATTAGCTTAACATGAAAAGCAATCAAAATAGCATTAAAAGAATTTTAACAAACTTATGATAAAAGCTTATAACAATTTTGCATGATGATAATTCGATGTCACTAGCTCCGCCCACCTCTAATCATATTGCATGATTACATATCATATTACTATGTTTTCCCTCCATCTTCGTGAATTGCATCGTTAGACATGTTATTTATTCTTCGAGAAACTGTATTAAGTAAAATGTATATATATTATTTTTATATGGTCTTCACCAAACATACATTGAACGACATCTTTTGTGAAGAATATATCAAATTTTCATCGACTGTATGATTTTTACCGCATTCAGAAACACGATAACTTATTCTGTTTACGATGCTTCAACAGTCCTTTTTTTTGTAGAAAACACATAAGATGTTACATTAGGACTACTTGATAGTCGCTAAAAGAGACTGACATCCTTTTGTTATTAAATTGTATATTTTGTCGCTAAATGGCGCATTGATAAAGATGGCTTCAAGTTCATGCTACCATTAGACAATATCTCTTCAAACACTACACACAGTGGTTTTGGGAAGTCTTCATCTCCCATGAATGGAAATACATATCTCAAGTATTCATTATTATGTTTTATTTTCTTTAATGGGGCACTGATGTTTTTAAGTTTTATATAAAATACTAAATTTATCACTTACCAGAACAGGCCTATTAACAGCTTCACCTAGGTCTATTTGCACTTTTAAATAATTAGATTGATTCGAAGTACATGTAGTTCCCGAATCATCATGTTTTATTTCAATGCCAGTAGCAATTCGCTTATAAGATTTAGATATCAGCTAGTTACCCATTTTAAACACATAACAATCTCACTCTAATAATAAGTAAACACTTCAAATCAAATACTCATTAAAAGGAACGAAGTTTTCCAATTTATATACGTTAGCGACATAACTCCGCCTATTCGAAAACGAAAATAAGGGCGGCCTTCTTTTAAAAACGATTAAAAAAATATTAAAACCTGACTCTCTGAGATGATTTAGGAGTTCTGCAATTATTATTAACAAGAACGAAAAATCATGCGTCAAGCATAGATTATGTAACACTTTCCAACTCTTCCAAAATAATTTTACAAATCGTACCGTTTAATAAGCTGAAAGCTAACATCTAAGTAAACAATTTGGAAAATGCATAACATATTTAAAAACGTAATTTCCGGAATTTCCAACATATGCAATATTCGGAAAAATATCCGAATACTTTTATTCAGCCCTGTATATCATCAATAGATTTGCATATATACTACATAGGATGCTAAATTTTAGTTAATTTTGGAAACGCGTAGCACAGTTTAAAATTCTTCTTCTGGAGTTTCTGTCAATAAACGGAAATGTGTTCGCGAACTTTTGTGCTTCCCTGTATAGGATCTACAGAATTTATACACACCGCGTAATAGACAAAAAGCGAGTTAAATTTAAAATCGTGTTCAGTGACTTAAAACGCACTTCCAGGAATTATTGTTAACAGACCGTAGAGAATTATTTTGTGTGTCCCTGTAAATGAACGATGACTGCTATAGACACAATATTCTGTAGTAAGCCTCTTGTAATGCACATTAGTGATATACAGGGTGTAACTGAAATGCTTCAACAAACTTTGAGGGATGATAGTACTCATGAAGATGAACAAAAAATGCAATAGAACACGGGGTCGCAAATGACATTTAACCCTTTCAGGGACAGTGGTATGTCTAAAAAACCACTTAATTTTAATTCCAAAACGCCACAATGGCACCAGAATTTTGCTAAAATCTTTTCCATTTAATATTTATGTGAAATATAGCCTTTTTCTTATTTACAAACAATTTTTTTTGTAAATTCCGGTGCCAGTCTATTTTCAGACGCATTTTCTCTATTTTTATCCTTTAAGCCTTTTAGGGGCAAACTACTTTTAGTACTAAAATGTTGAAATAAATGACTGGCACCGGAATTTATAAAAAAAATTGTTTGTAAATAAGAAAAAGGCTATATTTCACATACATATTAAATGGAAAAGATTTTAGCAAAATTCTGGTGCCATTATGGCGTTTTGGAATTAAAATTAAGCGCTTTCATAAACATACCACTGCCCCTGAAGGGGTTAAACGTCATTTGCGACCCCATGTTCCATTGCATTTTTTGTTCGTCTTCATGAGTACTATCATCCCTCAAAGTTTGTTGAAGCATTTCAGTTACACCCTGTATATAAATCTCAATGCGTTTAAAATAGTGAAACATTATTTAAATAAATCGCAGACGATTTTTCTCCATTGGCGTAATGTAACGGAATTCTTTTGACTGTTCCTGTAAAGTAACTATAAGTGCTATGCACACCCTATTCCATATTAAGCTTCTTGTAATGCACCTTAGTGATATATATAAATTTCAATGCGTTTAAAATAGTGAAACATTATTTAAATAAACCGCAAATGATTTTTCCCCATAGATCGCAATGTAACGGAATTCTTTTGAGTGTCCCTGTAAAAAAACTATAAGTGCTACACACTTCCGTTGAAATAGGGAACATGCTATAGATAACGACAATAACATATAAAAATTTCAGAGCAATCCGAGCATATTTACGGGAGTTAGAGCACGGACAGACGGCCATACAACCAGACAAACCAAAGTCATAAACGCTTTTTAACTAGGTTGGAAAGTGTTAAAAATGGAACTATAAGAATATAGTGGGGCGAAAGAATATTGTGTAATGATCAATGGCAGTTTTAGAAAATATTGGGAGGAACACATAGTATAAGGAATCATGTAATATTGTTAGGAGTGGGCAGAGCTAGTGACATTCATTTATCAATGAATTACTAGGCCTTTTTCCTCATTTTGAGAGCAACACATTGAAATTGCACACTGGACTAACTTTTAAACAAAAACTATTAACTTTGTTTATGTGTTTTCAGTTGAACAATTTTTGTGTTTTCTTTTTCGCCATTACTGATATTATTTCATGTACCCTCTAGAGGCTTACCACATACCCCAGGTTGGGAACCTCTGGTATAGAAGAATACCTGTTGGGGATGGAAAAAATGTTGTTAACCTGCTGTCCGATATCGGGGCGTGTCATTATGAGGATTATACTTCCGTAGAAATAGAACTACCAATTTAGACAAAACGACAACGTCACGTAAAGTCTTGAAAAGGTGTATCATATAATAAAGTGAATGAATTTTCTCAACAATATATATCCCGCATTCTAATCTAATGATTAAGATGTTTTCCACTCATTGATAGGTATCAGGTTTGATTCAAGACTAGGGTTTGGAGAAACGGAAAGGTTTGAGTACCCTTTAACATAGATGGCCTGGTGTGTTTAACCCGAGAGCAGTCACGCAGGGTATGCCATACCCAGGGTGCGCATGGATTTTACAATTTTCAGCACTATTTTTCGAAACGTAATTATCACTTTAGTTTATTGCAGAATTTGTAGGAATTATCTCCGATTAAATAAGGTGACGATTATTATTTGTATTTATTGGCGGCAAAGTATGAAAACCATTCATTCCCTGGGTATGCGCAACTTCTCCTGGGTTAAGCCATATACAAATAAAATGACTACTGCACCTCAAAAACAAACTTGACAACGATATGTAACGAATTACTTATTGCCATCCTCCGAAAAAAAAAGAATAATTGAATAGCTATTCGTCGCAAAGATTGGCCCCGGAATACATAAGTATTTACAACATCTAAAGAGGCAGCCTATAACAAATAATCCAGTGAAAATAACTTGGAAACTTTTCCTCGACGAACAATATCATTTGAAAGTTTGTTTAGTGTCACATGGCTCAAGTTCTTCCGTCTTTCCTCGTTTTAGTACAAAGCCAAATATACATTATTTAGAATTCAAACAACCTCCCTATGTAAAGTTTTAACCCATTATCTGCCAAATCTATATCGGCAGAGTCTTCAATGTTTTTACTGAAATTCTGAAAGATAATATTCGGTATCTTTAATAGCAAACCTTTTGTCTTTAAATAAAGTATATTTTAACGTATTAAAATAGTGGTAGCTCGGCAGGTTTTTTTTCATACACTTTTATTCTGAAAGTTGCGAAAACGCACTAGTAGCAAGGAATGGGTTAAGAAGGTGTATTATAACAATTGAACATTTTTTTTTCAATATATAGACTGGCTTCTAATTCATGGTTAAAGCAGTTATTGATCCGCTGGTATTGGGATAGATTCACAATTAGGATAATGCCATTATGGAAAGTTCCGGAAAACACTTTAAATTAGACATATCGGTCATTTTAGGATTCATAAAAAAATATATTTTTTGTTAAATACCGCAGCTTTCAAACTACCCGACCAATCTATGAATGTAACGAAGCATCATTTACAATAAATAAATAAATAAAAAAGTAAATAAATAAATAAATCGCAGCTCGGTCACAAACATTGGCACCAGTACGCACTGGCCTTGGAAATGCAAGCCAGTGAAAATAATGTTTTGTAATTGCAATAGTATTTTTTTTTTATATAAGGATTTATATGTCACGTGTGCAAAATAGTTACCAGATCCCGTCTGTTTTGTTTTTGTTTTTTTTTCCCAACAGAAATCTTCAAGCGTAATTTTAGAATTTATTACTAATTTCCGGCGTATAATCCGTGAATCAAACAATCATGTTTAGACCTAGAAATTTTTTTTTAACAATGGGAGTCAAATATTTACAGCTATCTACAAAGTTACATTTTATAGAATAAAATTTCTACGACGAAATATGATCGTTTGATCCGCAGATTATACGCCCGAAATGACGGTACATCATGTTTATTCTCTATCTTCTCGACAAAAGAATACTTATGCAAACATTTACATATCTGACTAATTAAAATATACTTATAAATATTTTATTAGTTTGTTGAGTATATCTTTTACTTATCAAAAATGTTTTCAAAATAACCTCGCTCCAATATTAAAACATAGGCTTTAAATTCACAAAATAATTAAATCTTACTACGCAATGAAAATGTTCTGTGTATCTAATTACTTTCATTTTAATAAAAAAATGTAAGTAATCAATATTTTATAGAATTATATCACTGTATTTTTTTTTCTCTTGCATGAATGGAAGATTTCCGTAATTGAAGTGTTTTCGTTTGAATAAGTGTTTTCATTTTTCTCATTTCAGAAGCTTTTTTTGTCCCGATAATTCTAGAACAACGTCTTTTACAAACGTATTTCTTTTATTCATTACTACCGAAGTGATGAAAAAAACATTATTAAATTTTATTTGTTATTTATACATATATTTTTCTTTGGATAAAAGGATTTCGATATCGATTGTAGATACTGTTTTATTGGATTTAGTTGTTTGTCTTTTTATGAATTATATATTATTATATTTTATTACTGTAGTTAATTGCTTTTTTAATTATTTATTATAAATAAATTTATTGTTACAATCAAGATAAAGCTTTTAGTTACAAAGAAATTTGTCATTAATATTTTGTAATATTTGGTTTCGTAAATTAGAGTTTTATTAAAAAAAAAAAAAAAAAAAAAAAAAAAAAAAAAAAAAAAAAAGTAACATTTGATGAAATATAAAACATACTATATTTACACTGTAATAAACATAAATGTTTTTTAATCTATCAAAATATAGTATGACCACGAACGAAAACATATACAATACCCTCTTCTGAGTTACCCATGATTCGGAAAAGCGTTCTCTGTCATTATAAACTTAAAAAAAAACACTATATTTTCAAGATTTGACGCTTGATATTTTGACGGAAATTGCTTTGAGACCTATCAGCTACAAGACTGTTGTCTCGAATGATCCATATTTTTTATTCACATAAATACATACAGGACTTTTGACAAATTACATAAATCTTCTTCTTGAGGACGGGATAGACACAAGGAAGTAGACAGCACTGAAGAAACACACACAATAAAATTCACGCCTTACCAGTATTCAAACCCGGGCCCTCACCGTGGCGGTCGCCTCCGCTACCAACCGCGCTGCCGGGCTTTTTCGAGATTTATAGAAACATTTATAAATCAAGGTTTGTTTTGATTCCACTGATTTTCGGAAATGTTTTAGATCAGTTTTGTTAGAACCTTCGGTAGCATAATAATTTTCTATTCTTATAAATTGTTATATCAGTCTTTACATTTTCATTTTCATTTTCATCTCTTGATAATAGTAAAAAGATTAATTCAGCTTACCTGAAATTTGCCTTCGCGCTAAGATTTATCCACTATCCTAATACTTGTCCTTTTGCATCATCGTCGTATCACTGTTTTGGGATAAGAAATAATATTAGTAGTAAATAACAAATTGGCATGTAGTAAGTAGATATCCATTTTGGTTTGAATATAATATTATTATTCACTTTCTTGGTTACATATATACATTTATTTCGCGTTTGGAGTCTGCTTATAAATGCTCCAATTTTACATTAAATTTAAGATATATACATCGTATTTACACGGACGTCTTTACGGTGCGGTTACATTTTGCATACTGAGTGATGTTCGATGCTTTCTTTCCATCGTTCACAACACGTGGAGATTATTAATGGCATAAAAAGGTTTCTCCGTCAGTTTTTATAGGGCATTAATCAGCTGTCTCAAACACCTCAATATCGGTTTATAGGATGCTGTCAATTCTCAATCATTCATTTTCAGCTACGTAACTGAATTTATACAAACACGAGTAACAAAATAATATTAATATTAATATTAATGCTACTAATTTTTCACGTTTGTCTGGAAATCCTGCTTGTTGAACATGGAAATGTTTACTTGAGAATGGATAGCATCCTAAAACCTGATATTTAGATTTGGGAAAACGGATGAATACGCTATAAAAACGACTCGGAAACGTTTCCGAAAAGCAGTAAAAGAAAATGCTTTCATAAATGCTTCTTTAAACTCGAAAACATATTGTTTTCTCAGCTTTTGAAATAAAAACATTGGTCTTTATTTACAGCGTACTTTTATATTACTTTTTGGTTGCTTTGTCCTGTAAGATGATTAAAAACTCTATTCTTGATATACAGGGTGATTCATAAAAGATGGGCAGAACTTTAAGGGGTTATAGTACACTTAAAGAAAAATAATATTAAATAGGAGACTAAGGGTCCCAGACGTATTCCCAAGGAGATAGGGGGCATTAAAGTTTAGGGTCCGA
The DNA here is from genome assembly GCA_963931845.1 of Maratus michaelseni. Classification (NCBI taxonomy): domain Eukaryota; kingdom Metazoa; phylum Arthropoda; class Arachnida; order Araneae; family Salticidae; genus Maratus; species Maratus michaelseni. The sequence continues at coordinate 49,934,842 of OZ007594.1, read as the reverse complement.
AATTTCAAATGATTATAAAACATGGAAAAATTGGTCGATTCGTTTGCGGTTTTTGCAAAAAATTTTCTTTATGCCAGTATTTTCTTGAAATAAAATTTTAAAGTTCAATTTCAAAAAATGCCGATAGGGGGCGCTTTAGACTTTGGAGTAACAAACAACTATTTTTTAACGTTATTTTTTGTATTTCTTTAAATGATTTCGAAAGCTTAGACTTAAACTTAAATTTTGATCTAAAAATCTGAGTCCTAACGAGTAGTTAAGTAGCGTAAACTGAAATTTGAAATTTGAAACCCTTCTCCCCCCAGAACAAAAATCAGTTATTCCCGATCTTTGTGTCGTAGATTAGGCTCTAACTACTGCCGCGTTTTGCTAAAATTATTCTTTATGTCAGTATTTTCTTGAAAATAAATTTTAAAGAAAAATTTCAAAAAATTCCGATAGAGGGCGCTTTAGACTTTGGAGTAACGAACAACTATTTTATACCGTTATTTTTTGTGTCTCATTAAATGCTTTCTAAAGCTTAGACTTAAACTTAAATTTTCAACTCAAAATCTGAATCGCTGAGCGTGGTTCAGTAGCGAGGGGAGGGGGTTCAAATTTCAACTTCTGAACATAGTTCAGTTTGCACTACTTAAACATGCCCAACGATTCTGTGCTGTGATACGAGGCAAAAATACAACTTTCGTCAAGGACTGCATAGTCGGAATTCACTCATAAAGGCACTGGCACAGTTGGAAACGTCGCTCATGCAAACGTTAAAGCTCCATTCCTGACGCTAGTCACCGGGTGAAGAAGGAAACAGAAAGTATGCAAATGTCAAATGGGGAAGAAGAAGAACACGTATGCAAAATTTCGACACGATTCAGGCATAAAAACCACTGAACGGTGAGTCAAGTGTAAGTCGCTGTAGTAATGAATCGGAAGATGGTGCCCTTCACGAATAAGGAAAAGGCTGAGATGCATTTAATTTACGGAGCGGCAGATGGAAATGGTGCAGAGGTACAACGAATGTACGGAGAGCGATTTCCTAACAGGCGGTTGCCTAACCGCAAAACTTTCGAGCGCTTGCACAGACAGTTGTGTGAGACGGGATCATTTCTCGCTTCCCGGTCGAATGCAGGTCGTGCAAAAAAGGACGAATCAGTAGTTGTTGCAGAAGCCATTCTGGATGTAGTAGCGGCGCAGCCAAGTACAAGTACACGAACAGTGGCTAGCCAGGTGGATACCTCACAGTCCACGACTTGGAGGGTACTGAAGGATGAACATTTGCTCCCATTTCATGTGCAACGAGTCCAGAAACTGTCTCCAGGGGATTATCAAAATCGTATTGAATTCGCCCGCTGGTTTCTGCAGCAGAACGCGCTAAATCCACATTTTGGACGAACTGTGCTTTTCACCGATGAATGTACCTTCACACGTGAAGGTACATTTAACACACACAATGCACATGTATGGGCGAATGTCAATCCACATGCTACGTATCCACATGCTCATCAGAGACGCTTTTCCATCAATGTTTGGGCAGGAATCCTCGGAGACCACCTAATCGGACCGTACCTTCTTCCTGAACGCCTCAACGGTAAAACATACCTCACATTTCTGCAACATGTGCTGCCAGACCTGTTAAACGTTGTTCCTCCACGCATCCGGCGGGTCATGTGGTTCCAGCACGATGGAGTGCCAGCCCATTACGTACGAGACGTCCGCAACTATCTGGACATCACATTCCCGAACAGATGGATTGGTCGAGGTGGTCCTGTTGCTTGGCCTGCTCGCTCGCCAGATCTTTCACCCCTCGATTTCTTTTTTTGGGGACGATTGAAGGCTCTTATGTATGAGACACCCATTGAATCCCCCGAGGAACTGGTCGCCAGACTTTCCGCCGCTGTAGGGGAAGTGCTCGAAAAGCCTGATGTTTTCGCGAATGTTCGCCGTTCCATTCGTCGCCGTTGTTCTGCGTGCATAACCTCTGGTGGTCACAATTTTGAACATTTATTGTGATTACATGTTAATAAATATGCTTTGGTAACATAATCCTAATTTGTGTCTTTTTACCTCGTATCACAGCACACAATGTGTGGACATGGTAAACTGAACTGTGCTCAGGAGTAGAAATTTCAAACCCCTCTCCCCAGAAACTTAACCACGTCTAACGATTCAGATTTTGGGCTGAAAATTTAAGTCTAAGCTTTAGAAAGCATTTAATGAGACACAAAAAATAACGGTATAAAATAGTTGTTCGTTACTCCAAAGTCTAAAGCGCCCTCTATCGGAATTTTTTGAAATTTTTCTTTAAAATTTATTTTCAAGAAAATACTGACATAAAGAATAATTTTAGCAAAACGCGGCAGTAGTTAGAGCCTAATCTACGACACAAAGATCGGGAATAACTGATTTTTGTTCTGGGGGGAGAAGGGTTTCAAATTTCAAATTTCAGTTTACGCTACTTAACTACTCGTTAGGACTCAGATTTTTAGATCAAAATTTAAGTTTAAGTCTAAGCTTTCGAAATCATTTAAAGAAATACAAAAAATAACGTTAAAAAATAGTTGTTTGTTACTCCAAAGTCTAAAGCGCCCCCTATCGGCATTTTTTGAAATTGAACTTTAAAATTTTATTTCAAGAAAATACTGGCATAAAGAAAATTTTTTGCAAAAACCGCAAACGAATCGACCAATTTTTCCATGTTTTATAATCATTTGAAATTTCGGACCCTAAACTTTAATGCCCCCTATCTCCTTGGGAATACGTCTGGGACCCTTAGTCTCCTATTTAATATTATTTGTCTTTAAGTGTACTATAACCCCTTAAAGTTCTGCCCATCTTTTATGAATCACCCTGTATATTAAACTTAAATATTATTTCAATTTCTTTTATTGAAAAATACACATATTTGTTTCTTTCATAGAATCACGTCTTCATATAATGTACTTTAAAAGAAGTTATTATTTATCTAAAAGAACATATAAATAAATTTCTTCCCTTGTATTATTATCAAATGAAAAAGTTTAACTCAAGCAACGTTGCATGATTGCCTTTCTTGGGGAATACTATTATAGAATGATATTGTTATACAATAACTTCAATTTCTTTTATTGAAAAATACACACATTTGTATCTTTCATAGAATCACGTTTTTATATAATACACTTTAAAAGAAGTCATTATTTATCTAAAATAACATATAAATAAATTTCTTCCCTTGTATTATTATCAAATGAAAAAGTTTAACTCAAGCAACGTACCATTGCATGATTGCCTTTCTTGGGGAATACTATTATAGAATGATAATGTTATACAATAAAGCAATTTAGTATACTAGGAAAAGTACTCTCCTTGAATTTACGGAGCTTTTCTTTTTCACTGAAATAAGATTTCTGTAAGTACTAATATATTTTTTTGGTCCTTTTATTTATAGAATGGAACAGAAATTGAATAAAATGTAATAAAATCTTAAATGTACAAATGCGTTTTTCTAATATTTACAAATGATGTAATAATGATTACTTTAAATTTATAATAATGAGTTAATAGTGTTTTTTAATGAATAAAGAGAATAAGAATACAGGGATAAAATTAGTCCAATTATCATATGAGTGCTTTTGGATAATTGTAGTATCTTATACAGTAAGTAGAGGTACGCAGAACCCAAGGGCGAATCTAGAGAGTCTTCAAGGGGGGGGGGGGCGATATCAGAAATTTGGAGGTTAATATCCGACCTGCAGTCTTGGTCGGTCGGGTCTAATTTTTTTAAATTGCGGGTCAGGTTTACTTCTACATTTTGCTACGGGTCGGGTTTGGGGCGCATTGACTCCAACGTGTTTGCTGTGGGTCGGATTTGGGTCGGGTTAACTTGCTTTTTGGTACGAGATGGGTTCAGGTTGTGTTAATTTTTACTTTTTTTGCTGCGGGTCATGTTGACTTCTACAGTTTTCCTGCGGGTCGGGTTGACTTACATTATCTGATTAGGTTTTTTCACTCTTGCGTGTCGTGTTCGGGTTGACCCGATTTTTTAAAAGAATATCTAAAATATTTTTTACGATAAAATTTATATGCAGTAAAAATTTCATAACAGACACTCCCAAATAGCAGAAAACTTTATGTAGGGAATACTTTTAAAATCTTTTATTTAGTAAAACCTCCGAATTACGGACACCTTGGAGCCATCGAATTTATCCGCAAATTCAGAAGTAATAGCATTGTACAGTGAGACCTTCGTACGTTCACTCCTGAAGAACGGAGACAGTCCCCAATACAAATATTTGCATATTTTTGCGCACGCCTCCGAGTAAGAGATAAATTCGATGGCTCCGAGGTGTCCGTTATTTAAATGTTTTACAGTATTTGAATATTAATGAGTATATATATATATATATACTATATGTTTATATTTCTATATAAAAAATTGAAATTAGTGATATAATTGCATACTACATTTTATAATTCTATTAAAATATGGATTAATTTTCTTTCATTTCGGTTTCGGGAGGACGAAGATTTTTTTTCGGAGTTCGGTTTTGGTTACAATGATATTTTCGGGTTCGGTTTGGGACAACCCGATCTGCGCAGGTCTCTAGGTGCAATTTTCAGTTGTATGACCGTAAGGTGGAGTTATTTTAAATGAGATTTTTCTAGTATCTTAAAATTTGCCCAGTGCGCTAAATTTTCTAGGAACTCCAAAACCTCGCTGTATTAAATTACGGTATATGAAACTACAGTAGTCTGTAGGGAGTGAGAGCAAATTTTTGAATTGCTACGGGCACTTAAAACACAACCTATGCTACAGATCTTGTATTCTTGTATGTGTATAAGTAGCAATGATTTTGTAAATGTGTCAGAAAAAAAAGCGAGTTTGTTTTTGAGAACTAAACTTACAATTCATTAAGGCTTATGGCCTACAATACCAAGCCCTGTTTTCTTGACTATGGGCCCTGGGGTGCTATAGAGCATATGCCCCTGCCAGGTTGTCAGCCTAACGCGGGACCATCAGTGTTTAGTTTCCAAGTAAGCTTGCTACTCAATTGATAGACCCCGAATGGGTGAAGGCCTGAGTTAGCCTTGATCAGTCCGCAGTCGAACTGGGGACGTGTAGCGTGGTAGCGAGAAGCGCTTACCATTACACAACTGGGCTTACTGTTGTTGAGAGTATTAACAAAAAAAAAGCAAATGTTGTAAATGCCCTTACCTTTTTAATCTTTATCACCCTTTTTTAAGTCAATTTTTTTATAATGGAAGCTGCGCAATTTACTTCGAAATTTCGTTCCTTGTTATATATAAAATGATCCTTGTTTTTTCTTCCATATTTTCCCTGAATCGCATATGCTGGAACGCCAGTTTTTGTCCCTTTTCACAACAAACACCTCAAATTTTGAATGCAAATCTCTGTTATTTAACACTAATTACCCATGTAGGCAATTGCCGTATAACTTGAATCTTTTTACTCTCACTGCAAGTAAATTATTGAAAGTAAGGGGAAGAGAGCGAAGATTATCAGAGATGCGAACTTGAAAGTTGTTGCCAACCAGACAGGTGTAGTGGGGGGTATAGTGAGACTGGGCGTCCTTCCTGTAAAAATTAAATGACAATCTATTCGTTCCTGAGATACAGCTAACGCGGAAATAGTAAAAAAAAAAAACAGATCATAGTGGCGACATCTGTTGGGCGGTATATACCCAATTATAATAAAGATCTATTTATTCCAAGGTCAACCACAATCTAAAGTTTAATGAAATTCCGTGCGTTAATTCTTGAGATATAACTATCACGGAAATCGCGAAAAATGCAGCATAGCAGCACCATCTGTTGAGTAGTTTAAAACAATCCTCATCAGCACCAATTTATGTTAAGGTCTAACTGAATATGAATTTTCATTAAATTCCGCGCATTAGTGCTTGAGTTAGAGCCCCTACAAAATTTATGTCACATATATATAGACAGACAGACACATAGACAGACATTTTCTAAGAACAGTCAATTCGTAAACAGGACATCTTAAAATGTAGAAATGCGTCAAAATATTTTACCAATCCAATAGTTTGTTCTTGTAAAGATAGAAGAAATTTAAAAAATGCCGCCTGAACATCTGCTCGGAGGGAAGAATTTAGATAGTCAATAATGGTTTTCATACTGGTTGAGTCAGACACGGGAAGAGCTCTTAGCTTTTATACCGGGTCGGGACCGAGTCTGGAAATTTCGGCTCGTGCAGATCTCTTGGAAGAATGAATTCCATGCCAAACTCGTCCAGGAAAAAAAGAAGTCTAGCCCGGCTCGGCTCGAGTCTACAGAAAAAAAGGAATCTCCGGCCAGGAAAGAGTGGAGAACATGCAAGATCCAAGTTTCGTGAATGAAAACTGGCTCGACATTTTTCTTTGGGCGAGACTTTTACCCGCACAGACCTCTGATGTCGTTTTGTAGATCTTTTATTAGCTCAAGAGGAGAGGCGGGGCGATCGATCCGACATTGGTTGCAACCGGGCCGAAATTTCAGCTTTTATGCCGAGCCCAGGTCTAAAAATTTCCGCCCGTGCAGACCTCTAGAAAGAATGAAAGGTCGAGCCAGGCTCGACCCGGAAAAAAAAGATGTCTGCTCCGGCCCCAGTCTCCAGAAAAAGCGAGGCCCGGTCCAGGTCCGACCCATAAACAGTGAAGACCAGTTCCAGTCCAACCCGCGGGTCGGGCCAGGCTGCGCCAGAGGCCTTTTCCCGTGGAGGTCTCCAATGTAGGTTTACCGACCCTTTTTTAGCCCAAGGGAGGGGGGCGCCACATCGCCACCCCCTTAGATCCACCATTGGCAGAACCAGAAACTTTTAGGCAAGACCCGATTCGTTTTTCGAAGTTCATGGCTTGGCATGGCGTGTGGGCACAAATAAATGAAATGAGACTAACTCAATGTCTAAAAAATAAGCCTATATTTTTTCATTACCAATATCCAGCAACTGAACACCGTTTAAAAGAATATTTCATACATATTTATGCAAAAATTAAATTTTTTAGCTTAAATGTCCACAAGCCATGGAATACGGAAAAGCAACATTATTGATTACTTTTACAAAAACATTAAAATGGAGAAAGACTCATTAGAGAAAATAATATAATTTTAAACTCAACGACTATTTGGCCAGTATAAGATAAATACATATGTTAAGCTATAGAAGTAACAATACGCATACTGATTCTTTGTGTAGATTCTCTATTAAGCCTTAAAGGAGTTCTATTTATTTGGTCTAAAAATTCACATGACTTGTACGATTTTTTTCTGTTACAAAGTAAAGAGATATCACCTTCGGACTTTTTGCATTACAATGATTGGCGTTTCACTTGTAATTTTTTATGTGTAAAACAAATGAATGTGCGACGGAAAGTACCCGAAGATGCGGACCGTGAAATTCCAATAGAGCGATCATTTTTCGCTTGTCATATGCATACCTGCCAACTTTCAACTAAACTTCCGTACAATATTAGTTAATTTGATCCAGGTTAAAGACATTTCTAATCAGAAAACATATCTGAAAAAAAAAAAAAACATATATTTAGTTTCATGATCTTGCGTGGAACCTATTTGAATGCATTTCTTAAATAAAATTCTGGTTTGAAACGTGTTTAACCTTGGTTAATTTCACCTACACATAGGTACTAACCTCTCCTTAATATTCCGTAATATGCAGGTTAATTTGACCCAGGTTTAACACGTTTCACACCAGAAATTTTTTAAAGAAATTAAATTAAATAAATTCCACGCAGAAACCTGTAATTGAATAAATAAAGATTCATCTAGTAATTTTTCTTGTTTGAAGCGTTGTTAAACTGGGTCAAATTAACCCGCGTATTACGGAATATTAATGAGAGGTTGGCACCTATGCCTACATTGTACGGAAGTTAAATGCGATGTTGGAAGCTATGCATATGCATATGAAATACAGGGTGTTTCTAAATGAATATCGGGGTTTTAACGCTTGGTAAGTAGTTATTACATGAAACTTAAAATTATAATTAATACATAAAATGAAAGAGCAACTCAAACAGTTTTTCCTACAAGCTTACAAGTGTTCAATGTGAACACCTTTCGTCACACGACACACATCAAGTTGATAGCTCAGTTCTTCCCAAAAGTTAATTAGTGTTTGTGGGTAATTGTTGCAACAGCTGCCTCAATTTGAGGATCACATCTGAACTTTATCTGGAACGCACGTTGCACAGTAACTACATATTCTGTCTTTACAAACTGCCTACAGAGTCTGTCTTTACAGATTCTGTACTTTGCAAACTGCAGAAGACAAAATGCTTTCTGTTCACTAGTCGCCATTTTTGCTACTAGCGCTTTCTAACAGCTAACGGAAGAAACATTGTGTGCGCATGCGCATGCACAGGTACCAACAAACTGTTTGAGTTGATCTTTCATTTTATGTATCAAGTACAATTTTCAGTTTTATATAACAGATACTACAAAGCGTTAAAATACCGATATTCATTTAGAAACACCCTATATATTGGGTCGCCAAATTACGAAAGTGCATTAAATTCTCTGTAGCTTATACCAAACATTATTTTAAAAACACATTTGGACAAAATGGCAGTTATTTGAACAGAAAAATTATTTTTTTTCGTCTTTTTATTAGTCTTATGCGAGCTTGTAAAAATAAATAATCAATAAAAATTATACATTTAGGTGTTATTTTTAAGAGCTATTTTAAATGTAAAAGTATCAGACACGCCCCAATGAATTTGGCATTTACTATTTGCCTACAAATGATTTCTGGTTATAAAAGTAATTGTTCCATCAAAAACGATTACTTTATTTTTTTTTTAAAAGAAGGAAATCGGTCAAATAGTGTATGAGAAAAATAGTCGTGAAAAAAAAGGTTTCGATATGATTTCTTTCGACGTGATTTTTGACATGGTTTCAAGATGCATTTTCAGCATATTTTCGATTTTTTTACAGTGTTTTGAGGCGCAATAAACTTCAAGCGTAGACCTGCACATAGAATGCAATTTTCTGGCAGCTGCGGCGCGGCGTTACGTATCAAAATGGAAGTAGATCATAAAGTATAAAAAACTAAAAACCAAACTGCATAAACAACAGAATAAAATTTTATTTAACTCAATGAAGTTCTTTCACGTGAGAGTCTCTGACTCTTTTACCCACAAATTAGTTTCGTACTTAAATTGTCTAAAGCCCAAACTTTTAAATTAAATATTTTTTGCGTTTACCCAACATTTATCATATCAAGCAGGGCGGTTGCTCTGCCAAGCCAAGCTTTAAAAAAACGCCACACAAACAACGCCAAGAACTGGACTAAAGAACGCTACTGCTTACTTACAGAAAGCAACTTCGCAATGTTAAATCGACAAAACATGCCAGATTAAAATATCAGATATCAAATAAACCAAGTATCGCAGAAAAAAACGAAAAATAGAAGAATCTAATGAAGAATTTCTTCAATTTAATACCAAACTCATCTTCATAAGTGATTTATAAACAGAGATATAGATTTTTAAAAAAAACGTCGAGTTACTTAAAATGATCACTTTTTTCTTCGTCAAACTTTTTTTTTCCAAACAACCTAGAGACCTTAATATTGGGCAGAATAAAAAAATGAATGCATTTTTGGACAAGTAATTACGTAATCTATGTGCTTTTGTAAAAGCCAGTGTAAAAAAAATATTTTCTATCCTTAATTATCAAAAAACTGTTAATTAACTTTGCGATTAAAAAAGTATGCCAAAACAGAGATAAAACCCGACAACGACCATGTACCATCTGTATTATAATAGCACAAATCAATTACAGGTTATAACTACATCAAATTTCATCTGCAAGTCAGCCATTTTCTTCTGAAGATATTTTTTTTTAATAAAACTTCATAATTATAAGAACACACATTTTATCAGACAATTAAATATGACTGCAAACTGTGGCAGATGACTGTTTCCAACATGAATAAGTATGAGAAATTGCCACCCGAGGATATCGATCTTGGTGACTCAGTCGCAGAGCGTCAGCACGGTACGCATAAGGTCCCAGGTTCGAGTCCTGGCCCAGGTCAATTTTTCACTCATTTTGTTTAGTGTATTTAATTTCCTGATAAAATGCGTGTTCTTATATTATTGATAAATAAAGTAATCAGACGTAGTGTTTATGCTTTAAAAAATATTTTAAATATATAATTTACGTTTTTAGAAAAATCTTTAAAAATAAATTAGCTTTTGAGGTAAGATGTACCTTCTAAAATGTATAATGCATTAAGAGTTATTGGCATTTAAAATTTCTTTCAAACGTAAACAAAATTTTTGAAATGAAACGGTAAAGGACAGGCATTTCGTTCGCAGGAATACCTTTCACGTCATTTTCCTATAAATTAATGAAATCCAGTTGTTAAATTATTTTTGTTTTAGAAGTGAAGTTTCCATTTAAATTTATTGTAACAGTACAATGTTTAATTGAATAAAATAATGTAAATCTAAGAAATTGCTAAGAAATTCCAAACATGCACAGGACAACGCAAAATAAATAAATAAATAAATAAATAAACAAAAATTAAGTAAATAAATAAATAAATAAATAAATAAAAATCAGCTTTCAGAAATTCTAAAAATTGTTCATATATCTTAATTACAAGCTAAAGGGGGGTTTATTTCTATATTATTCTATATATAATAGTAATTTCAGCAAATATATTAAATTCCAATGCGATCTGTTTTAAACTTTAAGATAATTCATAACACATGATAAAAAAAATTATAAAAAAGAATGGCGCGTCACATTTTTGGGAGGGGATGGGGTGGGGCGTGAACAAAATTAGGAAGTATAATAAGGCTATCTGCTTGAAACTTTACGATATTTTATAACACATAACATAAATTTAAAAAATAAAGCCGCGTCAAAAATTATAGGCAGGGGCGGAGCGCGTTTTGCCTACACAAGGGAGGGGGGGACACTTTTCTAAATTTTAAAGATATCCGTCATGTCACATATCGTTACAAAGGGCTGTGACTACTTATTCATGTTATGCACCACAGGTATCACCCCCACATTTTGCGCCCCCCCCCCGACATTACTCATGTGATATAGTGTTCGAAATGCCTGTGACCGCTTATTCATATTATGTATCTTCGGGGTCCATCCTCCCACTTTCACCCTCCCCCGCCCAAAGGGGGCACTTTTCAAAATTTTGCCGACACCTCTCATGTGATATATCGTTGGAAAGGTCTGTGAACGCTTAATCATATTGTGCAGGGGGGGGGGGTATTTTCTAAATTTTGCACATACCCCTCATGTGATACATCGTTGGAAAGGTATGTGGCCACTTAATCCTATTATGCATCTCTGGTGTTCATCCCCCCACTTTGCCCCCCCCCCAAACGCAATTGGCTTTCACCACCAGGGGCCGCTTTCCTATCTCTGTTTCTATGAGTCGGATCAAGACGGGGTATGACTCATTCGACTCGACATCGACAGAGCTTTCCGATTTTAACTCGTTTTTCACCACCAGAGAGCACTTCCCTGTCTCTGGTTCTATGGGCTGGATCACGACGGGGTATAGCTCATTCGATTCGACATCTACAGCCTTAACGATTTCAGTGCCCGAGGTTCATATAGAACAGATTGCGCTACCTAGTGATGGAAGATAGGACTTGAGCGTGCGCAGCACGACTGTTATACGGTGCCGAAGGCAGCGGGGATATGTGTCGGAAGTTCGTTTGGTTAGAGGTTTATACTATTCGATGTGCAAATTAAGGAATTATCCGGTCCCGAAGGCAGCGGGGAACCAGGTCGGAGGTTTGTTCAGTTCGAGGTTTTACTAGATTCGAGGCCCCGATGTAAATTAGGGGCCCGCTAGCGGACGAAGCCAGGTAGTGCTAATAATAAAAGAGCGTGATATCACGTTTGATTTTAAATGCAGCTCTGACACGCTATGTACATATTCCATTTTTATTCATTTCAGGGATAAGTCAGTGATATTTTTTAACGGAGGATAACAAGTATTATAACAAGCCACATTTAGTATGCTGTTTTTAAGAGTGTAATTAGTTTAATTGAAAAATCTACTGGTATTTCTAGTTAACCCTTTAAACAATGACTGAAAGTAAAATGTAATTTTAAATTATTTCTCATGTTTAGATTTTTTAAATTATGTTTAATCTATTTTAAACAAAAAGAAATGATATCTACAAAAACAACTTTTCAAAAGTTAAAAAAAAAAAAAAAAAAAGTTGTGGTTATAAAATGGTTTGATATCAAATTTCCAAGCTATTATATTACTTATTTAACTTTTTTCCATTAAATAAGTTATCATATATATAAGTCGAGTGCCTACGTATATGTTAATAGAAATCGTTTTCTCCTGTACTAAATACATCCTAACGAGTTTCTGAAAATTCAATTTTTTTTCAAATTATGCATGATGGGCTTGGCGGCCATCTTTCCATATTTCTAAGCACCCAAATTCTAAAGTAAAAGCGTAATAAGTTTGCAATGTAATATGTTTATAACAATTTCGAACTTCAGATTTTAACTACGGACAGATAAATTAGATAAGACTCATATTTTGAGAAATTGATTTTTACTAGTTTGAAATTTTTAATTACTCTAAAAAATAAATCATAAGATGAATCTTTAAGATAAGTCATCATTATCTTAAGACACAATTTTCAGAGCATACAAGTCTATAAATGAAATGCTTAAAATATTTGCTTAAATAACAATTTTGAACTTCGGATTTTAACTACGGATTTGGGTGCTTAGAATTTTGTGAATAATATGCAAAGATGGCCGCCAAGCTCATCATCCATAGTTCGAAAAAAATTGAATTTTCAGAAACTCGTTAGGATGTATTTAGTACAGGAGAAAACGATTTCTATTAACATATACGTAGGCACTCGACTTATATATATGATAACTTATTTAATGGAAAAAAGTTAAATAAGTAATATAATAGCTTGGAAATTTGATATCACACCATTTTTTAGCCACAACTTTTTTTTTTTTTTTACTTTTGAAAAGTTGTTTTTGTAGATATTCTAATACGAGGAAAAATTGTGTTTATGTATATGTATATATATATATATATATATATATATATATATATATATATATATATATATATATATATATATATGCAAATTTTATCTTAATTACGGCTCTAACGATTTTGACGAAATTTTGTATTTTACCGTTTTGAGGCACCAGAAAAACATTGGGCTATGTCACATATTTGAGAACTTTCGAATAGTGAGTTATTTTTTGATCAACGCGGGTCAAGTTAATTTTTTCCAATAAACAGCTCTAATGATTTTGATTAAATTTTGTATCCTACGAGTTTTGGGCACGAGAAAATCATTGGGCTAGGTCCCATGTCGGAGAAAATTCGATTAGTGTGTCATTTTTGGGTCACTGTAGGTCAAGCTAATTTTACCTAAAAAACAGCTCAGACTATTTAGACGAAATTTTGCATTCTATGGTTTTCGGGCACCAGAAGACTGTTGAGCTAGGTCACATGTTCGAGAAAATTCGATTAGTGGGTTATTTTGGAAATGGGTCATTATGGGTCAAGCTATTTTTATCTTAAAAACGGCTCAGACGATTTGAACTAAATTTCATATCCTGCGGTTTTTGGGGACGAGGAAATCATTGAGCTATGTCGCATGCTCGAGAAATTTCGATTAGGTTGACATTTTTTGCGTCACTATGGGTCAAGCTAATTTTATGTAAAAAACGGCTCAGACTATTTAGACAAAATTTTGCATCCTATGATTTTTGGGCACGAGAAGACTTTTAGGCTAGGTGATATGTTCGAGAAAATTCGATTAGTGGGTTAATTTGGAAATGGGTCCTTATAGGTCAAGCTATTTTTATCTTAAAAATGGCTCAGAGGATTTGAACTAAATTTCGTATCCTACAGTTTTAGGGAACAAGAAGACTATTGGGATAGATCACATGTTCAAGAAATTTTTATTAGTGGGTCGTTTAAGTCATGGGTCAGTATGGGTCAAGCTATTTTTATCTTAAATACGGCTCAGACGATTTGAACTAAATTTTATATTCTACGGTTTTGGGGCACGAGCAAATCATTGGGCTAGGTCACATGCTCGAGAAAATCCGATTAATGGGACTTTTTGGGGTCATTATGGGTCAAGCTATTTTTATCTTAAAAATGGCTCAAAGGATTTTAACTAAATTTCATATCCAAGAGTTTTAAGGAACGAGAAGTCTATTGGGCTAGGTCACATGTTCGAGAAATTTTGATTAGTGGGTCGTTTAAGTTATGGGTCATTATGGGTCAAGCTATTTTTATCTTAAAAACGTCTCAGACGATTTGAACTACATTTTATATCCTACGATTTTTGGGCACGAGAAAATCATTGGGCTAGGTCACATGCTCGAGAAAATTCGATTAGGTTGACATTTTTTGCGTCACTATGGGTATAAGCTAATTTTATGTAAAAAACGGCTCATACTATTTAGACAAAATTTTGCATCCTATGGTTTTTGGGCACGAGAAGACTTTTAGGCTAGGTAACATGTTCGAGAAAATTCGATTAGTGGGTTATTTTGGTCATGGGTCATTATGGGTCAAGCTATTTTTATCTTAAAAACGGCTCAGATGATTTTAACTAAATTTCGTATCCTAAAGTTTTGGGGAACGAGAAGACTATTGGGTTAGGTGAGATGTTCGAGAAATTTTGATTAGTGGGTCGTTTTGGTCATGAGTCAATAATGTTCAAGCTATTTTTATCTTAAATACGGCTCAGACGATTTGAACTAAATTTTATATCCTACGGTTTTGGGGCACGAAAAAATCATTGGGCTAGGTCAAATGCTCAAGAAAATCCGATTAGTGGGTCATTTTTGGGTCACTGTGGGTCAAGCTAATTTTATCTAAAAACAACTCAGACTATTTTGACTAAATTTTATATCCTACGGGTTTCTGGCACGAGAAGACAACTGTGCTTGGTTCGAGAAAATTTGATTAGTGGGTCATTTTGGTCATGGGTCATGATATTTGAACTGAAAGCTAATTTTGACCGATCATAGCTCGGTCTTTCCTGCTCGACTATAGTAAAATAGCAGCACTAATTTCCTAAACCATCATTTTCATACTTAAAATATTATTTCACTTTTGCGACACATGAAAATTTACTTTTCTAGGCATCAAACTGATTTTTCAGGAAATCGATACTGTTATATTACGATAGGTGGATGTTACGTAAACACAAAAATAATTAATTTAAATGTTTGGGCTTGTAATAATTTAAGTACAGAGCTAATTTATGTGGAAAAGTATCAGACGCGCCCCAATGGATTTGGCATTTACTAACTGCCTACACATGACTTTTGGTTATAATCTCTAAAGCGCATGTATGCGCTTTTGGTGACAAAGTCCTGAAGAAATTTCGCGCGTGTATGTCCTAGTGATACAAATGGGTTACAATAGAATTAATTTAATCATGGGGAAAATCAATTGAACAAAAACGCCCCTTACAGGGAACTCTGAGAAAAATCCTTGGCTCCGGTATTGCACAATGAACTCATGTGAATGTATAATGCATGGTATAGATACATTTAACATGAGGAGATTGTACTTTATACTGTTATAATAAGATATGTATAGACAACGTGGCAAGAGTACAAATAAAATTATGGATGTTAACAAGGCAGACAGCTGCTTCGGAGCTTCTAAAGCTCCACCAACAGTGCAATAGTTAAAAATATTAAAAGTAAATGCATGAAAACATGAAGGAGAGAGCAAGTAACGGCAGCCAACGGTCAAGCATTTGAAATGGGGGAAAGTCAGGAAACAATGGAGTGAAGAATTCCTGGTAAGTATGACATAAACAAAGATAAAAATAGAAATTGCATGAGCGTGAGAGTGTCAGAGAAGTGGGGAGGGAAGATAATTAATTGAACAAAATGTTACAAGACTTTGCAAAATCTGGAAGAACATGATAAATCACTTACCAAACTATCAATATTCTGCCATACGTGAAAAGCATTCCTAAAGTTGAGGTCGTATATTTATGAGCATTTCCAAATTATTGAGTCTTCGGAAAAGTTAAAATTGTGGTTGTTAGAGCAAAAATAGTTAGCAATAGCAAAATGTTTAACGTCATCATGAAAAATATAAATAAATAAATGCAACATGAAATAACAGTCTAACTTGAATTACAAGCGAATTACAGTCTAAAGTGAATTATATGCGATCAAACTCCATTAAATTTTCGTCGTTTCAAACCTTTATTGTGCTCCTAAATAAGGCGAAAATTATTATTTGGAAATACTAGTACTCAAGAATAAGGATCTTTCTAACCCGGAATTAACGCCAAAAAGTTATACGCATAAGTGAAATTAATTCTATCAATAATAAGAAAATAATTGCAATATCCTTCCGACAGATATCAATTTAGATTTTAAAATGAATATTTTCAGAAAGGCTGAACTTAATTATTAAATGAAATACCCATTCTCCAAAAAGGTGAAATGCCCTTTTCATCTGCTTTTAATTGTTACTGAGTCAATGTTTAGAATTTAATAAAATACCTATTGAGTATTGTTAGTAGGTACATTAATTGAAATTTAATTTCATAAAAATTTCATAAATTGCATCACCAATTTTAGTTTTACGAATATAACCAATCTTTTAGGAAAGTGAATATTATTTTTAGCTGTCGTTAAGTTGCAATAAATTTGTATATCACAATATGCATTTTTCAGGAGTGTCAAAATACTGTTTGTTACTTTTAAATTTGTATCTACGAAAATACTTTTGTGTTTAGAATGGTTTATATTATGTAGTGAGTGTATAAAATGTTAGTAGAATGATTTTCTTCGGGGAAATATAATGTAAAAACGAGAAAATAATTTCACATTTTTAAATTGAAAAACAATTCGCAATTTTATTCAGACTTTAGTTTAAATTAGTTTAATTAATCTCCCTACATCACTTAAAATTTTATTTTCAGCATTTTTATTGCCGTTGAGTAAATTTAAACTACTGGGTCAAAATGATCATTATATCGTTATTCTTGGGTGTAACGTAAATTCTAAAGCAGTGAAAGATGCATTTTCATATTCCCTGAATTATTAAACTAATTTCAAAGTAGTATTTTTAAGTACTTTTAAGTTGCTTTCTTTTTTAGTGCTTTTAAAATTCTCTCACGCAGGACCGCCAGTGGTGATCTGTTTTGTTATTATTATTTGTTCTGTCACTATTTCAAAACAGACATTTTCGTGGTAGATCTCTTCTATTTCTCGAGGATCAGTATTTTTATTAACATGTAATGATAGGAGGAATAAAATAAAAAATAGTCGCCTGTGGGCGGGGCCTACTTATGTAGTTTATTTTTATTATTCTCCCTTAAAATGTTCTTATGATAATTTTGGAGAAAACATTTTCTTTGCTTGGAAGTTTCAGCTGTCCTTCTTTTGAGAACAAGCAAGTTTGAGTTCAAGAGTAAACAAGCTTTTCACATGCGTTCATGGGCAATGAAATCAGCTGTATTAAAATAAAAGAACATGAACTCTTATGAAAGTTAATTGATATATAATTTAGTAATAAAAATGTAATGAAGAAAATAAGATCATTTAGTATAAAAAAAATGATCAAAATCTACACCAATACAACAGAAACGCCTTTTTATTCAAAAGGCACGTGAACACGAGCTTTTCCTCTATAATTTAAGAGAGCCCCAAATGACTTTTAAATAGGCCTTGTAATCTTCACTTTAATATTTTACAGTGTTTTTTTACATTTTGAAAAAAAAAAAAAAAAAAAAAAAAAAAACGTTCGCCTAATTCAAGAGAACATCCACGCTACCTCAGGATATTTATGCAACAAGGAAAGCCGACTGTTATCAGTAGGGTATAATCCTATGGGATTCCCTCCTCAATTTATCAATTATTGCTGTAACTTTTTGAGTTTTCAGACGATATTTCACTGGTATTTTTATATGAGTTTCTCCATAATATTGTCTATCAAATCATGAATAAAAATCTTTGCTGTGGTTCGCTCATGCGCAGTTAAAATTTATTTCATACAAATACCCATATCTCATTAAATATTCAACATATTAATATTTTAATTGCAGTATACTATTTCTATAATTTTTTGTCAAATTTTTGGAAAGCGGTGTTAAACTCGGTTGAAAACTCTGCATGCTATATAAAGAAAAAAAAACCTTTTGAATTTTTCCAGAAACGTTAACATCTTCACGAATACACGTGTTATGCTTACACAAATGTTGAACAGGACCTATATGCTCATTTGCTACTGTGATAGACCATTTTTACCCTTTTTTGATACTTGGGTGATCGAAAATATTATTTTATTATTAAAATTATTGTTGCCACCCCCCCTTATTGTCCTCGCGACAATATCTTCACTGAAAAACATGAACTCCAACATGTTGTTTACACCCTCAAAGTTCAAGAAAATTTCGGGCATTTCCTCACGAGTTTCAGTAGATATTTCACGAAACCCCTGAAATTGGTCACTACCTTTTAATTTCTGGACATCAGTGTAGTAGTTTGTATCTTAACAACGTGCTTAAATTTCTTGACGATGGGATATTTTTTACGGATGTTAGGAAGGTAAACTGTAAAAAATAAAAAAGCAAACGAGAAAAGTGACAGGCAATCAAATAATATAATTTTTGCATCGCATGATATTTATACAGGGCCTACAAAAACGAGCTCTTTCCGGCAGGAAAAGAATTAGCATCAAAATAGGAGCATCCGTTCAAAAGTTCGCGTATGTCCGTACATTAAAAGAAAATAAATGAAATCTTCTTCTATGTCCTTTGTTTGAAATGTATTAATTAACACTGGAACTACCGGAAATTTTACTCAAGTTTATTAAAACTATTTCACATCAGAAATTTATTTAAATCTACTTAACTTATTCATTTAACGTATTTCTGTGAGTCGTATATTTTAATTTATTTTGAAAAGACATTACTGGTTCGAATCCGAATGTAATCATTTGGTAACCGTCAAAATGACGGCTCATGGTAGCTTTAGTGTTAATAAAAGGTTTTCTTCCTTATGTTTTATTCTAATACTTGTTGGGTGTCTTTATTATGTGTAATCTTCAGTCAGATGCGAATATCTAAGCATGGCTGCTTTTTCAAATACTTTTTTTAAAGTTTTATCTCTTACTTAATCATAAAGACTTCTTTAAAACTTATTTATAAAAATCACTATAAATTACTGGTAGGAATTAGCATATCTAGTTTGAGTAGAAATATTTGCGCGTGCGTCCAGTATGTTATTAAGTTACACTGGATAAATTACACACTTTCAAAAAATATTGCATTAAATGAATACAAATATTACTTAAGGGTGTATTCAAATCCAAACTGCTTATTTTGAGACGCATTTGTAAATTCATTTTTGCTCTAAAATGCATCCAATTGTCAGGTTCTCTTATTCAGAAACTTTATAATGTCCTTATTGTCTCTATTTTTTGATAAAGGCAGAATATATTTCAAAAAATGCTGTCAAAGTGGACATTTTGAACCGAATTTCCCAAAGCGATAGCGCTGGAAAGAAAAAAAAATGATCGTACTGTGAAAATAATTGTCTGTAAATCAATTTCTAATTAATTGAACGAAAAATAAAAACATGGGGCCCTTATATATGTCTTTATAAATCACGCCGCCAAGTTTCCTGTTGTTACTTTTAAAAATGAGTCTGAGAATGTGTCTCAAAATTTTGAGTTGTTGAGCGTGGAAAAATATTTTTTTTGAATACCGCCTTAAGATAAAAGAAAAAATAAATCTCCAACTATAATAAAGAAGGAAGTTTGTGTGTTTGCGTGTGTGTGTTTTTCGGTTGTGTTCTGCAGAGACCGCTGCACGCAGAGCTACAAAATATGGTGAGAAGGTACCTCTTTGCATGTAGTTTTGTACCTCGAAGCCAGATTTTGGAATTTTTGAATAGATTTTTTTAATTAAATTTTTTATGCGATTTTTAGTGTTTTTTAAAGTTTCGCTGCGATTTTTCCACGTTAGTAATAGAAATCCGGTTTCAATCTTTTAGCCCAATATAGTAAATTTTGTCCTCTTTTTAATAAAGTTTATCCGACATTCGTACACCGGTTTTTGAATTTTTGGCGATTTTTTTTCCTTTGACACTAAGAAATTTTGCCAGAATGCTTGATTGGTTCGGTGGTTGCGCTTCCATTTCAGTCTCAGATACGCTCAGAATTGTCATTTTATTTCATTTTTCTAGCTTGGTGAAGGTTGATAATTCTTTGCCGATAAAAAATCAAGATTTTAAAACTGCGATTATTAGTGTTATTTGATGTTTCGCTACGATTTACCCACATTAGTAACCGGAATCCGGTTCCAATCTTTTGGACCAATATAGTAAAATTTGTCCTCTTTTCGATAAAGTTTATGCAAAATTCGTACAGTGATTTTTGATTTTTTTCCTTCGACACTAAGTAATTTTGCCCAGAATGCTTGATTGGTTCGGTGGTTGCTTCCATTTCAGCTTCAGATAAGCTCAAAATCATCATTTTTAGGGTTTCGTTCATCTCACGAAACCCTATTGCTCCCGCTCCGTTGTCTGTCTGTCACAGAGCCATTCTCTAAAATTATGCAACTTACAGAGTTGAAACTTCGTGTATAAATCTGAATATCAGCTGTAAAGAGCTGAAAATATTAAAATTTGAAAAATTCGTATTATTTTAATAAATAGAGATAAAAAACCAAAATTCTAACAACCTTTTCCTATTAAATTGAAACATTTTTCGATATAGCCGATGCCAAAAATTAAAAATCAACGATGAAAATCTTTCTACAAGAATTATTTTTCTATCAGACGATTTCCACGTGAGAAATGAAATAAAAAGTTTCACCAATTGAAAAAAAGATTTATATGAAATAAAATTGATTGACGTCATAGTGGTAAATAAAACATAAAACGGAAAGATTTCTCAATAATACAAGGAGTATGAGTATGTGTATGTGCACAAAACAGATTATTTATCACGTCATTAGAGAATTAGAAAGAAAATCTGACGTCATATCGGAAGTTTAACGTATTTTTCAAATGTTTCAGAATAATACAAAGCGTGTATCAATATGAGTAATAGAGAATAGTAAATATATGAGTTTAGTAAACATATTGAATCATGATAAAAGTCCGATTATGGAAATATTCGCATATTTTAACATTTTGAAGGTGTACAATATGTTTAATTTCGAAATTATTTTTTTATATCGCATTTAGTCCGCGTGACAGATATTACAGTGAGAGAATATAATAGCACCGCTATCGGAATGGTTTAGATATTCGAAAAAAAGAAAAAAATAGACCGGTAAATTACTTTATAAAAAACATGACTTTTTAAAATGAAATTTGTTTGAATTTATTAAAGAAAGGATAAAGTGTTTTGAAAGGAATATTAAACGAAACCCTTTGAGCGATCTTCGATCACACTTACCCACTTGTTTTTTACTCTTTTTAGCTTGGAGGAAGTTGATAATTTACAGATAAAAAAAAATCATAATTTTAAAAGGGAAGGGCGGATTATTTATTAACCCGATTTTTTTTATTATTTTTATAATTTCATATTTTATACGTTTTTTAATATTTCTTTTTTTTCATGTTTTGTAGCGTTTTTTGTTTCAACTGACGTCACAAATCGCCTCTACAAGTCAAACACCATTGGAGGGCAGTTGTGATTGGTAGCTGATATAATTGTAGGCTCAACTGGAAGTCAACCGGGCAATTGTGATTGGTAGATGAAAAGGTCGTCCGCTGATTGCAATTCGAACAGCGAGTTGTGAATGTTTGGGGTTTTTTCATATATATGTCATTTATGCATTTGATTTCAGAAATTAACAACGATAACTTACTGTTTTTGTATGTAAAAAAAAAAAAGTCATTCTGTTTCTCTTTTAAAAGTTAATGATAATTCCTAATTTTTTTAACGTCGTTGGTTTAATTCTGTGGGGGAGGAGGTGAGTGTTCGGTTGTAATTTAAATATCGCGTTAGTGCCCTGATCGAAACTCCCTCCTTCCCCCATGCCTCCAAAATCAGAACTATTTAATTATTAGTCCTATTCAAACGAAACCTTTTCTCAGGTCCCCAGGTACGAGATAAACTTCGGTATCATTTTTTCAGCCCTTGCTTACCACTATTTCTGAATATTAATGACCAGGAAGGGTATTTTCTCAGGTTCTATGGGCCCAATTTCAATAAGAATTAGTTCATTCAACTTAACACGAAATAATTAAGATATAGATAACTAATTAAGATACAGATTTGGCGCCACCTGGCGGTAGAAAATGGAACTAAAGGATTTTGTAGCGCGTGCGTAGCACGCCTGCTATACGTTGTCGTGGGCAGCAGAGACACGTGCCGGAGTTTCGATTGGAAAGAACTTTATTTAGAACATAGTTCACACCCTAGCGGCGGGAAGTGAAACTAAACAATTTTGCATTTAAAATTCATCCGATTCAAACAAAGGGCCCGATTTCAACGACAATTGATTCATTCAACTTAACATGAACTAATTATGATATAGATAACTAATTAAGACATACAATTGGCGTCCTCTGGCGGTGGAAAGCGGAACTAAATATGTTCAGCGCGTGCACAGAGCGCCTTCTACACGTTGTCATAACGGGGTTGCAGCGGGGAGACGTGGCGGATTTTCGTTCGGAAAGAGGTTTGTTTAGAGCAGAGTGCACCACCTGGTATGTGCCCCCCTAAAATTAACTAAAATTTTGCATTTAATCTTGGTCCGATTCAAAAGAAATATTTTCTTATATTCTTACGAGGTATCCCAGGTACTAAATAAACTTCGGTACTATTTTTTTCAGCCCTTGGTTACCACCATTTATGAATAATAATATCCAGGGAGTGATTTTTTTTCTCGGGTTCTATAGGTCCGATTTCAACGGGAATCGGTTCATTTAACTTAACATGAAATAATTAAGATATAGCTAATTATTTAAGACATAGATTTGGTACTCCTTGGCGGTGGAAAGTGGAACTAACAGATCTTTCGCGCGTACCTTCTACACGGTGCCGTAAGCAGCGGGAACGAGTGCCAGAGTTTCGTTCGGAAATAGGTTTATTTAGAACAAAATGCTCCACCTGGTGGTAGAAACTGGAACTAAAAGATTTTGCAGCGCGTACCTAGCACATCTGCTATACACGGTATCGTAGGCAGCGGGAACACGTGTCGGATAATTTGTTAAGAACAAAATACATCCCTTGGAAACTAAAAGATTTTCCTGCGCATGCAACAAAAATGGCTATTTTTATTGAAACCGCAAAAGAAAGTTACCGATTTGATTCTAAGACAGCGAAAAAGTTTCATTTTCACTCATACTCGAGTATTAAGAAAAGTATTGGATTATTTGAAACGAAACTCACAGTTTATTTTTCTGATTCCAAAATTCAAATTTTGTGAAAATCCGACGGTAACTTTTTTTTAAATTTTGACGAAAAACTGACCCGTTTTTGGAATCAAATGATCCAGACATTTGAGGGGATGGTATTAAATTTACTTCTCGCTTCGGGTCCATCTCTCTATTTAATTTCTGAAAGACAAACAGTTATCAGAAGAAGGGTTTCATGCAGCGATTTTTAGAGTGACTTTGCGTTTCGTACAGGGCTGGCAAGTTTCTGCCGGGGTGGTTAAAACCAGTGGTTATAACCGGTTAAAACCGGCATGGCAGAAACTAGTTTCTGCCAGTAAGTGGCAAAAACTGGCAGAAACTAAGAAATAATAAGAACTTTGCAATGATTCATAATTCACACATGTATTTTATATGTAAACAATTAAATTAAAAATTAAAACTAAATATTATGAATGTTATTCAAAGTAGCAAAAAGCTTCAAAATGATCATATAAATATACTTCGATTATATAATAATAATTTTATTTTACTTGAAAAACAGAAATTTTTATAATATTAATCTGATGCTGTACAAGTTTAATTATTAATATTATTATTTGCAGTTGAATTTCTATTTAAAAAAAAAAAAGAAGAAAGATAGAAAAGAAAAGAAGTTTACAAAAAAATTCTATGATATTTTAACAAATCACTGTTCAGAGAATTTTTAAATAAATAATATAATGCAACAATTTAAATATTATCTGAATATGGTTATATATTATTATATATATATCGTTAGAACATTTTCAACTAACAGTCTTAAATTAAAAAAAAGATTTGTTCCTTTGAATACTGTATTTAAATGAGATGTTTTTAAATCTACAGAGTTACAAGATCCACATATAACTACAGCTCTAAGTTAAAAAATTAGGAGAAAAAAAAAAAGGGGGGGGGGAATTGTGAAAAAAGGTTTTTTTGTAATCTTATACAAAAAATAACACAGGATAAAACTTAATATTGTAAGAATCTACATAGTTTGTAGAATCTTTTAGCATTAAAACTAAAGGAAATAATACAAAAATTAAAATAATTATTCACACTTGGAAAAATAAAAATATTAGAATAATCTGGTTCAAAATATTAGAATAATGCATTGTAAATAATGTGTTTTAAAACAAGGAAAATTAGTTATTCTTTAATATTTTGTAGTGTCATCTTTACATTTTATAACAGCATGAACTTGCTTTGCCAAGCTAGCTACAAGTGGTTCACAATGTTTTCTGCTCGGACATGACCATGCCGACTTTATGCTGGAAAGAAGATCAACTTTGTTTTTTGGTGCAATATCTATTGCGCCAAAAAAGCTTATTTTATACAACTTTCTGAACCAATTAGGAAAATTCATAAGTATTCTAATTTTTTGAACCCCGTATTTTAGTATTCTAATATTTTGAATAATGAAAACAATTTTACAAAAATAAAATATTCACTCAATTTAATATTTTACAGTTTTAATTTTCTACAAATGGAATTAATTATTCTATTTTTCTAATTTGGAGCTGTATAACATTTCTATGAGAAATATTTTTTACAGTTATTATTAAATTATTATATTAAATTATAGAAAAGTAATTTGAGTAAGTATTGATTATTTTTCTTTTCTTTTCTTTTCAGTATTTAATTTAAAATAAATATTGGATATAGTTTTCTATTTTTAATTTTAAACTGAGATTTTAAATACTCTAATAATTGTTTATATATAAAATTACGCACCCATATTATAACAAAAATTTTATCTGTTACATTACTCATTTTTTCTAATACAAATTTATTTATTTTAAATTAAAATTACCCACAGTATTTTATTTGTTATTTATCCTGAATAAAATGTACTTAAGGAATTTAATACTACTAAAAAAGTCTCAGATTATGTCACAAAATGTATTTATGCCAGTTGTTGCCAGTTTCTGCCGGTTAAAACCGGTTATAACCACTTTCTGCCACTGGCACGGCAGAAACCACTTTCTGCCGTGACAAAAACCTACAAAAACCCAGCCCTGGTTTCGTATTATTTTTTGACGGGACCGGGCAACACCGGGCGTATCTGCTAGTATTACAATAAAATAATAAAATAAAACTCAACTTAAACTTTCCCATCCATCTTAGTGTCAGTAATAAATGTAAGTTATAATTTGATAATAAATATTTTCGATTCGAAAAATAGAAAAAATTAAGATGTTTGGTGATGCTACGATTAAATACTAATAACAAAAGAATATCACGTTCAATAAATAGCAAACCACAATGTTTGACACGGTTAAAAAAAATCGTTTTCACGGTCAGGGTTGAAATAAATGGCACATTACCATACATTTTGGCATGGTGTTGGAATAACGGAAAAGTAACCATTTTATTAATGTTTTGCAGTGCTTAGAAAATAACACGCAATCAACTAAAAAATAACATTTATTAAAAAGTTGCTTTCGTATTTTCTTGATTTTTTTTTCACTGTACGGATATACTCAGATCTTCAAACATTATATTTCAAGCACACTAAAATTTTCTTAATTTAAGAAAAGTTATCATTTATAAAACAATATAAGGTAAATAAAATGTAAATTTAATTTAAATAATCATTTTTAATTTTATTTTGCATTTCTTCAATGAACTGGAGCAAAATTCAGTTATCGAATTCTCGAATTTCAAAATGCCCTCTTATAGCTGAATGTAAATATTTGTACATTGTAGGCATATTTATTTTGTGTTCCAATTTCAAGACTGACGAAATTAAACGTTTATTTCGTTTTTTTCAAAAAAAAAATATATATTACAAATATATATACAGGGTGTTCCGTTAAAGGGGTCCAATATTAATAGGGGTAATAGAGGAGATCACATGGAGCATAAATCAGTATATAATGCCTGGCCGGATCTCAATAATTTTCAAGTTACAGCAAATAGAATGAAAAATCGGAAATTTGTAAAAAAAACCTCCTTGCTAAACTATCGATAATGCTACATAAAAACGAAGCACATATTTAGAAAGAGCAGAAAAAATCCTACGAAATGACATAAGTTGTTTTAGAATATTGAGAATTAATGGCGAGTTACAAGCTCTGAAACAGTGAAAAAAATACAAAATCAAATATTTAGCAAAATAGTTAATCGTTAATTCCAAAAATGCAACTCTACCTACATCAAGGAAAATGTTATAAAATTTGGTCTATTCCGAAAGCTTTCGAAGAAGCTGACAATAAACCATATCAGTTTAATTGTATGGGAGAAATGAAGCAGTTCCCTAGTTACAACTCTGTACTGTTGCACGCTCGGAAAGAGCGAAACTCCACCCATGACGATTGTAAACACCCCGTTTTAATATCTTTCAATTATACATTTCTGATCAACCTCTATCAATACCCTTTCATTATTCAGTCTGGTCAAGTGAATGACATATTGTGCAGCTCTCGCCTTGTCTTAAAGCAAACTCCGTGACTGCTGCGTTTCCTCCATGAACTTTCAGGATGATGAAGAAGAAGTACTTTTTATGCAAATTTTCTATGTGTATAGGAAGAAAAGTGTAATAAAACAGCAGTCATCAGTGGGCGTTATGTTAAAGGGAGGCTGTTGTAAGTGGGATTGTAGTAAGTTGATGTATAATAATTATGCCGGAATACTCTAACGAAGAATATGCGGACATGCATCTGATGTACGGGCAAGCTCATGGAAATGCATGTCTAGCACAGCGCATGTACCGTGAGCAATTTCCAAGGAGACGTTGCCCAAGTTCGAAACTCTTCATAAAAATCGATAGACGATTACGGGAGACTGGATCGTTTAATGCAGCAAGCATTGATGCAGGGAAACCTCGACATGTACGAACACCTGCAATGGAAGAAGATGTACTGAATATTTTTAAAGATAACCCCTCCACGAGTACACGAGCTGCTGCGTCTGAAGTCGGTGTTTCTCACCAAAGTGTGTGGCGTGTTCTGCGTGCAGAAAACATGCACCCCTTTCATGTGCAGCGGGTACAACTGTTATCAGTAACAGATTGTGCTCAGCGGACAGAATTCGTACGCTGGTTGCTTAATGTAACAGAAAATAATCCACAATTTCTGGAAAATATTTTATTTACTGATGAAGCAACATTTACGAGAGAGGGCGTGGTAAACACGCACAATATGCACACATGGTCATATACAAATCCGCACACTGTTTTCCCGTCGAACGCACAACAAAAGTTCAGTGTGAACATATGGGCAGGTGTCCTCGGCGATTATCTCATAGGACCATATTTACTCCCAGATGTACTCAATGGCAGTACGTACTTGGTTTTCCTACGGGATATCTTACCGCAGTTACTGCAAAATGTGCCAGCAACATTGCGCCACAATATGTGGTTTATGCACGATGGCGCACCGGCACATTTTTTCATAGGTGTTCGCAATCACCTCAATTCAACATATCCTGGGAATTGGATTGGACGCAGTGGACCTGTTGCTTGGCCTGCACGCTCTCCAGACCTCAATCCGTTAGACTTTTTTGTTTGGGGACACCTTAAATCGCTGGTGTATGAAACGCCTGTGGATACACCGGAGGATTTACTAGCGCGAATCGTTGTCGCTGCAGGAGACATTCCCAACTCCGTCGGAGTTTTTCGGCGTGTTCGCCAATCTTTACGACGTCGCTGTCGGCTGTGCGATTCTGTTAATGGGCGCAACTTCGAACACCTATTATAATAATGTCCGTTCGTCTGCCTTCCGACATTGAACTGTGCAGCGCAGGCCAGAAGACTATGCTTCACATATGTCATAAAGTACGTGGAATGTAATTCTTTATTTGTCATTTTTCTTTTATTTTCAACACTTTTTGGCACAGTATTTTGTAAGTCACAGACTGTGGTGTACTCAAATTGTAAATTACAAAGTTTGTATGAATTAATTTAAAATTTAGTGTCTTTTTTAAATTTATAATTAATAAAATTATTATGCTATTTGTTATTATTATTTCCTATCATAAATTATGATGCATATATACATACAATAATTGTCCATGTAAAACATGTACTGAAACTTCTTGCATAGTTACAAATCGCAATATTTTTAATTATTTCCGAATTTTCACCACCAGTTTAATTTTAAGGAATTTAACTTAAGCTTTATATCAATAAAAGACCACTTTAAAATGTAGACTATTATTGTAAAGTTATTTTGGTTCATTCAACTCTTGAATAATTAAAAATGTTGCATCTCAGAAGAAGTATGATCGAAAATGTATAGTTGAGAGTAATTAAAAAGGCGGTGTTTCCAATCGTGATGGGCGGAGTTTAACCTTTGCTAGTGTCAAAGAAAGCGGAGTTGTAACTAAGAAACTGATTAATTTCTCTCACACAATTAAACCGATATGGTTCATTGTAAGCTTTTTCGAAAGTTTTCGGAATGGACCAAATTTTACTACATTTTCCTTGTTGTAGCTAGAGTTGTCTTTTTGGAATTAACGATTAACTATTTTGATGTATATTGGATTTCGTACTTTTTTCACTGATTCAGGGCTTGTAACTCGTCAATAAATATTGCTATTTTAATACAATTGATGTCATTTTGTAGGTTTTTTTCTGCTCTTTCTAAATATGTGCTTCGTTTTTATGTAGCATTATCGATAGTTTAGCAATGAGGGTTCTTTTACAATTTTCCGAATTTTCATTCTATTTGCTGTAACTTGAAAACTATTGAGATCCGACCAGGCTTTATATACTGATTTATGCTCCATGTGATCTCCTCTATTACCCCTATTAATATTGGACCCCTTTAACGGAACACCCTGTATATATTTCATCCTGAATCTGATGCTTTCACAGGGCCTGATTACCGACGGGACACACTTCCACCAGTAAAAAAAAATAAAAAAAATTCCCTTATTCATAGCAGTAATTTTGAATGAATAGGGCGTTTTAATAAGAAGAAAATTTCTATTAAATTTTACTGGTGGAAGTGTGCCCCGTCGGTAATGAGGCCCTGCTTTCAATACCTTTTTTTGCTTTTGGGAGTTGTTTTTAATATTCACCTGAATTCTGCAATGCGTGTCTATACAACGGATTTGAAAAGAAATGAGAAACCGCTTCGACATTTATAAAAAGAGAAAAGAAATGAGAAACCGCTTCAACATTTATAAAAAGAGAAAATAAATGAGAAACAACTTCGACATTTATAAAAAGAGAAAAGAAATCAGAAATCGCTTTGACATTTATAAAATGAGAAAAGAAATGAGAAACCGCTTCGACATTTATAAAAAGAGAAAAGAAATGAGAAACCGTTTCGACATTTATAAAAAGAGAAAAGAAATGAGAAACCGCTTCAACATTTATAAAAAGAGAAAAGAAATGAGAAAACACTTCGACATTTATAAAAAAAGAAAAGAAATGAGAAACCGCTTTGACATTTATAAAATGAGAAAAGAAATGTACAATAATACAAAAATCCATCACGGTGTAAAAGAAACTGAAAGAATTGAATGTCACACATATTTTCTTAAAAAATGATCCGAAATTCAATTTGATGTTAAAATAAATTGTTTGACTAAACAGGGAAAAACAGTATCTGATCTTTTGCGTACTTAGAATAACATTGAAATTGTTTTTCTTTCTTTCGACACACATTAATGAGAGTTATTTCCGAAACCGTGTCTCGCAGAATTATTGACTGATCTGTTAAAAAAAATAGTATCACATTTAGAAAAAAATAAAGAATATTAAAAAGTTTGTTATACAGTTAGC
Organism: Maratus michaelseni; assembly: GCA_963931845.1. NCBI lineage: Eukaryota > Metazoa > Arthropoda > Arachnida > Araneae > Salticidae > Maratus > Maratus michaelseni. The sequence goes on along the minus strand of OZ007594.1, from coordinate 49,904,718 downwards.
GATTACAACATTTTTTTACTACTTTCAAACAATAATATTTCTATGGTGCTTTCTAAAATAAACTTTAAATTAAGATTGTTTAGAATTACTGGTAGACAAAATAACACAAAAAAAAATTCACTTGTGGCAAACCTGCATTGATTTTTTTTTCCTAAATCCTACATTTGAAAATTATAAGTTAACTGAAGATAAAATAATATTAAGAAATTAGATTTTAATGAATGTTTACATAGTTTTTAAAAACCATTAATCGTATTTCCAAAAGTACAAATATTTAAGTGGAAACAATCATTTACTTAATCACAGTTATTCCGTTATTAACTAAAATAAAGATTACTATTTGAAAATTCTGAAATATTTTTTTTATAAAAATATAGAAAATACGGGATGCGGGATCCCGCAGCTTTCGGAATCGCAATCCTTGCTTATGTACCGGGTGTCCCAAAAATGATTGATGGATTTTAAAATTCAATAATTTGCAACCGGTGACAGATATTTAAAAATTTGTTGCAGAAAGGTTATGTATGATGTCAGGAGTTTTCTAACTGTGATTCTTGATTTTAGTTCGAATTTCAAACAATAGATGGCGCTGACAGCGATTGGCGCTCCTTCGAGGCCGAAACTGACGCCACTCAGCACTAATGCACCGCCTTCTGAATGCTAGGGCTCCTTTTTTTTAAGCGTTTGAACAGTCCCTCGAACTTTAACACCAATAATTTCTAAAAGTTTCCTTCGCCTAATTTTTCTGAGATCAAATAAGTTAAAGAAAACTTTTAGATATTATTGGTGTTGAAGTTCGAGGGACCATACAAACTTTGAAAAAAAAATCGCCTGCGACGGCCGTCATTTTTGTCAGCGCGCAGGCCTAGTATTCAGGGGGCGGTGCATAAATGCTGAGGGGCGTCAGTTTCAGTCTCAACTGAACGCAATCGCTGTCAGCGCCATCTATTGTTTGAAATACGAACTAAAATCAAGATTCACAGTAAAAAAACTCCTGACATCATACATAACCCTACTGCAAGAATTTTTTAAATATCTGTCACCGCTTGCAAGTTATTGAATTTTAAAATCCATCAGTCATTTTTGGGACACCCGGTACCTTGTTTAATAAATTCATTTATGAGTAGCCCTCATTTCACTGATTCACATCCTGAGCAAAAACGTTTTTCAAATTAACATTGCAATTAACAAATCACATCCTCAGTAAAAACCTTAAGTTAACATTGCATTAACAAATTTAGCTAAATACTTTGCAATTTATTAGAAAGTAGTACTATCATACATTTTACATTTAATTTTTTTTAGAATAATGTTCTAACATGAAGAACAGCCTTAAAATAATTTGTAGAGCAGGGATATTTTTCGAAAATGGATCATTTATTGAAAAGTTAATTGCAAATATTTTTTCGACTTTAGTATATCGTAAATCAGCAAAGTTTCACTTCCACCTGTTACTATAAAATATTATAATAGAGATAAAAACTGCAGCTTAATGTTTGAAAACATATTTAGTTGAAGAAAATATCTTTTTTATAATTAAAATTATAATATCATCTAATGTTGGAGTTGTTTCTATCACTCAGTTAACCCCCACTTATACCAGGATATTTTCACTTATACTTGTCTTATCTAGTAAAATTACTCATATTCGAGATTTTTATATAAGAAATATCCTCTTGAAATTTCTCAGATATATTCGTTTTGGTTATTTCCCATGAGATAAATATATAAAATAAGTAGTAGGTAAAAAATATCTACAATATCTTAAGTACAGTTAATCTTATAGTAAAATGTATGTATAACGTTTTTCTTTGGTAGATAAACAAACTGGATAAATACTGATTTTTTTCTAGAAGAAAAATCTATTAAAATATTTATTAAACAAACTCTATATAAGATAAATTTTAAAATGACTTCTTTTAAACGTGTATACTTTTAATTTTTAAAATAATTTTTAAAATTTTCGTGTTAAAAGCTTACGCAAATTTATATCTTTGTTTAAAATGCGATTTGTTTTTTAAAAAAAGCTTTTCATTTATCCCATTAAGTCTATTTTGACAAAAGAACTGTAAAAGCTTGTGTTGATTCAAATATTGTTGACAGAAATAATTGTTTTTCAACAACCAAAAAAACATATTGTGAAGGAAAAAAATCCAGAAAGTTTCCTTTTATTAAAAATAAAGAGCAGGATATGTTATTCCGCTATATAGGGGAGAAGAGACAGGGGTGGGACGGGACGTTAGGAAGAGTGGGGCAACATTATTTTAGTGTAAACAAAGCACTATTATTCATTTTCATTTGTGCATAAACTGGAATACCTAGAAACCCATGAATATATACTAAAAATTGCACAGATGCAAGATTTATAACTTTTGCTTAGTCTCGAGTCTATTTTGAAATTTATTTTGACGCTTATTAAATTTGTAAAATAAAAATAATAAATTGTTGCCATAATTCTAGTGTTTTTAAGTTACTAATTAAGTTATCTCTTGTGGTTAACAGAAATCATACACGACATATAGTAATACATATAGATGATACATACATACGACATATAGCAATGGAACCGACCGACGCGACCGTTGGACGAATGTGAATGATTTGAACTCTCTCGTAGGCTCGCAGTTACAAGGACATACTGTTTACAAGAATGTGATCTGGACGTTTGTGTTTTAACAACTGTTTTTATTATAAATCTTGATGAAGGCTGGGTTCACAGCCGAAAGTGCTCGATTTTAATGTTTTAAAATCTACTTAAAGTTTTAATCATCTTTTAGGTAATGGAATCACATGTTTTTGTGTGGACTTTTTATTTTAATTTGACAAAAATGAATTTAAGCATTCAGAACTTGTTTTGTATACGACATGTAGTTTTCAGAGGTGATTGAGGTATGCTCCATTTCTTCCTTCTCTGTCCCCAAATATTTGAAATTTTAAATCTTTCTTACAATACTGAACAATTTTTATAATATGTACTTTGTAATATATGTTAAAACTAATTTCAAAACGGAATTAACTTCTTACATTTTAATTATAAAAAAGAGATTTTCTTCGACTAAATATGTTTTTAAACATTAAGCTGCAGTTTTTGATGAACACAAGACAGGGACGAAAGCGCTGTGACACAAATGGTGAATTGTCACCAGTAAATTTTAATACATGTAGTATTTATTATTCGCGTTATTAAACTTCTGAAATTCCGTCGTTAAACAGAGTGACAAGTACCATTAAAATTTAGTGGTGATAACTGCCACTTGTGGCACAGCGCTTCCATCCCTGCACAAAATAAAAATTAAAGTGAAATGACGGTTTCATTTAGCTTACTAGCGGATACACTCAACTCATAGTTCTAGATTTTGTCTAGAAAGTTATTGTTGGATAGCTCTTCCCACAAGGATCAATAAAAATATAGGAACTATCAAGCCAAATCAACAGTTCGTAAAATAAAAGCCAATTTCAATTATAAAAAGGCATGCGTCTGTAACGTTATGTCTAATTAAAAATACAGAAGAACTCCTATTTGGTCAAAAGTGGTATCGTTGGAATGCTCTTGTCATAAGGATCAATAAGAGCAGAGAAAATATAGATCCTAATTCAAGATTTCACGGGATGCGGATTTTTTCTTCTATAACGTCATGAAAAAAAAAGCAAAAAAAGAAGATTTTATCATAAATAAAATTAGAGTATCGTTTAATTTTGTTAGTTAACCTCATGACAAGAGTTTTCCACCGATACCACTTTTGACGAAGGCAGAATTTTTGTGTGTAACGACGCAGAAGACGTTGATACATATCTCGAAAATGATTAGATTCGGGAAGGTAGTTCCTGTACTTTCCTGGATCATCATGGCAAGACCTTTCCAACGACACCACTCTTGACGAAATCGGAACTAACAGCTGGGTATGCTTATCTTAGATTTGTGAAAGTGCAATATTCGTTGAATTATGAGTTCCTCATACTTCTACTCTCTTTTAGATGTATGTACCACACCTCCCGCACTTGAGCGAGAAGTCGTATAAAATTCTCACAAATTTCAAATGGGAATATAAATTAGAAATACTTTGACATATTATATTATTAGTTTCAAATAACCCTAAACATTTTTATAACCCAATCCCATCCAAAAATGAGACGTATTTTTTGAGTAAAATACTTTTTATGAAAATTATCGCATTTCTTCCCTTTCTCCGCTACTGTTTAATTTTTATGGGGTATAGCAGTAAATCCATATATCTTAGAACACGTAACTAATTTTTTGAACATATAACTAATACTCTTATAAAGGTATTCTGAGCAGAATGATCATGGGCTGAAGAATGTCACTGTCGTATGTTTTCTTTTCAAAAAATGTAATATTAGTCAATTTGATGTCGACATGAAAGTATAGAGTATTCAAAAATTTTTTGACATCTATCTTAAATTGCTAACAAATTGCTTTTATTTGTAGGTAATATAGAACCGGGTTTACGATAGACGAAAGAATAGGCGTCCTCTCGGTTCTACGAAGAGATTTCTATCCAGAGTTAAGAAAAAAATGTTCCAAGAAGCAAGTTATAAGAAATTTAGTGGCGAAAGTCTAAAGAACGGGAAGTGGGACTGATCAATACCATTCTGGTTGGCCAGCGACAGTAACCAAAGACAGTGCCGGCTATAGAGAATGCTATAACCCCGAGTCCAGGTCCATCAACTCGTCTGACTTGATACCTGTGTACTTTTTTTTATAATTGGTTTTATACTTTCAAAAGTGTACCAATTTAAGGTCAATAGCCCAGATATAGATCAACATAAAAAGTGAATAACTTCCGTAGTATCAGAGATCACAGAAGGTATGTTTGCGAATATGTTCCGGGCTACGCAAGACAGGTGGTAGCTATTCATAGATTTATAGGGCCCCTACATTGGCTACATTGAAATGGGTTGATTTTTGTTTCTATTTAAGAGTGTAATCTAGTTGTAATATTCATGATGCAAATAAAACGTTTTATTACTAAAATTAGATATTTTTGAATTATCCTGTATATTTTCACTTTTTCTTATATTTTCATGTAAATATTCAGGGGTTGAAAATGATAGGAAAAAATATTTTATAAATATTTTTAAATCCAACAGTCTTATTTTACATATTTGTGGTCTTAATTTATCTAAATTGCATGTGCAGTAATGGTTATCCATGTTAGCTGAAACAATTATGGTTTTGTTATGAGCCAATGGACTTGCCTCAGTTTAAAAATCAAATATTTGTTTAAAACGTTGATTACCTTTGCGTGGAATATAAATTATATTAACAAAAAATTCGAATATTTTATTTTATTTACTTATTTATTTTCTACCAATATTCTAATCTTCTTTATAAAAGTAACAATAAAACAAAAAACAAATGAATTTTTTTGAAAAAACTGGAAAAAAGAGAAAAATTATTAAGTAATAAGCTGTACGCATATTAATTATAAAATATGATAAGACAATATTCCCAATTCATCACAGTTGTAGTAAAACTGTTAAATTCTGATTTTGCTTGTTAATGCGATGCGAAATAAAAAATGCACTTGTCTTACTTTAAAAATCTAAGACTCCTGTCATGAAGATAATTGCTTCGAAATAGTGCTAAGAACAATAAAATTTGTCCTTTGCGCTTCATCCCCTGCGTATTATAAATTTTCATAATGAGGAAAAAATTCTGGAATTAAATTCTGGAAGCTGTCAAACAGGTCTCATTTATAAAAGGAATTTGATTCAATGTAAAAGTGAAAGAGTAATAAAATATATTTCAATATTTTACTCCAAGATATATAATTATTCATGATTTTCTTTTATTTAATATATATATATATATATATATATATATATATATATATATATATATATATATATAAGGTAAAGCCAGGAGAGATGACGCAGTCGGAGAGATTGCGCACATAGAGGTTTGGGGGGAAGGAGTAGAGTGAGCGTGCAGCTACTCCAGGTAGTTGTACAACAACAGTAGTGGAGTGTCTATTTGAAAGTGCAGGTTGATTGTTTTGAGCGTCTAAGATAAAGCATTGCTATTTTGTTTTGTTTTCCCAAAGTAAGTGCTTGAATTTTCATAGCTCTTCATCAGAATTTCTATACAATGTCAATAGTACAAAATATTTTTAACTTAAACGATTTCTCATGAGCTACTGATCTAGAATAACAATGTGAACATCAACGGTTCGTTTTAGAAGAGGTCATGTTTAAATAAAAGGCCGCGCAATCTTTCCTACCGAAATTGGAGAGTTTGCGCATTTGCTACTTAGGAGAGATGGCGCAGTGTTCCCATTCGTTTCTATGGTAGGAGAGATTACGCAGCTTATTGGTAAATTTCCATTAAAAAAATGAAAAATGAAAATGGACTAATTTTAAGTTAAACGTGTTATTAAGTAACATTATTTTATTTTTTAATCTTATCTGAACTTGCTTTTTCTGATTCTTTAATTTTTTTTCCTTTAATTAAAATTTTTTAATCGTTTTTAAAATTATTTCCTTTTTCTGATTTTTTAATCATTAGGTTGAAATATTCACTCCTAATACAATAATATTTGTTCACAAAAACCTTACAGCAATGTCATTTAAGTGTAATTATTACTGTTTACAATTTAATTGTAGTTATTATAAGTAACAATCTCTCCTATCCATGTGCGCAATCACACCAACCCTATAAGGAGAGATTGCGCAAAATAACTTTCTTGGTTTTATTACAATTGTTCTATTAAATTGCAACATAACAACAAAATAGCAATGGAAATGCATAAAAAACAAATTAAGTAAAAGTTATTCATGAATAGTTTAGCAAAAAATTAATATTTAGATTTTTTATTGCTATTCTTTTGAATTGTGCGCAGACTATCCTAGCTTTACCTTATAATCTTACTATGTAATTTCTGTCTGTCTAATTTAAATTTGGACTTTGTCAATGAAGCATTAGACAATTTATAGGCAAATGAGTGAATTGCGAATTTTTTTATTTCTAATACACAAGGAAGTTCATAAAATAGATGTTCTTAAAAATAATGTGAAATTTAAATTTTTCTTTTAGAACATATTTCAGTTTTATTTTATGACGTTTGCACCGTTTGACTTTTTGTTTTCTTTGACCAATTTTTCTGTTTTTATTTTTAGCTTCTGAAATTTTCAGAAACATAATGTATCATTGACATATAAATTTGTCATATTTTTCTATTCTCAAAAAATAACTACACATAAGATATATTTTTTCGTATGATATGCTATTTCAAATTTCGATCAGAAATTGCAGGTCATGTTTGTGTACGTCGATTAAAATTACTCTATATGTTTACTAAAACATGTTCTAAAATTTGTATTAATTTCTCTAGCCGTTGCATTACTGTTTTACAGTTTTCTTTTGTTAATCTAAATTTTAAAAATATTAAAACTTCTACATGTTAAAATCTTATTTTGGAATATCAAATATATAACATATTGTCTATTAAATATATTAATACTTTGACAAAGCAAGCGAATTACCATAAAATTTTCGTTAATTGTTTGAAGATTTATTGCAATTATTTGTATATTTAAATTCTAAAAGATATTTTATGCTAAGACGTTAAAGTATTTATTTAGTTTTTAATTACATGGAAAGATGTGTAACTACGTTGCTGTAAAAGACAAATACAGACTATACTTATATAAAAGAGTAAAAAGGGTAATTAAAGCTGTAATGTAACAAAAGCAGTATAACAAAACAACATTAAAAATCAAACATAATTAGTATTAGCTATAGAATAAGTATAAAATGTAATAATAATAATATAATGTAATATATCTTCAAATTAAAAAAACAAACAAACAAACCAAAAAAACATGAGAAGATTTTGTTTAATAAGTCGAACTTTTGCTCATTGAAAACCATTTATATTTTTTAAATGTAAAAATATATAGCGAAAACTTAATTCATTTTAAATAATATTTGATTGGTGTTCCCCTAATTTAAAAATGAATTATATGCATCACTATAACTCAAATAGGATTACATGTAAAAAGGACTTTTATAACAAGACAAATGACATTTAGGATTTTTAAACGTAATTTTAATTTATTGTAACACATCGGGCAAAATGTATAGGACAAAGTATTCTCTTCTCATAGAAATAGATATAAAAACAGTGGAGGCCTTAAATATTTTTTATGCCCACTTAAACTTTTATAAATGTCGATTATTTGTCTTGCACTGTTAAAAATTTGAAACAAACTCTTCAGCTATTCCACTGTTTTTATACATAACGGTTACTCGAGCATTTTTTTAAGCTTTTCTAGCCATATATTGACCATAGTCAGAAAAAAGTTAAATTACGGATGTCGGATTATCCTCTAAGTCCACCCAACTTTGAAGAATAATCCGGTAATTTTAGTATACTGCCCCCACCGATATGACTACGTGATATCTGTCACGTTATGAGAGGTATATTGAGAAAAAGACGAACTCTTAAACTTAAACGAACAATTTATTTACACAATCTTTACAAATAACAAGACAATATTTACACTTACAAACTCGGATATAGCTGATCCGGTTCAACATTAAATAAAATACACAAAATACGTTCTGTGTACTGCTAAGCTGCTCTATACCTCTCTCATGCTACGGTACTTACGCTTGGTAACTCAGAGTTACCAGAGTTACTATTAATCTCACAAACACCTTATCTCTCCACTCCAAGAGATACCTCCACACGTGTACCCTGGACAAACTACACGTCCCGCTCTCAGCGTTAAAACTAACCCAACTCTCTCTGCTGTTCCCACGAGGCATTCATCCGTAAACGGGGCTGGTTTTCCTGTCCACACGGGTTTCGTCCACTTGACAGAACGTAATCCCCTTATGCTGTATCTGTCTTCTTAGAGAATGGGTGAAGTCTGTCTTATCTATGAACTTGGAATGGCAATAGAAAAAGCTCCCTCCACTATACTAAACAATTCTTTCCACTCATCTCAGATCACTCCCCTACTCGGATTAAGATTCCAGATAGGGAAGTAACGTTAGTTTAAAGCTTACAGTACACAGTAGATAAGCACACAAAAAGATAATATCACATAACAATAGTTCTAAACCGCAGCTGTCAGTGAAAGCCTGACAACGGATAAGTAATCGTTTTCTATAACAATGGTTGAATGACTGGAGAGCTTGCTGCAAACTTTTAACAATGTAGACCGCATGTTGAGAACTGCTAATATATATAAATTTCGATTATAATATTAACTAAATGATTGCAATAATAACTAATATTATACTAAATTTTAATGAAAAAAAGGACATGTTTTTAATGAAACACATAAATGAATATTAAAGAAATATATAATATTACTAAATACTTTTTTAAAATCATTTCTCTTTAAGGTATTATTTTTACAATGAATTTTGTTTTAAAATCAGATTTCACTTTGCTGAGTAATATATTTATATTTAATATTTATTTTACACATTTTACATCTCTGAAGAGTTTAAAATAAGTGCCTGGAGAGATTTGGGATTTTCAAATTATTTATTAAATTAAGTGACTTTTGAAACGGAACTGTGAAAACCAGGTAGTTTAAGCGTACCGCTTCGTTTTTCTCAAGCACATGGTTTCAACAAGGGTGCAAAATAGGGTTCAAAAAATTAGTCGGGTTTGAAAGATAATCCTTTTTCGTGTATCAGAAACCTATTCACTTAAAAAAAAAAAAAAAAAAAAAAAAAAAAAAAAAAATCTTAAATATTTTCCCCAAACTTTACCTTTAAAAAAGGAGGAAAATCCGTCGGTCGCTTTTCGAAAAAACGCAATTTAACTTCTGTGAATCAATTTCAATGAAAAAAAGCTTCATGACCTCTTAATGTAATTGACTTCGAAAACACATGTCATGTTTGTGTTTCAGATCATTCTACGATGCATATTAATGCATCTCGAAAAGTTGTGCACAGTGTGCACTCGCGTTTTAAAATAAATATATTGCGCCACTAGTTTTTATATTTTTTACATACAAATAATTGGCAAAATAGACATAAATATGCTTGTTTAGTGGTAAAGAAAATACTATTTTCGTTTTACTGTTCATTCACTCAGAAAAAAAAACTTAATAAAGGACTACTCTTTGGCATTACAAAATTGAATATACTACCCTTAAGGCTGTTCTCAAATTCCAAAGAGATAACTTTCTGACACATTACTGAATTCATTTTTGTTCGGAAACAAATGGAAACAGCAGGTATTCAGACACTATGTAATCTCATAGCATTTTTTTAATTTTTTGGTAAAGACAGATGATATTTCAGAAAATACTGTCAAAGTAGGCGTTTTAAATCGAAGTTCTAAAAAGCGTGAGAAAGAAGAAAATCCGACAACATTTGCTTATAACTTTATAAGTAATTCATTTATCAAAAAAAAGAAAAAGAAAAATGTTATTAAATTTAAAATTGTTTCAATAGTCAGGTCTGCCTTTACGTTTAAAAATGAGTCAGAAAATATATGAGAAAATTTTGCTTTCTTGAGCAAGGGATTTGGGAAACACCTTAAACATTTTATTTATTTAACGTTTTCCATACTGTAATCAAGTAAAATAAATTTTAGGAACTTAATTAAAATAATTTTTTAGCGACAGAGACTTGCTTCTTTCACACAGGATTTTTTCGTTGCTGCCAGAAAGGTGATTCCCACTTAATATTTGGAATGTCCCAAAATGTATTAATTTATGCCGATGTCATAACGATGGTGTCTAAGATCTGCGCTATCGATTTCGCTTTTATCGCTCATACACCACTTTTAAATATCACATAAATTTAATTTATACTCCATAGAATAGGAATAATCTATGCTTTTAAATTAAACTAGCTTGATAAAAATAGCTCAATTTAGTGACTTTTTAACTATTTCAAGCCTAACTTTTTACAGAGAATTTTTTTTTATAAAAAAGCATTTATTTAACCATTCCATTAATTTTCCGTAATTAGGTTTACTTCCAAGCGTATTGCCATCACGGCTACAATGTCTTGCAAAGTGAATATGAATACTTTTAAAAGATAAAACTTTAAAATACTACCTTTAAAAACATCCTTTCATTAAATTACATTTGATCAAATACGCCATTTGGCTATGACCCTGATTACGGAACATTTTCACATTAATGCCGCACTTTGGTGCTAAACTGAAATTTGTCAGCAGAATGAACAGATTTTTTTTATATTGTACATAAAAATACTATAAAATTCTAAAGTATTCTTTCAGATAAAATAATTTTCATAGTTAATATCTTCGGCAACCTCTGCAGACAACGTTTTTTAAATTGTTGCTACTAACGTGAGATGCAAGCTGACATGGAAGCTAAAATTAGACTTCAGCGCTTTTAGAGGCGCTTAATAGCTTTAAGACTTAGATAACAGCCTTTTTTAGAATTCTGGTATTAAATCTGAAATTTAAACGAAGACTTTTTAAAATAATTTGTTGAAAAACATTTAACATTTATATTCTCACACTGTTACAAATTTGCAGCAAACTGTCTAGTCATTTGACCGTTTTTACAGAAAACGGTTGCATAACCGTAATTTAACTCTATTCTGACCATATTATTTCCCATACTATGGTCGGAATAGAATAAAATTACGCTTGTGCTATCATTTTCTGTATAAACGGTCGAATGACTGGACAGTTTGCTGCAAATTTGTAACAGTGCACACTCTATAATGAAAGCTCAATGCGTAATTAATAAAAACAAAAGAAAATTATTAAAATCGTACCACTTGTCTTATTTAAAGGCTAAGTAACAAAACAATATATAAAAAATATGATCTGGTAGATCCTATGTGAGAATTGAAGTATAAAATCTTCACCTTATGGAATGGAAATCTCTGTTGTCTTTACAAATCTTTTTAATATCGAGATTTTTTCTTCTTCCTCAGAAAATGAATTATTCCTAAAATTTATTTTAACAGTTGTATACAGGGTGATTAAAAAAAAACTATACCGATATATGAGTCCTTAACTGTCACACCGTTCACAGAAACTGTTTAAAATTTTGGTTTTAAGTATTTTGAGGTATGTGCTCAAGAATCGTATGAAAAACAACAGTTAAACTCTAACAGTTACGGTTACAGTGACAAAATTTTGGAAATTTCAAATGGCAATACCTATATTTTTTTTAATTGGAATGTGATCTTCATAGTGAAAAACCATAAAAAGCGTTGGAACGGTACCTGTAGCACGAAAATCGGCTGCGCTAGACAGACTAAGAAGAAAAGTGAAAACAACGAATAAGGACAGAGAATCAACAGAACACAAAACATTTTATTGTGTTTCACAAATTTTCCCCGTCACACACGAAGACACGTTGCATGCGGCAGATGGTGGATAGCACTGAAAAATGAAATGTTTTACTTTCTGTTGCTTCTCTGTCCTTTATTGGTTGTTTTCACTTTTCTTCTTAGTCTCTCTAGCGCCGACAATTTTCGTGTCACAGGTACCGTTTCAACGCTTTTTATGGTTTTTTACTATGAAGATCACATTCCAATAAAAAAAGAATAGGTGTTGCCATTTGAAATTTTCAAAATTTTGTCACTGTAACCGTAACTGTTAAAGTTTAACTGTTATTTTTCATACGATTCTTGAGTGCATGCCTCAAAATACTTAAAACCAAAATTTCAGTCAGTTTCTGTGAACGGTGTGACAGTTAAGGACTCATATATCGGGATAGTTTTTTTGTAATCACCCTGCTTTTATTCTATAAATGAAAGCTTAATATATAATTATTAAAAACAAAAATAAAATAAAATTGGATGTTGAACATCGGATATTGATGAAATGAATTGGAAAAAATGAAAATTGTTGCGGTAGATTACATGTGAGAATTAAAGTATAAATCCTCACTCTTATCGAATAGAAATTTCTGTAAACCTTAAAGATAGCTCATTTTTAACTGAAGGTTTTTTTTCCATAAAAAGAAAAAAATGTGAAGAAGGACATGTATGCGGAATAGCGCTGAGATGATAAATATTCGTGACAGCTTACGAACGTGAAATGGATTGTTTGGCCATATTATTTCGTGCAAGGCTACCAGTTATTAAAATACAGGGTGTTTCTAAATGAATATCGGGGTTTTAACGCTTTGTAGTATCTATTATATAAAACTTAAAATTATACTTAATACATAAAATGAAAGAGCAACTCAAGCAGTTTGTTGGTACCTGTGCATGCACATGCGTAGGCAATGTTTATCCCGTGATCCGTTAGAAAGCGCTAGTACCGAAAATGGCGACTAGTGAACAGAAAGCATTTTGTGTTCTGCAGTTTGCAAAGACCAAATCTGTAGTTACCGTGCAACGTGCATTCCGGATAAAGTTCAGATGTGATCCCCCAGCCAGCTGTTGCAACAATTATCCCACAAACACTAATTAACGTTTGGGAAGAACTGAGCTGTCGACTTGATGTGTGCCGTGTGACGAAAGCTATTGGAGTGTTTCTATATTAAGTTTCTATATTAAGCTATATTAAGTTGTTCACATTGAACACTTGTAAGCTTGTAGGTAAAACTGTTTGAGTTGCTCTTTCATTTTATGTATTAATTATAATTTTAAGTTTTATGTAATAACTACCAAGCGTTAAACTCCGCTATTCGTTTAGAAACACCCTGTATATTAAACTAGCGAAAACTGCGGTTTTGCTTACGTAATTCTTGATATATGACAAGTGGTATTCGTGTGAGTATTTTTATTTAAGAATTTTTACTGCTACCGACAGTTAAAAATTTACTAATTAAATCAAATTTTGAGTAAATTTCACTCTTTGACTGCATTAGACGAACACCCGACTTAAATGAATGACAAGAACTACAATTAATTCCAAAGAAATGGTAATTTAGAATGTATTTTGAAGGTTTTCGGCTCATTTCATTTTTCATTTGAAATTTCGAATTTTGTAGAAACCTGTGTTAGAGAGTATTTACATACTTAATTCATACAAATTCCAAGCTTCTATAACAACTATATCCCCAAAATTGCAATTTTAGAATGTTTTTCTTCCTGCACGCTTTAAAATTTCTATCTTTTTAGATGCTGTTCTGTGGATGAACGTATGTCTCTAAAGTAACAGCCATGTAAAATTTCAAGTTTCTATCCCTAGCAATTTTAGATAAAGAAGTGTTTAAAAGGTTTTTAGAACGTTTCCGCACATTTCACCCTATTAAATTTTGATTTTTTAGAAACCGTTCCTAGCGAGCACTGAAATCTTAAAAGTAACCACCATGCCAAATTTCAAGTTTCTATCCCAGTAGCATCACAAAATAGAAATTTGAGAACGTTTTTATCTTCTGCACCCTTTTAAATGTTGAATTTTGTAAAAACTGTTCTGTGTGAGTATTTACGTCTTAAAAGTAACAGGTATGTCAAATTTTAAATTTATTTACCAAACAATTCTGAATAAACCGTGATTTAGAACATCTTCTGCTCATTACACATCTTTAAATTACGAACTTTTAATTAACTGTTTATGCCGTGCATATGCATCTTAAAAGTAACCACTTTAATAAATTTCAAGTTTCTAACCGGAATAAATCCAAATAAATATGAATTTTAGAACTTTTTTTGCTCCTGCACCCTTTTAAATTTAGAAGTTTTAGAAAACTGTTCTGCGCTAGCATTTTCGTCTCTAGAGTAGCAGCCATGCCAAATATCAAGTTTCTAGCCCTAACAGTTCCAAATAAATCGAAATTTAGAACGTTTTCCGATTATATAACCCTTTTACACAGGAGTGCAAAAATCTTGGCGCCAATGGGCTGATTCCCACCACTAAATTTTATTAGTATTCTTCGTCAAATTTTATTATTATACGTCACGTAAATTTTATCAGTACTCTTATTAGGCCAAAAATAGTAAAAATTTAGTGGTGGGAACCGGCCCATTGGCGCCTAGTTTTTGCACCCCAGCTTTTACATTAAAAAAAGTTTCAAACCGTTCTTAGCGAGCATTTACATCTTAAAAGTAACCACCATGACGAATTCCAGGCTTCATACCAACTGCACCACATAAATCGCAATTTTAGAACGTTTTTTTTCACATGCACCCTTTCAATTTTGAATTTTTAGAAAACTTTGGGCGAGCTTTAGCGTCTTAAAAGTATCTGTACAGTTTCAACATTTTAAGCAACTGCTTGCATTATATATGTGATCTCTTGATTTATGTTTATCATTTAAAAAAAAAAATTGCGAAAATAGTTTATGATTTACAATCTTGAAAATGTCACCGTTTGAGCAGATGAAACATGTCATCTTTATATTAAAAGGTATTTTTAAGCCTTTTGTGTAATGTTTTATCAATTTAAATATTAATTACAACTTTTGTTTAATAGCTACTTGATTTTGGCAGGCTTCCAAAAGTGGGAAAGAAGATATGAAGGTAGTCAATTTTGTAGTGAAATACATAATTCAGTTTTTGTCGCTTATCAGTGAACTAACAGGAACGAAAAACCATGCATCATGCGTACATTATGAAATACTTTACAACAGTAACAGAAGAAGTTATAGAATATTAAGAAGTTTCGTTTTTTCATGTAACGAAATAAGAGGTCTAAATAAGAAGTTTAAATAAAATGCGTCGCAAACGAGTTTTCCCTGTACATCATAATGTAACGAAATTCTTTTGTGTGTCTCTGTAAAAAAACTATAAATGCTAAAGACTTCATTTTTAATAGAGATCATTTTATAATGGTCCTCTTTAACACATAAATATGACATGAGAATGAGAGTACATTTATGCCAGTTAGAGCTCGGAAAGACGGACAGATACACAAACAAACCGCAGCCATAAACAATTTTCAACTATGTTGGAAGGTGTTAAAAATGGTGTTTTGCAGCGTGTGGTTTGAGCGTGGCATACAGCTGAGGGAAATAAAAATATTTAGTTAGTAGCCGCTGAAATATTTGTAGTCCTCAGATTCTTGTCAGTAGTTACTTTCACCCAGTAACCATCAACTAGTCAGTTTGAATATTTCAGTTGGTATGCCAAACGTACATAAGTCACATTCGGATGCTGAACAAGCAATATATAGAAGTTACTTAAAATTGGTTTTATGTAATCTAAAAGTAGAGAAAATATTTGAAAAAACAAAATCTTAAAGGAAAATTATTTGATCGGTCCGCGAAAATAATTAATCGCCATGTTTCAAAGTTTAATCGCCTACTGGCGTCTGGCTTGCAGTTATTTTCCGATTTACAGTAGCAATCGTTAATATAATACTATGGTAATTCGAGTAATATAAAACACGTTTTTTATTCATACTGAAAATTTAAAAAAAAGTATTTTAAATAAAACGACTGTAAGTTACAGTAAACGGAAATCCATTAAATGTAAAAAGCGAACGGGAGATTTTTTATCATCTTTCATTAAAAAACAGGCGCAGCAAAGAAAATTCCTTATGCAATTCAAGAAGGATTACGGGAAATAACAAAAAAAAAACTTTGTAGGTAATGTAATTTATTTTAGTTTTAGACGCGAATCATTTGAAGAAACGAAGATAACGTAAAAAGGCATTAGCAATTCCCTTTAAATAAGAAAAAAATGAAAAGAATGAATTTATCATGTTGCTTCTTTTATGACTGTCTAAAAAAAGTTTTATTTTCAATGTCAAATAAGATTAATTTCAGTCTTTTTAAATTTGTTTTTGTCGAAATTGTTTCAGATTGAAATTTCCAGTCTTACCTAATTATTTATCATAGAATGCTTTATCACACCGTTCTAACTACTTCCAATTATTCTCGGACCCTTCATTACCATTTACTTTTTTTAAACTACTTTGCCTATCTTAACAGTAGCAATGCAGTAAAATTTAAATTCACACTCATACTCAACAATTACATAGCTTCTAAATTTCATATTATTATTAGACTCATCAATTAGCATTTTATCTGATAATCTACAGTGTTATCCTCCAAAACTGCCTCATTTACTTGACCGTATATTGTTGAGTGAGTAATGTTATGTTTCCTATGAACCTGCCGTGATAAAAATTGTCATATGGTTACGAAAATTGTCATTTAAAAAACAATTATAAAATATTTACAAGTAAATTGTCATTTTTCTTAATTTTTATCTATCACACATTTGGTTATAGCTCGCTTTTTTACTTCCCCTCGGCATGCGTAATATAACTAGGGGCGAGGCTAACGAAAAAGAAAGCCTACCGCGGTGCTTTACGCGTATCTTTTTTTAAAGACCGCGGGAGTCACGTGATGCTCGAATGCACCAATGCAGGTGTACGAAAAGAGCATCACGTCACTCTTGCGGTCTGTAAAAAAAGATAAGTGGAATGCACCGCGGTAGCCTGTCTTTTTCGTTAGCCTCGACTAGGGGCTATAGTTTTTACGAGGAAGGTTGGGTAGTACCGGAAGCTTAAGCTATTTCAAATTTTCAAAAAACTTTTATGGTTAAAATTGAATATTTTCTATTCTCATGAAAACTTTAACATGTTATTTCAATACTTTAAAAATCCCATTACCCTTAGAATCATATTTCTTTCCTTCTTTTTTTTTTTTTTTTTTTTTTTTTTTTTTTTTACTTTTTACAAATTTTACATTGTGATCTTTCTGATCTCTGGAGGGTTATATCGAACATTTTATTATGCTTGAAAAAAACCCGTCATTTTCATCTCATTTAGAAACAACTTATTTTTACTACGTGTATTCATTGCTATACAAAAATATACAAAAATTTACTTAGACATTACTTATTAGATGTAGAAAGAAGAAAGGGCATTTAAGTATTTGAATACTGACACTTACGATTTTTTATAAAAACAAATATCCCTCGTAAATACAGGCTGTTAAGCTCAATATCCACACAGTTTTAACTGGCCCAACCTTTGCAAATATTGCACTGGATCCAGACTCTTTGGAAAGTTTCATTGCAAATAATACAATGCGTCCGTCAATTTACCCTCTTCCCTCAATTCTTCGTCAAAGTTCAAAGACTTTTTAGCTTTTGCTTCGAGAGGTTTTTCCTAGGTTTTAGGACTAGGCCTAACACTCTTCTTCTATTCTTAATTTGTTTTGTACTTTATACTTTTTAGCTCTTCTCTGTAACTTCATGTTTGAGTTTCAGTTTTCTTTTCATCCTTTTTTTAATGCGATTTTCTTTTCTTACCTTTGCTTCTGCAGTTTGTTTTTTTCTCTTGTTTCTCTCTTCTCCTTCTCAAGTTGCGTTTTAAACGGAGATGAGTTTAAAATTTCACTTTTTTTCTATAACATTGTCGTGTTACGAACTTGGTACTTGAAGTACTTTTAACAAGTGAAATCTCCTCTAAAATCTGTTTCGATGCAGTTTTCTTATGAGAACACTCAGGGCTGATTCGGGCCTACCCCTGAGACGTTTTCTACTTGCTCTTTCTCTATTTTTCTATCTGTTGCTGATGTTGAAGACTCATTCATGGTATTTTAGACAAGAGGCTTTGAAAGATCCGTCCTGGGCTCATGTGATATTTCGCTCTTGTTCGAACTTTTCTTATAGCTTCTTTCAAGTGATTTTAATCTCTCTTATGACGTATTTTCTCCATCCTAGGATAAAACAGAGAAAACCGTAAGAATTTAATTTTTAAACTTGTAAACTTTTGTCCGATACAATCCTCCAATCATTTATTCGATACAACCAGACGCTTTGACTACTTATCACATGCTTATTGTCTGTGTCTGGTCTAGACATATTTAAAGCCTATAGTGTATAAAGCATAGTAATTCATACATCTAACAAAATTTTAAAAACATTGTTGTGCTTACTTTCACAGCAGTTACATAGCTCCAAAGTTATCTTCGTGCACTAGAAAACTCGCAGAAAACAAATAACTTACTATCATATGCAAATACACAGACTGCTATGTCCAATATTGCGAGAGTGTCTTACTTCTTGCTTAATAAACACGACAGTCGGGTGACAGGTGCTGCTACCAGAGGCCAAAGCTTGAAACACTACTTGTCCGATACAATCTGTTGTCCGATAGTACCCGACCTACCCTTATAATGCTTATAACTAAAAAAACATTCTCATAAGATTTCATAGCATAATTAAAATAAAATTACCATGGGAAAGTATATTTTTTAGTCCATTTTTAATTAAAAGTCTCCATGTAAGAAATTTTATTTGAAATATTACATGCATACAACTGTTTGGTTGTTCGGAAAATTCCTTTCGTTTCGAAAAAACAATTCATACCGGAAAATTCTATTATTCAATCATTAGACATCAATTTCGATATCTAATGTCCATTAACTGACGGGCAGAGTTTTCCGGTATAAACTGGTTTTCCCAAACAGAAGGAACTTTTCGAACAACCCAATATAATCTACAGGGTGATTTTTTTTTAAAGTTGTGAAAGTAAAACCCTATAACAAAAGAACCACTGATCCAAATGACCTAAAATTTCACCAGTATGCTCCCAAAGCAATGGGATTATTTTGGCGTGGTTAAAAAAAACAAAATTGTACCGACAGATGGCGCTGTACATGCAGTAAAGTCGGGAGACGAACTTGCGCCTGGCACACGCACCTTGGCGTTAAAAACGTGAAGTACGCACATCTCGTGTTCATTATTCTACGGAAATCCTCGCAATGACTGCGCCATTGCCGGACCGTGCGTTGTTAGTGAAACTGTATTATCAGAATAAGGACAGTGCAGCAACTGCTCTTATGAGATTTAGGACACTTAAGAATTTAAGAAAAGGTCCAATGACGACAGAGGGTCTACGGAAGATGGTTTCTCAAAGTACCGTTCATTGTTTTCCTCCCACAGACGATATTCTTTGTTTCTACTACCTTACAGCGCCATCTGTCGGTGCGATTTTAAGTTTTTTAACCATGCCTAAAATTTACCCATTGCTTTGGGAGCATACTGGTGTAATTTTAGGTCATTTGGATCAGTGGTTCTTTTGTTATAGTGTTTTACTTTCACAACTTTAAAAAAAATCACCCTGTAGATTAAAAAAAAATACACGCGATTTCAAATAAAAACAAGCAAACAAACGATAAGAAAGATTTGGATTTTACATGATCTGTTGAATTTTATATATTTGCAAATCGAAAATATCTTCTATAATAGTGTTTCAGAACACCCTTATTTCTCTGTTACCTATTATAAACATCATTACATTTAAAATATTGAAACTATTTTGCAGTGCAGAAAGAAATAATTTTTTTCACTGTATCATATGAGGATACAACATAACCTTTAATCTATCTCTAATAAAGCACTTAATGCTTGAAATTGATATATCCTATAATTTAACTATTGTTTATAAATTATGCAAAATTATACGAACCTTGAATCAATAAATTTCAATGCAATGACTATTTTAAAGAGAAACGCATCAGTGAGTCTACATTAATGCAAATATTTCAAATTATATAATGAAAGTTAAAATTTCCGACGAAATGTTTCGCTACATTTAACTCCCTGGACGATAATCCTTCTGAACTAAAGGATGTAAATACTTTCTTTTAAAACATCGAATGAAAACATATTAAGTGCATTCGTTTGCACTTAAAGCAAATGGGATTAAATTTTAAATATTTTACTTTTTCCGAAGCGAAGGGGTGGAATTTTTTTTATTTTATGATACATTTTGTGTATGAATCAGTAATTCTTGAAATTCATACAATATATATTTTTAGAGGAAAGATAATATGAAATGGGTACAACGTTGCGTGTAATAACAATGTATTTCATACAGTATGTTTCAAAAGTTTAGACACAATCAGAAAATTTCGGGTATTAAATTACAATACAAAATTAAGCAAAAACATATTACATTCTTTACTTATTAGACTCTGTAAAATAATTGAAATAAATCCTATCAAAACAAATAAATGGATACATTATCATATCTTTGATAAAAACGCACAATAACCCTTTGAGGGGCGGTGGTATATATTATATACCACCTAATTTTAATCCGATTCAAACCAGAAACTTTTAATTAAATTTTACTTTTTTAACTTTGACGAGAAAAAGTTGAAAAATTGCTGATTCTTATTTTGAACTAAATTCTTTACTAAATTCCGGTGGGAATTCAACGTTACAGGAGCAAAATGCTTGCCCCTGAAAGGGTTAAACTTAAGTGTATCTATTGTTTAGTTTACAATTAAAATAACGAACACTAATATAATAACGAACTAAATAATAACACTTTTGCGTTATGCTATTCAGTAATACTATTTTGCTGGTTTTGGATAACTTCAAATAATAGTGTTTCCATTGAATCAACTAGTTTTTGAAATATTATTGGTGTCAGAGAATACCATGAGCTCTCAACGGCCAATTTTTGTTATTTAGTTTAGTCATATTACTTTCCATTTTTATATACTTCACGGGATAAGATACCCTAAATGTTCTCAATTGGGTTTAAGTATGGGGATTAAAGCTGGCTAATCTAAAGAATTAACATTTCAAGAAGAAAGCCACTGTTTCGTACTATGTCAGTTACGGATTGAAGCATTGTTTTGCAGAAATCTCCTTTCAGGAGCCTCTTAGAAGCCACCCAATTGGAGGTATATATTGCTCTAGTGTCTCGTGATATTTTGCTGAATTTTGCTTCCCATGAAGAAAGGCTAGGGAGGTTTGGTTTACTTTCGGGTCCAATCCATTAACTCTTTCGCTACTAACCGGACAAGATGCCCGGCCAAGGAAACTACTGGCAGACTTTATGCGCAACCATAATATGTCGTTTATTAAATAACATTACAAAGATAAGAAAAACAAATATTTTCTTATTAGATTCTGTAAAATAATTCAAATAAATCTATCAAAACGAACAAATGAGTTCATTATCATAACTTTGATAAAAAACACATAAAAATATGTAAGCATCCAGAGTATCGTAATTTTAGGGTACAATGGAGAAAAAATAACCACTTTATTTAATACTTTTACTTGATGTGATTCATTAATAGTATTTTCTAGGTTACTCAAAATAATCGTATCTCCATCGAATCAATTAGTTTTTGAAATAATATTGGTGGCAGAGAATACCAAAGCCATTAAATAATAAGTCTAGTCAGATAAATGGGAAACTTTTCGCAAGTTGAAAATAGCGCCATCTAGCGGTTGGGAGTGCTGCATTCGGCACCAAGAGTATTGTAGTAAAATTTTGCCTCTAAAATTAAAGCTTAAAATAGGGAGTTCATATTTTCTAAGAAAGTCGTTTGTAAATTCCGGTGTCAGTCAGTAATTTCACATTTTACGAACAGAATTTGTCTGTGCCAGAAAGGGTTAATTGCATAGTGATGTAAATTTCCGTCACTTTTTATTTAACTTTTAATAAATAAATCAAGTTCTTCTCCACCACTATATTTATATAGAAATATTAATCCAGTAAATTTCCACATTTTTTTTCATTATAGTTTTAGCTTTAATGTAAAAGATCCCAATAATTAGCAAGCTTTTAAAGGAAGTGCAAAAATAAAAAATAGATAAAAATCGTATAAAATATCGATATAAATAAATCGCATCGTTTCTCTGCGACGCACTTCTGTTTTGTCCTCCTTCCACAGCAGAGGTTTGGCGCTAGTGTGTCGCTAACAAATTTAACACTATCTGACTGGGCTTATTATTTAATGGCTTTGGAGAATACCACACGTTTCTTGTCCACTTTGACTTCTTTAGTAATTAATTCATTTTCTTTTATGTTTCACAGGTTAAGGTACCCCAAATGTTGCCAATTTGGTATAAGTATAGGCTTAAAGCTGGCCAATCTGAAACGTTAACATTTTGAGCAGAAAGCTACTGTTACGTACTATGTCAGTTGTAGATTGACGTGTTGAAATCACCTCCAAGGTGTTCAAATGGAAACAGATATTACTGTACTGTCTTTTGATACTTTGTTGAATATTGTTTCTCATAGAGAAAGCTTGTCCATTCAAGACAATTACACCGTAATCCATCAGAGACTTACCGGCTTCTCATCTACTGTAGAAAATACGTAGCTGTTTCACCTGAGGTCATGCTAGTAACAATTCCAGCCATCATGACAATCCTGATTTCATTTAATTTCGTCTCTCAAAAATGCGGTACACTTCCTATCCTTATACGACAAATACTTTGGAATCCAATTCATTGTGACGCATTTATGTTGAGATTTCAAGTAGTAATGTGCATAATGTGTTGTTTTGATATTCAAATGAATTATTTCGACATGCGCAAAGGCATAGCTTTCAGTTTTCATATTCTTTATAATCAATTAAAACTATTAATTTTGTTTACAAAAAATGAAATTAAGAACTACATCCCTGTTGCCAGATAATCAAAAGTAAACTTCCACAAAAGTTCAGAAAATATTATACAAATAAATTACTGATTTTTTTCCCGAAAAAGTCGCCAACTCAGTTTCTACACAAAAAAGTAAATTTTAAATTAATCCGCTATAAATTTTTATTATTAATTTTGCCGCTGAATAATACGGCGAACCTTATCCCTATACGGCAAGTACTTTGGAATACAATTCATTCTGACGTATTTATGTTGCAATTTCAAGTAGTAATGTGCATAATGAGTTATTTTGATATTCAAATGAGTTATTCGGACATGCGCAAAGACATAGCTTCCAGCCTTCGAATTCTACTTAATCAATCAAAACTAATAATTTTGTTAAAAACAAAATGAAATTAAGAGCTATCTCCCTGTTACCAGATAATCAAAAGTCAATTTCCACAAAAGTTCAGAAAATTTTTCACAACTTACTGATTTTTTTCCGAAAAAGTCACCAACTCAGTTTTTACTCAAAAAAAGTAAATTTTAAATTTACCGCTGGAACTTTTTATTACTAATTAAACTTAAAAATGTCTTCCAATTTTCTATTTAACCAAAAAAAAAATGCAAATATTGAAGAAAATAACACAAATTACGAAAAGATAAATATATATTATAATTAGATAAATAATAAATTAGATCTTAAAATAAATATAAACTGCAAATGACGAGCTCGAGGATAATGATTGATTAATTTGTATTTCCCAAAAGGACGAATTGAGATCCAGTATCCATGAAATAATGAGAAATAATGAAATAGGTTTTTCTCCAAAAATTTTGATATTCCTTAAATATTTCCCCACTAATAATATTTGTTCTCAAAATATTTCCCTGAAAGTTCAGAACTCCTTAATCTAACAACAGCAACACTGTGCGACACAATCTTTTCTTAATTACTTGGCTTTTAATTTTTAATGTTTTTATTTAGAAAAAATTCTGGTTTCAATTCATTAAAAAGATTACACAGGTTGGCAGTTGTGCTTTTCCGCATGCTCGAATGAATTCATTCGAGCATGACTGATTTTAGACGCTGTTTGGAAGACTGTTTTTAAAATACTATTCTTGCAATCTCTTATTCACCTAAGTATTGTGTCCTTGAGACAAAAATCAGTCTTTTTGACACCAATATTATTTTTGAATTAACTTAATTTTTTCTTAATTACTTAGCTTTTAATTTATAACGTTTTTATTTAGAAAAAATTCTGGTTTCAATTCATTAAAAAGAATACACAGGTTGGCAGCTATGCTTTTCCGTATGCGGATATTTTTAGATGCTGTTTGGAAGATTTTTTTAAAATACTATTCTTGCAGTCTCTTATTCGCCTATGTATTGTGTCCTTGAGGCGAAAACCAGTCTTTTTGACACCAATATTATTTTTTATTTAACATCTGGATATATTTTATTTTGATTCCAGTCTTTCAAATTCTCGATCAGAGAGAACATTGGCTACACGTGGCCACCTGCGTCTTGGTTTTTGATCGAAACTGTTATTTCTTGCAAGCACTTTATACATATTCCTCAATTTGAACGATTTGAATTTCAAGACCTTTCAATAACGGGCTTATTTTTCGATTTCCACCTAGAAATTTTTAGAATTTCCACTTTTGTAACTTTACTTAAAACACACTTTTTTTTTAAATTCCGAAATTTCACTTTCATACCAGAAATTTCCTGTAATGTTCTTTTGGTTACTTAATGGCAGATATTTCGTGACTTCTTAAAGTAAAAATTCTTGTTTCAGAATTTTCGGTTTGAATTCAAAAATTTTGAATTAAAAAATGGTAAAATCGTTTTGCACACTATACATTCTCGGCGCTGTACCAGAAGTATTCAATTTCGCCTCCCTTTTTACGCTCAAATTCCGAATTTATAATGGAAATTCCAAAAGAAAAATTTTTACTTTTTGTAATCACGAAATGCTTTATAGCAAAACAAAACATATCAAAAACAAGGTTATGACAAGATATGTCAATTGATATTACTCTAAATTCCGAAAATATGAAATATGCATGATTCTCTTGACACGTGATTACTTTTTTCTCAGAAAAATCTGAATGAAAATTCTCAAAACAAATTGAATATATTAAAGCCTTGCTTTCCGTATGCTCATCGCAGACTCATATAATCAAATAAATCATTTTTATGTAAATATTTTAAATTGAAAATTTTCAAAATGTATTTATTTTTCTTATTAAAATTTTCTGTCCGCCTTCTTTAACTTTCACTTTAAGTATCTGTAAATATAACTGCACATGTACAATTTAGATTTTAGACTTTTAGATGGGGAAAAGTGAAATTTATAGGAGTTAGGGATTATCTGAAAATATTTTCTGAAAATTTAAGTTTTATGATATTTATATATCAGGCCGAGTTGAAATAATTAATTTATGTTAATGCAGCTTCCTAACATAAAGGCGTTATCGTATAATGTAAGAGTTTTACGCTTTGTAGTCAGCTTTTAAAAGGATAAATAACATATTAAAATTATTTTAGTTACGAGCAATCTTTTACAAATTTCATGATAAGAAAGTTTTATAATGTGTATAAAGATAGGAAGAATGCATAATTTCTATTAGTTATTCAAGGTTGTATTATTTGCGTATTCTTTAAACTTAACCGATAAAAATGTTACAAATTAATTATTATTAGAATGAAATATAATTAATGAATTTCACGCTGAACCGTTTGTGTAGAAAAAAATATACAAGTCACGAATATATATATATATATATATATATATATATATATATATATATATACGAGGACAAGTCAAAAGTTATATACACTTTTCGAACTACAAACTTATTAAACAATGGTAAATGTACAACATTGATATTTTTTGACGTGGTTTCCTCCTTTAGCAATGCACTTTGTACTGCAAGCCATAAACTTTTGTTTACCTTCCAGGAAGAAGGGTTTCGTGTGGTTTTGAAGCCACTTTTGCACCGCATCCCAAACTTCTGTGTTTGACGCAAATCGACGACCTCTCAAATCTTCCTTGAGCGGTCCAAATAGATTGAAATAAATGTCTGACGGTGCGAGATGTGAGCTGTAGGGAGGGTTTTCCAGGGTCTCAAAAACCAACTTCTTGATTGTTTCTCAGTGTCCCCAGTTCACAGACTTTACGGAATCCGAGCTCGTCGAGATGATTTGATGGGCAGAACTATGATGTTTAACACTAAAACGACGGTGAAGGGCCACTTTGGCCCCTACCAAAAGAAATAAATGTCGATTCGACCCGGATATTTCTTCATACAATAAGATAAGTGTACACCGCACAAAAATAAGTTAAATAAGTAGGTTAAAAGTCCTAAATAAAAATTCTGGTGTGAAATATTTTTATGAAACTTGTGCAAAATTTCCCGTCGTTCTAGTGTTAAAGATTACGCAACCTCATGTATGATGACTCGCCTATCCGCCATAACCATCTCTCTTGTTGAATGTTGTCGTCCATGGTCGAGATTGACGGGCAATAGATTCATGTAGAGGAAATTTTTTCTACACAATCAATTACTTATATTAAACAATCAACTATGTTGCTACATAAAACAGCTAAACGCAATATATATGTAATTAATCTGTCTGTGGGCTTGTCCATCCATACACAATTTAAATTATTTAATATGATCTTAAATCCATGAATTTAAAATTTGTTATTGGGGTAGATTACAGTATGTTTCCATCAATGAATGGATTAGGTACAAGTTTCCAACGCGTCAGTCTGCGGACATTCCGGTAGTTTGCACACGAAAGTCGCAGGATGCAGATAACCCTAGTTTATAATGTAAAAATAAAGGTCGAAAATTAAAAGGTCCGTAGTCGTTTGTGTTGTTCTTCTTCCCCGATGATGGCTTTAAGTTAAAAGCCGAAACATGTAGGATTTTAGCTCTCTTATGAGTTTAAAACAATTTTTACACTGATTTTAGCAACTAATAGGCATAATTTGTGCAATTTGTGTTTTTAAAATAACTAGTTAACAGTGTAATGTCCAAATGGATTCAATTGTAAAAATAAACCTTTATTTATTTCTCTCATGGTTCTTTTCACTTCTTTTAAATAGACCGAGGATCCAACCCGGGTTTTTACGGGTTACAGTAAATACTTCTGGATGTTCAGAACATAGATAAAAAATATTTTATTATAGAAATCCAATACATTTTTTTACATTTAATGTGTTTTTTAGATTGACCACTAACAACAGCAAAAAGCATTTTTGTATGATAAAAAAATCAGTTATATATTTATATAAAGTTTAGAAATTTATTAAAAACGGTACTTTCGTATTATGTGCATGCCACAGGTTAATAGTGTAAGAAATCGTCAAAGATGTTGCTACTTACAGCAGCTTTTACTATTTTCATTATTTCGGTGCTTAAGCACGTAGTTCGATTACATGTCTGTTAAATTCTACATATTATTTTACTTATTTAGGTATTTGTTGATGAAGTGTTAATTTTGATATAGAATATTTATCAAAACGCAGAAACATTTATACTTTTTTAAGAGTAAACGTGTTAATTTTGCCACAATCGAGTTGAACGTGATAGCAACAAATAAAATAATCATGTTTGAAAATTATTTTTTAAACCATAAATCATCAATAGTTGGAGATACAGTTTTCAAACAAATTGCACTTGAAAGTACATTGCTTTCCTATTTCGTGTAAAAATTTAAATTATGCAATATTTAGAGGTAATTACATTTGTGTAAAAAGGGAAATGGATTGCTCAAATTGTTGCCACCGTCAATATGACATCAGCATTACTCACGGCACATATTTTTGTTTTAGAATGTAGATCATAAATACTCTAAAAATACAGGGTGGTTATAATATAAGTATCTCTATTTGGAGCTGTCTGTAGCTCGAAGGAATAACCCGAATGACACCAAAATAGGTTCATTTACCATTCGAGGAAGGAAAGAAGAATGAACCAATAATAATAAAAAATGCAATAATCACCCACAGATGGCGTTACTGAGTGTGAAATGTAATGTGTAATACAAGAACAAAGAATTAAGGCGTAAAACCGGATGGCATACCTAATTTATTGGAAAATGTCACAGTGAATGTGGTTACGGATTCGCATGGCGGTGGGAATCATGTTTAGGTTCCACATGTCCATTGTGCTGGATAACGGAATCCATGCGGTGCAAGACGTGCTCAACTGCGGAATGTAAAGCATCAGGAGTGATGTTTCGCACATGTTGTGATATGCGGTAAAGTCATTGAGGTTTGCGATACCTCCACGGAACACAATATTACACATTACATTACACACTCAAAATCGCCATCTGTCGGCGATTACTGATTTTTTTTTTTTTTTTTATTGTTCCATTCTTTTTCCCCCTTCTCGAATAGTAAGTGTACCGATTTTGGTTTCATTCCGGTTATTCCTTCAATCTACCGACAGCTCCAAATAGAGATACTTATATTATAACCACCCAGTATATTTAAAGTATTTCTTTAAAATATTGTTACGCGATTAGTTTTCGCAAAAAATCCATATTAAAGTTTTGAAATAGAAATAGCTCAAACAAACGTAAGCATAGTTTTAACAAAGATATCAGGTAATTTTTTTCAAGTTGTCTTTATTGTTTTTAGGACTTGTTATTAATATTGTTGAGAATTTCTATTCTATTATTGTTTCGTATGATGATTTATTTATAAGATTATTAGACAATAAAATTTTACTGCAATTGAAAAAACATTTTTTTTTCAAAACCAAAAATAAAATGAATGACATATATTTAGGGTCCTATAAGGGCTTTCTTTTACTTCTTACAACACCTGATCTGGGTAATAACAATGGCCGTAAAAATCAATTTCACACTTTATGGGTATTTAAAAAAAGAAACGTATTTTTTTATATCCCATTGTTCTTAAAAACAAAAGCCTTAAAATACGTTTGCTTCGTGGGACAGATTTAAAGAATTTTTATCGTTAGATCCTTAAATTAAACGAAATAAAGACATTAAAACTTTAAACCAAACACAAACAAAACAAAACACTAAATGCAAAATCCAATAAAATTCGAAAAAATGATTAAAAGAAAAGAAATGCATTACAAGAAAACTGCATTTTATAAATTTTTTACGTCTAGTACAACTGAAGTAGTATGTAAATCTAGTACAGGGTATTACCAAAATAGAAAAATGATATTTAATGGAAATTGTTTTAAAGATTTTTTTTTAGATTTAAAAAAAAGAACTTTTGTTTTTGGTCGTTATGTATGTAATTTCAATTTTCTCAATAACCACTGAACGGATTTGATTGTAAATTTTACATTACGATTCTAGTACATATAGGGAAGATTTTTAGCTAAACAATTCGTCGTGCCGTGTTTTTTTACAGACATGCGTCAATATTTTAATATACGATTGTCTCCTGCGTTTCAAACCTGATTGATAAGCCGTAGATTGTCTTTATAAATCTGAGAAATTGTGGTAGACGAGAAATGAAATGCTATTGGTCGAAAAGATTTCGTGCAAAATCCTCAGCCATGAGCAACTAGAGTGCCTTTATAAAAAAGAAAGTGGGGACATACAAGTAGAGATGCAAAAAACCGGTTTATTACCAGGTTTATTTCCAATAGACCCGGTTTATTCCCAAAAGACCTAGTTTGTTCTCAAAAAACCAAGTTTATTCCCAAAAAACCCAATTTATTCCCAGGTTTAAACCGGGTTTTTTCTAGTCTTTGCAACTCTACATACGATTAATAAAAAATTATTGCTCGGAGGATTTTGGACGAAATCGCGAGCTCTAAACACCTATATAGCCTTAATATCTATATAATATATATACATAAATAAATGTCCAGGAGTAACGCTGACTTCATATCAACGGCGGTAATGATTAAAAGAATACATCTTTTTTTTTCTCATATATAATTCGTTCCAGAATTCGCATAATTTTAATTTTCAACATTATTGAATGGGGGTGGGGGAAATGTACTTTCAAATGCAATTTGTTTAAAAACCGTACCTCATTAAAAGAAAAAAAAATCTTTCTCGCATACGTCTCAATGAGGGAAGATTAACAGTTTGTACTTAAAACATTATAAATTGTTCAGCGTTTGTTTCCGGCTATTATTTATACCGAAATTAAAGCTTCATAAATAAATACATAAATAAAAAATAATATAAATTAAACACAAATGTAACAAACATGTAATCGAACTAAGCGCTTAAACGCTGAGAAAATCAGAATAAGAAAGGATGCTTAAGTAAGAAATTCTTTGGTAAATTCTTCTCTAGCATCCAGCTAATACAAAGGTATCTCTTTGAATTAATTCCAAAATTTTATTTGAATACATAGATATTTTACCTAATTTTTTTGTTGTTGTTGTATGTGGGCTATCTAAAAAACTAGTTGTCCGATGTGCCAATCCTAAACTTTCTTCTAACTCCCACAGGTGTCGCGTACACCAAAACCTAATCATCAATAACTTATGTCAACGTCTAACTGAATCTGAAGTTTGTTGAACATCTGTGCATTTGTTCTTGAGATAGGGCTATCTTGAAAATCATGAAAAAAGTTGCATAGCAGCACCAGCTGTTGGGATCTGATTGCAGCCTTGTATATGATTTATATGCATATGATCTATATGCAGCCTTGTTATATGATTTATATGCATATGATCTATATGCAGCCTTGTATATGATTTATATGCATATGATCTATATGCAGCCTTGTATATGATTTATATGCATATGATCTATATGCAGCCTTGTATATGATTTATAGAATTTATACACACAAAAAAATATGCGAAAAACTAGTTAAATTTAAAAACGCGTTCAGCAACTGAAAACGCACTTCCAGAAATAATTTTTAACAAACAGTGCCGAATTCTTTTGTGTGTCCCTGTACATGAACGATGAATGTTATACACGCAATATTCTATAGTAATCCTCTTGTAATGCATTTTATATCCATTTCAGCATGTCTGAATCTGTGAAACATTAAAATAAACCGCAAGTGGTTTTTCTCCATAGACCATAATGTAACGGAATTATTTTGAGTGTCCCTGTAAAGGAACTATAAGTGCTATACACATCATATTCTATAAGCCTCTTGTAGTGTACCTCAGTAATTCACTATTACTAAAAATTACTAAGCGACATTTACTATTACTAAAAATAAAAAGGGGAGAGCGAGCGAATCGAGCTGGGACCGAGTAGCGGTCTCAATGTGAATTGCTTCGCAATTCACGGAGGTTGGCTAGCGTTAGCGAGTAGGGGGCTAAGCCCCCTAGTAACTTCATATTCACAAAATATGAAGTTTGATAAAATTCCGTTCATTAATTCTTGAGATATGAATGTCGCTAAAATCGTGTAAATCGTGAAAAAAGCTGCATAGCAGAGTCACCTAAAAATTCATTAAGATACAACTAAATGTAAATCTATTGGTTGAAGGTGCTAAAAATATACATAAAAACATTTAAAAGCACATTAAAGTTACTTTTAAAAATTTCAAAACGTTTTCAACCGAAAACCCGGTCGTCATCAGTGGAAAAACTAATTCTGTTGAGTTAACATAGTTGTTGATAACAACTCAACTCAACAGAATTAGTTTTTCCACTGATGACGACCGGGTTTTCGGTTGAAAACGTTTTGGAATTTTTAAAAGTAACTTTAATGTGCTTTTAAATGTTTTTATGTATATTTTTAGCACCTTCAAGCAATATATTTACATTTAGTTGTATCTTAATGAATTTTTAGTTATTAAACAAGGTGAATTTGCACTGAAATTTTAACTTTTATTGCAGAGTCACCTGTTGGGAGTTTTATACTAAAACGTAATCAGCGTCTATTTATGTCCAGGTCTAACAGAATCTGATATAATTCTGTGCATTATTTCTTTACATATATAGCTATCGTGAAAGATGCAGCATAGCAGAGCCAACTGTTGGGAGATTTACACCAAAAACTAATCAGTAACAATTTATATCAAGGTCAAACTTAATCCAAAGTTTTATCAAATTCCGTACATTAATTCCTGAGATAAAGTGCACAAAATTTTTGTCACACACACACACGGACGGACAGATTCACAGGCAGAAATTTTCTAAAAAGTATCTAAGATATTTGGCAATAATTGTAAATGGCCTTGTGTGTTTCGTGCCCATAAATTCTTAATAGGATTATCAAAACAATGGTATCCTGTGTGCTTCGTAACAATATGTGGTAATTGCGGCGATAACTATGACGGGACCCTGCGTATTTCACGCGTTAAAAATCATTAAAACGCCAATAATATTCACATCTATAAACTAATTATACAGTAATCGCTATAACGGAGCCTTATGCATTTACGAGTCCATAAATATGGTAATCAGTTTTTAATTTGTAAATCTATACTTACAAAAAACATATTTTGAGAACAGAGGGAAATACACTATATTTTGTATACAAATTGAAATCCTATTGCTAAAAGGCGAAAAGCGCAAAAACAATTTATGAAAAGGGAAATAAAAAAAAATAAGACATCTAATCAAAATCAGCAATAGTTTTCTCTATCGTCTAATCTTCCACAATCGGGTTCATAGCAAAGGATGCCGACACACATAAACGAAGCTGGTAACAATGTAGTTTCAAAATTAGAGCAATGACAATGGTTACAACATTAAAATTACTTTTGTACCAAACCACGCACGCTAACATACACACGTTGGCTATAGACACGATTACGGTAAAATCTTTTGTTTTGGATCTTTAGTGTCTCCTTTCATCCCCTTGAAGGTTGAATTTCTGAAATCATTGATATACGGGTTTAACCATTTTAAAGTAGATTTGTTATGTTGCATTTTATTCTCCTCCTAAAACTGCTGCTGGGCTATGCCAAAATGACCAAAAACTTTCGCCACCCCTTTTATCCCCCGCTATCGTTGAATTTAAAAGAAGTCCTTTCTTAATGGATCGATTTTATGTGTTAGCAAGATATACTCAGGAGTTCCAGTTTTCCAGCGACAGTGAAACGGTCAAGATAATGCTTTTTGTATGTAGATATAAAATATGATTTTGTATGTAAATATACAGATAATCTTTATAAAAGGATTTTTGCTTCATTCCTGCGAAAAGTTCTAGAACGTCTGTCGCAGATGCACCGGTGTTGGCGCGATTTTGTTTTGCGCCATTTTGGCGAGACCCCCCTCCCCCGTTTCCGAAGCTTCCTAAAACAGCATGTAAGTTTTATTTTATTATGAAATAGTTTATTTTATTATAAAACACACACAATTTTTATTATAAAATCACACATATTATTTTATTATAAAACACACACATTGTTTTTTAAATCACACTTATTATTTTGTTATAAAACCACAATATTTAATTTAATATAAAACACACGGAATCTGCTTTACCGAGTTGCTATACAAAGCAAAATCTTGCCAAAATCGCCGGGTTGCCCAGGCATAAAATAGCCATTTTGGCGCCAGAAAGATACCCCGGTGCGTCTGCGATAGCTGTACCAAGGTTCTTACCGTTAATCAAAGACAACAGTGAAGGGAAATATTCTCTACGTATTTTCCCTACGTCAGTAAAACCAATTTGCCACTTTTCGTTACACCAACAGCATTGTCGCCAAGCATAATAGTGATTGTGTCACCAAATGAAACATTTGAAAAAAAAAATTCTGGTGCGGTAATGTTCGTTTAAAAAAAAATATCATTTGCAAATTAGACTTTCACAAACTACGAGTATTTTATTAAATCGATCCAAATATATACTTAATATGGGAAGAGTTCCGTATCCTAGCGCAGGTTGGCGCGATTGGCGAAAAAATCGAAAATGGTGCCAAAAAGCAGCTTTAGCATCTAACCAAAATTTTCAAGATTTCGGAAAATGTTTTTTTAAATATTTATAAACATATACGTTTGTTAAGCTATGTTCATGCGCCATCTTAATGAAAATAAGTACGATGCTTTAACAAAATTTAAAAACCCTTTTCGATACATTAACAAGCATCGAAAATACATAAACATATTTAACTAAACTAAGAGGCATTTTGTGATAAATAATTGTTATGTAAATTGTAAAGAACTAACGAACGAACGAAATATCTTATTTAAAATAACTTGTGGGAATTTCAGTAAAGATATATCTCATATAAATAGCACTTAAATTCATAAAGTGAAGAAGAAATCCATATAAAACTGCAAAGAATATAGAAATCTTGATAGAAATTACTATATAGAAAAAATCTCGTTATAGAAATCTTTTTTGTTTTTCAATATTTTCGAAAGTAGGATAACAAGGTAAAAATCCAGTTCACAACTGCCATTACAATTTCAAAAAAATATATGTTTAAAAATAGAAAAATATCTATCTATAGAAATACATAAAAAATATATTTGCATAATATTCCATTTACAGAATAATATAGTTAAAAAAAAGCAACACCAATGGCTGAAGATCGCATCAACCGCATCAAAACATTTAGTGGAAAAAAATCTACCGGCACAGAATATGGGACTTTTCCCCTTAAAATAAAAGAACAAATAAATATAATGCAAAAAAATAATAAAATGAAACTAAGTTTAAATTGCAGGAATGAAATTGTAAATGTCGTAGCCTGCATCTCGCCAGAAAACTTTATTAATGTATGGTTCCATAGCCGTGAAACAATTTATTGCAGCTTCCTCATCATCAGATAACTGACAAATGGTTAAATCCAGCGCCAATGAAAAATGAATTTTTTTAAACTAAAAAATATTGTAATTCGAAAAATAGCAAATTAAGATCTGCGTGGAGATTAAATAATAATAATAAAATGATTCACGTTCAATTATTGAAAAAACTAACATAGCGAGCTCACAAAGTTTAGCACATTTCTAAATCTAAAACTAATTTCATTGGTTCATAGCGATTGGCGTCAAAGATCTTTTCTGATTTTATTCTCGGTTTTCTCCGTGGTTTGATAATGATAAAAATCACAATCAATTTAATCTCTTTTGTTATATACTTTTCTTATATAGATAACATATACTTACGTCATAGGCCTAAGTCATAGCTACGACGTCATAGGCCTACGTCATAGCGGTGACGTCATACGTCTACGTCACAGCTGTGACGTCATAGGCCTACGTCATAGCGGTGACGTCATAGGCCTACGTCACAGCGATGACGTCATAGCCTACGTCATAGCGGTGACGTCATAGGCCTACGTCATAGCGATGACGTCATACGCCTACGTCACGGTGACGTAGGTCTACGTCATAGCGGTGACGTCATAGACCTACGTCATAGCGGTGACGTCATACGTCTACGTCACAGCTGTGACGCCATACGCCTACGTCATAGCGATGACGTCATACGTCTACGTCACAGCGGTGACGTCATAGGCCTACGTCATAGCGGTGACGTCATACGCCTACGTCATAGTGGTGACGTCATACGTCTACGTCACAGCTGTGACGTCATAGGGATGACGTTATAGGCCTACGTCATAGCGGTGACATCATATCGGTGACGTCATACGCCTACGTCACAGCGGTGACGTCATAGCGATGACGTTTTAGGCCTACGTCATAGCATACGTCATACGCATACGTCACAGGCATACGTCATGTACATACGTCATAGGCATACGTCATAGCTACGTCATAGCGATGACGTCACAGGCCTACGTCATAGCGATGACGTCATACGCCTACGTCACAGCGGTGACGTAGGTCTACGTCATAGCGGTGACGTCATAGGCCTACGTCATAGCGGTACGTCATACGCCTACGTCACAGCGGTGACGTCATAGCGATAACGTCATAGGCCTACGTCATAGCGGTGACGTCATAGGCCTACGTCATAGCGATGACGTCATACGCCTACGTCACAGCGGTGACGTCATAGGCTACGTCATAGGCATACGTCATAGAGAAAAGAGAAACGTCAGATTACGACAGATACGTCATCTGACATCATCTTTAAAATGTCATCAACGTTATACGTGTCATATAACTTGGCAATACATCTTGGTTGTTTGGCGCTCTCCGGGGACGCTATAACAAAGAAATACGTACGGGAAGAGTTCCGTTTTCTGTGCAATATTTGGAGAGATTTTTTTTTTTGCGATAGATGTTTTAATGTGGTTCGTGCGATATTCTTTAAGGTTGCTTTTTTTTAAACTATATTTTTCTGTAAGTGTAATATTATGTAAATAATAAATTTTTTGTGCATTTTTTATGGATTTTTTTCTATTTTGTGTGTGTATATATATATATATATAATATTTAAATTGTAATGGCAGTTTTAAACGAGATTTTTATCTTTTTATCTGTACTTAGGAAATATTTAAAAGCAAGAAAGATTTGTAAGAAACTAATAATTTTTGCATTTTTTTTAGACGGACCACTTCACCATTTTATGATTTTAAGTGCTATTTATGAGAAATCTTTCTTGAGATTAGCACAAGTTATTTTTGGTAATTTTTTTCTTTTGTTAATTTACTGTGTACAATTTTCTTTTAGACCATAACAATTATTTATCACAGAAAGTCCTCTTAGATTTGTTAAATATGTTTGTTTTTGCATCGTGCTTATAGATAACACAAAAACATGACTTAATAAACGTATGATTATAAATAGGTACTTCTCTATTATCCCGTTGACCACTTTTCATAACAAAAAACTATCGCCAAACTGTAACGCCAAATAAACGGGAGAACGTTGCCATTGGAATATCAAAATAAATAAATAAATAAAATATAAGAAATTAAAGACACAATTGTTATTTTAATTGATGAAATAACTAATAAATCAGTAAAACATAATGTAAAGACACGCAAATGTTGAAACAAACAACTTGATGACATAACAAACACGTATAATGCTTCTGACATCAAGTAAATGGGACTGCATTTTTGGGGTTTAATCTTACAGTTTGGAGGTAGTTTTTTTTATGAAAAGTGGTCGACGGGATAATAGAGAAGTACCTATAAATTTTTAAAAAACATGTTTTTTTTCGGCATCTTGAAAAAATAGGTAAGATGATAAAACTGCCATTTCGCGCTTTTTTTGGAATTTCAGTTTTTTTTTTACCAATCGCGCCAACCGGCACAAAATATGGAACTTTACTATGAATCTAAAATAGGGTAAAAGCACCAGATGTATCGACAAATGCCCGTAGTTCTTTTCTGTTTGCTGATGATAGGTGAAGGAATTCTGAGCATATTTTTCACCATTTTGAAGTTCTACATCATATTCCAAATCTTCCAAACAACCTATACCTTGAAAAACTGCCTCTGGCATTTCAGTTCAAATTCCATTTAACCATTAGTGACTCGGAAGTAAGTTTGAATCAGCCATGTTTTTCGCATGTAGAACATCCCAATATGCAATTAAATTTCCCATCAACAACTAAAAATCTCGGATTAACTGGCATATTATTCACTTAATATAAGTTTCATCAATTACTGGCATAAACTCATAACTCAAGATTTATTAAAAGATTTCAAACGTTTTACATTGGACTCTTTAAGCCTTTTGGCTAAACTTCCCGTAATAATATTGCCTTCAGTGCCAGTATGTAATTTAAATTGCACAGCTATTCCATTTTGAAAAATGCAGTTGTTAACCAAGCATTATTCTAAAAGTTCGAAAGTTTTCCAACATGCAATCTAATAATATGAAAATTTGTATGCCTGAATTTCTATACAAATAAAAGTTTGGAAGCCAGGATTGGGAAATTTTACGTATACATGTGTATTACATTACACACAGCTAAGACACCTAAAGTAATCAGGAATCGAAATAAATTAGTTAATTTTTAATTAAAACCAACAATTAGCAGCCATTTCCTATTAAATTTAACCAGTTTTCGTTTTAGTTAATTGCCAAAAATTCTTAACTCTCAATAAAATTCTTTCCACAGCAATTAATTTTTAATTGAAAGATTTCCACGTGAAAAATTAATGAAATAAATTTCAAGCATGAAAAAGATGAATCTGACGTCATATCGGAAGTATAATGGATATTTTCAAACAAGTACAAGAAGCATGAGTTAAAAAATCGGTTTTTATGGTAAGTACAAAAAGCAAATTATGACGTCATTGAAAGAATTAAGGAAAGTGAATATAAAGTCTTATTGGAAGTTTAACGGACTTTCAAATATTTGACAATCATATAAGGGAAGTATCAATATGCGTAAGCATTAGAGATGATTTCGCATCAAACCTATATTTAGTGGAATTGGTCCATTCCACTTAGCTACGATTGTCTTACAGATTTTAGTTCCACCTTCCACCGCCAGGTGGTGCATTCTTATTTCTTGTTCTATGGTATAATGGTATAGTAAATCCTTTTAAAGTAAATACTTCCTTAAAAGGATGTAAATATTTTTCTCTGCCAACAAGCAAATTTGATGGCCACATTAACGAAGTGCGTTTTATGAATAAATGCATGCAATTTGCAGAAATTACTATTTCTCTGCCGAAGAATCGAACAATGTTTTCTATTTCTTATAAAAGGTGTATATCGTAACTTATAATTGATTTCTTAATTAGAACAACATTTGGTTTTCCTGAAAATTAGCTTAAATTAAAAATTTGACACCGTTATCTGAAAGATCCTGTGCTTTTATAGGAAAATTGGAAACACTCTTCAATTGCCTTCTATCGGAATAACAATACATGACAATTATATCTACTTACGAATGAAAGTGACTTCGTAAATGTGCAGAGCAGAGCTTTAGCATGAGCAGAGTTCATGATTAAAAATAGAATCACTAACGTTATTTTCATACGAAGAGCGAATATGACTCTCTCACAATAGAAGACTAAAAATTTGCAAACCTAAGCTAATGCTCATTGACTAAAAACAAAATTATATTAATCTCGCATTAGGTCTCTAAAAAAATAAAATAAAATAAACGTTCCAATTAAAAAACATCCTACTGTATCAAAAGAAAATCTAGCAACAAATATTATTCGTGCCACTTCGTATTGACGCCATATTACCCAGTCAGTCGCGTCGCAAATATCGTGAATTTTCTTTTAAAGTAACATTCTAATACCAGAATAGAAAAATAAGACTTCTGTTTCGTCTTCTATTCATTCTGATCAAAATAACATTAAAATTACTTGAAATGGAATTTTAAGAGATTAATTTTAAAGGAAAATTTTAACGGGAAAATTTATTTTATTTTTTTCTATATGAGAATAAATAAAATTGTCAGTTTCAGAAAGAATGAGCCCGAGCCCGCCCGT
This sequence comes from Maratus michaelseni, assembly GCA_963931845.1. Lineage (NCBI taxonomy): Eukaryota > Metazoa > Arthropoda > Arachnida > Araneae > Salticidae > Maratus > Maratus michaelseni. The sequence continues at coordinate 49,865,232 of OZ007594.1, read as the reverse complement.
GCCCGAAGGCTGGTATAAAAATCGAGCCCGAGCCCGTGTCGGGCATTCGGGCTCGGGCTGAGCCCGTCTCATCTGTAGTAAGCATAGATGGATAGTCAGCAAGAATATGTCATATTTAAAGTAAAAGTTTCTATGGGTCCGATTTCAACTGGAATTGGTCCATTCCACTTAGCTACGATCGTCTTACAGATTTTAGTTCCACCTTCCACCGCCAGGTGGTGCATTCTTATCTCGTGTTCTATGGCCCGATTACAACAGGATTTGATCATTTAACTTGTTTTTCGATTGACTTACAGATTTTAGTTCCACCTTCCACCGCCAGGGGCCCATTCTTATCTCCGGTTCTATGGTCCGATTATTACGTAGTTTGGATCAATCAACTTGGTTTTCGATCGTCTCCGGCACGTACGGAGCACGCCTAGTATATGCTGCCATAGGCAGCGTTGATCCAAGTGTCATGAAAGACCTTATTATGCTTGAAACCATTGTGCATGAAAGAAGCTCATTTGTAGCTCAATTCTGATGCGTCTATTATATAAATTTATGTATTTCTATATCTGGTTTTCCTTTGATATATGTGTATAACATTTCGACTGCTTTCTTTTATTGTTTATTTTATACTGTATGTTTAATATTGAAATTCATTTTTCTAAACAAACATTCTTAAAATCCCGAGCAACGCCGGGTATTTTAGTTAGTGTATTATAAAAAATAATCATTAATCCCGTCACTGTCGGAAGAAACTTCTGCAAGTTCCTGCACGACTCGATTTTCTTATCTGTGCTTTTTTAACACTTTCCAACATAGTCGAAAAGTGTTTATGAATTCGGTTTGTCTGTCTGTCTGCCGTCTGTCTGTCCGTGCTCTAACTCGCGTAAATATACTCGGATCGTCATGCAATTGATATATGTTATTGAGGCTTACTATGGCATGTACGGGATTGATAATGAAGTGTTCAGCACTTATAGTTTTTTACAGTGACACTGAACAGAATTCCGTTACATTGCGGTCTATGGGGAAAATAATTTGCGCTTAATTTTAATGATGTTACACAATTTCGAACATATTGAAACTGATATATGTCACTGAGGTGCACTACAAGAGACTATTTATAGAATCTGGTGTGCATAGCACTTATAGGTCCTTTACAGGGATACTCAAAAGAATGCCGTTACATTACGGTCTATGAAGAAAAATCGTTTGCAGTTTATTTTAATAATGTTTCACTATTTCAAACATATTGGAATTGATATGTATCACTAACGTGGATTACAAGTGCCTTACTATAGAATATTGTGTGTATAGCTTTCAACGTTCATTTACAGGGACACACAAAATATTTCGGTTAAAGCACTGCTTATTAATAATAATTTCTGGGAATGCTTTTTCAGTTGCTGAACGCATTTTTAAATTTAACTCATTTTTGTCTATTACTTGGTGTGTATAAATTGTATAGATTGTATACATGTCAGCACAAAAGTTCTCGAGTACATTTCCGTTTATTGTCAGAAATTGCAAAAGAGAAATTTTAAACTGTGCTACGCGTTTCCTATAACTGAACTAAAATTTAGCATTCTATTTAGTATATATACAAATCTATAGATCCTATGCAGGGCTGCACAAAAGAGCTGAGATATTTTTCCGAATATTGTTGGTAATTCCTGAAATTGGATTTTTACAAATGTTATGCGTTTTCAAAATTGTTCAGTTATATACAGTGTGATTCATAAATATCGAAACAATAGGCTATCTCTTTAAATATTGTCCCTAGGCACATACTTCCAATTGCTCCAAGTTTCCAATACTTCCAAGTTTCATAAAAAAAGGTGCAAAATTTGATGAGATAAGTTGCAACTCCATGGGGGTCTATTTCAGAAAATACAAAAATTAAATTTTTATACGGTCCCCGTAGGATAAAATTTCCAATTAGAAATTTTTTCCTTATCCATTTTTGAATTAAACAAAAAAAATTCCATCTTGATATCTGCAAAATTCACAGAGATATTAAATTCCAAAATTCGTGACTTACACCACTTATGCATACCTCAGAGCGACACGATATCAGTTCATTTGAAATGCAAGTTAGGGATCGACCATAAATTTACACATTATTAAATGTCGATCTAAGGCAATGTCTTAACGTTTAGATATAAAACAAAAGCGCATAGATTTTTGCGTTAAACTTGTTTGAGAAATATGCCAGAGGTCTTCCTGAGCCCGAGCTTGGCGCCAGGCCCATAACTGGCACGGCCCACTGGCTGGGCCATGCCGGCCCGTATCTTTATTGTTCTTAGGACGTGTCGGGCAGGCAATAAGTTTTGTAAAAATAGTAATAGCGATAATGAAACTTCTTTTAACGCAATCACTGGAAATATATTTTAATAAATTACACAAAAATACATTTTCAAAAATCTAATTTTTGTTATACAGTTTCAAAAGTTATGATGTTTTTAAACCTATTTTTCATTTATTCCAAACGACATTGTTTTTCAAAAATAAATCTTTATTCGAATGTAATAGTCTAAGAGTATAAATAATCATCAATCACCTGTCTAGATAATGAATTAAATAAAATTAAATGCATCGCCCATGAAAATGGTTTTAACAGTGAGTCGCCCTTAATTAGAGGCAACTTGTATGCTTCGTGCAGAGGTCGGAAGTAGCGAAACTACAGTACTCACTACTTTTTTCAGTAGTTTGTAGTGTAGCGCGCTACTTTTTGAACAATGTAATGTAGCGAGTAGCACGATAAAAAAAAAAAAAACAGTAATTTGTAGCGAGAACCGACGCTACTTTTAACGCTACTTAAGGGAATAAATGTAGTATTCTGTAAATCACGTGACCGAAACTCGATTCTTTTGTGAAAAATTTATTCTGCTGAACAATTTGAGAATCTCAGCTACTGTGTATAACAACGCAACGCATGAAGTCATAGATTTTTACCACTGTCACTTGCTTCTAGAATCAAGTACTAACCCACCAAAAGAATTAATTTTCTTGCTGGCAACATTTGTCTATTTACTCATTAGTAAGTCTTCCTGTTTTAATGCAACGTTTCTTATTATTCGGAATTTCTTTATTTACAGATTAATTTGTTGTTTGCATTTAGGGTTGTCTCTCCATGATTTTCTAGATTGTAATATTTATCTTAATTTTGCGACGAAATTTCTAACGTGTGTATAAACTAACATCTTGGAGACAAATAAAAAACATTTTCTTGTATGCTATCTTTCTTAATTTTTTAATCCCCTCGGTTATGTCGCATTTATTTAATTATATCCTGGCAGACGCGATATAACAAGATGTCTCTTTATTATTTAATCCGTTTCTTCAATTTCTAATTTAAATTGAACCCTTTAACAAAGTCTGGAAGTAGCAAAATAGTGACTAGTTTTGAAAATTAGTTTGTAGTCGCTACTGTTTAAAACAAGTAGTTGTAGTTTTAGTTAACAGCATTTTCGATAAAGTAGTTGTAGTTGTAGTTTGCTACAGTAAAAAAGTAGTTTTTCCGACCCCTGGTTTCGTGTAATTGCACTTTAAAAGGGAAAAATATGAAGTTGTCAGGACTAAAACTATGAAAAAAATCGAAATCGACATATTAGAAAAGTCTTGTTCAAATCAACTGACTCATTTAAACAGTAAAGAATGAAGGTGAGTATGGGTGAAAATAAACTAAAGCAGATATTCAAGCTACAGGACGGTGGTATTTACTCACCTGGAAACTTTTAAAAAGCATTTAAACGTTCTATTAGGAGCCAATCTTTCTTTAAAACTTTAAATGCAATTATCTGCATCATAGGTTTTTTTTTCAGCATTTCTCATCTTTAAATTGATATAAGTCAATAACCGTTAAAGCTAAATGGTTCAAACTCGGAATATATCATTTTCTAATATTTTACTTATATTTTAATTCGGCAAATTTGAAAAAAAAAATATTTACTTTTCAAAGTCTGATTTGTTTAAAATAAGTTGCATCTTTTTTTAAATTGCTATTTTAAATATTTTTAATTTTTTTAATTTTTTAAATTAATATTTAGTAAAATGCTGAATCAAAATTAAAACTTATATGTTTCTGTTTAATTAAAAGAAAAAAAATTCAATTCGACAAATAATATTTCGAATTGTAACAATTTTAAGTTACTCTGAATTTTTTGAAAAAAAAAATATTTATTTTTAAATTTTGTAAGAAGTCTTATGATGTGATTCTGTTTACAAATTATATGGTTAACCATAAAAAAAAATTCAAAATGCTAACTCTATAAATAAATAAAAAATAAATAAATGTTTTTCGGACACCTTACAGTAACATTGTTTCTTGAATTACACGCATTTCAATTTGTGTCTGATCCCTTGAAACCTCATGAATTACTAAAACGAACATATCTCTCTGAGTTTTGCAGCTATCAAGATGGAATTTTTTTTGTTTAATTCAGGAATGGATAAGGAAAAATTTTCTAATTGGAAATTTTATTCTACGGGGGCCGTATAAAAATTTAATTTTTGTATTTTCTAAAATAGACCTCCCATGGAGTTGCAACTTATGTCATCAAATTTTGCACCTTTTTTTAATGAAACTTTGCAATTGGAAGTATGTGCTTAGGGGGGATATTTAAGGAGATAGCCTATTGTTTCGATATTTATGAATCACACTGTATAATCTTAAACATTACGGTAAAGATTTGCAAAATTATTTTGTAAGTGTTGGAAAGTGTTACATAATCTATGCTTGACGCATGATTTTTCGTTCTTGTTTTAAATTTACATTGACGAGCATAATGCCCTTTTAAAGAGTAGAGATTGCAAGTGACATTAAATGTTTGTCAATTACGAAATTAATGCATTAAGCCACATCGCGAACACACCTTTTTAACACTTTCCAACCTAGTTGAAAAATGTTTGAATTCTGTTTGTCTGCCGTTTGCTTGTACCCTAACTTGAGTGCATATACTCGAATTGCCCTGAAATTTCTGTATGTTATTGTCGTTTACCACAGCATGTTCCCTATTGTAAATGAAGTGTGTAACACTTATACTTTTATTACAAGGACAGTCAAAAGTATTCCGTTACATTACAGTCAATGGAAAATAATCGTTTCAGGTGCATTTTAATAATGCTACGCCATTTGAAACATGATGAAATAGATTGTCAGGTTTCTTAGAATCAGCTGCAAGAGTTGAAAGCTATTCTTAAGGGATTAGCATATTGTATGCATTGTATATGTATCTATTGTGTACCGTTAAAGGCGTCCTTTAGAAAATCTTAATCCGAAGGGTGGCGACTTGGACAGAATGAAAGAAGTATTTCCATTGCAATGTGGTCTTTCAGAGATAAGAAAGCTATTGCACTCTTTTATTTAGGAGGACAGATCCGTCAAGAGGGAGGAAGGGTTGTCAAGGACCCTTGGAAACGGAGGAGAAACCCCGTAGAAAGGAGGGTGTTCTGCAGTTTACGAGAGAGAGAAAGTTAGTTCTAACGTAGGAAGCGAATGTGTAAGGTCGTTCAGAGTTGGAGCTCTGAGACCGGTGTTGAGTTCGGACGGAGCAGCGAAGTGTGAAGGTTGCTCGGGGAATGAGCGCTGAGAGCGGGTGTGAGATGAATAGAAATTTCAGTGTGGAATAAATGAACGTAGTCTAACGGTACACGTAAAGCGTTTCTATAATTATTTTGATCTAATATTAAACCGGATACTTTACCTCCGAGTTTAAGTGTAAATATTGTTAATAAAGTGTTTGTTTAAGTGTAATAGAAAGAGTTAGGTTTTTCTTGAATATACATCACGTATTGTGTCCGATATCACGTATTCATATCGGTGGTGGCAGCATATCAAAAGGCCGGATTATATTTCGAAGTTGTGTGGACGGAGAAGTGGAATCCGGCAATGTTGGCAGCGACGGGATTGAATCACCGAAGACCAGTGCCAGTTAGCCGTGTTACTGAGAGTTTATGCCGTATCGTCTAGTGGAAGTGTTTGTGCTCTATCGTCGTAGACCAGTGCTAGCTAGCCTATCGTCATTACAGTGAAGTGAATTAGTGGTGGTGCTGTGTTAGTGTAGTGTTGTGCGTAGTGTTTTTTGTGCATTGTGAAGCAAGATGCAGTGATTGTGGCCCGAGAGTGCAAGATTTACCCTGTGGAAAAGTGAGCAGAGAATTGCCCAGCGAATAAAGTACGAGGTAAGGTGTTTTGATCATTTTACTCTACTGACATTCTCGAACCTACTGTTTTTTATTGTGTATAATTTATGTTAATTTATGTGCAATATAATAATTGGTCAAAATCAAATGAGATATTAACAACCATTTTACACTATTGTTTTAAGAAAAGGATCTTATATTAATTACTAGAAGTGATTTTCTAATTGTTTTAAACGGATAAGATTAATGATTAAAATTAATGCATTGTGTTAATAGTTGGAAGGAATGATTGAAATTTCTTAAATTTAAATTATTATTAAAGTAATATTTAAATTAAGTGATATTGTTTGCTTTAAGTTTGAAATATTGATAGTAAATGAGGAAAGCAAATTTGTGTAGAATTTAAATTAAATTGAAATAACCTTCAAGGAAGAACTGAAGGCCCAGAGAAAAAAAAAGTGCTGTGATTTACTTTTTAATGTGAGAACTAATTTTGAAATTGAAATATTTTATTGAGATTAAATTTAGGAATTTATGTGTATTTCATGCAAATTTTTGTTAGGTGGATATTTTTTTGTAGTGATTGGCATCAGTGTTTTATTCAAATTGCAACGTATCAGTATTATTGTGTAAATTGTATTTTATTATTTAATGGTATAAATTTAAAATCTGTATTGCATAATAGTAAAATTGAGATTATTGTTACTTTGTTATTGGAAGCAAATTGTGGGGTATCATTGTTTAAGGAAATTTATTATTGTATTATTACTTATTTGAAATATGTTAAATAGTATAATATGTGGAGGTAACTTATGAGGGTAGGATTTGAGGAAGTATTAATTTGATATTGTGATTAAGTATTACTGTAGGGTGGTAATAGTTATCAGTAGAAAGTATGGCTTTCTTACTAAAATTAAAAAGGGTGGATCTTCAGGCGATATGTGGAGAGTTAGGAATTGAGGTCTCGGAAGATGATACCAGATTTAAGCTTAAGAAAAAGATAGTGGAGAGCGACGAATATGAAGAGGGAGCCGTTATGGAATTATCTAGCACTATTGTTACGGAACGCTTAGAACAAGAAGCGTTAGTAGTAGAACGGGAAAAGTTAGAATGGGAGTTAGAACGAGAAAAGTTAGAAAGGGGGGAAAAGTTACAACGAGAAAAGTTAGAAAGGGAGTTAGAACGAGAAAAGGTAGAAAGGGAGGAAAAGTTACAACGAGAAAAGTTAGATAGAGAAGAAAGGGCTGAAAAATTGAGATTGGAACGTGAGTTAGAGTTGGAAAGGATAAAAATTCAGAGTTCGGCAAATAACACTAATGGGACTAGAGAATCTAATCATGAGAGTAGCCTAGAGAAATTGATTAAAAGTGTTAAAACTTTGTCTATCAAAGTTCCAGAAGGGACTGAGGGATGGAATCTGTTTTTTAGCAGTTTAGAACGAGCATTCCAAACAAAAAATGTACTGGAAACCCAGCAGGCCGAAATTTTACTAAATATGCTAGGGGATAAGGCCGATAATTTGCTAATATACACGACTAGAGAACAAATTGAGAGTTATGAGAAGTTAAAGGAATTAGTTCTAAGGGAACACGAGCCGACACCGAAGGCGTGTTTGGAAAATTTCAAGAAGGCTAGAAGGAATCAAAATGAAACTCATGTATTATTTGTGTCACGTTTAATAGCAACGTGGGAAAATTACTGTAAGATTAGAGGTGCAGATACGTATGAGAAGGTTAATCAGTTAATTGTCACGGATAAGTTGTTAACTACTCTAGATGAGGAAACCGCGACGCATATTGGATTAACTCAGCACAGTAATTGGTTAGAAGTTTCTAAAATTGCTAAGGAATGTGATAATTTATTTGATGCTAAACAAAAATCTTATGCGGTAACTTATAAGGGTTATAAAGGTAAAGAAAGGTATGTGAATAATGAAGATTCTAGAAGGGAAAAAGATCAGGGTTTTAGTAGTAATTGGAGACAAAAGGGGAATAATGAGGTTAGTCCATTTTTGGGTAGAAAACCGGAATATAAGAAACCTAATGATACGATGCCTATCTGTTTCAAGTGTAATTTACGAGGACATGTTCAGCGATTTTGTACAAAAGGAGATAATGAGGGAAGTAATCAAATTAATAACCGACAAGAACCAAGGGCTAGTATCAATAATGTCTCAGTGCGAGGAATTAAAGAATTACCAAGGGGAGCGAGTATGGCAAGAATCGGAGAAAGAGGGAATTGGAGAGCTAAAGTTATTGGAGAGAAGTTAAATAATCTCGAGAAAGTGGAAGTTAGTGTAAATGGGAAGATAACAAAAGGATTGGTGGATTCTGGTTGCCAAATTAGTGTCGTTCATAAAGATTTAGTACCAGCAGAGAAACTAAGAGGGGCTGGTAGCATATATTTACAGGGGATATTTGGTAAGGCAATGAAATCGCCATTAATTCAGTTACCTTTAGCTATTCCAAAACGCGGAGAAACTAATGTAATTCATCAGGATGTACTTTGCGCGATAATTGATAATAGTAAGGAACAGGTAATTTTACATCCTGACGTGGCTAATGAATTGTCAGGGTTAAACAACGAGAAATCATTAAGAGAATCGGCAGAAAGGGAATGTAAGGAAGATAGTAGGAACAAAGTGAAGGAAGGGGAAAGGATTAGAAATGATAATAATAACCGTTATGTCGTAAAAACGAGATCGGTAAATTTACAAAGTCAGGAGAAGGAAAAAGCCGAGGTAGAGAAAAGTAAGATTAATCAAGTTACGGAAAGTAGTCTAAATGTATTTCAGAAATCCCAAATGAATTGTAAAGATTTAGAGAGAGCTTGGGAATTAGCTGAAAATGAAAGAGGGCCTTACTATATTGTTAATGGGTTATTATATCATAAAGAGGAATTAGCAGAGGAAACTGTAGATCAATTAGTATTACCTAAAATTAGAAGTGAGGAAATTCTAAAATTAGCGCATACTTCCTTATATGGAGAACATCACGCCGTTAAGAAAATGTTAGAAAGAATCAAGCATTCATTTTATTGGGAAAATATGGCGAAGGAAGCTAAAATATATTGCGAATCATGTGTAGAATGTCGATTAACGAGGGAAATGAATGTGAGTAATAAGGAGAAAGAGGAAATATGTCGACCTGCAGTTATAGTTGAGTTAGGGGACGGGAGTAAGAAACTGGTGTATCAAGATGAAATGAGATCATTTATGGCTAAAAATAAAGTAGTCGATATTGTCTTGGATAGTGACGGGGAGTTTGAAGACTGTAGGAAATATCTGTTGTTAGACCGAGAACAACCGGAAAATAAAGACAGGAAGGGATTTGAGATAAAAGGGTTAACAAATATTCAAGTTGGGGATATAAAATCAATCTTAAGGAAAAATAAGGAATTATTTATGGGTCCTATCGAACTGGTAGAAATGGAGAAAAATCGGATTGGTCGTAAACCGGAGAGGGGTAAGACAAGGCAGAAATTGTACAATGTCTTTATTACGTACCAAGAGGACTTGGACAGGCAAGTGCCTGATTGGTTAGAGGAAGATTTAATTGGGACATCAGAGGCAGAAGTTAGCCATTCAAGCGGGTGCATTGCGGAAAGGGATGTACCAATTAAGTTAACGAGGAAGCACTGGAAGGAAAAAGTTCCGCCTCCAGCAATCTCAGCCTAAGGACTGACATTGAAATGACATAATACTAGTGTAACTTTATTCTTTTTTGTGTATTTATAATTGTATTTGCATCTTGTGTTTATAACAGTGTATTAGCATATTGTGTAATTTTTTTTGTAGTTATCACATTAGTATATGGTTCATTAGAGATGTCAGTAGTTAAATTTTCAGACACCTTGAAATATTTATGTAATTGTAGTAATGAAGAAACCTATCAAGGAACTGTTGAACTCTTCTCAGACATTACATAGTTTGAGGAAAATTAGCCCCTAAAAGGCATATTTTCCGCTAAGGTGGGGGGGTGTCAGATTTCTTAGAATCAGCTGCAAGAGTTGAAAGCTATTCTTAAGGGATTAGCATATTGTATGTATTGTATATGTATCTATTGTGTACCGTTAAAGGCGTCCTTTAGAAAATCTTAATCCGAAGGGTGGCGACTTGGACAGAATGAAAGAAGTATTTCCATTGCAATGTGGTCTTTCAGAGATAAACGTAGATCTAACGTAGGAAGCGAAGGTGTAAGGTCGTTCAGAGTTGGAGCTCTGAGACCGGTGTTGAGTTCGGACGGAGCAGCGAAGTGTGAAGGTTGCTCGGGGAATGAGCGCTGAGAGCGGGTGTGAGATGAATAGAAATTTCAGTGTGGAATAAATGAACGTAGTCTAACGGTACACGTAAAGCGTTTCTATAATTATTTTGATCTAATATTAAACCGGATACTTTACCTCCGAGTTTAAGTGTAAATATTGTTAATAAAGTGTTTGTTTAAGTGTAATAGAAATAGTTAGGTTTTTCTTGAATATACATCACGTATTGTGTCCTATATCACGTATTCATATCGGTGGTGGCAGCATATCAAAAGACCGGATTATATTTCGAAGTTGTGTGGACGGAGAAGTGGAATCCGACATAGATATATAATTATGAAGCGCATTAAAACATGTTTTTTGTAGAATATGAGGTGCAAAGAATTTATTATTCATTTACAGGGTCAAACAAAAGAATTCTTTTACACATTGTTCTAAGTGGTAAAAATCATTTGCAGTGTAATTGAATGTTTCACAATTTCAATCATAATGAAAATTATATGCATTACTGAGGTGCACTATAAATTGCTCGCTTAAAAGCATGGTGTGCGTTGCGTTTATCTTTCATTTACAGAGTCAAGCAAAAGAATTCTGTTGCACATTGTTATAAAGAGAAAAAACGTTTGCAGCGTAATTTAATGATGTTTCACTATTTTAAACATAATGAAAATTATATACACTATAAATTGCTTCTTTAAAAATATGATGTGCATTGCGTTTATCGTTCATTTATTACACACAAAGGATATCGGTTACAATATACGTGTGATAATTACAGTCAATGTGTGATAAGTGCGTTTTCAATGGTTTGCGTTTTTAAGTTTAACGAAATATTTTCATATTACAAAGTGTGTGCAAATTCGGTTGATCCTATACAGGGCTACACAAGGCAATTCGTAAGTATTACAGACTATGGGAGTGAATTGCTTAAGGTTAGTTTTTAATTGTGTTACGCATTTTCTTGCTGAACTATATAATAAGTAGACTAATATAAGTTTGTTGAATATAAATGAATTCGTATACAGGACTACGCAAAGAAAGATATACACTGTCGTTTACGGTTGGTAATTGCTGGAAGTGGGTTTTAAGTTGCTTTTTGCAGTTTTGACCTAAATCAAATTTTAGCTTAATATGGGGCGTGTGTACAAAAGTGTTTAGGTAATATACAGGGCTGTACGAAAGATTTCGAGTACATTTCCATCGATTGGTGAAAATTGATAAATGGGAATTTTCTAACTGAACTAAATTTTATCATGCTATGTATTATATATCAAAATCTACACATCATATACAGGGCTGCACAAAGTAATTCGGTTACCTTTTAACAATGGAAGGTAATTTCGAAAACTGTATTTTTCCATGTAGTATATGTTTTCTAAACTGTTTACTTACATATTTTCTTTTACCTTTTTTAACGGTGAATTTTCGTTAGTTTTCTGGATGTGTTGGAGAGTGTTTCATAATCTATGCTTGACGCATGATGTTTAGTTCTTGTATGTTTTATTGAGTTTTGTTCTTTTATGTGCAATGAACTATTATATTAGATTTGGTATCGGGAAGTTTCGAATTCTGAATCAGCATTAAATCTTTTTCTGTATAATCAACAATAGCATGCATTTCTTTTAACTAAAACAAGAACGAAAATCATGCGTCAAGCATAGATTATGTAACACTTTCCAACGCTTCCAAAGTAATTTTAAAAATCATTACCGTTTAATAGGCTGACAGATAACATCTAAGTAAACAGTTTGGAAAACGCATAACATATTTAAAAACGTAATTTCAGGAATTTCCATTATAAATTTCCAACATATACAATATTCGGAAAAATATCCGAATACTTTTATTCAGCCCTGTATATGATCTATAGATTTGTATATATACTACATAGGATGCCAAATTTTAATTTAGATAGGAAACGCGTAGCACAGTTTAAAATTCTCCTTCTGGAGTTTCTGTCAATAAACGGAAATGTGTTCGCAAACTTTTGTGCTGCCCTGTATATGATCTACAGAATTCATACACACCAAGTAATAGACAAAAAGTGAGTTAAATTTAAAATCACGTTCAGCAACTTAAAACGCACTTCCAGAAATTATTGTTAACAGACCGTAGAGAATTCTTTTGTGTGTCCCTGTAAATGAACGATGACTGGTATGCACACAGTATTCTGTAGTAAGCCTCTTGTAATGCACCTTAGTGATATATATAAATTTCAATGCGTTTAAAATAGTGAAACATTATTTATTTAAACCGCAGACGATTTTTCTCCATACACGTAATGTAAAGAAATTCTTTTGAGTGTCCCTGTAAAAAAAAACTATAAGTGCTACACACTTCAGTTGAAATAGGGAACATGCTATAGATAACGACAATAACATATCAAAATTGCAGGGCAATCCGAGCATATCTACGGGAGTTAGAGCACGGACAGACGGCAGACGGCCATAAGGCAATACGGCAGACAAACCGAAGTCATAAACACTTTTCAACTAGGTTGGAAAGTATTAAAAAGTAGCTTGCTCACTAGCTCTACATATTATCAACAGCTTTATTTCTTGTTAAATATTATTCAGCCAATAGTAGTTCACGTATTTTATCGGAAATAATATTACGAAGTAGTTGATCACGTAATAAACTATCTTGTAGATCGCCAAAAGCACAATCTTTAACTTTTGTACGTAATTTAGTAAGATAAGAATCAAAAGCTTCTTGCTTACCTTGAATGCATGTAAAAAATATACATCGAGTGTAGGTTTCATTAATCTGAGGGGAAAAATATTCGTCAAACTTCTTGATTATAACGATATTGTGCTGCTCTTGTTCCGACAAATTAAACGTATATTGAATATATAACCAGGGCTGAACAAATTTGATAAAATTTGGTAGCCAGCAAAAAATTCTAGTCGTCAGTAAAAATATTCACCACCCCCCACTTCCCACCGCCATCATTGATTAATATGAATTGAGAATTATTTGAGAAAAAATATTATAATTATTATTATTATTATTATTATTATTATTATTAAATAATAATACTTAACTAGATGGAACCCGTCAAAACTTGACGGCAAGCAAATTGATAGTACCATAAAAATAAAATTCATAGCTGTTTTAAAAAGTTTGAAAATTTTGAAGACTAATTCGAATAAAATGAGAAAAATTATTCTGTCCACAGCAGGAATCGATCCCACATAATAATAGGAACAGAGAAGACACGTGCCTTATACCACTGGACCAACGTTTTCGCAATTTGAGGGGGCTCTAAAACGGGTTAGGTAGCGTTAATGGCGCCATCTGTTTCAAGATATGAAAATCAGCACATGAACACATAGACAAATTCTGCAATAATTAGGTATAGAACCAATGCCAAACTGTAAGGAAATCTATAATACCCAGCTTACTTTGCGAATTTTCAAAGCATAAGTCTTATTCTCATTATATCCTTTGGAAAAATTAAAGGAATTTGTCAATACTTCGTTCCACATATTTTAGAGAGCTATTTTAAAACAATGGAGTTTTTAACTGAATATTAATCAATTACAATTGTAGATTTAAAAAGAGAATATGCTAAGAAAATGAAAATGCCATTACTTAAAAGAACAATTTGGAACATATTAAACTGTTTAAGTTTATCTAGCTTGATTTTTTTTATAATTCATATATGGATGTTTTTGCTTCTTTCTTTTTTTTCTTCTTTTCTTTTCATTTTTTAAAGGAGAATAATCATATTATTTTCTTATTTTATTTACCACTGTCCTAATAGTATGGAAAAATTACAATATTTAGTATTTCTGAATTTTTTTCCCCAAAACTACACGACTTTTAAAAACTTTCATTAAATTATTTTTTTATCAGTCTGATTCTGAAACACCGAATTTAAAATTTGCTGTTAATTTGCAGCTAACGATTAATAACACATATTTTTAGGGTTTCGTTCATCTTACGAAACCCTATTACTCCCGCTCCGTTGTCTGTCCGTCACAGAACCATTCTCAGAAACTATGTAACTTACAGAGTTGAAACTTGGTGTATATCTGGCTGAATACCAGCTATGAAGCTCAAAATATTAAAATTTGAAAAATTCGCATTATTTTAATAAATAGAGATAAAAAACCAAAATCCTAACAGCTTTTTCCCATTAAATTTAAAGATTTTTCGTAAAAGCAGTTGCCAAAAATTAAAAAAATACACAATGAAATTCTTTCTACAATAATTAATTTTCTATTGAACGATTTCCACGTGAAAAATGAAAATGAAATAAAAAGTTTCACCAATTGAAGAAAATATTAATATGAAATAAAAATTATTGACGTCATAGTGGTAATAAAACGGAAATTTTCAAAAATTTCTCAATAATACAAGGAGTATTAGTATGTGTATGTACACAAAGCAGATTAATATCACGTCATTAGAGAATTAAAAAGAAAATCTGACGTCATATTGGAAGTTTAACGAATTTTTCAAATGTTTGAGAATAATACAAAGCGAGTGTCAATATGAGTAATAGAGAATAGTAAATATATGAGTTTGAGAAACATATTGAATCATGACAAAAATCCGATTATGGAAATATTCGCTTATTTTAACATTTTGAAGGTGTACAACATGTTTAATTTTTAAATTATTTTTTTAAATATCGCATTTAGTCCGCATGATAGATATTATTATGACAGAATATAATAGCGGGCTTCGCCCGCTATCAGGCTGGTTTAGATATTCGAAAAAAAAGAAAAAATAGACAGGTAATTTTTTACTTTATAAAAAACATGACTTTTTTTTCTCTTTGTTAAATGAAATTTATTTGGCTTTATTAAAGAAAGGATAAAGTGTTTTGAAAGTAATATTAAACGAAACCCTTTGAACGATCTTCGATCACACTTACCCACTTGTTTTATTTAGTAATTAAAACAAAATATTCTTGAGTGTTAAATTTTGCTTAATTATAAAGCATTCTAATAATAATTTAAAAAATACAAATTATATAACTTGTCCTCCTGGATTAAATATGGCATTATTAAAATGAATTATAGCCATAAAGTAAGAAAAGTCATTCTGTCCATAGCGAGGATCGAACCCACACAATAATCGGAACACAGAAGAAACGCGCATTCTACCACTCGACCACCGTTTTCGGTTCTGAGTTTGCTCTAAAATCGGTTAGGTTCTATATTAAAGTTTACGCATGCGTATTGGACACGGTTTCATGTGAATTTGACAAAAAAAGCTTTTGCTTTAAAATATATAGATAATATTATTAATAAATAATAATATACTAATAATAGTATTAGTTACATAGTTTAGAATAATAAATAATTTAGAAAGATAATATGTACTAAGTTTCGTATTGGAAATTATCAAAATTATATGTTACTGGAAAAAAATAAATACTTTAAAGGTTGAATTAACCGGCATGTTCGGGAAATACTGAATGCCGAATGCTTCAAATGTCTGGGTAGTTCAGTGCTACAAAAGAAAAAAAATCTGATGATGTGCATTTTTTTGCATTGTATACAATTTTATGTGTCACGATGGATGAATTAACACTATTCCTTACTGTTTTATTGAAACCTCCCCCCCTACACACACACATTATAATTACATGACACGCTAGCTGGCTAGAGCAGAAAAAATGGCGTTTTATGCGCCTGACATGGAAAATGCCTTTTACACTTGGTTTTTCCATTAAAAGTGAGAGAGAAGAGAAATATCACTGCTTGGAAAAAATGCCTTTTGTGCTCCTTTCTTAGTTGATTTTTGTAGGAAAAAAAATAAAGAAGCAATAGTTATTCTCACACAAACAAACAACACAAAAACCCACAAGATGAAGTAATGTGGAAGATTGGGTAGAATTATATTAAATAATTTTTAATTGCCAGATAAAAAAAAAAAAAAAATCTTGGTCGCCAGCAGCGACCTGGAGTCCGCATTTGTCAAGCCCTGAATATAACTGCTGCAGCAGATGTTATAGTTGACATAAAAGTAGCAGCCTGTATTTCCACTGGTTTAGTATTGAACTGTGTACCAATGGCATAAAATTCAAACGCCTGTTTCAAAACCTTCCATTTAACGGCTATATTATCTTCAGTGATATTCAATTCTGCTGGAAGTCGAGTGTTAGTAGCTATTCTCTGCATTAGAAAAAAAAATGTCTGTAATCTGTAATAAAAAAAATCCAATTTAATTATTTTCACTCTTACACCATGTAACATCCTGTTAACTTATGCGTTATAAAATAAGATAAAATACCAAATAAAACGGAACCAGTAGTTTATTCTAGAACAAGTAACAACAACGAAGTGGAAGTAAAAGTATACCTATAAACAGTAGGGTGGAGTGCTCGCCTATGGAAAAATATTTTTTTTCTCCAAATCAAAATGGGACGGTGTGGGAAAGTTGCTCTATCATATCCTCATCCTGAATATAAAATATCTTTGAAAAATATTAATATTAAATACTGCCCCAAGGTCATTTAATATTGAGAGAAAACGTAAAAGTTGTGCATTTTTCCATTTTTTCCCTCAAATATACAAACTATTAATAATAATTTAATTTAAAAGAATGATCATCGAATTATTATTATTATTATTATATATTTATAGTAAAATTATGTAATATTTATATCAAATTCGCTTTTATTATACTAACTCAACGACTATAATTTTTTTAAATATATGAAATTTGGGTAATTGTAATTGTTTTATATTTTTTACTTAACCTGTGTAAAAAAATATAATTTCTAATTATTTTTAAAGAACTATTGTAATAAGGTAAAAATAATTTACTATTACAATTTACAAGCAACGAAGTTACCATTTTAAAGTAGTCCATACTGTTTTTCGGTTTCAAAAACTGGCATTTTTTCCGAGACTCCAGACAAGTTTTAATGAACCCATCGCGTCTCAAAGGACCACAAACAGCTGAAGAAGCCTACGTAACAAGTTTCACACATATGTCAGTGGCTTGATTGTGACAAGGGTGTGACATAAAAAAAAGGGGGAGCAATTGATGGGAATATTAATGTGTGAGCAATAACCCAATGCAAAAAATTGCATGACGTTCTTTAGGTCGATATTCTTTGAGAAGAGAATCAAAATATAAAATAAATTAAATATTCTTACTTGTTCTTTGTTGAAAAATAAGAGACTCATACTACTTGAAATGAAAACTCGTTGAGGTTAGGATCCAATAATGTTTATTACATTTTCTTGAAGAAGTAGGAAGGATGAGATGAAAGCTGCACATCAAGTCTTTAAAAAGTACTGGCTCAAATTTCGTAAAATTCGAAGAATCTTTAACACATTCCTTCTGGCCGCGTCCATGAAGATTTATAGAATTAATTCAGAAGTCAATTACCAGTTGATTTAAAACTTTTAAAATATTAAACTTAAAATTTACAACAGCATTTTTATAGAATAATTAAAAACTGAAAACGCGAAATTGATCTCCAAAGAATCCGCGCATGGCCATTCTAGGATACGAGCGCCGGCACAGGCCAGCCTCAGATCAGACGACGTTTTGCATAAAGTTTACAGCATCATTTTTATTAAAATTCTGTTGGAAAAATGCGCTACATTATTATTTATACCCATAAGAGGGGTGCACAAATGTTAAAGCAAGATTAATTTAAACTAATTTGATGATTAGGAATTACGTGAAAATTAAAATGACAAATCAGAAACAAATTAACAATTAATAATTAAAAGAACGATTCTAATTTGTATTTGAAAGACACGCCCCTTTCGGATGCAGCGCCAAAACAAAACAGCTGCCGAAAACATACCGAACAAGAGTGGCGGTGACGCATGCGCACAACACAGAAGCGGGATGAGAGCCGCTGAATGACGATGACGTCACAGCTCAGCGCCGATAGAAACGAACGCAGAATGCCTTGCAGAGAAAACAACTTGCGCCGATACAACGAACGCAAAGCACAATGAGGGGGCAGACGGCCTTGCCAAAAAAACAACGTACAAGGCGCGCGACTGCTGATAAATAGCTTTTAAGGAATGGCAAATTAAACTGGAAAGGCTATAAAAAATAGAAATACGTTGAGCTGAAATAAAAATAATTAAAAAAGATAAAACTGTGATATATCTTTATCACAATACCCCCATTCACCGACAAAAATTTTGACTGACCAGAAGGAGAAAAAGGATTAAAAACAGTAAAAGCCTTTTTCGACAAAGGGAAGACAAAATTTTTAAATGCCAAAGTAAAAATGACATAATTACTTAAATTTAGAGCCAAGAAAAGTAAACTAATTAATTAATGAAATTTGATGTGATGTGCAGCGACCAAAAAGAAAAAAGAGAAAGAATATACATCATTGTAGTACATTCAAAAATCTGATCACAAATTATACAAAATGTATACAATATAACATAGTATACAAAAGCCCCATTGCATTTTTTTTTTTTTTTTTTTTTTTTTTTTTTTTTTTTTTTTTTTTAGCAAAGAAAGGCATACCTTCCATTAATCTTGATCTCTAAACAAATATCATCATGTGTATAAAAAAATGCTAATATTTAATTTAAATTAGCAATGAGATCATATCAAAATAGTTGCAACAGTAAAGCAACATAAAAAGAATCGGTAATTTCTTTCTTCTTCCGACTTGTCTACACAAATATTTAAAATAATAATAAGTTGCAATTTTAAAGCAACAAAAAGTCAAGAATACTTTAAATTCTGACTGATGCCTAGGACTTTTAAAAATATAGAGCATATAAAATTAACTCTAAATAGCATAAATGTGCACAAAAACCATCCATTGTAAGGATTTAAATTCATTCAAAAAGGCCTTGCATTAGTAATAATTCAAATCATATAAAATTAAGTATTTAACATAATGCACATAATACAATATATAATAAGTGCATAAGAATTATTACCCAAAATTTATATGAAAATTGCATAAAATTATGTTGCAACAAAATTTAAATTCATTTGTCATAAATAATAGTAATTAATCAAAATAGTTGGATTTAGTAACAACTTTTCAAAATATAACAAAATAATGCATAAGTTTTAACTAACAACCAATGACACATTTCTTCAGTAATACTTCATACTTAATGTACTCAATAAAATTTTTTGTAAATATTCAGTAGAAAATAATTTTTTTCATGAAATACTCAATAAAACTCTTTCTGAAATATTCAACAAAATTCTTTCAATTATACTCAATATTTTTTTTTAGTATACACAATAAATTTTCTTTTAATATACCATGGTTTTTTTGCAAAAATGAGAGAAAAAAATAAGAAAAGGTGAGAAAAGATGATGAGGATCCTCAAAAAAAAATAATTTAACCATTAACTTTCATAATGAAAGACAAGTTAAAAACAAATGACACATTTTATGAGAGTATAAAAACAAACACAGTGCACCGTTATGTAAAGCATGTTATAATCATAAATTTATATAACATTAATACAAAAGGATAAATATCCTATAGAAAAATCAGCTATTGACAATAAATGAATTATTTGGGTGGTATTTACAAAACTTACCAAAAGTGTTAATAGCTTCCCTTCGGTCATGAGACCATTATCAAATCAGTAAATCAAATAAATATAAACTATTAATATGTATTCATTACAATTCACAAAACACTAATAGCCCCCTTATAAACGATTAGCAGATCCGTAAATTGAACAAACACAAAACTTACAAGATTGTCAAAGGCGATCTCCAAAACCGATGACGAATCTGCAAATCAAATAAGCATAAAACACAATATAAATTCATCAAAACTTACAAAAATGCTAATAGCGATCCGTTAAACCATTAGCAAGTATGTAAACTAGATAAAAACATACCACATTCTTGCTAAAACTATTGTAAATAAACAGATGAATATTGCTAATAAAATGCTTGAAGGAAAAAAAAAATTTGTTTGTTTACAGATGAAGGATATAAACGTTCTGCTTTTACATAACAAATGATCAGATGTAATACCTTTAAAAGTTCTAAAATCAGTTTTTGATTTTAAAAAGATGATTACACTGAGAAAAAAAGTAACTACTTGCTGAAAAGTTTGCAAGTTAAGTGGCACACTGGTTGGTTGATTGACACAATGGCAGTGTAGCAGCAAATTGGCCTTTTTCCTGAAACACACACCACTAAAATAAAATTGAAGACTTTATAAGGACATTTTAGCACTAAAAAAATTAGCACTTGATGACAAATGAAGGGATGCACTTAAATAATGATGAGCATTTGAAGACACATCAGGTAAGAGCATTTGAAGACGCATCAGGTAAGAGCATTTGAAGACACATCAGGTAAGAGCATTTGAAGACACATCAGGTAATTAGCAGAGACTAAATCATGAACTGTGGTCCATGATGTTGAGGAATAATATGACGAAGTGGCACTTAGAATAAAATAATACAAAGAGTACAAGAACTCTTGTTGAGAGGCGCTGGAAAGTCTAAGTTGCCCATATACATTTTGTAAAGGTGTATTCAAGCAGGCAGAAATTGCAGAGACAATACAACACTACTTGCACACTTTAGAGACGAAATTGGGATTAGTGACATTTGAAGAAATCACAAAGACTATAAAAACACTTTAGATTCTTAGAAAAAAATAAAATATTCACCAAAATCATTTCACAAGTGGTAGAATATTTCTTTATAATGCGCTGGAAAGTTCTAAGAATATGTGTTGCTTTGCATGTAAATTTGCAATATAATTTAATAGTGCAACAAAAAATTTTCTTCATTTATAAATTTTCTTCATTTATAAAATAATTTTCTTTAAGTGAGGCATATGGTAAAAATGATTTAGAACACATTTGGGTTATGAAATAATACTAGAATAACAAAAAAAAAAAAAAAAGGCACTATAATTTAAGCATACTAAAAATTTTCAAATAATAATAATAATAATAATTTTTCCAAATTTGAGAAGTTCCATTTGAGGAAGCAGCAATTTCTGTAAATGCTGTAAAACTGAACTTTAAAATAAATGACAGTACACTTCCATAATCGAGTCTTGCAACAGAGGGTAGAAAAAGATAGAAAACTATTGCAAATAGGCACAGCTATAAACTTGTAATACTTTAGATCCATAAAAATGAGTAACATTGATGAGGGAGAAACAAGTTCCACAAGATGAAGAGAACTGACGAGGAGCAATCATACGGATATATTTGCCTTATATGAATGGCGACCATCAACAGTCACTTCAACTCGCAAAAGAGTGCAGGTAAGTAATTATTGTACTATCAGGAACCATCATATTTGCAGACAGCAGAGAAAATCAGCCAACAATGGATATAGCACATTCTGAAGATTTTTCCACCAGGTAAGCAAGGTCAGATGATAATAATAACCAGTTTATTGAAGTTGTCAGTATATATTCAGATTGTAGAATGTTAAAAATATAGCATGAGTAGACAGTAACTATTTCAGGAACAAGAATATGCAGCAGTTAGGTAATGGCTATAACTTCTCAAAAAAGAAAAAAATAATACCAGTCTCCTTTTTGTGATTATGGTATGAGAACTTTAATAAAAAGATGCAGATGCTGTGTAATATAAAATTGATATTAGGATGAAGCAACAATTCCTTGAAATTCAAATAACAGAGTTCTCAAAATGTAGAACAGAAAATGCAAATTATTGTGTAATATTTTCAAAATATAAATACAGTTCTTGAATTTTAATTTCTAGAAAGAACACAGACTGCTTGCATATCATAATCATACTAAATATTTGTAGAAAAATGGCGAGAGTCAATGAACTTGTAGTGTTATTGCAATAAGTAATTTAATTTTTGTAGAAGCAACCAAGAACTCAAAAATTTATGTATGATAAAACAACTACAAAATCACATGAAAACTTGAGCTTCTATGAAAGCATTTCATACTCAGAATAAGTGCAGAAAATTAGTAATATGATGAGAACATAGCTTCAATAAATTTAATTCCAATAAAATTTGATTCAATAAAATTTTTTTGATATTCATAAAATATATCAATTTCATTTAAAAGTGCCAATAATTTACCAAAAATTAACCCAAAACAAGAATAAGAACAACCATAGCCTCTTTAAATTTTGTTCTCAAAAACTTAGAACAAGAACAATTTTCACATTTTTCAAAAAAAAATGTTTGAATTCATCATGAATTATATATATTTTTTACTTTATATATATAAAAAGCACCATAATTTTCATTTGTTAACAAGAATAAATTCATTTTTTTTAAAATTTCATTCTTCATTAAAATTTGCATAAAATATTCAATAAATCTCATGGAAAAATACCATAATAAAAATTAATTTCTGTTAAAATATCATTTTTCAATTATAAAAAAATTATTAAATATATGCAAGCCAGTTGCTAACAAAAGTTCCGAAATTAACGATGTATTGCAAACATCGATCTTCTGTGGAGCACAAGAATATTTTTAAGCTTATAAAAATTTAATTAAAATCAGCAATTCTCAAATAATATTCCATTTTTAATATAAATTAATTAATAGAGCATCAAATCTTCAAATATATTCTATTTTATAAGTTTCAAAATTTGAGAATATTTTTTAAGAACAAAATAAAATTTTCAACTTTTCTCTTCATAAAAGAATAAACACGGCTCCAATTGTGGCATAAAAAATATTTAAGAGAGCAATTGATGGGAATATTAATGTGTGAGCAATAACCCAATGCAAAAAATTGCATGATGTTCTTTAGGTCGATATTCTTTGAGAAGAGAATCAAAATATAAAATAAATTAAATATTCTTACTTGTTCTTTGTTGAAAAATAAGAGACTCATACTACTTGAAATGAAAACTCGTTGAGGTTAGGATCCAATAATGTTTATTACATTTTCTTGAAGAAGTAGGAAGGATGAGATGAAAGCTGCACATCAAGTCTTTAAAAAGTACTGGCTCAAATTTCGTAAAATTCGAAGAATCTTTAACACATTCCTTCTGGCCGCGTCCATGAAGAATTATAGAATTAATTCAGAAGTCAATTACCAGTTGATTTAAAACTTTTAAAATATTAAACTTAAAATTTACAACAGCATTTTTATAGAATAATTAAAAACTGAAAACGCGAAATTGATCTCCAAAGAATCAGCGCATGACCATTCTAGGATACGAGCGCCGGCACAGGCCAGCCTCAGATCAGACGACGTTTTGCATAAAGTTTACAGCATCATTTTTATTAAAATTCTGTTGGAAAAATGCGCTACATTATTATTTATACCCATAAGAGGGGTGCACAAATGTTAAAGCAAGATTAATTTAAACTAATTTGATGATTAGGAATTACGTGAAAATTAAAATGACAAATCAGAAACAAATTAACATTTAATAATTAAAAGAACGATTCTAATTTGTATTTGAAAGACACGCCCCTTTCGGATGCAGCGCCAAAACAAAACAGCTCCCGAAAACATACCGAACAAGAGTGGCGGTGACGCATGCGCACAACACAGCAGCGGGATGAGAGCCGCTGAATGACGATGACGTCACAGCTCAGCGCCGATAGAAACGAATGCAGAATGCCTTGCAGAGAAAACAACTTGCGCCGATACAACGAACGCAAAGCACAATAAGGGGGCAGACGGCCTTGCCAAAAAAACAACGTACAAGGCGCGCGACTGCTGTTAAATAGCTTTTAAGGAATGGCAAATTAAACTGGAAAGGCTATAAAAAATAGAAATACGTTGAGCTGAAATAAAAATAATTAAAAAAGATAAAATTGTGATATATCTTTATCACAAAGGGAATAGTTTTATCTGAGGTAAGATGTCTTCATCTATTGCCTTTGGATTTAAGATACACTTTGAAAGAATATAATGATCTAATTACTTAGTTAATGGTGGTTCTGTCACGGTCACTTCAGCCCAATTTATAAAATCGATATAGTCTTTGGCTTCAAAATTGATCTCAGATAACTTGAACGTACGTAAAGAATTTCTTGACTTTCGAGATTTTATTATTCTACGTAGTGCCAACACTCTTACATAGTCCCTATCGTCAGCCAACATGGCAATCAAAATGTTTTCCTGATGACAAAAATAACGTTTTCGTTGAATTATGGGATCTATTATTGTTTGTAAGTCCTTTGGTAAATATCAGAATAATATAAAATAGCCTAAGAATTTTATTTGCCACTCTAAGCACTCTAGAATGCATAATTTTACCAGGATTTCTTTTATACAATTTTTCGGGACACAATCCCGAAGAAATTGCTTTTCACATATCTCAAGCTAATAGAGTTGATCCGTGCTTAAATCCTTTTATTAGTAATTTCTAGCAAACCACAGCTTATTGTCATATAATGTACAAGTGGAATAAGTTCACAATCTTTAAAAGATTTGCCAATAGATCCTGTAAAACTTTGATCCCCATTTGTTGTACCGCCAAGATGCTAGAGCAAATGGCTCAAGATAAGCTCATTGGCATGTTTCTGGCAAATAAGCCATTGAAGTGGTTTTCTTTCCTTTTCTTCTAGAAATCGCATGATACCTTCTTTGTAACCTGTGTTAACTGTAGTTCCGTCACAGCCAATTGCAACAAGCTTACTGGTATCAATATTTTGTGTAGTTGATTTTTTTTCACTTAAAATTAAAGCCTTTCCAGATTGTAACGAAAGGTGCCCCAAATACTCAGAAACTGGTTCCTTTATTAAGCTTATAATGCTTGTAAATTGTAATAATAAATTATTTTTTCTTGTTATTCTTCATCTTCAAGTATAATTTTAAAAAATATATTCTTACGAAGTATAAAATATACACAATTTTGTTGTTTTAATTATGCTTTACAATTACCCAATTTTTATACATTTTTCAATATTTTGAAGTCATTGGAGCAGTATAAGACACCTGGATTTGATATAAATATTACATAGTTTCACTATAAGCTTATAATAATAATAATTTAAGAATAATACTTTAAAATTAATTTAATATTAATAATATTTGTGCATTTTATATGTTTGCCAAGAAAATGGGAAAAGGAACAACTTTTACAATTTTTCTCAATTTTCAATGACCTTGGGGCAATATTGAATATTCATATTTTTCAAAGATATTTTATATTCAGAATGAGGATCGGATAGAGCAACTTTCCCACCCCGTCCAATTTTGATTTGAAGAAAGAAAACAATTTCGCTCCACCCTGATAAACAGTTCATGTGACATGGGAAATTCTACTTATTTCATTTAGAATCAAAAGTAAACTAGTCAGTTCCACAAGAGCGTTCGGTTCATAGCAAATGGCCCACAGAGTTTCCCTATACGTCACTAGTTCGTCTGTTTCTTCAAATCGTCTGCTTGACATTGCAATACAAAACAGTTTGCTGTTTGGAGGTGGCGCTGCCTTAGCAGGGATGCTCGTCGGCTGTGCAAAAACCGTGCGCGTAGCTGCCATTAAGTTCGAAAGCAAAACGTATACATATTAAGCGTTCCAACTTAATACTAGGACAGAGCCGCAAAATTGAAACAGCTGCGCTAACTTGTGGACGGAGGGCATAATGCCAATGCGCGCGCTTTTAGGATGACGTCATTAGGTATGACACCGTGGCTAACGAAAAAGACGGGCTACCGCGGTGCATTCCACTTATCTTTTTTACAGACCGCTAGAGTAACGTGATGCTCTTTTCGTTCACCTGCATTGGTGCATTCGAGCATCACGTGCATCTGTAAAAAAAGATACGCGTAAAGCACCGCGGTAGCCTTTCTTTTTCGTTAACCTCGGTATGACACAAAATCTACCATCTGCTATTCTCCTGAGAATAATTTGCGAATCTGTACTCAGTCAGGGGTTATCTTGTTTAGTAGATTTATTTCCAAATATTTTCGATACAGTTTGTTTTGATAGAGATATGTATATTTAAAAAAAGAAAACATTCAAAATACCATATTAGTTTCGGGAAAAAAGGAATTAATGCTTTGTAGCACTAATTCCTTTCCACCCGCAGTTAATATGATATTGTGAATGTTTTTTTAAAAATATACATAACTTTATCAAAACAAATTGTATCAAATATTTGGCAATAAATCTAGTAAACAAGATACACATCTTCCCTGCCTGAGTATAGATTCGCAACATATGTTCACAAAATGTAATTATACTTTCCAGCAATAAAAATTACCATGGGAACGGTACGAGGATTTCGCACTGCAATCTAATATGTTTGGTAATATCTAATATTTTTTGGATGCAGGTTGAAACTTCAAAAGAAAAATCAAGGATAAAAATATTTGCAAAAAACATTAGTCAATCCAGAGTATCATCTCATTTATTCCATCAAAGTTACAGTTAAAACTGATCAATGATAGCAAAAGGCACGCGTTCACAACAACAGCTTCGATCCGTTTAAAATAATAAAATAATATGAAACGCATTTTAGTGTTTACGGAGTATTTAGTGTTTCCCGTTAAAAAAGAAAATAATAATAAAAATAAGTGTTTCGTACAGAACAATTTATAATAGTCAGCTAATACAATACAGAAAAAATCGCACAGGTTGCGAACAAAGGGCTTTTTGGATTTCCGAATTTTGCACATTTTTAGATTTTAAGCACTTGCCGGATTTATTGATGACCAGCAATTAATCGCCAGGTTGGACTCAGTTTATCGAAGAACAAAATGCAATCACAAAAATATAACCAAATGAAAATAAATAAATGTTTTGGTAATTTTATGTCCAGAAATGTTTCCAAATAGCATTTTTAGCATAGTAGTTTTACGGTTTGAGTGAGTGTACAAATTAGAAACAATGATTTGATGTTCTAATAAAACATTTTGGTTTTTGTTATTATTTATTATTGAAAAAAATTGTATTTTAAAAATAATGAGTGAAAAAGAGCAAGTATTTTAAATGGGTGTATTATTTAATTTTCGAAATGAATTAAATTCAAACGCTGGCAATGCACTGTAAAAAATGACCAATGTATCTTATTTTATGAAAATATACTATAACCACGAACGAAAATATAATATAATCTTCTAATCTGAGTTATCCGAAATTACGAATAGCGTGTTCCATTGACTTTTGAATCCCTAGAAACCAATACATTTCAAAAATTTAAAGAATTATTTATAAAAACAAAGTATTTTTCGCTGCCCGTATTTTTCAGAAACTTTTCCGAAGGGTTTTTATAGTGTATTAATCAGTGTCAGCCTAGAATGCCTGTTTTTCGAATGTCTTCAATTCTCAAGTAAACGTTTTCAGCCGCATAAGTTAATTTATACATGGAAGAGTAAAGAAATAATCTTAATTTTCATGTTATTGTTAACGCTGTTAATTTTGCATGTTTGTCTGTTAAACATATTTTTTGAGCATGAAAATGTTTACTTGAGAATTGGTAGCATTCGAAAAACAGGTATTCCAGGCTAAGGACACTCATTAATACACTATAAAAACCCTTCGGAAACGTTTCTGAAAAATACGGGCAGCGAAAAATACTTTGTTTTTATAAATAATTCTTTAAATTTTGGAAATGTATTGGTTTCTGGGGATTCAAAAGAAAATGGAACACGCGATTTCGGATAACTCAGAAGATTATATTACATTTTCGTTCGTGGTTATAGTATATTTTCACAAAATAAGAAACATTGGTCATTTTTTACAGTGTGGGGACAACATTTAGCAATTTATCAACTGCGCTCGGCTAACTTAAGAGGCTACTTCACTCACACGAAAACACCCTCGCTAATGTTAATCCTATGGGACAGATATTTTATAATATCTCGTTTTCATTTCAATATTTTGTAATTGTTATTATTTTGCATTGGATAGCTGAGGTTGATCTCTATGCAGGCCGTTTTTTTCTTTTTTCGATTATGTTTACAAGTTTTTTTTTATTAAGATACTTCATTTTCGTTAGAAGTGTAAGTTCGGTTGCGCCTTATCTCAAAAAATTGGTTTCTCAGAAAGTAAGTAACTATTGAGACTGATCAACAATTGAGAAATGAAAATGGAATTGTCCTACCTATTCTTTCGACGATCAACATACTTGTATAATCCATGTTAAATCATGATATCCATTAGGGTTCGTTCACAATGGGCTGTAAATCCTTTGTAATTAGATTTCTATAAAAGAGCTTTTTTATGATATTAGTATTGACTCAAATATGTCATTTTTTGTGTATAAGCAAAAGATATATATTATGTAATTTTCCAGTTAATTGAATTTAAATTTTAGATTAAATTTAGTAAGTTACAAAATTTTAGTTACAATATTTTAGAAATTACAAGAGCCATTCGCTCATTTTAAATGTGTTGACAGGATGAGTTTTGTAGGCAGATTAACTTAAATGTTTTTCAGTCCAAAAGAAAAAACAATGTTCTTGTTTTTTGTCCTTGAACTGTTTTTAGAGTCATGAGATCCTCTTTAATTGGAGTTTTCTGGCATATTTCACAAATAGACGAGCACACATCACAAACACATATAATACACCACTAATTAGCTGGGATTTCTTACTTGTTGCACCAATTTTACAAGTTCTTTTAAATTATGTTTTCACTCACTTTGTTCATTATTTGATGATATAAAATAAAATAGTCATTAAATGATTCACTATGGCTTTTAAAGACGATAAGTTGGGTACTGCATTTGAAGATAATTGAATGTAATAGTCAACAAGATATTTATGTTCACGGATCTGTTCATGAGATATTGCACTAAGTGGAAGAAAAAACTTCTGTTGCATTTTCTTTTTTGAACAACTGTGTTTTCGAGTGGTTTCAGAGATCCCAATTTAATCCAATATGAGGAATTATTTCTAACAGTTTCCCCCTTAATTTCTTAATTTGGATTAAGCTAAAATTTTCAATGCATTTCTGTTCGGATTTGTTATATATCGATAGCGGTAATGCATTTCCATATTTATTCCACTAGCGCATTCCTGTGCAATATCATCCTCCGTATTCACCAAATCTCTCATCGTATGACTTCTACCTGTTCCAATAAGGGAAAAGTGCATTGAAGGGAACACATTTTCAGTCTTTTGAACAAGTAAAAGCAAAAACGTTGTTGAAGAGGTTGACAACTTATGAGCTGCATCATTGTTTTGAACAATGGAAGACACTTATGCAGCTGTGTATAGATAGGGGAGGAATGTATTCTGAAAGGGATAACGGTTAAATATAAATTTAGAGAACTTCAGAGAACTATTATTATTTTTTAACTGCTTGATTGTTACCTCTTTTTTGAAATACTAATTTTGTTCACACAGTACACAATAGTGATACATTTAATGTTTTTTTTAATTATACAAATAGAAAACCTAAACAGAGAATTTTTTATTTAGAAAACAAAAATAAAATTAAAAGTTTTTAGCTATATTTGTTAAGAGATTAAAAAGGTAATCGATCGATATATAACAAATCCGAACAGCCAGGGAAAATATGCTTCATTAATTGCTAAAAGGTGTTAAATATAAACCATAAAAAGAGTAAGTATTTTTATATATAAAATATTTTCACCGAAGCCTTTATTAAGACTTAAATATTATGCAGTTGCAAAGATATTTTAAATCATCTTATGTCGCAGTATATTGGTATAAAATAAGATAAGCTCGTACATTATATCTGCATTAACGTCATAGAAATGAAGCTTTTATTAACAGTAACTTAAAGAACGATAGAAAGAAACTGTAAATTCTTCAATAATGCAAGAAAATCCAAACTTTTATGGATACTAGATTTAGAGAAAGTCTTACGTTAACACAAAATATACTTATCGATAGACAGTATTCATTGAAATACTGTCTACTCTTTATTCATGGGCAATATTTACTGAAATACTGTGTACTATAATTCAGTTCCATTAGTTTCTCAAGTCCTTTCTTTGCAAATAAACAGCTTTATAAATAAGCAGCTTTATATAATTATGTTCCGCTATAAGAAATAAAGGACAATTGAATATTTTCTATTTCCGCTGATTTTATGGACTACTTATTTCAAATATATTGAGGATATATTTTATTGTATTAGAGCATTTTACTATTTCCCTTACACTTAATATAGTATTTTTTTCAAGATAGAACAAGTCATTTAAAATGAATGGAATATTTCATTTACTACAATGCAAGCAATGTTAAATTATATGTTACATATTAATGTCCATGTTTCGATTTCATAGTTACTTATCTTATGTGAATCTCGGCCAAGTATTGTCTTTTATTGGGACATTTTGATAGTAAAATTTGTCATTTAATCAATGCAAGATATCTGCGAAAGTGAGTTTTTTTAAAGTAAATTAAATAGTTAAAAAAATAAATTAGTTTCTCCAAGAATTTAAGATTTAACAATCTATTTTAAATACACTTCTGAAATTACACCTTGAGTTTATCGAAAACTAACTAATATGAAAAAGTTAGAGTAAAAATAAAGAAATTTACTCCATACAGTCTGGAGTTGCAGACTAATTGCTATAAGGGCGATTTTAAGGTTGAATATAATCTTCGCATGAATATTTCTGTCGTTGTTACTTAAAGAACAATAGAAAAAAAAAATTATAAAATATTATTCAATGAAGAAAAATGCAATTTTTTATACATGTAAATATTGCTTGTAAGCTTATATTATACACAATATATTTCCAATAAATATAATAAAAAAATTATTGTGGGGAATATTCTGCTATTGCCCCATATATATATATATATATATATATATATATATAAAATCTATTTTCAATACTTTCCAACAAAGTTGAAAAATTGTTTATGATTCGCTTTGCATGTCTTCCCGCCTGCCCGTCTGTTCTCTCTCATAAATATACCCAGATTTTTATGTAACTTTTACATGTTATTGGAGTTTGGTATAGAATGTTTTGTGTTAATATGAAGAAATATAGTTAATTTACAAGAATACGCAAAAAATGAATCGTTTACGGTGCATTTTACTGATGTTTTATGCATTTACTGATGTTTACTGATGTTTTAAAGATATTTGTAACATACGATTGTTGTGCATCACTGAGATGTACACACTGTAAAAACGTTTGCAGCAGAGTAACAGGTCAGTCGACCGTTTTCTATAAAAACAGTCGGATGACCATACTTAACCGCACATAACCGTAATTTAACGGTATTTTGACCATAATATTGGTCATATTAGGGTCGGTACACTGTTAATTTATGGTTATATAACCGTTTTCTCCAAAAACGGTCGATTGACCTGTTATTCTGCTGCAATTCTTTTACAGTGGCACCAACCGTTATCATGAGTATATAATAAGTAGTATTTATAGTTCGTTTACAGAAAAGTAGAAAATAATTCTATTACATTTCGATCTATGGAAAAAAATCGGTCGTTTTGCATTTTAATGATCTTATGATGCTTCAAACATTATGAAATTAAAAATGGGCACTGACGTGTAACATAAGATGCTTTCTAGGGATTATGGAGTGTGCAGCATATATCGTTCATTTACGGAGACGAACAAAATAAGTCGGTTACGGGATTGACTATATGATCGATAATTCCTAAAAATGCGTTTTTCGCAGTGGAATGTATTTTTAAATTTTCTAATTTTTAGTGTGTTATGTGGTGTGCAATAAATTCCATGGATCATATATAGTGCTGTGCGGCAGAATTCCCACATATTGCCGCATAAGGATAGCAACTGCTGAAAATGGATTTTTACTGGTGATTTTTACTATGGATTTTTTACTGTTTCTAAATTGCTTATTTCGAAATCTCCTTTTATTGTATGAAATTTTTTTCCCCAATAATATTCTGTTAGTGTTAGAAAACATTTCATAATTTATGCCTGAAGCATGATATTTCGCTTTTTTTTAAATAAGACATTTAATATCAAGTGGTGTAGTTCATCTACTAAAATATACAAAATATACAATTATCGTTTATATAAGAACGTCCATTAATAATTAATGGACGTTAATTATAATTAATTATAATTAAAAAAAAGTACCAAACACTATTTTCACGCAAAGCTGATATACAGAAGGCACAGTGATGGCAGCATTAAATAAATTCACGTACTTTGAAATTTTTGTAAAATGAGATCACTAAATCTATTGCAGTGTTGTCTGTTCGGTACTTTTATCTTAAATGATTATTTTGATAGCTATCACTTTTTTGAAGCAGTATAATTCCCCGCCTTTTTCCCTTATTCAACTTGTCGTTAAATAAGGCGAATATTAATATTTCAAAAAAGTGGTACAGGTTAAGATTTTATTAAAATGTTATCAAATTGTTGGATGCAATGTGCAATACTGTAATACGTTTTCAGCTTTTATTGCATTGTAGTATACAGCGTATTTCGTAAATCAAGGAAATCTAAAGGGTATCTAACTTTGAAGTGGAGGGGGTGGAGAGGGAGGAATCAATCACATTTTAATTATTTCTTATTCTAAAATTTCGTTTGCTTTTTTGACAATTCTCTGGTATACAAATTGTACTCGAGAACCAAAATATCACTGTACTTCAAAAAATAAAGTTTCTCTCTAAGATTTTAAGATTTAAAAATTTATTTTCAGGAAACTCATTATTTCTTCTTGAGTCTATTAAAGACATTCTAGTATAAAATATCTATAGGATATAAAACAATTTAAAAATAAAAATAAAGAAATTATTCCAGATATTTTGGTTTTGCGGCGTAATTAGTATAAAAGTTATTATTATTAAGCTCTAAGATTATAAGCGCATGAATATCATGACAAAGAGGCTTTTTTTAACCATTACTTACAGATCGATAGAAATAAGTTATGAAATCTTATTTAGTGAGGGGAAAATCCTGAATTTTACGAATACTGTAGTAAGATAAAGGAAAATATTGTCTGTTATATTTTCAAATCTTAAGATTTCAGAGTTCTTGAAAAATAAGGAGATTCACTCCTGATGTAGAGGAGGGTTAGATATATTAAATCAGAGACTCTTGAATGATTTCTATACCCATATGTCCAAAATTTAATCTATATAGTATATATATAAAATGGAAATTGGAACTTCGTTCCGGCTGCTTATACCTTGATTTCTGCTGAAATGATTTTGTTGAGACTTGCACGGTTAGATAATTTTTCAGGAAACGTTTTAGTATATAACATATAGTTCTACGCTGCTTAGTGATAGGATTATGAGGCAACGTTGTATAATTTAGGTGAATCCGATTATTAAGGATTAGAATTTTTAAAAGCTCTACTGAACGGATTTTGATGATACTTGCATTGTTTGTTAGGTAACTTTTCAAGTATAGTTTTAGTATATTGAATATAGTTTTATCGTTCTTCACCGAATCTTACTATAAAGGATCACAGAAAAGAGTTGGTCCTTCACAATCCAAATTTTGTCAGACACATTAGAAAATGTAATAGAATTCGTATCGTTTTCAGTGATGCGTTAGGATGTTCCAGTTAAAGGTTCATATTGCTTTAAAACACAAGGTCAAATTCACCGACTTATTTAGTTTGATTGAAGGTTCTTTTGGAGAAATCTACCAGCGTAGCGGACGAAGACCGCTAGTAATAATAAAATCGCAATTTTATAGCATAAAATAAGATATTTAATAACGAATGACATATTTTGCCTTTTGGAATAAACGAAATAATGTATTTTTATACTTGTATTAACAAAATTATTTTATTAGCAGATTTTCTTATTAAAATTCTACAATAGCAATATTTGAATGTGAGAAAATTTATTTGTAAGGGAACACGAGGCACAACGGGGTACCGAGGCGGTTTGACGTTTTTCGATGTCAAGGAGGTCCTGCCAGTGAGCGGCATTAAGCAGAAGAAAACCTGTTGTCGTTCAACTTCAGAAGCCATGTTGTTTTAGTTATCTGGAGCACTGGTGCGTGAATTTTTCGTTGTGTGATTTTTTGCTACTGTGTTGTAATTTCTGCTGATTTTGAAACCAAAATAAGGCATACATACTTGTTTACATTTCAACTATACTTAGTTCATGATTGAAGTACGTTTAATAGCCTTTAGTTTCGTATAGCTAAACGTTTGTTTAAGTATCTTCTTCGAGTGACCTTACCTCCCTAACCTAATTCGTGTCCCTGGGGCGGAACGGGTAGGGTGGAATGGGGAAGTACCCCATTCTGCCACGAAATGTTTTTAACTAAGAGATCATTTTTAGTACGCCCTAATTTCTTTCATTCGATTTCAGATGGTCCGAGATTATAAGTAAAAATAAATAGGCAATCATGAGGCAATGAACTGAGGCAATGAACAATGCTGTCGAGGTGGTTGTTTCAGGCCAATGTGAGTATTTGAAGGCTTCGAACCAATTTGATGTCCACAGTCTACTCTTAAAAGGAATGTTAAAAAAAGAAAAGAAAACCCTGACTACAAAATTGAAAACGGCTGGAAAATTTAAAAACCTATTTACGGAAGTACAGGAACTTGAGCTAGTTAATTATTTATAAACTATGAAGGCTAGGCTATTCGGTCTAACAATTAAAGACTTGCGTAACTTAATTTATGAGTTGGCTGAAAGAAATGACGTTGGTCATAGATTTCAAAAAGGAGTCGTAGGCCAAGATTGGGTCAATGCATTCCTTAAGAGACATCCTGCGTTATCTGTTCGCAAACCCGAAGATACCATCTGGTGCAAGAGTCATGGGCTTTAATAAAATAGCTGTGGATATTTTTATTCGTTACTAACGAATCTAATCGACAAGCACTAACTAACGGTTTCTCAAATATTTAATTGCGAAGAAACGGACGTTTCAGTGAATCCTAAAAACTAATCAAATATTACAGCTTGCAAGGGGAAACGGAAAATTGGATCGTTAACATCCAGAAAGACGCGAAACTGTAGCCTGCCTTATTTGTATGTCGACAAGCGGACCTTATACGCACCCGATGCTCGATTTTCCTCGAAAGAAAAAGCAGGAAAATTTGAGTTAGGATTGCCACCAAGAGGTTGGGCTAAGGTGCACAGCACTGGAGGAATGACTGCTGAGTTATTTCTTATATGGTTTCGAAAATTTGCAGAATTTTCTAAGGCATCAAAATACTTCCCGGTTTATCTTAGTTTAGATGGCCATTAGACACATAAAAAAACTTTCAGGCTATAGACTATTCGGGAGAGAGTGGCATTTTGTTGCCATGTCTACCACCACAATGTTCTCACAGACTTCAGCCACTTGATGTTTCTTTTATGAAGCTTTCAAGTCTTCATTACAGTGATGAGCTTCGCAAATGGCTACGAAGGAAAGCAGGGAAAGTCCTAAATCTATTTCAAATTTCAACGGATTTTGGATCAGCTTTTATCCAAAGCTCAACAATGAAAACTTCTATTTGTGGTTTCCAAGCTACAGGAATATGGCTAACTGACCCATCCATATTCCCCGACGCCAACTTTCCCCCAGCAAACACAACTGACATCGGACTTCGTAGGCCTTTAAGTGAAGAAGTGATCATATCTGTAGCCGAACAATTGAAATTACTTTCGCCTAGCAGACTAGTCAAAAAGACATGCCTATCAGGTTGAACGATAAAGCTGGCGAAGTTTCAGTCAACTCTAATGATGACATGCCGGTTAAGAAGATCCGATTTAATGAAGCCAATTGTGCCACTCCTGGATGCTCTAGGAAGACAACTGACAACAGGGCCTCTTCATTTCATGTTTCACCTGAAATTCTAATGCCTATTAAAAAAGTTAAAGAAAGCGCAAAAAAGACGATTTGGAAGAGGGGGAAGACCACTGTCTTAACAGATTCCGCATACAAAAAAGAGCTAGAAGCCGCTCATAAGGAAAAAAAAGGAAAACAACTTTGCCAGAAAAGAAAGAGCAAGATTAAAACTATTTAAGAAAGATAATAAAATTAAGAATAGAAAAACAAAACGAAAGTGCCTGAAGATGAATTGAAAAAAGAAGGAGCTGAAGCGAGAACGCAAAACTAGCGACAGTGACTCTGGGGATTGTTCCGACTGTGAATGTTTATATTACAGTGAATGTTACTCAAAGTCAGTTGAAGTTTGGGCCACTTGTTCCATGTGCAAAAAATGGGCGCACAATTCCTGTGCGGCAATAGATAGCGAAGATGATGAGACTGTCCTAGTGTGTGAATTTTGTCATTAGGCTTAGGAAAGGACACAATCAAGGAAAACTGTAGTTAAACCTTTAAAGTCACATAAAACGTAATAAATATAGAGCAAACTTTTTTTTTTGCATTTCCACTAATTTTATATGTTTGTATATAATTACTTGTCCTTACCACCTCATTGCCGAGGCAGAACGGAGCAAATGACAAAATGTTCTGTTTGTGAAAAAATATTTTGTTGATTTGTTTCCTTTCAATATTATTAAATTTTTGTGATTATTACATTATAATGTGTTCATAGAAAATTTTGCACCTCTCTTAATTAAAATTTTGTATTTGTAAAACATATTTTCTACTTGGTACCCTGTTCTGCCCCGGATTCTCCTACTATTATAAAACTAATTAAAAGACTCGTAAACTGAAAATTTAACTTTCGAAATTATTTCTAGCATGAATACAGACATCTTCCTTTTCAATATATTTAAAAACAATGAGATCCAAAACACACACTGTAATAAAAACGACAATTATTTCTTGTTCTAATAATATGCAAAAAAAAATACAATCTATTCCGAAATACCCATCATTTCGAAAAATGTATCTTTATCTTCAGAATCCTCAGAAAACAATAGATTTCAGATTTTCTCTAACAAATGTCTCGTTTTATACCCGAAATTTTCTGAAACTGTATTAAGTAGATTTTACTTGGTATTCATCAATTTTCTCCACCCAGTGTCAACACAAAATATCAGTTTTTCGGATGCTCTCAATTCTCGAGGAAGCATGTTCAACAGACGAATGTGCCAAGTTAACAGCATAAATTCAACATTATTTTGTTACTCGTGCATGTGTAAATTTTGTTATGCAGCTGATAATGTATGTATTTGAGAAGTAGAAGCATACGTAAAACCGATATTTCGTGTTGATACTGCGTTCCGAAAACTATTTAATACAGGGTGGTTAAAATTAAACTGACGGTACTCAAAGGCTCATAGCTCCGGTTCTACTGATCGGATCCATAGGAAACTTCAAATATATGTTATGTAGATCATGCGCCAAGGTTTTCGTAAAAAAAAAGTTTGAAATTTCATTATCAGATGGCGCTGTATTGCTAAAACCATATGCAAATGAGTAGCTAATGTAATTCTACTATAAAAGCAATACGTATGGTTCAAAGAAATCATTCGCCCGCCGTGAACATGTCGATGAACAAGAGCGATCGCTCATTGATCGAAAACTTTTTTATCAGAATGAGAGCAATGCTTCGGCTCTGAATGCAATTTCCTCCACAATCGCAGACTCAGTTGCTCGTCGTCCGCTTCCGGTGCTACATCCAGAGGACCGGTTTCTTCAAACTTACGAATTGTGCCTCTAACTTCATTTACGTACATTTTTCATTCGCCGATAAGCACGGAGTGCTGCCGAAGCATTGCTCTCATTCTTATAACAAAGTTTTTGATCAATGTGCATTCCTTCTTGTTCATCGGCATGTTCACTGCGGACGTATGATTTCTTTGAACCATACGTATCGCTTTTATAGCGAAATCACATTAGCTACTCATTTGCATATGGTTTTAGCCATACAGCGCCATCTGGTAGCGAAATTTCAAAGTATTTTTTTTTTTACGAAAACCTTGGCCGCATGATCTACATAACATATATTTGAAGTTTCATTCGGATCCGATCAGTAGAACCGGATCTATGAGCCTCTGAGTACCGTCAGTTTAATTTTAACCACCCTGTATACTATAATGAGAACACTAAAAAAAAATTTGAAATTTCTAAGCAGCAAAAATTGCTTTTTTTCAGAAAAGCTTCTTTAACTTTTGGAAATCTATAGGTTTGGTATCTGAAAGTAAAAAAATAATGCTTTTCGGGATCGTTAGTAACTCGAAAGAGGTTATATCATATTTTCGTAAACCTTCTTGTTAAATCGAGAAATATTTCTCTTGTTTTTGATTGCGCAAGGTAAATACAGTTGCGATGTACAGTATTCAATTTTCATGTTCTTTTCTATAGAAAAAAAAATATAAACGCTTCCTCCGTTGAATAAAGTGTTCCATGTAAATCTATCTTGATAAGACCAAAATGCAGCCGAATACGTATTTAGAGGCTTACTCACCAGCTAATTTTAAAAAACGAAATTTGGTTAAGCTTTTACACTGGAACATGGTTTTCGATTATCGAGAATGTCGTCATGAAATCGATGGAATGAAAAAAAAACATAACAAAAGTCACCGAATGAACGCTTTTTATCGCGTTTTGTTTTGTTTTCATGGCGCATGGCGCGAATATACTTTTGCGTTCAGCGGTCACAGTATTAACGCAATTCTCGCATTTTGAGATACCAGTATAGAAAGGTTTATAAACTGATTTTTTTCTTTTATTTTCATGGTCGCGAAGCACATATAAACTGCTGTTCAAAAAATAAGGGGCAGTGACCGGACGCTTTCGCTTTTTACATGGTTTGTCTAATACCTACTGAAATGCTTGACGAATTGTCCTCTAACTTTGAGGATGTATAGAAAATGTTTGACTTCAAGAACAATAGAAACTGTATGCTGCAATTAAAAAATTAGATATTGAATATATGATGAGATATGGGTATTTTTATGAAATAAAATTTGTCTGCGCATGAGCGAAATATACGAGAGATTTTTTTTTCATGATTTGGTAGTCAATTCTATAGATCAAATAATATAACAAGACCAGTCAAATATCGTAAAAACTCAAAAAGATACAAGTGTTATCAGTGTGCTAATTGATAAATTGGGGAGGAAATACCTTGAAATTCAAAGGGATTTTTTCCCCAATTTGTCTATTAGCTCACTGTATTGCCTTTATTTTTTTTTAGATTTCACGATATTTAACTGGTCATTTTACATGCGTTGCTTTATAGAATTGACTACCAAATCATGAAAACAAAATATTTCGTGTACTTCATGAATGCGCAGTTAAAAATTATTTCATGCAAATGCCCATATTTCATCAAATACTAATTATTTAATTTTGGTACTTCTCTATTATCCCGTCGACCTATTTTCCTAACAAAAAAATTTCGCCAAACTGTAAGATTAAACGCCAAAAATGCAGTCCCATTTACTGGATGTCAGAAGCATTATACGTGTTTCTTATGTCATCAAGTTGTTTTTAATTCTACATTTACGTGTATTTTTCATTATGTTTTACTGATTTGTTAGTTATTTCATTAATTAGAATAACAATTTTGTTCTTACATTTTTTATATTTTATTTATTTATTTATTTTGATATTCCAATGGCAACGTTCTCCCGTTTATTTGGCTTTACAGTTTGGCGATAGTTTTTTGTAATGAAAAGTGGTCGACGGGATAATAGAGAAGTACCTTAATTTTTTATTTGCTGTATATTGTTTCTAATGTTCTTGAAGTCAAAGATGTTCTTTATATCCTCGAAGTTCAAGGAAAATTTGTCAAGAATTTCAGTAGAAATTAGACAAACCGTGCAAAAATCGAACGCGTCCGGTCACTTCCCCTTAATTTTTAGACAGCAGTGTACATGAAAAATAGCAACTTAGATGCTGACAAATTTAAAGCGTTCTGTCTTTCGTAAATAACGAGTTAGCCCTGTGGTAAAAAAAAAAATGGATATGGAATTACACATCTTCTCCTCAATCTCAATTCGCCCTAAGTACCTTAAATCTCACAAATAAATGTATGTGTATAGTTTATGTTTATTATTTTATTTAAATATTTTGTTGTTAAAATATTTTTCATTAGATTGTCTCATGTCATTGTCATATTTTCTGTCAAATTGTGTCTAATATACTGTATTATTTTGCATTGTATTGTATTGCACAGTATGTTGTTTTAAAAAGGTGAATACAGGGAGTTACTTGGACGGTGAGAACTAATTAATGGCACTTTCACCATTTCTTTCGAGAAAATTTGGTTTGGTTCTTGAACAGTTTTTTCGAATGAATTGTGTTTGAGGAGCAATATACAACTATATAATTCTCTTATTTTTGGAAATACTAAGAACCAGTGATTAATTTCTCATAAGGAACATCTGCTCGTCATGGTCTTAAAATTTAAATTTTTAATGTACTCTATGTAAAAAATACACAATTCTAATTCATATATTAATATGCTTTTCACTGTAAAAGTTAAATCATATATTCTTTCAATTGTACAGATTCTGATGTTTATTAGAGTACATTCATGAGAAGTTACATTAAAATATAGTAATTCAATTTTCTTTGAGTTTTATGAAACACATTAAAATATTAAAAAATGAAAATATCTCGAAGAACTTAAGATAAATAAAAACACGCCTTTGAAACATTTCTTATTTTTATTCTTCAATTTATGAAAGGCAATTTAAAACATAGAAAAACGATATTGTTGAAAAAAAAATATGCAACTTTAAAGTTAGTTTCATTTAAATAAGTATTAATGAGAAGTAAAATAATCCTATTTGCTCAATTATTTTTATTTGTCCAACAAACCGTAAAAAAGAATTTCCATTACTGCATTTCTATATATATATATATATATATATATATATATATTAAATTTTTCACGTGTCACGAGAAACAAAACCTATTTTTTTGTGGTTTCTCTACCTGTGATATTACCGTTTTTTACAGAATATTTTCTAAGAAAATAAATTGTAATGTAGAAATTGTCCAAAAAAAATTTAAAAAAGAAAGCAAACGTATTTTAAATTGAGGAAGTAAAT
This sequence comes from Maratus michaelseni, assembly GCA_963931845.1. Classification (NCBI taxonomy): domain Eukaryota; kingdom Metazoa; phylum Arthropoda; class Arachnida; order Araneae; family Salticidae; genus Maratus; species Maratus michaelseni. The sequence continues at coordinate 49,824,128 of OZ007594.1, read as the reverse complement.
ACGGAAAAAAATGAATTTGGAAAGTTTTGTTTTCAGCGCTTTATCCTTCATTTATTTATTTATTTTTTATTTATTTTTTGTACATCAAAGAAAGATTAAAAGAGTTTTTTTAGTTTGATAAAATGCAAATATATTTTAAGAAATATCAAAAAGAACTTTGTATTTTTAAAAATATTACGGATAGATATTTTCAAGAAAAAATTCTGAAACTTTATATTTCATTGAAAAAAAGTAAAGTGCTCATTTTCTTTATTTCTCTTATTCGTATTTTGTCACAAATTATATTTTATTATAGATTTATTATAGTGGAAATTCAATTTTTCGGTTTTATATATTTTTCATTTCTTTCCGTCCCTTAAGTATGTAGATTATTGTCCTAAAGCGGTTTCGTGATATTTCATTTCCTTACAATACTTGTTGCTCATTGAACGTATGACCACCATTTTGTGGAAATTCAAATTTTTAAACTAAATGTTGGTATAAGCTCAAGAGCAGTGGATCCAAAACTTTTTTTTAACCACGCCCCACCAAAGCACCTTTGAAATCATGATGTCCCTACCTCCCCCACTGTAACATTCTTATTATTTAAAACCAAACTGCTATTGACATGGAGAAAGCCTAAAAGAAGATGAACTATGACAAACCATTAACGCATTTTTTTAGCTGATCAAAGAAGCGAAATGTTTGTTACAAATATGTTATTAACAGGACTTTATATGCAACAAAGCCATATATTTTTACCTTTATATATAGAAGATTTTTGTTATTCCCTCACCGGCTTAGTTCAGTTTGAAACTAAAGGTATGATATGGTCTGCATTTTATGATATTTGGCACGAATTTTCAGATCATTGATATGATTTTAAACTAAGGGGTCCGACAATGATGCTTTGGGGGAGATGACGGTTTTCAATTTTTTAATTCTCTCAGTCTTGGCCTGCGAGCGAGGCACTGATGACTGTGTCTCGGTTTTTTTATCTGGTGCCATTGTCGAAGGCAGGTCATCAGGAACCAACAGTTTCTTCATGGCCCCCACGACCGCCATAGTAACTATGCTAATAAGATTTTAGCTGTTCAAAACTTGTGTATCAAGAACAGTTTGTAGAATACCGGCAATATACTCGGCAAACGCTTGGATTGTATCTCTGAGTTCCGTCGTGGTCACGTAATCCACTGGCGGAGGACTTAAGCTAGGGCCTGCCGAAGCAGCCATGTCATACATATTTGATTTAGACTTTCCGCTGAGATGGAATTGGCGCCGAGCTTCGCTAAAGTTCAGGTGGGATTCACTTTTAAATTTGAGGAACTGGGCATGTTAAATATAATGAGGGCAGGACTTGTCAGACGACAGGTGAGGGCACTTGCAGTTCGCGCAAACATGAGAGTCAACAGTACAGGGGCCCTGGTGGGCCTCAGCGCACATCCTCTAACTATTCTACGGCTAAAACGTTTTCTTATTTGACTCCCTAGGAGAATAGAATAAGAGGAGCCGTTATTTATGACGTCACTTGAATTCATCCCCCCACTAGCGTCACCATATTTGACGCGCTGCGTCTTTCACTGGAGATTGCTGACTACTATCGGCAAGGTAACACCATAGATTAATACACAAGATAGGACAGTTACAGCAAAATCTGGGCTTAGATGCTTTACACTCACGCTAAAAAAAAAAAAAAAATTAATCGGTTAAAAAAAAGAAAAAACTCGCCAAATTTAGGGGATTTTTTCCTTTAATGGCAACCTAGCCATTGTATTAAGTTATTCGTTTGGCGCAGTCTTGGAAATCGCGCCAACCAAACAGTCGCCAATCTTTTGTTTACATTTTAGCGTGAGTGTAACACATCTGTTCCAAAATCTGTAATGGCAGCAATGGTAGCGTCACTAGGGATAAGGGGAAAAACTAATAAGCTTCCGAAATTTACCTATGCATATGAAATCTGTTGATGCTCTATGTTTTTAATATCTATACTTTTCACTTCGACACAGACGATTCTCTCCAAACTGACCATTGAGGCGTGGTTTACGTTTATTTTAAACAACTTCATTTTTATTTTCTCTTTTATTATTCTTGAAACAGCATTTCTTTTCAAAACATTTTGTATTTCTAAACATTTTAAAATATGTAAGGTAGAACCTTGCCTGCGTACAAATAGGAATTCAAAGCTTTCGTTTTTCGCTTTTTCTACAAAGTTGAAAAAGTAAACATGTGACATTTAAAAAAAGAAAGATCATAACAAGATAGACGTTCAAAAGCAGAAACCTTCCGTGTTTGAGAAATTTCTTCCCCATTGTCACTACAGGCACTGTAATCGTTATCGCGTTACCATTACGCTCTATGATAGTGTCCTATCTTGTATGTTAATCTAGGACACCCAACCTGGACGCCAGCCGGTAGGCATATGGACTAATGTCCAGGCGGTGTATGTTAATCTATGGACAACTCTAGATACCGGGCTTTCACTATCATAACGTCACAAATAGTGGATGACCGTGACCAGCGATTGGTACAAAGAAACGCTCCCATCGTGTTTTGCCAATCGCTGTATGTCTTCCGTCGCGGCCAGCCACCTTTCGTGACGTCATGATAATGAATGATCAAGCCCGGTATCTTGTGTAGCCATGCACTGTTAAAAATCTTCAGGTTTTGCTGCATAGTCACTCCACCGCTTTAATAGAATATCTTTATTTTGACCACTGAAAATGCCCCATAATATAGTAAAGTAAATGTTTTCTCTAAAAGCGGTGGAGTGTGTCTGTAGCAAAAGCTGAAGATTTTTAAGAGTGTGCTAGCGGTCAAAGTTCTCGGCTCCAAAAAATTCCACAGAGCTATAGAAAATTGGTATGTCAATACATCATATTCTATCCCTATACAATGTTTACGTTTGAGCTACTAGATGTCACTGCGATTGTCATTTATCGTTTAGCCCCATTCGAAATTTAACGGCTTAATTTTATAACATTTTTTAGAATAGACGGTTGCCACACTATGTATTATAGACACTTGATATAGATAAGAGACTTGAGAATCGAGCCCTTCGTTCTGATTCTGAGCGCTATTGGTACGTCTTTCACGTAACAAGGGACATTAGGGTGCATACGAGGCTAACGAAAAAGAAAGGCTACCGCGGTGCTTTACGCGTATCTTTTTTTACAGACCGCGGGAGTCACGTGATGCTCGAATCCACCAATTGAGGCATACGAAAAGAGCATCACGTCACACTAGCGGTCTGTAAAAAAAGATAAGTGGAATGAACCGCGGTAGCCTGTCTTTTTCGTTAGCCTCGGGTGCATAGATATGAGAGTGGCGCGACTACGCATTCATTCAGCAACAGCTTATAACAAAGTTTTGATTCACCGATCCTCGCTTCCAAGACATTAAAGATCTAATTACATTATAGCGTTATCGTCATAAGTTTGGTCGTTCCAGAATTTAAATCATACGACCCAGCCAATCAGCGGTGACGTAAACAACCGATGAACACGCTGATTAGTTGGAAACTTTGCTCCCCACAGACTTCATTCGTACAACTGAGGAGAGGTTCCGGAAATGTAAATACAGAAATAAAGTTGGTCTGGATATATGAATCTGGCAAGCCAATCAGGAAGGCTGTGATGTACGCTAGATCTGAACCGAGTAGGTATTGTTTATGAGCGCGTCCAGCAATGTCACCGGTACGTAAACGGTAAGGTCGGTTAGTTATCAAGGCGTTCAGTGCTGTTAACCGATACGCAACCAACGTCGTTCAGCGGAAGTAACCGAAGTGACCGGTAAGGGATCGAACTAACAGAAGAAAAGCTTTGTTAGTTGGGTCACGTGATTGGTTACATGAATATTTATCTCAAATGAATTGGCAACTATAATTACGATGATGTAATACAGATGGTTCTCGAGGCTAACGAAACAGACAGGCTACCGCGGTGCATTCCACTTATCTTTTTTTACAGACCGCTAGAATGACGTGATGCTCTTTTCGTGAACCTGCATTGGTGGATTCGAGCAACACGTGACTCCCGCGGTCTGTAAAAAAAGATACGCGTAAAGCACCGCGGTAGCCTTTCTTTTTCGTTAGCCTCGGATGGTTCTGCTAGTAAATAATCAAGGCAACACTAGATACCGGGCTTGCTCATTCACTCTCAAAACGTCACAAATGGTGGCTGACCGCGACCAGCGATTAGTCCAAAGCAACGCGCCCATCGTTTTGTGCCAATCGCTGTATGTCTTTCCTCCTAGTCAGCCACCTTTTGTGACGTAATCATAATGAATGAGCAAGCCAGGTATGTAGTGTAGCCCTGAAATAATACCAGTTTGTCCAGTAGGTCTGTCGACCGGTTTGAAACCGTTCACTTACCGCCCCTGTAAGTAACCGGTCACATTGGTCAGGTCTGCTGAACGCGCTCTGCATGTAAGCAGCATTGTAGGCGTTGGTAACTAAATGGCCTCACGGGTTACTTCCGTGAAAGTTTGCGGAACCCTGCAGTGAGCATGTGTAGAAGGAACAGTCGAAAATTTCTATTGTGATATCAAAGATTTAGTGTTGTGAAAAGACTTATTGACATTGTGATGCTGGAAATTAGATTAATGTGCTTAAATTACTGTAAAAATGCTATTACTAGATGCAAAGAGCAACTAATATAGCCATCATTACAGAGGTATGTGAGTTTGAATATTATGAAAATACCTATTAACATAATTTTTAAGTTCATATTTGGATGATTTTCTCTTACATCTCCCATATTTATATTTTTGTTAGATGTGTGGTTTAACTTTTTTAACCTGAATGTGTTCTATTTTAAAATGTCTCTGAAAGAACAGTGATCTTTAATGATAAGAAAAGCTGTAGAAACTTTGCACCGAAATTTTAATCAAGTAATTATTTTTTATCATTGTGTTATTTTAAATAGTTTCCAATTTGTGTTTTTTGTGTAAAGTGACTGCTAATAAGAATTTTAAAAACATTAAATAAATGAATTACATTATCGGAAAAATATAGATTTTCTATCTATAAGTGGATAACAAACATTTTGACAGGTTAAAAAAACAAGATTTGCTTCTAAAGACATTTATCATTTTTAACTAAACAATTGATTGAAATTTCCAATAAAATAGTTTAAAATAGTGAATTTTAAAGAAAAATTTTAATTGGGCATTTTAAAATTTATAATTCATTTTTGTTGGACAATCGAGGATTTTTTTTTTTTAATATTCGATAAGTGCATCAGTAATTGACCACTCATTAGAGAATGTGTCCATGTTTGCAGCTATGATCTTATAAGTGTTTTTTTTATTATTATTAACAAAATAAGCTTGTAGTTTAACAGTAAATAGTAATCATTAATAGTAAGCATTTCATGTTATGTGTTTAAGTAACATTTAATCAAATGTACCTTTTATGAAAGATGTATCTTTTAACGGTAGCTCTTTTAGATATTAGAAATGTCAGCAAAAAAACATCCATAATTTTGCTCTCTAGTCATTTTCAACAATAATAGTTTAGGCGACTTATAAGTTTATTTTTTGTAAAATTACTTAGTTACTTCAAAAGTTAAAATTTTTGGCTCCTAGAAAAAAACTAATATATAAAATATGGATAAATCAGTTTCCTTAATCAAAATTTGTTTACTGTTTCACAGTGATCATGTCTGATTACTCTTCTTTGCCAAACTTAGCAACGTAGATTGGAGGGAGGGATGGGGGTGCAAAGATTTAAAAACACACATCAGGTTACTCTTGCTATGTATTGTGGTATTTTTAGAAGGCGAAAGTGGAACAGATGCTTTACACTCACGCAAACATATAAACATAAGTTTAGCGACTTTTTGGTTGGCGCGATTTTCTGGACCGCGCCAAACGAATAACTTAATACAATGGCTAGGTTGCAATTAAAGGAAAAAATCCCCTAAATTTGGCGACTTTTTTTTTCCTTTTTTTAACCGATAAAAAAAAAAAAAAACTTTGCGTGAGTGTATGACACCATAGCCACTCTTTTGTAGAAGGAAACAGAATGCAGCATTTTAACAATTCAGAACTCCCTTTTTCGAAAATTTCTCTCTAAATAAAGTAAAGTAATTTCTAAAGAACATAATGGTAAAATAAAATTTGTATTCTGCGGTATATTTGCAGAGCATTGCACTAAACTTCTTAAATTGATAAACGCTACCATTAATAAATATTTATTTATTTGTAATATGTAAAACTACACCACAACGTATCCAAAAATTGCCAGTGACAAAGAATCCTGTTTAAAAATAATAATATAAAAAACTATTTAATCGCCCCAGAAATGGAGCGCGTTTATTCATGAAATGTTACAGTAAGTCTCTGAAATTTTGTAATTTCTTGTTTCTGATTAGTGCTGCTCCCACACGTTCTGAAATTGAGAGACATGTTTCTGATTATATTAAGATTATTTTAAGGGTTTCTGATTATATTAAAATGTTTTTAAAGGTTTCTGATACATCAGTAAATGACTGTGCAATGCATAGCAGTGACGTAAAATCTGTTATACTGCACAAATATCATAAATATTATCACAGTTTCCAATCAATGAAATTTTACAAATTTCAGGGTTCCGTACTTAATAAGTAAAAACGAAACCCTTATAAGATCACTCCAGTGTCTGTCTGTTCGTCTGTCAGAACCCTTTTTCTCGTAAACTATAAGACAAGGAAAGTTAAAACTTGGGAAAATTATAAAACCTTTTTACCCACATATTTTCATATTATTAGCCATTCACAAATATGTTGAGGAAAAAATTAGGGGGTTAATTAAGTTACTTGAAAAAAATATTTTTGTATATCGTATGAAAGTTCTTGTAATACCGAACTCAAAAATATATTTGTTTTAATTTTATATATTACATGTTATATATTATACCCTCCACCGCTCTATTTTCGAATCTACTGAAACAAAATTATGAAAAAAATTAAGGATAGTAGAAGTTTTTTGAAATCTTTCAGGAAAACTACAGAGATTTTTCAAGGTAGCATAGTGTTTGAGAAAAACTCATTTTACCGTTACACACAAACCTTACATTTTGGGCGGTCAGCAGTGGAGTTGACGGATTCTCAATGTATCTATCGATGTAGAATTATCCAAGGAGATTTGATAGAGATTTTCGAAAAACATTGTCGGTTATTAGCCAAGATATTAATTAAATGACTTAAATAATAATTACTTTTATATGTCTTGTAGGGTATAGTTCGAAAGATCTCGTAACATCGAACTCAAAAATATTTGTTTTAATTTTAGGTATTATATTTTCAGAGATATCGTTGAAAGTACTGATGAAATAAGCCCCCCACTCCCTCCTATTTCCGAATCTACTGAAGTTAAAATTATGAAAAAAACAATAGGGATAGAAGGAGTTTATTAATTAATAAATTCAATGTACGGAACCCTTTGAGCGCGAGTTTTACTCGCACCAGACAGATTTATTAGTAATCCAATTACTGGAAATAATTGTAAGTGTATTTCGTATATACTGTATGCAAAAATATACTTTTCGGGGAAACTTCTTTAACTTATACCAATTCTGTTCATTTCTATGATTTTTTGAAATGTTAATAGATTTTTGGGGCGACTTTAATGTTTTATTTTATGTTTAAATGTAATTGTGAGACATTTGGCTATAGCAAAAATACCTTAATTTATTTTTCTGTTGACAAAATTTAAATTAAGAACACAAGTAATTTATTGTTTAATTTACTTTTTATCTTCGATTTCATGGCAGACTTTCTCCATTTCGTTGAACATAAAAAAAATTAAGTGGAATAGATTTTCAAATTAAAAAAATTACATCTAAAGTGTTTGTGAACTATTCTAAGGTGCTTAATTTTTCAATAGGCATTTCGTAAATACATTAACATGGTTTTAATTTTTTTATTCTTCCATGGTCGCTGATGCGGAAACATTTTGTTATTTTTAAATACGTAAAAGTACGTATTTTTAATTACGTAAAAGTTGAAACTTATCGGAACATACGACTGGTTATTTTGGGGCAAATTTACTGTATGGTTATATTGTAATATAAATCTCGTTATTCTCAGAATTTCAAATGGCTTTTGCAATACTTGCAAATGCTGTGTATTTGTCAAGTGTGTATTGGAGTAATTAAAATAAATTGCATAAGCTTATTTCGTTTCATTTAGATTTCTTAGTGTTTTTTCTAATGATGGTGGTATGTTAAATGTAAATGAATTTTTGAAATATAAATTTCTTAGTGGTTTTGCTAATGGTTTTGTTTGGATATGCAAATAAAACCATTAAAATGCGCTTTATTAAAAATGTTTACACAGGTTCACTCAGCTTAAATGATTTTAAATTTCTATTTATCTAATAACTAGACGCCACTGGCGACCAGTTTGGTCTCCCTTAAATGTATGTTAAGCATTGTAACACGTTACTTTTATTCATAATTTAATTTTTTTCCTTAATCCTTCGTCAAACCGGAAGATAGACAAATCAAGAACTTTTGCAAACATTGTAGCATTTCACATGTTTTTTGTTGTTATGTATTTCATCTTTCTTGACAAAAACCCCTTAACCAACTTAAGTATTTATGCTTCATGTCTGTTTGCTTATCAGTTGCAATATGTTTGCTAATGCGGAGATTCTTAAACATATTAATTAATTTTCCGTAATTGGGTCCATTGCCAATTGGCGTATTTCAGTTAATACGATTTGATACAATGAAGTTTGTTTTATGAAAGTCTTTAATGATATCCACATTTACACTGAACCATATTGTTGCTAATATTTTTTTTGTTTCTCGCTAACTTTGGCTGTAGACTCAATTACGGAAGATCAGAAAATCTAACATTATTCTCATCTAAAACGTCTTGAATAATGCGCCATAATCGGGCTGCATATTATTACATGTAATTTTCCAGTATGGTTTTGTGAAACATATAAATTTTGGAAGAGAATGGGAGTGGTCTGAATAAAATCTGAATAAAATTCACGAACTTCCTTCTAGATGCCGATCTCTGTTTTTCCTCTGCTCTCCTTTCTTGATATAGTTTAGGAGTTTTCATAATTGTGTAATTCTCTTACTTTGGCATTTCTGCTTAATGTCTACTGACTATTAAGATACGTGGTCTGAACCGAGATAGTCATACCTTAAGATACCTTAATACGCCGCGCCAATATTGGCGCCTATAATTCTAATTACAGAAACCCGTTTTTTCTTTCTATTTTGTAACTCTATATTTAATATTATATAGTAGAAATATAAAAGACAATTAAAGACGCTTTTATTGCTATAGTAGATATATATATATATATATATATATATATATATATATATATATATATATATATATATATATATATATATATATATATATATATATATATATATATATATATAACTTTAAGTAAAATTTAACCATTGAAACATAAGAAACTGACCACATACACTGAAATCCCGATACCAAAGAGCCCTGTCAATTTACAAATTAAAATTGTAGTCCTAATAAATGTAACATTATTAATTCAAATTAAGAAGAAGAAAAAAAAAATCAATAAATAGAAAATAAGGAATGAAGTATAAACCACACGAGTATATACACAAATAAAAGCTTATAAAGTAATTTACTTTTTCAAGAAAATCACATTTATAAGCAAAGAACGATTGTTTCTGTATATGACACCAGCTTTTGCTAAATATAGTGCCATATCTTGCCCGAACAATCGCTGAAACAATATTGAATAACAAGACCTTTACAATGGAATATTATAAATTATACATACAATTTGAAAAGGAGTGTGAAAAAGAAGAAAAATAAATAAGAAATATATATATTACTTATATTAATAAAATCCCAAGATATTTAGTATGTTGTGAGCACATGTACAAAATTGTATCCAAAAGAAGAGGTTAAATTCACAGTTAAATAGAGAATCCTTCAGATCATAAATTGTAACGTACAGTTACAGTTATTTTTATTTAACTACATAGATTACAACATTTTAAAAAATGTAGATTTTTTTTTTTTTTTTTATGATATACATATAAATAAAAACCATTAATTAATTTATTTTAATTTTAATTTAATAAATTAATATACTCATAGGTTATATAGTTATGTGTTTAGAATATATATCTCATATTCATTACGATGGATATAACATACCGCCAATAAAACTACCATCGTAAATATGTAGAAAAAGGCATTGATATGATTTTATGCTAAAAGCCGTCGATATGATTTTATGTGTTTAATAAATGTATACTAAATTATTTTTTCTATTATTTTACTTTGATTCTATATTATTTACCACTTTTATGATGGGGGCTTTTAGGTACAGCTGTCGCAGACAAAGGTATCATTTTGTCTCCAAAATGGCGATTTTATGCCTGAACAACCCGGCTGTTTCGGCTAGATTTTACTTCGTATGTTAACCCGGTAGAGCATATTCCGTATGTTTTATAATAAATTAAATATTGTGTTTTATAATAAGAAATTGTGTTTTTTTTTTATATAAAATAAACTATTTCATAATAAAATAAAAGTAACATGCTGTTTTAGCAATCTCTAACCGGTACTTGAAATGGGGATTTTCTCGCCAAAATGGCGTAGAACAAAAATCGCGCCATCCCCGGTGCGTCTGCGACAGCTGTTCCATCAAAACATTTGATTTCAAAATCAAAGCATCGTTTCTAATTTGCACACGCGAAAAATAAACGCTGGTACTGGCTATTTTAAAAATGCTATTGGCGAGATTTGCACCCAAATACATTAAAGGGTTTAATGGTGTTATGTTATTTTATAAATGCTTATTAAATTACTGTTTTGAACGCGATTGGTCATTAACAATGATAAATATGATTGGTGATTAACAATCATTTTCGGTGATTTCTCTTCCTGGCAAGTATAATACATAATTACCAAAATAACTGATAATTCGTTTCGATATTTGATTCATTAAATATTATTACATGAGTTTTATTTGTTTACATTCAGCATACGTCAAGAAAAGATACGGAACGAAGTTGAGTTGTATAGCACATAAGTATGGTAAACTTTGATTGTCTCACTGGTGCGAATTATTTTTTGACCCCAGCCAGCGGTCCAAAAAATCATTCACGGAGAACTTGCTTTACGAACGATTTCCTCCATGGTTTAATATTTTAAACGTTCACGGCGAATTAATCTTTTTTTTTTTGTTGTTGTTTACTTTCATGGATAGAGAATTTGAACTGCGAACCTAATTTTAACTGAGATTATTGCAGAATATATACATAATTGAACGTAAGTATTCTCTCAAATATTAATTTATTTTGAATGATCTTTCAAAAAATGTAACTTTCATGCAGTTTTATTCGAAAAAATAATTTTGAATAAAAATGGCCGCCTGGTATAGGAAAAAGTGAAACGGACATCCCGGAACTGTTGATGACAGTCACATGACTTAGGTGTTTATTATAGAGATGCCAAATCGGAAAACATTACTTTTGAGGTAGATTAGTTTAGTTTTCTATAAACGTTTGATATATTTTTTTTCAAATTTTTCTCGGTAATGTGTAAACGTAATAATGCTGGGTGTTAAAAATCTCTTCAGAAAAAAACATTTAAAAACGTATTCCATTTTGTTGTATCTGAGGATTATTCTAATTAAGAAATCTAGAAAAATTAATTTTTATATAATTCCAGTTAAACGAAATTGGTAAATTTGAGTGAATCTTTTTACGTATTGCTCTTTTTCTGCTAAATGTAAACGAGACTACTTTATTTTTTACTTTAATGTATAATAGTTGAAAATAAGTGATACGCGCTGATTCAGCAATGAAAAGTATGAAAACGAAACTGATGGAATAAAAGTAGGAGTAACGTTCATTTTTCATTTTTTTAGGCGACTTGTCCTAACAGAAAATGAACACAAACCATGCAAATATTTTGTCAATAGTGACTCCGCAATTGGACGCTAAAATAAAATTCTGTAGTACATTCTTAGATTACACTGACTGTAAACTCTCATTAAGAAACGATAAAAAATTCCAGAGATATCCAATATCGATAATAGGTCTAATTCGGGAGTGGTCTAAAAGTACTTTAAAGTCAAATCCGTACTTTAAAGTTAAAATTAAATACATATTGTATTGTTGTTTCTGAAATGTTATTAGAGTATGGAAATACACAATAAGTAAATTATTCAATCAAATAATTCAATTCTCTGTTACATAAAATTTTAGATTTTTTCCCCAATGAATTTATGGCCCGTCAAACTATTGTTCAATGATTTTAAGCATAAGTCAAGCTATCGGGGAGGAATTGAAATCATCTTTTCGCATTTTAATAACTATCTAGAATCAGATTTTTGTTAAAATATTTATGTGTCACAACTTTTAAATTAACCTATTTCATAATTTATATCATAAACTTGTGGAATTTACAAGACTGATATTGACATTTGAGGATTTTAAATTGTCTATTAATACAAAAAAAATTAGCATAAGAATATTATTGAAGGATATTTAAATACAAATTTGTAAAATAAATTAATACAAAATTCCAAATATTCTGATCAAAGCGCCCTTAAAATATTTCATATGGAATAGAATTGTTTTATATATATGTAGTTTAAAAGTAACTCATATTTATTAAATAATTTTACGTTGGAAGCAAGTGTTTAATGAGTATTTATATGAGAATTGTATGTTTTGTCAAAGAAATATGTTGACATTGACAATTTAAAAGATTAGATGGCTCACAAACCCAAATTCATGCATAGCATATGATATGACAATAGTTTTTTTTTTTAATGCGATTCGTCGTTTACATATTAAACTTTAAATAGTGACTTAAGCATTTTTATTAGAGAACATGCTTAGTAATATTCTCATTTGATTTGTCTGTCCCTATTAAAAGTTAATACTAAAATATGATTTTAAAGATGAAAATTAGATTTTAACGTAACCGATTAAAATTGGTAGACTTCGGATTATTCATATAAAAATTAGACACTATAGGCATAGCTGCCAACTTTTACGCTTTTTTCCTACCACTAAAATTTTATAGTACATTTTAGCTTATTAAACCGTCGAAATCATGTGATTCAATAAGGTAAAATATTCTATTAACTTTTAGTGGTAGCAAAAAAGCGTAAAAGTTGGCAGCTATGCTATAGGCCAACAGGACTTTTGATTTTTAAATCTTAATAAAATTTGCAAGAAAACACACTCTTATAATCAAAAAGTTATAAAAATCTGTGCATCTAATGAAACATAATTCATGGTTTATCTCATTAATGAGATTAATTACTAATTCATCTCCTAAATCAAAATTCATTCAGCATTTAAATTTTAACCCAAGCTAAAAAAACCCTGTCTGTCTCTGCTTTAATAATCGAAGAATAAAATAATTTATAATTATAGCAGAAAGAAATTTTCTTATTTTTTAACTTATTAAAGCTTAAAATTTCTTTATGGAATCTGAAAAAATAGAAAAATGGTTAAATGAGAACTTTTTCAGGATATCCATAAATTATTCTTGAAATCAAAGCTGAAAAATAACAAAGACTGAACAAATCTTAGAAAAAAAAAAGGGGAGTTTTATTTATTCGCTGAAAACATGTTTGGTTTTGAAAAGAAGAAATTTGTGTGTTTTTGAAAAGAAGAAATTTGTGTGTTTTTGAAAAGAAGAAATTTTTGTGTTTTTGAAAAGAAGAAATTTTTGTGTTTTTGAAAAGAAGAAATTTGTGTGTTTTTGAAAAGAAGAAATTTGTGTGTTTTTGAAAAGAAGAAATTTGTGTGTTTTTGAAAAGAAGAAATTTGTGTGTTTTTGAAAAGAAGAAATTTGTGTGTTTTTGAAAAGAAGAAATTTGTGTGTTTTTGAAAAGAAGAAATTTGTGTGTTTTTGAAAAGAAGAAATTTGTGTGTTTTTGAAAAGAAGAAATTTGTGTGTTTTTGAAAAGAAGAAATTTGTGTGTTTTTGAAAAGAAGAAATTTGTGTGTTTTTGAAAAGAAGAAATTTGTGTGTTTTTGAAAAGAAGAAATTTGTGTGTTTTTGAAAAGAAGAAATTTGTGTGTTTTTGAAAAGAAGAAATTTGTGTGTTTTTGAAAAGAACAAAATTTGTGTGTTTTTGAAAAGAACAAAATTTGTGTGTTTTTGAAAAGAAGAAATTTGTGTGTTTTTGAAAAGAAGAAATTTGTGTGTTTTTGAAAAGAACAAAATTTGTGTGTTTTTGAAAAGAACAAATTTGTGTGTCTTTGAAAAGAACAAATTTGTGTGTCTTTGAAAAGAACAAAATTTGTGTGTTTTTGAAAAGAACAAATTTGTGTGTTTTTGAAAAGAACAAATTTGTGTGTTTTTGAAAAGAACAAATTTGTGTGTTTTTGAAAAGAACAAATTTGTGTGTTTTTGAAAAGAACAAATTTGTGTGTTTTTGAAAAGAACAAATTTGTGTGTTTTTGAAAAGAACAAATTTGTGTGTTTTTGAAAAGAACAAATTTGTGTGTTTTTAATGGGATTTGGTTTTTAGTTTGATATGTGATATAAATGATGATATCTTTAAAGATTTTACAAAAAATGGTATGAAAATGCTCTTTACTTGTATCGTTTAATTGTAAATGAAATAAATGTTAAGCTTTGTATGCTAAAGTGTTTTAAGTACATACATTTATAAAGAAAATATTTTTTTAAACAATTCTCATTGTTTCGAAATCTCGAAACTTTTATTTCAATATTGAGAAAAATTTTAGAATTGCATTCTGTTAATTCGAAATTAAAATGTGTTTAGTAGTATCACAGTAGTATCACAGTTTAGTAGTCAATTGTTGGAAATAGCATTTTTTTTTACTTTTTTCTGTTAAAAATGTCGAAATTTGAATGAATGTTTTATTTATAGTTTTACGTGCGAATTCAAATATAAATAAATAAATTTTGTTAATGTATTATTCATATAAAAATGTTAAGCGGAAAATTCCGTTAAAGTACTTTTTTTAATGAATCAAATCTTCTAATTTTATTAAGTATTCATACAACTGAAATATTAGTATAATCTTAGGCAAAGAAATGGAATTGGTACCAGTAGATTATCAAATAAGAAAATTTTTGGTTTCTGTAGCTCCTTATCTGCTATCCTCGCTATTAAAATATGTTAAAATAATGTTTTTCTGCGTTTCCTAGTGCTTATTAAAACCACTTATAGCACACTATCTACGCTGTGTCGTTAGTGATAATATTTTAAGTGTAAAAAATAAAGTTTCGCTTGTAATTAATTATCTAGTGCTATTAGTTAATTAACCATGATATATAAGTTGATAGTAGGTCTCAATCAGCGCACAACAATGTGGAGAAATTAGAAAAACCTGTACGTACTAGATATTATGTTACTAGATGTTATGTTGATCAAATAATATAAACTGGTCAACCATTAGAGCAGTCAAGCTACAGAATGGGGAACACACTCAACTGGTAATTTTTTATTTTATCGAGAGGTGTATCGTTCCAAAAAAGCCTTTCGGATCAAGAAATTTATTTAAATTACTCGCCCGAATCCGGTAAATCCACTGTGGGCCATTGAAGATAAGGAGGGGGGGTAATTACAGATTTACTTTTCATAACTGCGCGCGTAATGAAAAATTCACAGCTATGCATTTTTATGACAGTTATTTATGTACATTCTGAAATGGATAATGTGTCCAGTGGAATATATATATTTATATTTTATCTTGATTTATAAACGACGTTCCTTTTACCTTTTAAGAATTAACTTTTTTTAATGAAATAAAAAAAAAATACATTTTTAACACATTTCCGCCCGTGGTCCGGCATTCCTTTCCATGGATCTATTCCTTTATCCTTCTAGTAAATTTGTTGTGCTACTTCGCGCAACCTTTTACGAAAAAAAAAATTAAATGTGTATTTCATTTTGGTTTTAACTTTCTACTTACGTTTTGGTACTCAGTATACAATTTCAGTTCTAACTATTTATAAGGAATGTTTTTCTTAATTCTAATAATATTATTGAACTAAAAAAAAACAAGTAACCACAAATAACATTTTTGCTATTGTGTGTGCTCCACCTTCATATATAACAATCAACGGCAGCAATATCGATAACTCATGAACAGTTAGTCATGCGGATCTGCGGTTGGGATTATTTGATTCATTGTCCAAAAATACATAGATTTTGATACCCCAGAATATTTTTGTTGACATTTTAATTTTTTTACATTTTTGAACTGCTTTTTTAAAAACTTTGGACAATTTAATGAGGTTTGATAAAACTTATAAACAAAGCCATTAACCTGTTTGTTTAGATGTACATGTGGTTCAAATTTGAAGTTTCCTGCTGCACGTGATGTTTTTTTTGCGATTTCGCGTCTTTGCGCTTGTGAGATATTATAGACCTCCGTAACGTCATGCACACAGAAAAATAAAGAAGAAAAAAAGCTGATTTCGTGAACAAGTGGATATCGTTCCCTTATTAAAATAATTCATATTAGTTCTGTTGAATAGCCTTTCAATAGAATACTATTTCTGAAGAGCTATGAAAAGTTCTATAGAATACTTTCTAAAACTTAGAATACTTTCTAATAAAGAAGGTGTTACATAAAATTTTGAGTTCTTTTGGATTTTCTTTTTATATAGAACAGTTTTCTAGAGTACAATACACTTTATATAATTCTATAGTTATAGAGATATCTTCTGTTTACTATATCAATTTTTTTGGTCTTTAAAATTTATGCGTACTAATTTATTTATACCTATATATTAAAATTGAAAAAAAGTAGTAGATGAGTTTAATGTAATATTAGGGGAAAGCGGTACACACTGGACCTATTGCCGCAGTGGACCACCCCCTAAAATTGTATTTATAAAAAAAATCAAGCTTATCTTCTATCCTAATAGAAAACAGCACTGGTTTGATTATTTATAGATTTCAGAGAATATGTTTTGTTCAGAGTGAATCATTTTATCCTGATTTGGTTGTTTTGAGCTTCAAAAGATAAAATTTTTCATCATCATATATTTATTTTTTCAGCAATTAAAGATTGTAGATAAATAAGATAAAACAGCTATTTTGCAAAGGTAAAATACTTATTTTATTTAACTTTAAAGTTAATATGTGTAAAAGAAAGCTATAAACAATATCAATATGATTGTTTATTGAACTTCAACATGGGTCACAGTGGTTCACAATCCGCTCTGCTCCTGTAATGCAGAATTTTCAAAATATTTAACAATTGCTTATTTTCTATAAATAAATACTGTTTTAAAGCAGTTATTAACTGTAAAATAATGTAAACAAAGCAAAATAACAATTTATTCAACATAGTAAGAAATATTTTGCCTTTTATATTAATTTTGCCTAAATATTTATTGCCTTTGAAAAATTTAACTGTAACCTAATTGGTGATGTTTCTATTCAAGTTCCTTCATCAGACGCAAATTCTATGGAAATCAGTTTATTTTTCCAGAAAGTGCAGCTAAATCTGTTGATGTCAATGATTTTAAAATGTTGCTCCCAGACCTAAAAGTATTTCAAGAAAATTCTAGGATCAATCTTACTCAAAAATATTTTGGTATTTCATTTGAAAATTTAAATTTGTGCTAATTTTTGGTACTTAATAACTTTATATAAATTGCAATTGTTCCTGTATTAATCTATTATTTTCAAAATATAATACATTTTGTGATTTTTTTTTGTTTGTTTAAAAATGTTACTTGCAATTTTATATTACTGTGTTAATTTGGCGGTAAAGGGGTAGTAAAGAAGAATTAGATTAATGAAAAATAAATTTATACTGTATTTCAGATAATACGTAATAGCAGTCCACTGTGCCCGGGTGGGTGGATCAGTGTACCCCGCTTCCGGCGCACACTGGACCACTTTACGGGTGTACATAATTTGTTTTTGAAAAATGTCTTGAAAACTATGTTCTGAGAAAATTATGATGAATGCAAAAAGGTTTAACTCTTTCAGTGCAGAATTTTTTTTGGGGGGTTAATGCCCTGTGCGGTATATTTTGACCTAAAAAATGACATTATTTATCTGATTACCGGGCAGAATTTACCGGTACGAATTGATTTTCCCAAAGGGACACGACGTTCCGAACGACCCAATACAAAACTAAAAAACATATCTTATGGTTATACGAAAAGCACGCTACTGGTTTTGGTTATAGACAAATTACTGCACTTCGCAGTCTCAATACGTCATCGCTGCTAAGCCCATGACGCACTACAGTGAGCACAATACACGCCGTGAACGCCTAGGCGACTTTTGTCGACGCTTCATGTAGTCTACAGCATCCAACTCCTAGATGTCTCCCGCACTAAAAGGGTTAAGGAATATTCAAAGATATTTTCAAGCAGATCGGTCTGTCTGTTAAAGAGAAAAAAAATTAACTGAAAAAGTGGTCCACTGTGTACCAGTTTCCCCTACTCCATAGATTTAATGTGATTTATATTTCAATTCAAATCTAATAGATTGTAATTCAATTGTTAATGTAATAATATCAGCCAAACTAATTTAAGTGATGGTTAATTAATTTGTTTATAATTAATTAATTTGTTGGTTAATTTGATAATCATATATTAATTTGCTGTTAAATTTATAAAGCCATCTATCTAATTTATAATAAACTTTATTCACTTTAATAGTATTGTAATTTTTATTCAAATATTTTAATCTGAAGTGTAAACATTTAAACAATTTATGTTTCAAGTTTCATAAGTTAGGATTCGAATTTTTTTCGAAAACATATATATTTGGTAATAGCTAACAAAATCTTTATTTTTCTTCTAACTTTTGGACGATTATACATTTTACTACAAACGAAAAAAAAAATCAATTTTACTAAGCAGATCATTTAGGAATATATTTGGACTGCCAATCTACTGTCATAATTATTGTGGTATGCTTTGACCAAGAAGGAGGCTTCCGCGAGCAGAGACCTCTCATTGCACGCCGAAGGTTTGACATTCGCCACATCCGCAAATTGTAGTTACTTGGTGAGCGGGATTTTTGTTAGTCGGGACTGTGTTCGCTGCGTCCTCTACAGTGGACTAGGTTCTTATTCTGTTTCTGTTCAAGTCCATCAAACTCTAAATGCAAGCAGTAGTATAATATCAGAACCAGAACTTTTATTTTCTACAAAATATGAACTCTTGCACACTTTCAAAGATCAAATTGTTATAGACGTACGCCGTATCACTATTCGTCGGAAAGAGAAAGTGCTTCCTACAAAGCACATTATTCTGACTTTCGATAGCCCTACTCTACCAACGAGAATTAAAGCTGCATACCTGAGCTGCCCTGTCCGTCCAGCCCTATATTCCTAACCCTCTCCGTTGCTTTAAATGCCAGCTTTATGGCCACTGTAAAACTACCTGTCGTGGATCTGTTACATGTGCAAGATGTTCAGAAGTCGGTCATGAGAGTAACTTATGTGAAAAATCTGAACGCTGTATAAACTGCAAGGAAGACCATGCAGCATACTCTCGCTCTTGTCCTAACTGAATCCGCGAGAAAGAAATTCTTGCTGTCAAAATCACTCAGAAACTTTCGTTTCTTTTGCTCGAAACCTTGTGGAATTTAGAACACCATCTGTAGGAGTTTATTTTTCTAGTTTTCTCCAGCAACAAATAAAATCCGCAAGACATATCAGCACCCAAACTGAATTCTCTTTACCATCAAAAGATTCTTCTATTACACTAACCAGCACTATAAAGAAAAAAACCCACAGTTTGTATTGTTCCGCTAGAATAAGACCTTTTGCCTGCACTAGAACTTTTCCACCATCTTCAGAACTTGTGAAAATATAATATTCTAATCATCAATCTAAACAGTCAACCAAACATGAGTCAGGTCAAACTTCTGTTTTATCTTCAAACAAATTGGAAAAACCTGTTTGGAAAAACTGCGAATTGAAAAAACAAGAAACCTTGTCGTGATACAGCGCTTCTTACTACAAAGGATTCCAAACAGCTGCTACACTATGCAGAGGAAGCTATGGTAATTTTATAAATGGTAACATGGTAATATGGAGAAAGTCTTACAGTTCTGACTCAAATGATGATAATGTTGTATTTGAGATATTCGAGCCTACGTGATTTTAACTCTGTTTCTTTTGGTAATCTATTGTTTAAGTTAAATATATTTCAGCTAGAAACTTTGAACATTTTATTAACTGTTAGTTTAAAGATTGTATATATTTTAATTGTGAAAACTTGTGTTTATTTTTTTAGATGTTGTGTTATATTTCCATTGAATGATTTTAATTATACATTTATCATCCCATCACTCTTTTCATTTAACCCCTTGAAGGGCACCGGTATATTATATATACCACTTAATTTTAATCCCAAAATGCCACAATGACACCAGAATTTTATAATCAAAATTTGATTTTTTAAGGTACATGAAGGAAAGCTTTTACTTATTTTAAAATAAATTCGTTCATGAATCTTGGTGTCAACCAATCATTTCAATATTTTAGATCCAATAGTACTTTGCCCCTGATGGGGTTAACTGTATTATTTTCATTCATCTTGTTTTTATGACAAAGTTTTAAATCAATTTTAAATTTTAATTTAATGTTCTTATTATAATCGTTTTTTAGCGCCGTTAATCCCCAAAGGGAACTTTTTAGTCCTTAAAGGGACTTTGTGCCATAAAACCACATTCAACCAACCAGCCAGCCAGCCAACCAATCATATGTTGACAACATTTTCTCAAATGAAATTAAGAACAAAATTTTAAACATATAAACTGCGCGAAGTACATTAAACAAGTGCGAACTTCTGAATGGAGAATAAGAAGAGAATCTGCTTTCGTAATAATATTTTATTAGCATCATTACAAAAATCATAATACAATATAGGTCAACAATAATACATATTTTGCGTTGAAAAAAATTGTGAAAAGAACATGCGTCTTCAATGAAACGCTATTACAAGTACAAGAAATAATGATATTATATATCATAAATACGACACAGTATAAATAATTATCACAGATGCATGATATTCAAGCCATTTAAAGAAAGTTATCGTAACTCCATCAGCTTTACCAAGAACATTTACAAAATAGTTCACAAAATACATATTTTTATACACTGCGCAATGCCTTATTTTCACATGAATCTGAATCATGAATTTTCCTTTAGGCTTAATTTTTTTTAAAGTGCTTTTCAAATAATACCCACATAATTATTTTCAATACCTATAGTCGTTGGCTAACCTATAATCCCTTCGTTGGCGCACAAAATTGACAATCTCAGTGCAATATTAATATTTTAGAAATATATGGCTTACATATTTTTTTATATTTATCAAGAAAATCGTATGGGATAGCACTGAAAATATATCGAATAAAATAAAAGTATTTGGGAAAAATGTTAATGTTAGTAAAACATTAACTATGAAAATTGACCAAATACTTTTATTTAAATTATTGCATTTCATTTCACATACGTGAATGCAAATAGCTATATTGTATAAATGGAGATTTTCCGATTAAAAGAAAGTACTACAAGCAAACTGTTAATTCTGGGTGAATATTAACAATGATAATTGGCCAAAATTTTTTATTTAAATTATTAAATTTCCTTTCAAATACATGCAATACAATCGGCTATTGTATATATGTATAATGGACAAATATTGGACAAAATATTTCGAACTCTTGAATAGAAGCCTTCCAAGAACATGTAATGCTTGAATAGTATTTTAAAATTTACTGAAACTATTTTTTAATTATGAAGCGATTCGTGATTCTATTGCTTTAGGTTTATTTTTGAAAATCGTTTTTTGATCCTTCAATTTAGCTTTGGCTTGTGGTATCTCCTGCTTTTGTTAGACAGTGAATTCATGTGATGTTAGTATACGAAACATCACCAAGAGTATCATAGATATTCTACCATGAATTGGGAAATAGGCATAGACAGGCGAAATAAATGCACCTCAATATATCCCGTTCATCAGAGTGAATTAAATTTGTTACATGGTGTCATAATTGAATACAAGTCTTTTCAATGTTTGAAATATTTTAACTTTATTGACCGTCAAGGGATAGTTAAATATAAAATTGGATATTATTTTTTCTAATATTTCTGATTCAATTAATTCAATTTAGTTGCAAAAAATTATTATTTCTAATTATTTTTTCAGATTCCTGTATATTTTTTGGTCTCTATGGAATTTGTGCAAAGGACATATCCTATTTTCTGTAGATAATCAAAATTTGAACACGATAATATGGTACATGCAGTACTAAAATATATCCTTCGATTACTTTATACGTAAAACATTTATAAATAATCCCTATTGATAGAAGATTTTGTAAAATATTATATACACTTTTTTTGTAAAAATAAAGATACCTTATGTAATGATTAAAGTAAGAATACAGATCTCTAAATTTTCAAAATACTTTTATAAGACGCTGGTTTATATTAAATTACATGAGCAAATGAATAAGCTATTTTTCATCATCTAAATGGACGCGAATTAAAGAAAGTGCCACGGGCGCCAAATACGCATGAATATATTCTGTAATCTCTCTTTAGTCTAATTATAAACTTCACATTCGTTGGAGGGGTAACATCTCATAAAATACATATAAGTGCTAATTATTTTTACAGTACCGAAATTTGAAGATAGTATTCTATTTAAAATAATCAAAAAAATCTCAGGCATTCTTTATGTGTAATGTTTCTCGAAACTTCGAGAACATACTACTTGCTAAAAGCACCATAACATGTCGAGACGCGTTTTTATGTGCGCTGCATTTAACAATAAATGAGTATAAATATTCTTTTTAAAGAATAATTGTAAATTTCACTCACGGAAAAAAAATGCCCGTCAAAATTTTTAAAATAGATATTTGGAGAGAAAAAAAAAGGTTCAATTTTATGAATAAAAACTGTATCTCGGTGCAAACGTTTATTCATGAAAATTTTTCCAATTCTGGTAAAATGGAAATTTTTTTAATTTTATTTGTTTTAAACAAATTTGATGATTTGATGTGGTAACATCTTGCATCATGAAAACGATTAATTTTTACAGGGTTCGTACAGTTCTACCACAATTTTGAAAAAGCATGTTTCGCCCTATTTCATCGCAACAGATTGTACAAATTCAGCTATTAAGTAAGGGGATTACAAATTTTGCCATTTAAATATCAAATAGAAATAATAGTCAGAGTAATCTAAAAAAATGGCGCTAATATTCCTTCCAGATTGTAATGAGTGTACGCACCTTGTCACTGTTCACTGAGGCTTTGAAATTATTGAGCATTTATGCGTAAAACAGCGTGTTAAATATCAAAAAGGATATTGTTAAATCTCATAAGCATATCGGGCAAAACTTTTGAAAGAATGCACTTTACTTTAGTCTTGCCTTTGAGATTTCCATTCAGAAATTGTGCCGTTCATGCTTGTTTCTAAGAAACTTATTTTTATTAACAAGCTACTATTTAGATAAATGGGAATACTAGTACTATCAGTTATTTCTTTATTTGTTGACTGATTGAAGATTTCCATTCAGCGTAAGATGCAGTACGTTCAGAGATCAACACAGTTTTGTACACATTTTTGCAGATTTTTAGACGACTTTATTAAAAAATAATTTTATACATTAAATAAATGATTTGTATGAAATATATATAATATACTATATATATAAACAGACTGATTCGAAAATGCAGGAACAATTTTCTAGTAGGGGTGGGGAACACCTAGACGACTCGAAATAACATAGCATCTAATCCTAACGAGATAAGGTGTTGTTTGGAGCTGAATTATCGTGATAAAAATTGAGATTTAATGACCATAAGGTTAAAATAAGTCATGACTTTACTGATAATGAAGTTGCTCGAAGTTTCGTAACGTGGACACTGCATTGAATCTCGGATGTTTCGAAATACGCCGGGCATCTTTCGAACGTTCGCGAAGCAACGAAGACGCGCCATTTCAAAACGGCCCTACTACCCTCAAACGTGCAAAACTGTAGATAAGAACCAGTCACGTAGGCAGAAAACTTCGGGGACACCTTCATTATCAGGAAAGTCACGGCTTATTTAACGCTTATAGTCTTTAAATGTAAATTTTCCATCACATTGATTCAGCCCCCCAAAACTCCGTTATTGCGGTGAGATTTGCATTTCCGATTCTGCATTGCTATGTGATTTCGTGTCGTCTAGATATGTCCACACCTAGAAGTTTGTTCTTTTCGTTTTGAATCACCCTGCATTTATGTAAGAGAAAATGACTATGTAATATGATAAATTGCATTATGTGTGATGCATATAAATACCTTTATTTTAACTACTTTATTTCATACTAGTTCTACCTGCTTCCACGTGTCCGAGCTCTACACACCCTAAAATCGACTTGAATATTCGTGAAAACATGTTTTATTTGGTTAAAAAAATTTCAAATTTGTTATTACTGAAATTAAATATTTTGCCACAGAAAAGTGGTTATTGCAGGGTTTTTTTTTTTTTTTTAAATATTGCAAATTAACTCTTTAGATAATAAACATCATGGGCAGATTTTAGGATATTGTTTGTAAGAAAACCCCTTCATTTAACTTCTAAATACATTAACTTAATTTTATTTTGTTTTTTGTAAGCCAACTGAAGGCATTATATTATTGCACTAATTTTAAACTTGTCGTTATTTGTGAAATTAAATACTCGTATTTTGTCACATAAAAATGGAAAATGCATGCTTCTTTAAAAAATATGGTGAATTAACTTTTTTACATAATAAACACTATGAATAGATTTTAGAGGGTTATTTTGTAAGAACACCTCCCCCCCCCCCCCCCCCTGCATTTATTTTCCAAATACATTAAAGTGTTTCTATTTTGACTTGTGTAAACCAATTGAAAACATCTACAGTCATTTTTAGCTTTATTTACAACTTTTTATTCCTAAAAATAATGCATAAAAAATAAAAAATTATATATTTGGATGAAAGTTTTATTCCATATTGTTTAGGCATTAATATTTATTTTGAGCACATCAACATTTTGTAACATATGGATAGAAACATAGAAATAATAAATGTCATTCTTCTATAATTTGTAGACAAACTAAGCTATGTGATGTCTGTTCTGTTATTGAAAATCAGGATTCAAATAAACTCTGAAGGCGGTTGTGTATTAATTTGAAAAATCACTAAATTCCTCTAATAGTCTGTTACTACATACAAGGCGTGAACAATTACCTTTCGTTAGAAAATAACTTTCAAATCCATCACCAAGTTGAATTGAAATATTGAGTACACCAGGAGAAATGCTACTCGCTTGCAGTTTGACTCAGTGTAGTTATGCCGCACATATTTGGCAAACGACATAAAATGACTCGAGCAAAACTTAAGGGGACGGTGGACGTTAATTTTTTTTTTCATCATAGAAATATACTTTTTTTTGCATATATACATTTCCTTATAAGTATATAAAGCACCTTAAAAGAATATTCCAATCTTTTTGTAATTTTAAGATTAAAAAAAAAAAAAAATTTAAAAGGAAATTTTAAAATGATCCGGGCGTCTTAATTTTTGACATACGTCCGTCCTTTTGAATTTTAATCACTTAAAACTATATTAAAAACAAATCTGTGCATTAATTTTTTAATCTCCTGTATACTTAATTTTTCAGAGATTTTTTCTGGATTTCCTATCGATTTTCATCAAAATCTTGCCTTTTAACGAGTTAAAAATCAAATTTAGCTATCTTAATGAAGTCGAATTTCAAAATGCATACACAGTTTCCTTGTACACAATATCGGTATACTTCCTTAAAAATTTCGTGAATTTTGATCAAAAACTAAGACGCTCGGAGCATTTCAAAAATCCGAAATCGTTGAAAAATCAGTTTTGAGAAAAACAGATTTAAAGTATAATATAATAGGGGGCCGGAAAATTGTTTATGTACAAAATTCAAACGCTTGTGAGTTTGCGACAAATATTCGCAGCTGCATGCGGTTTTTCGCAAATGGCTCAGAAGAAACTGGGGAAAAATAATATGCACAAAAATATGTCTCGATTTTGGGGTCGATTTTTGCTCAAATGAAGGTCTACGGTCCCCTTAAACAGATATTTTCGTTACTTAAAATATTTATTTTGTAACTGAAGCATAGCGCATCTATATATTCACGAATAATAGAAAGCAGTTTCAAGGCTGTGACGTTACATTTTAGAGTTCTTCAGGTTGAAAGGTAAAATGACCAATAAGCAGCATTTAGAAGGATAAAAAGCACAGGAAATGTGACTCTGGATACCTTGTCGATCTTTACTGCCCACTGCTGGCATCGGTTTGGTCGAATCGTCGCCGCTATGGTTATGGACTTTGTGCCGTTGGGACGTTGAACGGATTCATCAGGAGTCTGTTGGAAAATAAAATACTGTTAATTGTTATTGGCTTTTTTAAGTGAAAACGTGACCAACTGATAAACTGTGTCCGACAGATTTATTCAGGATAGTTCAACTGGTAGAGCTTTGGACGTTTAGGCTTAAAGTCCCTGGTACAAATCCTGGCCTGGTCACTTTTCATTCAGTTGAAAAATTCGTAGGAATTATTTACCAATTAGAATAAGTGCGTTAAATTAATGAAGTGTAATTACGTAGCCAACGTTTTCTTAGATTTCCGTTACCTTCTATTTATTCTGTTAAGCTGTTAATAACAGACCAGTTGTCATTATCAAATAGTTGAGGGAATTTTGTCTGCCAGATTTCTCCAGGATAGCTCAGTTGGTAGAGCGTTGACTGTTTAAGCCAATGATCCTTGGTTCAAATTTTGGCCTGGTTACTTTTTCACTCAATTGGAAAATACTCGTATGATTTATTTACCAATTAGAATAATTGTGTTAAATTAATGAAGTGTAAATCTATTTAGTTGAATTAAATCTACAGATCATATACAGGACTGTACAAAATCATTCACTCACATTACCACTTACTGGGTGTACAATTTGAAAACGGATTTGTAATTGAGTTATGTATGTATTTTCTAATTTTTTTTAGATATCTCCTTCCAATGTATGAAAAAAAATGAAATTTCGTGAAAATATTATGATGGTGTTTGAAATTGTTTCACGGACTATATGAATTTTCGTCTTGTTTTAAGCCTGAAATGGCGTGTATTAAGTGTATTCGGTGTATATTGTCGACCCTTTAATTCACCTACGAAAGAAACTATACTTTCCTTATTTTTTTTGCTTAAAATATTTCAAAATAATTTACTTTCCTTTTTCCTACATTAAATATAAATTTGCCTCTATGTCAAGTAATTTTTTTTTAGTAAGAATGATTTTTGAAAAAATATTTATCAGAAATAAAAATAATTATGTAATATGCAAAATATATGCCGGAAATAGTAGATTTTCTGAGTCATAGGGACTGTCCTGGCCGTAGGCCGATTTTCTTTATTTCCTATGTTTATGTTTTGCCACTCATTGTCGCGTTTTTCGGCAGCTGAAAACTGTAACCTTTTTTAAGACCTTAATAAATGGACCGGGTGGGATACTATGCTCAAAAGACTTGATTTCCTTGTCTGAGCAGTCCCTCTTATGCAATCAAATCAAATAAAGTAAAAAAATCTTTCAAAATGATAACATTTTCACTCAGTTATAGGAAAAAGTAGCAGTTTCATGTTTTTAAATGGATACTTTCTTTTGAAAATGACGTCAGTTTCCTTAAACTTTTAGGGAGTTGGAGCCTCGTTGATGGTGTAAACACGATCAATTCAAATTACAATCATATTTACTATTTATTGTAATAAGAAAATCCAATCGAAAAAGGTATAATGAATAAAGATAAAACCATTCCAATAACATATTCTCGTGACGTCACAATAAATGCAAACCTCCTTTTTTGCTTCTAAAAACAGAGTACACGAGTTTAAATATTTTTACAGTAATTTAAAATGAAATTTCAAAATTTGTCGAAAAGATCACGTGTCTTAATTTTTTTTTAATATTACCCCTTTTTCAACAGCAATGGAAGCAACACGATTGCCACCATATTGAAGACATTTCATTAAAAGCACTTAAAAATAAAATATAAAAATGGGACTATGCTAAAAATTAGCTAGTTGCAGTCCCATCTACAAATGAGCAGTTTTCAGATAAAAAATAATTAGCAAAATTTGTTTAGTAGTAAACTTAGGGCAGATGACAAAAAAACAGCCTCGCTTTATAAATATATAGATTCGTTACAATTTTTAATGCAATTTCCACTTTTGTTTTTGTAAGACAAAGTACCTTAATTTTAAAATCAAGTACTCCCCACGATTAACTGCACGTGATACAGTAAATTTATTGTCATGTTTTATTTAGAAGAATCAAATTTTTAAGAATAAACCATTATTTTTAAAGCGAGGATTCGTGTATCTACCGGTGTAATCGCGCATTTCTTTTTATTTCCAATTCGTACAACTATATTTTAGCAATTGGGTTGCATAGGACCATATGACGATCAAATACTCTGGAAGTCACATGTTCGTCTGTCTCTTTATGTAGTTGTATCACCGGCGGTTATTTAAAAAATTTTCCCCTTGGCCGATTGTCTAAGACAGTCACTATCATTCTTCAGTTTCTATGGTTCGCGGTTAGTTCTGCGTATAAACTATTACTTTGCTATAAGTCTTGGGTTATCCGTGAAAAGTAAATTTCATGCTATCTTCCATTTGACAGCTAAATTTATAATCAAAAGCTATATCGAAATGTACCATTATTTACTATTACGGATGCTCCTTCCTTACCTGCAATTTCGTGATGATTACAGCATTGGGCAAAACTTTTTCAAAGCACAGATCTTGTTGGCCACCGTCTCCTGCTTCACCAAGTAGTATGTTAACCACGGCGTATTCCATGAGGGAGAAGAACACAAACACAGTGCAGGTGGACATAAAAATATCTATTGCTTTGATGTAAGAGACAGGAGGAAGAGACTGTTGAGACTGAGCGTGCTGAGTGGACAGAGTGAGCAAAGATGTGACGCAGAGTGTGACTCGAGCAGGCACAGCTTCAGCTCTGATCCAAAATGAAATCCACGACATGATGACGATTAGGCACGTAGGAATGTACGTGTGGAACATATAATAACCTAAGCGACGTTTCAAAGTAAACACCACTTGGATACAGGTGAAGTTGCCTGTCCGTATGATAAAATAAAAAGAACAAATTATATTCTAATACAACACATATTATATAGAGATAATAAAAACATTTGCTTTCTGTTAATAGGTTCAATGTTCCACATTTTTATAGTAGCCTGAAAAGTTCCAAAAACCTATAATTTTGCAACTGATTACCAATGCCCGGATTATAAATTTCATGTTTTAACGTTCTATAGTAGCTTGGTAATATGGTTTAAAAAGTTTTAATTTTGAAACTTATTGCAAGTGCCTGGATGTTATGGCAAAGAATAGAATATAAAAGAAAAGTGCCCAGTTAAACTGATGGCATTGAGCTCACAGGCTATGCATACTAATTGTATAATATACGTAATTTTATTTCAAAGAATAATGCCACTCGAAAAATAATGAAATTGACAATAAACCTGTATACAGGGCTTGACAAATGCGGTCGCCAGGTCGCCACTGGCGACCACGTTTTTCTATCTGCCCACCAAGTTATTTAATGTGGCGTTTTTATTGTTATTATCATAATTTTTTTGTAGAAAAGTTAACCTAAAAAGTTGACCCTAGAACACAAACGGCATTTTTTTTTCTCTTTTTCGACTTTTGTAATTTGGTAAAAATAACTTCAGCAATGCAAAATATATTTAAATAATAAAAAAATTAAAACAATAAAAACAGAATTATATGACTGACTTCGACAGGAAAATTGGTAAAAATTGTTTTTCTGTTTCACTATTTTATCGATGCATACCTCATCAGATATAGATTTTGTAGTACTCCTAACCGAACATTGGAAGCCTTCGGCAATCAGCATTTTCGGAACATGTCGGTTAATTCAGCTTTTACCGAATTTCTTTCTTTCGTTCTTTTTTTTTCCCTATATAATTTTGATATATTTCATTAGAAAAGTGGGTTTACATTATCTTTCAAAATTATGCAACAATTTCAAACTGTGTAACTAATAATCCTAAAAATATGCATATTATTTTTTTCTGAATTAATTCATAAAAAAACTTTTCTTCTCTTTGAAAATCAGTGTCGGGGGCAGTGGGTAATATTTTTTGCTGGCTACCAGATTTTATCAAATTTGTAAAGCCCTGTCTGTATACCAAATTTGAAGCAAATCCGATAATTCTTGATGAAATACCCATTTAGCTAAATTAAGCGGGCGGATTAGTCCCCCTGTTCCTCCCCCTTTATACTTAACCAATGAACCCCCAAATTTATTCAGGGAAGCGCCTTATCAAAATTGATCAGTATACCAAATTTGAGGCAAATTGGCTAATTCTGCCGGAAAAATCCATTTATCTAAATTAAGAGGGAGTTAGCCCACGTTCCCCCCTTTATATTTAACCAATGAAACCCCAAAACAATCAGGCCTTATCAGATTGAACCTATATACATAATTTGAAGACAATCGGATATTTCTATCAAGATTTATCGCGTTACGTACACACAGAACCTGCCGGCACATTAGGTCTCAGGCTTTGATAGTCTGTGAGCTAAAACATAAAGATTATATGAAATATCAAACAATCTCGCATATGTTTGAAAAATGCTCTAAAAAGCTCAATAAATTCCCTAAAAGAGAGTCTAAAGATGTTTAAACTCATCTCCCCGAAAAATATATAAATCAAAACCCGGGAACTGGGGATAAGTTAAAATTAATAAAGTTATAGAATTAATTTATTATGGTTATAAAACTGATTTTTGTAAACTATTAGTAAGCTACTATGAAACGTGGTGAGGTGGAACCTATCAGCGTGAAGCCATTGTTTTCAGTACATCTAGTGTTGCACATTCTCGTTCCCGAAACCAATAAGACTAAAACTGAGCAGTTATCGTGCTTTTAAAAAGAGGTTCTTCCGATACTACTTAATTATTAGGCCATTTTCAGGAATGTTATTTTGTTGAAATAATGCGTATAGAAAAAAATGTTTTGGCACTGAATTTGATGTGCTTCTGTCTAACTATGAATATTGTCTTAAAAAAATTTAAATATTTTGATCCCTGTAATTTCCTCTAAAGTTCACTACGCACGACATGAAGCATCGGCGTAAGTTATTGCGCTGAATTATCTGAAAGAAACAATTTAGACTAATTTTTAGTAGTTGAATGTCAAACCTAAAATTGATAAAATAAATTAGTTTTACAAATTGTAGACTGCTATAATTTTGAGGCCAGTTTTTGGCTCTATTTATTTTTCATTTGCAAAATTATTAAAAAATCAAAATTATTAAACTTTTATTTTTTGGATGGTTTGCCCTCCAATCTAAAGACACTATTTTAATTTCTGAAAAGAGCTAAATGTCGACAGCTTGAACGGTTTAACCGTTAAAACGTACATGGATCCAAAAAATCTTGTTTTTTTTTAAAAAAAAAAAAAAAAAAAAAAAAAAAAAAAAACTTCTAAATTCCTGCGCGATATTTTCTCAGTCCTGTCTCCGGTCTTTTAAACTGGTTGTCACGAATTAAATATTGGAAGGAATAGATAAAACACTATTTTCAGGGAATAATAATTAAAAATAAAGATTATATGAAATATCAAACAATCTTACATATGTTTGAAAAATGCTCTAAAAAGCTCAATAAATTCCCTAAAAGAGAGTCTAAAGGTGTTTAAACTCATCTCCTCGAAAAATATATAAATCAAAACTCGAGAACTGGGGATAAGTTAAAATTAATAAAGTTATACAATTAATGTATTATGGTTATAAAAGTGATTTTTGTAAACTAGCATTAGTAAGCTACTGTGGAACGTGGCGAGGTGGAACCTATGAGCGTGAAGCAATTGTTTTCAGTACATCTAATGTCTCACATTCTCGTTGCCAATAATAACCAATAAGACTAAAACTGAGCAGTTATCGTGCTTAAAAAGAGTTTCTTCCGATACTATTTAATTATTAGGCCATTTTCATGAATTTTATTTTGTTGAAATAATGCGTATAGAAAAAACTGTTTTGGGATTGAATTTGATGTGCTTCTGTCTAACTGTATGAATATTGTCTTGTAAAAATGTGAATATTTTTATCCCTGTAATTTTCTCTGAAGTTCACTACGCACGACATGAAGCATCGGCGTAAGTTATTGCGCTGAATTATCTGAAACAATTTAGACGGATTTTTAAAATATATTAAAATAGTTGGATGCCAAATCTAAAATTGATAAAATAAATTACTTTTACAAATTGTCGACTCTTATAATTTTGAGGCCAGTTTTTGGTTCTATTTATTTTTCATTTGCAAAATTATTAAAAAATCAAAATTATTATTATTTTTATTTTTTGGATGGTTTGCCCCCCAATCGAAAGAGACTATTTTAAGTTTTGAAAAGAGCTAAATGTCGACAGCTTGAACGGTTTAACCGCTAAAAGGTACATGGATCCAAAAAATCTTATTAAAAAAAAAAAAAAAAACTTCTAAATTCTTGCGCGATATTTTCCCAGTCCTGTTTCCGTTCTGTTAAACTAAACTAGTTGTCACGAATTAAATATTGGAAAGAATAGATAAAACCAGGGCTGTGGAGTCGGTGGGGAAAATGACCGACCCCGACTCTGACACCTGAAATTTTAAAGGAACCGACTCCGACTCGGCTAAAGTACTAGCATTGTCTGTTGATTCTATTATTCAGATTACTTCAATGACGTTATTTGATTTGAAATAGTAACATTAGCTTTATTAAATTTGTCATTAAATAAAGGAAATATTACTAAAATTCATTAAGATACAACTAAATGGAAATATATTGCTTGAAGGTGCGTAAAAACATACGTAAAAACATACGTAAAAACATTTTAAAAGCACATTAAAGTCCTTTTAAAAATTCCAAAACGTTTTCAACCGAAACCCGGTCATCATCAGTGGAAAAACTAATTCTGTTGAGTTGAGTTGTTATCTGTTTGCGTTTTCTTGCTTGCCCGGAATAAACTATTTCCAAGGGTTTGGGAATAAGGTGGAATGGGAAAGGTAATCAATGATGCATTAATTCATTCCAGACTGCGTGGATATCATATGATAATACATCGTTACAGACTATTTTTTATTCCGGTCAATCTATTATCATTTATTCCGGGCAAGCAAGAAAACGCAAACAGATAACAACTCAACTCAACAGAATTAGTTTTTCCCACTGATGATGACGGGTTTCGGTTGAAAATATTTTGGAATTTTTAAAAGGACTTTATTGTGCTTTTAAATGTTTTATGTATGTTTTTACGCACCTTCAAGCAATATATTTACATTTAGTTGTATCTTAATGAATTTTAGTTATTAAACAAGGTAAATTTGCACTGAAATTTTAACTTTTATGGAACTACGATCGATGCTGGAAATATTACTATTTAAAAAAGTGGCAGCAATCAGAATTTAAAAAAAAAAAAAAAAAAAAAAAAAAAACAATTGGCAACACTGCAACCTGCTGGCACATTCCTGTTTGACCTTGAAGCATATGATGTGCATATCTACCCATAATTGTTTTTTTCTTCGCGTTTCATTTTTTGGATGAATTATGGGTATAAGCTGTGACAGGTAGTCAAGACTAGGACTCATTTATTGCAGCGTCAAACTTTCAACAGTATTTTAGTATAAAAAGTTTCACTATTTTTAAATGCAGATAAAAAAAAAATCTGATAAAATGCTTGTGGAACCCCTACATTAATCGGCTCTGGTCAAGACTGAACATATTTTGAACACCCCCCCCCCTTCTCCCAATTCTCTATTTACACACGCATAAAAACACGCATTAAATTTTATACGTGGTAAAATTTAGTTATGTCAAAACTCTGCAAAAACTGTATGTAAAATATTTATATGCATGTAAATGGCAATCGAAAAGTTAAATTTGAAGCTATTAGATAGAAACAGCAGTTAAAATGTAATAAATATCAAAAATTTACTTTGAACAACACACACAAAGATATATCAGTTGAATCCAAACAACATATTATGTTGGTATGTCATTTTAAGACGATAACCAAAATACTTTATGCCAAATCAAACATATAGTATACCAAAATTTGGGTGAAAGGATGTTTAATTTTGATTTTATATCCATTCTTGCAAACCCAGAAAAAGCAGGCGAAAATTTTACAATTTAAACATCATTTGAGGTCTTCCGAATCCGAAAAATTACGAGGGAATGCAAGAAAAATAAAAGTGAAAATTTTACTATTTTTGCATTAATTCTGTACTCATGGCTTCATAAAAAAGGGACAAAAATTTTATATTTTCAGCATTATTGGTTGTACAATTTTGGGTTCTGCAGACCCGAAAAATCCAAATATTGAAATCTAAAGAAGTAAATAAAATGGAAATTTTACTATTTCAGATCCGGTGGCTTGGAAAAAAATGCAAAAAGTTGCATTTTTGGAGTTACTGTGTCTTCCAGACCCGAAAAATTTCTATGTAAGGGAAGAAAAATAAAGATGAAAATTTTACTATTTCAGAAACAATTCGGGTTCTGTAGATTCAAAAGAAAATGTGAATTTTGTTTTAATTTCCGGTATTAATTCTATAATTTCGTCTTTATTTCGGGTCTGCAAGGCCCGAATATCGAAAGGAGAAAGATAACAGAAAATTCCCTATTTCATCATTATTTTGGGTGCCGCAGACTCATGAAAAAAATTACAATTTCACATTTTTAGGGGAGGGTTCTATGCTCAGGAAAATAAAGGTGAGAAAAATCGCAATTTTGACATTACTCTTGATCCCACAGACCTGAAGAATCTGAAGGAAAACAAGAAAAAAAAGGGAAAAATTTTCTAATACAATGATATTTTGAATTCTGTGGACTCCAAAAAGAGCAAAAATTTCCAATTTTCACATTAGCCCAGGTTCCGCAAACCCCAAAAAACCGAGAGAAAGGAGTATACACTAAATATAAAATATAAACTAGAGATGTCAAGTAAAAACAGTTTTCATATATGCTGTACACTGGACAGTATATTGGGCCTGTTTAACCTGGGTTGCCTGGTATATATACAGGGTTCGTACGGCTACTGGAATTTTGCGACCAGGAAATTCTTCGGTACCAGTATTTTGTTACAGAAAATCTCTGTTTAAAAGAAGGCGAAGTTTCGCGAATTTAACCTAGATTTCTTTTTCTATGAAGAAAATACTGGTGAAACTCCTGGAAAATTACCTGATCCGTACGAACTCTGTATATATTCTAAAAATAATAATTCAGTTTATAAATTTTAAATTACATAGAATGGGATTAATTTCACTTCAAACTGTGTAAAAATCAAGCTGGAGTCGGAGTCGGCCTGTTTTTTAGTGACTCCGACTCCTTTTGCTCAAAATTAGGCCCGACTCCGACTCAAACGCCGCAGCCCTGGATAAAACACTGTTTTCAGGGAATAACCTATACACTTTAAGAGTTTAAAAATGTATTTTTTTTAATTGTCTACAAGAGCCTTCCTTTTAAAATTTACAAGTTTCATTCACAAAACATGCATTGTTAGCGTGATATGAAACATTTTAATGCAACATGTATTTTAATAGTATGAATACCAAGGGCCATTTCAATGTTAAGGGAAATGATTATATGCATTCCACAGAAAGGTAACAATGTTGATTATTTGTAACCATACATGGATTTTGTTTTCCGTTATTCACAAAAATATTTTGACCTAGCAGAAATTTAGCATATAGAAGTAAAAAAAAAAAAAAAAAAAAAAAGATGAGTTTTAAAATATAACACAACCTTTTGCAAGTAATAAGTCTTTCGTTGTTTTCTATGTTTTCTCCTGATACGTTCTTTAGGGATTTTCGGGAATTTTATTTTTTGCTGAAATAATGTGCATAAAAGAGTGGTTTTGGCACAGAATTTGTTGTACTTCTAAGTGTATGAATATTGTCAGTTAAAAATGTTAATTTTTTAATCTCTCCAAGCTCTACCAAAGTTCACTACTCACCACATGAAGCATCAGCGTAAGTGTGAACCAGCGCTGAATCATCTGAAAGAAATCATTTACACGAATTCATAAAATCTGTTAAAATAGTTGGATGCCAAACCTAAAATTGATAAAATAAATTAATTTTACAAAATGACGACTGTTATAACTTTGAAGCCAATGTTTGACAATATTTGTTCATTTTCGAAGCTATTAAAAAAAGTAATTTTTGAATGGTTTGTACTCAGACTAAAAAAAAAAGTTTAATTTTCAAAAGCGTTGAATGTCGATAGCTTGAACGGTATAAGCTCCAGAACCTACATGGTTTCATAAAAGCTGTATTCACGAAACACGCTTTTAAATTCTTGCTCCTTTTTTTTGTTAGTTCTGTGTCCGGTCTGTTTAACTGCTTGTCACGAACTAAATATTGGGAAGGGGATAAAAAGTTTTGAGGGAATAAACTATACACTTAAGGAGTTTAAAAATGTATTTTTATTTTAAGTTTTTCGTGAGATCCTACCATTAAGTTCTACAAGTTTGTGTTATTCTTAAAACATGTATTGTAAGCATAATATGGAATTTATTAATGCAATGGGTATTTTAATAGTATGAATAGCTAGGACCTTTTCAATGTTAAAACAAATAATTATATGCATTCCTCAAAAAAATAATAATGTTGTTTATTTCTAAGCACACATGGATTTTTTTTTTCAGTAGTCTACAATAATATTTTGACTAACAAAAAATTTTGATAAAAAAATTAAGATGATATGATAAAAATGAATAAAGATAAGATTAGTTTTAATCTATAACGCAACAATTTACATGTAATATGTCTTACATTGTTATTTTTCAATATAACTAAAATAGACGTTAGCACCAAAGGTGATTATTCAATTAGCTCGTGAATATAGTACAGCTATATTGGACCATTAGGTAAATTTGTACGTAATTTTCATGCTTAATTATTAATTATTTATTGATTTTTAGATACGCATGTTTACTACATGAAATTTTATTAACCCGAAATGTATTTGTAACAAAGTGTAATATTGGCAATTTATGTAATTAAATTCTAATGATATTACCTGTTAAATATTCTTGAGTACAATTTCCGAGTCTACTGTCGACAAGATTGTGTTGGGGAAGTTCAATGGAATCATCTACAACCAGAGGCACTTTTTCCTCCCAGTCAAATACCAAATCATCAGTAGTATAAGATACTAAAACGTAGATTAAACAT
This sequence comes from Maratus michaelseni, assembly GCA_963931845.1. Classification (NCBI taxonomy): domain Eukaryota; kingdom Metazoa; phylum Arthropoda; class Arachnida; order Araneae; family Salticidae; genus Maratus; species Maratus michaelseni. The sequence goes on along the minus strand of OZ007594.1, from coordinate 49,786,894 downwards.
GCACAAACTTTCAGAATGATTATATTTACATATTCTGCATCAAAATTAGAATTACTGGAAATAAATATCTTTAGACATGATTATAGGTTTTACTATAGCTTTATACTATGATAATACTAATAATTGATTGTGACATTTAAAGTGTAATTCTATTTAAGATAACTTCTGCAAACAGAATGCATGTTCAATATGTATTTTCTGAATACTTGTCACAATTGTTTATTAATCTTAAACGGTCTGAATGGGCTGTTTAAGATCCCATGTTTGGTATGTGACAAAGTCCTCTCTTATTCAGATTCTAGCAAGTGTTTTTGTAAAATCATGAGCAGATCACATAGCTGTGGGTGGCAACAAGTTTTGGCCTATTTAAACAAATCCATAATAGGTCAGCCATGATTTTATAACTGCTTGTAATTTATATTTTGAAAAATTTAAATATAATAGGGAAATATCAAAATCCTTCATATTGTCATCGTGTTCTAATTTAGTAGAGTTATGTGATAGAAAAAGTGAACACCCCCTGGTAATTCTTTAGTAAATAATCTCATAAAAATGCAATCGCAATTGGTACTAATAGATTAGTAATAATGTCTACTATAAATTATTAAACTTAAACTTTTCTTGGGTGTCGTCTACAAATAGAAATTGTATCAAACATGACACTTGTCAACAACACCTAATGTTTACACCATATTTGGATTTTCAGGAAAATGTCACCTTAGGATACCGAATTGCAAATCATTTCCTCAAGTAGCTTAACGTTTATTTAGATTTAAAATTTACAACTCCTAATGTTAAATTCATTTTAAATTGCAAAACAGAGATGTGTGAGGGTGGTTTTGGAAGCATAACTCGAAAACTACTTGGCGGAATGAACTGTAAAATTGGATTCTCGTATCTTATGCTTCTAGAAATCGATTTCTGTTTTAAAAATTATAATTTGGAATTTATCTTTGCTTCAAAAATTTTTTTGAAACTATATATACCGTAATTTCGCGCGTATATGCCGCACCTCGGACAATTCGATTTCCTACCAGAATTTATTTTAAATAAAATGTGACTTACTTCTGCTTAGCACTGATTTGACTTCTTATTTTCAATAAAATTTCCGGTTTGAAAAAGACTTAACTAAGCCGCGGTGCATACGCGCGAAATTACGATACTTGAAAATATTTTCGAAAAAATATGAATTGTAATCTATGAGTTTTTAAAGGGAAATTTATATCTAGAATATTTAAATACGTAAATCCAGTTTTACAACTCCTTTCGAAAAGCACATTTTAACTTATGCTATAAAACTAGCCGCATTGAAATCTGTTTTGCAACTATTAAAAATGAGTTTAACATTAGGTGTTCTAAACTTTAAACCTTCATAATTTCAAAACCTTTTCACAGAATGACTTGCAGTTTGGTATCCCAAAGTAAATGCTTACGAAAAAGCTATGTATGATGTCAAAATGAATTGTTAGTAATTAAAAACAGGACAATTGCACTATAATTTTTATAATTCAAATAATGTATTAAAATCAAATACAACATTTGCTAAATGGTGCGCACATTAAAATCGTGAATTTACAAACACATTTAAAATAATCTGCGTTTCGTTTCGCTTCTGCGAACGTCATCAGGATGTTACAAACAAGTCTAAAATGCCAAAATGCATTTTGGCATTTTACAATTGTTTGTAAGATCCTGATGAAGTTCGAATAAGCGAAACGAAACGTAGATTATTTTAAATGTGTTTGTAAATTCACGATTTTAATACGTGTACCATTTAGCAAATGTTGTGTTTGATTTTAATACATTATTTGAATTATGAATTGTTAGTATTGAAAATAGGCAGAATATCTATATGTAGGCAATACTTGAACAAAACATAAGTATAGTTTTAATTAGTAGGCCTTATTACTAATCGCTTGTTACCAGGTCATTTTTATACGATGAATTGCGGCAGGGTTAGAGTAACTTTTCCATCAGGACTGTTCATATCATGACAAGTAAAGGCATCAATACATATGTATCGATGCCTTTATTCGAAGCCATTGTTTAAGATATCTTACAATAAAAAGATACCTGCTTGTTGCTTTTGAATTTCTTTTAATTCGTTGTTATTCCAACATATAAATACTTTTAGGGTACAAATGTCCTGATTCTTCTTAATACATTATCTAGCAGCAGGCAAATATTCTATTATTGAAAAGTTTAGAATCCTAATAACATATTAAAATTGTAAACGCAGCTTAACACACTATGACAAGCAGTGTCTCCAATTGAGCGCGTTTTTTAATTATTATTATTCAAAATATCTACCAGAAATTTCCAACAGTAATTTTTTCTTTTCTTTTTTTTTTTACTCGCATTACGCGATTAAATAAAGACGTCTACTAAATATTATGGTGGATGTTAAAAAAAATATCTCTAAATTAGTTACGAGTATTCTCATCATCTGTAATCGAACTGCTAAGAGAATGAAATTTACTATTTAAAACAACACAAATGTCACAAAACACATATGCATCATTTAATAAAACTTTACTTAAGGTGTTTTTCAAATATACATAACTGTATTTCATAAGGATAAAAACCTAGCGCTTAGCTCGTCATCAGGGTTATAAAACTAACACGCAGACATACACAAAACAGTCTAAAACTAATAAAAACATCGTTTTCTGCTGAAGAATGGTCAAATCATTATAAACAGGTCAATAGGGGTCCGCAGAAAACGATGTTTTTACTAGTTATAGACTACTTGTTTTGTGTATGTCTGCGTGTTAGTTTTATAACCCTGATGACGAGCTAAGGTTGCTCGAAAGCGCTAAGTTTTTATCATTATGAAATACAGTTATGTATGTTTGAAAAACACCTTAATTAAGGTTTTTATTAAATGATGCATATGTGTTTTGTAACATTCGTGTTGTTTTAAATAATAATTATTGTACAAAGGTGAATATTGATTCAAATGAGTGTTGTTTTCATAGCTCAAGTTTATTTTGAATGAATTTTAATGGCGTATTCAGTGCTTCACGAATGAGACACCTTGTAAGAGCGTGGTGCTTCATATAATGAGGAAAAGGTTCAACATAGATGTAGCTGGAGATTACATTTAATGGTAAATCGACACTCAACGCCCGCATATGCAGTGACTCCTCGTTTGATCATTCTTTCGGATCTAAATGTTTCTTAGTGTCTCTCGAAAAAAAAAAAAGTTCTATATTATTTGCGGTACTAAGTAACATTATATTTATAATACAATAACTGCATTTCTCTGTAGCTAGTCCTATTATGACAGTTATACGTGTATAAACTAACGTTTTGAAGGCATATATATATATATATATATATTTTTTTTTTTTTTGAAATTTAGAAATATTAAATATCTATATCTGGGTTATCAACTTTCTTAATTATTTTGCTTCTAATTACTTCGTAAATCTGGAGATACTGTGTTTTTTAGCCTTCTGGCATATACGATACAATGTGGGTTGGTGTGGAAATATATATATACCAGAAGAACCCGTGCGTAGCTTTCGCACTACAATTTTTGAGCTTATTTCCTGGTACGTTTTTGCACCAATTTTTAATTAACTAATTAAAAAAAAAAACTCCTAAAATAAGAAGTTGTTGGAAGTTTTATATAAGACCACTAAGTGTTTGAAAGTGGTAACTATGAATATATTTTAATTTCTATAATGAACATGTCCTGTCCATTTTTTTGGGGTAGTACGGAGTTTTCGTTAGAAGACACAGATTTGTTACACAACAATTTATATGTACAAGAACTGTACATTTCATTCTTTTTGTAATAAAGTAAAACAAAGTATCTCAAGTTTACAATTAAAAATTTCTTATTACAACAAAAATGCTTATTACAACAGCACAAAAGCTAGCTAAATATAGATTGGAGGGAAAAACTTTATTTGAAAATTATTTTCCTAACGTTTTACGGTATTACTGATGATATAAATTCATGTATAAATAGAAAGGAATTACTAAAGTTAAAATTTTAACAAATACATTCCTATAATCATTGCTTTTTTTATTTCTCTAGATATTTAAATATGTTAGTTGATGAAAATACAGCGTATTTCAAAACATTTATATGCATTCAAAAATCTGCAAATAACGTCATTTATACTTACGTATAGTACAGGCACGCGTGCCTGTAAGGCAACGTTCCACAGTTTTTCTGACATGTGAAGGAGCTAAATTAGGTAATCTGTATAGAGATATTTTTTTCCGTTCTGACAAATAAAACGTTTAACATGTACAGATTAACACAAAGATTACAATTACTTTTGCATGAATAGATATTAAATACATTAGAATTTTTTGTCTGATGCTATATGCAGCTTTTTGACAAGAAACCTACTTTGTTTTTACGTATAAATTTAAAAGGCTTTTGCTTCAAATAAGACAGTTCATAAGACAGTTCAAGCAATATAACAAGTGGACCCAATTTAGGTAAATAAAATTACTAAAATAACAAAATGTGAACTTGTGCGATTCATTTCTCTAACAAATGTATATAAGCAAAAATCTCAGTAATTCACTAATACATTTTTAGAAGTAACTTGTAATATCATAAGTTGTTTGCTGTATTAATGACAAGTTAAAAATCAGTAAAAAAACATTTATTTCTTTATTACAATACGCCTCAAGTGAATATTTTCGATTCAAAATTTCAGTAAATCACTGGCTTATTACAATATGCAGAAAAATCTGATTTTGAATTTTGTTTTTAGTTATTTAATTCATGAAAACGACTGATTCTATTAACCAGTCTTTCTTATAAGCAGCACATATGGCATGTAATTTTTATATAAAGTTTGGCGGTGCACGTTACATTGTTGATACGTTTTTTGCAGGGGTCGGATGTAGCGCTCTACAAAAAGTGAAACAACAGTAGTCGCTACTTTTTACAGTAGGTTTGTAGTGTAGCGCGCTACACTTTGAACAATGTAGTGTACAGAATAGCGTGACACAAAAAATCAGTAGTTTGTTGCGAGAACCGACGTTACTTTTAACGTTACTTCAGGAAAAAAATGTGTCATTCTACAAATCACGCGATCGCAACTTGATTCTTTTGTGCAAAATCTGTTCTACTCAATAATTTGTGAATCTCAGTGCAGTGTATAGCAACGCATCACATGAAGTCATACATTTTTTACTCTTGCTGCTAAAATCAAACTGGTCGTTGGGGGCCACCGTAATATTTACCCATCATGGATATGCATAATATAAAATATGAAAATATAACATGTGTAAACTATTTATAAAATGCATTGCAATTCAAATAAAATCGCGGCTTGTTAACGTCATAAACTTTAAATGCTATATTACTGAATTGCGTAAAGGAAACATCCTTATTACTCCAAAATTGATAATCCTATCAGCTAACGGTTTACTGTGTCGGATTAAGCGTCTCATTTCCAATTATAATATATCTTTGAATTGAAATTTGGTTGAAGTACAGGGTCATGAAAAATCAAAGAGTGGGGAAAATAGGATTACAAATATCTCGGCAACTCATTATCCGATCGACTTCATGCTTTATGCAAAATGTATGTTTTTTTATTGTCTTTTATATTTACTCCTCAAAATAAACAATTTCGAAAATTTGTATATACCTTTTATCAGAACGAATATTTCGAGAGTCCGAAAAAAATAGTTCCGGATAATCGAGGTTACTGAAATTCAATAAGCATCTTCCCATTATTAAGTACTAAGTACATACCAAACTTAAAGACTCTATCTCAATTTTTTCGGGAGATAGAACGTTTACAGACACACAGACGGACGGCAATTTTTTTTTCTAAAAATGTTTTTCGGAATCTCCAGCGTCTGAAACGTTTAAATCCGTCAATTTTTTTTTCGATTTTCAAAACGATTACAAGACTTACCCTATACTACGTGTGATGGGTAAGTAATACTAACCTACAATGAGAATTAATTTTCTTGCTGGCAACTCTTATCTATTTATTCGTTATTAGGACTTCCATGTTTTAATGCCGAGTTATTTAGTAATTGGAATAGTTTAAATTAACAGATTTATTTAACCCTTTCACGCTCAAGGGAAATATTTTTCCCTTCTAATGAAAATCGAGAAAATGCGTCTAAAAATGGACTGGCACCGGAATTTACAAAAAAATTGTTTGTAAATAAGAAAAAGGCTATATTTCACATACATATTAAATGGAAAAGATTTTAGCAAAATTCTGGTGCCATTGTGGCGTTTTGGAAATAAAATTAAGTGGTTTCATAAACATACCACTTCGTTTATTTACTTTTATGGTCCGTAGGTAAAAATACTTCCCATGAAATTATAGGAAACCTATACACCCTGCTATGTTTTTTCTGGTGATATTCTCTTACTTTACACCCACAATAGCTAAAATATTGTATTGTATTGGCATATTTAGTCTTGGACATCTTATGGTCCTGTAAGGGTTAATGTTTGCATTTAAAGTTCTTCTATAGTATTCTTGATTATAAAATTAAACAATTCAATATAATTAACTCTCAACAGAATCGAATACAATTAACATATTTAAGAGTGTATTATATTGGTAATTACATGTCAACGGTAATTTTATATCTCAGTGCAATAATTACTGAAGAACAGTAAATAAAATGTATGCAGTTGCTTGATTGTGCATAAATATGTTATATACATGAGTAGTCCCTAGTTATATCGCTCGTTCATATATATAGCTCAATTTCCGTTCCTCCAGAAAAAGAAGCCGTAGTTCAATCACATTTTTATTTTCCGTACAGATACAGTGTAAGAAAAGTATTGTATTCATGGTGAAAACGAGATTGTGAATATATTAAAATATTTTTACATTTTGACGTGCTCTGAATTGGTTTTAGCTTTTTTTACAATGATTGTACATGTATGTGTGGATGTATGCGTGTATATTACAGTTTCCTCACGTTTCAGATTTCTAGAGCTCACTTTCACAGAATTAGGATCTAAGTTTATATTTATTGTTATACTATTATTTATTTGAATGCATAGTATTCGGTAAAGTGATCGGATAGTCATGTGGAGCCACTCCAGATGTTTAAAAAAAATTGTTTTTAACACTAGAACTACCGGAAATTTTACTCAAGTTTTTTATAACTATTTCACACCAGAAATTTTATTTTAAACTACTTAACTTATTCATTTAATGTATTTCTGCGAGTTTTATATTTATTTTTAAATAGAAATTTCTGGTACGAATCGGAATATATTCATTTGGTAACCGTCAAATTCACGAATCATGGCAGTTCTAATGTTAAATATTGATTGTATTATGTATACATCTTAATTTCGTTAAAACAATTTTTATATGTATATAAACAAATATTTTAGTGACAGACACACAAAATATCTTCCTGTATGTTATCTTCCTTAAATTTTAATGCCCTCAGTTATATCGCACATACTTAATTTTATCTCGGCAGACGCGATATAACGAGGTGTGTCACTATCATTTAATCCGTGTCTTCAGTTTCGGATGTAAATTGAATTATATTACAAAATCTGAAACTAACGAAATAGTGACTACTTTTGAAAAGTAGTTGGTAGTCACTATTTCAAAAATAGTAGTGGTAGTTAACTACATTTTCTGTAAAGCAGTTATAGTTCGCTTCAACGAAAAAGTAGTTTTTCAGACTCCAGTGTTTTTGAAATTTCCGCACATAAAACGGTACTCCATTCATTCCAAATTATAATTCAGTTAAATATTTGTAAAATAAATCTTAAACCTTTTTACTAAAATCATCTAATAAAATAAAAATAACTAATACTTACAACTCTCTATTTTTAAAGTGCACGTTTGCGTATCATGAGGATAAGATTCAAATTTCATGGCGCATGATAATAGCAGGGTTAATCTGTAAAGGAATTTTTTGAATGGTTAAATGCATTATAGTAATTTATAATAGCTAGCAATTATCAAAAAGAACTGTTTAGCTTCTATTCTTATAACTAATAACGCACGAAAATAAAACAATATTGACAAAATCTTAAAGCATCATGCGTATATTTATATGTTAGAAATATTTATTTTTTGTTAATGTTTTTCTAATAAGTTTTTTACGAGCCCCACCAGTGGCTGAGAGGTTGTGCTCTCGAAGCTGGTAGACGGGAGGTGCTGGGTTCGATCCCAATCGCGCCCGTCGGCCTAATCGTTCGGAGTTTTCGTGGTTTTCTTCGAGCCGTGGATTTATCCATGCGTAAATACGGATTAGGTTCCCTTAGAAAGACCCCCACGAAGGGCACTCCTCCCGGGCCTATATCCCTAGTGTAGATAATTGGCCGTCAATAATCAACCCAACCCTAATAAGTTTTATTTTGTAAATATACCAAATGGAAAGTCGTTTGTGGTGGAAATATTTAAAATACAGGGTGTTTCTAAATGAATATCGGAGCTTTAACGCTTGGTAGTATTTATTACATAAACTTAAAATTATAATTAATACATAAAATGAAAGAGCAACTCAAACAGTTTTACCTACAAGCTTACAAGTGATCAATGTGAACAACTTAATATAGCTTAATATAGAAACTTAATATAGAAACATTCCAATAGCTTTCGTCACACGGCACACATCAAGTCGATAGCTCAGTTCTTCCCAAACGTTAATTAGTGTTTGTGGGGTAATTGTTGCAACAGCTGGCTGGAGGATCACATCTGAACTTTATCCGGAACGCACGTTGCACGGTAACAACAGATTTGATCTTTGCAAACTGCAGAACACAAAATGCTTTCTGTTCACTAGTCGCCATTTTCGGTACTAGCGCTTCCTAACGGATCACGGAAGAAACATTGCCTACGCATGTGCATGCACAGGTACCAACAAACTGTTTGAGTTGCTCTTTCATTTTATGTATTAAGTATAACTTTAAGTTTTATATAATATATACTACAAAGCGTTAAATCCCCGATATTCATTTAGAAACATCCTGTATATTAAAAGCTTCCAACAGACAGAAAACATTATTTCAATTTCCAATATTTGGGCAATATTAACACTGCTTTGTGACTTTAAGTGACTTTAAGTGAAAAGGTACTATAACTGTATATTCGGTTATTATTAGAATAAACATTCATAACATTTCTATGGAATAATTTTGTGTAGTACGTAAATATAAATTCCGAGCTATGGTCATTACTAGAATTTTATAAGTACCAGAATAAACCTGTTTGTACAAAAATATCTTGTTTTTTCCGACAATTATGTTATATCGAAATTTTCTTGGGGTAATTTACATATTAAAATTTAAAACAATGTCAAACATCAACAAGCTTTGACATATTTGGACTTTCCGGTAAATTTTGGCTTCGGATACCACACGAGAAGTAATTCAGACAGGTAATTTAGAAACTAAATCATGGATATTACATGTAAAATGTTAAAAATCTGGTACACAACGATTATAGAGAAAATCAGAACATTTGGGGCAGGTATTTTGGGTTGGAACACCTCACATACGTGGCACAAATAAAACTAATATCAATCAAAGGGACAATCCTCCTATCAATACAAGAAATACAGATTTCTAGAGGAAATAAAACAATATCCAGCGATGCACTGTCAATCATCACATTCACCCTCCTGTACGAATTTCAGAGGAATATCATCTCACAGCTACATAATACTGCCATAACACAAATCAGTTTACCACATCTAACCATTCTCCACAATGTTCCGGGCTGGGAAATTCACACAGGTGATAAAATCTCATACTTCCAAGTTATCCATAACTGCAACTCTTATTCAAATTCCTGCCGCCTAATGATCCTCACAGACGGCTCATGCACCGAAATGGGCGTTGGCGCAGCTTACCCTGCCACAGGAATCGTAGTGCTGACCCACCTGTGTGCCTGCAGAGTGGGTGAATTTAACTCAGTATACCAAGCTGAGGTTTTCGCCATCCACAAAGCTTTAGAATAGATTTCTCAACAACACACAACCATTGCAATCTAAAGTGACAGCCTATCCAGTCTGCTGGTTATCTATGCCTTTAAAACCTTCAATCCATGAAATCAAAATTAAACTTAGAACCCTTATCCATAAAACATTTCTAGGATATGTGACAGCCCACAAAGTGAACTTCGGTAATGAATCAGCGGATTTACTAGTAAAGGAAGCAACAGCAAAAACCTCTGTATACACCTAGCTTCCTGTGCCGCACCCTTATATCAAAATAATTCTTAAAACGCGCCTGATGCATCAGTGGCAAGACCACTGGGATTACTCAGAGAAGAGCAGATATACCTATGACTTGGTCCCAGTGGTATTTCCCAATTTTCTAACTTTAACAACCTCAACCACTGCTTTCTTAACAAGACACGTCGCATTAAAGACATACCTGTACCAATTTAAAATGGCCCGTACACCCTCTTGTGAGTGTGACACAGAGACATCTGCCTCACATTTTTATTATTTTTCCCCATAATAGCTTGCTGGCATGTCCGTCATCTCATCTCTTACCCCTTGCGTTTGGCTTGACAATATCTTCTCCCACCCCAGACCTTTATAACAAATTTGAATATATCCTTATGTTCCTTATGGCTCTTTCCAACCTCACTCGCTCCTCAGCTATGAATTTGACTTCTGGTTACAAGCAATTATCACTTTTCAAACATAATCTTCACTGGTCAGTGTTCGTGAGAAGTATACCTTCGGCAGTGAACTTTAACCTGTTTTGTAATTTACCTGTCTTGTCCACAGTATGTATGTACAGGGTGATTATAAAGAAACTTTGCCAACATCTGCACTTCTAGCGGCCGTTCTATTTAACCGATCAAGATGAAATTTTAAATATAGTTGTTTGAAGGTATGCGCTCGAGATTCTGTGAATGGCAATACAGTGGTGCTCACGGTTACGGTTATAGTTACAGAAACTCGAAAATTTCGAATGGCAACGCCTACTTTTTCCTGTCTCAAAATGTTCAGCGCATGCGAAAACCCTAAATAGCGTTGAAACGGTACCGATATGTCCAAAAACAAACGTGTTATGCATACACAAAGAAGAGTTCTGAAAACCGGCCAACAAAACACGATCTGTGCGCACGCAGTAACTTTGCATATGACACAGGCAAGATACCAATCACAGAACGCCGTTCGCCAGATATTCAGCGGAGGAAGCCTATAAAATACCAAGCGGGTATGCGAAGTCGTCATTCATGAACTCGCACATGCCGACGATATGACTCTTCCTGGGAAAGTTCGCGGTGAATTGATCAAACTCTATTATCTAAATGGGATGAACGCTGCGGAAGCCTTGCGTGTGTATCGCCGCAATCATCGACAACGACGTGGGCCATGTACTCTGCAAGCTGTGCGTGATTTAGTGCGCAAATTCGAAGATACAGGCTGCACCTGTGACAAACCGCGCTCCGGACGGCCAACAGTTTCTGAGGACGTTGTCATGGAAGTGCATCATACAGTGACTACAGGGCACACAGAAACTGCAAGAGGATTATCGCGCTTGTTGGATATTCCGAACACAACGGTCCGCAAGCTCTTGCGCTCAGTACTTCACATGTTTCCCTATCGATTTCAGCGCGTCCAGATGTTGCAGCCGGGTGACCCACAACAACGTCTGGACTTCGCAAATGAATTTTTATTACGATATGATGCTGATAACGACTGGCCACTTCGCATACTATGGACGGACGAGGCGCATTTCACCTTACATGGCAACATTAACACAAAGAATTGTGTGCACTGGGGAGAGACGAATCCTCACGCTGTGGCACCAGTACCATTATTTGACGCCAAAGTGACTGTGTGGTGCGGCATTACAGCTACATTTGTTCTCGGCCCGTTCTTCTTTGAGGAAACGACCCCAGCGGGTCCTGCAACATGTTCTGTAACAGGCTCTCGGTATGCAGCCATGCTGAAAAATTCTGTACTACCGGAGTTGCGTCGGCGGAATGCACTCAATGACGTTGTTTGGATGCAAGATGGTGCACCTCCACATATAGCGAGGTCAGTTAAAAGGCTCCTAGATCAGCATTTTGGTGATCGCATCATCTCACGCCATTATCCTATTCCGTGGCCTGCGCGATCCCCAGATCTGACGCCTATGGATTTCTGGTTTTGGGGATATCTCAAATCCAGAGTTTACCTGTGCAATCCGCAAACATTGTCGGGCTTGCAGGATTCTATACGGCGTGAGATTAGAAACATTCCTCGCGTCATGTTGCGTTCAGCGGTATTGTCCGTCGTCTCCCGCATGCAATGCGTAATTGCTTGTGATGGCACCCATGTGGAAAATGTTTGATGCCAATAAAGGTTTTCTTTTGTCTGATATGTGTTCTCATCATTCAGCAGTTTCTTGTCTCTGTCGAATGCATTATTGCTCGGTGCGCCTTAAAGAACGGTTTGTATGTCTATAACACGTCGGTTTTTGGACATATCGGTACCGTTTCAACGCTATTTAGGGTTTTCGCATGCGCTGAACATTTTGAGACAGGAAAAAGTAGGCGTTGCCATTCGAAATTTTCGAGTTTCTGTAACTATAACCGTAACCGTGAGCACCACTGTATTGCCATTCACAGAATCTCGAGCGCATACCTTCAAACAACTATATTTAAAATTTCATCTTGATCGGTTAAATAGAACGGGCGCTAGAAGTGCAGATGTTGGCAAAGTTTCTTTATAATCACCCTGTATTTTTCCATCCCGATGCTTGTCGCGGTATTCGGTGGGATAACCCGTCAGCACACGCGCCCTTTTCCATTACGTTACTACACGCGTGGGATAAATTTTACCTTAATGGGTTTTCTTGTATCAATTTCCTTCCGGTTGGATTATAAACAGAAATTTATATTTTGAAATAAACTGAAATAATAAATATCAATAAAGAACATAATTTAACTTAAAATCAGAAGTTCTTTTATATATAAAGAAAAAAAAACAAGCACTAAGATTTTTTATGCATATCATTGCATACAAATATTTTACAACCCAATTCAGACATGAAAATACAAAAAATATAAAACTGATATATAGAAACTGTATGTACAAGATTTGTTAACGTTTAAAAGAACAATTGCATTATAATGTGCATTGCATAAACATTTGCATTAACATTTTCTTATCATTATGGGTTAAATTATAGCACGCGTGGGATAAATTTCCTCCCACGTGAAATTTTTATAACAAAAGAATGAAAATCCCCAACCGGAGGTAAAATCTTTTTGGCCGCATCTTGATATCTTTCAGCTTGAAAGGCACTATAAAGCTCAGAATGATCACGAACGCTTTTAGCACATTTTTAAGTAATAGTTGTGAGCTGGGGTAGATTCTATCCCAGCGCGTGTGCTTACGGGTTAAGCTTCGGCTAAACTTTGTACTTATTTTTCTTTTTTCTTAAACTTTAAGAAATGGATCTGGAAGTATCTCAATGCTCAACAGATCTGGTTCACTGTCCGAGCATGTCCCTCTTAACTGGTCAAACTCTTTGCCAGAATTAGCCATAACTTTGGATTCACATATTTGAAGCTAATTCTATGTAAAAATTCTTAGGTTACAATACATATTTTTTTCGAATAATTATTTCAAATATATTTTGAAATTAATAATAATAATAAAAAAAAATCTGAATTAAAACGTAGATTTTTTAAACATAAATCGATTTCTAGAAGCTTGAACTAAGCAAATCGAAAATGACAGCTCATTCCTCAAAGCACTATTTGAGTTACGTTTAAGAAAAATACCTGCATTGCAATTTATTTTACAACTCTTAAAAATGAAATTAATATTAGGATTTCCAAACTTTCAAATCTGCATAACTCCTAAAGCATTTGACTGAACAATTTCATCTGTAGTATCCGAAAATAAAAATGTATAGAGAGAAATACAAATATGATGCCAAAATTGGATGTTAGCATTAAAAAATTAGTTTGATACAACATCAGTATGTAAGTGACCCCTGAATAAAGTTTCACTATAGCAAGATTGTATAAAATTATAAAGAAGGAACTTTGTAGCAAAATTAATTATTCTCAGATGTTTAGAATTGGTGTAATGGTCATACGATTTTTTTTTACGTTTTGTACTTCCTGCACTCTATTTTAATAATCGAAGGAAGAGATTTTAACTACGTAAGTAATAAATATGATAAAATTACTTCCACTGAATTTCACGTAAATTTTGATTGGATTTCTAAAAAAAAAACTAACTTACTCATAAACACATGAAGTAAAAAAAAAAATAAACAATTCAGTTTCGTATTGCTGAAATAAACTGATCTACGAAATTGAAATCTATTTCTACTACTGTTTAATACTATGTTCAGTAACAGAAATCAATCCTCCAAATTTGTTAGAAAACAACTTTACAATTTCTAATCGTGGGATATTTATGAATAAGGCTTTCTTCCCAACTTAACGTAAAAATGATCAATTTACCAATGTGAAATGTTTTAAACCAGAAAATTTGATCAAGGTTATCTTAGAAACAGCCGAGATCGTTGTAGCATTATGGCATATTTATTTGGTTAGCTGAGACTCGATATGTTAAATTTCGTTACGATTTTCTTCAAAATGGTGTTAAGAAATGAATACCTAACATTCAAAATGCGACAGAAATGAAGGCGCCACCGTCGTACGTGTGAGAATGTATGACCATTGTGACATCACTTTGTCTTGTAGTTGTATTAGAGCATTTACAAGATTGCTATCCAAATTGTTGAGAACCATCACCATATATTTTACCAATCTAATAAAGACTTGAGGTTTTTTATTTAAGTGGAATTGATCGTTTTTTACATTATTTTAAATGATGATATATTTCACAAATATTTAAAGTATGTGTTTCGAATTACAGTGTTTACAAACTGAATTCCGTAACGTTTCAGAAATTATCTAATGCAAGATATAAATAATAGCTAATGAAAGAATTTTAATAAAAAATTAAACTTACTTGACCATATACAAAATAGTTTTATCCCTATACAGCCATATGTAGTGGTTTGGTATTGTCATTTCTTGAAAGGTGACTCGTTTAGCATTCTTAAAAAACGAATCTGGACGCCACATTTTCTTCAGCCAGCTGACTGGAAGAAGACGGTATTTCGTTGTCATGTTCTCTGGTAATAGTAGACGATGGTCCTTCCAGCTCTGAGACATAAATATGTCGGCAACGTACGTCTGTAAAGAGAAAGAAAATGAAGGCCTCACCCTGCGAATATTTTATGCGTATGAAGTGGTACAATAGGGTATATTTTACCACAGTCATAATAAAGACATAGTAATTTATAAACTTTTTATGAATTATTTCCTTCCATCGCATAATCTTTTAAGACTTCAAAAAACCTTTACAGAATAGTCACTTTCCTTTATTTTAGTTTTTAACTTTTTAAGAGTTTGGGGTCATGTTTTATTCATTGGTATTAAACTATATAACACTTTTCATCTTTTTACAGATTTTATTAGGTGAAATAGAACACATAAATTTCGGGTGTACAGCAGCACTTTTGATAACGTAGAACGCAATACCGGATCACAACGACTCGAATCATCAAAACAAAGTAAACATTTTAAGAAAGAAATACACCTTATGCTCAAAACTGTAACAGTTAGGAAGAATTTAGAAGAAAATACTAAGCGCATAATGCACAGTAGTTTTAAATAGCCATATTTTAAAGATATCCGAAGTCAAATATGATCCATGCTACGACACGAGGGTTAAATATGACACAATAGGGTTCAATTTCTTTCTGTAGTGGAAATTATGCATTTACACTTCAAGCGTTCCGAAGACACATGAAATGTTCACTAAAACAAGTGCTGCAGAAAGTGATGACGTTGATAAAAATAGGTACATGTAGTATTATTTGTAGTTGAAAAAATACAAATGAGGTTTTTAAATTAATTCGTGTAATTTTGTTTATCACACTAAAAATAACGTGTATAAAGTCAAAGTATGAAAATATAGAAAGTTTTAATTAACTTTAGAACACGCATATAAAAATGTTAGGAAATAATCGATTCGTAAGGGCTTTTTTTTACAGCTTTTGTTGGATTTATTTTTCATACAGATAGGTAAAAAATAATTTCTACAATAAAACAATTAAAATGAAATTTTTATTTAAAAATTGGCCATTCAATTAACAGCATCATGAAGCCCAATTGCAGATACACTATATAACCAAAACTAACCGGACGCTTTCGATTTAACACGTTTTGGCGAATATCTAGAGAATTACTTTACAAATTCATGTAGAACATCTTGAATATAAATAAAATATGTGACTTCATATTTTTCAGCGAATAACTGTAACGGTGTTAGGGAAAAATGTAGAAGAAAATACAAAGAGCATAATGCATGAGGAAGGACCAACAACAAACTGAGGAAAAGAAATATTTGGGTTCGCGTTGTGAAATAAAATGCTCGAAATGATCTGTAACTGCAACACAGGATTATGTTGATATTGCATAACATTTGTGTAATAATAATACGTATATTCTTTGAGATAAAAAGGTTTCATTAAATTTTATTTTTTCTTGTAGCATGCAGTGTTTTCAAACAAATTTAACGCCAGTTTGATGCACTGGACAGGGTAGAAACAAAAAAAGTGTATTTAAAAAATACGTAACAAGGGATATTGAAACATGTTTGGGCTATCATGCAACCCATGCGGACAGTATGTGCAAAAAAGCCACTTCGTCACAGTGGGCGTCGATAAAAATTAATGTAAGTACAAAACTAGTCGTTGGGGGCCACCGTAATACTTACCCATCATGGATATGCATAATGTAAAATATTAAAATAAAAATGTGTAAACTACTTATAAAATGCATTGCAATTCAAATAAAATCGTGGCTGGATGACGTCATAAACTTTAGAGGCTTGATTACTGAATTGCTTGAAAGAGGTTTTTCCTTATTAACTCCAAAATTAATAATCCTATTAACTAGCGCTTTATTGCATCTGATTACGCGTCAAATTTCCAATTAAAATATATCTTTAAAGTGAAATTTGGATGAAATACAGGGTCATGAAAAATCGAAGAGTGTGGGAAATAGGATTCCAAATATCACGGCAACTCATTATCCGATCGACTTCATGCTTTATGCAAAATTTATGTTTTTAATTGTCTTTTATATTCATTTCTTAAAATAAACAATTTCGAAAATTTTTATATACCTTTTATCAGAACGAATATTTCGAGAGTCCGAAAAAAATAGTTCCGGTTAATCGAGGTTATTGAAATGAAATAGGCTTCTTCCCATTATTACATACTGAGTACATACCAAATTGCAAGTCTCTATCTCAATTTTTTCGGGAGATAGAGAGTTTACAGACACACAGACACACACACAGACACACAGACGGACGGCAAAAAAAAAATTTCTAAAAATGTTTTTTGGAATCTCCAGTGTCTGAAACGTGTAAATCCGTCAAAAAAAATTTCGATTTTCAAAACGATTACAAGACTTACCCTATACTACGTATGATGGGTAAGTAATATGTATTTTATTTTTAGATTATTGTGAAGCAGTTGGTAACATTGAACTTCAGATTTATCCGTTAAGCTTCTCTTTTCTCTTGAATCTTGATTAACCTCCGTGCATATGATCTTTTAGACGACTATTTTCGATTTGAATGCACAAATTCATAAACTCTGTTGCAAATATTGTGCAATATTAAATGTTTCTGTTATACTTTAATAAAATGAAATCTGTTTGATATATTTCTCATTTATTATTATTATTTTTTGTTTTACATAAGGTATTAAATCTTGAGTTACGCGTGTTACACATGATCACAATATCTATGAGTAACTATGGTATATTAGAAATTACATGGAAAGATGAGAATGTATTTTTAATTTCATATTCCAGAAAGGTAAATATCAATACTGAGTGAGCGATAAAAAATAAATTTGTGAAAAATATATAAATACTTACCATGGACCCTTCGTCAATGGTGTCTATGCTTAGCACTGTTACATGAAACCTGACTTTTGTGGCCTTACCTACGAGAAATATTCGTTACCATTAATGAAAAAAATCATTTGATCCAGATATTTATATTCGTAGAAATTATGTTACATTAATTATACACTGGCCCCCAACAGTTAAGGTGCAACCAGTCTTTTGTATCTAATTTGAAAACAAATGAACATAAAAACATGAAGTTTAGAAAAAAATGGCCTTTAAACACTTATTTATCGAAATTTACTTAATTTTAACAAAATAAAGCATGATTTACGCATAAAAACATATTTTTCTTTGAAAAGTTCACTGTTTGAAAAAAGGCAGTTTTTTGTGAAAAAAAATAATAAACTGATTTTAATAAGGAATGTGTCCGACCCTACTTGAAATGCATTTGTGGGATTGGCTTTCCATACTTTCAATTAAGTTATCGGGCTCTGTAATGGGAAACAACACCCATACATGGAGCAACGCTTCTTCCACTCATTGGGGAGGACTTAGTCACCAGTATGCCGAGATAGTCCCAAATATTTAGCTGACCATTCCATTACCTCCAAACCTTGATCCTCAAGATATTCATAAGAGACTTTAGCTTTATGCGATCGGGCATTATCATCCATTAAGATTAATTAATCCCCAAAAGCATCAGCATACGGTGTGACAAACGGAACAAGGATCTCTTCCCAATATTTCACAGTAGCCAGAGTCTTTCTATGGTACACATGGAGGTTACTGTGAGCACCAGAGCGATTTCAGCTAAAACAATGATTCCACCCTCTCTACCACTCCTCTCCTTCTCGTATATTTCAACAATTACTCAGTCTGATAATTCAACTTTTCAGTGTCATTGGCAGACTCTGATGCCTTGTTTTTTCCAGATCAGTACACGATCATTGAATCACTCTCCAAAGCAAATCTGGACTCGAGTGTGAACAGTATGGATACCCATTGTTATCTGTTCCAGATAACGTGCACTCTTGGACAACATAAACGTGTACTTCTGTGCTATCGATTACGAGGGACACATACAATGGGTCGTTTTGAATAAAGTTCTTAATTTCAAAGACGTCTGTGCACCGTAGTTGCAAATATTTGTCATTCCTGTTGCGTTACAATGATCTGAAATGAGCTGAACCACAATAGTTTCTTCTTCCTTCGAGCAAAAAGAGCTATGAAGCGATCTTTTGCAGCGGATATAACCCGTGAGTGGTCTGGAACACATCTTCTTGATACTGAATTTTCGGATTAAGCTTGATCCCAGAGTCCTTGGACCAAACTACGAAACACATTAAGACGTCTAGCAGTATCAGGTAGTGATAACACCATTTCGATCATTCCGTTTGCGCGTCATCTAAACAAGTCAGGTAAACGACATGAGATATGGACATTGGACAACACTATTTTAGCACCAATAATTCTATATCAACAAGCATAAAAATATTTCCTATAAATTCCCAAAGTGGTATGCTCGAGGTTTCTCTCGACTGCCTTATAATTGCCCAATTCATTAAACAAAATAGAGATGGGCATAAATACTGTATAAGGTTTTATTGAATTTACTTATGCTTATTCATGTAGATCGTATTTTTTACCTTAATTTTCATTCTTTTAATAGTGAGTCTCAGAAAACTGGTTGTATCTTAACTTTTGGAGGATAGTGTACATTAAATGTATTGTATCAATACCTCTATGTTTTGGCGGCTGTAAGTTGTCATAGTCTTTGGAATCCTGAGGCAGTATTGAATCAAATTCTAAGCTCTGCAATCTGGAAAGCAAAAATTGCATAAATGGAAAATAATTATTTCACTTTAAAAAAAGGTTCATCAACAATTTTTATTTTATTTTTACTTTATCAACTTTTAAACTAATCTATACTAGCTATCTGTACCTTATATACTAGGTCTTATAAACTAATAGCGCTAAGATATTGCCAATTTTTTGGAATTTGCGAGTACTAGTAAGGAAGGAGCAGATTCAGAAAATTTATCTAAATACACTATGCGAGGGGGGGGGGGAGTGATAATTTCGTTCTGTCTGTATGTTTTATTTTTATTTGATTTTTTAAGCATTACATTCCGAACACATTTACCAATCTTCTCGAATGTCCTTAAAATACGCAGTACTACCTTGCATTTTCAAAATAGTTGTCGTATTATGTATAGTTGTGTGACAGAGGCACATAAAAATTTTAATACCATCGCTTACTACGCGTCAAAATAAGAAATAATGACAACAATGTGGTATAAAATAAGATGCGCACTAGAAGTCATTTGTATAAAAAGTCCTGCATCGAGTCGGTTAATCAGATTTTATCCAAACACAACACCAGGGTAGAGTCAGGTCTGATATTTTTAATTCGAACTTTATTTCGAATTGATTACAAAACAACTGTTTGGGTTCGAGTAGGATATAACCGAACTAGCGAAATTATAATGTGGAAAACAATAAATGGTTACTACAAATGCACGTTGAATCCCTTCAAGTCTGCTTTTTTTCTTCAAATTTAAGATAATCCTTATCAAAGAAATTTCAATTTCGAAACAGTTTCCAAAATTGAACTGGAACCGTAATTGGAAAGGTAAAAGAAAGCACTCAATAAAATATAGACCTCAGATATCCTATGCAAACAAAAAGAAAAAATAATAATCTGAAAATATTAAAATTCAAACGGCAAATTTAAAAAGAATTCTGCATTATTAGTTTAACATTCGCTTGTGAGTATTTTCGCTTGAATATTATGTACATTGTGTGTACACATTGTTTGGTAAACATGAATCCCTCATTAAAAATGCATTTACCTCCAGCCTTTAACTTTGCAGCCAATGTAGTGAACATGTTACACATGTTTCAGTATGTAGTGCATAATGTTTGTATTACACTACATCCTAGCGATACTTATTACGGAAATATTCTATCCTATGCGAATGGAAAAATTCTTATCATAATTATTAGTACCATTTTAATGTGTATTTTAGTTTTCTCATTCGAAGATTAATTTTAGACGTTTTTTATTTGCGCGTACGGAATTTCATTGATCAAAATAATGCATTGATGTTTCCAAAACGTAATTGTGCATAAGAGACTCGTATTTCTTTTATTTATTTTTAAAGAAATATTTGAGATTTATATATTTTTAGAAATATTCGTAAATGTAAAAATTTTAAATCCAGTGTTATCCGAGTCAAACAAAGTATTGTAAATAAAAAAACTTTTTTATGTACGAATGTTTTTGTTTAACCTGGTTTTGAATAAAACTGCCAGAAATTAACGCTGTTAAAATAATATAATTTTTATATCATGTTTTTCAATTTTAGGTATATAAAGAAATAAATAACTAAATGTTATTTTAGAAGAATTTTATTATATTAAAATAAGCAACAAGAAAAACTGCGTACTTACGTTCTGACTACCGTAAATATACAGGCTTGTGAAAGCCATATTAAGGCAAAAGTGTACAATACATGCATAGTTTTTCTCCAACCGCTACTGGCACATCTTTTTTTACTTAATCAAACCTAAAATATGAAACAGATTTAAGAAAAAAACAATAATTAATCAATGTTAAATTTACATGCATAATAGTTTGTAAAACAAGAAGAAATATGAATTTATTTTATTAAACGAAAGATGAGAATAATATCATTGGAAGATTATTTTAAACTTCTTTTTCGGCGGCTATTGTTTACTTATATAGAAAAACATAAGTATTAACATCAATAAGTAACTTCTTTGATGTTTTTAAAAATACATTTCTGATAACCATTTGGATACAGAAAACACTAAGTATATGAAAGCACAGTAACGTATGACTATATGAATCTCAATTTATCTAGAATGTATGAGGCTCTTAAGAGCCTACACTAGTCAAGGGAAGAAACGTGCAAGCTAATGGGAAGGTTATTTTCAAATTTTTCGCTCTCATTTTAATATTTTTAAATGATTTTTTGCATAGGATAGCTATTGTCGATCCCTAACGCTGTGAGTTTTTACTTTTTCGATTTTGATTATTTTTTTTTTATAAGCGGACATTTTAAATTTTGGAACCGGTTCTGAAAGTGAAAGTATCCTTATATAAACAAACTACAACAGAAATCGAAAAAGTAAAAACTAACAACGTTAGAGACAGTTTCATTATAGTGTAGGATCTTAAGAGTCACCTATCTTAAGAGTTTACCTAGTCACGTGAACACACTCGCACGATAACGGTAAACCTATGTAAACGTCCTTTATATATGTCTGGTCTAAATTTATAATATATTTCAATGATATATAACAAAACCGAACTAAAGGAGATAACTTACTTCATTAATTTCTGAAAGGTTTTATATACCATAAAAATAATAAAAAAGTTTTAATAAATTGTCTACATATTTCCAGTTCACCAAAGCTTTTATAAAGACAAAAAAAATTGTTTTGTCTTGATAAAAACTTTGTTTAAGCCAAACTTATGTAGTCAGTTTATTAAAACTTTTTTACTGTTTTTATGATTTTTTAACATATTTTAAAGGAAGTGTAGTTAAATGAATTTTTGCACAGGATAGCTGAGGTCGATCTCTAATCCTGCCTTTTTTAACACTTTCCAACCTAGTTCAAAAGTGTTTGACTTCTGTTTGTCTAGCCTTCTGCCGTCTGTCCGTGCTCTAACCCGCTTAAATATAATCGGATCGCTCTGAAATTTTTGTATGTTATTGTCGTTTACAATAGCATGTTCTCTATTTCAACTGAAGAGTGTAGCACTTATAGTTTTTTTTACAGGGACAGTTAAAAGTATTCCGTTATAATACAGTCAATGAGAAATAGTCGTTTCATTGCATTTTGATGATGTTACGCCATTTGAAACATATAATGGAATTGATATATAATTATGAAGCACATTAAATCCATATCTATCATAGTCAGTCTTGTAACCGATTTTTGTGAATCTCTGTAAATGAACGATAAATGTTACGTACTCCATATTCCATAGAAAACATCTTGTAGTGCACCCCAGTTATCAAATATTCATTATGTATGAAGTATCATAATATCATCAGAATGCAAAGCAAACGATTTTTCCTCACATGTTAAAATGATAATGGTGCGTCCCTGTAAACAAACTATAAAGGTTCATTGGTCATTACTGATGAAACACCCCACTGTGAACATCACATCCTGAAACACCCAAATGCCCACTTCAGTGACGCATATCAATCTTAGTATGTTTGAAATACCTTATCTATAAAATGCAACGCAAATGTTTTCCGCATAGACCAAAAAATAACCCATTTCTTTTTTGTGCTGAAAATATAATTTCAATTGCAAACATATTATAGTCAATAGTGAACCTCATTATCATATAAAAATTGCAGGGTAATCCGAGTATATTTAGGAGAGAGTACGGTCAGATAAACCGAATTCATTAGCACTTTTATACCATGTAGGCAAGTGTTTAAAAAAAGTACAATTGCACAAACCAAAACGAAATTACATAGAAAAAAAATCTTCTTTTCGTCGAAAGATACTGCTTAATATTAGGTATAAAAGGTACCCTTTGTGTGGTTATTAATACGAAAAAGCTAAAAACCACGTTGAAGCACACAAATTATAAAACTTTAAAACTCATACGGCCGTTTCAAGGATACATAGATCCTCTTCATCAGTTATCTCAAAAAGCAAGAACTTTATAAATCTACAATAGCGAAGCATTGTTGGAATTTTGACCATAGATTTAACTTTTCTGGAGCCAAAATTATTCAAAATTGCAATTCAATATTTGTTCTTGATTTTTAAGAGGCACATTATATTTATAAATATACAGATTCATTGGTGAATGACATGTCTAGCACTCCTTTTCTTTCTCCCGTTTGGAGAGAGCCTGCACGGTGATGCCTGTTTTCGGAGATTTCCTGTCGGTTGCGTTACTTCTGCTCTTCTGGTTACACTTGCTTTGCCATTTTTGTCAGATTACCGCCAGTACTCGGGGCTATAGCCAAGCGTGGTTCTTTTGAACCCTTTTAGCATTTTTTCCCTTCCCCACCTTACACTGATGAAGGGGATCTTGTATCCTTGAAACGGCCATATGAGTTTTAAAGTTTTATAATTTGTGTGCTTCAATGTTGTTTTTAGTTTTTTCGTATACTGCTTAATATTTTTTGTTTTATAAAAACCGTTCCCTATAACTGCTTTTCCAAAGTTTATCTATATACTACATTATGTTACACGAGATAAAAATTTCTATCCTTTACAATAAAATGTAATACAATGTTATGTTTTTGAACTCAACTTTGAGTTGAATAATTTAAATTGCTAAATATTTTATTTGCTGAAATTTAAGAGTCTAAATTGCCCTCTTTATTTATAAAGTACTTTCAGAATGTTACTTTTTCAAATACTATGTAGTATAACTAGATTTCGTTTTAACGATTAAAAAATAAATAGGTAAATAAGAGAAATTGGAGACAGAAAAAGACAATCGTGGAAAAAAAACTTCTTCTCAATGTACTTCCACTCTTGAAGGTTTTTGCTTAAAAAAAAAAAAAACAACAATTAGAAGAATACTATTTTTAAACTATCATAATTGCTTTTACGGAGTTATTTTAATATTGACTGTCAGACAGCAGTTGAAAAACTTTGAAGTAAAATAAAGAGAAAAGTTTATGATATTAAATTTATCTTTTAGACTTCTAAAAAAAATTATTCTTTGAACTTAAGTGAATCATTCTATCCAAATTTAATTGCTCGCTTTTTTATTGATTCGCTCTATTCTGAAAGATTTTCTGTCCCATGAAGCAACGTAAATGTTCTGAAGAAATATTTAAATAAAAAATGATTGAATGTATTTTTCTCGACTTAAAATAGTTTCGGATGCTAAATATTTTATTCGTAAGGTGTTTAAATTGTTAAAGTATCAGATTTAATAAAATATATTTAAAATGTAACCTTTAAGCGAAGTGGGAGTATCGGACATTTTAAAATTCTGGGAATAAGATTGTCGAATAGGACATATGAATAAGGCATAAAAAATCCTATGTGATAAATGTATTTTGTAAAAATGAGGAGGATTTTATAATTGTGATCTATAATAGAGTTTTAGAGATACAGTTCGAATACCAAAACGTTTTAAATGTTCTTCACCAGAAGAAATTCCAGTTACGCCAAAATATTTCTTTTCATGCTACGAAATTTGTTATACGGTCCAAGAGTTCTACAAGTGGGGTTTTGAGAAATATTCTCCTTGTGGTAACGAGTAAAACTTTCATTTTTGTCAGACCAAAACTTATTGCTATTTTGAATTTATGTATTTTCATTGTTTTCTGACACTGAAGATAAGTTTTTTTAGTTTTAAATATTGTTTAAATATTGCCTTTTTTTGAGAAAATGTAGAGATAAGGGACTATATTTGTCATCTATCAATGTTTTCAATATACAGGGTGGGCCAGAAGACCCGCATCATAAATGTTTTTAATTTTTTTTAAATTTGTAGTTGAAAGTTTCCTGTGATGTAAACTTTTTTTTAAATGATATAGATATGATTTAAATGTTACAGTACATTCATAGTAATTCATAGGAAACTTTCACCTACAAATTAAAAAAAAAAATAAACTCCTATGATAGGGGATCTTTGGCTCTCCCTGTATTTCAACAGTGCTTTTCTTAAGCATGGGGAAACCGCGCTTTACGGACATTCGTCTACAGCAGATACCTCTTCTTACAGATAATATTTTAAGTCCTATTCCACTAATAAAACATTATGGAGTGCCTCAGTAAAACGTACTCATTTAAAGAGGGAATTTGTGCAGTCTTCCTATTATACGTTTTACTAACGTTTCACCGTATTATAAACAAGAAACGTGAAATAATTTAAAAGAAAGTAGTTTGATTTAAAATTTATCTCCTTAAAATATACAAAACACGTACAAACTTTTTCACGTACTATATTTCACCATGATATCTATGTAACATAAAACAGGTGAACGTAAGACAAAAATTGAAAGAGAATTTTTCGGAAAAACGTTTAGCAATATATAAAGTCCTGAAAGATTTTCTGTCCGATGAAACACTAAAACTGTTTGGAAAAAATGTGTGATTTCGCACTTAAAGCAAAGTAGTTTAGGATGATAAATATTTTATTCGGGCGGATTCGAAAAGGTTAAAAGTGTTAAATTTATTGCGAGACATTTTAAATTTTAACTTCTGTCCGATGCGGGATTACCTGACATTTTTAAAATTACAAAATAAATGTAAGAATAAGATTTTCGATCACGAAACAGGAATTGGAGCATAAAAATATCAGTATGATAAATGTATATTGTAAGAATCTGGAAAATTCTATAAAATATCCTGGTGCATAATTTAAAATGTAGTTTGAAGAAAAATCTGTTCTTATAAGTTGTCTGTGCCCGAAAGATAAACCTAATTATAATATTAAGGTATATTTTTTTTCTACATTATAGTTTTAATGTTAGTATTATATAGTAGCTATATTAAAGGCTATTTCAGAAATATTTATGTATACCTATTGTGAAAGTTTCACCAATATCGCACTAAGAACCCATATATACTGCTCAGAATAGAGAATAGATGAATTAGAAGTTCTACTAGAAATTCTGTCTAAGTCCAGCTCTTGAGGCAGCAATTCAAATATTTCGATCAATCATCACCGATGATTGTGTGACTCAGAAAAATCACACACGTAACAACGACTTTACTATTAAAAAAAAAAAGTTATTACTTTAGACTAAAGGTGCCACTACAAAAATGATTCTGTATGTGTCCTGTAATAGCAAAAAAAAGTAAAACATTATATAAATAATTTCACTTCCAAATTTGTCTCTATTTGCAAAAAAATACTCTCTAAAAGTCACACACGTAACGGTGGAATTGCCCTAGAACAGAATGCTCCCCTGGCGGTGGAAGTGGGAAATAAGATTTAACGAAGCGTACGAGCATGTCTGGTATACGGTGACGAAGCCATCGGAGACCATGGCCAGTATATGCCAAACTGTGCGACGTGACCTAACTCAAATGTCTTCTCCTAAAACAAAATGGTAGGATACAAAATTTAGTCTAAACTGGTTCAGCCTTTTTTAAAAATAAAGTTAGCTTGGCCCTGACTCGTAGTGACCCAAAATTATCCACTAATCGATTTTCTTGATCATGTGACCTAGCCCAATGATTTTCTCATGTCCGAAAACAATAGGATACAAAATTTAGTCAAAATCAATTGCGCCATTTTGTACATAAAATTAGCTTGACCCGTAATGACCCAAAAATGACCCACTAATCAAATTTTCTCGAACATGTGATCCAATTCAATGGTCTTCTCGTAGCCGTTTTTTTAGATAAAATTAGCTTGACCCGCAGTGACGCAAAAATGATCCACTAATTGAATTTTCCCGAACATGTGACCTAGCGCATTGGACTTCCCATGCCCGAAAACGGCAGGAGACTAAAGCCATATTTTAGATAAAATTAGCTTGAACCGCAGTAACCCGAACATGACCCACTAATCGAATTGTTTGGAACATGGATCTAGTGCAATGGCCTTATCGTAATCTAGAACAGTAAAATACAAAATTTATTCAAAATCGTTAGAGCCGTTTTTTAGATAAAATTAGCTTGACTCGCAATGCCTCAAAAATTACCCACTAATCTAATTTTCTCGAACTTGCCACTTAGCGCAATAGACTTCCCGTGCACGAAAATAAGATACAAAATTTAGTCATCGTTTGAGCCATTTTTTAGATATAATTGGCTTGATCGTGACCCAAAATAACCCCCAAATCGAATTTTCTCGACCATGTGACCTATCCCAATGGTCTTCTTGTATCCCAAAATGGTAGGATAAAAAAATCTTCGTCAAAATCGTTACAACCATTTTTAAGATAAAATTTGCACACACACACAGAGACAGACGGACACACACGATTTGCTTGTATTATGATGTATGATATTTGCCTTTTTCTGAATGATAATTTGTTTTCTCTATTATAACTTACAGGATTTTTAATAATTACACCTTTTTAAAAAAATTGTTCTTATGTTTAATAGCAGAGTATGCTAATAAAGAATAATATTCAGAATATTATGTGTACATTGAAATTGCAGATTCTCAAAACTTGTGTTTGCGAATGCTACATAAATATCTGAAATTTCTCAAACATCTAAACTCTTAAACTGTTTGTTATATTTACCAGCTTACCATCATTGAAATAATTTTAAAAGATTTATGGATTTATGTAATATTCATTTCTTTTTAAAGTAGACAACCGATAAGAAAATTTCAAAATTACTTTCTTCTACTAATTAATTACTTTTTTTTTAATACAGCAGTGCTACTTTCCATATCTGAACATACTGTTTATGAATGTTTATTTTTTTTCAGGAATAAATTCATTCTTATCTCTTTTAAATTTAGAATTATAATTATTTCTTGTTCTTAAATATAATCGTATTAATTCTTCGTTAATAATAATGTAATTATCGCCGCCTTAATCTTATTTGTGGTTAATTATCTACAGCGTGTTTCAGAAAACATATATAGACTATTAAAGTAATAATTTAATTTTGTATTAACGCATTTTTAATTTCTAATTGTAAAATGAAGCTGCAATTATGGCCGGTTTACGACTCCATTAAACTTTCTTTATTTACTGGTTTTTTGATGAACTCTGTTTCCTCGAAGTTAACAATTCTTACAGATCCATCCGCTTCAAACTTATCTCACTTCTAGCGTTTGTAAGACGCGTACCGGGGAACTGTTGAAACTTTCTTAGAAATGATCTCTGCACTTCAACTACGTTTTCGAACTTACAGTATTAGGATAAATGTAGTTTGTTCAAAGCTTAGACTGGCCTCAAGCAATATTTCAAGGTAGTTAAAACTGAAACGAAAAAAAAATCACCCTGTTATTAGTCAATAAATTGTGTATATATTTATATATTCTGAAAAATCCGGTATATGCATATATAATTCAGTTTAAATTATTTTTTGTTGCCATGTCTACGTCTTTACAGCTCAAAAAAATTATATTGACTGTTTCAGGATTTCTGTGGGCTAATTATCATAATTCTTTCATGTCTGATAAAGAGTTAAAGCCGCACAACAGAGCTCATTGTAATGAAGATTTTCTCAAACGTTTCAAAAGTTATATTTGTCTCTATTCCACAGATAACAGCGGTCACATGAAAAGCCATTCCTTAGTGCATTCAGGTGAACGCCCTCACAAGTGTGAGATATGCAATCAAGGTTATGTTCGGCCAGATACTCTAAGACGTCATATTCTTATACATAAAAGACAGAAACCTTATTCTTGTAATGTGTGTAGCATGGCTTTCAGATAAGCAAGCAAATTAAAAAAATACATGTAATATGTACACTTGTAATATGTAATCGCAGAACGTGTAGCAAATTGCTCAGTTCGCCGAACGTGTAGCAAATTGGTCAGTGTTTACGTTTTTAATTTGTGGGAAATATACTGCACTTTATTTATTTATTTGTAAGCAGTGTTAACTTAATAGGCAAATCCTTTGTGCATGTTCGACATGGTCAACAAGTATAATGCATAATTTCATATTTAGATATTTCTTTTGTACAAAACTACTAATTTATATTTGTATTGTAATTTGCATGGTTTGTAATAATTATATAATGTGCTATATTTTTGCACCTATTCTTAATTTTATAAATGTCACTTGGTAAATATTTTTTATAAACTTTGAACTTTAATGTTTATGAAATGCATGTTCTTTATATAGTTGCTTATATTGTTGCTTTATATAGTTGCTTATATTGTTGCTTTATATAGTTGCTTATATTGTTGCTTTATATAGTTGCTTATATTGTTGCTTTATATAGTTGATTATATTGTTGCTTTTTATAGTTGCTTATATTGTTGCTTTTTATAGTTGTTTTTCTTTTCCCTTTTATAATTGAGAACAACCAGTTCATAATTGTCATGCCAGAAATACATAAAGTTCACCAATATGTTCTGAAAAGTTCTTGTTTCAAAAGTGAAAGGAGTTTTTCTTTCGAATTTAAATAAGATTAAAGGTTCATGTTTCTATACGTAAAAAATGCACGATAAATTTATTTTAGAATACAAATTTTAAGAAGTCATAATTCTTTATCGATCGTTTATTTTATTTTTTTAAAAATTTGGCAAAAAAGTCTTATTTTGTTATATGGGCGATTGTGCAAAAATTATAAATTCCCTTCTTACCAGACAGCCACTTTTTTAAGTATCGGGGAAATGATTCTAATTTTTAAGCATTGAAATTGATTGTGTTCTATCACTGGAATAGCTTACTGCTACAACCGATTTCCAATGTTTCAAGCACCAAATGTTTGATCTTAAATATATTGGTCAATATGCTATTATAATAATAAATGCTTAAAAACAATGATTATAATAGTTCAATAAAGTATAAAATCCTGCAGAACTGCTTCGACAACGTAAAAGTTTCTCTTTATCAGTGCGAATTATTCGCGTAAGCTTATACGCAGTCGAAAGCGGCCTGCACATTTTTTTTATGTTGACGTATAAGTTCTAGAAGTAACTGCCGTTAGGTGACTTTTATTGGTTAGCCTATTATAATCACCATGATTTTGAGTGTTTATTTAACACTAGAGCTGTCATTTTGACAGTTACCAAATGAATATATTCCGATTCGAACCAAAAATTTCTTTTTAAAATAAATTAAATATAAAGCTCACTGAAATACGTTAAATGAATAAGTTAAGTAGATAAGTTAAATAAAATTTCTGGTGTGAAAAAGTTTCAAAAAACTTGAGTAAAATTTCCGGTATAGTGTTAAATCGATTATTTAATGCAAAATAAGAATACTGACAATACATATTTCATTATCCATTATTGTGTTCTAATAATTGTTTTATTTATTAATGTAATTTTTAATTCTGCTCAGTTATGTGTGAACATGTTTTTTAATAAATTTATTATTATTATTTAAAATCTTTCGTAACAAATTAGAAATAATAAGAAAATTAGAGAATGGTATATTTGTTATTATTTCTTTTATTTTTACTTCGCATGCTAACATATTATCTGTTTCAGGAATTCAGGGTGATCAAAAAAGTGACTTCATGTCTGGAAAAGCTTTAACCTCGCACAACAGAACTCATGGTAATGAATATCCTCTCAAGCGTTTTATGTGTCACATTTGTTCATATTCTACATATAAGAGAAGTGACTTAAAAGTTCTTCATTCTTGCATCCTGGTGAACGACCTCACAAGTGCGAAATATGCAAACGGGGTTTTGCTGAAACAGGGACTATAAAACGTCATATGTGTGTACATACTGAAGAGAAACCTTATTGATGTGACGTGTTTAACATGTCTTTTAAACAACAAAGTAGCTTGAAAAGACACGTGAATATTCACATGTAAGATCCGTCTCAAAGGTTTAAGCACAAGCAGAAAATGTCGATTTTTAAAGAATAACAAGAAGTTAGAATAAATAACTTTTTTTTTTCGGATTTTGCAACTTCTATTAAATAAATGATATCAAAAGTAGAAAAAAATAAATTACTTAATTATAAAAAAATACAAATTAAAGTATTTTCAAACAAAACTGCCTCAAAATGTTATGCTCAATGGCAAAAACAACTATATTATCGTTTGTATAAAACAGTTCATACAAATTATTTTTCCGTGATTTCGGATTAAATCAAATAAACTTCCATCCATCGAAATTATTAGTTTTCGTAGGATTTTGGTGGCAAAGAGTGTCATGATTTCTCAGTGGCCTCTAGGAGATTTTCAAGATAATCATACTGCTTTCCATTGACCTAACCCTTACGGATTAAAATACCTTAGACGTTTTAAATAAAATATCACATTTAATTAGACAAAAAAGTTACATAAAATACACTTAAAATATTAAAAGCATTAAAAATACTGCAAACGTTTCAGGCTAAGCCCCTCATCAGTGCAATTACGTACGTTGACCGCAGAGTGTTCAACCATGTTTACAGTTAATAAAGTTAACCAGTTAAAACTTGAAAACTTGAAGTTTTCAAGTTTTAACTGGTTTTCTTTATTAACTGTAAACACCTGTACACAGAGATTAGTTTTAATTTGCCGTATGGAAAAACTTGTTTAGACACTAATCTGCATATTCTCCGATCCGTCTGAACAGTTTTAATCCTTGGTCGTCCACATCTTGGTTTCCGGTTGAAATTATCCTGTCTAGAGAGTACTTGTTATATCAATTTAACATTTTTGAAATTTCAGAAACCGTTTTATTTTTTTATTTCAATTTAAAAACTTAATCTCACCTTTTGTGAATTCTTTACCCTTCGGCATTTTTGAAATGAGTAAATGATTTCTCCAGTTTTATAAAACTGGAATACGACGTCATCTAACGTCATTACACCCGTTCAATACCGTGTTTCTAAAAAAATTGTATAGAGTACCTAAATTTTTGAGAAAGATAAAGTAAATTAAATAAAAATTAATGTAATTTTTATTTTAAGCAACAAAAATTTATTTGATTTGATTTTGATTAAATGTCGAGTATTTATTGTAAATAAGCTTCATACATTTTCTTCTGCAATTTATTTAACCAGATTTGCCTCTGGAAATCTGTTTAAACTTTTGAGACTGACTATAATAATATAAGCAAACCTCATACTATGTGTAGGTTTTGCACTAAATTATTCATTATTTGAGTATTTAATTCATATCAAATATTCTGCTTTGTAAGTAATATTTTTAAGCGGCATTGTAACAGGACTTTTTGAATATATCCTTCATGGTAATACTGTAAAATGCATAGGTTTCATAATATATACAGTGTATCACAAAGGATGAAAAGCGCTTTAATTTTGTACTTGTTAAAGATAAGTAGGCAATGTAAATTGCAAGTGGTGCTCACAATAAAGTAAGAAGTAATTTTACATTGAAGAAGTACAAGTGTAGTCCTGTCATTAATTTTTAAAGTTCTACAATTTTTGAAGTTGTATGTGGTGATAAAAGTTATATTTAGAAATGCTTTTCCCGTAGTCTGACAATTACAACAGTAAAAATTACATTCTTCTGCCTTCAAAACTCAGAGTTATGACATATTCAATTTCAAGATATTTTGGAAATTTCCCGGCACTGAAACCGACAGATGATTGCTTAGTGCCGTAAAGCTCTGAAATTTCACGAAATTGAATGTGTCATAACTCGATGTAGTCTACTCGTAGAGAAATGGAAATTTTAGTGCTGTGTTTGTCAGACTAATAGAGAAAAAGTTTCTGAATACACTAGTTTCCAAAAATTAAGGAAAAATCACAAAAATAGCAATAACTCGTTCAAAAATAAAGCAATCCGTATGAAATTTGCATATATTGTTAAATAAAAAATGCTGAATAAATATACCAAATGCAAATTAGTGGCGCTGCATCGCGTCATGATCGCATTGCGTCATCTGTAAGGATCATAAAAATGCACGTTAGAGAGTAAGGTTGCAGCTGTTGCTGTGATAGTGATATTATAAATCTGGGATAGCCAATTCATTACAATGACCTCATCATTTGCCCGCAGAACTGCGATTTAGAGCAATTGGGAGATTGGAGGCAGGACAAAGTTATACAGAGGTGGCTAGATGGATAAATGTGAGTCCTTCTGTGGTTCATAGGCTTTTGCAACGATTTCAAACCACTAGTTCGGGCTGAAGAAGGTTCAGCCAAGGACGGCTAGGAGTTTATACAAGCGTCGATGACCGATATTTGCGGTTATGTGTACGAAGGAATAGAACCACAACCCCATCTCATCGTAGAACCTCCCTTGATGGAAGGTTGGTGTCAATGTCTACTGCACGTAGAAGGCTTCACGAAGGTGGACTTTACGCAAGGTGACTAGCAATTTGTGTGCCGCTCACCTCACATCACCGGAGGGAACGTTTGATGTGGGCACGTCAACATGTCCACTGGACGGCTGATCAATGGAGGCGTGTTCTCTTCACAGATGAGTCCCGGTTTGCCTCCAAAGCGATAGTAGGCGTTGTTTGATTTGGAGAGAACAGGGAACACGTTATCATCCATCAAACATTCGTGAAAGAGATTCATACGGAGGAGGCAGTGTCTGCGTTTGGGGTGTTATCTCTTTGGGTGGACGCACAGGCCTCCCTGTCTTTCCACGTGGAACCGTGAATGCTTACATCTATAGAGATGACATCCTTGATGCTTATGTGCGCCCTTATGATGTTACAGGACGACAAAGCTAGACTGCACAGGGCTCGCATCGTGGAAGGTTATCTTTAGCACCAGACAATTCAGTGAATGGAATGGCCAGTTCGGTCACCGGAATTGAATCGCATCGAGCATATTTAGGATGCTTTAGAAAGACTTGTTGCTACTCTCAATCCCCCTCCTCAAACCCTTGCCATGCTTACAACTGCTTTGCAAGAGCAGTGGCTCGTACTTCCCAGCGAACTGATCGACCGCATAATTGACAGTATGACACATCGCTGTATGTGCTGTATTGCTATTAGGGGTGATCATACGGCATATTAAAGGTGCTTTTCCTATACCAAACTGACATTGATTTTGCTAATTTTATAATTATGCTATTTTTTGAAACACCATAATTGTCTGTTAATTTCTTTTCATGTTATTTTATACCTTACTATGAGTTGTATATTGAGGCTGAGTTTCATTCAAATGTACATGTAATATTTTGAATTATCGCTATTTTTGTGATTTTTCCTTAATTTTTGGAAACCAGTGTATTATAACTGATAGGACCGAGGTGCCGTATACAAATTTAAAAAGTGCAGATCTTTGAAGAATAATGACTGAACAATTTTAACAACATAACCTTAATTCCCACCCTATTTTGACTATTTTTGCAATATGTATCGCCAGCCGGTAAAAACCTAACCCTTTGTATCAGCGCGTTGTATATCTGCAACATACCGAAAACTCGTTACAATAGGTTAAAAAAAACTATTTTTATTTTTTGCTGCTATCTTCCAATACAGCAATTAATATAAATTGTTCCTAGAATTTACGACAAATGACGAGATACTGAGTTAATTTTTCATGCCAAAGTTTTATTTATCGTTTGAGTTTCGCAGTTTCGCATCGTTATTGCTAAAATGAACTTATTAAATTTTGGAAAATAAAAAATGCTGGGAGCGTCCAAAAATGACTTTTTACAAAATTAAGTTTATGTATTTTACAATTTAGTATTAGGAAATTGATAGTATTTATGAGAAGTATGTAGTTTTCTGTTTATTGCAAATGTGAAAAAGTATATTTTAGTCAATATATTTTTATTTTTATGTTTTATATTTTACATGCTTAAAACTATGTGTTCTAATGTCTGAGTAAATGTTTTTCAAGTGGAAGTTATTGAGTCACAAAGGGTTAAAGCGTGTTTCAAAATTTTGTTGGCACCCTGCAAGTACATATACACTGCATGGCTAAAAATCCCCGGACACTTTCAAATTTAGAAGTTTTATCGAATATCTACCGAAATAATGGACGAATTCTTCTGGAACTTCGGGAATATAAAGATGTTTGACTTAGTATTTTTGAGCGAAGGTTTGATCCCAAAGGCAATTAGGGGACCAGCAATAAATAAAAAAATATACAGGTATTTAGTATCGCCCTGTAATGTTAAATGCACAAAATGATCTGTCGTTGCAGCACATATTATGTGGATAATGTACATTTATGTTCATTTACGTCAGAAGAGAACATATATTCATGGATATATAACCATTGCTTTAAAAAAGTATCAAGAAATTGTTGCAGGTTTTGATGAATAGTATGCAGGAATTTAAAGCTATTTCAAAGCAGGAATCATAAAATTAGACAAAATATAGTAGAAACAACATAGTAGAATTAGAATAAAAAATATATGAAATATTTATTGAAATAACACAAGTTATAGGAAATAATTTTTAGCTCCGTATGAGCGAACTAGACCAAAGATTTGTTTTCATGATCTCAAAGTCAACTCTATAGAGCAACTAATATAAAAATACCAGAGAAAAATCTTGAAAATTCATAAATATATTAGCGTTATAGTGAACTGAACTTTGGTTGCTTTTAAAAAGAAGCCATGTGATAAGGAATTTTCCTCAATCCTTAATTTTTTATTAGCTGACTTCAAAGAAATGGGTTGGTATTTAATGAATGTCAAGAAGTATCGTTGGGAGGGATGCTTAGATTTTAATAATTCTTTTTTGTCTGAATAGGTTCGTTCTGGTGATTTTTTTTTAAACACAATATTCAATAAAAAAATTGAAATAAAAAATTAAGAAGGACAATTTGTGGAAATATCACTTATTCTCCAGCTATTTTTAGATAACAACAGAAATTCAGCTCCTTCTGTCGTCTATGTCTTTCTGAATTGTCACGATATTCAATTAGTTTTTAGGTGCGTTCGTAATTATATAAATACGTAGCACCTATTGTCGTCGCTTGGTCCGTCCGTCCGTCTGTCTGTCTGTCTGTCCGTCCGTCCGCATATAACAACGCAAAAACTACCAAACCGAATGGTTTGGAATTTAAGATATATTATCTTTTCAGAATTTTGTCGAGACATTTCAAATTTTTTAAATATCGAATCAAAAGTTTAGGAGATATTAATAAAAATATTTATTAAGAAATTTGAATTAAAAAAAAAAATCGGTGCTTTCTTGTTAGAGGAGCTTCCGAGGTTGAATCGTCAAGCGACCGAGATACTTATTTTATGACAGAAATTAATCTGCAGACGATATAATTCATTTCACAGAATTTACAAATCATCAAGATCTGAATATTTATATAACTATCTATAGTACGAACGCACCTCATTTGTCGCGTTTGACGTACAATTTCCAACTTGTTTTATATGCGTTGCTTTATAATTGACTGCCAAATGATGAAAAAGAAAAATTTTGATATTGTTTGTGTATGGGCAGTTAAAAATTATTTCATATTTTATCAAATATTTACCATACTTATATTTTAATCGCTCTGTGTTGTTTCCATTGTATTTTTTCAAGTTTTCTGACAGTGGCGATAAATGTGACTAAAATCCCTGAAAGCTTTAAACAAAGACATACGAAAGTTTCTTGATTGATTTTTTTTTTTTTTTTAATAAAGCTATATCCATATGAACCTACGTGCTATTATTACGAAAATGATCACAAATGTTGCTCAATGTTCACAAATGTTGCTCAATGTTCACATAACTACGTGCTGCAGCTACAGATCATGTAGAGCATGCTATTTTACTGGGGATCTCAAATATTTTTTCTTCAGTTTGTTATTGGTTCTCTAATAACTCTCGTGACCCTCTTGAAAAAGTTGAATGTCAAACATTTTTTTTTTATTCTTGATGTTCTAGAATAATTCGCCAAGTATTTTTTTTAGATACACTACAAAACATTTAAAATCAAAAGTGTGCGGTAAATTTTGGCCATATATGCATAACCAATTCACTTTGTTGCAACAGTTTTTTTTTTACTATATTATCTAAAATATAGACTTACTGAAGAGAAAGAAAACTTATTCATGTAATGTGTGTAATATATTTTTTTAGACAAGAAAGCTACGTGAAAACACACATAAATATTCGCAGGTAATATGTAAGCTTCGTAGAGAGTGTGGTAAATTATTCAATAACGGAGATATTATTCATAGCAAAAATCATTCACTGCTATTAATATTTTGACAATTGCTATTTTTTAAGATGCTGCACATGATAAAGATTCATATAGCATAGATTTAATAAATATATGCATATTTATATATTAAATTCTGATAGTTACTTTTATTCTTGACTTACTTTTGTAGTGCTATTTTTTTTTCTTTAATTGTAATTTTGTTTCATATTTCTCAGTTTTTTATAATTTTCTCTTCATTTTTCTTTTGTTTTATTTCTTACACAAAATTGAAGCTGTCCGAATAAACGAATTTTGTCTTCAATGAAATTTTTCTTTAATTGTATTTTTTATGGTGATAAGTGTTTAATATTTAGAGACGATATGTTATACGTTGTATGTTTGTTTATAAATTGCACTGCATATTTTTTAATTACAAAAAAAATGTTACATATCCCGAAAATTAGCATTTTATGCATTTATTGCATTTTTGTTTTATCAACCTGTGAGTTATAATGGCAAGTAAAATATATTATTTTCACTTCCAAACTTAGAATAACTCTTTCGTACTTTTCAGGCGAAAGAAGTTTCTTTAAAACATCAACTTTCCGTTTATTTTTAGACAAATGGTCTATTTGAAAAGAAAAATAATTTTATTCTTTAAAATTTAAATAAAGAATAAAATTATTTATCGTAATATGAATATACCCACAAACATTTCGTATTTAAATTTAAAAAAAATACAATTACTAAAATTGCCATTTTATATTTTATTTGGCAATTAGCCTATTTAAAATATACGTGGTGTTTATTCCTTTTGTGTGTTGAAAGAATGTAAAAATATTTGCTTCTTTCCAGAGAGTGAATTTTCAGTAGGTAAGAAATGGTTCAGACGGAATTTTAAATTCGCATTAGAATAGTGCTAGTACTTGCAGCTGTACTTCTGGCAAAAATTTCAAACATCAGAGAGATTTGAGCTATCAATCCTTTGGCTAAAATGTTGCTATAATATTCCTCTTGCCACCGTGGAACTCATTTTAAATGCATAATGTTGTTGATGTAGCCTTTAAGTATTATTGTTTCATCCTTTAGTAATCAGAAAACTTCAGTTTTTTAGGTAGCTTTCAATACAAAAAAGTATAAAGCTACCTATTGCAGCCGTTCGGAGGAAAGCAGTTCAGGAAAATTTCGATATATTTTCACCGATCATGACCCCCAGACCCCAAAACCACCCTCCGTTCAAATGTTGATTTATATATATATATATATATATATATATATATATATATATATATATCCATATATATATATATATACACATATAGATAGATATATATATATATCTGAGCTATGTCATACGATAACGCTCGTATTTATAAATCAATTTTGATGAAACTAATTGTGTGTATTAAGCTCACCAATGTCTCGACCGAGTTCGTTGGCCAGCTTGGTCCGCCATTTTGTTTCCAGATGGCGGCCACTTAAAAATTTAAAACTAAAATAAATATACAGAAAAGTTAAAAATTTAAATTTATTTAACGTGTTAGGCCTTGATACGAGGATTCCCGAACATTTTTTGGTTTAGCTCTATCTTAAAAAATGGCTGAGGTAGAGCAGTTTGAAATTCTAGGGTGGCTGACATTTTGAAACAAAACAGCACATTAACGCGATTACTCCCAAATTATTTTCTTTCATTGTTGTAATAATTTTCGCAATCATACGCATAAAACTATATATTCATATCCGTTAGCGCCAAATTCGCGCCAAAATTGGCGACATTTGGTGAAATATCGCCAAATTTGGCGACCAAAATAAGTCTTCATAAATGAGGCCAATTTGGCTATTGCTCAATAATTTGGCGAATTTCTTATTCAATTTCAGAATGAACGAATCTTTTGTAACCATTTCTTTGCATTTTAACTTGCTGTTTTCGTGTAACATTAGCTAAAATTTTAAAACGAAGATATAGGAAAGCTACCTTTTACTCCCGATACAAGCCGGAAGGACTTTTTTTTATTACATTGTTCTAGAAATTATTTGTAATTTTGTATCAATGCTACTATTGAAATCAGCTTTTTATTATGTTTCTCATGTTTATTTCATTCCTTTTTAAGGATATAGTCATACTGACTTCTTTTTCTCTTAATCAGTGTTCCAATTTCATATGAAACATTCCATAAATCTAGTACGAGAAGCTATTCAAAAACTCTGTATTACGTAATTAGGTTAGAATAATCGGTACCGTTAATTCATAAATTTTAAATTTGAATTTCGTTATAGTTATAAATTAATTTATTAATTTGTAAATACTTATTTCTAAACCTGCGTATTATTTCTTATTTTTTAATGGAGAAAGATTCTTGGTTAATTATAGTTTATTAATTTCTTATTAAAAATTTAAATTGCAGAAGAAAATCATAGTATAGCATATTTAATTTTACTTCACCGTTTTCATTGCTCAAAATAATTTTAATTTATTTTTTTCAGGAATTCACGTTAATAACAATCAAGATGACTTCACATCTGTCAAAGATTTAACGTTACACAACAGAACTCATGGTAATGAAGATTCTTGCAAACGTTTCACATGTAGTCTCTGTCCATATTCCACAAATAAGACAAGTTCCATAAAAAGACATTCATACAAGCATTCTGGTGAACGTCCTCACAAGTGCGACGTATGCGGAAAAGGTTTTTATCAAAAGCGTCTTCTAAACTGTCATATGCGTTTACATACAGGTGAGCAAACTTATTCATGCAATGTGTGTAACAAGTCTTTTAACGAACAAGGCAACTTGAAAAAACACATGCGTACTCACATGTAAAATGTAAACAGGCCTCATATGTGTAGGTTGTACGATAAATTATTCATTATTTAAATTTTTTTTTATTCATACGAAATACTCTGATTGTAAGTAATATTGTTTTTAAGCTGCATTATCGCATAGACTTTTGAATATGTTTTATTTGGTAAAGTTTCTGGTACACCTGTTTAGACATCCAGGTGACCTTAAAATGCACATGAAAAAACACTTGTAATGTGTAAGCCTCATTTGTAAGTTTTGTGGTATATTTTTCATTGACTGTTTAATTCTTAGCAAATATTCTGCTCTGTAAATAATAATTTAAGAATGTTTGTTATTATATAATAGCAGATTATTTTAAGTATGTTTTACAGGGTAAACTTTCATCATGTGTATATTTAACAAGTATATATGCATAGAAGTAAAAATTAGAAATTGTATTTTTGTATTGCAAATTTGATAGTTTTTAATAATTGACTATAAAAACTAATTTTATATGGACGAACTAATTTTTAGTAAAACAAATTTTTTTTGAGTTAAATTTGTATACCATCCATATTTACTATAGTGCACGTCCGTCTTATGAAATATTTTATATGGAGTATGTTTTACATGTCTTTTGAATATGTTTAGCAGGGTAAACTTTCATAATGTGTTTGTCAAGTATACATACATAAAAATAAACATTGCAAATTTTAATTTTGTATTGCAAATTTGATATTTTTAATAGTTGACTTTATAAAATAGTATTCATTGTAACAATTTTACTATATTATCAAAAATACCATAGATTTATACTTACTGAAGAGAAAGAAACCTTATTCATGTAATGTATGTAATATATTTTTTTAGACAAGCAAGCTACGTGAAAGCACACATAAATATTCGCAGGTAATATGTAAGATTCGTAGAGAGTGTGGTAAATTATTCATTAACAGAGATATTATTTATAGCAAAAATCATTCACTGCTAGTAATATTTTGACAACTGCCATCATATAATAGCATAATTTTTTAAGATGCTATACATGATAAAGTTTCATATAGCATAGATTTCATAAATTTATGCATACTTATATATTAAATTCTGATAGTTACTTTTATTCTTTACTTTCTTTTGTGGTGCTAATTTTTTTTTCTTTAATTGTAATTTTAGATGTTTTGTTTCATATTTCTCAGTTTTTAATAATTTTCTCTTAATTTTTCTTTTGTTTTATTTCTTACACAAATCTGCAACTGTCCAAATAAACGAATTTAGTCTTCAATGGCGTTTTTCTTTAATTGTATATTTTAAGGTGATAAGTGTATAATATTAAGAGACGATTTGTTATACGTTGTATGTTTGTTTATAAATTGCACTGCATATTTCTAATTTTAAAAAATGTTACGTATCCCGAAAATTAGCATTTTATGTATTTATTGCATTTTTATTTCATCAAATACTTGTGAGTTATACTGTAAAGTAAAATATATTATTTTTATTTCCAAACTTTCGTAATTTTCAGGGGAAAGAAGTTTCTTTTAAAACATCAACTTCCCATTTATTTTTAGACGTATACTCTATTTGCAAAGAAAAATAATTTTATTCTTTAAAATTTAAATAAATATTAAAATTACTTTTCATAATAGGAATATAACCCCACATATTTGCTATTTAAATAAAAAAATATATATACAATTACTAAACAAATTGCCATTTTCATATTTTATTTGGCAATAAGCCTATTTAAAATATGCGGGGTGTTTATTCTTTTTCAGTGTTGAAATAATGTAAAAAATATTTGCTTCTTTCCAAACAGTTAATCTTCAGTAGGTAAGGATGGAATTTTAAATAAAAACTGCTTTCAAAAATGTCAAACATCAGAGATTTGAGCTATCAACCTTTTCGCTAGAATGTTGCTACAATAATCATCTTGCCACCGTGGATCTCGTTTTAAATGCATAATGTTGTTGATGCGGCATTTAAGTATTGTTGTTTCATCATTTAATAATAAGAAAACTCATAGCTTTTTTCAAAATATTTCTTTATTCTAG
This sequence comes from Maratus michaelseni, assembly GCA_963931845.1. Lineage (NCBI taxonomy): Eukaryota > Metazoa > Arthropoda > Arachnida > Araneae > Salticidae > Maratus > Maratus michaelseni. Next base: position 49,744,531 of record OZ007594.1, on the reverse strand, counting down.
AAATTATTTGTATATTATTTTAATGAATTCTACTATCTAAATCTGATTTTTGTTATGTTTCTGCATGTTTATGTCATTATTGTTTAAGCATATAGTCATACCGATCTCTTTTTTCTCAGAATCAGTGTTCTAATTACATATGAAACATTCCAGATATCTAATGCGAGAACCTACATACCGTGCATAGGCTATAAAAATATGTAAATTTCATTTATCAATATGAAATTAGAATACAACTATAGTTATAAATTAATTTAGTAATTTACAAATGCTTATTTCTAAATATGCGTAATGTTTCCTTTTTTTAAATTGAGAACTATTATTGGTTAATCATAATTTATTTATCACTTGTTAAAATTTACAATTGCGGAAAAAAATCATAGTATAACATATTTGGTTTTATTTTTTCCTTTTCATAGCTCAAAGTAATTTTATTTTATCTTTCAGGATTTCAGCGAAATAACAATCAAAGTGACTCCATTTCTGACAAATACTTAACATCACACCACAGAAAGCAGAGCAATAAATATTTGCGCACACGTTTCAAATGTAGTCTCTGTCCATATTCAACATATGAGGCAAGTGACATAAAAAGACATATGCATTCTGGTGAACGTCCTTACAAGTGCGACGTATGCGGACAAAGTTTTGATTATCGTCGTAATCTAAGTACTCATATGCGTATACACAAGAAAACTCCAAATGCAGATTCTGTGAAATGTGATCTCTGTTCATATTCCACAAATCGTATAAATGATCTAAGAAAACATTTACGTGTTGTTCATTCTGGTGACCGTCTTCACAAGTGCGACGTATGTGGACAAAGTTTTGATTATCATTGTATTCTAAGTACTCATACGCGTCTACACCACAAAACTCCAAATGCAGATTCTGTGAAATGTGATCTCTGTTCATTTTCCACAAATCGTATAAATAATCTAAGAAAACATTTACGTGTTGTTCATTCTGGTGACCGTCCTCACAAGTGCGAAATATGCCAACAAGGTTTTGCTCGAAAACTAACCCTAAAACGTCATATGCTTACACATACAAAAGATAAACCTTATTCATGTCATGTGTGCGAACAAGGTTTTGCTCAGTTATTTAATCTGAAAACTCATATGAGTATACATAGAGGAGAGAAACTGTATTCATGCAACGTATGCAATAAGTCTTTTAACAAAAAATGCACCATGGAAATACACATGTATACTCACAAGTAATATGTAAGTAATTTTATAATTCATAGGTTTCATAATTATTTATGTCAGATTACTAACTTTATGTTTGTATTGTATTATTTTGATTTGTGATATATATTTTTTAAATATCGCTCTTATATTTAAATTCTATGACTGAGTGAATTTTTAAACTATTGTTTTAATTTTAAAGGTGAATTTTGTACAACATTCTGTAGCTATAAAGTTTAATAATTGAAGACTACCTTCTATATCGTATGTTTGTTTATAAACTGTAATTTGTTAAAATAGTTTAATTAGTATTAAAATAAAAGCGATGTCTACATTACTTTATTTTAATAACAAAATTTTAAACTGATTTGAGCTATGAATAAAATATGTTATTCATTTGTCACATCTTCCTTTTATAGCAGGCTTCGTAAATTCTGTGCTATAAAACAGTATTTGTAATTTTTGTTTTCTAACTAAAAGAAGATGTTTCTCATAATTTTTATTGAACTAAAATCTGTTTAAAATAGATTTTGTAGCTACCAATATTTTCCGATTGTCCTTTATGAAAATTCGATAATTATATTTTTAATCAATCTTTTAGTAATGTTTGAGTATATTTTTTGGCTTTACTGCAAAAGTAATTTCGGATGTTTGATTTTTGGAATATTTCCCTGTTTAATAATCGAACTTCGTTCAAAAAGAAAAAAAATTAATTGAAATCAACACGCAATTGTAGCAAATCCGAATTACTTTAACGCTAGCCCTACTTGAGGTCAAATACATGTAATTCCATCGCGTTCTTAAAAGATAAATGAAAGAGAATTGATAGGATAGTTAAATGTAATTATCGTATAAGAGTGTAAAATCGTATCTCTAATAAAAGTTTTGTTTTGGAGCATGGATATATTCACCTAAAAAGAAATTATCGACTTCGTTTTGTGAAAAAATGCTTATACACGAACTCAAAAATCAAAGGATAACCCGAGCGCTACACGTTAAATGGTGGAATATTCATTCCGATTCGCAGAAAATGAAGGCAGTTAATCTAACACCTTCCATTTTAACTTGTTTTGTTTTCATGCGGTGAAATAACTTAAATATCTGAAAATGGCGAGAATATTTGATAAAATCGGAGAGAGAACACAGTTAAAAAATAACAAATGAATATGCAAAGGAAAATTGTACTAAGTATAAAAAATTATGAATTTATACTGAACGGAAATTTTCATCAATCTTATTACAGCGAATGTATTCTAAACTAGCTAAATTAACTCTTTTTTGATTTTCCATGAGTCGGGATGTCTATGTCAATATATTCCAATGTTGCATGTCACGTTATTTCTTGCATTTATGGTTTGGGTTCCATTATATCTAACGTGTCACATATTTTAGTGCAGGCCTGTCCAACCTTTCAATAAGCATGGGCGCGCCTCAGCTCTTCGCAAACCATAAAGGTCCCCATTGTTCATATGACTCAAAATATGCGTCAATATTATCTCACAATATTTGTAGCGACACTCACGTATTATACGATCCAAATGCATCTCAAGGTGGTAGACATAAGATCCAATTGGTACAGAAGCACCATGTAAAAACAGTTCAAAAGTTAAAAAAATAATAATAAATCGTAGTAAATTTAGAGTAATAATTTTTTATTGTGATGGGACAATCTCAAAACCTTTCCTAGGGAAAGGTGCAAGAAACTTTAATTTCGCCTATAATAATAATAATAATAATAATAATAATAATAAAAACATGGAAATTAGAGATATTCTTAAGATTTTTATAGGACGTGAGAATACTCATTGACTTATTTTTGAGGCATGGATTTAGTGTTATATAAAATACAAAAACAGAAACAGGCATCTTAGTGACCAATCCGTGAACGATTCAAAAGATGTAGCTCGGAAGAGACAGGAATCATTTGTCACGGTTTCACTGATTTTTCTAAGCAAAATGAGAAAAAATACCTAAGAATTTCAAAGTCTGGATGAAAAAAAAAACAAAATGCGCCAGTATAACAAAGGAGGAAAAAAAATGACCTTTCATGCATGGAGAATAGAGGAGAGGGAGGGGTGAGACGAGGTTAGAAACGCTTATTATTTTGAATTTTACTTAATCACATATTGAAAAGTTATTGCCAATTATTAGCAACTTCAAATATCGTAATTACACCATGCAAAACTTTGTAAGGAATAATAACAAACTGTGAAAGTACGCGTAATTAAATTTTTAAAGTATATTTTTGATTTATAATGATTTTACACTTTCGGATGTTTTAAAAATTTATCTGATATAAATATTAATGATTTTAAAGAAAACATCCTTTAAAGTGGAATTATATATTTTTAAAAGGCTAGTAAATGGAAATCTACAAAAGGGCGTCAAGAAAACCTTCAAAGGCCGCCATGGCTCTCGCGGGCGCAGCGTTGGACATCCATGTTTTAGTGTATGAAATCAAAATAAAATCCTTTTGATATTGTTTCATTAAATGCTCCATTTTTTTTTCTGTTTCAACATCAAAAATACGATGCGAAATTCAACTCTCTATTGATTACAATATACTCTAAAGAATGTTCGTGATATCTCTTAATACCTGTCATATAACTAACTATTTGCTGGTAGTGAAACTGGTGGGCACATTCAGCATACTTAGCTTCATTTTTTAAAGTTAAAATACACTGTATTTTGCTTACGTGTTTTAGTTTTCTGGGTACATATGCGCTGCCTTATAACGCCAAACTTCTGCACACAATTAGAGGCGTATTTAGGTTGGTGACAGAATATAATATATGTACATTTCAGGGCTTCTAAAAGTTATTTTTACACGTAAGACGCCATTTCATGCTAAATCCAGGTCGCTCTACAACTTTGCAATTCATTTTTTTTTCTGATATCCCGTACTATTTTCGAGATAGGAATGCTAACTTTGCAATTGACGCTATGTGGCTCTATAATGTGTCTCATCGTTTAGACTAAAACCACTTTACCATAATTAGACACAGCCTTTTTGACTGTGTAGCTGTTTATTTTTTGTATTACCAAAATTATTTTTAAAACATGATATTCTAATATTTTCAAAAAGTTTTATTTGCATAAGGGGAAACAGATTCTATGAAATTTGAATTAGACTAAAGTTTGTTTTATTTTAAATATAAACACAGCTTCCTGAATTTATTTTTTAACTGTAACAGAATTAAAGACTTGAATCTCAGTTGAATGACTATTTTCATTTTCTCTTTTACATTGTTAGGGATAAACATGTTAATGAGTTCGCTCACTTTTTTTTTTCGTTGACATAATATACCAAACTATATAATTGTGCTTCCTTCAAGATCTAGACTGTCGTTTTTTAGCAGGGGGGAGAATGTGTTCAAATAAGGTTTCAGTTTAGTAAAGTTCCAGTGCTTCTTGAGAAAATTTAAAGCAGCAGAGATTTGAGATAATATCCCTTTGATTAGAACATGTAATATTTAATAATCATTTGGTTAAGGCACAGTTGTAGTAGCATTTTTATTACTTATTCTTTCTTTTAAAATTAGAAAGCTGATAAAAAAAAATTATATAATTCATTGCTTTGTTCTTGTAAATATTTGTGTGTTTTATTATCTATTCTTATTTTGTAAAACAGCCTAAATATGTGCTTTGTTTCTTTTTCAGGTAGACATGCATATATGCATCTGTTAATCATAGAATTGTCATTTCCCATCAAGAATTTTAAGGCATGCTATTATTAAAATCATACTATCAATATTTATATATGCTAATTAATATTCTTTTCATTAATTATTTATTCCTATCTTTAATATTTATTTAAGCTAAATAGTTTTTATCAGTAATTCTGAATTTAGTTATTAATATTTATTTTATTTTTGATTATTTTTTTCAAAACTCCTTTCTACTATTTGTGCATTGTAACATTTCAATTTCTGTTTTTACGAGAAAGCTTTATATTTAATGTACATAATCTATGAACAATTATTTTCTTACAAAAACTAGCTTCATGTGTTTATAGATTTTGTAGTTGTTTATATTTGAACACTGATTTTTTGATGTTGTTGTCGCTATTCGGGTAATTATGAGTTTTATTAAACAATGCTACTTACTAAATATGTTTAACCCCTCGAAAGACTAATTTATTTTTTATATCACTTAATTTTAAACTCGAACTGTCAAAATCGCCCCAAAAATTCCGATTAAAAATGGCTTATATAATCAACGTAAATTGATAATTTCATTTATTTTCAAATAGATTTGTTAGTAAGTCCTGTTGTTATTCAGAAATTCTATCATTTAAACCAGAAAAATAATTTCTCTTAAAAAATTTAAGCATGTGCCTAATTTTTTCCTATATACATGCATCTCTATTACTTTTACTGATGTGGTGCAATGTTTCCTTCAAATTTTAAGTTTAAATGCATGAAATAATTTAAATAATTCTACTTAATATTTATTCAACCAGTAAAATCGTAAATAATATTTATGATTCGTTATGAACTCTGAATCTGGTTATTTTTATTTATTTATATCTCTTTATTAGGAAATACAGATTTATAAATCTAAGTTTTTTCTTTTTTTTAGTATTTTTTTTATTTATCATAAAAATTTTATAATACATATGCAACTGACCGCAAGGAAGATTTGTTTTAATATTTTCATTTTTGCATCTCAAATTAATTGTGAATTACTTTTTTCAGGTTCCTTCATCTTTGCAAAGATTTAACATCACACATCAGAAATCCTGATGCAGATTTTAAGAAATATTTTAAATGGGATCGCTGTTCATATTCCACAAGTCATAGATATCATCTAAAAATGCATTCACTTGTTTATTGTGATGAACGACCTAACAAGTGCAAAATATGCGAAAAAACGTTTTGTTTGAACATATATCATCTAAAGTTTCATATACGTTTGCATACGGAGAGATACTTTATTGTTGTAAAGTTTAGGGCACAAGTTTCAGAAATTCAAATAAACTTAATAAATCATATGAATAACCTTAAAAATCATATGAAATCATCCTCACTTGTAATTTTTACGCCTCTTTTTAAAAATTCTTGGTATATTATGTATTCGCTATAATCACTTTTTACATTTTAGCAAATATTGTGCTCTGTAAACAATTTTTTAAGAGTGTTTGTGATTATATAATAGCAGATCCTTTGGACTATGTTTTATAACGTAAACTTTCATAATGCATCTATTTAACAAGTATACATACACAGAAAGTACATATTGCAAATTTTATTTTTATATTGCAATTAGATAATTTTTAATAATGGACTTAATAAAAATGTTTTATACTGCACAGAAAAATTCAATTTTGTACATACTTTTTATGTTTTTTTGTAATAACAGTGGGAAATGTTGCGTATAGTACGGTAATACATTTTATATTTGTTTATAATTTATATTTTGGGATTTTTAATAACTATTTTTTTAATTAAATATGCAAAAAATCATATTTCTTTTATCGCACGTCATCTTTATGAAATACTTTAAAATTATTGGGTTATGCAGTTAAGATTCCCCATTTTCATATGGTAATTAAGAAATGTTTCATGAGAAATGAACGGAATTTTTATTCCTCAAAAATTTGAACTTTTGTAAAGTATCTTTAACTTTTTCGTGAGGATAGTAACGTGTACTTTAAGTTAATAAAGCATTAAATTAGAGATAGACCAAAACAGGTTGTTAAGACCGAAACAGAAACCAAAATCCGGATTTCCTTGATCTTCCCACTTTCGGCCGAAACCGAAAGTGTCAAATTTTTTTTAAAAAACTGATTAATGCATACATAACTGCATATAATTATTAATTAATTAATAACAAATAATTAGTAATTACTTAATAATAACTAATTACGTTACTAATTAATTTATCAATTATACGTGTATTGAACAACATTTCTAACAAACACACGTACACACATTAATGAAGATGTGTGTGTATAAGTTTCGGACAAAAATGAAACATAAATAATACAACTTTTTCATTTCACTAATTTATAACAACCAATAATTATAGGCATTTATCAATAATTAATAATGTAGTTAAATAATGTAAAACAAATTCAATAATGAATATTAAATTTTTAAATATATTCATATTTTCAGTTCGTTAATATTTTGCATTTAAATTGATTGAAATAAAGTACTACTTAAAAGTTTGTTTTTTAGGAAATTAACATTGAATATGATTTAACCATTTTATAATTATAAATATTATAATTTAATAGACGTTTAAATATATATTTAAATATTGCTGAATATTATTATTAATTATTAAAAATTTTGTACAAACATTTTTATGGTACATATGTTTAAATAATATGTTTACTTAAAAAAAGCTTTGTCACTCCCTGTCTCTCTAAGGAATTATTGAAATGGCACCCTGTTTGAAAATTTTATCTCCGGTGCGAAGTTGACTCTCTGTGCCTCTATCCAAAATTATTTATTTTCATATAAAATAAAATTTAATTAATTTATCAATTATACAAATTTCATGTAATAAAAAAATAAGTATTACATACCTCCATATAACTTTTGTAATAAATTTCGTAAATCTTCATATGTTTTAACACCTTTCTCATAAAGCATTTGAAACAATCTGGAGTTTCAAAGTAAAAATTTTATATTACTGTTATGTTTGCCGCTTTTGAAAATCACATGATAAGCGTCTTTTAAGTTTAGTCATATATGTATTGCTTGCTTTATAATTTACACTCTCATCATGAATCAGTCATGACGGATAATGATTAACAGGGGAGTTCACAGCAATAAACAGTCTCATTTGAGCCGATACAACTCATATCAAAGAGTAAAGTTGAAAATTTCTGAAAGAAGGAGCGTATTTTGAAATAAAGATAGTTTCGACAGAATTTTGGTCAGGCCGCAATTTTGGCAGCAATTTCGGCGAAACACCGATTTTGCACCGAAGCCGAAATTTCTGTCGATCTCTACATTAAATGCTTAATTTTGACTAACACACTTTCTCAATAGTAATAATTTTCGCCTTCTTTAATCAAAGAACTTCTACGAATATATAAAGCGAAGTTCACCATTCGGATATAGCACTTTTCAATAATTAAAACCTTTATACAGGAGGCTCGTCGCAAAGGCTTTAAATATACTATACTTGCATAAGATAACACTTTTTTTTTTATTGAATAGGTTGACATGAAAATATTATGCATGTAGAGAAGAAAATATGTGTGTTATTGTGTCTGAAAATAAAATTTAACATTTTTAGTATTTAACTAAGAAAAAAAATTATAATTTTTATTCCACATAAATGTTTTAAACAAACTTTTCCTATATGTTCCAAAATTTCTTTATTTGCGTAAGAGAAAGAAGTCTATTCTGTGGAATTTGAATGAGTGAACGTTGGTTCGTTTTTAAATAAGGATTCAGCGTTTTAGTTTTTTTAAATATATTTTTTTAGTACTGATTATATACTATGTGTGCCACTGAATATCCTCCATTTCAGCCCTGGTTTTAGTGCCACTTATAGAAATTTTAAACCAAAAATATATAGGAAGGTCACAACACTTCTGTTACATGTTTTTTATACTAATCATCTCGCTGAAAGAGATCCCATTTCAAAAGCATAAACAGTTAAAGTAGCATTTTGTATTCTTTTTTTTTTTTTTTTTTTTTTTTTTTTCCCAAGATAGATAAACGATTTTTATAATTCACTACTTTGTTCTGCCAAACTGTTTGTGTTTTATTAAGCAGTTACATTTTCTGAAACTGCTTAAAGAAATTCTAATTTTTTTTTTCATCGATACAATCATTCTTATCTCTTTTACTTTTATTACCTTTTATTTTATTTATTGCAATTTTTCATTAAAAATTAAGGTATATTACTGTTAAAGTAATGCTGTCTAAAATTTAGTTAAACTTTTAAAATAAGTAATTTTTATCCGTTTTTGTGAACTCTAGATTTCGTTTGTCATTATTATTACTTATTTATTTATAATTCATTCTGGAATGCTAATTGTAAAACATTATTTCTTCTATTTGTAAACTTTTATTATTTCTTTTTGTGTGTGAAGAGTTTTATATTTAACTAAAATGTAATAATCTTAAGAAAAAATATATACTTTCGCAAATGAGATTATAGGATATTTGTTATATTTCATTTTTGATGTTGTTAATTATTTCAAATTCCATGTTTCAGGGATCAAGTCTGAGAGCAATCAAAGTTCATTCATGTTTCCTCTAGATTTATTATCACCTGACACAGCTGTTTGCAATAGAGATCCTCGCAAACGTTTTAAGTGTAACAACTGTTCATATTCCAAAGATGTTACAGGCCACGTGAATAGCCATTCTTTTAAGCATTCTGGTGAATGACCTAACCAATATGATACATTCTAACGAGGCTTTTATAGACTGTACGATTTAAGATGTCATATGCTTATACATACTGGAGAGAGAAATGTGTGACAAAAAAGCACATTGAAAAGACACATATATAAAAAAAAATTATGTGGACGATTTATGTGTATGTTCGATGGTAAATGTGTCATTTTATATTTATATTACAGAAAATATTCTGTCTAGTAAATAACATCTGCAAAAAAAATATAAAATAAATAAATAAACTTTTAAAAGTTAAAAAAAAAAGCCAAGCTTTAAACAAATTGCTGATGGCTAAAAAAGAGTGTGATATCATATTTTGATTATTATCATTGTCATTATTATGAAATTCTGATTTCTAAATCTGCTTGCCTCTATTTGTGAATTTCCATAATTTTGTTTTGTCTTAAAAGAGTTTCATATTAAATTATAATGTAATTAATGTAAACATTTTTAAATATATACGCAAATCACAGTATATACTGTTTTTCCCCATTGTAATAGATAAAAATAATTTTAAATGGCCTTTTCAGGATTTCAGAGTGGTAACCATCAAAGTCTCGCCATGTTTACCATAGATTGAACATCGCACAACGGAAAAAAATGTAATGAAGGTTCTCGCAAACGTTATAAATGCGACAAGTGTCCGTATTCCACGAATCACACAGACCACTTGAAAAATCATTCTCTTAAGAATTCTGGTGAACGACCTCACAGATGTGAAGCATGAAACCGTTAGTTTGCTTGACTACACGATCTAAAACGGCATATGCTTACGCATGCTTACGCTTAAGCATAGTATAGATAAACATTTCTATAGTATGCAATCTTTGTGGCATGTCTAATGCAGAAAAACGGAAAGAACACATGATGTGTAAACATGTGTAGTATCTACGCTTCATTCATATGTTTTGTGATGAAGTATTCACTGATGATTTAATTCGTAGAAAATATTCCTAATTGTATACAATATCTTCAGAGCTTTCATTATACACTATATTTCCAATGATGACCGGTCACTTGCGATTTTAGACGTTTTGTTAAATATCTGGAAAGATACATGAGGAATTATCCTGAAATCCCAAATTATTACAATAATCCACTTAATCATAACCTACAGTTTGAATGCTTTTGCAATATTCGTTTTTCTCCAATTTGTTGACCGGCCCCTTACGGGGTTTCGGGAAAAAATCTTTACGGAAATATATGACGTCTATCATGTTGTTTACAGTCCTGAAGTTTCAGGATAATTCCTCATGTATCTTTCCAGATGAACAAAACGTCTAAAATCGCAAGTGACCGGTCATCATTGTAAATATAATGTATAATAGCACAATATTTTAGATATGTTATGCAGATTAAATTTCCTTGATGTATAGATTTAACGTATATAAATATTCTTTAAGTAAGACACTTTATGAATCTTATTATACGAACTTGCTATTTTTTTCTTAAATATGTTATGTACATATATACATATTAAATATCGTAAAGCCTTTTTGTATTGTAAATTTGGTGTAATTTCATAATTATACCTATTTTTCATGACTGACTATAAAAACAGAATTATATTAAATGAAAACAATTTGATTTTTTACTGTGTTTTTGTGGGCATATGTATTAACAGGGAAAGGTACTTTGCGTAATACATTGTAAGCTTTATTATAAGAGTGGCAACACGTAGATGGAAAAGTCTGGCATATCAAACACAGTCACAGAGACGTCATTGTGATGTTACGTACGTCACTTCACATCAGTGAAAAAATGCTAACACTTTGTTACGTCACACTGGGACCGAAATATAACATCTTGGAGATCTTAAGATAATTTAAAATAAACTTTAGAACATTTTAAACATCAAGAAAATTAGTTTTCGACAGTTCTGGAAAACTTTGTGACGTTCATGGCCAAAATGCCAACACTCTGTGACGTCATGGTGTCATCGGGAGTGAATTTTGAAAAATAAAAAACTCATAGAATTGAATTATATCATGTGTCATCTTTCACATTGTCACTCCCTATTTAAATAAATTCAGTATTTTCAAAATATATATACAGGGTGTCCATAATTAAACGACCCTACTTTAAAGTTGTCTGCAGACGAAACTATTGGTCCGAAAGTTGTGAAATTTTGTGAAGGACATAATAAAGGGATGGGAATTTTTTTGAGCGAAAACAAATTAGCTCAAAAATTCGCCACCAGGAGGCGCTTTTTAATGAATTACACATTTAGAATACATTTGCGATAGTTTACAAATTTTATTACAACAAAAGATGTTCAACAAAACTTTTTTCACGACATGTTCTTAGCATTTCCCAAAACACACTGCGGTCAAATGTGTAACATGCTTTCTTAAGATTCCAGATGGAAAATGAAAATGATGGCCATCATGTGAAACAGGATATATTGTAATAAAATTCTAAAATTATCATAAATGTATGCTAAATATGTAATTCGTTAAAAAAACGCCCTCTGGTGGCGAAATTTTGAACTATTTTTTTCTTCGCTCAAACAAATTCCCATCCCTTCATTATGTTCTCCACAAAATTTCAGAACTTTCTGACTAATAGTTTCGTCTGCAGACAACTTTAAAGTAAGGCCGTTTAATTATGGGCACCCTGTATATATGAAGGAGATAACTCTTTTACAACTTTCATGATTATTTTCAAGAAATTTAATAAAATATACTATATCATAAACAGGTAAAAATCCTTAAATAGAAATTTAATAACGTATATAGTTTTGGTGCAAAGCAATTCAGAAATAGAGCTCCAATGAAATAAAATTGTTAGCAATTATCAGTTTAGTTAGCATATTAAATACAAACATTTGCTTTTTTTTTTCTACTGCTGCATGGAACTAATTTGCTAATTTTGTAATACTAAGAATATTTCTTTAATACATGACGAAACTTATAAACTTCTATTATGAAATTCTTAGTTCCTTTGACATTTTATATCCAGGAGAACGATTGCCATACGCCATTTCACGGGACATTAGGAAGACATTGAAAAATTAAGATTAATTGTATTATAAAACTACATGACAATTAAACTTAAAATTTTAAAATTTAGAAATATAAGGAAAATTGAAAAGAATTGCAAATTAAATATCTAAATTAAAGTGTATATTCAACGAAAAATAATTTGTTTTTTAATGTGTTTTTTTCTAGGCATTATATACTCTTTTATAATTGAACTTTTTTTTTGTTCGGGCATTGTATGTATGTTTCTATATTATATTCTTTTATTTTAATAATTATTTTATGCTTTGTTAACATGAATATTTTATTCATTTATCACATTTCCGTTTTATTAAACGGTTCTGAATTATTGTTTTGTTAAGGAAGATTTATAATTTTTTAGTTATTAACTAAGAAGAATAATTTCATTATTACCAAAAATATTTTAAAAATATGAACTTTTCTCATATTTGCCAAATGCTTTATTTGTATGGAATAAAAAAAAAAGATTCTTTGAAATTTGGATTAGATTAAATTTTGTTCTGATTTAAATATAAACACAGCTTCCTAAATTAAATTTTTATTGTAATATAATTAGACGACGACATAATACTTAGTTGAATGACTATTTTTTATTTTCTCGTTGACAATGTTAGCGATACAAATGTTTGGATAAGGAGAACTCTCTCTCTTTTTTTTCAAAATATATAAATGTACTTCCCACGAGACAATCATTTTTTGTAAAGGGAAGAATGCGTTCAAGTGAATTTTTTGTTTATTATTGAAATAATTCAATGCTAGTGATCATACCAGAAATAATAATAATAATAAAAAGAGATTTGTGGTAATAACTCTTTTCTTCCGTTCTAATACTTTTCATTAAGCTACGATGTATCTTGTTTCAAAGATGTAATACAGTTGAAGAAGCGTTTTGTCCTTCTCATTCGTTCTTTTAAAATCTAAAACACGATAAAACAAAATATATATAATTCGTTACTTTGTTTTAGTAATTATTTGTGTTTTATTATCCATTGATATTTGTAAAACAGGCTCAAATATGTGCTTGATTCTTTTTTTTTCAGGAGACATTCATCATTTTATCGTCCTCTTTTGATGAGAATGTAGCAATTTTGCATCGAGTATTCAATAATTTTAATACATTACTCATTCATTTGTATTACTCATTCGTTCTTTTAAAATAAAAAATACTATGAAATATATATAATTAATTATTTTGTTTAGTAATTATTTGTGTTTTATTATCCATTGATATTTATAAACAGGCTCAAATATGTGCTTAATTCTTTTTTTTTTTCAGGAGACATTCATCATTTTATCGTCCTCTTTTGATAAGAATGTAGCAATTTTGCATCGAGTATTCTATAATTTTAATGCATTATTCATTCATTTGTATTACTCATTCGTTCTTTTAAAATAAAAAATACTATGAAATATATATAATTAATTGTTTTAGTAATTATTTGTGTTTTATTATCCATTGATATTTATAAACAGGCTCAAATATGTGCTTAATTCTTTATTTTTCAGGAGACATTCATCATAATCTCTTCCTCTTTTAATCTTAATGTTGCAATTTTGCATCGAAAATTCAAGAATTTTAATGCATTACTCATTCATTTGTATTACTCATTCTTTCTTTTAAAATAAAAAATACGATAAAATATACATAGTTCATTACTTTCTTTTAGTAATTATTTGTGTTTTATTATCCATTGATATTTATAAACAGGCTCAAATATGTGCTTAATTCTTTTTTTTTCAGGAGACATTCATCATTTTATCGTCCTCTTTTAATGAGAATGTAGCAATTTTGCATCGAAAATTCAAGAATTTTAATGCATTACTCATTCATTTGTATAACTCATTCGTTCTTTTAAAATGAAAAATACTATGAAATATATATAATTATTTTGTTTTAGTAATTATTTGTGTTTTATTATCGATTGATATTTATAAACAGGCTCAGATATGTGCTTAATTCTTTTTTTTTTCAGGATACATTCATCATTATATCGTCCTCTTTTAATCATAAGGTCGCAATTTTGAATAAAAAATTCAAGAATTTTAATGCATTACTCATTTATTTGTATTACTCATTTATTTGTATTACTCATTTATTTGTATTACTCATTCGTTCATTTAAAATAAAAAATACGATAATATATATATATATAATGCATTATTTTGTTTTAGTAATTATTTGTGTTTTATTATACATTGATATTTCTGGATCAATGGATGAATCTACTGAATTCTATTAAAATAGTGCTATCTAATATTAATATATGCTATTAATATTTTTGTTATTAGTTAATAATTTATCTGTAAGACTTATTTAAGCTGAATAGATTTTATCAATCATTATACACTCTAAGTTTTGTTATTTTTAAAAATTTATTTTGAAATGTTTATGTCTAATACATCTTCCATCTATTTGTAGTTTTTTATCCACGATCGTCCATAATTTAACTTATCAAAGTAATAATTATATGTACTACCTCTTAACACAAACATTAATTTATTTTAAAAACACATTAAAAAACCAGTGCCATATGTATAAAAACTTGAAAAACAGCTTCAATCTAGATTTAGTGTAGTTTGATGGTGTTTTTTGAAGCTTTTATACATTTACACTGATTTTTGATGTTTTTTTAAAAATAAATTAATGTCTTGTAATATAGATGATTGTACATATAATTGATATTATTATAACTATTTGCCATTTTAATATTTTCTTTTTTTTAGGAAAAAGCATTGACATTTAATATACATAATGTAATAATTTATAAGCTATCAGGTTTATACATATTGTAATAAATTATCATAATTTTGATACCGAATAAATAATTTGAGTAACATAGTATTAGTTCTGCTTGCTGAAATTTCAAACATGTATTTTAACAGCCAACACTTTAGTTAGAAGTTTATTATTATAATAAATTGGATATAATGGATAGCGTTTTAAATCTATGTTACAATTGAAGTAGCATGCATCACAGATTTTGTTATTCTTGTAGAAATTTTAACAGTATTTTTTTAAGTGTATACTTCATTACTTTGTTCGCGCACTTACTTGAGCTTTATTAAACAATGCTACTTTCTAAATCTGCTTAACCCCTAGAAAAAAGATAGTATATTAAATACACCATTTAATTTTAAACTCGAACTTCAAAAATCGTACAAGAATTTTCGAATAAAATTTTGTTAATATAATAAAAGTGAGTAGTGTTATTATCCAATAAGTTTGTTCCTAAGTTCGCAAATGTTTTGTCCTTATTTCTGCATTTTTACAGATCAAAATAATTTTAAATTTTCTCTGTTTCAAAAATTCTATTTAGAAGCTATCGGTCCGTTATCGTATACATCACTCAGAAGAACTCATTATTCTGATGGTGTCAAATGTTTTAAATTTTATTGGTGTCCATGATCCAAAAATAATAGAATTGACTTAGAAAAGCAATTTCTTGTGTATTTGCTTTGTACATTTTATGTTGAAAGTTTCTGTAAAAACACAAACAAAAAAAATGAGATTCTCTGTAAATTTATACTAGTTTTCAATTAATTATTTTATTAATTATCTTATCTTCTAAATTATTTTGTAGGATTTTAATAATATTATTTTTTAACTATTTAAGCCCTGCATTTTATTTGTCATATCGTAATTTTATTAAATCCTTGCTAATTATTACTTTGTGCTGTTTCATAATTGTAATTTGGGAAATCAGAACAACTACTTCATAATTTTCACGCGAACAAAATCTGTTTTAAACATGCTCTTTTTTACTTATCCGTGTTTTATTTGCTCCATAGGAATATCTTTTACATTAAAAAAAAATGTATTGCGTCCATCTAAATATGTTATGCGTACGGGAATTGAGAATTATTATAATATTGTGTAAAAAAATCATGCGTTATGGAATATTTGTTTGTATATCTTTGTTTTCACACCTCAAATTAATTGTAAAATCTTTTACTTTTTTCAGGATTTATGTGGGCTGACTATCAAAGGTCCTTCATGCCTGCTATAGATTTAACATCACGCAACGGAACTAATTTTAATGAAGATTCTATCAACCGTTTTAAATGTTATCTCTGTGCATATTCCACAAGTATTAGAACATATTTTAAACACCATTTACTTGTGCATTATGGTATACGTCCTCACCAGTGCGACATATGCGGACGAGATTTTACTCGAAGACAAACTCTACTACGTCATATGCGTATACATACAGGAGATAAACCTCATTGTTGCCCAGTTTGTGGCGCACGATTTACACGTTTAGATCACTTTAATTTGCATATGAATAAAGTGCATATGCACTTTTAATGTATACTCTTCATTTGTAAATTTTGCGGTATATTATTATTTGCCTGTTCAATTCTTAGCAAATATTGTGATCTATAAATAATGTTTTTAAGAGTATATGTAATTATATAATAGTAGATTTCTTTTATTATCATGTTTTACATTGTAAACTTTGATAATACGTCTATTTAACGCATCATACATAAAAAAAAACTATGTTTATAGCAAGTCATTTAACCAACTCAACAATTTGAAAAGACACATGTTTAAAAATGTATAATATGTAATCCTCATATGTGTAAAGTGCGTAGTAAATTTTTGAGTGATCATGTCATAGGAAATGTTCAGGTCTGTGGGTAATTGTTTTGTGAAATGTGGTTACTATGCTTCGAATATTTTCTACATTTTTAAGTAAAATTTTATTTCTATACATCGATTTGATTTTGAGTCATCTTGTTATTTTTTATCTTGATGTTAGTTGAATGAATAATAACTTAAATAATAAAAACTTAAATAATTGTACACACACACACACACATATATATATATAGCTTTGGTTATATATATATTTGGTTCGAAGGTTCTAACACATTCTCATACATATTTATTTAGCTACAATGTATCTCATTTAAAAAAAAAATACTGTTGGAGAAACATTTTGTATTACTAATTCGTTCTTTTAAACTGATAACAAAAAATTTATATAATTCATTACTTAGTTTTAGTAATTATTTGTATTTTATTATCCATTTGTAAAACAGCTGTAATATGTTCTTTATTCTTTCTTTTTTCAGGGAGATATTCACCCATTTTGTCTACCTCTTTTAATCAGTGTTGAAAATTGCATCAAAAATTCAAGAATTTTAAGACTTAATAGTATTAACATACTGCTATATACTATTAATATATGCTATTACTGCATTTACTATTAGTTAATAATTCAATATCTGTAAGACATATTTAAGCTAAATAGTTTCTATAGATCATTATAAAAACTGAATTTGGTTAGTTATTTATTTAATTTATTTTGAAATGTTGATTTGTAAAACTTATTGCAACTATTTGTACATTTTAATAATTTAATTTGTTTTAGGAAAAACTTTTTATTTGATATACATAATACAATAATTTATAAGCTATTCTTCTTATTCAAAATGTAATAATCTATCAATAATTTGATGTCTGAATATATAATTTGAATTGAGAATATTAGAATAGTAGAATTAGTTCTGCTTGCTGAAATTTCAAACAGATATTTGGAGATATTTTAGTACTATAATAACTTTATTATTATAATAGATATAATTAATAGAGTTTTAAATCCATATTACAATTGAAGCATGTATAACATATTTTGTTGTTGAAATTTGAACGCTGACGTATTTTGAAAAGTGTATATTTCATGACTTTGTTTGCGCAATAATTTGAGCTCATCAAAAAATGCTACATTCTAGATCTTCTATAAACCTCAAAAAGTTATTATATTATTTATACTACTTGTAACCTCGAACTGCTGAAATAACACCAGAATTTTTAAATTAAATTTTGCATATATAATGAATGTGAATAGAAACTTTCATTTATTTTCAAATAAATTTATTCTTAAGTCCTAGTATAATTGAGTAATTTTAACGCTTTAGAAAAAGCATTTAAGTCCTGAAAAGATTAAATATATTAATTAATATTTTACTATCTTAATTATTTCTATTTACGGGATACATTCATACTTTTACTGATAAGTGTGTAGCAATTTTCCATCCAAAATTGAAATTTTTATGCATAATATAATTCAAAGAATTCTTTTAAAAAAATATTTAAGCTCTAAAATCAGACGTGCCAAGTTCCTACTAATCTTCCGTAATATGTGGTTTAAATCTGACCCAGTTTAACAACGCTTCAAATAAGAAAAATTATTGGATGAATCTGTATTTATTTCATTTTAGGTTTCTTCGAGCAATTTATTTAATTTCATTTCTTAAAACAAATTTCTGGTGCGAAACGTATTAAACCTGGGTCGAATTAACAAACATATTACAGGACGATTAATGATAGCTTTGCACGTCTGTCTAAAATTGATAAATAGTTTTTGTGATATATTTATAATTTTTTTTTTAATTAGGAAATACTAATTTTTAAATGTACATGATTTCTTTGCTTTTAATTTCTTTTTTTTTTCGAAAAATGGTTTTTATTTCTTCATTATGTATTGATGTCTCATAAAAATTTTAAAAAGTATATGCAAATGACAATTTCATAGATTTGTCATAATATTTTCGTTTGAAAATCTGAAATTAAATGTGAATTGCCTTTTTCAGGATTTCAGTATGTTAAAAATCAGCGTTCCATCATGTCTGCTAAAGAGTTAGCATCACACAACAGAACTCCTAATGCCGATTCTGTGAAACACTTGAAGTGTGATCTCTGTGCATATTCCACAAATTGGAAAAGTAGTATGGACAACCATTTTCTTGTTCATTCTGGTGAACGCCCACACAAGTGCGACGTATGCGGACAAGGTTTTGCTCGAAAGAGTAATCTAAGAATTCATATGCGTATACATACAGGAGAGAGACCTTATTCATGTAATGTGTGTAACAAGTCTTTTATACAATTAAGCACTTTCAAATATCACATGCATACTCACATGTAATATTTAAGCAAGACTCATATGTGTTGGTTGTGTGCTAAATTATTCATTATTTGAGTATTTAATTCATACAAAAAATTCTGCATTGTAAAATTTTTAGTTATAGTAAGTAATACATTTTTAAACTACATTATCGCAGGGTCTTTTGAATAAAAGTTTGAAGTGTGTATGCTTCATTTGTAAGTTTTGTGGTATATTATTGATTGACTGTTTAGTTGTTAGCAAATATTCTGCTCTGTAAATAATATTTTAAGAATGTTTGTAATTATATAACAGCAGAAGTATACATGCAGAAAACTAAACCTTGCAAATTTTTTGTATTGCAAGTTTGGTGATTTTTAATGATTGACTTTATAAAATAATTTTATATGTAAAAAATATCTGATTTTTTGTCCTACCATTTTATAGCTTTTCAAATTAAGAGTGTGAAATTTTCGTATGTTTTGTATTTAGTGAGCAATATACATTGTATATTTATTCATAATTTATATAGTGTGATTTTAGGTTATATATTTTTTAATATAATATGTATAACGTGAATGATGCTTTCGTCGGTTTTATGAAATACTTGCTAATTACTGAATTATGATATAATATATGCAGGTAACTTTACTAATCCATTAGAATTAAAAAGATGTTTCATGTCTCA
Source organism: Maratus michaelseni (assembly GCA_963931845.1). Lineage (NCBI taxonomy): Eukaryota > Metazoa > Arthropoda > Arachnida > Araneae > Salticidae > Maratus > Maratus michaelseni. The sequence goes on along the minus strand of OZ007594.1, from coordinate 49,724,386 downwards.
AAAAAATTTAATAGCAACATTCGCATCTGAAATAGTAACTTTCGCAAAGTTTCAGTAACCCCATAGCGACGATCATAGCGTATTCGTTAATTAAATAATGCATCCAGGCCTTAATTATGATCACCACTCTTCCTGCATACAAACTCTTGCCTTATTTAATCAAATAATTTCTGTGAATAAATTAAGCGAAGTTTACTATTCCTATATAAATATATCCTCTTCAAAAATTAAAGCTTGTCTACGTGGCATTAATCGTGATGGATACGCCTTATTTACATGAGATAAAACTCTTCTTTCTTTTATTTTGTCCTTTTTTGGAAACTGATAAATTTACCTATAAATATTATGCATGTAGAGAAGAAAATATTTGTTGTATTGTGGCAGGAAATAAGCATAAACAAGTGGCCGTGCTCCAGAAATCATAGAATTCAAATGAAAATTCATTGCTAGTGCAATTTCGAGAACGTTTGCATAAGTTTAAAATATGGAAACAAGTTTTTACTCGACCAGATAATTAAAGAAATTGTATGCTTATACATACTGGATATAAGCGTATTTCGTTAAATATGTGTAAGAAGTTTTTCAACTAATCAAGCAACAGTAAGATACAAATAATATGTATGCCCCTTATATTGAGGGTTTGTTAATTTTACTCATTGATTATTCAATTCATAGAAAATATTCTGAAAAGTAAATAATATATGGTGAGTTCTGTGATTATAAAATAACAGAATCTGTATACATTTTGTAAAGATTGAAAAATATATGTATATAAATATAATTTTTTTCTATTATTGTACTGTATATTTGACAATTTATAATAATTACATGATTTTTGTTATAATATTTCTCTCATCTTTAATTTTTAAAATAAGTGATCTTATCAGTGTATTTTATGTTTAAAGTATGATAATTGAAATATATATGTATAAATATAATTTTGTAAATACCTGCAAATTTTATTTTTGTATTGTATATTTGACGATTTGCAATAATTACATGATTTTTATCTCATCTTTAATTTTAAATCAAGTGACCTTATCAATGGATTTTATGTTTAAAGAAAATCTGATTTTTATTGCACTTTTAATGACTGGAAATATTAAAAATAGAAAGATATTTCCTTATCGTACATTGTATCATTTTAATAAGTAATTTTGTTATTGCATTTTTCTCTACGCAACATTCGCATTTTGTACATTTATTGCTCATCAGTTCTATCAAATTCTTGTGAGATATTAAATCCTACAAAAAAAGAAAAAGAAAAAAAAGTGTAGCATTTTTAGTTAACTGAGAACAAAATTTTCATACCACAAAAATCTGTTAACTTTATCTTTTGCACTATTTTCCAAATAACGTTTTAAGATAAGATATATATAAGAGAAAAAAAAAATGTATGAGATTAAAAAGTCTTTCTTTGCAATATGGGAAGGTCTCACATTTTCTTGTTGATTTACTGTATTGTACTCTGCAAAGGTACGTTTTGCCAGACAGTCCAAATTTAATTTCGTGAAAAGGTGCTAAAAATGAATTTCAATTTATAATTAGAACATATATGTGCCACTGTAGCGTGGAGAGTTTTGAGTTCTCAAACCTCTGGTTATAATTTGATTGTAACATCTGCCCACCACATTTTAAAAGCTACTTTGTTCTAGTATTGATTTATTATTATATCATCCACTCCATTATGTTTTCCTGCTATTTTTTAGACACAAATTCATATTGTTGTCTTTTTTATTTCTTTGTACTTCAGTATTGCAATTTATCAAATTTCTAAAAAAATATTATGAGAATAACTTTTGAAATAATTTTATTCAGTATTTATTTGTTTAAGATATAACATTTTATAAATAATTTACATCACTGTTAATTATTACGACTTTTGTATCTGGTTTCAATTAGTACTTGTTTATTAATCTTAGAAAGACTGGTTTGTAAATCATGTTGTTTCTATGTGAACATGTATTTCATTTCTTTTACGGATAAAATAATTTTTAATCACAAGTCTGTCATTTAAAAATAAATGCTGCAATTTCAGTCTGTATTAAATATTTCTTTCCTTTGTTGTAAACGCTCAAATTCAAAATTACCTGTTTCAGGATTAAAGTGTCATCACATCTGTCAAAGATTTATCATTACAGAACAGAATTCGTCGTAACGTAGATTCCCTAAATGTTTTTAAATGTGATCTGTCTGTATTCCACAAATTTTATTGGTGACTTAAGAAAGCATTTACATTGCATTTTGGTGAATGTCCTCACAAGAACAAAATATGCACACAAAGATTTTGTCCACAAGATAATCTAAGTGTTTATCTCTTTATTCAAATTGGAAATAAACCATTTTTTTTTAATTTACGCTAAACAAATTTTAAACAGTAAAATACCTTGGAAATAATACTGTAAGCGTAAAAATAGCACATATATAAACACCAGTAATATATACTCCCAAAGAATAGCGAAACCCGCAAGCCTTATTATAAGTTCCTTCCTGAAGCCAGAATTTCCAATAGGTTTTAATGGAACTTTGCGTTCATACCACACATTCCATACACTTATCCTTGTACTATAATATGTTAAATATGATTCGTTTGTTTCATTTTTTATTAATAAATTATGTAATAATAGTGAAATCATTCAGTTTTTACGCAAAGATGAAATAACAATGCATGAATTTGTTAATGTTACTCGAAATGAGGAAATTTACTTTTATTAGAAAGAAACAATACACTTTAATTCACACCATTAACTAAGGAACTAAACAAATAACATTTCAATTAAAAATATAATAATTCAATATTCAAAGATAAAAGGATAATAATCTTTATTAAAAATTAAAGAAAATTTCACCGCTTTATCAACTTTCTAGAAGTCATAAATAAGTCTAGTCCATGTAGTTCTGACGGCCTTTTCTTAAAAAAAATTATTACGGGCATTTCAACTATCATTTTCCGACATCCATTTTTAACTGACGTAGGATATCCAGTTTTATCCCATGAGAATGCAAATCAGAAATCAAGTTGTAAAAATTGCGTTGAAATGCTAGGAAAAATTTCACTGTTTGCTGCAAATAAAATATTATTAAATAACCTACGCGTAAAAATATAGAAAGTTTCAGCGACATCAAATGTGTTAATAATTAGGACTTTTGTAAACTAGAGGAAATTAAAACACAGACAGACAGCGCCCACCCTAGGGACCAGCTTTTGGCTAATGGCCAGGACGAACGCCTAAGCCTAGGGAGGGAAAATATTACTATCCGGCGCTAGCTACAATAATTACAAGTTAAACTACAATCTTACAAAGTATAAACGTTACACAATTTTGCCACAAGGCTGGGCAAACGTTAAAATTATTACAATAATTGATATTTTACATAAACTTTAATTTTAGTTATTTATTATAGCATTTTGAGATTAACATTATAATGACAATTGTTTATAGTCGTACATTTTGAATGCATTAATACGTATACAATAAATTTTAGAGGTATAATATATTTTAAAAAATGATTACAATTTATAATTACAATATAAAATTCAAACAATTTTATTTACACACAATAACATTTTGAAATACAAAAAACGATAAAATAAACTTTTATACACAGAAACTAGATAAATGCCAGTATGGTATATTGTAATGGCTTCAGCTCTTTCTGGCCTATAGCTAACTATTTCAACTTAAAGGGCTTCTCAAATTGTGTCAAACCTGAGATATTCGATTTCATCCGGTTTTCATGTGTGGTTTTGCTCATATTTACCTTATGTTTTTCACGTAAAGGTTCTGCAGTAACATTTCGTTCATTATTTAATTCATGCCAAATATTCTGAACTGCAAAAAATATTTTCATAACTGTATTTATATATTACCAGAATCTTTTGAATATATGTTACCTAATGCATGTAGATTTTAATTTGTATGTGTTTTTTCCTGTAATATTGATAAATATATGTCTCTATTATAATTTAGATGATTTTTAATAGTTACGCATGGATATATATATATATATATATATATATATATATATATATATACATATGTTTTCTCGTATTCTTAGTTTTATAACGAAAAGCAGTTATTAAATGAATTTTCTGTTAAAAGAAAAAATATTTTTTTCTACTTTTATGGCTTTAATTATAAATAATACCCGTGAAAAAGGGTATTGCTTTGAGACATTGTATTAAATTATATTGTATGATTCCAATATATATATATTTTGATTGATTTAAAAAATATGGAACATACAACTTTTAATCATTTATCACATCTGAGTTTTATCAAATGCTTGTTGATTACTGTGCTGTGCAATAAGATTTAACATTTTTAGCTGCTGCTTAAGAACAACTAATTTAAATTTTAATTCCACAAAAACCCTTTTTTTTAAAACAAAATTTTCTCAACATTTACCGAAACATTCTTTACATATGTAAGAAAAACATTTAATCCTCTGAATTTGAGTTAGATTAAAATTCAATATGGAGACTGTTCCTAGTATTACTAATTAAAGGAAAAAAATAACACCATCAAATTGCGCTTCCTTTTTTTCTCTGCGACAGTTTCGTAATCAGTCCGATTGAACCAAAGTCTACTAATGAGTGTTTTTCCTGACATTCACGTATGAATAGTCGTAGAAGTTGCTAAAAGGATTCTGGATTTAATATTAGAATAGCTTGTTAGTTCTGGCACTGTTTGTAGAAATTTCAGACAGAAAAGTTTAAACCTTTTAATAGTTTAATTATAAAATATAATCATCCTCTTATAGTAAATCTCATTTTGAAGATAACATACAACTAAAGTAATATTATATATTTAGGATTCATTTTTCTTAACAGAAAGTTTAAAATTAACTTCGAAAATCATTACTCTTGTCTAGCAGTAATTTGCATTTTATTCAGTAACACTACTTTCGAAATTTTCTCAATCACAGTGGCTGAAAAATGTATTTGAAAAATCGTATTTTTCTTGTTAATTTAATTAACACTTAAATCTTTCAAATTACTGTGTGTTTCGATGGCAGGATTATCAAGGTAATACGAATAATTCACGATGTGTGAATTAATGGAAAATAAATGCACTTCATTCAGGATAAAATAAAACAAATTAAGGATACATTTATAATAACATTTAAAATATAAAGAATGCATTTTTTGGATGGAGGGAGTTCTGACACAGTTTGTGGTCAGATATTGTGCTTCGATTTAATTAAACTCTTTTAAATTAATAAAAATATTTTTAAATATTCTTAAAGTTTGTTCTACATTCATTAATTTATCAGTTTCTGTTCCCAAATTATTTTAATTCTTACTTATATGTTTCCCGTACTAAACACAATAATTTTCCCAGCACCATGTTATTTTCTGTCTACGCAATTCTGTTAGTAAAATAAGAATGAAAAATAAGAAATGCACCTACTATATGCACAAAATACAAGTCGCCGCTTTGTACATGTAATATAAAAATAAAATAAATTCTCTCTCTCACACACACAAAAAAAACTCTCTCACACTTAATATCCCTCTGGAAACAAACAAAAAATAATAAAGAAATGAGTTCAGTTCTCCTTTAACGCTTCGAGCTGCTAAGGATGCGTAATGCTTTGTATATCTGCAACTACACTGTTAAAATCTTTTGTTTATTGACAGGTTGTCTTCCGTGAATTTTGATCAGAAATTTTCCGTTTTGTTAGAAAAATTAAATCTTTCCCGTATATCTGTTGCCATTTTAAGATTACAGAGTTTCAAATACGGAATTATTATTTAGTAAAAATATACCATCCAATGGGATTGCAGTATTTTCGATTGCCACGCATGCGCTTCAACTCCTTTGTGTCTGTATCGCGCCATTTACGGAATTTACGGACTACAAAGACGGAGCTTTCCTGAAAAAACGGAAACATTCCGGCAACTCTGCTGCCAGTCCTTTTTCCATAAATTGACGGAATTTTTTTTTACAGTGTACCTTACACAGATTTCTATTCCTTCTTGCAATACTCACTAAAAAACGCGTGAACCACATGAATTTGTTAGCCCAATGACGCTCCAATTTTTCATTTATGAAGAATTATACTTTATTCATCTTGATTGCACCTCTGTTTATATTAAGTTGCGAGATAAATTCAATTCCTATCATTATTACCTCTTTCCATATGAACCCTATAACAAACACTCAAAGTATTTCAGGAGCGTAATGTCTAAGTATATATCCTTTGTCTATTTGTAAGTGTCATAACGCCCGCACTAGTCTGTCTCTTTTCTTTTTCCCTCGCCAAATATGCGTTACTTGGCTGTGTGTGTGTATCTGTTCTCGTCAATGCTTTAATCTGATGTAGAAAGAATTTGAAGCATTATTCTTGAGACCGTCATTCAGCAAGTTTTAAAATTTTGTAACTAAAAAGTTGACTCCCTCCATCACGATCAGGACAATTCTAACGTAAAATAATATCCTTAAACTCAAATGGAACCTTCTTTTGTGTTTTGGCTGGCTGGCTAGGTGGAATAATTCTAATTGATTCCATAATTATCCCTGCTACCAACTATACTACAAATAGTTTGTCTATCCTCGTAACTTGTAACGAGGGACACTTCCAACTGCTTACATACATTCCAATTACGACTTCATCAAAGAGGTGAGGGAAATATATTGGAGTATTTATACAAATATCCATAATTGACAAAATGAATTATTTTACATTTAATATTTCAGGATAAGTCCATTAATGACTATAAGGGATTGAAGTGTTCTTGGCATCAATATTACAACCTTGTTTCGATAAAGTTCAAAATATTTTTGGATATTTTCTCAAAACAGTGTTTTGAAATTTATATTTGTTAAATTTGTTTCTAAATTCATAAACCTAGAATGGCTATGCGTTCTCAATGAACTTGGAAAAAGTTGGGATTGAAATATTCGAGGAAAAATATATAATAAATTCTCATTTGGTATTCGAGCTGTATTTAAGAAATTGCTCTTTTAGTAGAACAAAAATGAATTTTCAGTTCCTAAATTTGACACAGTTTGAAACAAATGATCAGGCCAATGATCGCTAAAAGATCATTATAATACTTTATTGTAATGGTCTCAATATACTTCCTATTTTAAAAATATCCTTCACTTATTGGCAGTATACCAATCCCACTCCAAGCCATAGATCTCTTCCTCCCCTCATGTTAATACCACCACCATATTTCACAACTGGTATCGCATTTGAAGGTTACAAAAAAATAATCCATTTTCTTCAAATTGCATGTCTGTCATAAGAACTAAACAATGCCTATCCTATTGCAATGCCTAACCTATTATGATAGGTGAATATTTTCTTTAAAATTCTAAAGAGGTATCAATACATTATTTAGCAACTTTTAATCTCTTTTTTAAAATTTAGTACTTCAGTAATGAATAGTTTTTATGGGTAGGTTTACTTTAATAGGCGTATTAATGCAATTTTCTTTTCTAATTCATAGTGGGGCTGTTAACGCAACAGCTTGAAACAAATCCAGTAGCTGATTTCATTGTTAATAGAAGTATATATTTTCATCTGATTTTCATATTCCTACTGTTCCTTCTTGAAATAGATTTACGATGCTCAGTTTCTGTTTAAATTTCAATTTTTCTAGTCGATTTCCCTTTTTTTATTAATTTAGGAAATCGTAAAAGGAGACCATTTTAAAGAAATAGCAATTTTCAGGAAAAAACAAATTCTTGTTAAATCAGCAACTATTAACGGAACCCATTTAGTCTCGCTTTGGAAATCCCGATTATGGAAAATAACGTAATAAATCGACATAGAATTATACATTAATGATTTTCGGATTTTTTCCTTCACATGTACTATACGACCTTCCTCCGTGCCAAATTTCAGGGTTCTAGGTTAACCGAAAGTACCATACAGGTTTGAGAGCAAACCGTATAGGGTACTTCCGGTTCACACAGAACATTGTAACTTGGCGCGAAGGAGTGTTTTTTAGCACATGTAAAGGAAAAAATCTGGAAATCACTAATTTTTAAATCTATGTCTATTTGTCTATTTGTCTAAAGTCACAAACACATGAATTTTCGCAATGGGTACCACCGCCTAATTAACAAATTTTGAAGGAATTGTTTATAAGTGTAACATAACATAAAGATACTAAAACCTCAGGATACGAGTCCTACTCAGACTTGACCTGATTGTTCAGGGATAAATTCATTCTTTTATAATTTTCTTTCATTAGTTTTGTAAATTTTCATACAAAATTTAGAATTTTAGGGCATAATTCTCTTCAAATATTTCTTCCTAACATTTATTTAAGCTTTAAGCTATAAAATTGTTAAATAGCTATCGTTAATTTATAAATCCATGTCGATTTAGTAAGTGACAAACGCCTAATTAACACATTGTGACGGAATTCTTTATAACTGTACTATAGCATAACAATACGGAACCCTCAGGGTGCGAGTTTTACTAGGACTTGACCTGATTGCTTAGGGATAAATTCTTTCTTTTTTAACTTTCTTTCTTTAATTTTGTACATTTTCATATAAAAATTAGAATTTTAGGGCATAAGAATATTCAGATATTTATTCCTAAAATTTATTTAAGGTGTAAAAAGTGCTAAATAGCTTTCATTAGTTTTTTAGGAATTATGAAAAGTGCTTATTACTTTAATTTATGTTTCAGTTGTAAATACGAATATCTAAATCTGCTTGCTTTGATTTTTGTATGTTTAATTGTTTGAATATTTTTCAGAAGATAGTACTTTATTTAGTCATAATTTAACAAATTACTATGAAAGTTAAATATTCACAATTAAATCTCTGTAGGGAGTATTTGTCATTATCGTTTCGTTTTAACAAATCAAACGAATTTAAATTATCTGTTCCAGGTATTCAGGGTGATAACTATCAAAGTTTTTTTTATGTCTGCCAAAGATTTAAATCACGTAACAGATATCATTTTAATGAATATAATTTCTATAAATGTGATCTATGTTCATATTCCACAAGAAATAGAAATCATATGGAAGTCATAGTCTGCAATTAGAATTCATATTCTGCTGTGCAAATGGAAAAAAAAATATGTGTTAGCAGATAAATACCAGAAACTCATACGGGAGACACACAAAAAATAATAAAACAATACGACAGATAAATATCAACGAAATTACATTTCCATAGGTTTTATTCCTTTCTTAACTAAGGTAATGAAAATAAATAATTGTTTTCAAGTTTTTATTGTTTTGTAGCATGGTCGATGAATGTATTGATTTTACATTTGACAATGTAATTTTAAAATTGTCTCTTTTAAAAATGGTACGTGGAGGAATTTCGATGAACATATTTGGAATCAAGAATGTCAAATTCATAAAGTTCATCCATTTTTTTTTTTTTGCAGGGAGGAATCTTTACCGACCAGAGTTATCTTTAAGTAGGTAAAAATGTTACCGGCCAGTTTCTTCAACTATCAGATTTTCTGAAAGAGAAAATTTTTTTTGAAACGTATGCAGGGTGGCTAGTGGTCAGGGAAAAATTCAGTAAAAAAATGATTATTACCAGTATATTCTTATAGAAAAATTCAAATTGATTATTTGATCGAATAATCAACATACATTTTTCTATAAGAATATACTGGTGTTTATCACTTTTTTTTACTGTATTTTTCCCTGACCACTAGCCACCCTGGTATGCACATTTCTTATTCCAAATCGCTACGTAAAATAGTTTTAATATTTTTAATATATCCTGTAAATTCTGACTTGTGGTTTTTATTAATTCCATCCATTGTCGATTTGATTTTCTTGCTTTTGTTTCGGAAAGTAAATGGAGATATGTACCCCGAAACAGAAGTAAATACAGTACAATCCCCTTTTAGGAAGCACGTGTTCTTATGACATGAAATAAATTAATTTTCGATACGTGAAAAAATGCTAAAAATCGCATACAAAATTTAATAAAATTCTAATTAAAAATTGGACTTTGCAGTGCAAAACTACATACATAGAGGTACTTGCTTTCAAATTTTGTAGCTTTGGTTACAGCATTCTAATAAAAACACAGCCGACCGACATAAACACACACAGAGACTTACAAACGCCTTTAATTATTATTAAATATTACGACTAAAATTAAAATATATTCTTATTCCCCTAAGTTTAAGGTATTTTCCAAAAATCCAAATATTGTTTTATATATTAAAAGTAAACTGTGTTTATTATATTAACTTCATTTTATTCTATTATTTTACAAGATTTCATGACCGAAAATTGGAAAACGCGTTGGATAAGGAAAATTAAGAATTCCTCAAAAGATAAAATTAAAAATCTCGTTTTGAAAATGCGATAATGCGATAATCGAACATCGCAATGCATAATTTATGGGTCGACTGCGTGAAGCTTTCTTAAGAAATTTGAGAATTCTAATTGAAGACGTTTGTGCACACGACAGGCACGCACGAACAATTTTCAATATATAGAAAAATATTAGTATTAATTAACATTCGTTTCTGGTATAATCTGTATAAAGCAACCTGCAACATCTTTAAAAATTAAAATTTTAATTGAAATACAAATGTATATATTTTTACAGTTTTATTCCTTTTTGTCAATCCAAGTTTATAAAATGCTATTTAATTATTGAGTTGTACAGTAAGATTTATGATTTTTGGATCCTGACAAAGAACAATTATTTCATAAATTTTTTCCCGCAAATACCTGCTTAAAACATCAGTTTTTGCATAATATTAGAAAATATGATATTTTTGCTCTTATTTTCGTGTTGGGTTGACTATAATTATTTCGAGTTTGAGTATGTTAAGGATTCTGTTTTGGCTATTACGTTGTCTTGATATAGTTTTTTTTTATTAAAGTAAGTTCACAATATTGTTTCAAATGAATAAAACTATACTTGAATATAAATGAGTAAATATATGTTCATTTTTTACATATAAGATAAACTTAATATTAGTGATTACTTTTCATAAAAGCGTTAATATATGATTTTTTTTCCTTATCGGGTTTCGGGTTGATTTCGGGTCGGATATCGTTGATTTCAAATAATTTGTTTGGATCCGTTTAGGTTATAACCCGACCTACCAAGGACACCCAAGTGGGTAGCAATACAGAGATGCCACAAAAGCATTTATGTAGAAAATAATCCCTTGCGGCCGGCTTTATTTTTGTTGTTAAAAATCACTTATCTTTATATGAAGAATGTTTCCATTTTTTTTTAAATTTATATTTAAAAAGCCATAATTCCCAATTGAATGGCTATTTTCGTTGATTCAGAGATATTTAAAAAAAAAAAAAATAGTTTTCCGTATTTAAATGTAAAAAAAGGAGCGATTATAAGTTCACTCATGTGACTGTGTGCTCATCTATCACAGACTTTTCTCGAAAACTGTGGACCGTGGAAAGTTCAAACTTGGCAAAGTAATAAAGGCTGTCGACCCACATATTTCAAGATTAATAGCAATAGACAAATTGTTTTTGGAAAATTTAAGAGGGCTAATTAAGTTATTTGAAAAATATATATACATTGCGTTGTTTATCGTTCGTAATATCACGTATCACCGAACTCAAAAATATGTTTGTTTTAATTTTAGGTATTATATTTCTAGAGAGATCATCGAAAATAAACTGCAAAAAATGTGTTCACCCTACCCTATTTCCGAATCTGCTGAAACTAAAATTATTCAGAAATTAGGGGTACTAGGCGTTTATTTAAATCTTGCAGGAAAACTATTGCAATTAACCTAGGTCATATAGTGTTTGAAAAAATCATGTTTTTCCCTTACACACAAATTTTACTTTGCGGGAGCTCAGCGAGGGATTTCAGGGCACTTGAGGTATCTATAGAACCAAAATTATCTATAGATTTTTTATAATTATTTTTCGAAAGATATGTCGGTAATTAGCTGAGATATTAATTATAGACCTAAATAGGAAAACGCCCCATGAATCAAGGCGGCATTGCAACTTTGCGACATCCTTTCGAAGCGCGCTTGCCATAATGCCAAGTTTAAATTTTGTACAAAGTCTTTATTTTAGTTAAGGTAAGTCATAGTAATAAACAGTCAACGTTTTTCATTACAACTGAATTTTTTGGAATCCATTCATCTAATTCAAATATTGAAGGCAATTATTAGAAAATAAATAATAGAATAATTCCTATTTTTTATTCATATCTTAGTCTTATTATTCTTTTAGCAACGATTTTTATTAATAATGTAGTTTTTAATTAATAAATGTATTGTACGGAACACTTTGTGTGCAAGAAGAACTCCAGCTTGATAGATTATTATTTCATCTGCCGACTGTAATAGAATATTCATACGTACTTTTTTCCAGATAGTTCCTTTGAGTACTTGAAGAATGGGCTTAACCTTTACACGGGGGCTCGGACAGCATCTGTCCGAGAATACAAGGAAACTTGGACAGATGCTGTCCGATCCCCGTGTAAAGGTTAAATGAGTTCATATTTAATCAGTGTAACAGAATAGTTCTATTGCAGCCAGTAAACATTTGACACGGCAAAGATTTCATTTCTTAATCATTTTCTAAATGAGATGTTACAAAGTTTTTAAACTAACAGTCTGGGCACCATACATATCACTTTAAGCTTATGTGTAATATCTTAAAATTTCAAAAATCGATATATTTATTTCATAATTGGATTACTTTATTGTAGTAATTATTTAAATTTTATTTAGTAATGCTATTTTCTAAATCTGTTTATCAACATTACGTATTTTATTTTTCGAGTGATAAATTTATTCCTATATCATTTTAAGTTTTTCATATTTATTGGTGTGTTTATTTATTTATTTTTTAAATATCTATATAAGGATTTTTATGTATAATGCAATTCAAGCTTTTTAGATAATATCTAGTATTGGTACAATTAACCGACAATTTTTCTATAATTTCAAATTTAGAATTTGAGTACCTTTATTATTTATTTACTTTGATTTTGAAAACTGATTCCCAAATCTGCTTGTTTTTATATGAGAATGTTTGTTTTTTCTGATTTTTTTATATCATTATTATTCATACTGTAATAATATCTCAATAAAAATGTATGCGCAAATATTTTGTCATTATTTCTGCGTTTTTACAGATCAAAATAATTTTTAATTATCTGGCTCAGAATTTTACTGTAGAATCTGTCGGTCACTTATACTCGGATAAAAATTAAACATAACGCAGAAGAACACATTATTCTGAAAGTGTTATAAGTTTTAAATTCGATTGATGTCCATAATCCAAAAATAATAGAAGTGACTTAGAAAGGCATTTATTTCTGCATTCGCCTTGTACATTTCATGTTAAAAGTTTCTGTAAAAACACACAAAAAAACGAGATTCCCTGTAAATTTACACTCGTTTTCGATTAATTCTTTTATTAATTATTTTATCTTCTAAATTATTTTGTAGGATTTTAATCTAATTTTTTAACTTTTTAAACCTGCATTTTATTTATTTGTTATATCGTAATTTGATTAACTGCTTGCTAATTATTACTTTGTGCTGTTTCATGATTTTAATTTGGGAAATCAGAACAACTATTTCACAATTTTCACGCGAAAAAAATCTGTTTTAAACATGATCTTCCTTACTTATCCGTGCTTTATTTGCTACATAGCAATATCTTTTACATTTAAAAAAATGTATTGCGCCCATCTAAATATGTTATGTGTGTGGGTATTGAGAATTATTATAATATTGTGTAGAGAAAAATCATGCGTTATGGAATATTTGTTTTTGTATCTTTATTTTCACACCTCAAATTAATTGTAAAATGTTTTACTTTTTTCAAGATTTACGTGGGATGACTATCAAAGTTCCTTCATGCCTACTATAGATTTAACATCACTCAACAGAACTAATTTTAATGAAGATTCTATCAACCGTTTTCAATGTTATCTCTGTGCATATTCCACAAGTATTAGAACATTTTTTAAACATCATTTACTTGTCCATTATGGTGTACGTCCTCACAAGTGCGACATGTGCGGACAAGGTTTTACTCGAAGACATAATCTAGTACGTCATATGCTTATACATACAGGAGATAAACCTCATTGTTGCCCAGTTTGTGGCGCACGTTTTACGCGTATAGATCACCTTAATGTGCATTTGAACAATGTGCATATGCACGTGTAATGTGTGCGTTTTTGGGCCATGTTATTGTTTTGTCTGTTTAATTCTTAGCAAATATTATTATCTATAAATAATGTTTTTAAGAGTATATGTAATTATATAATAGATTTCTTTTATTATGTGTTTTACATTGTAAACTTTCTAATATAACTTTAACTAATATACATAAACTAAACAATGTTTGTAGCAAGTCATTTAACCAACCCAACAACTTGAAAAGACACGTGTTTAAAAATGTATAATATGTAAGCCTCATATGTGTAAAGTACGTGGTAAATTTTTGTGTGATCAAGTCATAGGATATGTTCGGGTCTGTGGGTAATTGTTTTGTGAAATGTAGTTACTAAGCTTCGAATATTTTCTACATTTTTAAGTACAGTTTCATGGATAGATATTCATATTGTTAGATGTCACAATATTATTTCTATACATCGATTTGATTCTGAGTCATCTTGTTATTTTTTATCTTGATGTTAGTTGAATATGCTTAAATAATTGTATAGATATAAATTTAAATCTATGGTGAAATTTCTATATATATATGAAACAAATTAAAAAAAAAAAAAAAAAAAAAATTTTTTTTTCGTCGTTGACTTCATTAAGACTATAATTCTGTGTAAATCCCATTATTCTAAATTATTTTCTCGCTCCAGTATTCGATTGTCAAAATTACATCTAGCGAAATATATAGTTTATTCCAAATTCATTCTCTTAAAAAATGGCACTGATAGAATGTTCTATTAAATTTACGCACTTTTATTTTCTTTAAATAAAAAGCATCCTAGAATCTAATAATTCAAAAAATACCCATTTCCCAGCTAAAAATATTTTACTTTTAAGAAATAACAACCTATGAATTTCTTTTCTTTATTTTTTATTTCCCTACGATTCCTGACAAAATATTACTTTTCAAATTCTGAAAGATTTTAATCTCAATGTAAAAATTATTTTGGCATATTGCCATACTTGATAAAAACATATGTACTCCTTTTCTCTCTGCTTTTATTTATTCGAAGGAAGTAGAAGGCACGAGATTGTTCTAGAACATTTTTTGGCGCGCTTTTGCCAGCTTCGGTAAGTTCACTTCGATATTAATTCGCCGAAGAAGTTAAGCCGTGAGCGTTGATTGGCCTAGAGGCTTTTTAGATAGAATGTATTCTGGCGCGCTCGGGAAATGATATACGGATTTTTCCCGCGTTTAGAGCAGAATGTTCCGGGATTTCGGTGGTGGATGCAACTAGTGATGTACTTCCTAAATCTTCGAAGGTTCTCCTTGGCCGCCGATTGATTTTTAAAGAATACCTGCCTGTACTAACTAAGATGTCTTCTTATATTTAAATTTAAATCATCAAGTTTCGCCACGACCCTAAATTTAGCAGTGCATGGAGTGAGTTTTCAATAGAGTAAAGCTTAATCAATTAATCTTTAAATTTTTCGAATAAAGTGTGAACTGGAACGAACTGCCTCTTCTCTGTAGCTTATACGTACACAATGAAGTAAGTCTCGGTGCTCGACTGAAAATCTCCTCGGAGAAACCTCCCTTGCCTTGAATAGGAGTCTACAAAAATATGGTGACTCCAGTTAAATCGTCACATATATATATATATATATATATATATAATTTCACCATAGATTTAAGTTTATTACGTGACTAAAATTTGTACTTAATAGAAATAAACTTGTATTTTTGTACTTCCTACTGCTGTAATTATTTACAGTTAAATAATTTCATTTATTGTATTTATCTTTTTAAAATAGATATTTTTATTTCAACAACCATTTCTCTAATTGATTTTAACTAGGCATAACATGAGCAATTTTATTCATTTGTCGCATCTCAGTTTTAATTTATTGCTTGTAACTATTGTGACGTAAAGTAAGGTATATAATTTTCATTTTTTAACTAAGAAAACTTTTCGATTATTATTTATGCCACACAAATATGTTTTAAACTTCAGATATTTAAATATTTGCATAAGAGTATTTATTCGCATAAGAAAAAGATATTCTTGTTTTCTTATTAATTGCAAACACAGCACTGTTAGTTTCTTACGAGTTGTAATTTTCCAACTGGACGAAAAAGGTCCGGGCCAGGATTCGAACCTGGAATCTTTTGGCTGAAGCCGCCACGCTCTACAAACCCCATTACCTGCGATCTAATCCTATTGAGATGATTAAAATATCATACCAGATGCTATGATCAGTAAGGTTCAGTGGATGAATTATGCCCTACAGATTCAACCGGGATAGCTCAGTTGGTAGAGTGTTTCGGCTTCAGCCGAGAGATCCCAGGTTCGAATCCTGGCCCGGACATTCTTCGTCCAGTTGAAAAATTACAACTCGTATGATTTATTTACCAATTTGAAATAATTGTGTTAAAGTTAATCTACAGTTAGTTTCTCTTTTAAATATAAAGATTTTTAAAGGCATCCAGAATATATTTGTTGTATGTAACTGCAAATAATGCACCGCAGCCTAATAGTGCTAATTGCAGAAATATTAAACAGCAGGGATTTGAGTTTCCAATCACTTTGTTAGATAATTGTTGAACTAATCAAGGTTGTAGTACTGGCTACAAGGGATCGTATTTCAAAACTTAATATACTTGAAGTAACGTCTTGTATTACTGATTCTTTCTTAAAAATTCAAGAAATTCATAATTTTTTTTTACAATTTATTACTGTGCTCTAGTAAATGTGTGTGTTCCACTAAGCAATGCTATTTTTATGGTTTCGTTCATCTAACGAAACACAATTTGTCTCGCACCTCTGTCTGGCACTGCGTTTGATCTCAGAAACTGTATACGTTAAGTACTTGAAATTTTGCATACTTATAGCTGAATACCTCAGATAACCCGACAAATCAGTCTTTTTCGTGTAGGTTAGGTGGCTCCGTGGTAGCGTTTTTTTTTTTTTTTTGGCTGTTTAAAACGTTTATGGATTGAAGCTGATCGTCGGAGTTTCAAAATTTTCTCCTGGAATGGATTACATTATCTAATAGATGCAATTTTTGTAGTTTTTTTTCTATTTTAAAGACAATTGTTGTTGAAAAATATTTTATTTTTTTAATTCTTTTTTGAGAAATTGCAAAATTTTAAATTTTGCTTAAACTTTCGTAAATATTTGAATTTTTAGAAAATTAAATTTTGTTTAAACAGTTTGTTTTGTAATGAGAAAATTCGAAATTTCAAATATAGCTTAGACATCCACACTAAATTCTTGAGACATTTCTGCATTTTAAATTTCATTTAACCAATATTTTGTGTTTAGAAATGTTTTAATTTATTTATACCTCCGCTAAATTTTCAATTTCCGAATTTTAAAATTTTCGGAAGTTTGATTTAAAAAATTTGAATTTTTTTTATTTTTAAATAGCTCTTAGTTTTAAATATTGAGTTTCCACATCAAATCATTAATTCTCGCCAATGACTAGTGGTTCCATCTCACTTTTAATATATTAAACCTTTTTCTATTGAAGTACTTTTTATTTTTTCATTCAAAAATTAAAATTATATTTATAGTGTAACGTCTTAAATGGGTTTTTGCATGCCGATTTCAACACTAGAATTTCTAGAACATATACTGTTACAGTTGTCTAAAAAGCAGTTCTTGAATATTTTTAATTTGATTACAAAAATAGCGTCCTCTTGCAATCATTTTAATATTAAATTTAATGGTGCTACTATCTATGTTCTTATTGATAAAGGATAAGAATTTACTAACTATAAATTAATGATTTTGATTTATTAATTAAAGGATAAAGTGTTTTGAAAGGAATCTTAAACGAAACTCTTTGTGCGATCTTTAATCATACTTACTCCCTTTTTTAAAACTGCTTAAAGATGTGCTAAATTATTTTTTTTCCAGGGATACATTAATTCTTATCTCTTTTTCAATTCATCGTGTTTTGCAATGCTTCATCAACAATTTAAAATTTTTAAGGCATAACAGTATTAAAATAATGCAGCTTAAAGTTTATTTAATCTATAAAACTGATAAGAATTTTTATCCGTTATTAGGTACACTATGAAGTTTCATCTGTTGTTATTACTATTACATATTTATTTATATTAATTATTTTTAAATGCTAGTCTCTAAAAATTCGTTCTTTTAAGAAAGTTTTATATTTAATAAAAGCGTAATGATCTGTTGGGAAAAATTAAATATGCTTACTCAAATGACAGAAGAGATTTTTTTTTTTTCGTTTTTGAAGATGTGCATAATTTTAAATTCTCTGTTTCAGGATTCCAGTGTAGGAGATATCAAAGTTGCTTCTAGTTTGCTCTAGATTTAATGTCTCCAATCATTTGTTTATAATAAAGATCAACGCAAACGTTTTAAATCCGACCATTGTTCGTATTCTATAGATAAACAATTTTCAATTTCCAATAGTGCCTCTTGAAAAGGCATTTTCATAAGCATTCTGGTGAATACATGTGTAACACACAAGTGTAATACATGCAAAAGAATCTTTGGACGACTAGACATTCTAAAAAGACATATGCACTGCAAAGAAACATTATACATGTAAAATGAGTAACATATCTTTTAGACAATCTAGCACGTTGAATAAAAAAAACACAAACATGTATAAACATTTGTAATATGTATGTTCTGTGGTGTATGTTTAATTTATTATAGCAAGTGGTTAAGTGATATTTTGAGAGTGGGGACGCTATAAGGGCATAATATTTTGAGTAGAAGTTGCCAAAATGATTTTCTAGGCACAATTATCAAAGAAAAAAATAATAAGAAAGTAGCATATTTATGGAAACCATGAAAAATAACACCAGCCATATATTTTCTTAACAGACAAAAAAAATTTCAAACTATTTTAAAGCATATCGACCAATATGCCTTCTACCAAAGTTAAGAAATATGTATGCATAAATATAGGCTTACATACACTATAGAAGCAAATAATCTTTTTCATAACTATGAATACGGTTTTAGAATGGGAAGAACTACTAAAAAACTTAACATAATTAAACGGAAAAAAACATTACACATTCTGAACTCTTTTATTATTTGAGTGTTCATCGATAATATTTTGGAAAGTCTTACGAGAAGATATCATCAAAATAAATATAGATGTTTACATCAAAAATAACTTACTTTCATATATTAAAGACAGAGTAATGTTTTTTAATTTAGATTTTAAAAATCATCCGACATACATAAATATTCACAAAGGGCACATGGGTAATGCTTCTGAACAATCCTGTTGTCAATAGGAGCAAATCAAATTTTAAATTATGTGTATAATATACAAATAATCATACAGATATACAAATACATTCTCTGAATATATTGTAATATTAGTAACAGAAAAAACGAGCACACAGCTAAAGCATGATAAAAATGATATAATACATATATTTACATCAATATGCAATTTTATCAATATGCAATATGCAATAGTACAGTATTATGATCGTTGCTATGCCAGTACTGCGACATTCAAATACAAAAACCTAATAGTACCGGAATTCCAGTTACGAGGTTTCTGTATTTTAATAACTTGTTTAAGATTTTCATAAAAAAATATTTATCCCGAGACACCAATTCGTGATGTATTAAAGACTTTAAAAGTTTTCCTACTTAAAGCATCGATGGGTTTTCCATTAAAAAAACATCGTTAACGACCTACAGAATCATTTCTCACCTACGCAGTTATGCAATCAGATTCTGTTGTTTATATAAAAAGTATAAATATTTAAGATTTAAATAAACTATATGAATTTGATGAACCAGTCTAAAACAATTATAAGTAAAAATTTTAATTCATAATTTTGTTCTAGCAGCTCTTTATAATTATAATTTACGTTGTAAAAAATAGCACATAGTTTTAATTAATCATAAACAATAGAATATCGTTAAAATTTAGTTTTTGATATTTGAACTGTAAATCCCAATTTTTGAATGTTTGCTTTTGTTTCTGTATTTTAAGTTTTTTGTTTATTTCGCATGAAAAAGTTTATATTTAATTATTACGTAATACTATCTCGTGAATAACTAAAAATGCATATCCAAATCTCAGTACAATATATATTTTTTATGTTTTTACATTTCAAATTAAATTTAAATTATCTTTTTCAGGATTTCAGTGTGATAACTATCAAAGTTCTTTTATCTCTGCGAAACATTTAATACCACGCAGCGGATATCATTACAATGAAGATTGTATCTATAAATGCAATCTCTGTCTATATTCCACAAATCATAGAGGTCATATGAAACAACATTCTAGAGTGCATTCTGGTGAACGTCCTTACAAGTGCGAAATATGCAAACAAGGTTTTGCTCGAAAAGGAACCCTAAGACGTCATATGCTTAGACACACTGGAGAGAAACCTTATAAATGCAATGTTTGTGATAGATGTTTTAGACATGCGTATAGCCTAAAACTGCACATAAAGGAACACTTGTAATATATATGCGTAATTATAGGTTTTCTGGTAAATTGTACATTATTTAATTCGTAGTAATTTTTATGAACAATAATAATATTTTGTGAGCTGTTATTATATAATAGAAAAACCTTTTGAATATATTTTGAAAATAAAATTTCATAATGTATACAATTTACAATTTATAGCCATTTATCAAGTATTTCAAATCTTAATTTTGTATTGCAATTTTGATGTTTCTTAATAATCGACATAATAAATAAAAGTTATGAAAGAAAAGTCTGATTTTTGTCTTATATTTTGGCTTTTATCAAGTAGCAGCGCGAAAAATATTGCCTTTCACATTCCATATTTCTTTAGATTTATATTGAGTGATTTTAATTTTTAATTAATATTGTCAATGCATAATATAAATATTTCTCTTCTTTTTCACATCTCAGTTTTAATAGTTTAGCAATTTTATAAAATGCTACTTAATTTTTTGGTTACAATAGTATTGTTAGCTGCAGTAATCTGTTTTAAATTGTAACTTTCACAATATTTTCCTAAATACGCATTACATGCGTAAAAAGTATTTTTAATTGAATGATTTCCTCGTACAATTTTTTAATGTAGAGATGAGAATTTTGTTACTTTGTCAGAATGTAACGCATTCTAACATTTGAGCGCAGACTTTATATTTTAACATTTAGTGGTTTTGTTCAAATAAATGACAGATAGCTGTGAACTGAAAGAATATGCCCGTAGTGTCAAATAAGAATAAAAGAATGTAAAACTTTGGATCGATGTAATTTTAAATTTTAAATACATGTCTTTAATTTACTATTGATGCAGTCTTGTGCTAATGCAGAATAGTTGCAAAAATTTCAGTAAGTGATTGCAGAACACAAAGTTTTGATTTTCCAACTACTTTATTAAAATATGTTTTATAGTGTTAAGTTGAGCATCTGGTAAAGAGGTATAGCGTTGTAGAAGCTTTATGTAATGATGTGATAACTTTTTCAGAAAAATAAGCAAATTTCATATTTCCATTAATTGTTCTTTTATGTCTTAATTGTGAATTTAAAAATTGTGTTTTAATTAGCAATGTTACATTTTAAACCTACCCTCCTATGTTTGTAGATGCTTCTTGTTTAGGGAGGGGGGAGTGCAATGATATATTGAAGCGTTGTGGCTATTATAGGCGAGCGAAAAAACATAGATCGATAGATATATTTATTTTTTATGGGGTAGGTAACTTGTAAATTCTTTCTACTTCGCATCCTGGTGCACGTTTTCATATGTGCGCCAACTAAATGCATTTTTAGTTATGTTTTCAAGGAAGAATTACTTTTTTACATTAAAAAAATTGTCGTGCAATAAGTTTTAAACTAATTATGTTTCCAAGATCCTTTTTTCATAGTATTTAAATGATTTAGTTCTGTTTTCAACGGATAATTACTTTTTTACATTAACCCCTTCGGCATGATTTTTTTTTCAATTTTGGGAAAAAAATACTGTTATGCTAATAAAATTAAAAATAGCTATCGGAATCACAGAAGTTAGGGTTTAATGAAAGTTAACGAATGCGGTCTTTATCAAAACCCCACAAATGTAGTTATTTTGCGTGTTTTTTATTAAACAATAGTCTAAGGAAGAATATTTGAAGACGTTTGGAAAATGTCGTATTACATCTAAATTAAACAAGCATAAAAATTTAGTAATACTTTTTATCTTTTATCACAAATTACCAATTCGGAAAAGGATTCCCAAATTTTAATTTAAAGAGTGAAACGTATGTTTTATTTAAAAGAAATGCCAACGGCTTGCTAATAATTATGAAAATTATTATTATTACTAAATGCTAAACATAAGTGAAGTCATAATATGAAATGTAGAGATTCATACTATCACTATTAGGTGCTGGAATTAATAAAAATAATGTTTAAGACAAAATAATACTCAGTAAAAGATATGTCCTAGTAATAGGACGTCAGGGCCGAAAAGGTTAAAAAAAATTGTCAATTTCATATGTTCAAATGTTTTATGGTAGAACTGATTCCTGCTAGAATTGCTGAAAGATAAAAAGGGGCGAGCGAGCGAAGCGAGCTGGGACCGCGTAGCGGTCTCAATGTTAAACGCTTCGCAATTCACGGGGGTTTAGCGAGCGTTAGCGAGTAGGGGGCTGAGCCCCCTAGTGTGATTTAGAAGAGAAGGAATATTTACGTATGTACAACATCTCATTTTGAAAAGAAGGAATTTTTAAGTATGTACATATAATAACATGCAAAATGAAAGTTTCAATTACGTATGCTGTTTCAGAAATTATTCATTTATTGAGAGATCTAAAGACGTAAAATGAGTAAATATATATTTTTTTGAAAAATAATTAATATTTGGCGAATATTTTATACCAAAATGCTTATTTCTTATACTACATTTTTAGTAGAAATATTCAAAATCATAAAAACAGCAATTCCTGTTTTTTTTTATGCTTGAGCACATGTTCGGGAATTTTTTTACATTTTAATTTTCACAAATTTTTTTAAATTAATCGGGATTTTACTTGATTGAAATATTCAGTGAATTCCTAAGAAAAAGATTTTTCTTTAAAGTTATGTAAAGTTTGCATTGTTTTTATTTTTTAAAATATTTAGGCGTGCGAGATAAAATAGATATAATTTTACGCTATGTCTACAATGATGAAAATATTAAATTCTTAGAATTGTTCAAAATATTTTAAACTTAATTTTAATTTATAATTATTAGTGAACATTTATTTTTAGAATGTTTAACAAATGTATTATTAATTTCCTAACAAATTTGTAAAAAGTTGAACTGTTCTGAATGGAAATTTTACAATTCAACGAATTATTCAAAAATCTAGTATGTTTTCTTAATCCTATCAAATTACAAACCTAATATGCAAATTAAACATATATCAAAATATCTTATCAATGTATCTGAAAGTATCCAGAGAATACAGTATCCACTCCTATATTTTTAGAAAGATAAGATCTGTGATAAAATTTTAAAAACAAGAAATATACAAATATATATATATACATACAGGGTGTCCACGTATAACCTGTCCGACCTTTATTTTCGCAACCGTTGGCCCTAGATGCATACTTCCAATTAAAAAATGGTTTAAATAAAGTAAGGAATTATTTGTAAAGCTGTTTGGGTCAAGAAAAACATTTATTAAAAAATTACGAAATTTAAATTTTTATACGGTCCCCCGGTCCTATAAGTGATATTTAGTAAAAATTTACTGTGACACTAACAAGATAAAAAAAAGTCCCATTCATCTACGATTAAAACTGACCGAGTAATAGCTGTTTAAAGTTGGAGTATATTTTTTGTTGCGAAATAGGGGTCATTCACAAATGTAGTAGAAATATAAATAATCCTCAGATATACCAAAAAAATAGTTGAGAGCAAAATTAACATTGCAATCTAATATAAATGTGAAATCTATAATCATTCTGACATATTAATGCAAAATATACAATTCGTACTGAACATAATAATAGGATAAAAATAACAGAATATTTTTAAATAAAAGGATGAAAAACAACAGCCTCAATTAAGATTTTAAAATGCTGTTAGATTACATTGTCTTTCAAATTTTGTGTTGTGCCATGCTTTTTAGCTTTTGAAAATTGATTGTAAAGTATTTTTTAGCGCTGAATCCGAAAATGACCTTCATTTTAAACCATCACGTCAGGATTTTTCTCAAATCGAAAATTTCAAAGTTAAAATTGATCCCCCCTCCCCTGCCAACCTCATCGGACCCCTGAGCTATTTAGTTGTAAAAAACCTAGTATAAGCCAAAAGATTGAATAAATTATTGAGTTAAATAAAATTCAACTGAATAAAAAAGTCTCACATCTATTTTATAGTATCAGATTTTTCACTATTTTTTAAACATTGAAATTTACGATTTGCGAAAAATCTTGACATGATGGTTAAAAGTGAAGCTAACTTTTTTATACAGCGTTAAAAAATACATAAAACGTAATTATAAAAGGTAAAAAACACAACTATCGCAGGTCTATGTTATCTAATCTAAAACTTTTTCTTAAATTTCTTGACGGTAATCTATCCGATTTTTTTTTTTTTGCGTTATCCTCTAATATGAGTATTATTAAGATGGTAAGCGTCGAAAATCATAATCATCGGATCTAAGTCAGTATGTAAAATTTAAGTTCGATCGGACATTTGAAAGTGAGTTAAAGTTCGAGAACAAATTTTAAACTGGGAAGACGATCGTTGCAAGTTAAATAAAGCCTTATGAAAATAATATAACATTTGTTAAAATAAATCATAGCCTCAAATCCTTACAAAATAAAACATATGTAATAATACAATCATTTTAACTAATCTGAAACTTAACTAATAAAATTTAAGTCAATCGTAATAGTTGTACGATTTCTTTCAAAGCGCACATACCTTGAAATAATTTTAAGTACTTTATATACGAACCCTGAAAGCACGGCCGAAATCATCTGTTTTGAGAAGCAAAAAAGTGGTACAAGTCATGCATTTCAAAGTTTCATAATTCGGTCAATTTTAATGTTAGATGAGTGGGACTTTTTTTATCTTACTTGTTAGTGTCACAGTAATTTTTTACTAAATATCACTTATAGGACCGGGGATTCTGTATTAAAATTTAAATTTCGTAATTTTTTAATAAATGTTTTTTCTTGACCCAAATCGCTTTAAAATAATTCTTTACCTTATTTAAACCATTTTTGTATTTGGAAGTATGCATCTAGGACCAACGGTTGCGAAAATAAAGGTCGGTCAGGTTATACGTGGACACCCTGTATATGTAATATAATGATTAATTTCATAATTATATGACTTAATAAATGAATATGTTATGAAAAAAACATTTTTTATTGTTGTAAATATTTTCAATATTAACGTTATTCCTCATACATTGAATGTCTGTTTATAAATTTTAACAATTGATTTTTTAAATTGTTTATACTACGCGCAACTTTAAAATTTTATTAATCGCATATTGATTTTATGAAAAGATTGCTCAAATTAACCTTCTGCACTGCTAATTTATCTCCTTTAGTTGCTAACTGAGAGCAATTTGTTTCACAATTTTACTATATTTTCAAAAATATCACATATTTGCTGTAGGGAAAAATGATTTTTTGAAATTTAAATGGCATATAAGTAAAACCTCTGAATAACGGACACCTCGGGAGCACAGAATTTGTCCGCTACTTGGAGGTGTCCGCTACTGAGAGTTAAAAATGTACAAATATACAGGTTTTGGGGATCGCAAAAGTGTCCGCTAAATAGAGATGTCCGCTATTTGGGAGTGTCCGTTATGGAGGTTTTACTGTAGTTACTTTGCTTTTATGTTTGAAGATTATTATTTAATTTCCTTAAGTTATAAGGGAAAAAAAATAACGGAACACATAATTCCCAAACAAATGGCTGTTTTTGGCTTTTATTTTCTTTTCCGTGACAATTTCGCAATTAAATAGTGCAGTTTTTCACTGACTGTATCAAAATGTAAAAATGTTTCTATAATCATATTTGAGTAGGCGAAGAATGTGTTGAAATTAATTTTCAATTTATAATAATAATAGCCAAGTACTACTGCTGTTTTAGAAATTGCAAAAGGAAATATAATTTTTTTATTTCCCGAATATTGAAAATTTTCCCGAATATCGAATATTTCATTTATTTACAGCGTAATTTCAGCTCTGCTGAAAAATTAATTAGTTCCCGAATATTATTTAATTCATGGAAATATTCTACATTGTAAGCAATATATTGTGATTTTTGATCACAAATTACCAGAATATTTTGAATATTTCCTACTTTGGAAAATTTCATAATGCATAGAATTTAAAATATATACGTAAATCTACATTTTCTCTATATTGAATGGTTGTTCGCTTTTAAATTTGAAGATGATTATTTTATCTCGCTAAGTTATAAGAAAATAATATTTAAAAACAATAAATCCTAATCGAAAGGCAATTTTCGCTTATTTTTCTTTTCAGGTACAATTTTGGAAATAAAATTGCAATTTTTCACCGACTGCATCAAAATCTAAAAATGTTTCTTCAGTCACTTTTTAGTCTCGGAAGACTGTGTTGAAATACATTTTCAACTTATGATAATAATAGCCAAGTAGTACGGCTACTTTTAGAAATTTCAAAAGCAAAGGTAATATTTTTATTTCTCGAATATTTAATTCTTGGAAATAGTCGGCATTGTACGCAATATTTTGTGATTTTTTATCCTAAATTAGCGGAATCTTTTGAAGATGTTCTATTTGGTAAACTTTCATAATGCATAGAATTTAAAATATATAAGTAAATTTGTATTTTGTCAGTATTAAATGCATATACAGTGTGCCCACTAAAGTCCCTTCCCACCCTCTTAACTTCGGAACGGCTGCTGCTATATTCACAAAAATGATGTCTAGGTATAGTAAAGTAACCATGCTCTACTGAATGAAACCACCTACGGCGCCACCTGGTAGAGAACTGCGGATTTAGCATTCCTAATTCGAAAACGGAAAGATATAGGGAAAACAAGTGATTTACAAAGTTGTAGAGCGTCATCGATTTAGTACAAAAACAACCTTGTGGACATTAATGCGAAGAATAGAACGGTTAAAACGCGCATTTGTTTTTTCAAGATTTCCTACACTGTGAGGTGACAAAACGATCTTAGAAAGAAAGAAACAACCAGTTATGAAACAGTAGGTGTATGCGACCCCCCCCCCCCACAAACATTGCAGTACCTTAAACGACGCATTTCGGACGATTGTGCCAACGTGTCAACTAGATATCTTGCTTTTAAATTGCTGGAGATACATCAAATGTTTGAGGAAGAGAAGTCTCATTTTACTGAACGTTTAGAAAAAAAAATTGTAACATTAAAATTTTTGCATGCTAATTTTCATGAATTTTTTTTTTTACTAAAGTTTCTCTATGAAAATGCACATGATATGCCCTTAATCCTTCTTTTAGGATCCAATCACAGAGCTTTTAAAAATAAATAAAAGACGTTGTTATGACAAACTTGTATAAATATTCAAATTTTAATTGCTTAATAGGCGTATAGCCAACATAGTGAAAAAGTACCCAAGCCGGGACTCGAACCCGGGTCATCAGTATAGCGCACTGACGTTCTACCAACTGAACCACTTGGGAACGATACTCAGCCTGGAACTTTTTCACCATAACATTATGACCCGGGTTCGAGTCCCACCTTGGGTACTTTTTCACTATGTTGGCTATGCGCCTGTTAAGCAATTAAAATGTGAATATTATAAATGCAAGGCGTGCGAAATTTTCTCTGGAAAAATTTCCAAGTATTAAATATGAATTTATTCAATTGTCGATGCTGGATTTTCTTTGATTTCGTGTTTGCTCCAGGGTAGGCGGCTCACGGAAAATATCCCATCTTGTGCTGCGTTTGTAGCCTTGCCAACGTGTTATGGTGAAAAAGTTCCAGGCTGAGTATCGTTCCCAAGTGGTTCAGTTGGTAGAACGTCAGTGCGCTATACTGATAACCCGGGTTCGAATTCCGGCTTGGGTACTTTTTCACTCTGTTGGCTATACGCCTATTAAGCAATTAAAATTTGAATATTTATACAAGTTTGTCATAATAACGTCTTTTATTTATTTTCAAAAGCTCTGATTGGATCCTAAAAGAAGGATTAAGGGCATATCATGTGCATTTTCATAGAGAAACTTTAGTAATAATTTTTTTCATGAAATTTAGCATGTAAAAATTTTAATGTTCAGTAAAATTAGACTTCTCTTCCTCATAAACATTTGATATATATTCTGCAATTTAAAAGCAAGATATCTAGTTGTCATTCAGATAGTAAATTAGATTGTGTGACATTAACTAAAAAAATATAAACTACTTTTTTACCAAGTTCTGTCATTTATCTCATTTTTTTAAATGCTTGTTAATTATTATGGTATACGGTAAAATCGATCATTTCTGGTTTCAAACGGAAATATCAACTACTTTGTAATTTTCACACAGCTAAATTTTTTTTAAAATCAATTTTCGCAAATGTTTACGAATGATGATTTGATTGCATAAGACAAACTTTATTTTTGAAATTTGAATAAAGTTGATGTTTCTTTTTCTTAAAAAAAAAAAATATATATGCAGTTTCCTAAATATATTTTACAAAATTAAGTAAGACATAATTCCCAACCGAACGTCTATTTACGCGTTTTATGCAACAATTTTGGCAAATAAAATGCATGAAATGCTTTCCCTCGCTCACATACATTTGACCTACTGTGACAAAGTGCATATTTGTTTTATTACTGTCAAGCATTTTAGAATAAATGAGATAAAAGTGTTAAAAGGAATTTTCGATTTAACATTAGAACTACATTGAGCATATCTTGTAAAAATCTGATATCTCAACATTTTTATAATATTATTTTTATAATTATAACAATTTTTATAATAAATACCTGACTAAATTGGATCTTTTTTAAAAGGCATAACGCAGTTGCAGTATAATTATCTATTATTAATCCTTTCTTTTCAAATCAGAAAGTTGATTATAAAATTTTATAATAAACAAAACTGAAAAAAAGTCACTACTTTGGTCTAGTAAATATTTGTGTTTTATTAAAGAATGCTACTTTTAAAAACTGCTCATGTATGTGAATAATTCTTTCTTTTTCAGTGATAGAATTATTTTTCCGGTTATAGCAGTGTTGGAATTTTTCATACAAATTCAAAAATGTTAATGCATAATACTACTGAAGTAGTGCTATTATGTTTGTTGAAGCTATAAATAAATTTAAAAAAAAATGATAAATATTTATAATCATTCATATGCAACTCTTAATCTGTATTTTTGTTTTTATATTTATGTATTTATATTTTATTCATAAATGCTGATTTCTAAAAATTCCTGCTTCTATTTGAGACTTTGTGTTTAGGGCAAATTCAATCAAAATGTGATAATTTTTCCTCACGAATTAAATGTGTATACGCAAATCGCAGTATAAGATTTTCGTTTTTGTTATGCGTCGTTATTTTCTCCTTTTTGCAGACTCAAGTAATTTTAAATTATCTCTTTCAGGTTTTAAGTGTGATGACTGTCAAAGTTCTTTCCTGTCTGCTAAAGATTTAGTTTCGCACAACACAACTGATTGTAATGAAGATCCTCGCAAATGTTATAAATGTGACCACTGTCCATATTCCACACGTAAGGAGCACCGTTTGGAAAGTCATTCTCTTAAGCATTTTAGTGAACGATTTGTAAGTGTGCTTCGCAAGTGCCAAGCATGCAAACAAGGTTTTGCTCGACTTGACGATCTTAGACGTCATATGCTTATGCATATTCACGATAAACCTTATTTATGTAATATGTGACAGGTCTTTTAGATCGCACATTTTGCAAAGTCACATTGATAAGCATGTACACTATATTCTCTTCAGGTATATACCTTGAGGTGAATTTTTCATTTAGTATCTGTTATAGCAAATATTCTGCTCTGTAAGTAATATTTTATAATCTGTGAGAGTATAATAGGATAGTAATTTGAGTAATTGCAACAGGGTAAATTTTTATTATGTGTAAATTTTACAATTACACACCCACATATATATATGCGTGTGTGTATGTGTGTATATATGTTAAAGATAAATGTAGAAATTTAAATTTCGTATATTAATTTTGATTTTTTTTCTGAGCAGTACATCTTTATTTAAAATTTTGCTGTTACATGTTTTTATAACATATTATATTGAAAAAAATAATTTGCTTTTTAATATAATTTTTGTGTGATTTACGTATTAACAGTGTGAGAGATTTTTGTCTCATACATTGCATATTTTTTAATAAATTTGTATTGTGTGGTTTTAATAACTAAATTTTTATTTGATTTAAACACTGTATGACCAGACCACGTTACTCTATTACTGCACATGATTTTTATCAATTATTTGTTAAGAATTTTATTGTATAGTAAGTTCATTAATTTTGGTTTTTGACTGAGAACAGCTTTTTCATAATTTTCATGCCACAAAAATCTGTTAAAATCATCAACTTTGATATTATTTTCGGAAACGGGCTTTATTTGTGTAAGAGAAAAAATAAATATCATTTGCAGTTTGACAAAAATTGATTTTTTTTTATTTTCCCAACTGGTAACATTTTAAAATTTAAATGTTCGCATTGTTAAGATTTTGTAGTAGCAGAATCTTTTTGAATATGTTCTACTCTATATTGTGAACCTGTACGCTGATTACATGTA
The DNA here is from genome assembly GCA_963931845.1 of Maratus michaelseni. Taxonomy (NCBI): domain Eukaryota; kingdom Metazoa; phylum Arthropoda; class Arachnida; order Araneae; family Salticidae; genus Maratus; species Maratus michaelseni. The sequence continues at coordinate 49,693,576 of OZ007594.1, read as the reverse complement.
TTTTCTGTACTGTTTTTAATGAAATTTTTATTATTTCTAATAATAATAGAAAAACTATAATACTATATATGCTTTTAACTATGTACCTAAACTAAGTGATAATTGAATGCATTATTTCAAAATTTCATTTTTATTTTTCACCCTCTAGTTGTGTTCTTAACATTGAAAGTGAAGGTGCCTTTTACGTTGTACGTTCGTTAATGAACTCTACAGTCTTATTTTAATAAGTAATGTTTGAAATTTATTTTAATGCAAAACATTATCATTTTATACATTTATCGCATCTCAGTTTTATCAAGTGGTGGTTAGTTTCTGTGTTGTACAGTAAGATTTAATATTTTTAGTTGGTAACCGATAACAACTAGTTGAATTTTTTCTTCCACAACCATATTTATAAAATAACAGTATCTGAACTATTTGCCAAATGATACATTGTTTCCATGAAACATATATAAGATTTGGGAATATTAATGATGAATTTGTTTTTTTTCCTTAATTTGAAACAAGTTTTTAATATTATTTTATTAATATAACTAAATTTAAAGAAGAAAGTTTTCGGAATTTAATGGCTACATTTATATTCTAAAGCAAGTATAGGATAACGATGTGCAGGTTGTTTCTTTTGTCTTTTTATTTTCAAAATTCCACAAATGTGCTTGTTTCCAAACTCGAGGATGTGAAGAATGTGCTGATATTTAACATCAGAATAGTGTTGTTTAAAAGTGTCTTTTAGAAATTTCAAACAGCAAATGTTTGTGTTTTCAAACCTTAAAAGTTTACTGAATAATGTTTTACTAATCATATGGCTTCCATGGATATCATTTTAAAAGTTTCATTTCATGTAATATTATTTCTAAATTTAATTAAGAATGTTGATAAACAAATTAATTTTTTTATAGTTATATAGTAATTATTTGTGTTTCTTTACTAATGCTGTTTTCTTAATCTGAACGATTACGTTTGCACTTGTTTATTTTCTTGTTTTTCATTCTTAGATACATTATCTCTTTATGTTAATTGCAGTGTAACTAAATTGAGAATTTCAATGCGTAATACTGTTTAAACTGCTTTAGGTAATTTTTATTTGTTATAAAATTTGATAAATAATTTTATAAATCATTATTGATTTTATTTGAATCAATTTGTTTTTTGTTAGTGCTTATTTATCTTTGATTTAAAATGTTAATTTTTTATCTGGTTTATAATCTTGTCCCACTAACTGAAAAAAAAACATTTTTCCAGTTTCACTTTTTATAATAGTTGTAAAGTACAGCAACAAGGAAATAAAACTTAACTCTTTTTCACTTTTTTTGAAGACTCGTTTATTTCGGGAAAATTATTTTGTCATAAAAAATTAAATAGCTGGCCCCATGCTTAAACTTTTAACGGTTATTAGCTGTATTCATTAAAAAAACATTTCTGAGATGAATCAATTAAGTTCTGTTCACTAATGAGAATTCGTAACATTCACTTGATTACATTACTGTTTGAAATTGATTTCATTGACTTCATATCAGAGTATAAAAAAAATCAGTGCTATTCGTTAAAAAAAAAACAATTTTGCCCTCGATACTTGAAAAAAAGAACATGAAAAATAAAACAACAAAACTTCATGTGGTTGGTCCAAGTATCCAAAGAGCCCCACCAGTGGCTGAGAGGCTGTGCTCTCGAAGCTGGTAGACGGGAGGTGCTGGGTTCGATCCCAATCGCGCCCGTCGGCCTAATCGTTCGGAGTTTTCGTGGTTTTCTTCGAGCCGTGGATTTATCCATGCGTAAATACGGATTAGGTTCCCTTAGAAAGACCCCCACGAAGGGCACTCCCCCCGGGCCTATATCCCTAGTGTAGATAATTGGCCGTCAATAATCAACCCAACCCAACCCAAGTATCCAAAGCGAGATAAACTATACGTACCAAAACTGCTTCAAAATCACTTATTAAAAGCTCTAAGTCTATTTCTACAAAGAATACTGTCTTCCTTAGAGTATGTTAGTCCTTTGTCCTTTTTTTAATCTTTCCTAATCCTTAAATGCAACAAAAATACCTCTAACAAGGGCCTTAAAACTAACATTATATAAAGCAGCTATATGCCATAAGTCTTTTTTTGTAATTAAGAAAGCTGATAAATAAATTTCATATATAGTAATTAGTTACTTATTTTATTCAGCAATGCTACGCTGTAAACATGTTTCACGCGTTCATGTTTTTTTCTTTCTATTTCGGGCATGATTGAATCCATTCATATATGTTTTGTTTCTATAATCACAGTGATAAGTTTTCATTAATAATTTAAGAATTTTACGACATAATACATTTTATTTTTATATAATACTTATTTGTTTAGATTTATACTATAAAATTGCAAAAAAATGTTTTCAGATTTAACCATGAAATTTGTACCTGATTATTGTTTTTATTTATTTGTTTACTATTGATTAACAAACACTGGTTTCTAAATCTGCTTGTTTTTGAAAATGTGTATGTATATGGATTTTTATTTCTTTTTCAGATCGACGACGCGCCGGGCGCTTAGTAGGCAACTGGCGGCGCAGCCTAGTTTTATCAATATAATACAAATACTCATGAACAAGTCAAAATGCATAAGCAAATGACATTATGAAATAGTTATCGTCCTTTATACAGATTAAAATAAGTTTGAATTATCTGTTTCAGAATTTCTTTGAGAAGGCTATTAAAGCTCCTTCATGTTTGCCGTAACAACAGAGAAACGCGCAACAGAAGTCATTTCAGTTAAGATTATTTCAAGTGCCTCAAACCGAATCTCTGTTCATATTCCACAAATCATAGAAATCGCTTAAAAAACATTTATTTGTTCATTCATGTGAACGTCCTTACAATCGCGATTTGATCAATATATGCAGCAGGGTTTTGATGGAACATACATTCTAAAACGTGATAATCATGTTACTAAATCCTTTTTTTTTTTTAATTAAAAGAAAATATTTATATAAATCTGATTCTGTGTTTGAATTTACACGTGTTTCTCCTAGAATAGGATGAATTACAGATTGCACAAAACACTAATTAGTAAAGATGCAACGATGTCATGATAATTCGCTAAATTTGGAAGTTTAAATTACAGGGTGCGGAATTTTTTTTCTATTAAATATTTAAATATTAACAATATATTGATGTTATAATGATGATGTATGACTTTAATTATATGTGTCAGGTGATTTTTCTTTTTTTGTAATGTAAAAGCATGGACAACAAAATTCGAAAACAAAATTGCCTTCTGGCATACACATAAATGTTTTGTGAAAAGATCAGCTTTTTACAGTTGAACTGTCATTTAAAGAACAAAATGGGCTAATTTAGACTTCTGCTGAAAAATCATATACACATTTTAACCAATAACATTACAGTTTAACCAAAGATATATTTTTTCTAATATTTTTGATTTTTTTTAACATTATTTTTCACAAAAACACTTTTTGCTCCTGACGTTACCTTCCTCCAAACCATCACAAAAATCTACTAAATATATTTTCCATCAATTTGTTCATTGAAAGATTGTTCAACCGTAAAATGACATATCCAAATGACATTATTTTCAATCCATCAGCTCCGAAGTTAGATGTCAAATCATGAAAGAACGAATGTCGACAAATGACGCGATTAAAAACGATCAATGTTTTTGAAATAATTTTATTTATGATGTAAATGAGATTTTGCTTCAAATTTAGTATTTGAAAAATGTGATGTAACTGTTCTTTCAATATCTACCGTCAAATTAGATTAATTTTTTCCCAAACAGTTAAACGTGCTTAACGCATGCTATTTAAATGCAATATAAACGGGTTATTACATGGCTAGTAAATTATATATTGCGATTTTAATATCTAAATTTTTTTATTGATTTTAACTAGACTTGACAATAAATTTTGATTCAAGTTATGCATCTTAGTTAAATAAAACGTTTGTTAGTGATTGCGTTTCGTAATTTTAGTATTTATAAATTTCATAATTTTCATGCTGCAAAAATTAGTTCAGAACACAGAGTTTAGAGAATTCGCCGCAGTCATCTTCTTGCCCACCCCCCTCTTTTTTTAAAAACAATAATCTTTATAGTTTTTTCTACAACATTAAAACAACAATAAAAATCTACTACGAATATTAATATATATATATATATATATATATACATTGTTTTAATAACGGTAGCCAGAAATGTAAACGGGCCGTCTCTCGACTTTCATCGTATTTTAGGAATCTTGTATAGTTGCGAAAGAGAAAAACAAAGGGCTTTAAATGTTAATATGCGTTTCTTCCTTTTTAAATATGAAGTCAGCTCAGCAAATTTATTTTTTAATTTATAAACATACAAATACAAATCGCTAAAACGAATGTAAATTTTTGTTTTTTCTGTGGCAATACTGGTGATTAAAGTGCATGGAATACGCCCTACGATTCTTTTATTTTTTGGTCGACAGACCATACACAAATTTGTTTCTTCACTGGCAGTACTTTTTAAAATAATACAATGAATAAAAAAAATTCGTAATTCATTACTTTGTTTCAGTAATTATTTCCTTTTTTTAAACGAGGCTAATTTCTGTATCTGCTCAAATATGTGTTTTATTCTTTTTCATGGATACGAGACTATTCCCATGTCATTTTCTGTTAATCCCAGTGTTCCAATTTTCTATCAAACCTTTAACAATATTAAAGTGTAATATTATTAATGTTAATTTTTAAATAATAAACTGATTTAGTTTTTATCAGCCATAATGAACATTGATTTTGGTTATTTTTTTATTATCATTGTTGCTAGAAGCGCCGTCTATGTAAAATGTTTAAAAAAAAAACAACTTGTGATTGTGAGTTGGGTGTGAGATGCCGATCAGAGAAGTTGTGTAAACCTCGACTCTCGACCATTTTATTTAGTGTTGTGAGAAATTAAAAGAGTTACAGTCCGCTAGTGAGTATTTTATTGAAATTGTGTTTTTTTTTTTTTTTTTTTTTTTTTTTTTTTGTAGTGATAAATACTAACTGAGTTATCGGTCTGCAGAAGATAAAATGTTGTTTGGAATTCTATCAAGTAATTAGAAAGAGTAAAACGAAAATTAAATCATCGTATTGTTTATATTGAAGTACAAATTTTGTGATTTAGTTCCGATGAAGTTTTTCTTGATTCCAGAAGAAAAATAATTTCGATTAACCTGCAGAATTTCGTAATACGAAAAAATAAACTGTTAATGCGTTTACACAGAGAACTGATATTCTTTATTATTGAACTAATTTGAGAATGAAAAAGTGGATTACATCTTTTCAATGTGGAATTATCAGATTTGGAGATTTATTAATAAATAAAGGTACGTCAGTTTTATTTATTTTAATGTGAATTGTATTTATAAGACAATGTTTAAAGGTGCAAAAAAGGAAGATTATCAGCGAATTGCTGCTGAATTAGACATAGATATATCAGATTCTAAATTAACTATTTATGATTTAATAAATTTAATAAAGGAAAGTTCGAAGTATAAAGCAGATAATAAACTGGTTGAACACATAGCAAACAGTTTTATTGAGGAAAACAAATGAGGAATCAAAATTACTAGATCTTGAGAAATTAAAAATTGAACATGCAAAGTTAGAAATTGAGTTGGCTAAGGCCCGTGCAGAAACCAAAAATGATAATTTAAGTGATCTGGAAAAAAAAAAAGATAGTATAGAATCTTTAGACTCTCTGATTAAAAGTGTACAAACGTTAACGATTAAAATTCCATCTAAACCAGAAGGTTGGGGTTATTTTTTTCATCGTTAGAAAGAACCTTTATTTCTAAAAATGTCCCAGAGAAATATAAATCGGAAATTCTACTAAATCTGTTAGGAGAAAGAGCAACAAACGTTATTACATACATTAAAGATGGTGAATTAGAAGATTATTCAAAAGTAAAGGCTATAGTACTTAGAGAATTTGAGCCAACCCCCCAGACTTGTTTAGAACATTTTAGGAAAGCATAACGTCATCCTAATGAAACATATGTACAATTTGTATCCGGATTAACAACGAGTTGGGATTATTATTTAAAATTGAGGAATGTGATAGATTTCGAAACTTTAAAAAAGTTAATAGTTTCTGTTAAGATTTGTCAAACGCTTGATAAAGATGTCACGTATTTTATAAATGTTAGACAAGCAGAATCATGGTTTTCTCCCATTGAATTATCTCGGGAAATTGATTTATATTATACGTCTAAGGGAAAACCCGTTGTTGACAATTCTAGAGCGAGTAATAAAAATACTTATTATCAAAATGTTTCTAAAGTTTTCCTAACTGACGTAAGAAATCCTAAATGTATTTTGTCATGTAGTGAAAATCATCCTTTGCATAAATGTCCTGTTTATAAAAACATGTCAGTGGGTAATAGAGTTGAGCTTGTAAAATCCAAAAATCTTTGTTTTAACTGTCTTATGAATCATAAAGTGATTGATTGTAAATCTAAATTATCTTGTATTATTTGCAAGAGAAGGCATCATGTGACTTTGCATTTCCCGCGTGAACAAAAAATAAAGTTGAAAATCCAGAGATAATTTCACAGGAAATGAGTTTTAAAAACGAAGTCGGTAATAAATCTAATTTGAATGCTTCGGCTCCAGTATTCCAGCCTTTCCAAGCTAATAACCAAAGCAATTTATTTTCAACGATATGTAATTTGTCTAACGAGTTAAAAGCTGTGTTACTTAGCACATTTGTTTGTTTAATAACAGATGAATATGGTAATTTTCATGAAGCTCGTGGTTTATTAGATGTCGGTGCAAACTCTAATTTTATGAGTAAAAGGTTAATAGATAAACTAAATTTGAAAAGAGAAAAGACTAATATTTGTATTTCAGGAATAAATAATTTGTCCCTTAATGTTAGATCTAGAGTTAACACAACTATTTCGAATAGAGATAAAGATTTTTATTCAAAAGTAGATTTTTTAGTCGTTCCGAAAATTATGGAATTTACGCCTTCTAGACCGCTTGAGACTTGTATTCCATCGTTAAATAACATCAAATTAGCTGATGAAAAGTTTAATGTGCCAGGTTCTATTGATTTGCTTTTGGGTGCAGAAAATTTCTATGAAATTTTAAGGCCAGATCAAATTTACCCCCAACCATTAAATACTAGAATATTGTTACAAAACAGTGTTTTCGTTTATATTGTTAGCGGAAGCCTTCCGGCTAAGGGTGAAAGTAATATACATTGTGGGTTGATAACAGATAATTTGGAGTTAGAAAGGGTAATTCGAGATTTTTGGGAAATATAAAACATAGAGAGAGAGTCTGAAGTTTCTAGAAATAAGAAATCAGAAATTTGTGAAGAACATTTTCTGAAAAATTATTTCAGAACTGCAACAGGGCAATACATGGTAAAAATGCCATTTAAGGAAGACCCATCTTGTCTTGGAGAATCAAAGAAAAAGGCTATGAAAGTTTTAAATTCATTATGGAATCGCTTAGTTAGAGAACCTAAATTTAATGATCTTCATAAAGTCTTTATGCAAGAATATTTAAGTATGGGTCATATGGAAGAGGTGATAGAATCTGAAGAACCAGATATCACTTATTACATACCCCATCATTGCGTGTTCCGTGCTGAATCAAGTAGCACACCATTAAGAGTTGTCTTTAACGCTAGCTCCTTAAATTCTACCGGAAAATCTCTAAATAGTTTGCAGTATAACGGAGGAACAACCCAAGATGAGTTATTTAGTATAATGTTGCGATTTCGAAAGCACCAATTTGTTTTTGTAGCGGATATTAAAAATATGTACCGTATGATATTGGTACAACCGAGTCAGAGAGATTTATTGAGAAACTTGTTTAAACCTGGGGTACATGAACCAGTTAAGGTGTATAAATTATGTACGGTGACTTATGGCACAACGAGTGCCCCTTTTTTAGCAACAAGAACCCTTACCCAGCTAGCTAGAGATGAAGGAAAGGAATTTCCTTTAGCTGCAAATGTATTATTTATAGACGTATATATGGATGATATTTTGACAGGTGCTGATGATCTAGACACAGCTAAAGAGATTCAACAACTGATATCTTTGTTAAAGAAGGAAGCATGGATCTTCACAAATGGTCAATAAATAATTCTTCTCTTTTGTGTAATAATGCAATATCTGAATATTCATTTTCCAATGACAAAAACTTTAGGAATATTGTGGAAGCCGCAACCAGATTGTTTTGGATTTAATTTAATTATAGAGCAAAGTGAAAGGTATACCAAACGCTCAGTATTATCACAAATTGCTAGAATATTTGACCCGTTGGGTTTGATAGGTCCAATAATTACGAAGGCCAAGGTTTTCCTCCAAAAATTATGGTTGCTGAAAATAGATTGGTGTGATTATCTTCCAGTGAAAGAAAATATCGAATGGACTAATTTTCTTACTTCCTTAAAAACTGTAAATATGATCAATATCCCAAGATTTATATTTGTCGAACAATCTAATTGTGTGGAATTGCATGGTTTTTCAGATGCTTCTGAGCTTGCTTATGGTGCGGTCGTTTATGTAAAATCTATTAATTCTTATGGTGATTCTGCTATCAAACTGCTCACTAGTAAATCTAGAGTGGCTCCTCTAAAGCATATTACTATCCCTCGCCTAGAACTTTCTGCAGCAGTCCTATTATCTAAGTTGATGCAAAAAGTGTTAAGTGCTCTAAAGCAAGAAGTTTCTAAAACTTGTTTTTGGACAGATACTACTATTGTACTTGCATGGTTAAAAAAGGAGTCGAATGATCTAAAGACATTTGTCACAAATAGAGTATCGATTATACAAGGTTTAACTTCGATTGATCAGTGGAATTATGTACCTTCCAAGCAAAATCCTGCAGATCTCATTTCTAGAGGCCTAGATTCTATCAAGATCCAGCAATGTGATTTATGGTGGTTCGGTCCATCATTCCTACAACAGCCTCAGATTGTGGAGTCTCCTTATATTATTTCTGTTGAAACCAGTGAGCTGTTTATCCGTGAATTGAAAGCACCATCAGTAACTCAAGTATGTATCTTAGTTAACACTGTTGAGCTTTTAGACATCATTAATAACAGTTCTTCATTCATAAAACTGCAAAGAGTAGTAGCATGGTGTAATAGATTCATCCATAACTGTAGAAATCCCTTGTATCCCAAAGGTGGAACTTTAACCAGCAGTGAACTCTCTTAGTCCTTATTCTGTATTGTAAAAAACATTCAGAAGACTTCATTCGTGAAGGAAATGCAGTATTTGGAAAAGGGTAATGCAATCCCTAACAGTAGTAAACTGAAAAACTTGTGCCCGTTTTTAGATGATAATGGTGTAACCCGAGTTGGTGGTAGACTGAGAAACAGTAACTTAACTGAGCATCAAAAATATCCAATGATTATTCCTTCAAACCATAATTTTACGTTTTGTGTTATTAAATATTTTCATAATTTGTATTTCCATGCAGGTGCTGAGACAACTCTTTCTCTCATCCGAAACAAATTTTGGATCTTATCTGCTAGAAATATAATTCGTAAAATCCTTTTCAATTGTAAGACTTGCAAAAAGGTAAATTCTAAGAATTCAGAGCAACAAATGGCTGATTTGCCAGCTTCTAGAGTAACAATGGCCCGAGCATTTATGCGTGCTGGATTGGACTACTGTGGTCCCTTTGAAGTGAAAAACTTCGTGGGTAGAAGTAAACAGGTAAAAAAAGTATTTATTTGTGTATTTGTTTGTTTTACTACAAAAGCCTTGCATTTTGAAATAGTAAATGATCTAACAAGTGAAGCATTCTTAGCAGCACTTAAACGCTTTATAGCAAGGCGGGGCAAACCTTCTGATATATATAGTGATAATGGTCGAAATTTCGTTGGTCCCAATAAAGAATTAAGAGCAATTCTCAGATATTTATTTAAAGATAAAAGTGAGGAGGAAATAGAAAATTATTTAGTTAATGAAGGTATTAACTGGCATTTTAATCCCCCTTCAGCTCCTCATTTTGGAGGTTTGTGGGAGGCAAATATCAAATCCCTTAAATACCATTTAAAACGTGTTATAGGTAAAACTATTTTAAGTTATGAGGAACTCTTAACTCTTATTACTCAAATTGAGGCAGTTCTTAATTCTCGGCCACTCTGCCCCCTTTCAAATGATCCAAATGATGTTGAAGTTTTGACACCTGCCCACTTTCTTATTGGTTCCTCTTTAATGGCCTTACCAGAACCAAATTAAACAGAAACTCCTATGAATAGGTTGAGCAGATGACAATTAGTTCAAAAATTAACACATTATTTGGGAAAAATTGTCATCAGAATATTTGAACAAGCTCTTAAATAGACCTAAATGGTACAAGTGAAGGGTAAAGATAAAAGAGGGAGATTTAGTATTAGTAAAAAATTCTGATAATTATTGCCTTTTAAAATGGCATTTGGCCCGAATTATTAAAATTCATCCAGGCCAAGACAATATCATAAGAGTTGTCACCTTGAAATATAAAAATGGCCCATATAAAAGGCCAGTCACAAAAATTGTTGTTTTGCCATACGTGAATGATGGTTTATTAACTACTTAAATGCATACATTTGTTTTATTAAACTATATATTTTCCTGCAGTGTATTACATTCTTGTGTTTATATTTGTAAATTTAGTATTTTATTTAGTGTAGTATTTTTGAGAAGAATTGTGTTTTTTTTAGATTGTATTTTTCATTTAGAGATTGTGTTTAAATTATATTGCATTTATATTATTGAATGTTAGCAACATTCAAGGCCCAACCTCAGAGAAGTTGTGTAAATCTCGGCTCTCGACCATTTTATTTAGTGTTGTGAGAAATTAAAAGAGTTACAGTCCGCTATTGAGTATTTTATTGAAATTGTGTGTTTTTTCTTTTGTAGTGATAAATATTAACTGAGTTATCGGCGAATCCAATTGTTATCATGAAATGATGATTTTTAAATATGCTTGCTGCTATTTGTAAATTTCCATTCTTTCTTTTTTGTCAGAAGAAAGTTTCATATTAAATTATAATGTAATTAATGTTAACATTTTAAAGTGTATACGTAAAGCACAGTATATAATGTATATACGTAAGCACAGTATATAACACAGTATATATGTTTTTTCCATTTTACTAGAGGGAAATAATTTTTTAATTGCCTGTTTCAGGAATTCCGTGTGGTAACCATCAAAGTCTCTCCAAGTCTGCCAAAGATTCAACATCGCGCAGCAGAAACCATTCTAATGCAGATTCTCGCAAACGTCATAAATGCGACCAGTGTCCATATTCCACGGATCACACAGGCCACTTGAAAAGTCATTCTCTTACGCATTCTGGTGAACGACCTCACAGGTGTAAAACATGCAACCGTTGTTATGCTCGACTAGACGATCTAAGACGACATATGCTTAAACATACTATAAAGAAACATTTCTGCAATATTTGTAACATATCTTTCCGTTATGCAGACAAACTGAAAGAACACATGTTGTGTAAACATGTGTAGTATCTACTCTTCATTCATAAATTTTGTAATGAATATTCATTGATAATTTATTTCGTAGAAAATATTCTTAATTGTAAGCAATATTTTCAGAGCTTTGATTATCTAATTGTATGATATTTTGAATGTTATACAGAGTAAACTTACTTAATCCATTGATTAAACATATAAATATATTATTTAATCAAGAAATTTATGAATTTTATTTTCCAAATTTGTTAGTTTTTCTTTTTTTCTAACGTACATTATATGTATTTATGTAAATATCGTATTGGAAAGCAATTTATATTGTAAATTTGGTGAAATTTCATAATTATACGTAATTTTCATAACTGATTTAAAAGATAATTTTCATATTTTGATGAACATTTTATTTTTTACTGTATTTTTGTGGGCAGTGTGCATTAACAGGGAAAGATACTTCGCATTATATGCTTGTGTATAATAGTTGCGACCCATATTTGGAAATGTAGGTGAAGAGTTAACAGCAATATGAAAATGTCTTATGATTTTCCAAAGAAGTACTTTACAGTTAAACACAAAAAAATAGGAAACTATTAATTTAAAGTTTAAGAATAGTGCATATACATTTTTCCATAAAATACTTCATATTTTATAACAATACAGTTTTCACGATGAAACAGAATATATTTTTTAAACACTTAATCATGATGAAAAAATGTAGCTTTTAGAATTTCTTATTTATACAAATGAAACATATTTGACCACGCGCTCGTTCTCATTTGGCAAAGTATATTTTTTATTTTCTAGAAACGTTTTTAATTTTAAAGATATCAGTCGGCTTGTTACATGTTTGAAAATTTAATTTTTTTTGTACATTTTTGAATTATTCAAGATTTATTTCATTTATTTTCCTTAACATTGAAAACACTAATCTGAAACGCAATAGATTAACTTATTTTGAATCGTTTTCCGTTCTTTTGTAAAAACTTTTGTTTTATACAGTGACTTTTGAAATTATTTTTGATATCAACAATGTAAGTAATTTCTTTAAACTATCACTATTTATGGGATCTATGCTTTTATTACACTTGTTGAATGTTTATTCACATAAGATATACATCATCAACCACTATCTGAAAAAAAAAATATTTACACGCCCGTATTTATTGACACAAATTATCAATAATCTAGAATTCTCTGTTATGATATCAGAAAAAGAGTTTTTATTGCTTCCCGATATTTTTTAATATATGTTTAAATGCACTTCATCATCACCATGCTTTTTAATTGATTTTGTAATATTTATATCTGTTACGGTAAACGTCGTAATTTTTATGTTTTTTTATCTGTATATTTCATACAAATAACATGTAAGGCTAGAGATCGTTTACAACGTTATGGTTACGAAAGCTAAGAAGCATGTAGGTATATATCTCTCTATATATATAACATAAAAGTTTGTCAAAATATATGAAAACTCGAAAAAAGCACATAAGTAACATACTTTAGTAGCTTAAAACATATAAAGAAGAAATCGCGTAAAATGATATGGACCACTCATCACAGGAACACGATAGAGAGAAGGTAATTCTGTGTCAGTTTCAATAGTCTCGTGCGAGATGCGGTCTAGTATTCAACAGGCGTATGGAGCATATTCAGTTAAATAGCTTAACTGGCCCCCATAGTCCTCTTTTTTAGATTTTTGAATATCAATACAGACTTACTAAACAAGCATAATTAAAAAATATTTACTACGAATTTCCTTAGTAGTATGCGTAGTAAAATATTCTGTTTATAAATATCTTAACTAGAGTTTACGGAAAATAGCTGAAAATGGAAAAGACAGAAGTCTCATTTGCGTAATAAAATAAACTCTTTTCTTATGATGCGCTTTTTCCTGGACATCATTTTTTCACTCTTAGTTTCATGCCTGATTTAGCAAAAATTCAGCGATTTTAAATTCCGTTAGTCGTTCCAAATCAACTTGTAATATTTATTTTTTCACAATAACACATCCAAAACAATATCGCAGCATAATTTATTGTTTATATATGTGTTTATTTTGTTTTAAGAAAGTTGGCTGCGGATATATTGCAGTTTCTACCATTGAATGTATGTTCCGATTAGTGCAGTAATATGTTAGGATCAATATAACCACTCAAATGGAGGAAAACCTGTATTTTCGTTTGAAAATATTTCAAAATTGTATCAACTGGAAAAGTACGATGCGAAGTACAAGGCACAATTAATTAGACACTGATTATTCGTCCTGGTTAGCAACACGGTGCACCATGTTGTAATGGAAAAAGAACTGACGGGGGAACTTTTAATTATTTTATTTGAAAAATACAAAAAAAAGTACAAAAAAGTGCAAAAAAATACTTTATAAAATTTTCTAAACATAGGCAAATTTATATTTTTTGTATCTTTCAATTTTGAAAGAAATGCATAATTATTTGAAATAGTCTCGAATATTCCATAAAAAATACTTGTGTGTATGTTAAATAAATATTTATTCTTACATAGTGAATACAAATAATTAACAATTTAGAAACACATTTATGGGAATAACAAAATTAGAATTCTCCTTTTTTCGAGATCTCAAAACTTCTATCCCTAAAACTTCTGCCTCTATGTGTAATTTTATTTCAGAAAAAAAAATATTTTAATATACAAAATATATACAAAGGCAATTTATTTTTGTTAAAATTTAAATTACATATGTAGAGAAGAGCAGGTTTGAGGATTATTTCCTTTTTCTTATTTTTATTCATTCCTTCCTCTCATATTAAATTCATAGAATGTAAGCAATGTAATTGAATATTTAATTATTTTCTGTTCTTAGTTTAGGTTTTTGTAACTAAGAAATAAATAACAATATACGCTCTGTTGTGTAATCACATTGAACAGTAGCAAAAAGAATCATCATCTAGAAAAGAAGGTTCACAAATTCTTTATTTCCATTTTTTTTAAGTTCTTAAAAAGCACGAATGGTTATTTTGCAAATTCATCGCAGTTATCATAATCCATTATAAAAGAATCATTTGTACTTAAGATGAAGAAAAGCATTTTATGCATTCTGACAACCAGATAAAAGCGACTAAATAATAAATACTGGAATTTTATTTATAACGATTTCCAAGACAATGCAAGAGGTTTTATGACTCCGTTCATCTACCTGTCCGTATTTCTGTGTCTGCATATGCTCTAACGTTCGTAAATATAACATGGATTGTCCCGATAATTGATCTAGCTAACTGAGGTACACTGTACTCTATCCTCTAAATAAAATTGTGATATAATATTTATACTTAGTTTACAGACACACTTAAAATAAGTCTGATAAATCATTCTTTAATCGCTTTTAAGTATTTCGTAATGATGTTACATTGTTTCAAAGATTTCCAAATTGGTATACTATATTGAAATGCCCAACATGTTTTCTGTAGGAAATGGTGTGCATACCATTCAGATTCATTTGCAGCACAGGAAAACAAGATTGCATTGCTTTTACTATGCAGTAATTGTTTCAATTTATAATGTCATACATTACTGTATTACTGGGGGGGGGGGGGGGGCTCGAAAACCAAAGCACCGCGACCAGAGGTCTATTGTACTATCCCCCCAGGTCTCCTAATTTTGAACCAATTCCAGATGAGATACCTGCATCTGGATTGGCACCCCCAGAGGTAATGCTTATATAGAACTTGGAGGACTTTGGAGCCACGAACAGATTTAACGTGCATTTCTTTCAAAATTGAAAGATACAAAAAATATCAATTTGCCTATATTTAGAAAATTTTATAAAGTATTTTTTTACACTTTTTTGTACTTTTTTTGTATTTTTCAAATAAAATAATTAAAAGTTCCCCCGTCAGTTCTTTTACCATTACAACATGGCGCACCGTGTTGCTAACCAGGACGAATAATCAGTGTCTAATTAATTGTGCCTTGTACTTCGCATCGTACTTTTCCAGTTGATACAATACAATTTTGAAATATTTTCAAAAGAAAGTACAGGTTTCCCTCCATTTGCGTGGTTATATTTATCCTACCGTATCATTGCACTAATCGAAACATACATTCAATGGTAGAAACTGCAATATATCCGCAGCCAACTTTCTTAAAACAAAATAAACACATATATAAACAATATATTATACTGCGATATGGTTTTGGATGTGTTATTGTGAAAAAATAAATATTACAGGTTTATTTGGAACAACTAACGGAATTTAAAAACGCTGAATTTTTGCTAAATCAGGCATGAAACTAACAGTGAAAAAATGATGTCCAGGAAAAAACACATCATAAGAAAAGAGTTTATTTTATTACGCAAATGAGACTTATGTCTTTTCCATTTTCAGTAACGCTTATATAGAACTTGGAGGACTTTGGAGCCACGAACAGATTTAACGTTCACCAGCTCACATTAACGTACACGGTCCCACAGCAGAGAGAGGATAGACGATGCACCCTCCTAAGCATTGACCGCGGTCGATGCTGCCTGGCTTTCGGTGATCTTATGAGAACCGAGCTTTTACCGTCCGCGCCACTGCGGGACTAATGTCATACATAGTAAGGCTTGTGATATTTAATGTTCTTTTATAGGGCGCATAAAAAAATTTTGATTATTTTATCTTCTACGAGAAAGCATTGTACGAAGTATGTTTACAGCTGTGTTACGCCTTTTCAATCTTAACTAAATTTCATAATATTTAATGGTGGGTATACATTTTATACATCATGGCTCACAAAATAATTAGTATTTTTTACCATTTGTGGGCATTAATTTCTGAAAATGGATTTCTATATATGTTATGCTTACATTAAATTTTTTATTTCGATAATGTCTTTCAATATATGAAGACTAAAGTTTCTGAATAATATTCTGATGAAGTTGGAAACGGTTTCACAATAAATGAGTGATGTATGACTTTTCGTTTTTGTTACATATTTTTTCAGTTTATTCCGAGTAATAAAAATAAATCAATCGTTTTGTAGATTCTTTTCCACTAAATTCCGTGAAAAGCAGCCTAAAATAAAGTTACTGCCTTTCTTATTTGAGTTTTTAATTCTTTAAATGCATTAAGGATAATTTTCTGAATTTATCGCCTGGCAGTCACAACCAGTTGTCAAAATTTGGATTGCCTTTGGAATGGGAAAAAAAAGAAATTTCAGGAATATTTAACTGAGAAATCTGAGAAAATAAATAAATTTCTGGTAAGAGATCAATAAATGCTTTAGGGGGAAAATACTTGACAAAGAAAATGTTTCTGAACTACTGATATTCTTAAATTTTCACTATTTTACTTTATTTTTTTTTCATTTTCTTTAAAGGGTATAATTCTAAAATTAATGAAAATTTATTTTTGCACACACACACACATACGTACGCACACATATATATATACAGTGGAACATCCCTGTGCAACCACCAACCTAAACGGCCATTTTTTATGGAACGAAATTTAAACCCAAAGGCTCAATGCTAATTTTACCTCCATTAAGAGGCCATTTTCCGTGGAACTTCCTCCATGAACGACCAATTTGTTTGAAGAAACGGAAATGAAATCCGTTCTTTCTTTGTCGTTTGACATTAATTTTAATTTTATCTTTTTTAGATTATTTTTTAAATTTCAGTAATGTAGTGTTTTGTGAATTTTCAGGCAATGAATCCAATTACAGTGACGAATCAGGATTGCCGGACAATAAAACTCCCTGCCATATCCTCTCAGTTAACTCTCAGAAAAGCAGATAGATTAATGGAATTGTCATTATCTGTTTAAGAAGGGAAAAATATTGCATTTATTCAATGATCTTATAAAGCTTTTACAAATAAAAGTTGCAAAATATAAAAGATAAAATTACAAAGTAGAAGATTCTAAAATCAAAACAAACGTCAATTTATATATTTTTTAAACCCTTGTAGTAATTAACTTACGAATTTAAATTAAAGTTTTCTTTAAATATTTATTTATTTTTCCTAATGTGAAAGATAAATTTTCAAAATTCTTCTTCTTACTTTAATTCAAGTTAAAATATAATCAAAATGCAAGAAAAAAAAATCTTTAGACTTCAGAGAGAATTACGCTGAAAGATCCATTGGAAGTTTCATAAAAATATTTAAATATTTAGCCTGGTGTTATGAATCGTATATTTTAACAAACGAGTTAATATGAAGCAAATTTAATCTCTTATTCAAAAACTTTTATTTATAATTTTAGTACTTAGCTATTTCAATTCATTAAATCGAGATTTATTAAATAGAAATTGCATTAATACACTACTTGTCTTTTCATTAATAAGAGACCACATAATATTTTAAACGTGCATACTTGAAATAGAAGTGATTTTATCTTAACCATTTCGGATCAATTGTCCTATTAATAGGACGTGTGTACATTTATTGTTTGTCATTTTCTGCATGTAGTAATAATATCATACCGCTCAACCACAAGAAAAATGACACAACTCCAAAACATTCATTTAGACTATTATTTCACTAATTAGGTCTCACTTAGATGCGTCTTGCTACAAAGAAAATATCATAACTGTAGTTATCCAGAAGACTACTACATTACGCTGTATCTCACTTTGCCAAAAGAGAATGGGGAGGATAAATTTACGCAATCCTGTCCATCATTTCTACGTCTTGATCCTTAACCCTTTATGACTCAACAACTCAGATTTAAAAAAATATATATTTACTCCTATGTTAGAATACATCATTTTAAGCATGTAAAAAATAATTAAAAAAATTGAAACAAAAATAAAAAATTATTGACTAAAAGGTACCTTTTTGATATTTTCAATGAACAAAAAAAAAAACGTACTTCTCATAATATTGTAATTTTTCTAAAACAAAAATATAAATTTAGCTTTGTAAAAAAAATCTATTTCTGGACATCTCAACTCCTTTCATACGACGTTTGCTTTAGCAATAACGATGTGAAACTGCTCTAACAATAAATAAAACTTTGATATGCAAAATTAACTCAGCATCGCCGTGTATTAGAATTCTATGAACAATTTAGAGTAACAGCTATGCTGGAAGATAGCAGCAATAAACAAAATCGTTTTTTTAAGCCCACTGTATAAGTAACTTTGACTTTTAAGTATGTTGAAGATATGCAACATGGTGATACAAAGGGTTAAGGGTTTTTTTTTTTTTTTTGCTTTTATGTACGTTTTTATGTACGCTTTTAAAGCAGCATGCGAAGTGAATAGGTTTAATTTCATGTTGCAGTAAAAAAAAAAAAAAAAAAAAAAAAAAAAAAAAATTCTCTTTTTTGAAATGTAGCATTTTTATCTGTTACATTCCTTGCGAGTAAGCGATATGTAGTATATCTGTGTCATCATTCAGTAATAAAACAAACCAAAAAATTCGTTTGAAGTTTTATACACCGTTACTCACTTTTATTTCAGACACGCGTTTCATTCTTTAAATTTTATAATTGAAACTACCTGTAGGAGAAAATAATTTATGATGAAAGAGAAGAAATATCGGGATACTATTATTCCTGCACTCTAAAATTAGACAAACGTTTGTTAATCTGTGAAAATGTAATACAACCACGAACTAAAATATGGATTAACCACTTCAGAGTTGGCCAAAACTCCAACAAACTGCGTTCTTTATCTTTACAAACCACAGAAACGAATATATTTTCAAGACATAAATAAGCATTTATAAAAAGAAAGTCTCTTTTGATGGCACTTATTTTTAGAAAAATTTCCGAGTAGTTTTAAAATGTATTAACCCTTTCAAGGGCAAAGTAGTTCTTTTACTAAAATGTTGAAATATTTGAATGACACCAGATTTTACGAACAAATCTATTTGAAAATAATTAAAAGCTTTTCATTGCGAATATTATAAAAGCAAAATTTTATTACAAATTTCTGGGTGCCATTTGGCAGTTTGGAATTAAAATTAAGCGTTCGCGCCTTGCAAACACCGCCCTTGAAAGGGTTAATCAGTTTTCTTAAACCTAAATATGTGTTTTTAGGATATTATTAATTCTCAAATTTTTTCAGTTGCGTAACTGTATGTAATTTATGTATGTACAAGTAAAAGAATAATATTAAAGCTAATGTTAATATTAATGCTGTTAATATCTCATGTTTGTTCAACTTGAAAATATATACTTCAGAGTTGATAGAATTCGCAAAACCTATACTCCGGGTATAGTAAACTGATTAATACACTATACAAACTACTCGAAAACGTTGCCGAAAATAAGCTACATCAAATAGACTTTCTTTTTAAAAATATCTCTTTAAATCTCGGAAATGTATTAGTTTGTGAGGTTCCTAAAGAAAAAGCGCTTTTCGGAATCGTGGGTAACTTGTAAGAGGTTATTCTATATTTCATTATTAGTCGTTATATAGCATTTTATTAAGAAACATTAGATTAAGAAACAATTGTGTTTTTTTACATTGTGTTTAACCCTGTTTTAATAGTTTTTTTTTTTATCTATGATGATATCATAGATCTATGACATTATTTATTTAATGTACATACACATGCATAAATGTTGTATTTAAATTTTCAATCAGTCATATTTATAAAGTACAAACTAAGCAAATATTTTCGAATACTTTGCGATACTTTTTCAACAACAAACATGTAAAAACATTCGTTTCGTCAAGAAATCAAGAATTTTTCCGAAACAAAAAATCATTAACCAGAAAAGACATTTTCATTAATTTCAAATTTACATTATCAAAACATCTACTCACCATAAAATAAAAATAAACCTTCGTAGGAGTTACAAGGCAACAAGTAGGATACAACCAATTTCTTAAATCATTCTCAGGTGTTGGCTACAATCACATCGGCACAATAAATTTCCACGGCATCCTTCAACAGCATTCCTTGAAGTTATGTTTGGGATACACACGGTCGGAGGAGATTTTGAATTTGATGACAGCTTTGGAACCGTTGGAGGAATCAAGTGGCTGAAAAGATGGCGCTGCTGTCGTGGATTCCATTCTCTTCCTCATCACTCTCCCTTTCATCTTCTCAGATTCATCTTGAAATCTGGAAAGTACGAATGTGAAAGCAGATATCACCGCTGATGAATTATAACAGATAGCGTATAAAATAGGACTCGAGAATACTTTCAATTCAGGATAGTTCGAATACCTGTCGCATTCTTAAAACACTTTAAATTATTTAATTACTTTGGGGAATTTGAAGTTTCTTATCTTTTCTTCAAATGCAGTGTAAAGAAAGACAAATATATCTTAATCTAGGAAAATAAAATATATTCAAAAACGAAAATGTAAAATAACTTCTTCCGACTTACCCACGATTCGGAAAAGGGTTACTTATATTTAGAAACACATGTAACCAATATATTTTCGAGATTTACAGAAGCATTCATAAAAATAAACTTTCTTTTTCCTCCACTTATTTTCGGAAACGTTTCTGAGTATTTTGTATAGTTTATAAATCAGTTTTCTCAACCCGGAACATAAGTTTTTCAAATGCTATCCATTCTCAGGTAAACATTTTCATGTTCAACAAACATGCTTTACAGACAAACATGATAAATAGGAAACATTAACAATTAAAATCAATATTATTTTGTTACTGTTGAATGTAGAAATTCAATTACACAGATAGAAATATTTTAATTAAGAATTGATAATATCCTAAAAATCGATATTCTGTATTCAGAAAACTGATTTACTTGTACACTATGGGAAATAAAGTAGACAAATATATATATGAGTTTCAGATATAATCAAGAGCTTATTTTATCTCAAATATTCAATATATATGTATATATAGAGAGAGAGAGAGAATCTTTGAACGCGGTGTCTTAAACCACGATCACGACACATGCATCAAACTAAAAATAAATAGATAAACAGGATGATTTAATAGATTGTCTAGACCAGCCATACTCAACCTGCGGGCCACATGTGGCCCGGCGACCTTTTATGTGCGGCCTGATACATATAATCATTAACCCTAATTATAAAATTAAGATGTTCCTTAAACGTTTTAACATCTTCGCTGTTCCTTTATAAATTTTCATGGCAGGACAAAATCCGCCAGTTAATTGTAATTACCAATTTAAAATCATGTTAAAACATCTTAAATGTCATTTCCTTAGTCAAATTTTTTTTCACGTACTTCTATAGTGGTGTACACGAATGAAACATTATTCCAAATTAATTAAATTTTAACTATATATTTCTTCATTACAAAATAAATGAAAAGTTTTTGCGATGAAAAATGATTGATTTATTAAAGAAAATCTCTTGTGTTTTTCTTATTTCTTTAGAATTTGGTGATGTTGCTGTGCTATATTATTATGTTTTGTTCTTATCATATTGTTAATAATGCTTATTTGGGTTGTCATGGGAAAAAATGACAGAAAAAATTTTACATTGCTATTTCTAAACAACAATCTTTACAGCATATTTCTGCATAATTTTCAATAGAAATCCACCCCGAAGTAAATTTTTTGGAAATAGTGGTGTTAAAATTTGTTGGAAACATTCCTTCTACGACAAACGTTCAATACTACTAATTATACTAACTTTTCATTTTGATTTGTCATACTGCTTTTTTTATCTTATTATTTTAATTACCCTTTTTTTATCATTGTTACACAAAGTGTCTTGCGGCCCACCTAACGTCGCAAACATATGTTTGCGGCCCGCGAGAAAAAAAAGGTTGAGTGTGGCTGGTCTAGACGTTAAAATGTAGTAATGCACACCACAACGAAAAATTTTACATCAGAAAATAAGGTCAAAATCTTTACAATCAGTCAAGCATACAGGGTGTTTCGAACCCGAGTTCGCAATTCTCTTCATGGGATTAACAATAAAGAACATATTTTAACAAAATTTGAAACAGTCTGATTTGTCTTTGTGTGAAATGAAAGAATATCACGAGGAATAGTAGAAGTGACAACCATCCGTATCCATATAGCGCTGAAATAGACATTCCATATTTTCGAATGTAACAGACAGTTTATACGGATTTACTCATCGAAATGCTGTACTCACCCCTCCCTTTTCGTTATATCATTGCATCTCACACAAAGTAGGGGGAGTCTATTGAAAAAGGCTTTCAAATATGTTTAATTTATTTGCGAAATATTTGTTCGAATCGGGGAGCTACACTCTATGCTTTGTAGTGAACGAAGTAATTACGACCTTGATTTACTGAACAACAATTTTTGGTGTGCATTACCGGTATGAAATCTTTTGTAAATCATACTGTACATCCAATTTTATTTGAAAAAATTAAACAGTAAACAGATGTCAAAGCGAAACCTTTTATAAATGGGCCTGTTACGTCTTCCAGGTATGTAACTATGTTAATTTTTGCTCTGAAATGTTAAAATAATTATTTTTACTAATATATAATGTTGGAATGTCTGTCTGTGATTTTAAAGAAAAACACGTAATTCTAAGTTCATTCGACTATTTAGACGACGTATAGTTAAAAATGGCATTTAATGATTTTTTTTACTGTCTTTCAGTTTGTCTGGAATAGGTTCGGAAAAGGTTGCATAACAAAGACTCCACTTATTAAGGGCACATATATAGTGTGTCTGTCTACAAACAACAGTTGTTCGCATTCCGATAGCTAAAGCAAGTTTTCAGCAAAGACTGAAAAATGAAAGAATCGGTATATCAACCAGACTTTCCATACTCAAACACTCGTGAACTAATTGATCGATATTAAGGAATTATGAGTTATATATATTAATAGTTATAAATTATAATAATTACATTTTTAACTTATGATATATATTTTAATTTAAAAACTGTATTCGTAAGTATTTTTCTCCAAAAACTCGAAATATATTTCAAAAACAAGTACAATACACTCGTGAACTTTTGGGGCAGGTTTCGTTTTAAATATGGCTTTTGAAACAAGTTATCTTTATCAAATTTAATGTATAGAATGATAGTGAAAAATAATGTGCATGGAAACAGTTGAAATCAAAAGCTTTCGGGTAATTATATTTACACCGTCAAAATCGTTCAAAAATAAAGAATGGAAAGAAAATCATGCCCTGTATAGTGCATTTGAATTTCTTCTTTTAAAAATCACCGCATTAATAAAATATAAAAAGATCATTCATCTAAGCGGGCATTTCGCTTTCATTTTCTCGCATTCAATATCAAATCTGGAAAAGGAATGACTTTGTAGGAAATATCATTTGAATATTTTTCAACTTTAATATACTCTTAGATTAGAATGTGGACGAAAATTTTATTTTTTAACACTTATTAATTATTTTGGATGCATACGTTTAAAATAAATAGTTGTAGTAATTAATTGCTTTTTAAATAATAATCCTAAATTTTTATATAATATCAGATATATATATATATATATTTATTTATTTATTTACTGTGAATTAAATGATGGAGAAATATAGATGTTTTAGTATTTAACGTTCCAAATGTTTTCTTCTGTTAAAAACTATTGTCATAAAAAGATATTGTAGTGGATGTTCTCTCTTCCCGTTAACAAATAGATAATTCACAAACGATTAACTTTAGAGGTACGTAACCATTTGTAAAAATAAATATAATGTTATTCCTTATCGACCACCGCCCACTGAATACTAGGCCTGAGCGCTGAATCAAAAATTGCTGCAGTCCTAGGCGGAATTTTTTCAGCGTGTGTACGGTACCTTGAAATTCAGTACCAATAATTTCTAAAAGTTTTCTCTGCCTTATTTTTCTGAGATTCAATAACTGAATTTTTTTTTTAGAAAATACTGGGGTGTAAAAGTAGGGGACCGTAAAAAGGTTTTACAAATTCCGCATACGAGCACCGCCATTTTTGTGTCAGCGCTGAGGCCTAGTATTCAGGGGGCGGTGTATCGACAGACAATTATGTCAAAATAGTCACTTTTTTAAAACTTAGAAAATTTAAATTTTTGTAACATTTCTGGTTCAGATATGTTCTATTAAGGAAAACTTTCTATTTTTCAATGAACGGAGCTTACGGAATTATGATACTGTGAATTTTAGGATTTTTCCTCTTTTTCTACCACTAAAAATAAGTTTTTCTATTTTACGTGGCAGCTAACGTTTAAATTTCGAAAAATTCACATTATCATAACACGTTAATTTTTTATCGTAGAGGAAGGAATCAGCCTCTAGTTTTGGCCATATTGCTAGGGAACGGATACATTCAGGAAGGACGGTTCATACGAAAGTGACATAGTTTTCGTTCTTGTACAACGGAAATCCTGAAAATTTTACACAAGTTACCCCACCCGGTGCGCGTTTGTATCGGACCCGAGAACATCAAACAAATCTCTTCATTTTGGGGAAAACTGGACTGAGTGGCCCTCTTTCGACAGTAAAGGAATGCATTTTTTTTCTGTTTTACTGGTTAGTGCGTGAAAAGTTTTCGTAAACATAATATTTTGGAATCATTTAACTTATAAAAATTTTAATTTTGTAACATTGAATAATGTAACTAGTATGAGGCAAATCGTTTTTAATATGATGTAGGACTACATTTGAAACACATTTCTGCAATTTGAACCACACCTCAAAATCTAACTCTTTAAGAATTCGCTATTAGTCAAGAATAAGAAAGGATGTTCTGTATTAGTATGATCTTGCATATGTATTTGTATTTAATTTCAATGAAACTCGTTTAATGAACGTACTTTGGTATTTATTTTAAAGACAAACATATCCTTAACGCTTTGAATTACTATAACGTCATGGTATATGCAACCCGATCATGCAACATCGCAATTGTTGTAAATCATACGCTGTCTGAAATAATCTGTTACCGATGCTCTACATTATTTATCTCAAATTTTCAATTTTAACATCCAAATTTCTTTTCATATGTGAATTTTTTAAACGTTCTAATTATAAGGGAAAGCAGTCGATCAAGAATTTAAAGAGTTTGAAATTTTAACCTCTTATAATAAAATAATTGTTAATATTTTCATTCATATATCCTGTAATATTTATATTGTCACACTGTTTTTTCTGTATTATTAGTAATACTATTACAATCTTAAATATGTAATTTTCGCATATAAATAATTATGTAAATTATTAATTATGTAATTTATAACAAAAAATTACCAATTGTAAGTTATGATTTTTTTTAACAGAATTTTATCTCTGGAAGCTTTTGTTGTGCTTATATAAAATTACAGCTTAATATGATAAGTGATTTTCCGGCTAGGCAAAAGAAGAAAAAATCGAATAACAGATATGGGCTCTTTAGTCATTGAAGATAGATTAATTTTATAAAAACTTTTAATAAATGTAACAGGGATCTTAATTATTTGCTAGAATATCTAAATGATGTATTAAGTGTTTTCTTCAAACGCAAAAAATATTTATCAGTGAAAAGTATTTATAAAATTTGTATTAATTCTTAGTCTTAAAGTAACGATTTTCAATCCCAAGACAACCCCTCCTTTAAGATATCTCCCAAGATAACCTCGAGATAACCCGCACCTAAATTACACAAATTATCAATCTTGTATACACTTGGAACTACTCATAGAAACTTCCTGCAAACTTATATTTATGGTGCGAACCCACTCAGCCCAGTAGTTAACAAACTGGCTACGAAATGAAGAATTTGGGGTTCGAAACCTGCGTCGTCTGTGTAACATTTTCAGGATATTCCTTGTATGGGTATCCTGTGCACTTAGTAACAGCAGATACGCTTTCTGGTGTATGTGTGACGAGTTTGGCTATAGCGTAGATGTTTGCCGTGCAGTAAACGGTGGACACGTTGAACATTTATAATGTCTTTAAAAAAACTTTGAAACTTCCTATTTTCATTGTTATATAGAATTTCCATTTTGTATTTGTACTTTAATAAATACAATTTTTTAAAAATGGGTCCATCATTTATAATAACCCTGTAGTTAAATATTAGTAGCAATTTAATAGTTATTTCTATTAAATGTAAAATTACTCTTTACCATTAAAACAATAAATACCAGAAACATAAAAAAGTAAATTTAATTTAATAGTTCACATGAAGTCGATTGCATGAAATCAATAGTCTTTTTTCTAATCACGCATCTAAGTTGATCTAATGAATCGCTTAGAAGCAATAGCAAAGAATATTTATTTAAAGGGAAGGGAAGTTTGTCCAGAGCTGTATTTTCAATCTAGCGCTCTTATATCGATCTGATTTCTTTTTCTGTATTTTACATAACTTAACTTTCCTTTCCGACATATACACTTTGAAACTCCGTGTTATCTATTACAATTCCGAGCATATTCTGATTCGACGCATCTTTTAACAAATTTAACTTAACTTGATATTAAATTTATGTTCAACATAAAATGTATTTTATTATTATTATTATTTTTTTTTTAGATAAAGATTTTAGAATGTAAGGTTGCTTAAAATGTTTTTAATTTGCCCTCAGTAATCAATTATATTAACTCAACAAATGGTTACTTTCTATTTTGTAGCAAATAAATGTTCATTGTTGAGATCTTGGTTCCAGAAATATACATTTTAAGTAATACTTCAAAATTATTTAAAAAGTCATATAAAAATATTAAATTGAGATACAGGTTTCAAACAAATTTCATTCGTAAGTAATGGTTTTGCCTATTCGATTTTAAAAATCGAAATTATGTAATACTTAGAAGTGATGTATGGGTGTAAAAATATCAACTGGTCCCTTTTTTTAGCTGGTTTTTTTTAGCTGTCCTAAAGTGACCTACACATTTCTGACAATGTCAAAACAATCCGTAGGGAAACAAATAGAACTTAGTTGCTACAAATTAAGAAACGTGTACCTGCCGTTTAGTATGTTTCGCCTGCTCGAACTCAGCTTGTATAGAGCCACGCGGAGATTAATTAAACACTATTTGTCCTCGCAAGAAAAATGTTTAACCCATTGAACTGAGTTCTGTGAGTGTTATCCTGCGTAAAGGTAATCAAATTTGAAAAATTTATGACTAAATATTAAATAAAAGCAAAATATGTTAATTCCTTAGCACACTAGGGACGGGAGACGTGCCTTCACGTATTTTGGACATGTGTAATTACGCCCATGGGCGGTACTTTTCTGTTTTATATGTTACATTATTTCTCAAAAAACATACACAAAATTCGTATTTTTACAACTAGAGTACTATGTATATAAATAATTCGATTAGAGACAATAGCATTATTATATTCGTTAATTTATAATATAAACGATTATATATATTCGTTAATTTATAATAAAATTTATAATATTCTCACAAAGTGAAATTTTTTTTAATTTATTTTATTTTAAAAGTCTTAATTTTAGTCTTAAATAATGTAACATGCAAATGTAACGTCCATAGGCAGGAGTTCCTGTTTAAAAACGAAGAACACCTGTCCTCAAATCAAATTAAAAAATAATAGGGTAACGTGCATATTTCTTTAACACTGGTTTTTTAAGTGGTTCTATTGTTTTAAAACAACAACGCTTAAAATCTCTAAGTTTTGAGATTTAAATTCCTGTCCGTTTTGAAGAATCAAATTTTACAATTCATAAAGAAGATGTTGTAACAAAAATGTCTATAAAATGTATTTTATTTCCCTTTCTTAAAGACTTTGTGGAATAGACTACTGGCATCACTGAAAAATTGCTACAATCATTATATCTGATGAATTATATTTGAAAATATAAAATTCATTTTTTCTTTAATGACGTTAAATTCATCAGAAATATAAGGGGACATTTTCTTTGTTAAAGATTATTTAGTATTCTGTCTATTTGAATAAAATGTTGTTTTGTAATTTCATATTAGTTAATTTTACATTTTCTGGGCAGGAAGTTTTTTCTTTGCTGCTAAGCAAAGAAAAAACATTGCATTATGCAATTGTATATTGCATTATACAATTGTGTATTGTATATTGCAAGTGTATTGTATATTGCTTTATACAAGTAGAAAAAAAACTTTTTTGTAATTCAACAAAACAATTTTATTCAACAAAAGCTTTATAAATAAGTGAAAAATAATCATTATAAACATAAAATAAAGTATATTGAAATCAAAGAAATGAGAAAATACTCAAGTTTGTTTCAAATGCAAGAAGGTTTTTGTTCTAGTTTATTCCATTAATATACGAGAATATGCATAGAATATGTTTTATTACATATTTAAAATAATTCATATATCATAACTGCCAACAATTAAGCTTTTTTGTTAACACTTTTCTTTTCTAGAACAAATTTTGGCTTTTTTTTTAACCATATAACGTATGTGATTAAATTAGATGAAAATTTCTGTTCGTAAAAATTGGTGACAAAAAAGGGTAAGGCAATTATAAATAGACAAGAATAAAACGAGCCGACATGTCAGATGCATGGATTTAAAAAAAAAAAAATCATTGAAACTTTACATTTTCCCGTTCAGTCGTACGAAATACTAAAAAAGTTTTTTATTATGATATTTTAATTGCTCCGTATGCAAAAAAGTAAATAAATAAGAAGGAAAAGTGGTTATATATAATTTTGTGTACAATAAATAATCTATTAGAGCTACAATTTTTGTACTGCATTTTCAAATAATCATAAAAGAAATATAATACTGCAGTTCAAAATTTACCCTAAAATTTTTATCAGTACATTTTTAGAAATTTGCATTGCTTGGAGCTAGAATTTTGTAGATTTCAGATCACTTAATTAAAGAAAACATTTCATTTCTTTGGTAGACAAGTAATTTTGTTTTAAGAATTTTAAATTCACACCAGAATTTTTGAAAACTTTTATTTGTTAATATAAAAATACAAATATTAGTGGTTTTTTATTTTAAAATTATAAAAGTAAAATTTTGTTAAAAAATTATGGTACAAATTAAAATTAGATGGAGTAAAAAACATCCTACCACCCTTGAAACAGTTATTTGTTAAAACATGATATCGTCGGTTTTTAAGAATGAAACAAGTCAAAAATCGACATTTTTGCGATATCCGTAACATTAACTCCCAAGATAAAGTCACTTTTATCTGGATGAGTTTCTTTTAAATCTACTTTGGATCCAATATTTTCAGATTAAAGAATTTTTTTACTCATATCTACCGTGTTTTCGAACAACAATCTTCGCTTTACTTAATTACAGATATTTCGTGATTAAACCGAGAGTAAAAAGTGGTAAATATTTTGATTAAAAAATTCCACAATCTTGCAACAAAAGGCGTTAGATGAATTTATTTCTAAATAGTGAAGTAGTATTCGGTAGCTGTCACCAATCCAAAATGTTAAAAACCACTATTATCAACTAGATTATTAAACCACATGGAATATTTTAGGAAACGTTGAGCTTACGTTCGCGCATTGTTCGTCTTTTGTGGGGAAAAGGACTTACGTAAAAATTCCGTTTCTAATACGAAAAATTATTAGGCAGCACAGTTGCAGCAACCCGAAAATGCAGCTTTATATTGGATGATGATCAGGTTATTAAAATAGATTTTCCTGATGTTTCGAGACATTTCCAGCAACACGTCTGCAACAACAAGAAACTGCAGCTTTATATTGGATGATTTTAATACGGATCAGGTACGTTTTACGCTAGATTTGTGAAATTATGTATTCGCGTTTTAAACAATAACAGGCTGGGGTATTGATTGCCCCACGCCTAAACTGTTATTCCATAATATCCGAAGTTCCCTTACTGTCAGTTATATCAATGTCAATTAGATTTAAATGTTGCAATTTAAAACTAATCAATTTTATATTTGTGACACCTTTTGTCCATCAAACTGCACGTTTCTATTTATATCTTCAGAATTAATGAAAAAATATCAACCTAGATTAAATATTTTTACAATTATTATTGGAAATAATACATTATTTAAATGGAGATTACTTAAGTTTCATACTGATATGCGAATTGTTGAATTAGCAGTATTGAAAAAATTATATTGCTACCTGCCCACGCTGTAAAAACTTTTAAAATGTGTGCTAATTTTCTGCTAGAATGTTTTTCGTGAACTGCTAGAACGTGGCAAAGGTGAAAACTAGATTTCCTATTATTTCTTTGACACCAGAAATACATTGTAATTAATTTTAAAATTATAAACTTTGTTCGTTTATTCTGAATCACCTTTACCCACAAATAGTCTCAAGCTAGTATCAGGGACTGAGTGCGTCATGATTTAAAAAAATGAATAACGAACTGTAAATTAGGGTGGAACGAAAATAATGGTTAATTATTTTTTTTTTCAGTTAGAAATTTGGTATAGTTGGCAAAAGTTGCCTTTTGGGATTAGAATGAAGAATATAAAATTTTGTTGCTGTACTAAAATATTTTCAGGTGCCGCAAAAAGCTTCAAAAATGACTTTTCTATGAAAAAACGATAAAAATTGCCTTTTTTTAAAAAAAAAGTTCTTTTCTTGATTATTAACATAATATACATCTATTTTGTAAACAGAATATTCAAAATATGATACTTTTGAAGAAAACTTGCACATTCTATGTATTACGAATTTTTAGATGCCATTACAGAAAGAGTTATTTTGTAGAATTTAGCGATTTTCACCATATTAATTTTTATTAATTTTACAGTAACATATTCTTATAGTACTACATTGAAATGAAAGAAATGCAATCTTTAATTATCGTATCTTAGTAAAACAAATCACACTTATTTATAAAAACTTTAAAAGAGTGAAACCTCTGATTAACGGACACCTATGTGACCAAAAAAAAAAGGTCTGAAAAAATGAGGTGACTGCAGGAGATTGGTTATTAGTTATAATGAGAGGTTAATGTTCGCTGAGAAATTTTAATTTGGCCGTAAGAGAGGGGTGACCGTATATAAGGGTATCCGTTAAAAGAGGTTTGACTTTATATTGTTTTTAAAGGCAAAACGTTATTTTTAAGAAACATTAATTTTTCTCTAATGTCCATAGTAATCACACATTGTCCATAATAATCACGCTGACACATTGGATTGTTTTTTTTTTTTTTTTTTTCAAATCTTGGCATAATCTTTTGAAAATTTATTTTGGTTTTTATCAATGCATCTCTTGCAGAAGTGCTGAAAACTGACAAGGATGATTCGGTAACTAATTTAACAATCCTTTTATAACTGATTGTGTGTGACATAGGGAAAAATTGAAGTTGACTCTCATGATCAGGTTCTTCTGCTTGCTGTATTTACTGCTTTAGTTTGTCGTCAGTAATATACATCGTCATTGGAGGTTATGTTACTTTAACATCACGCCATTGAATCATATCAATATAATCCGTGACATCAAAGTTTATGCATACAGGAATTAAAAAATTTCTGATGCCAACTTTATTTCCAGTCCCTGCTTTTACAATTCGGCGTAATGCAAACTCCTTAATGACTTCTATCATCTGATAGCATACAATGGAATACATTTTCACTTGCAGCAAAGTATGCATTGCTTTGGCTGATTGGATCAATTACATTTTTAGGAGTGTAATTGAGGTAACGTAAATAGCTGACACGTTTTCACAAGTGCTTCGTCCATACATAGATGGTTTCAACTTTATGTTAAACCAAACAGTTGCATACACTTTCAAAATATACTCGGTCAGTATTTGAATATTTTGTGATGGATATTCTGTTCCCACGTACAAGCGAATTATTCTGTTTGCTAAGGTAAACCATGGTGAATGACAATTTTTTTCTGGTTTCTTCATAGACGAATCAGAAGAGCAACTTCTAACGGAGATTGTGTTACACATTTCTAAGAAACATATTTGGTCCATACTTAAATTATCCTTAAATTTTAGCAATGGAATGTTATTTTTAATAGGTAAAAACTCATTCACTGGAAGTTCATAACACTTTTCCAGTTGTTTCCTTATTTTCACTCCAAATTCATTTGGATTTTTAGTTTTTCCATCTAGGAAAGAAAATAGATGACGAACGGGTAGTTCATTTGCATAAAACAGACAAATCAAGCACTGCAGTGGCTTTCATAATTCTTTTTCCAATAAAGCAATTGCACCATTATTCAATCCAGTGTTCGAGGCAGTTCCATCATATCCAATTGCAACAATGTTTAAGTATTGGTTGATGCCATTTAAAAATGTCTTTATGTTGTCTTTTATACCTTTTCCAGTGTTAGAAATTAGTTTTACATGTCTTGAAAATTTTGATCCAAGTTCTGGAACAAGTGATATATGTTCTTAGATAAGTTATTTTGTAAAACTTAGTTCCTTTCTTCTCTTGCACAATAGTCTTGTCTTTTCTTACATAAAAAAAACAATTAATTTCTGTAACTAGTTTTACAGTTTCTTTTACATATCTTTTTCGGTTCTTTATTTGTTCTCATCAAATTTTCATTCTGTCAATACATTTCTGTCATACTTCTTTCTTCATCACTAATCAGACCAATATCCTGCAGATCGGCGCTTGGAATTGTTGCAGCAATTTTGTCTGATACTCAAGTTCGATCGCAAGTAGAAGACACAAATCGCAATTTCATGCGCATTTGACTCTGATTTTGATTACTTCAGGTTTCAGAGACACTGGACGTAGAGGCAATAAAAAAAATTGGGATAGTATAGTGTTCTCTTCTGAACTTTGTTCTGTTTCTACCTCAGTGTATACTATTTATGTTTCATTATTTTTGTAATTAAAATGTATTACGCAGTAAGTTTACGATGTTTTCTGATTAAAAAGATTAAAAACTGATTAAAACTGATTTAAAAGTTAACTTATGAAAACTATAGATTATTGAAAAAAATTAAACATAATTGTGAAATTTGTCAAAATGTTAATAAAAACCTAAATTTTGCCCTTCTTGCGGCACCCCTAAACATAATCCAATTACGCTGATATTTAATTTCTGTCTTTATTTTGATCAAAAGCAACTTTTAAAAACTATAGCATATTGAAATTATTATTATTATTTTATTTTACATAACTGCGAAAATTGTCAACATTTTAATAAAAACCTAAAGTTTACCCTTCTTGCGGCACCTGAAAACATAATCCAATTACGCTAATATTTAATTTCCGTCTTTATTTTGATCAAATGCAACTTTTGAAAACTATAGCATTTTGAAATTTAGAAAAAAGTTTTTTCGTTCCACCCTACTTTAAATTCCGCTCAGCATGAAAAATTGGTTTCCTTAAATATCGTTGGGTTTTGTCGGCTGTACGCTTCGGTTATGAACAGAATATCTAATAACTAAAACCGACTTCTATAAGCAAAGTATGATTAGTTACATACAAATGAAATACTCAAACTTACCTAAAATTTTAAGAAATCAGCATTAGAATTTGCACACTTAGAAACTATTTAAATCAATACGTTTTTTCAACTTTGATTCTTTTCTTTGATGGACTACAATGTAAGGAATACTACAGTAAGAAAAGTAAAAAAATAACTTACTAAGGTTTATAGTTATTTGGTTTTGGATACCACTGTTTACGAATAGTAAACTTCGCCTCATTTAATTGCAGACGTCTGTGATTAAATCAGACGACGGTTACAATTCGAAAATAGTAATACCGCTGTTCTGAATTTCTTGATAAAACTATCTACATTGTCTAGTTAAACTACTGAGTAAGCTTCTAATAAAATTAAATGCACTGAGAAGAAAAAAAAGTAAATGTTATTAGTAAAATATCACGTCGAAAAAAAATTTGTCGTATCCTAAATAGAATGTGTGAATGAATTTAATGTCAATGATGTGGAATTCTTTTTTAAATTTATTAATTAGAAAAAAAAATACAGACGAGTTAAAACGAGTATTTGACGGTATCAATATACTGAAATGCCCTTCCAAGATTGCTACATTAACTATTAAAAGAAGGCCATAATAATAATTTGTTATTAAGAGTGATGTTGCTCACCTAGAAATCAATAAATATTTTCATTAATCGCTAATATATGGCAAACGACAAAAAAGAGAAAATGTATTTGCATCTTTTATATAAAGTAAGGTCTTATAGATTTTACGTTTTTTTTAAGGAAAAAAAGTGTGAAAAGTGAAAGAGTAAAAAAGTGCATTAAAATTTATTGTCGGGGTTTTTGACTATGGGTAATTTAACTGAAACAAAAACAAAAATTGCGTTCCTGTTTATCAATTTTAGAAATAATATTACTAGTTAATATTTAATTTTTCAAAAGCAGTTTAAATAATTTACATAAGTTTTACATTTAGTGATTTTGTTTTAATTATTATCTTATATGTTATTTCTAATATCAGTACTCCTTTTTCTGTGCGAATATGAAATGTAAAACGATAAATGAGGTAACATACGAACAGTTTTTGAACAAGACTTTTACATTGTACACTCATATTTGATTTAAATATATTATTGGATAAAAAAATAATGAAAAAACATGTTAGCAAAAATTCCCAATGATTGTAATGTGAAAGCGTCATGCTGCTGCGTTTTGTTTTAACTAGTATAAAACAAAAAGTAATGAAAAACATAAATTATTCTTGTCTAAACAACAGGTGTTTCTTTTTTACATTTACACATTTTTCAATAATTTATATC
Source organism: Maratus michaelseni (assembly GCA_963931845.1). NCBI lineage: Eukaryota > Metazoa > Arthropoda > Arachnida > Araneae > Salticidae > Maratus > Maratus michaelseni. Next base: position 49,658,655 of record OZ007594.1, on the reverse strand, counting down.
TCACTAACTAATCCATAGTTGCAAATATCCCTATTTTTTTCATACCAATATTTTTATTCGAAAATATTTGTTTTATTTAATCGAACAATTACTGTAATTTAATAAAGGGAAACTCTTTGTAAAATTTTACTGGTATTCAAAAAATCGGAAGGTTGGCAACTATGCTAATCAATGCAATTTTATACTAATTTGTATTTACATATTTTATTGGCATTTTGAAACTGTGTAATAGAATTATAATTTTGATATTGGATTCTTTGCATTTAAGTTTAGTTTCGCTATGCATATGTGCAAAATTCTAGGCGCCAATGGGATGATACCCACCATTAAATTTTATTAGTATTCTTCGTCAAATTTTATTAGTATACTTAGCCTAAATTTTATCAGTATTGTTATTAGGCGAAGAATACTAAAAATTTTGTGGTGGGAATCGGCACAGTGGCGCCTAGTTTTTGCACCCTGCATATTACGTTTATGAATACGTTTTATAAATAAGTACATAAAATAATTATAATAAGATTTTTATGAAATATTGACGGTTTTCTTGCATCCATTGAAACTAAACTTATTGCAAGCGTTCGGATTTATTTCGTTTTTTCGCAGCGTAATTATCATTACCGCAATAGATTCGTGAAGAATTCAAACATATTTTTTTTATTGTTACGAAATAGTAGAAACTTCGGGATAATGGAATTTATACTCGACGGAAAATAGTTTAACTGAAATCTCATTTGGATAATCTGAAATTATGTAAGACGAATTTCTCGCAAAACTCAATAAGCTAGTCTAAAAAAATTGATTTTCTGTTCATAAAGTAGGTTTGCATTGCATTTTAAAATTCGAATGTGATCTATAAACTAAGGTCAGTGAAGTGAGAGATTGTGGTCTGAATTTTAATATTATCCTGAATTTTGCTACTTTCATTTCTTATAGGAATCTTAATTTTGAATTTTTTGTTTAATAAAGCTTACAATAAACTTTACAATAAAATTCATAGCGCTTAGGTAAAAAATTAAGGATTTGTTAAAGGAATTTGTTAAAGTACAATATTTTGAAATAGAAACATAAAATAATGAAGAAATGTATTATATAAATCTGATATCCTTTTATTAACCACACACGAACAAAAGATCAGGATGCATGTATACATTATGAAACACTTTCCAACACTATCAGAATTCCCCAACAAATCTTCATTTTTTATATCATGAATGGAGATATGTATTTAAAAAGCTTTGAAAACACATCAATCAGTTAAAAGCCATTTTCAGCAATACTATCCACAGTTAGTGATACATGCAAATTCTGCTTTAAAGTCATGTATGTGCCTTATACATTTTTATACATACCACATACTAGTAACATTAATATTTATTTCAGCTGGAAAATACATAAAGCAACTAAGAATGTTTTTCTGGCAATAACCATTTGTATACCGCAATGTATCCATATCGTTTTTTTGCAACCCTACATATAAAATTATATAGTAAAATGCATACATTTTATATTATACTAAATGTCAATTCAGATGAGAAACGTGTAGTATAATTAATAAGGCATCTTCAGCAAACTCTGTCCATATAAGCTAAATAATTTTAATTATGTTGGGTTTTCCTAACTATGTTTTGTAAATTTATACAAAAGGAGATACATGCAAAGATATATTTGAGCTTAAAGATGCATACAACAACTGAAAACGCACTTCTTGCTAATATTCCTCACAGACAATTGCCCTTCTGATTTTTTTTTTGCCGCCATGTAAAATAACATGAAATGCTACATGTTCTATTTAATCTGTGGAAGATGTTATCGTGCACCTCGATAATGCTTATAAATTTCCCAAATGGCACTTCAAGCAATCACTGCTTATTGTAAATAATGCGATCGAATTATTTTGTGTGTCCCTGTAAATGAACAACATATGCTGGGTATAACATTTTGTACAGGAAACATGTTGTAATGTGTATCACTATTGTATGACATATAAGTAGCGTTTGATGTAGTGTAACATCATTAAAATGTCTTTAAACGCTTTACGACCTTAGACCATAATGTATTCGATTTTTTTTATCAGCCCCTGTAAATAAGCAATAAGAGCACTTTATTTTCAATAAGAAACAGGGTATCGTAAACGTAAATAGCATACAAAAGTAGCTATTGAAATTGCGTAGAAATTGAAGCATATTTACGAAAGTTAGTAACCGGACAGCGGAACAAACACACATTCAAACCGAAATTATAAACAATTTTCAACTATATTAGAAATTGTTAAAATGAGAAATGAATCTGACACGCTTTCCTTACTCGTGTATTAAAAAACTACTAAAGACATTCTTTAAATAAAATCTTTTTTTTCATCTACAAATAAGCATATTTATAAGGGTATTAAGAAAATTTGTTAAAAACTTAGATTTATACAAATTGAAAACATTAAACGGCTAATCCTTTTCTCCTATAAGTAAACTATTTAATAACGATTCTCTGTTTTTATTCTTTAACATTTTATTTAATACTCGCTACTGGAAGAGCTAATTAGTTTAGACTATGGAATGTTTTAAATATTAATTTATTTAAATATATATATATACTAACGATTATCAAAACACAAATTAATACTTTGCAATAAATACTACAATATAAAAAAATTCCAAACACCGATTTATTTTTAAATAAAAAGTGTTGGTCTTTAACATAATTATTTACACTACTTGGAAGAAAACCATTAAAATTGATTTAGTGTCCAGATTTCGAAATTGATACGTACAAATAAAATATAAATTGCATGATATAATGTATTTTTCAAATACGTTACTAATGTTGTATCAATACTATTAGCAGGGCTGCCAACCACTACGCCTTTTTAAATCAAGTATTCATGTTTAGAACCAGAAAAATATTAATAAATTGCATACTGAATTTAATTAATGGTTTGCAATGCTTTGTACTTTATTGCGTTTGTTAACTAAAATTCCCGATTCTAAAATAATTATTTGACTCGAAATAAGCGTAGTAGTTGGCAGCCCTGTATAAGTACTATTTAAAATTTCCATAAATAATATTTTTTAAACGTGCAAGCAAATACCGTAAAACATCCATAATGGAGACCCCAATTTTCGTGCTTTATTCGTGCTTTAAATAACTATTAAAAGGAATTCTTTAAATAAGATCTTTTTTTGTCATCTACAAATAAGCATATTTATAAGGCTATTAAGAAAATTTATTATAAATTTAGGTTTATACAAATTGAAAAAATTAAATGTCTATGACTTTTGTGCTATGAGTAAAATATTTATTAACCCCTTCGCGTTGAGCATCTTTTACAGAATTTTTAATCTTTTACCACCGATTTTTCAAAACAGAAATTTTTGCCTAATTGAATCGCGAAAATGCTAAGATTTAATAAGGGAAAGCTTTCAATAAAAAATAACTGGTTTGAAAAATCGAGGATTCTGTGTATCTTATGCGTCACGCATACGTGTCGCTAGTCCCCAAGGGGTTAACGCTTCTCTGATTTTATTCTTTAATATTTTATTTAACACATGCTATAGGTAAAACTAATTAGTTTAAACTATGGAATGCTTTAAATATTAATTTATTTGAAGAAATAACCTAAAGATTATCAAAACACAAATTAATACTTTGCAATAAGAATTACAGTAATTCCAAACACCGATTTATTTTTAAATAAAAAGTATTAGTCTTTAACATCATTATTTACCTAGTCGTAAAAAACCCAATAAAATTGATTTAGTGGCAAGATTTCGAAATGTATACGTAAAAATAAAATATAAATTGTGTGATATAATGAATTTTTCGTGTACGTTAATAATATTCTTTTATTACTATAAGTACTATTTACTATTTCCATAAGAAATACGAAGATAAGTCATTAAGTAAGTCACAAACGATAATTAAATAATAACTTACAATGATATTCACTTCAAAACTATTTTTATTTCTCAACATATTCTCCACCAATAATTATGCACTTATATCACCGTTTTATCAGTGCCCCAAAACCAGTTGCATCAAATTCTTTGGGTTGCTGTCTTAGCCACAGTAGAACTTCATGATGAACCTTTTCATCATCTGTGAACATCATCTTGCTTCCAAGATGGTTTTTTAGTGGACTAAACAGATGAAAATCGCTTGGGGCTAGGTCGAAGCTGTATGGTGGATGTTGAAGAAGTTGAAAGATGATATTTACAGATGATGAAAAGGTTCAACTCTAATAGCAACCCAAACAATTGATGAAGCTGGTGTTGGGGCATTGACTGATAAAACGGTGATATAAGTGCATACATATTGGTGGGGAATACATTGAGAAATGAAAATAGTTTTGAAGTGAATATCATTGTAAGTTATTGTAAAAATCTCTAAAAAGTTCTAAATTACTTATTTCTTGTAAGACCTATCTAAATAAAAGGAAAAATTAATCTTCTTACCTTTTCTTCAGAATACGGGCGGGGCGATGTATCACTATTAATCCAAAGGTATGGTAATTGCACTAGGACACAGACACTCGCACCACAAATAATTCAATGGAAGAAAATAAAGCGATATATTATTCTTGATTTAAATTATAGTACACCTATGATTAATAAACATTTGAGAATTAATTACAATATTTACAAAGTGAAATTAAAGTTAAGTTATTAAAGTTTAAAGTTTAATTTCTTCATTCTTAAATTCTAATCATCTTAGTTTCTAAACATTGTAGATGTCCATTGTAGATGTCCATTGAAGATGTCCATCTATGAACACCTTCTTCCTGTGAGGTTCTGATCTGATCTGAGCTGAAATCACTTCTTGAGTCCAACGTTCCAACTGGAAAAAACTACAGTCATTAGAAAGAATCTCTGAAAGGTTTCCAAATTATTACAAAATGAGCTAGTTCAACATTTAATTGACTTGTGCGTGGGCGTAAATTGCATCTGGATCTGATTATTCTATTTGATTTATTTCTGCTGATATTAAATGGTTTATTTACAATAAATTATTTTGATGAGTTTTAGGATAGTAATTGAAGTACAATTTTTCTATTAAATGTTTCCAGGATGTGATGCAATCATGGCATTTCTTAAATTAGATTACTGGGAATTCGCAACAGTTATTATTTAATTATTTTTTGTGACTTATTTAATGACTTTCCCTCGTATTTTTAAAACAGGCAGACAAAACCTCCATAACGGAGACCCCTATTTATTAGACACTTTTTGTTATCGCCAACACCGGTATATTTGTAATTTTTTACCTTTGAATAACGGACACCTCCGCGTTGCGGAAGAATTCTCCCCAGATATCATTTATTCAGCGATTTTACTGTATTTCTCTTTTATTATGCTTCTTGTTCTCGTTAATTATTCTGTGAATAAAAGAAATAATGTATTGAAATAAGAATAATGATGTTAAAAAATAAATGTAGACTACGTGTATTTCAATGATGATGCCGATAGTTTTAATTTACATTTCTTAGGCGTACACAAACACACACACGTAGCTATATCTATGTTCAATCTTGAAATTTAAGCATGTGAAACTCTGTACTTTTCCTCATAAAAATTACACTATTTGATTTCTGGTGAATTAGACTTCAATTTTAAATAAGTCTATACTTTTGCTTTAAACGACACCAAAAAATGACAGCTGTAATGCTGATTTCCTTATTAAATATTCATTGTTCTCATCACACTATCCAAGAAAGCATACGTAAAAACTAACTAATTATTTTTATTTTATGTTTTTAACATTAAAATATTTAAATTTTTGTAGATTAATAACTTATTTAAAATCCATTAAATATATTATTGTCCGAATTAGGGGACTATAGAGACCGAAATTTTCAGAACCGGCGTCGGACAAACGCGACAAAAGCTATTTTGTCCTGACACAAGTATACATAAAAATGTAAGGCTAAAAAAATTATAAAACAGTAAGAACCTCTCCGAGACCGAGTCTACTGAAAGAAGTTTGTTCAGCATTGGGACAGACCTTGAGCGTGCAAAGCAGAAGTGATAATTTAAGTTATTTATAATTAAATTAGTATTTCAGAAGACTAGCAGTTTTAGGCCCAGTTATTAAATTATCATCCCCTTAAAATATCAGTTTAACCCTTTGGGGACGAGCGACACGTATACGTGTCGTATAAGATGCTCAGAATCCTCGATTATTCCCACCAGTGATTTTTTATTGTAAGCTTTGCCTTCTTTAATCTTAGCATTTTTGCGATTCATATAGGCGAAAATTTTTGTTTTGAAAAACCGGTGTTAAAAGATAAAAAAAATTCTGTAAAGGACGCTCGTCGCGAAGGGGTTAAGAAAAATATACTTTTTTATTATATGGTGTATTTATGTATGCTTCAAACCATTGAATAAGTACGCATAGTAAAATTTTAATTGCCTGTCTTAAAAGGTTATTATTTTCATAATAATATTCGTATCGCAAATAAAGAAATTGCTTCATAATCAATCTGGTTACCCTGAGAAAGCATTGTTCTTTTATACGACATTAATAACTTTATTGTTTTTTGATTTAGTCATGGAAATTTTAATTTCTCAGAGGAATTACTTACAAAGAGAAAGAAAAATTGTCATTAAATGATAATCCAAACAGATTTTTTTTCGTATAATGTTGCTAAAATATTGCATTTTACTTTGTTTTTTAATAGAAATGTAGCATTAGATTTCTCTAACGATAAATTATTACTGAACGGATTTAAATTGTACTGAACTATTGATTTATGCAAAATTATCATTTTCTAACGCCTATTCAATATTTAAACATAACATTCTCTTGTTTTTTTGTTTCCCGAAAGTGTCAGAATTGTCATAAAATCATACGTTTGTCAAATTCAACAGAGTGTCCCAAAATGTTTGAAAAGCTCTTTTATTTTTATTTATTCTGTTTTCTGTTTGAGAAAAGTAAATAATGCGCGCATTGAAAACACGTTGAGAATCAGGTAAAAAATACGCCCATGTTTTCAAAATAATCATGCCATTAATTAAAAAAAAAGTTACACTTTTAAAGTTCTAAACGACGCTCCTAGACAAAATTTGTCTTGTATGACATATTTCCTTTTGCTGAGACAAGACCATTACAAAAACTGCATGCCTGAATCTTTAACCCTTCTTTGCATGAGTTTTTCTTTTACAATTGTGTTTTTATACATATATTAAATATTAGACACCAGAAATTTTAAGATAGATTTTTAACTTTGTTCAGCAACATAGTTCACGGGAAATTTACTCCATTAATATTTCTATATAAATATAGTGGTGGCGAAGAAGTTGATTTATTTATTAAAAGTTAAATAAACAGTGATGGAAATTTACATCACTATGCAATTAAGGGTTAAACAACAGAATAATAATGAAAAAAAAACTTACATTTGTCACTTTTTCATATCATTTAAATGCTCCTACTCTAGTGAAAATAAGAACCTTCACATAATGATGCGGGACTCTTTCATATTTAAAATATGAGTAATAAGTGCCGGGATGAAATCATGCATCCTTGCTTCACCACAAAGCAAACTTCTAATATTTGCGTAAACGGCAACCGACTTATGCTAATTGTTACTTCAGTAAAGGATATTTTACATATTTCACAAAAATTTCATACTAATTTCATTTTTAGTAAAATACAAAATATTTTGAAAATACACAAGTTAATTTAAATAAATCTAACACATTCGTCACAGCTTACGTTAATTCACCTCATTTGGATATCTGTAACACCAGCTACGGACGTTAATTTTGCATTTTATATGATACATTACTCTCAAAAATATGCATAATATACTTATTTATAGAATACTTATCTTATATATTAAAGCAAGAAGCAAAAGTCTTAATTTTTCAGTGCAAATTCAACCTTACTGCGCATGCCTCAACTTTTTTGGAAAGAAGTAAATAGAATTAAGAAGAATCAAGAGCGCTTGGGAAAGAATAGTTCGCCTATTGGTCTGCACTGCTCGCAACTCTACTGCTAGAAATAATCATTCTAAATTCTTCTGAATTCTATGATTATTTCCCTATCCCAGAGCGAGCATCCATTCTTCCATCTGCATAGTTTGAGAGAGGAGTGAAGAAAAGGGATTGGGGATTGCAAGGGGACGAGGGGAATGGGGAAATTGCACGTTTTTCAATTTAACTTGCATCTGATAGAGTGTAAAAATATGAACATTTTGATACCATTTTTACATATATTTGAAACTTTTATAATTCATTAAATCAACTTTTAAAACCCAGTTTTTGTCGTGGCGAGAAAAAGCCGCGTCACGTGATAAAAGCTGTTCTGACGTCACTACACATGTAAACAAACCCTCGCTGTATTTCTCCCTGTTATTTCCTATGGGGATGGCTTGCTTTTCGCTGAATGGCTTGCTTTACGCTTCTTTCTTTTCTTAAAAATGATTAGTATAACAAATTAAAAGTATTGTAAATTGCTGTAATAAATAAATAATACTGTGAATTCTAGGTGAGGTTTTTATTCCATGGCGTTTCTAAGAATTGTCATTTCCAGATCTCGATGTAGAAATAAAGTATCAGTACAAGTTAATACTGGTACTACAATATTGTATTTTATAGAATAATGTATACTTTTATTTACTTATTTTTTGTATTAATATTGCACAATATAAAATAAAGTAATACAAATAGAATTTATTTCATTAGGGAGGGTGGAATTAACTCATAAAAATGTTTTAGTATTTCTATTTTATACTCTTGAATTAAGAATTTGGCTTGGCTTCACTATAGGTTTTATCTCTTCAATTGTTAAATAAACTGTTTTGAATCTTTGAAAACAGTTAAACTTATTAGAAAGAGCGAAATGTGCTGAGGTAGCTTTAAGACAGCCTTACAGAATTTTTATATAAATATACACGGAAAAAGTTTAATAATTTTTCAAAAAATGTTTCCATGTGTCTATCAAGACTTTTCTCACAGACAGGGTTCCTGTTTTTGTGAAATTGTGAGAAGTATTTTACATTTATGAAAAAACTAATTATAATTTTGTGAGTTTGAAATAACTGTTATATTCAGGTTCTTGTTTATAAATTTTTGACAAGATCTTTTATATATGTAAAAGCTACATAAATAGATTCTTTGACGACTTCAGTTGTTTTATGTCAGGTCAGATTTTACTTTTAAATAATTAAATTTGTAAAAGGTTTAGTTTTGAGATGGAAAAAAATTGTGAAAGGCCTATTTTTATGACAAAGAATTTTGTGAAGGACCTGTTTTAAGGTGGAATGTTTTGTGAAGGATCCTGTTTTAATATGAAAAATTTTGTGAAAGGTCCTTTAAAGGACCCAATTTCTTCTTAAACAGGTCCCTGGACTATGCACAGGCAAAAAAATCAAGTAATTATTTTAAATACTGTCAGTTTTGTGAAATTTTCAGAATGTGGGATTGAAGGTTTTATGCTTTATAGACCTTTGCAGATTACAGATGATGTTTAGTTCATAAATTATCTTTTTTATTTTTGTATTCACGTATCTTTTATATTTTCATTATTTTTATTTTTTACGAAAGTTAGAGCATTGAGGAAAAGACTGATATAATTTTTTTAGAACCTGATTAATCTAAAATAGGACATTCTGAGAAACTATATTTCAAACAAACAAAAAGCTCTGCATCCATTCAAAAATTATACATAAGCAATTAACAATAAAACAGTAATTAAATTATTTTTACACTTTTTTATTTAACGCAACTTGGTTTTTGTATATAAGGATGGAATCTTGTTATCGGTTGTTTACTCACTTTCTGATAAATTAAGAAATATAAAAAATAAGTGCAAAATTGTGTGTTTCCGATGACGTACAACATTTTATTATTTTTAGAACTTAATTATAAATTAATACATTAATTTTGACGCGTTTTTCCGTTAGCCCGAAACAGTTGATAAATCGAAAAATATTATCTGTGGTTACAATTGTATGCGACTTACAACAATTTTATTATTCATTAAACCACGGTGTTAAAAAAAGGCTAAATGGGTGTGAAGCTGCAACTATTTTGCATACTAAAAAGTAGAAAATAAAAAATAAAAACTATACAGTGTAATATATTTTTTTTTAAATACGTTTTAATAAATTAAAAGTTTCATATTAATTGAATTATGATTATTCGTTGAGAAATCAATTTAGAAATCCTAATAAGATAGTTTAAATAATTCTTATATTTTATTTATTTTTTCTTTTCTCTTTCCATACCTTAAAACAGAAATAAAGCAACCATTATACATTTATTTTAATGAATTTACTAGCTCGCATTTTCTACCAAGCGTACAAAAAAAAAAAAAAAAAAAAAAAAAAAAGTGGTGTATTTTTCATGATCGGATTCGGTGGCCACGCCAAATTATTGTATTATATTGAACATTTTTTGGAAAAATCATGAATTACAATCATAAAATGAGAAAAAAAAACAATAGTAATAAATTTACTCACGTATGTTGCAGTAATTGTTTTTCTGATCGGTGAATACACAATCAGTATTAAATACAGATTTTTTGTTTTTGTTTTCTGCATTATTGCTCAAAATTTCGTCTTCTCATAATTAATTTGAGTACATTTTTATCCTTAATATAACCTGCATAACACGAAATTATATTCATATCAAAACGAATGATTAAGCATTAAAATGAATTAAGAAAATAATGCATTTCAAGAACTATATAAATGCGATTTTACTTATGATTTCTTTTGTAATAAAACTATCATTCTTTTTTCGTTTAAATAAATAAGAGTAAGTAAAAGATAGCTTTAGTTTCCTGTATTTTTACCCACATGAAATGCAGTTTTTCTTCCCTAAAAGTAAATAAATAAATAAATAAAAAAAATCCGAAAGCCATAACTTTGTGTTTTTCGAATCCGACCAACTTCATCACTTTTCTAAATGAAAATTAATGCAAATGTATAAATAAATAATGCATTATATTTAGATATGTTAAAATAATCTTTTGACTTTAATATTTGTTTTTGTTTTTGTGTAAATGCGTCTTTAAAAGACGTTTATAATAAGTAGAAAGTAATGCAAAACAGCCTGCATGCATTCGACTCTAAAGCAGAATCCGCGTTTCATGTGTAGTGACGTCAAACCAATCCCGTCGCGTTTTCAGATCACGTGGTTTTGTTTTGCTTTTAGCGGAGTTTAAAACTCCAATAACTAGTTATTTAAAATTATTTTTGCGTTTCGGAGTTAAGATTTGAGGAATGTAAAGTCATCTTCATCAATTAAACATAAAATAAGGCATAATCTAGAATGAGTGCAACTTCCCCATTGAAAATGAAGGGAGGCACTTTCCCTTTTTTGAAGGCAGGAATGGAAAGGGAAATGGGATGAGGGAGTTCCCTACTTCTTTAGAATTTGAAAAAGGGTCGTTTTCCCATGAAGAAAACATATTTGTTTTACAACCAGATAACAATATTTCTCACGTAATTTTTACTCGGGCTGTAAAACCTTTATATTTATAACCATTAAAATTTTCAAAAGTTTGGACAAAAAATGCCTTTTTTTATGTTTTCTAACGAGCACTTTTTTCACTAATTATCAGTATTTTATATTTGTGGTTCATTTAAGGCTTTATCATGGGTCCGAGCAACGCCGGAAGGGTCAACTAGTACTTATTATAACAACATTTTCTGTAAGTGTTACTCATAAAATATGATTATTTCTTTTCCATATATTTTCTGTTTTTACAAAACGATATATTTGTAGTAGCACTTTCAATTTCTTCATTGCATACATTTTGATTTTAAAGAAAATATGGCTATTCAATTTTTAACTGTGGCTCAAGCTTTGGATTATTTCGAAGAATTGGAGTCAAATGATTATTCCGATCTTCCAGAAATTGTTTGTTTGCTACCTGACCTCAGCTTTATAGGAGATGAGGAAGATGTAATAGAAAATAATTTATGTGACAATTTATCCTGTGATATATCTGGCGAAGTAACACTTCACATAAATTCCAAATCAATACAAAATCGACAAATATCTGATTTAAAGTAAAAAAAAAAAATAATTAAACAGTGAGAAAGTACTATAGATGAAATTTTCGACGAATTTTCAAATCGGGATAGAGAAAAACTAAACAAAGCATAAAAAGAAAATATAGGTAAAACCAAATTTCAGAAAACTAAACTCAAGCTAAACGTAAGAATAAAAAAAAAATCCCTGACGGCTCGGCTTACAGGCACAGGTAGATTTCGAAGACGCAGACCGTGGGGTGCCTGTGTATTGAGAATTGCAGAATAAAGACCTATTTGCTATTATGCTGAAGTTGGGACCGCCCACTTCGAAATATACCTGTACTTGTAGGTGGAGCCAGCAGGAATTTTTTTTTTGTTTTTAATTATTTATTTTTTTGATGTAAGAGTTGGTCCTACAAAAAACGTTATTGTTATGGAAGTTACCGTGTCCATATAAAAGTGATATAGATAGATAGATAGATAGATAGAAAAAGTTTTGAACTGGTGGTAGTTTTGGGTTCTAGGAGACATGATCGGTGCAGATCTGCAAAACTTTTCCAGGAATTCCAACTTAGGGGAGAATGTAATAGGTAGTATTTTTTACAAAATCCACCTAAAAAACTTTCACTGCAAAAAACGATACGATATATTGCTTATATCAAAGGAATCCATTTCCACATAGGAAGAAATCTATCCGGAAATCATATGGAAATTTCCTTATGAAATAATTCGAACGTTTATTAGTGACGAAATTATTAATTTCGTTGTGTGTGAAATACTCGACATTCTTGTGAAAAATGCTTGTTCAATCAAATAAGCAGAAAAAAAAAATTATGCACTGATGAAAAAAAAGAAATATATAGTGAAAATGTTTATGGAACAGGGAAATTATTTTTATTTTTTATCATAAATGTGGATGTTTGACTAATTTATATGAATTTTTCGAAAAATACCAGTTTCAGAATAACATCACTTTTAGGTCTAATGAACTACCATAAATGCACATATAAATATGTAAATATTTTTTTTAAATCACCCCCATTCAGTGCCATTGCTCCCATTTTGGGAGCATGGTGTTTCTCCTACATATTCGAATATTTTTGTTTTCAGATATACTGTAAAGACTTCATATTAAGGGTGTTGGGTACCTTTGAAACTGACAAATTACATGTAAAACTGACTCTAATATGGATAACAATAATCTACATCTGATTAATATTTGGATATAAAATTTCAAACACACATTAAAAGAAATCTAGATCCATAAACGTTTTTTAATATAATAATACTTTTATAAATTGATTCATTTTTAAAAACTTTCGCGCACGATTTTTCAGAATTCAATTTACACAGTGAGTCTTTTTTTTCTGCTGAGAAAAATAACTTACACTAAAAAAAAAATAAGTTCTTCAAAAATAAATAAATAAATAAATAAATATAAAAATAAAAAATCTCAAATATTGAATTTTTATTAAAAAGAAAAATGGTTATAATATCTAAAGTTCTTATTTGATGAACATAATAGTACGTCATTTTGTGTGTCCATAAAGTTGATTGATATATTCAATCAAAATTTCATGAAATTCGATCCAGCCATTCAGAAATGATACGCACAATAACCAAAATCAACGGTTTGAGAAAATTGACATTAAAGATCAAATTACATATTGACTATAATTACATGAGACTGTTTTTGACGTAACTTCCCTTCTATAGCGAATTTTTGCATGGTGTTCTTTTTTAAATGTTTTTAAAGAATAAAAGTTTAATATAGGCTATTAAAAAATCAACTTTTGTCACTGTAAAAAGTACCCGACCCCTTAATTTAGAAAAAAACAACGGTTTTTAAAAAAATAGGTTAATATGTATATTGCGGCTCTTAATGGGTTAATCAATCTCCAGGTGAAATGCCTCTGACTAGTAGTTTTCATGTACTCATTTTAATCGACCATTAAATTATAACGAATTAATTGAAACTTCAGTTCTCATAGCAATGTCCACAATTATTTTAGTCATAAAAAATAAATAAATAAAGATTAATATAGGATATAGGATGATAATATAGGATAAAGATTAATATATCGATTTAATTAGAATAACAATTTTTTTTCTAGAATATTTGTTAAAACCCGTTAAAAAACAGTAGGTAAAAGAGAACCGAAATATATTTTATGAAATACACGATTCTTATGTGTTTAACATCCATTGTCATATGTTATTAACATTCAAAATCATCTAAAACATCATCTACCAACATTCAAAAATTCCTATATAAAAATACTTCATGTAACATTTCATTATAATTACAGTAACGTAAAGATTAAGGCTTCGCAAACATTAAAAAGTTAAATCATTGATTTATATTCATTTTTTTCCTTATATACCAGAATTTTTAATTTGTAAAATTAAATAAATAAATGTTATAGCAATGCCTTTTCATACTGGTTATTTTTTATATCATCCAATCAAGTAAAACTGTTCTTACGAACAGTGTTGCAAACAAAGAAAAAGTTTGAAAGCAATAGCATGTTGATCGGAATAAAATTCGAAGTAATATCATTATGTAGAGCAGGCATGTTTACCACCAAAGGCACTTAAGGCATCACACTGTTCATCATACTTAAATTTTCACTTCGAAATAAAAACTACTGTACCAAAAGTTACAAATTTATGAATGATTATAAAAGCAGTCATGGAAATATATTATCTACAAAGATAATTTAATAATTGGTTGAAAAATCGTCACCAGGCGAAAGTCAAGATTTTTCTATTATTGACATATTAACAGATTTTTAAAATAAGTCATGGCAATACATCTTCAATATGCTGTCCACTATTTTCTGCAACCTGATTAAAGCGCAATATCACGCTTTCTAACAGTGGCTTGAGGCATACCAGAGAAAATATTAAATTCGCTAATGACATCTTTTAACTTTGACAAATTGTTGTTGTGTCGCGATAAATGATGGTTTTGAGACAATCCCAAAAATCACATGATTGTAAACCTGTTCCTCTGTAAAATATTGCCTATGCCACATTTTTACACTTCTATCTAGTGATGGGCAGAATGAATGAAATTTATTCAAATGAATCATTCGAGCATGCGCAAAAGCATAGTTGCCAACCTTCATTTTTTTTTTTAATCAATTACCGTCAGAAATTTTGAAAAAAGTAAAAGAAACAAAGCATAGTTGCCAACTTTCGTATTTCTTTTCATCAAATTACACCACAAATTTTGTATTAAAAAAATAAAATAATAATAATATTTATGTGGCTCTTAATTTAATTCCAGTTAAAATATCAAAATTATACTTTTCCGCAAGCCCGAATGATTCATTCGATTGCCAAAAGCATTCATTCTGCCCATCAATACTTATATCAATTTGAGGCTATGTTCCGTTGTGTATTAAAATTTAAGATCGTGTTTCGCGAATTTACGTAACATGCGTGTGTAGCTGATGGGAAATATCGAGCATGTTATAGATCCTGCCACAATGAATTCTTCAAAGAATAATGGTCCAAATATAAAACTGCCTGTAAAGACACACCATATCGTCTGTATTGGTATTCTTATGCCCAAATACTGAGGTTATGTGTGTCTACAGGGTTCGTAGCGTTCTGTACATATTTTTTATTTGCTACCACTCTTTCAAATCTATTATCTTCGATGTAGATTTATTTAAAATGTATAATAGGATTCTTTCTTGAATATCATTGTTTAAAAATAGTAGTGGCGAATATATAAAAAATATGTAGGATGTTGCAAAATCTGTACCTAAATCAGTTGTTACTAACCTTTTTTTAGCAACACTCTATGTATAAATTTGTAAAGTCCTCCCATATCACCGTTATATATATTTCCTGCTGTTTAAACAGTGTAAATTTAATTCACATGGAGGAAGCTTAAAAGCATTTTATAATGACAAATCGTTTCACAACTCATTATCTCATTCAGATAAACTTTTGTCACAAATATAGTTTTAATATAACTTTATAAATGCAACGGATTCGTACATCTTGAAGAGTTTTGTTGTTTTTTGCAAACTAACTTCATGGTAAATAAAGGTGTTTTATGATCCCATTTCTTAAAGAGAATCTCATATTTGACATTAAAATTTAAAGAATTAGTGTAGTTTATAATTAATTTTAATATTTCATTAATAATAGATGCATTTTTTTTTGCTATTAAGACTGTATGAATAATGAAATACAGATGGTTGCATTTCTAAATTATCAACTTATGAATTTTAAATAGCCATTTTTCGTTCCCAACTTAATAAACTTCTCTCTGTTAACTGGATTTATTTTTCCCATTCCGCTTGTAGACCACCATGTATTAGTTTAAAATGTATATGTTATGATGCAGCTTTACGCACTATGTAGAAACCTGTACCACAACCATAAAAATTTACAATTCATCCATTTCCCTCTCTGATACTCGTTAATACTGGGTTAATATTTTGTTATTAATTTTATAACCTTTTGTAACCTCGTTTAAATATTTCAAATATTTTTTAGTTTAATTGTGTTCCAGACAGGCAGTTTTATACGTAATCTTAAGTAGTTTCTTGCGTAAAATTTGTTTGATGTGAAATATTTCAGAACGAATAGAAATACGGGTTTGGTTCAATTAATTTAAATAGAAAATTGTGTACAAAATCTAAAATAAAACTGGAAACAGAAAAACTATTATATTTTTTAATTATAAGATAATATTGTCTTTTAAATTCTGATTTTTTTTTTTTTAATATAAAATATTTCAAAATTGTGTAAAAACCATTTGTTTTAATTTTTCTAAAATCTGCCTGAGTAATAAAGATGCAACCTGTTTGCATGTGTTTCCATAGTCCGTTGAAAAAAAAGTAAATATGCTAAAGACAATTAAAAAATAATACTTGAAGAAAACAAAAGGTTGAGGAAGGAATGTATCTGTAATTAATATAATTAAAGTGTTTTATCTGCAGGTTTAAATGTTAGTCTAAATAATTGAACCGATAAATTAAATCCTGAAATTTAATCTTTCTAAAAAGTAAAGATTGGTTAATTGACATACCCAAAAATTAAACTATTAAATTCTGTAACTTATGCATTATCAAAGTTAATTTATATCTTGTTTGATTTTATTTTTATTTTCACTTAAAAAATACTTTTAAGCATATATCTTCATTTACTTATTACAATAAGAATTTTTATAACAACCACAAAGAAACAAAATAAAAATCTAGAGCATCGTACTAGATTTTTTGAAAACGAAATTTTTTTTGCACTGCATTTCTCAGACAATGTCATTTTGTTTTTATTCTTTATGTTTTATTGGATTATACGTTTTGAGATCTTTTGCATTTGTATTTGATTTAAGCCTTTAATTCCTCTTCTTCGTTTTATTTTAGGATTCAACAATAAAAATCCTTCAAATACCTCCCGATAGACGTAAAATATTTTAAGGCTTTTATTCTCAACACAAAGAAGGATATCAGAAACAATATATATTTTTTAGATGCCCATAAAGTGTAAAAAATTGACTTACTTTTATTGGCTTACTTGTAATATTATGAAGAAGGTCTCATATCGTAGTTCAATTTTGCAGATAAAACTAAAAGTTTATCGATGACAATAAAATTTTATAGCTAAAGAATTAGATAATATAACGCATCATATTTAAAACTAGTAAAAAACCCCAATATCAAATTTTTTTTTCTATAAGTTTCATAAGATAACGAGAAAAACACTCAAAAAACAGATTAAAAACTACTTGATGCCATAAGTATAAGACAGATAGATATATGTAAATGTTTATTTGACAATCTGTAATTTAGGATTCTTGCACTAAACAATCCCGTACGATACTTAAAAAAGTTTATTATATATGTTTTAAGAGACACCGCAATGAAAGGATAGAAGCATTTTAAAAGATAAAAGAAAAAAACGCCGTTACTTCTCTTTTTGTGTTTCTTCTTATACTGCAAGTTAAATTTGACTATTTCTCTCCTGATTGCCTCCTGCATTTTTACCCAATAGTAACTGATATGCAGATATAAACTTCGTAGTAAAAAATAACATAGCAGCAAACCTTATTCAGTGAAAAATAAATAATAATTAACATAATTTTTAATAAACATGTTGCACATTAATATTGTTGAAACTCCATCCTATAAAATCCGACATATAATTATCACAGAAATCGAAAAACATAGCAGAGCAACGTCCTCTTTTATGCGATATACAGACAAAACTGAGCTACACCAAATAATGTCAAGGTCTAACTAACTATGCAGTCTTGTAAAATTACATCTCATAGATGCCGAGATATGGCTATGCCGGAAATCGTGTAAAACGCAGCACATCAGAGCCACTTTTGGGCTATATATACAACTATCTAATCAGAAACAATACATGCAAAGTTCTAATCCTCTTTAATAAAAAGCTACGCGTTGCTGACGTCTGGGTTTTTCGCTATTCGTTGCCACAGATTAATCTCGGAAAATGAAACATTTGAAGTTACTAAAAAAATTAATAGCTCGAAAAGTATTTGTCACAAAATTGTTAGACAAACTGCGTTAGAAAGTTTTAAAAAATTTATTTTTTTTTATATAAATTTCAAATCTAATTATTTTGCCGTTTTTCAAACATTGAATTTCAAAAATTACCAAACTTCACAATGAAGTACCATAGCGAAACCTTCACGCGTAAAAAGATAATGATAACGGCAATGTGTCCCGACGTGTATCGTGTATACTGGCTATAGCATGAGTCACAAATTACAGTAGACTTATTATTCTGTTAAAATATAAAAGTGAAGTATGATGTCACGAGTGCATGATTTTTATTTAATTCTCGAGAAATAGAACATTTTAGTCCACCTCAGTTGAGGCATATGAATTTCATTATATTTGAAGTATTGTTTCTTCATTAAAATCCAACGGAAATGATTTTTCTCCATAGACTCCATAATGTAAACCCCATAGACACCATAATTTAACACAATCACAATTATTCATTTTTTTTTCTTAAGCTGACCTATTCCATAATCATGAGAGACGGCAGTTTCTCGAGTGACGCAGCGAAAAACCGAAAAACCGAAAGCCCAAAACCGAAGATTCCGTCACTCTCATATATACAGCTAGCAGGACATCAAAGGAAAATCGAAACGCCGACATTTAATATCTCAGTAAATATGAGGTATACCGTTTCGATTTTTTCACATTAGTCTTATATCTATGGCCTAACTCTATCCTGAAATTTATAAATTTCTACATGCAGTAGATTTTGAGATTTGGAAACCAATTTTTAAGCGAAAATGATGAATGTAATGGGCACATACCTATTATCTCCAAAACGGCTCGAAGGATTTTTTAAAAATTAATATATTATATTAATCGGTTTTAGATCAAGCGAAAAATTTTTTGAGCTAACGTAGGAAAACTCTTGTTTTTTATATAATCCACTTTTAAAATCGGACTCTTTTCCTTCACGTGTTTCCATAGACTTATCATTAGGCTTTTTACTCCTTTCTTCCGCGATCAACGTATGCCAAATAATCGCTTCACGAATACAGTTAAAAACTTCTGCATGTAGGAGGTAAATTTATTATTTTTTTTTAAATGCGAAAACAGTTAATTATACACTTCTAATATTTAATACATATGTATTATATTAAATTACCATTTATAAGAAAATATTTCGAAATTATAAATTTGCATTTTATCGAAAAAATATTTATATTCATTTTTTAAAATGAGGAGATATTTTTTAATTATATGTATTCAATTTTACTGTTATTTATAATAAGTTTTCGATTTTCAAAGGATTAAAAGATTTTTCCATTTCTTAGTTATTATTGCTGAGCGAAGACAAAACTAGCACCGTTAACCAACCACTCACTCGTTATTGTAGTAGAGTAGATATAAATATTGTATTCATGAGCGAGTCGCGAATGTTGTTTGTCGGAATAACGCTCATATGAGGTATTTTATTATTTATTTATTGTTTGTTTATTTATTTTGATTAGATTTTCCTTTTAGAAATTGTCTTTTGATTTAGTGACGTAAATGGTGAGATAATTGTCAATAGTCACCTGTTGTATCGTTAAAAATGATATAAGGAAATTGCATTATGGCCATTGAAATATGTTTAATTGTGATGAAACTTTGGTATATTATATAGGGTATTTATATAACGTAAGTTTTCACTTTTATGTATATAAAATTAGATACGATGTTTTCATTATGAAATACAATGTTTCTATAGTTTATGCTATGGCTTACTTTAACATTTTTGTTATTGACTAAGCCTAATCATTAATATACCCGATTACATGAGATTTTGTTATTTGCATTGATATGTTTGTGTTTACGTATTTTATTAAGATTATATTTTAGATATTTTTAAGTAAGTTTTTTAAGATACTATATAGCAATGTTAAAATATTGTCTATACTTTATTACCTTATGTTAAAGATTGGTTAGAAGAACAGCGTTGGCGAGATTAAAAAAAAATTGTCGATCAGCTAGTGCTCGACTAACATTTAAGTACCCTATTTTTAAATAAAAAGCATTTAATACAAGGTTTTTCTGTAGTGGACTCTAAGGGCCGCTGGAATGGAATTTAATTTTTAAAAAGGACACATTTTGAACCGGTTTGTTTACAGTCCCATTTTATTAGTAGAATTTTGTGATAATTTCAATAATGACTGGCGAATTTTGCATTTTTTGTAAAAAAAAAAAATCCTTAGATGTAATTTTAAACAAAATCTCCTCATTCATTTCTTTAATTTGCAACTATTTTAAGTTTTCTTATTTAAAATACTGTGATTAAATGTCCAATGTAAGACTTCCCTTAGTTGGAAATTGTTATGACAGAATTTACACAACTGCAAAAATAATTCATTACTACAACAATACATTTTCAGAGTTTTTTTCCAATAAAATTAAGCTATACAACAAAGTTTAGTGTAGGATAATACTTCATACTGTATTTACATTGCGGTAATTTGGAGAGTTGCAAAATATAGCTAACAAGTAAAAAACAAATTGTTAGTCTGCGGTTTTTAAAAGATTTCCTAAATATTCACTCGACACGATGCAATGTCCTTACCTTGTATAATTTTTTATCGATAAAACAGGTAATTGACAATCATCTTACCATTTAAGTAACAATCTAAAGTCAATTTCTAAAAGGACAAGAAAATCAAATCAAAATAAGTAAACAAACAATAAATAAATAATAAAATACCTAATATGAGTCTTATTCTTGTAAACAAGAATTTCCATCGCAATCACCGCTCATGAATACATGGCACAAGCGATAGGTTAATTTATTTTTAATTGATAGTAGAGGTGCACAATCTTTTTAAGTGAAGGGCCACTTAAAAAAATGGTTGGGTTGTCGAGGACCACCATCAGTAGCACAGAGAGAATTTTGTTTCGAGGAGATATTGGGGGTGGGGGGGGGATAATTAGCATTATCCATACATACAGCACTGTTCGGTTGCAAATTTGGAAGAATGCACCCACTAGATGGATTTGTCATTTTTATGCGGCTACTTGACAAATTTGTGATTTTTACGTGCCCGTTCAAACAATTCATGATATTTATGTATAGATTCAACTTTTATGTATAGGTTTCAACTTTTTTACTCAGTGGCCACTGGCCCGTACATGGATTTTTTTTACCAGTGTTTTCCAGCACTGACCAATAACAAATTTACAAATACTTGATAAAATATTTACGAAATTTCTCAAACGATTGTGGAATAAACGGCGAAATTCGTCAAATAGTGTCGGGAAAGAAATTGCGACATTTGTCAAATGGTCTCGGGAAAGAAATCAGGCATTGCAGGAAAAAAATTAATTATGTCTAACTGTCGTGAAAAAAATAGAGAAATTCGTCAAATAAGTTCGGGGGGAAAAAATCACAAAATTCGTCAAATGATCTCGGGAGAAAAATAGTGGAATTTGTCTAACAATCGCGGAACAGAATTGCAAAATTTGTCGAACCGCAGCGGAAATAGAGTGCAAAATTTGTTGAACATCAGCGGAAAAAAGCGAGTGCACAATTTGTTCGTTCATGGAAAAAATCATGAAATTCATTAATCGATAGTCGATAAATTGCGAAATTCATCAATCGGTAGCAGAAAAATCATAAAATTCATTGATAGTGGAAAAATCGCAAAATTCAACAACTGGTTTCGGGGGAAAATTTTTTTGAATATCGTCGGATGGCTTTGAGAAAAAAAAAAATCACAATCCGTCAAATAATTTCGGGGAAAAAATCGTGAAATTCGCCAAATTGTTTCGAAATTTGTCGAGCGACAGTGGGTAAAACATCTTTTTCCATTCAATCATCGCAATTGGCAAGTGTGACTATTAAGTTTGACCAGTGGTGGCAGTAAAGTCAATCGCCAAATTTTCAGTATTACTCGCCGATTGACGAATGGCAATTTTGTCCTATATTTTTATGCACCTGATCGATGAAATTCATGATTTTTTACACGCCTGATAGATGAAATTCAAGATTTTTACACACCCGATTGATGACTTCCTTGATTTTTATGCATCCGTTTGACGAAATTAATGATTTTTACATGCCCAATAAACAAAATTCATGATTTTTATGCATGCGTTCAACAAAATTTATGATTTCCCTTCTCCTGATCCACAAAATTCATGTTTTTACCGTGCCTGATTGATGAAATTCATGATTTTCAAATGATATGGATTCCATCGGCCAATTAATGAAATTCACAATTTTTCTTCACTAGACAATGGCGGAATTCGCAATTTTTTTTTTTTTTTTTACCGTTCGTTGAAAGTTACAATTTTCCCACAAACATTCGATGGAATTCTTGATTTTTCCACGTCCAATTGACGAAATTTGCGATTTTCCATGCCTATCGACAAAATTCATAATGTTTTCCTACGATCTATGGACAATTTGCAAATTTTTTCCGCAACTGTTCGTTGAAATTCGCGATCTTTCCACGCCATTCGATGAAATTTGCTGCTCGATCCATGAAATTCACGATTTTAAGTACCTTATCGACAAAATTCACAGTTTTTTCAATTAGTTTACAAAATTCAAGATTTTTGTTTTGAGTGATTGACGAAATTTACAACTCCGGAATTACCGATTTTGGCATCTCTAGTTTCTGTTGACTGATTATTGAAATTTGAGTTTTTTTTTCTAGCGACAAAATGGCAAATTTGTGATTTTTCCATGCCCATTCGACAAAATTCGCATCCAGTCGATGCAATTCATGATTTTATGCGCCTGGTCGATGAAATTCATATTTTCCTACGATCTATGGACAAAATTTGCAAATTTTTCTGCGGTCTGATATATATTTATATCAATAAATTGATTTATCTTCTGTGCCACGCTATCCAAAATCATAAGTAAAATTTATGTAAATGATTATTTTGCGTCATAGTATCCAAACAAAGGGAAATGTATGCATTATGCAAGTGGATAATATGACGCAATATAATCATTTACATAAATTTTACTTATGATTTTGGATAGCGTGGCACAGAAGATAAATCAATTTATTGATATAAATACATTTCAATACATAATATAGGCTCAGTGAAAGTAATATATTTAAAAGTGTATTGAAAAATTAAAAGTATTGTTTGTATGTGTAAATATACTTTAGAGGACAAACCAAAAATAATTTAAATTGAATTTTAAAAGAGTCCTATTAAATTCACGTCAAGGTGTCACTCAAATTTTGATATCATTTCTTTTAAAACCCATATTTTGAATTCACGAGAGATGTGAATGAAAATCATCAGCGAATAAATTTTATATATTTTTTCATATTAAGATAATAATTGCACCTGTGAATATAAATAAAACTTTTAAAAAAATTATGATTTAAAAAAAATTATTAAAATAGCGTCACTTAAATTTGATATCATTGCTTTTAAGACCCATATTTAAAATTCATAGAGCCAAAAGAAAGTGCTGCTTCACAACTTTTAACCAGTTAAGGGTTTTTGTACTGATAGAGTCTACAGTGAATTGGGCTAATTTGGAACGAAGTTTTTTGGATATCTTTCGGCACTTTTCCGTTATACCAACATCATGCCAAAATTATGCTAATGTGCCATTTATTTCAACCCTGAATGTACAAATAATTTTTATTTCAAACCGTGCCAAGCACTGTGACTCGCTATTTATTCAACGCGAATCTCTTATTTTGAAAATTATTATATAATCGTAAGCATGAAAAACATCTTAATTTACTATTTTTTGAATCGTAAATACTTATTATTAAGTTATAACTTACATTTATCGCTGATTCAAAAAGGAAATGTTTATTAACCTTGCGGAATGGATTTTGGCATGACTTGCAATGTTAGTTATATAATTTATCAGAGATGATTTTACATTTTAGTATCTCGCATATTTTTCTACTTTGCTTAGTTTTAGAATTATGGGGGAAAGTTTTATAATCAGATGAACTCGGTTATGAAAGCTTAGCCTTTTAAAAATATTCTGCCGAATGGATTTTGACGGAACATTTACTGTTAGATAGATGAGTTTTCAAGGATGGTTATAGTATATAACATATGGTTTTATCGTTCTTTACCAAATCCTACTGTAAACCATCAACTAAAAGAGTTTGCCCTTAACAGCCCAAATTTTATCTAAAACTTTAAAAATATAATAACGCAATGGCGTTCGTATCGTTTTCAGAAATGCAGAAGGACATTCCAAGTAAAGGTCCATATGGTTTAAAACACGAGGTCAAATTCAAGGTAAATATTTCGTTTGATTAAAGGTGCTTTAAGAAAAATTGACCAGCGTAGCGGGCGTAGCTTGCAAGTTGAATATAATGTTTGATGAAATCTAACCTATAGATGGCAAGAAACAGCAATCACACACAAACTTAATCAGTACTAATTTACGTCGACGTATAACAAAATATGAAGGTTAGCAAAATTCTGTATGAAACAGAGCTCTAACGAAATCTATGTGGCATACATACAGACTTACAAATAGTTTTTAAAAACAGCCAAGTCGAGTTCAGAGCATTCTAAAACGTGTAACTACGTCAAAAACGGAAATCGAATACATTCATAATTTCAATACTTACTTCTTGTTTATGTAGAAGAAATTACAAATAAAAATCTTTTATAGCGTGTTTTAAAATATAATATTTCTCCATTTGCGATTAAATAAATATTTGAAACGTTTATAAAAATAATTTTTTTTTTACTAAGCTATAACTACACATATTTCTGGGAAAAAATAAATTTCATAGAATTCTTGTAAATTAATACATTAAATTTTCCTACAAGTTTTGTCATTATTAAAAATAGTATGATATTAACAAAGCAGTCATTTCAAATCAGTACCGCAGTTATTAAATATTTTCGTTTGTCTATTCAATAAGCTCATGAGCTGTATATTTACACCATAAAAATCAATTTTCTTTTAATGATTGTAAATAATTTAATTGACTCAAAACTAAAAATTCATCTTTCAGGTATTTTAAATTTATATATATATATATATATATAATTTTAATTTTCATAATATTTATGTTTATGGAAAACTAGTAACTTTATGTAACAAGTCAGAGAATATAATTTATAGTTTTTCCATGTTAAAAAACCTTTAAAAGATGATATATTGAAAATATTTTTCTCTTCTTTCAAAATGTTTTATTTTTATTATAAAATCAAGTAAATACACAGCTATTATCTGATATTTATCTGATAGAAAAATGTCTCTTTACTATAATAATATAGTTTAATAATCTTTGAATGATCTAGTCATTACGTTACTAAATTCCCCCTTTAAAATATTAAGAAATGCTAGAGCAACACAATCAACTTTAACATTTTATCTTTCTTTTATCTTATGTTTTAATTAAACTTTGATAATTATCATTAAAATACTTTTCATATTAGTTTAGTGTTAATAACTGTATACAATTAATCATGATGACATACGCAAAAAGTTGGTTCTTCTTCCACTCACTAATTAATATATAATTGATTTTGTATGAAGAAATGGTAATTTTCTTTTAATGATTGTAATTAATTTCCGATTTCAAAATCCAAGGAAGTGCTTTAGATTAATTTTCAATAATGATTATGTTTATGGAAAACTTGTAACTTTATATAAGCAAGTCAGAATATAATTTATAAATTTTCCATGTTACAAAACTTTTAAAAGATAATATATTGATGGAAAACTGTATAAACTAGAAGTATGTGAGATTTTTAGTTAAAATGTCTAAAACTTCCTCAAAGTAATGTTGCAGAAAGTTTATTTATATACTGATATATATCTTGTTAATGTATCACATTTTACAGTGAAAAAGATAAAACGATTTCCACGTTATTCTATTGACTTGAAACTTTTGTTAGTTTTCTTCAGCTTGAAATGGCTTTCCATAACATAATATATTTTTTATCTCGATTTATAATAATTCAATAACATGGTACATTATTAATAACGGAGTTTTGATACTGATTCCATACACTTCATATATCTTTTTCGCGCTTGAAAATATTAAAATGGTGACAGTACTTTTAAATGTATGTAAGAAAATTCCCACAGGGAAAAGGGAATCTCTATGTCCTTCTGCCGCTTTTTGTTTTATCTTTTCCCTGGTTACCGGAAAAGGAAGGATTGGAAGGGTGTAGGGTGTGGAATCATTTATTCCCTTGGATTTTAAAACTTTATGTAGATTTTCTATTTTTAATAAGTTCGTAAAATATAATAATATTTCCCCCCAAGTGTCCTATTAGTCACAGTCACACTAAGAGAGAGAGAAAAAATATAGAAGGTGAAAGTGTTTTTATTTATCACAGCAATATTCGCCCCATTCTGTATATGTCCTGCTGGAACTGACTGTTTCTATAGTTTTTAGAAAAAAAAAATATTAAAGAGTACTACTTGGTGAAAAGTAGATTTTTTTTATTAAATACAATGTTTCTTGGCTTTAAAAAAAAGCCAAGAAATGTAAAAAAAAAAGATTTAACTTTTTGGGTTTTTTTTAATCGAATTAAATCTAAAAGGATTTAATGGTCTGAGAAATACTATAAATTCTATAAAATACTATAGCAATAAATAAAATCCTTGCTTTTGCTTTATGATTAGGTGATGAAGGTGTGCTATATATTTAAATATTTTAACTGGAAAACCATATTTTTCTATTCGTGTCATAATTTATTGTACAGTCGTTCTCTAATTTTACATTAGAATTTTTTTTTTTTTAGTTTTGTATTTTAGACTTAAAGAGGCTTTTCAAATGATGACACCAGAATTTAATTCTGAATCGCGTTTTAGCAACAACTTCTTCAGCGCTGATACTTTTTTTATTATTATTTAAATTTTACTTTTGTGCAACAAAAAAACGTACATTCAAAGTGATATTTTTTGCTTTTGATCTTTATAATAGTTTTGTTTTGTCTGTAAATCTAGCAGTCTAGACATTTTTCAGTTGACTAATAATAATAATAATAATAACAAAAATAATAATTTTTGTGGAACGATTGCACACAAAAGTAGTCTGCAGTCTGACCCTTAACCAAAGGCTTAATTTAAATTATCTCATATTCCATATGCGAAAATTTCTCGAATCTATACTTTTTACGAAAATTTTCTTTAAAAAGTACGGGTGCGAAAAATATGCGGTGGCCTAAAATACGCGATTAAATTCGGTATTTCTAAGCAGATAAAGGATTTTTGCCAATAAAAACAGGCTGGCTTTTCATATTTATCACAAATATGAGTTTGGAGTGTTACAGCGTAGTGTATTTCAACCACTAAAATTGTATTAAAAAATTCTATATGAATTATTCATATTAAATGAAACTCATTTGATTATCTGCTTATTTAACTCTGGAACAGTGGTTCCCAACGGGGGAAATTTGACTTTTCAGGGGGGCAATTTCACTTTTCAAGGGGACAATTCAGAATTTCTGTGAACCCATATCTTCTAAATTGTTTTTCTAACAGTAATGTTGTAGACTGAAAATAAAAGTTATACATTTAAATTTCAAAAAAAAAAAATAAAAAAATAGTTTTTTATTCAATTTTAAAAAGTATCCATTCAAAAGTTTTAAATACAATCCTACCAGAATAATTATAGAAGAAAACATTTTAAGTTATTTAGATACATTTTTATATTTAAAATTTCTTTATAATTTTTCTGATTTATAAGTATTTTAGAATTTTAAACAACTTTTTCGATTATTTATTGAATGAGTCGCACTGCAATATGTTACATGAAAATCAATTTTACACATGAAACTATTCAAGTGTATATTTAACAATTACTTGACAACTTTCCTTTACCGAATCTTTTATCACGTTTCATTCTGATTAGAAATTGATTAGTAATTTAACCGCAGAAATTCTGTGATTAAATAAGACAAAAATGTTTTATTCAAAATTATTGATTTTTCTAATTAAGGATTCTAAGCATTCTATACATAACGCATATCTTGAAAAGGTGTGCCAGTAAACTACGAGGAGTATCAGATGATTATGAAAAATATTTGATTCATCCATTACCTTCGGCACGTTTCAGGATCAATGTTAAATGCTTTTTTCTCTGTCAGGAGTAAATTCTTTTAAAATTTTATGAAAATTATATTGTTATAGTGGGAGGGGGGCATCATCATTTTAGAGAGGTTTTGGTGGGGCGCGGCTAAAAAAAGGTTGGGAACCACTGCTCTAGAAAAAAGAGTCAGATTATATCGAGTTGTTCGGAAAGTTCTATCATTTAATTTTTAGACATTAATTCAGATATCTCATGTCTAATAATTGACGGAAAGATCCTTCCAGTACGAATTGGTTTTCACAAACGGAAGGAACTTTCCGAACAATCCAATATTTATTGATTATACAGAAAAGATTGTTCAAAATTATTCAAAAATCAGTTTGAATTTTATTTTAAAACACAGTAAAAACGCGTTTTTCAATTTTTAATGCCAGACAAAGCTGGAAGTTTATCCATCAGTGTATAACTAGGAGAATCGATTAAGTGTTTAGTGTTCACATTACACCTTTACTTCATCATAGGTATACTATATACAAAGTGCAAAGTGATGTCCGAGAGTACTCAAGCAATCTTTTAACGTTTGAAGCTAGAATTGCAGAAAAAATGACTTCCAATTAAAAAATGACTTATACCATATAATATGAGGGGGGATACAGTGCCTCCCCTATTGGTGAAATTTGAAAGTTACGATCCTATCTCAAAAACTGTGAGAGATAGTGTAAACAATCAATTACGAAAGTGTGGAGAATCCTTGAATCAGAATAAAATGACGTCTTACATTTGAAAATAACTTTATTAAATGCCATGTAATGTTAATTCATGCACTTGTAGGCATTTGACACAATAAGACGCATGAATATTTATTTATAAAACTAACACATGTAAAAAGATATATTCTATTTTAATAAGAAAATCAAATTAAGTATGATCAATGTGGCCACCATCGATAGTAAAACATGTGTATTGCATGTGTATTGCTGCCAATGTGGACACATTATGCATACTTAACTTGATTTTATTATTAAAACTAATAGTATCTTGCTTACCTGTATTAGTTTTAATAGTAAATATGCATGTGCCTTATAAGGCCACACTGTGCATGCGATTATTGAATGTTTTAATGCCGTGTGATTGGCTATCGAAAAATTAACATTTCAAGACTTCTTATAAAAGTTAATTTTACACGTAATGCATCACTTCATACACAATCGAGCGCACGTTACGCATTTGTAACATACTTTTGTTTCTCTATCTCTCACAGTCGTTCTCTATATCTATATATAAGTGTGCAGAATACATCACTCGACAGCAATAAATCGCCCAAGCTATCTAATCATATTTTTAAACAAGAACGAAAAATCATGCGTCAAGCATAGATTATGTAACACTTTTCAATGCTTCCAAAATAATTTTATAAATCATACCGTTTAATAAGCTGAAATATAACATCTAATTAAACAATTTGGAAAACGCATAACATATTTAAAAACATAATTTCAGGAATTTCGAACGTATAGAATATTCGGAAAAATATCCGAATATTTTTTTCAGCCTGCATATGATCTATATATTTGTATATATACTACTTAGGATGCTAAATTTTAGTTCAGTTAAGAAACGCGTAGCACAGTTTAAAATTCTCCTTCTGGAGTTTCTGTCAATAAACGGAAATGTATTCGCGAACTTTTGTGCTTCCCTGTATAGGATCTACATAATTTATACACACCACGTAATAAACAAAAAGTGAGTTAAATTTAAAATCGCGTTCAGTAACTTAAAACGCACTTCCAGAAATTAGTGTTAAGAGACAGTAGATAATTCTTTTGTATGTCCCTGTAAATGAACGATGACTGCTATACACACACTATTCTGTAGTAAGCCTCTTGTAATGCACCTTAGTGATAGATATAAATTTCAATGCGTTTAAAATAGTAAAATAGTGAAACATTATTTAAATAAACCGCAGACGATTTTTCTCCATAGACGTAATGTAACGGAATTCTTTTGACTGTCCCTGTAAAGTAACTATAAGTGCTATGCACACCCTATTCCATATTAAGCTTCTTGTAATACACCTTAGTGATATATATCAATTACAATGTGTTTGCAATTATGTAACATCATTAAAATAAACCGCAAATGATTTTTCCCCATAGACCGTAATGTAACGGAATTCTTTTGAGTGTCCCTGTAAAAAAACTATAAATGCTACACACTTCAGTGGAAATAGGGTACGTGCTATAGATAACGACAATAACATATAAAAATTGCAAGGCAATCCGAGCATATTTACGGGAGTTAGAGCACGGACAGACGGCAGACAAACCGAAGTCATAAACACTTTTCAACTGGGTTGGAAAGTGTTAAAAAGTATTAAAATTGTATTACTTTGCAAAATGAAATAAGGTGCATAGAAATATCGAAATTTCATTGAACTTTCTGGTAACATTTTGGAACTCATTCATGACTGATTTATTAATCTACATGTTATCTATCAGTCGTGAGTCACTCAACCCTTTTCTAACGCATGTTTATTATTTCCTTAACGTGATCGTTAAATTGAAAACATTGTTTTATATAAAAATTCATAAAATCATTTACAATATTTTATGATGCTTTCAAAAGAGTATTTCCAGCTAAAGTTCACATATTTGTTATGTAATCGTAATACCAATAAAATGTTAAGAAACGTGTGTGGCACACAAATAAAGATAAACACTTTGGCATAACACCATAAAAATAAGAAATGCATAAAGCTTTTCTCTTCATCAGGTGCAAAAAGGACGTGCTATGATTTTGAAGGCAGAAGCAAGACATTTGAAGTCCTCGCGCATTTCTTATTGTAATGGTGTTATAAATATGTTTTTTTTTTTTTTTTTTTTGTATTCGTAATAATGTATATTTCGTATTTTCTCAAGATTTTTTAATGTGTATTTGATTCATGTTGATTAATTGATTTTTACACTGCATCCGTTTCGTACACTTTCCTCAAAAATTAAAAAATCTCTTACTCTCGAATGTCAATATTCATTTTAAAAATGCCATTGAATAATTATTGGAAAGACTAATAAGTTTTAGAACATTAATAATGAAATTATTCAAAATATATATTATATAAATTTACATTACTTTCAAAATAATTTGTTGAAATCTTTTTAAATTTCTTTTTATACAAAACTTAAACTATTTGCTATTATGAAAATACTTTCATGTTCTTTTTGAACATAAAAAAATTAAAAGTGAAATGTCTAGGAGTTTCTGAATCAAATGTACCAGCACACTGTGGAAATCATTTAATCAAAGGTAAGTAGAAGTTATCTATTTAATAAACATATGTAAATAACATTTCTTACATGTTATATATATATATATATATAAAGAGAGAATATGTTAGAGAGTTTTAAAGAGAGAATATGTTAGAGATTGTGACGGAGTGTCTCAGGGGGATTATACTGGGTTAATTAACTCTATTAAAGAACTTCAGAGTAAATTTATAATTACATATGTCGATAAAGCTAACACAAGTTATGCATTAATCTGTAAAAAATTTTATGGTGAAATATTAAATGGGAGTTATAATAATAGCGATAATTATGAGCTGTTGAAGTCGAGAGTTTCAGTGATGGAAAACAGGGTTAAGGCACTATATAAAAAAGTTAAGTTAAAGCAGAAAAGTCAAACTTTCCCATATCTTGTTCTAGTGCCAAAGTTTCATACAAAACCAGTGAAATTTAGAATTGTAACTTGTGGGTATGGTTCATACCTAGAGTCTGCTAACAAGAAATTGTTGGGAGTTTTGAGTGGTGTGTTTGATAGAGTGTTGAGTACGGAGTCCACATTTATTATAAAAAACAGTTACATTTTATTAGACAAATTGAAAAGATATCAAAATATAAAGAGTTTGTTTGCATATGATTTTGCAGACCTATACAGCACAATTAACCTACAGGACTTAAAGGAAAAGGTTATAGATTTTTATAATAAAAACGGCAATATAGATAGCGATAAAGATTGGTTTATTAACTTGTTTCAATTGGTAGTGCAAGAGAATTACTTGTATGAGGGGAGCAGAGTATTTAAACAGATCCGTGGAATCCCAATGGGGGGGAGTTGCAGTTCAATTTTAGCTGACATCTACTTACATATATATGAGAATAACAATAATTTAAATAGAGACATATTGAGTTATAGGTATATTGATGATGTTATAATAGTTGGATTAAATAACGAAAATGTAAACCTAGATTTTAAATATTATCCAAATACTTTAAAACTAGAACTCTCCTCCCGAAATATTAAAAACATCAATTATCTGGATGTGAATTTAGTGTTGGAGAATGACAATTTAATAACAAGGGTTTACGACAAGAGAAATGATTTCGATTTTAAAACTTTTAAAATCTTAAATTTTGAATCGAACGTACATATTTCAGTATTTAGAAATGTATTTACAAACGGTTTAGTTCGTATTGAAAGGTTATGTTCAAGATTTGGCGATGCGGTTGGCGAGTTCATGGAGTGGATTAACATGGCATTGATGCAAGGTTACCCTGTGAACTTTGAAAGGAGAAACACGATCAATTTTATAGGTAGAAGTAAATATAGAAATGAAATGAATTCATTTTTGAATGCTAAGGGTGGTCTTGATCAGTTGTTGGATGGATTCAGATAGAGTTGGTTGCTGCTGTGTGTAGCTTGGTATTTTAGTTGCTAGCTTGAATTAATTTGGTCTCGGCAGGAGAAGGGGGACGTTGTTAACGTAAAAGCCGGTTTTAACCCTGCAGCGCATGTTGTTAGCCATGCCCTCCTGCCTTCAGGTTTAATTTTCCTGGTATTGATTTTTCGTTAGTATTTTGAGTTTGGTTATTTTTGTTTTATAGTTTTAATTGGTTATAGTTTAGAGTTCAGTTGATATATTGCTATTTGTTTTGGCTACATAGCGTGGTTAATGTAAATGTATAATTGTGTTTTAGTATATATATATATATATATATATATATATATATAATACACATATATGTATAAACTATTGTATGTATACTTTAATTAGTTAAAAATTAAATTTTACAGATTTTATTTTATGAAACAGACACTCTTAAACTTTGCGTTAAAATTTCTAGTAACTCATTTCAATTTTTCATTGAAAATTTACACGATAAAAAAGTACAAAGATACAAAGATACAAAAGTTTAATTTACCCATCGAAATGTCACATGTTCGCTTAAATTTATTTATACAATGTATGGATGGGGATAAATAATCAAGACGATACAACTTGTGTAACTTATCATTCGATGCAAACATTTCTAAACATATGTTCCTAAAGATTTATCCAATACCCAACATATCGATTTCTTGCAATGTAATGAAATCTTAGTTAGAAGTCTGCTGATAACATTCCTACTACGACTACCTTTTTTTACCTTAAGATATAAATATTTTTAATTAACATCGTAATTGA
This sequence comes from Maratus michaelseni, assembly GCA_963931845.1. Taxonomy (NCBI): domain Eukaryota; kingdom Metazoa; phylum Arthropoda; class Arachnida; order Araneae; family Salticidae; genus Maratus; species Maratus michaelseni. The sequence goes on along the minus strand of OZ007594.1, from coordinate 49,624,695 downwards.
ATTATTTGTAATTACAAACAAGCAAACTTCAAAACATTTTAGTATTAGTATTTTGTTAGTTCGAAAAGCATTTCCCCCAAGACCTTTTGTAAACATGCTCTTTTTATAGTTAAGTCGATGGATAAAGATTATTTCCTGCTACAAAATAAATCACGTTTATCTCCCCATCTTTGCTAATTAATATGTTAATTCCAGTACATTGATATACGCTTATCAATAAACCAAATTGCAATTTTAATACTAAATCTGACTAAACTATTAAATGAATAAATACAATAGGAAATCAGTAATATGTAAACATTTATTCTTAATTAAAGATATTTTTTTAAGCTGTGCTTTCGGATCGCATAAACTTTAGTTCATTCATTATATATTATTTCTGTTTTTAATTATGATTGTTTGATTCACACGCTATAGGTCGGAGTAGATTCCCTCACGGGTCGGGCTTTTGTGACATCTGGATGGGAACCCCATCCAGTTTGTACTTTTTTAAACCATTTTATTTTTTAAATAATTTTACAGTTTACTCTACTGTTTTTTTGGACTTGAAAGGGTTTTTTTCTGCACTTTTCTGACGATATCTGGATGGGAACCCCCTCCAGATTACTCTTCCCATTGCGTTCTTTGATTTTACTTGCATTGTTTCTGTTTCACCTCTTGAATTTTTTTTACTTTTTTTGGCTCAGCATGACCTTAAAGGACTTTGTGCCATAAAAACTTATACAACCAACCAACCAACCTCACGGGTCGGGTTGTACGTGACTCGAATCCGAAAATTCCATTTGAAGTCAACCGCAACTTGACCCGAACCCGACAAAACAATTTCTTCGACATGCAACCCAAACCCACAATGAAAAGGCAGTAAAACATGTTTTAATGCTATTATGAAAAGTTATCTACAATTATATCTCTAATACAAATTTTATATTTTATATAGAAAAATGCACAAATCTATATTCTTTTATATTCAAATATAGTAAAACCTCTGAATAGCGGACACCTAGAGATCGTTGAATATTGTTCTGCACCGGGACGGGTTGTTTCTTTTTTTTTTAGTCGAGATGACTCTAATTTTCCTTCTGTGTATCGCATTTACCCGTAGAATTATTCTTGCGAGTCATATGTAGGTTTTTTGCAAGTCGGATTGATGGGATTTTCTCAAAACGTTTGTTCAGAACTATGTTTCAAATGAAATGAATATGTATTTGAATATGAATGAGTATATATTCAATTTACTGCATGAGAAAAAATAAAATGTATATAAGAAATGTAATCATAGATTATTCTTTTTTTACTTTAGTTAAGAATCATTTTGTCTTTTCTGGGAATATGAAAACTATTACCAACATTTCGTTTATGATACGCACAAAAAACACGTATCGTTTATGCATACATACACAGATTACGTGTATGTAGCTTATTAGGTGCAAACTATTCAAAGGTATAACTGAACACAGCGCACAAATATATATGTTTTAGTAATTGAAAAAGTGTTCACTAAATATAGGTGCCCGCTTTCGGGGATGTCCATTATGGAGATCATATTGTATATATAATTTAAGAATTGAAAACTTATTTTGGACATTTTTTTGAAAAAGCGGGTCAACCCGACCCGCAAGAGTCTAAACCCAACCCGAGACAATGAAATTAAACCCGACTAGAATCCGACGTGCAACAAAAACATAGAAGTCAACCCGACCCAAACCCGAACCGCAACGAAATAATATAGCGATAACCCGACCCGCGGGTAAAACAGGGTAACCCGTCCCGATGCCGGACTCTAGGCCGGCGTACCCAATATATATACATTTCGCTAAAAAAAATATATAAATTTTATTAAAATATATTGCTTCTGATTGCTTTCAACCGCCGAAGAAACGGTTTGAACATTTTGAAATACATTTTTAATAAAAGCGGCACAATCGTGGACGCAATTTCTGTAGTGAGTATTGTATTTTAGTGAAGTATCTATTAAATAATGAACAGGTGTGTTCTGCCTTTTATAATAGAGCTACTGTGTCCTAATAAATATGTATGATTATTACACTTTGTTTTTCATAGATTTTTCTATTTTGTGTCATAAATTCGTATGCATTTCATCCAGTAAAGATATGTAAATTTTCGTATGTATCTTGTAACAATGCTTAAACTAACACTAATTATAAATAGTCGCTCACAATCTGGTCTGCTTCCTGAGGAGAGCTACTGATGAACGTATGGAATGGCTGTTTTCAGTCTCAGCGTACAGTCAAGAGTTCTGCGCATCCTTCCAATACAGATGACTCTCCTTTCATAAACCAGAAAATTCGCTATTTCTGAAATAGTCCCGATTATTGAAGCGTATTGTTGTAATTCAATCACACAGGATTTGTTTTTCATTATTATTATTATTATATTCAACAATCCGCTCTGTTGTTTCTCTTTCCAAATTAAAGTGTATTTCGTTAATAATTTATTACCGAACCTGTTAAATAGAAGAAAATATTAAAAAATATATAATTTAGCTCTATAGTTCTATTATATACTTCGGGAAATACTTAAAAGACAGTGTCAGAAACCTTGAGAGTACCTGCTTACACCGGGGTCATCCCGATTTTGTTTTCGCGATGGCCCCGCTTACATTCTCGGCGTTAATTTGATTGCCGTATCGGGCGATATAGAATTAATTTCGACGATCTAAAATTATTTTAAGATTGCGCTTGAAATACATTATTTCAGTGATTCATTTTTCGTTTTCTTTTGAAACATTAAATACAATTGCTTATTTACAACCTATCACGAATACACATTATTTAAATTAGCATAACATACACCATTTTCCATGAACGTTTGACCGTTGTAAATAATTTTAGTATTAAAATATTTTGAAAGGAATAAACAATATTTTTACAATTTAATTAAGGATTTGCTTCAAAAGATTAATTATTATTATCACTCACACGGAACATTTGAAGAAGTCCTCCACAGAAATACATATAGGAATAAATGGCTTTTTGTCGAATTAATTCTTACAAGACGATATCATAATGAAAATACAGAGAGTTGAATTTCTTTCAATACGGAAATAAATTTAATTTCCTATTTTTAAAAATATGATAATTGCTAATTAATGAAAAGTTTAAAAAACGTAAAACAAAGTTCATATTATTTAATCCTTTTAGAGAAATTATAATTAAATATTAATCTGCTGTTTTACTTACAAAGGATTACTAGCAATCATTGGTAAGAAAATATTTTTTCAAACCGAAATAATCATTAAAATACATATGTTTATATTATAGCAAGTTTGATATTCACTACAAAATTAACCTGTTATAACACACTTCTATGATCTGCAGCTAAATTTCAAATATCTGTAATATCAATTATAATATTTATTACAGACAAAAAAGAACTGAATAATTAATTTGACGATAAACTATTTCAAAAAATCTTTTCGATTAGAGCGCCTGTTAATAACACGCAAAGATTAATTAATTTTAAAATAAGTTGTTTTAGAAACATATTATTAATTTTAACATATTATTAATTTTAGTCTAAACAAATAAAATCCATTATTTTTTTATGAGTCCTATCATATAATTCTACTAATTTATATAAAAAAAGAAACTCAACAACTCTCTGAAAAATGAAGAAAATATAGTTGTTTTTTTTGTCCATTTTGTAAACAAAGGGATTCGTGCAAAATTTGTTAAAGTGATACAAAAAACAGTTTTAAGGTTCACAAATTGGCTTTTTATCAGCAAGTTGCGTACAATATTACTAAAATTTTGAATAACATTTGTCGCCTAATTTAATTGCCTAAAAATATTTTAATTTCTGCGATTAAATAACACGATTACAAATTCTGAGTACTAAATATCAAATAGGAAGTTTCTAATATGAAATAGTGTTGATGTACTACTTGAAAATGCTACAGAGTATACGGAATTTGCATATCACCTACTTCGTTTGAACAAATGCAAATATGGTGTACCTTTTTAAAAAATATGTTGATTTTACAACTCGACGAATATGATATACTAAAAATAGTTGATATTTATAACAGTTTTTTTATTTACATTACAGCGCAAATTTAAAATCTTAAATAAGACAAAGAACATAGAGTTGCTTACTTTTTGGCAACACTATTTTCGAATATTAGTTTTGCCTTATTTAATAACAGAGTTTCGCAAAAAAAAAAAAAAAAAAAAAAATCTAAATAATGTTACTAAAATATAAGCGCTTTTGAGCATCCTGCAAAGAGCACAGAAATAGAAAATTTTTATTAAACATAATGGCAAGATATTCTGTCTCATTTCTGACTCATTTATCTACCGCAGGTTGGTCAGGCCTGTTCTACCAGATGTTTGCCAGTTCCTTAACGTGTTTAATAAATTAGTTACAATGTTTAACATAACAATTCCATAAAGTTATTTACACTTCATTGTATGGCGCTTTTATAACGGTTAATCTGCTTTACGTTCATTTATTTCTAAAAAATCTCTTACCATAATTCCCGGCATATATTTGCAATACAAATTAACATATTTTCTACCAGAAATTTTACTTGTAAATGAAAACAAATGTGTAACTACGTAAGTTTGCTTACACTTCATTAAGAAATATTTGTCGTTCCAAAAGGTTTATTTATTCTAGCACAAGATTGTCAGTTTGGTCTTCTTTTATTAGTCAGAAACTCGGAATTCATACCAGAAGTTCTGAAGAAAGATTTTTTAACCTTTTGTAATCACGAAATGTCTGCGATGAAATAAAGAAAAAAGTACTATTAGGGAATTACTATGAATAAAAAGGGAAGCAAACTGGCAACCTTGGTTGTGAAGATTATATACTATAGAAATTGTGGTAATTAAAATTATAATGGGCATAGAACATCTGTATAGTAGGGATATTTAGATACAATTGTACATAGAGCTGCAAATCCATAATGAATAATCTTTTTATCTTTATTTTAGTTAGCACTGTTCTTGTAGATGTTGTTGCTGTTTGTTTTGGTTCCGTTTACGTTTGGGTATTTAAATAATATTATAAATTGTTTTAAATTTTTAGCAGTAAAAAAAATCAAATGCTAAAAATTCGAAATTCATCGACAAACTTTTTAATTTTTTTATTAAATGCAATGGAAGAACGCATCTTAAAATTATAAGCACCAAAATTAGACAAAAAAGCAAATAAAATAAAAAAATAACATATACAGTAAAATGCAGTGCAAGAAAACATATTTTTTAATGAAACTTATTAATAAATATCTATAAATAAATAATTTATGGGAAAAACAATGTTAACAATAAATGGCTTGTTCATTGCTGTTCTGAAAACCATATGCAGTATCTTCTTCATTATAATGTAATTCCTATAATGATTTGACGCTAATTCTTTTGGTTGAGGGTAAATTATTGGGAAAGGAAAGTAATCTTGGGAATAATTAGAATAACCAATTTTTATAACGGTACTTTGTTTAAATCTTTCATAACTTAAAATTATTTTAATTGTTTAGTTTTATTTTTTAACGCATCGATTTTAGCACCTTCTTAAAATATATTCAGTGTTTTATATCTTAAACTGCGTGAACTGCATATACTATAGTTCCCAAATATGGGGACGTTTGGCCACTGTAGAAATAATCCTTTTTGGATTATATTCATTTGGTCGCGTTTTTATTTATTTATTTATTTATTTATTTTATTACTTTTGGTTATAGAAAATGGTAACAAGGCTTCCTATTTTCTGGCAATTCATTAGAATCCCTTGTGATACTGGTACTATTAACTTTCATATATTGAAATGCATCCGTCTCTTCATAAACATATTATTGTATTTAATCGGCTGGTTAACAGAGTTCCATGAGATATTGGTACTGTTGACATTCATATATTGAAATTCATCTGCCGCTACATCGTGTTTGAATTCAACTGAATGTGTACCTTGAACAAATTTTAACCCGGAACTCATTTGACATTTCCCCCTGACGTTCTATTTTACGTTTGTGACAAGTATTGAACTCAAAAAATGAAGATCATATACAGTATCAAAACAATTTTCGTGGACGGTATAAAAGAATGTTTTTCTGCTCATTTGAATTAAGCGATGTTATTTATTCAAACAAAATATACTGAATTCACTGAGACAGAAAGTATCTTAATGTTTCATAACAACATTAAGAATATTTTGAAAGTTCAGATCGAAAGAATTTAATGTGGAAAATGTCAACATGGAGCTTAGATGAATTTCTGTGGAGCTTAGATGAAGTTGTATACAAGATTTTCGGGCTTTTTATCAGGTTTAATGTCTAAATTACACCTGAAAATATTATCTAGTAAATAATTAATATTGATTTTACTTGCATGTTCATGTTAATTAAGAGTTCATATTTATTCAAACATACAGTCTGAATTTATTGAGAGAGAACTTGTCTTAATGTTTTATAGAATACTACATGACCCTCATGGCGTTGCTCGGGCCCGTGATAATAAAATTAAACAAACCTAAAGTTTGTATGATTTTATATCTTTAACCCGATTTTGTATAAAACTTTTTATTTAAAAGTGCTTTGCACGGTGACTGAAAGTCCTTTATTTCTACTTTCTGCCGAAACAGGCGCATTCTGATAAAAACGATCCTCTGACACGTGTTCCCGCTGCCTACAGCACCATATATTAGGCATGCAGCGCTCACGCTGCAAACTCTTTTAGTTAGACCTTCCGCTCCCAGGGGCGCACCCTGTTCCAAAGAAACCACCTTCCGAATGAAACTCCAAATCGTGGCCCCGCTGCCACCGGCACCGTATAGTAAGCATGCTATGCACGCGCTCAAAATCCTTTAGTTCCGTTTTTCACTGCCAGGAGGCGCAATTTGTACCATACGTACATCCAACACGGGTACATGTTGTATGAAGGGAGTTTAATGTATCAATTCCCGTCAAAATCAGGCCCATAGAAAATAATTCGCCCCCTGGCTGTGGGCGGTGGAATAAAATCTGTAACACGATCGAAAACCAAGTCGAATCATCCAAAGGCCGTAGTCATCGGGCCCATAGAACCCGAGAGATAGTTAGATAAAGAAACACAGTTAGATAAAGAAACTTGTAGGATTGCCCGCCAAGGGGCACTTTGTCAAGTGCTCAGCAACAATTCATTTACTTTGATTGTTGGTATCCATCAGGTACATACGGGTTGTGTACTTTTATTAGGAACACAATTTTAATTTTTACGAAAATCGTTATTTGAAATTTCCTGTATTATCTATACATAATATTTATAAAACGCTCCGTTAGAAGCTAAAAATGTTAAATTTCTTAAATGGAATTTGTTTTGTGCAAATCAGAGCAAGGTGTTAACCCCCCCCCCCTCCCTATGCCCGCAAATATAACGGATGATTTGTTCAAGAAAACCACCTTCATTTACATTAACGCGGTCATTAAAAAAAAGAATTAAATTTTTCCGATAAATAGAACATATCGAAGACGCTACGCTAAAATAGCAGGCAGATGACACCGCTTCCCATCCTCAATTTCAAATTTATATCTTAATTAGTTATCTAAATTTTTGTTCATTAGTAAAAATTGGCATTTATATCCTTTCATTTTTGCAAACTAAATGTAGGGATCGGGCAGAGGAACAGATCTCTTTGTAGTTCAGTTTTTAATGAAAGCAGATCCCTTTCTGAAACTTTCTAGGATTTTTTTCACTGGCGCCGGCAGAGTTTTAGCAGTTTTTTGCATAAATTAAGAAAAAATACGGATTTTTTTTTTCAAAAATCACATAGTCGGAGGCAGAATATTTGTTTACACATGCTCAGAAATTTTCAAATAGATATCTTAATTAGTTTTCTTAAAATACAATAATTAGTAAAATTATTTCGAATTCGTTCATTTCCGCTAGCAAATGCAGAACAGCAGTTCCTTTCTTTAGGCATTTTGATTTAAAACTCGGCATTTTCGATACGATGTTTAATGATATTATAATTAATATATTGGGTAATTATCAAAATATTAAAATTCTGAGACTCAGGTGCACATGGTCAGACCTTGAACTATCCGCACCTAAGTTTGCAGACTTCTAGGTGGGACGTTATATTGCTAGCCATCGCCAACAGACAGACACACACACACACACACACAGAGCAAAACTTTATTTTATTAGTATAGATTTTGTTTTTGAAGATGGCGAGAGTATATCAAGTAAATAATTATTTTGAATTGATATATATTCGTTGAGTGAACATGTTGACTAATTATATCGTCAATTCAAGTTATATAATAATCTCAACGTGGAGCTTAGATGAAGTTTTGTAGAAGATGTTCGTCTTTTTTTAGTTGTTGGCGTGTTTGCGAAGTTTCTTGAATGTGCTTTTCTCCTAAAATAATTTTTTTCTACGTTCTTCAAACTACTTTCCAACAGCTGTTTATACACAATTAATTATTAACCCTTTCCGCTTATTTGTCGAGTGAGACTCGATAACGCTTGTCGCTACCGCTACTTCAGAATTAAGATTCGGTTACCACTCATTAAAAAAAAAAAAAATCTTCGTAGTATTTGTAATAGGAACATTTGTAAACAAAATTTGTAATAGGAATCTATCACGAAGATAATAGTATAGAAATAGTGGTTGCAAAATTGTGACCACTGCACAGTGGGGCGTTTTGGGGATCTAGGGGGACAAAGTTATTGCGTTGAAGTTTAATTAGGTTTTGTTGGGTTTTCGAATGTATCAGTAATAAAATAACCAAACAGTGATAAATATTTGACTTATTTAATTATTTATATTATTATTATTATTATTATTATTATTATATTATTACGTATATTATTATTATTATTTAAATTATAATATTGTATTGTTATTGAAACTACACATGTATTCAAAGTTTCAGCTCAATCGGATAATTAAAAGTGGTGAAAATTAACTTGCAAGATTTGAATTAAACACTCAGACGCACACTTCAAGTTAATATAACTTAATGATTCGCAAACTTTCGCAGGAGCTGTATTAAGTTTTCAATACTTTAGGAATGGCACTTTGATTTAAAAAAATGCTTATTGCTTAATAATGCTTAATACTGTATTAAAAGTCAAGATGAAGTTTGAAAACAAGATGGCGCTTATTTTCAAACAGCAATAGGTTAAATCGTGTGACAAACATGTGACATATGTCCAGTAAACTCCTGCTTTTAAATAAAACAGAAAAGTCACGACTTGCTTTCGAACTTACAGAAAAATAACTGTTGAAAGTCTCTCAAATCAACTGCCTTCTTTACGGTCGTAGTTAATCGACGCATCGGGTTTTTTCGACAAAACTCGTACGGATCTTCACAAAAGAGACATTCAGCTACTAGTATACGCGGTCTTGTTAAATTCCGAGATAATCGGAAAAAGGAATTTTGTCCACCTAGATCATCAAAACTCCCCACTGTGCGCTGTTACGAAAAAATAATTTTCAAAGAGTGGATAGGGTCAATGCAATTCAAAATTTATTGTAGACCAAATTTTATCATCTCTAAAAAACTAAATGACCTTTTTATGGTGTCCAAAAATACTTTTTGGAATTTTCATTGAGTAAGAGTAAAGTTTAGAAAATGCTCTTAAAAAAACTATGTATACATATATAATATTTTGTTTTCCAATCATGTATTTAAAACTTTTTAGGGGTAAAGTTCTTTTGTTGCTAAAATGTTGAAAGGATTGAATGACACCAGAGTTTACGAACAAATATATTTGAAAATAATTAAAACTTTTCGTCACGCACATTATAAATGGAAATATTTATTTTAAACTTTGCTGCCGTTGTGGAATTTGAGGATTAAAAATAAGTGGTATAAAAATGTATTACCGACCTCCAATGCAATAATGGGATAAAATTAAACTATTATCGTAGTAGCAACAATTTAAATAAGAAATCAATTTAGCCCCTTTAACATTATCACACTATCATAGTTTATAAAATTATTTTCTACATACTTTTTATTGAGTCATCAGTATTACTACTTCCTTCATTTCTTAAAATATATAAAATAAATTGAAATAAATTTTATCGTCATACATTATTCATTGACTTTTAATAAAACATTTTGTTTAATATTTTAAAATTTTTATTGTTTTTTAAATTATTGATGCAATCTGATAACTATTTGTATCATTGGTAAAGTAGCAAGTGTTTAGAATTTTTTTATCTAGCGTGAATTTCTTGAATGAAATAAGCCTTCATTTTTCAAAAAATGACACTTTCCAACTTTTTTGCGTTAGTATGAAAACCTCGTTTACAATATGTTAATTCAACCAATTCCGACAAATTTTAGAATATAATTTTTAAAAGGCTATTTATGAACAATTTTCGTTTCATATTGAATTTTATAATGGATTTGACAACTATCTGTGCGTACAATGCATTAAAAAAGATTTAATTCAAGAGAAAAGTTGCAGTCACTTAAACGGTGTTCATGATTATCTATTATCAATGCATAGGTGCCAACTTTTATGCTTTTATGTTATCATTATTTTTGAATAATAATAGATGACTTAATAAAATCATAGAATTTTTTCGATTAAATAAGATATATATTCGGATATAATGATTTTAAAAAATCATAAATATTGCGATTTATGACAACGTGTATGCCTGGACAGAGCAACTGTGAGCGTCAGCAAAATGGGATTGCTGGAATATACAATTCTTGGAATTTTTTCTCTTTAAACACGTTATTATTACAATCAGGACTTGAAATACTTATCCTATTTACTCTACGTTTTCTTATAACGATTGCAGTGTTGCCAAAATCTGATAATCACAAAAAACGGACATAGCACACCTGTGATTTTACACACAGCTTCCGACTTTTTTTTTTCCCAAATCAAATGAAATAATATTTTTTGTTAAATAAAAGACTATCTACTCGCATCAATACATAGAAAAGAAGAAGCATTTTATAAAAATGATTTATTTGACTGCACAAATGAAACCTGCATTTTCGCAGCATGGATTTAGCGTTGACTTGTCCAATCCTATATTAATTACATATTACACAATCTGTCCGAATGGGCAAGATTTTCACTTGAACTTCAAGAACTTTTTACTAACAATGTTATACCCACTGTTTATAAACTTAACTGTATTATATATTATCTTTAAATAGTTTCCGGTCGTAAATTGTTTTCTTGAATGTTTTATTTTTATTTATTTTTTAACCCCTTCGCCACGAGCGTCCTTTACAGAATTTTTAATTTTTTACCACCGGTTTTTCAAAACAGAAATTTTCGCCTAATTGATTCGCAGAAATACCATCATTAAATAAAGCAAAGCTTACAATAAAAAGTAACTGGTGGGGATAATCGAGGATTCTGAGCATCGTATGCGTCACGTATACGTGTCGCTCGTGCCCAAGCGGTTAATAGAATGGGGCCGTGGTTTCCAAACTGGGTTACGTAGCAGGCGTGTTAGACATACGTGAAAATAATATCGGTAATGGGGGCAATCCAAAATTATTCAACTGAAAACAATAAACAAAGTTCAAACTTTTGGATTACAAAGTTACACTCACGAATCACTATAATGTGTTGCTCTCAAAATTCAGGAATAGACCCACTAGATCTAGTTATTCAATGATAATTTAATGTTCCAAGCTCCGCCTTCTCTTAATCATATTGAATGTTTACTTGTTTTCCTCCCATCTTTGCAAAAACTGCCATTGATGCAGTATTATTTTTCCCCGCTGCATTCTTCTTGTTCCGTTTTTAATAATAATCGCAGAACTCCTAACATATCAATGCTTTTTAAATCAGTTGAAAAGAACCCCCTTATTTTGGCTTTAAAAGGAATAATATAAATTTTTTAAAAGGAATAATATAGATGCCAGATTTATTTCCGTTATCAATGGGGTCAATCATTCTATGTACCAGATATTTTAGCTTTGTTGGGGGCTTTGCGATAATACAATATAACTCTTATGGTAAAGCTTATCAGATCCCTCGTATTTGGTATAATGTACTTGGTGTCACTGGGGCTTTTGGTTTTTGCTGACTCCCCCCCCCCCCCAGCTTGTAATGCTATCATCCCAACTTCCTTCACTGCCTCCATTTCATAGTTGGTTGGTTTCGCCCATTTTCGACCTGTCCAGTGCGCTCCTTTCGGAGCTGCGTCTTCTCGACTACTTGTTATCATCTGAGGAAGGCTAATGTTTAGCCGAAAGCTCATGTATTTTGACATCTAATAGTTTTAATGTTTTAAAACTGTGATTTAAATTATTGCATCTCTGTAGTAACACAAATTATCAATGTGTTTACATTGTGTTTTATAAATTTGATAAGGTGAATTTGACGTTTATATTATATGGAATTTTCTATATATTTTTATAAGCCTTATGCACTTTATTGATATATTTAAAAATATGATACTTGAAAATATTGAATTTTAAATGTAAGCAATTTTTTTTATTCTTATAAGTTTTTCAGTTTCTGGTACAATGATCCTATTACCTGCTTTGAGAAAAACGCAAAATTTCAAATTCGAAAAAAATAAGAGAAAAAAATAACCCTTCAAAATATAGATAATTTAGTTTTAGCATATACAGGATCGAACAGGTGCGCCACTTCAGGCAGTATCATACTTACGTACGTAAACACTGCAATATATTTGCAAAATTAATTCCTTTGCAATTCTTAAACTTTATTTTAAACTTTATTTAATTCTTAAACTTTATTTTTTGCCAAAGTTTGTTTTACTTTACGAACTTCGGAGGCAAGCATTATTTTGAAAAATATCTACAGAATCTGAAACACCGGCAAATTTTTCGCCTGAAACGCGCATCATCTGATTTTTAAATATCACATATTCAATTTATTCTTGAGTATAGCATAAAACGCGTCCTAATTTATTACAAAATTCGTCGCAACTTGATTCTTATTAAATAGTTAAACTAATTAATATAAAATAATTTATGCGTATAATGAATGTAAATTTATTCAACAGCTATAAAACACTGCCGAAAGCACATTAAGATGGGAAATGTCTAACAAACTTTTAATAAATACCAAAAATTTATAATACCCAGCTTTTAACATGCGTTATCTGTATTTAAATTTATGAATGTTGGAGAAATTTATGACACCGGCATTGCTCCAGATTTATCAGCCTTTATTATAAAATGTTTTAATTTTTATTATTAATATAATTTCATCTACTCATTGCGTAAATAAAAATTGAAATCGTTTACCAAGAGGGAAAAAATACAAATATATTACAAAGTGTAATATGAAATGGAATTGGATGAATTAATGAACAAAATTAATCATTTCTCAAATTATAATATAGATAATTATCTTTTTGTATTTTAATATTGAATCATTAGAGTTATACTTGAAATTTTATTAGTTTATTTCCTTAGTTTTAATTATAAAATAAAATATATAGTTTCTTTTTAAAAGAAGGGCTATTATTATGAAAGGTCTTTGTATTTTTTTATCAGGCGCAAAGAATGATTTTCGTGAACCCGAACTAACCCGAGTCGGGTATAATGTTTTTACTGTATATCTTGTTCGGAATAGAATCTTGCATACGACAGAGTAACCAGATTTTATCAGAAATTGGTGTTACGACACAATTTCTGATGTCGGCTCGGATCTAGATTCATGCACGAATCCGGTTAAATACTTTTTGAACATGGTTGAATGTCTACTTGAGCATGAATGTGCTGCAAATTCGAAAGCAAGAACACGATGAAGCAATCTTACTCCCACTTTCAAAGTGGTAGGACGTCTTTTTTCTGCGCCTAATGAAGAAAGACAAAGTTTTTTCGAAATATCTTACGCATTTCTTAATTTTATGGTGTTACTAAGAAGTGTTTTAACTTTAATAATGTATCCTACTAGTTTGTTGAATATTTTGTATAACATGGTAGTCATATTTTCAATATTTCAAAATCATATATCAAAGTAGACCTACTAAGTCACCGGCTTTTTGGATACCAGTAATTTGTACAGAAAACGTTGTTTTATTTAATAAGAGCTTTTTGCGATTTAAGAGAACAACATTTTCTCTAAAAAATTACTGGTGTCCAAAAATCCGGAGGCTTGGCAACTGATATATATAGTAAACAGGTAGACTTTTTTTAGGAGAAACTTAAGTTGTTTCATGCATTTGAGAAATAAATAGTGTTTTCTATAATTTTAGTTTTCACATTGAATCTTTTCAAACTCTTTTCTAGTTATTTACCATCACCTTTAATTCTGACACTTTGCAGTCGTTAAAGATTATTGATTCAAAATCACGCTGTGTACCACTATTTCTAAACAAACATTTCGGTCACAGATCTCTATTGCAAATATGTTTGAAATACTCTCAAGATTTCGTTCTGAAATACCGTCAGACAGAGCTTAATTCTGAAATAGTGTTAGTAACACTCTTTGTCGTATCACATCCGACAAACGAGTAGAAAAGGTGAACTATTTTAATAAACTTAAACTTTTTAAATTTTAATTAATAAATTTAAACTTGACTGTTGCATATATACTTCATAATATTGTAGAAACTTATTATTTTCTCATTTTTTTACAAATCTTCAATATCTGTTGAATAATTTTATTCAACCAAATTGCAATAAAGAAATTACCCATGTAAACCCCTATTCTAATGTCTCCTAACTATATTATGGTTTTAAATACAGGTGCAGATTAACTAAATCTGAAATAAGGAGCCATTGACTCCTAATTCTCAAAAATCTAGTCACCGCAATAAAACAGATGCCATAAAATATGCTGTGAAATAATGCAGGCATAAAAAAATCCTATAAATATATATATAATAAACAATTTTCTTATATCATGCTTTAAAGTTTCAACAGATTTACTTTCAAAGGAAAATATCATGAATTTAAAAAAATTCGAAGATGAAAATTTTCATTCTATACTAATTTTTTCGTTTCCAGATATTTGTCAGTTAAACGTTTAAAAAATCGTTATATACTTAAGTGACAGACATGCAGTTACTTCTTAACTTGTATTGTAATTATTTATCCACATGTGTGTGTGTGCGTGTTTTAGTTTAGGAAAATTCATTTTAAAGTAGAATTTTTCTTCAGAGAAAATACATAGGTCAAAATTAAAATAAATAAATGAATAAATTAGCATTTAGTACACTCATGAATATTTTTAAAATTTTATTTTACTTGACATACTTTTTTAAAAACTTTCAACATACTTTCTTATTGTTGACCAGTATTTTGTAAGTTCAAAAGCTTTTCATTATAAAATTTTTAACTTAAACAGATTACAGTAAATTACTTTATTTGTAAATTAAATAGATTCTGTCAAACTGCTACACAAGTATTAGTTAAAAAAAATAACATGGAATGTACAACGAATTAAAGACGTGTTATACACTGGCCTCCAAAAGTTAAGGTACAACATGTTTTTCGAAGCGCACCAGACAAAAAATGGCAGTCAGATTAAACTTCATAGTTTATATGAATGACAATAATAAGCTTTTAAAAAAACTTACTCAAAAATTACAGCTACCACTTTTATTTTATAGAAAAGAATAGATATTTGTGAATGAGAGAAAACTATGCAATTACGAAGCTTTCATAATTTCGCGTGTAAGTTTAGTTGTATGCGAACTATTGTTGTCAGTTTTGTTCACGACAGTCAGTAGAGTCTAGAAGATGTCGTTTGCCCGATTCATTAAGATGGCGGGCGGTAGGACGGATGGAAATGGGGTTGTCACAGGCCGATACTGCTAGACGGCTCAATCTGTCTCGCAGTGTAGTCCAACGACTCTGGGATCAGTATGAATCCGAAGATTCTGTGTCCAGAAGACATGTTCCAGGTCGCCCACGCGTTACAACACCTGCAGAAGACCGTTTTCTAGCTCTTTCGGCCCGAAGGAGAAGACGCACTAATGTGCCGCAACTCATTGCAGACCACTTTGCAGCATCAGGGAGAAGAATCTCCGCTACTACGGTGCGAAGACGTCTTCACAATGCAGGTCTCTATGCAAGGCGACCAGTTGCGTGTCCCCCCCCCTCAACACAGAATAAGGATATTTAAACAGAGAATCAACTCTCATACATTGCAATGGTAACTTCTTTAACATGGTATTACACATAGACAGTGGCGATAGCTGCGGATGACGCAGAAACTATGGCCATAACAGAAGCGAGGTTTCTAATAACGGCTATATATCGCTTTCTTGGCGACAAATGAGGGAAGGGAAAAAAACGGCGACTGCTTGTTGCTGCTTGTTTTTTAAATCTCATTTTTGATATTATTTAACATCGTACAATCCGCAATTATTATTTTTTTCAATTGCATGCATATTTATAAGCATATAAAATTCTTCGAATGTTCCAGCAATTAGAATCATTAAATTAAACACGGTGTTATACAATGATAGTGTAAAATTCTGATGAATTGCTTATTCTTTTAATTTTTTAAATAAACAGGTATTCATCATCAACGAATAAATTAAAGTGGAGCAAAAATAAACGCTTTTAAAATTTGTAAAAAATATGAAAATATGTTTATATTTCCCGAACAGATGAAAAAACATTTTCAAATATTTTAAGCAATTAATTTCTAAATTCAATTAAATTTATCGGCAAAATTTTTAAATTATTGGTAAAATTTAGCATTCATAATTTTACGTCTAAATCCATTATGCAAATGTTCCATTTTCATTTCATATAAAAATGAAATTTGAAAAATCGTCTGTATCCCCATCGGAAAGCATTATGACCTAAAAAAAATGTTCTATATTTTCCGAACGAATGAACCAAATTTAACCAAAAACTATACCGCTAATTCCGGATACCTCGCCAACATATCTACTAAAAATCAACCTAATCGGACCATTATTACGGAAAACAGACGGATGGAAACCAAAAACTTTTCGCGTCTCCACAATGAGCCTTAACATGACGTTTCGGCAAGAATCTGTCAACACTGAATATATATAAAATATTTCAAACATTACGGAACTGGAAAAACAAGAATAAAAATAACATATTAAAATAAATCATAACTTACATTTTGAAGAATTATAATGACCTATTTGATCTTCAGAGAGTAATTTTAATAATAAATACTAATCAAGATTCAAAAATCAAATAGCGAACGCCGAAAATTTGCACTTGTGCAAATGACAACAGCAAAAGACGCCAAGCAGAATAGGGTTGCAATTAAACTGAAAGCACGAAGATAAAAATCGCCAAAGCGATGATTTAGATTTTACGTCATCCGCTGCAGTCGCTCTTTTCAGGCGAAGTTGGGTCTCTGTTTAAATCTCCTTACTCTGTGCCCCTCAACAGACGACAGAGAAGGGCCCGCTTATGTTTGGCAAGAGAACATGTTTCCTTGACCAGATAACAGTGGGCTTCTGTGCTCTTCACAGACGAGTCCAGATTCACACTGGAGAGCGATTCAGGACGTCTTCTGATCTGGAGAGAACAATGCACTCGATACCATTAATCAAACACTGTCCAAAGACCAAAGACGATTACTGAAGAATGCCTACGTGGGGCGTAATGCCCACGTTTACTTCACATCTAGATGAGAACAGTCTATGGAGATGGCATCAGAAGATTAAAAAATATAAAAGTTCTCTCGCAGCAGGCTGCGGTGGAGTGATGCGGATGTAGGAGAAATCTGGATGTGCGCTTTGATACTTTGATTGGAGTCGGAATGGTGAGCATAGGGGGGAAGGGGGGGGGAGGCCCCATCAGAGCCAGACAATTTTTCTAAATCATAATTAATATTTTTTTAATCTAAAAAACTAATGCAAACTATTTAATTTAGATAAGATGCAAACAATTAGTTTATATAAGTTTCAAATAATTAAATTTTGAAGATGCAAAGATAATTAAGTATAAATACAATTAAGATGCAAAAAATAATATAAGTATATTTTTTTCCCTTAAAATTGCAAAATAGGTAAGAAGGAAAGTTAGCAGAACCCGATGCCAAAAGCAAGGCGGGAAGACGTCAATAGGAAAAATTTAGTGTAGGAATGTCAAATGGGAATAACAATGCAGGTACCAAAGTTTTATGAATTTGGAATAGCACAACGAAGTGTTTAGGGTGGTTCCCTTCGCCTTCTTTTGGAAGGCGGAGCAAAGCCGTCATCTCTACACAAGATGGCAAGCGGTCTCTTCTTCCCTCTACTGGTATTTACAATGTAAGGTTGAATGGACCGCAACGCATCGTTGTAGTCTAAGAGCTAGCAACGTCAGAAAACACGTGATTTTAGCAAGGCTCATTTTTCTATATATTCTCCGTCTTTATTGTGTAGTACGAATGCGGCCGGTCTGGCTGGTGAAAGTGGTTGCGTTTACCTGTGGGGGGAGGGGCAATGCAGGTAAAAAAGTGACAAAATTACGTCATTTTAGCATGAATTTTGTTTATAAAACTTGAATCTGCTAACTATTTGTAATATTAAGTTATTAGTCTGGCACCGTTTTAACGTTGCCAACACCGTGCCAGACCCTCATTTATAGGCAAAATAAGGTGTCAAATTCACGTCATTTTAGCATAGCTGAAATTTTAGTATGTTATACTTTGGCTATCAGATAAGCCATAATTAATTTGCCAGACCGAAATTCGGTTGCTAAATTACTGCCAGACGCCGATTTAAATCTGGTAGAGAAAGCGCCTATTATGAGAGTTTGCAGCTTTTGTAGTGCTTTGTCTACTTTCAATACACAATAAAGCCGTAATTATTGCCAAAGCAACGATCCTTGCTTTAGATAAAAGTATCTCTCTCTCTCTCTCTCTCTCTCTGTATATATATATATATATGAATAGCCGCCCGTCCCGAATTCGTGTGGGTTACTATCAATACACAGCCAAGCCGTGATTGTCGCCAAAGCAACGATTGTTGCTTTCTATAAAAGTACATATATTTATGATTTGAAAAATGCCACGCAAAATATCTAATAAAAAATTAGCAATAGATGTCTTATTCGTTTAGTCTTTCATAACCGAGTTCATAGTCGATGTTGGCTCTAAAATCGCTGGCTCTAAAATCGCTTGTTCTAAAATCGCTTGTTCCAAAATCGCTGAAATATATGTTTAACTCCTTTTTAGTAGAATTGGTAGGCTGAATTTCACACTCCTATCTAAAACTGCTTTTCAGATATGGCGGGGAAATGACCTAAACTCTCAACCACCCCCATTTAACTCCCTTAGTGATTGAATTTCTAAAATCCATGAAATAAATGTTTAACTATTTTTTAGTAGATTTGTTTTCCTGAATGTCATACTTCTACGTAAAACTGCTGCAGAGATATGGAGAAATGACCTAAATCTTTCGAACATCCCATTTAACCCCCGTAGGGCTGAATTTTCAAAAATACTCTCTTAGTGGGTACATATCTTCCAAATTTCGTAGTCCTAGGAGCAGCGGTTGAGACTCGGCGTTGATTCTGAGTCATGAGGACATGCTCTTTTATAAGTATAGAGATGTATAAAATCGCCAAAGGAGCGAAAAAAGAGCAAAACTGAAACTCCACCGTAAATTGTCAACCATTTATTTAAATTCTGTCTTAATTTTTAAGTAATATTATAATTAATCTTTATTAATATTCGCTGTTAATTTTAAACTATACAACATATATTTTTTTCTCTTAATTTTCTAAATAAACTTATAGTGGTTAGAAAGAAATAGGCAATGTTAATGATGATAAAGATGATAATAATTCTTATAATGATGACAGCAGTGACGAAGATGAAGTCCTTGAAAATGCACAAGGCGAAATAATTTTGAAACTAACTTTTTAGCACTTATTTTTCATTATATTCAGCACTTATTTTTATTATTATATATAGCACTTATTTTTCATTATTATATATAGCACTTATGTATAGCACTTACTTTTCATTATAATATATTTTTTGAAAACTCAAAATGGAATGTATTCACTTTTTCTCTCGTTTACCTGTTCGCTACAGTTCGCTGACCTGTTATTGCTAATTTATGTGTATTATTATATTATTTTTAATTATTTATTATTATCAACTACGACGTATTTTCATACTTAATTTTATTGCTTGCTTACTTCTTTCTAGATGTTAGCATTAATTTAGCAACGGAATTGGTGTCTGGCTAATTAATTATGGTTTGTCTGATACCCAAAGAATAACATATTTAAATTTGAACTGTGTGTAGATGACGTGTTTGACGTGTAGATGATTTATTTTTTACCTATAAATCAGAGTCTGGCACGGTCTTAAAAACGTTGAAACCGTCTGGCATTAATGGCTTAATATCACAAATAGTTTGCAGAAACAAATGTTATAAACAAAACTCATGTTATCAAAATTTAATGTTGTAATTTTTTCACCTGCATTGCCCTTACTCTCACAAGTAAACACAACATCTTCTGCCAGCCAGACCGTCAAATAAGGTTATATAAGTTTATTCAGATAATTAAGAGAAAATAGTTACTAAATTATTTAAAAGTTAAGAGAGAATATTAAAAAAAGTTAATTCACTAAGGGGGTTAAATGCAGGTTCGAACGTTTTAGGTCATTTCACCATATCTCAGCAGCAGTTTTAGATAGGGGCACAAAATTCAGGATAACAAATCTACAAAAAAAAAATAGTTAAACACGTATTTCAGCGATTTTAGAAATTCAACTACTAAGGGGGTTAAATGGATTGTCAAAAGTTTCAGGTCATTTCACCGTATCTCAGCAGCAGTTTCAGGTAGGAGCATGAAATTTAGGATAATAATTCTACTAAAGAATAATAGTTAAACACGTGTTTAAAGCAATTTTAGAAATTCACCCACTAAGGGGGTTAAACAAAGGATATGAACTCGATTATGAAAGATTAGACGAATAAGACAACTACTGCTGATTTTTTATTAGATATTTTGCGTAAGACATTTTTTAAAAGAAATTCATTTAATCAATTATAAAGCTGAGGGATTTAGCATGATTGCGTCAAAATAACATATGTTTTTTCTGAATGTCAATTTGACGGTTTATGGACGCGGATGCGTTATTGTGATTGGCGTATTTTTAGAATATTGAATTTTTACTTATGTTACCTGGTAGGCCAAGGTTAACTCGGGTGAAGCCTGGTGGTTCTGCTATATTAAAATTAATTTATTATTGTCATTATGTACATAAATAGAAAAACATTACTTATCACATTTTTACAAGCTTTTATTTAAAGTTTAAATCTTGTAAGTACTGCAGTTTTTTCTCACCTCCACTTCTATCCTATTTAGAATTTTTTTAGAATATTATTTAGAATAATGTTTAATTACCTACCACCTGCCCTGCATTGTAGTCGACACATTGTGCACCCACGCGAAGTCGGGACGGGCGGCTATTCATATATATATATAGAGAGAGAGAGAGAGAGAGAGAGATACTTTTATCTAAAGCAAAGATCGTTGATTTGGCAACAATTATGGCTTTATTGTGTATTGAAAGTAGCCAAAGCACGACAAAAGCTGCAAACTCTCATAATAGGTGCTTTCTCTACCAGATTTAAATCGGCGTCTGGCAGTAATTTAGCAACCGAATTTCGGTCTTGCAAATTAATTATGGCTTATCTGATAGCCAAAGTATAACATACTAAAATTTCAGCTTTGCTAAAATGACGTGAATTTGACACCTCATTTTGCCTATAAATGAGGGTCTGGCACGGTGTTGGCAACGTTAAAACCGTGCCAGACTAATAACTTAATATCACAAATAGTTCGCAGATTCAAGTTTTGTAAACAAAATCCATGCTAAAATGACGTAATTTTGTCACTTTTTTACCAGCATTGCCCCTCCCCCCACAGGTAAACGCAACCACTTTCACCAGCCAGACCGGCCGCATTCGTACTACACAATAAAGACGGAGAATATATAGAAAAATGAGCCTTGCTAAAATCATGTGACGAAAACGTTGCTAGCTCTTAGACTCTTGGGTATTAAAAGTTGATCTCTGTGGAAATTTTGTGCAAGTTTTTTAATAACTTGCGAGATAGGCCTAATATTGAGATCAGCATGGATGACGTCATTCCGGACAAACGTTGTCGCCATGCAAATCCTACGTAACAAAGAGTTTTGAAAAATTTGAATTTTCTGCATCCGAGTTTCACAGACTGACCCCCAGATAACTGACCCGTACGTCATGGTTGATCTGATGAAGGATTTATACAGTAACAATTTATTCGAGAGTGACAGACGGCTGTTATAAGCCAGTAAAGATTTAAGGGATCCTTGAGCTTTGGTAGATTTGGCAATTACGTCTTGAATCTGCCTAGCCCAGGTTAATTTTGAATCTAGATAAATGCCTAGATATTTATAACTGGCGACCCAGGGTATGAATTCACCATTTAGAGAGAGTTTAGCAATTGGGGTGATAGATTTGTTTGAAAAGATCATGGCGGCACTTTTTGAAGCATTGACTTTGATGCGCCAATGTCTTAGCCAAATTTGAAGGGCCAAAATATAAGCTTGGAGTTTAGTTAGCACAGTGTCGAGTAACATGTTGCTTGTCATGATGGCAGTATCGTCAGCATAAAGTGCTAATTTGACGTCGGGAATACAACGAGGAATATCATTTATGTAGAGGTTGAACAGCCAAGGACTTCGAATACCCCCTTGAGGTACGCCTGCCTCAATAAATCGAGAGGTGGAGATTGTATTGTTAACTTTAACAGAGAAAGATCTATCTTTAAGCTATTTAAGGAATATTAGGATTAGTTGAGGCGGAGCCTTGAGCAGAATTAACTTATAAATAAGTCCATAATGCCAGACCCGATCGAAGGCTTTATCAATGTCTATGAATACAACGCCGGTTTTATGGCTGCGGTATAAACCCTCATGAATGAGTTCAGTTACTCTCCAAAGCTGGTGTTGAGTCGACTGTTTGGGCCGAAACCCAAACTGCTCGGGTATCATAATCGAATTGGAGGAAATGAACTCTTTCAGACGGTTTGCAAGGATGTATTCATAGACCTTAAAAAGACAAGATAAAAGAGAGATAGGTCGGAAGCTAGAAGGAGCATGCCTGTCCTGTCCCGCTTTTGGGATCGGGACAACCAACGCCTTCTTCCATGCGTCCGGGAACATACGAAGATTAAGCATGCAATTAATTAGGATAGTAATAAAGAAGATGAGATTAAGAGGAAGATGGAGGAGCATATTTGTAGAGATATTATCAAGGCCAGGCGTTTTGTTCTTTTTGAGGTTCCCGAGATAGGTAATTACCTCAGAGGGTAGAGCAGGTTTGAGTGTATTTGTGTGAGGTGAGTTAATGAAACGTTCAACCTTTGTGTTGACGATGTCAACCGTTTGACGGTTAACGACATCGCTATTGAGTGTAAATTGGCTTCTAAGACTATCTGCAATGAGCTCAGCCTTGTCTGTGTTAGCCATACCATTTGGGCCATTTAAGGCCGGAATGTGTGTTCGTGTCCTACGAATGCGGGCCGTTGCCGACCAAATTGTGTTGTCAGCTGTCGATAAAGACTCTATGTATGTGTTCCAACGTGAAGTACTAAACTCCTTGATTGCAGCAGAAACCTGGTGGTTTTTTCTGTTAAGAGCAGTTTTTAAGAGGGGGGTCCCTAGACGTCTGCCAGTCCCGTCTTAAACGATTTCTCTCTCTTTTCAAATCCCTGATGTGCTGAGGTAATCGAAACGCATCAACCACCCTCTGCCTAGGTTTCGCGACTTCTTGGAAAGCATTATGGAGTGAGTCTCCAAATGCTTCAATAGAAGAAGTTACGTCTTCGGCAGAGTGAATCTCAGTGGGCGGGGTGTCCATGTTTTCTAGGACATGACTGAAGTCTTCCCAATTGACCGAGAAGGCCTGGGGGATGTCGAGTCTGAAATTGCCCACTTCGAATCTAAGCACAACCGGGAGATGGTCCGACGAGAGATCATTCACCGTTTGAATGGTGTGCGGGAAGGGAAAATTGCGGGTGATGGCGAAATCAATGATGGAGTGATGATTATGGCGGGTGGACTCAAGGGGCGCTAAAATTTGCGCATGATTTTGATCTGTCCACCTGCGCAATTTATAGCCAGTGTTGTTGGAGCTATGAGAACCCCAGGAAAAATGATGAGCATTAAAATCACCCGCAATAATGAAATTTGGAAAAGTACGGGTTAATATAGAGAGTTCTTGTGCAGGCAAACGCATATCCCTCGAAGGGGGATTGTAGATGGCTGCAATCAGAAGGTGGGGGATGGTAGGGAATTCTAAAACAATAGGAGTGGCCTCAATGTAATGAAATTGAGGGACTTTAGCGAGGGTTGCATTAAGACCATTTTTAACATACACAGCAGTGCCACCACTAGGACGGGCGCCAACTGTAGGTGGTCTGTCTACATTGAAAAGCACATAATTGGCGACCCGGACCCGCATTACCCTGGAATTTGGTTTCAGAGACCAACATGATATCTAAATTATTACTAACAATAAAATCCTTAAACTCGGAGGCCTGGCGTTTAAGCCCGTTGGCGTTCCATATGTCAACAGAGAGAAAGTTCAAATTCGTTGAGGCTGGGAATTTGCCAAATGGGGGGGGGGGTAGATCGGAAAACGGACAATTTAGAGAGAAGAAAAATTAACGAGAAACTTCAGGTAAATTTTTATAGAAAATAAATATTCGGTCAACTTCCGTGGGTGCCTCACGGAGTTACGGTAAGCATTTTTCGTAAGTTTGTATAATAATTTTTTTTCCAAACCCTTTTTCATATTTAAAGAGTTCCTTGACAAAATCGGCGTCCGAGATAGCACCAATTTTGCGGGGCGATGAAATTTTGGATGGACCAGGTGTAGTGGTCGTGGGGGTTTCTGCGACAATGCCTGTAGTAGCTTTCGCGAACGAAAGCGTATCGCTAACTTTCCTTGCAGGAGGGCCTTGACGGGGATTTTGCCTGATGACAAGAGACTTGACGTTTTTTTGGTTTTGGACCCTTGGAAATTTGGGACATAATCGATAGCTTGCGGGGTGCTCGCCAAAACAGTTAGCACATTTGCAGGGGTCATCGAAAGTTTTAGGGCAGTCAGGGGCGAGGTGTTCCCCGGAGCACTTCACGCACTGCATTTTAAGGTGGCATGCTGCTGCCGAGTGAAAAAACCCCTGGCAACGGTGGCACTGTTGGGGTCCCTTGCGACCCCGGTACTTTTCGAATTGTACCCTCATCCCAAGGATTTCCGTAACCTGAAAAATTTTTGCAGGATCCGCTAGCCTAGGCAATTGAACCATGAAAAGGGGCAACGGAATCTTGTTCCTAGCGTTGCCCCTGGACAGTTGTTGAACTGAAAGAATTTGAAGCTCATCAAGTTCTAACCAGTCCTTAATTTGTTGAGCAGTGGTGTTTGAGGGGAGTCCCCTGATAACAAATTTTTGATGTTTCTCTTTTTCGAGCAGAAAGCTCCTGTAGTAAATACCCTCCTGCTGAAGTTTTTGCTGTAACGTTCTGTATTCGATCTCACTATCAACATTAATTTTAATAAATTTGTTTTTCATCTCGGCTCTAATGGTCGGTATGGAGCACCTGAGAGTCACGAGCAAAGAAGCCCAATTTTCGATAGCTTCAATAAAGAATGGGGGTATTTTTTCATTTTTTTAATGGGGGATGCGCTGGCCCCGGCAACTGCATCGGTGCTGTTTCCAGCCGGAGTTGAGTTTTCCTGAATTTTTTTGGATTTATTATTTTTATATCTAACTAGTTGGTATCCTTCTTCATCAACGTCTCTACCACGTTTTAGGTTTTGCTCAGAAATCTTATCAACTAGCATTTCCTCACTATTATAATTTTCCACTGAAGGGGGTGGGGGGGGGAGGGGCACAGTCTTGGGCTTGAAAACAGAGAAATTGGGATTTCTTAACCTAAGCTCATCCATTTCCGCTTGTAGATTCTGGATACGAGATGCAGCACTCGTGACTTTCACTTCGGCATTTAAAATCATCTCAGGTGGGGCAGCTAATTTGGCACGCCTTGCTCTGTCTAGATCCACGCCGGCCTTATATAACGCCGACAGGTCGATGAGTTTTCTCTCGTCAAGGCTGGCGACATCTACTTCTTTTCTGATAAGACGGTCTCTTTAGTCAAGAGTAGGCTTAACTTTTGGGTCCATTGGATAGTCCAAGAGCACTTTGGTCATTGTGACCGAAAAAGTTCTCAAACTTTGAAAAAAAAAAAGTCTGTCTCAATCTGACAAACACACCACCAAAACACTGTCGAAACACACAGGTACAGAAACGATGGAATCATGGTTTGGGCAGGGATCTCACTCGAAGGCTACACTTTCCTGCATGTGTTCCATGGAGGAACTGTGACTGGTGCGAGATATCGGGATGAGATCCTTGATTAATATGTGCGCCCATATGCCGGTGCTATTGGCAATGGTTTCATTCTAATGGATGATAATGCGAGACAACACCGAGCTGTGGTTGTTGAGGATTATCTTGAGGATCACGGTTTGGAGAGAATGGAATGACCAGCACACTCTCCAGACTCGAATCCGATAGAACATCTTTGGGACTATCTTGGAAGACATGTTGCGGTTTTAAGTCCTCCTCCAAGGTCATTAAATGAGCTGGAACAAAGCTTACTCCAAGTCTGGTCAGCGTTACCTATTTCGGTGTCCGACAATTTAATTGAGAGCATGGAAAGCCGATGCCGCCAATGCATTCAAGTCCGGGGCGGACATATTCCGTATTAGAACCAGTGTTTTAATGTTTCTGTCACATTTTACTGCATAATACTGCGATGTACTGATTTCTCCAAGAATGGAATTATCCACCATGAGGGATTTTTTGTTGTAATTTCATTTATACGTTTAACTTAAGTAAATTTTTATGTCGCATTTAATAAACAACAGTTTAGCGCACATTTCCTCCAAATTTGTTGTTTCTATATTCATTCATTTGCAAATTAGACGCAAAAAACCAGTTGTACCTTAACTTTTGGAGGCCAGTGTATGAAATGAATGGATATTTCTTTCAATTGCAAAGTATTTATTAGAAATTGAATTCTAGATTAAGTATAATTATTTTGAGCCATTTATGCTTTCTTCTTAATATGGAATTAAGATAACATTAACAAATATTAAAAAAACTATTGTCAAGCAACTATTTTATCAGGCTTATACTACAGACATACATTTAGTTTTAATTTTTTAATGTGTATTCTATTTTATTGTTTAGTAGCAGATAATCTAAAAATTTATTCATTCGTTTAAAAGTGAAATTGAGAAAATGATAATAAACAAAAGCAGTTTTTTTATAGCTAAGGATCAGGACACAAACATTTTATCATCGAAATAAGGATGTTTACGATATACATTTATACCTATCATTCGCCTAATATTTCAAACCTCTTTAAATATTTTGCTTTTGCAAAAAGAAGTCTTTATTTTAAACTAACTTTATCATTGCTATTGTTTACTTTTCATATCGGCATATGGCGCCAAACATTTCCAAGTTTTTTAGCTTGATACAAAGAAATTGAAATTAATTTATGTTGCTTTTATTAGGAAGGTTACTCACTTGATCTTTTCTTGACTATATGACCATTACCAGTATCCAAGAATGCAGCTGGCATAAGAGGATCTGTACCGTTTGACGTAGCGATTTTAGCTATTTAACTCATTCGATAGTTTATTTATATTCTGTTACCGACAACACGTTTGAAAGACCTTTTTTTATTGGCTCTTGTGGGTAAAAACGCGACAATCGCAGATAACTTTACATAGCCTATTAAAAAAAGAGTTCCGTGTTTTTATTATATAATTATTAATTAATGTGCAACTTTCGGATATAGAACTTTTCGTGATTTCTGAAGTTTTAAAACTTCATCATTATAATAATCATGCAGGAATTAAGTTGCTCTAAAATGTTGCAATGAAGTTGAACGATAATGCCTATGACCACACGGCCTATTTATTGAAAACAAAGCCACTCCTTGACTTGCTTCTTTAAATTAATTCTCACTCCATCTTTGAAGACGGAATGATTTCACGAGTGTTTCAAAATTCATTTCGTCACAATACGAGCAGAGTTTGTAATTTATTTTGTATAAATATTGTGCCTTTATTTATCCGGTATGTATATATTAAAAAATTGAAAATGGAGGATTAATGTTAGGGAAAGTTGTAAATATTAGTTAAGAAATATAAATATAACTCAAAATTCATGATGTCTGCAACAGGGTTTTTCTCAGTTGCAATAAATGATTAAACAATAATATTTGGTACAATTAAATGAAGATCAAATTTTTGTGTATTTTTATCACGTGCACATCTGGTTTTTTAAAAGTGTAGTTTGGATTTGGAAGATAAGGCCAAAAAAATTAATTTAAATTTAAGGAATATTGCCTTCCAATTTCTTGTCAAATTTAAAGTAATTATTTTTTGTTTATTATTATTAAATATCTTTGGCAAAAACAGTGCAGTATAGTCAATAAGAGTAACAATGCAGAATGATTCAGCTTTGTGATTTTATGCCGTTAGTTTATTTTTCAGTAGTCTATTCATAATATTGTAATTAGTTAAAATTGTTAATTCATTAAAGCAATATATAAATGTCTGAAAAGCATATGATGTAAAAAATAAAAATAAAAATAATATATATATATATATATATATATATATATATATATATATATATATATATATATATATATATATATATATATATATATATATGTGGAGAAAACCCATGATGTGTTTCCAAAACTGAAATTGTCTATCTAATATGATGTTCCAATATTACACTAATTGTAAGCAAATTATATATGAAAGTGCGTACACTTCTTGGGATTTACAAAATTGCGCCACCACTCTTTCAGACTAGAACGTTTTCCCTAATATTTTTCTTCAGTTTAAAAAATCTCTCTATGATTAATCGCAGATCTTGTTATATTTGTCTCCGATTAAATAAAGAAAAAAATTCTATTCGAAATTCCTAATAAAGCTGTTTGCAGCCTGTTAAATGCAATAGCATATTATTAAAGGTAATTTTCTTGAAATCAAGTTAGAGAATTAATTTAAACTTCTTAATAAGAGTGTTATTCAGTAAGTAATTTCCACTCCCAATATATGGTACTGATGTTGTTATGTAGTATCGCCTACTCAATGACTGAATGTGTCATAACGTAAAGTTTATGATGATGAAAAGCTAAAAAGTGTAAATCTTGTATTAAAGATGTTTAACACTGTAATAGAAGGTTCCGTTAACTAAATGACACAATGAGATGTTGTGTTACACGAGTGGCATATGGCCTTGTGGCAGCATTGTCGCGTAAAAAATTACACCATGAAGAAGAGCCAGCAGGAAATGAAGCAGTCTCGTCTCGTGTTTTGAAAGGCACATCGCAGCTTTTATCATGTTGCGTCGAAAGCAGCGGCATTGACGGTTTCGTTCCTGGGTGTGAAAGTAACCAATATTACACGTTTTCTTACCCAGAAAATGGAATACATAGTATTCAGTGTAGAAATGGTCATTTTAATCTTTTGTCGAGTCGGCGAGGCGGTGTGTTTCATTTATTTAAAAAGCAAATTACAGAATGAATTTTAAAATTGGTGGCACTTTCAACAGTTTTAAACATCTTTAGAGCAACATTTACTTGTGTCAGCAGCTCCCCATACGAACTTTTCTGTTATGACGCATTCCTCAGTCATTGGAAACTCGAACCTTATCGGCAGATTAGCGCCATCTGTCGTGTGTGGACATTATTAGATTCCGGAACTTCCTTCCCGAATAATCCTGGTTCATATTATTTTTCACTGTAAAACCAGTTTACAAGAATTTCATATAGAAAATGACTGATGTACACATGACATAGTTATGATGAAGCGCATAAGACATTATGCATTTTCTTAATTATCAGTAAAAAAATTCTCAAGGTAAATATTTTACATTAAAAATAACATTTACTGGCTACTATCAAT
Source organism: Maratus michaelseni (assembly GCA_963931845.1). Lineage (NCBI taxonomy): Eukaryota > Metazoa > Arthropoda > Arachnida > Araneae > Salticidae > Maratus > Maratus michaelseni. Next base: position 49,594,797 of record OZ007594.1, on the reverse strand, counting down.
TACTGTTTAGTCATAAACAACAATATTTAATCGTTTTAATTTTTTTTCTATTTCTCAAAGAATATCCTGGCTGTACCCCGAGCATAAAAGGACATCCCATAAGTTTTGAAATACAACTTTCATCAAAAGTCCAGAGTACCTGCACATTTTAAAGTTGGATTATTCTACAGGATTTCTACGAATTTTATTTTTGGTTGCGTACCAATTTTGATTTTTCCCCATTCATTATATACATTTGAAAACCTATATAAACCTATTTTTAAAAAACTTTTTTTACATTTTTTTTTAAATTGGAGGGGTCAAAAACTGCTATTTTGCGTATTTTTACGAAATTTAACTGATTTTTAAAAATCTTGCATATATATTTCTTAACAAACAGAAATAAACAAGAAAGTCAAAAGATCTGAAATCTTTTTAACCGCTTTTGTCTATTAGATTACGTAATTTCCGTGAATTTAAATCTGTGTTTTTTTTAAATGAGTACTTTCATATATCCTAAAATATTATTTAAAATGCCAGTTTTTTTAAATATATATGTATCTCATTTTTCATATGATATATTATTGGAAAGAGATAACGCGATGCATGTTTTATATTTGTTATTACTACTTCCAAACATGGCCAGTATAAAGGGCCAGTATACTGTTAGCTGTCAAGTGGTATTTTATAATTAGTATTTAGATGTAATTAAAATGGCGTAAATAACAGTTTTAAAACTGTATGTTCACCATTTTTTTAAAATTCAGATCCATTTTCCTAAATATTTAAATCGATTGAATATAATTTAAATCCCAAATAATTGTATAATCGAGAAGGAAATATGAAATTATTTTTTGTGATTCAAACCCACCTGTACATATTTAATTAAAGTGAATGAAATGGAAGTATTACAACTTAATGTTCTTCAGCACTTCTCCCACTTGAATAGTTATTTTAATTCACTTTTCTTCAAAGAAAAATCTTTTTTTTAGATGTGTCTTGGAAATTTTATATAAACCTATCCTAATGGTTATTTCTATTGCAAATCTTGTAAAAACCTACCACGAACATTTTTTTTTTTCGAAAATACTTTTTCGAAATACTTTTTTCAAAAAACAGACCAATCGGTGTCTTTTAACGGTACATTTCGGTTAGCCGGCGACTGTGAAATATATGTATATATACACACACCCATATATATATATATATATATAATCCAGCAAAAACATGATTTTGGCCTGAACTAGCACCACCCCCCTCACCAGAAACAAGACAACACAAGAAAACACAATTAGAAAATATATGTAAAAATAAACAGAAACAAGCTGCGGCCTCATCAGCAGTGGGTAAATTCAAAGGCAGCCAAGCATCCGAACAAAAAGATTAACAATTAGTGGCAGTGGGTTTCGGCCAGAGCGCTGCGTAGCAAAAATTCAAAATGTACAGAAACATATTTGAATACTACTTAACAGACGCTCCCCCCACCGTACCCTACGCCACAGTATAAGCGAATGCTATACCAAAATCACAATACTGAATCACCATGGTTGAAACAAATGTCTCTTCGAAAATACACACAACCAAATCAGCCACGTTGCCACAATTAAAAAAGTAAAACACGATAAACAAACCAAATCCGTTATTCAGTACACAAACCAGATTCATTCCACGTCGGATGCCAACAAACACAGCCATCATCATAAAACCGTCCTTTTCAGGCTTTAGGAATTACGAGTCATTTACTGTTGAATGTAAGCAATCTATCAATAATGGAGGCAGTCTGCAAAATCTGAATATTTTTTGATAAAATTAAGAGGGATATTGTTTTTATAATATAAATGACTGATAAAATAAAATAGTTCCTTATTAAACAGGTTTTTATTTGAACAAATTCTGTAAAAACGGTAAATTTGACCAATTATAATATTTATATATATACGTTTGTGAATATTTGAAGACCAATGAATTAATTGATTCACAGTAAACGGAAAACTGGTACGCTTATCAAAAACTGAAATATGTAAACCATTTTTAATCAAAATTTTTAGATCCAGATAATTAGCGAGCTTGTTATCATCATTAGTTTTCTTTAATACTAAAGAGTCAGGGTAAATTTCTTGAGAAATCACCCCAAAATCCCCATCGAAATTTAAAACAATTAAATCATCTATGTATCTGTAAGCAATAAATCGAACGTCAGCTGTATTGATATTATATTGAAACTCATAATAAAATAAAAATAAATTAGCGGCCGTAGATGAATAACTTGTATACCCATCCCGATACCATTGATTTGCGAGTATATTTTGGAACCTGTATAAACATAATTGTTATAAAGACAGAAATGACATAATTTGAAAAATAAAGTAGAGTTAAAATCCATGACATCTAAAACCAACTCAGCTGTCTTTAAAAGTGCTTCCTTTAAGCTATTAATAGGGATATTTGTAAATAAATTTTCGAAATCATAAGTTTGGATGGAATGTATATTATCACTTTTTATTTTCCTTGCTATATCATAACTGTTCGAAATTATCCAAAAGCAGTTAGTATTTTTGTATTTGTATTTTAACATGTTTAAAACTTTTTTAAGCAGCTCTTCGAATTTCTTATTAAAGTTATTACTAATACTATTGACACTACTGCATATAAACCTGTATTTAACCGGTATTTTATGAAATTTGGGGGAAATAAATAAAAATGGAAATGATAAGTTTTTATTGCAAGGAAAAGGAATTTTAGTTTGTTTAGAAAATGCCAGATGCTTTTTAATAAGTATTTGTACTGAAGAGTTATACATTTTGTAGGTTAAACTATTATTCAGCTCTGCATTGAGCATTTCAGCATAATATTTTTTACAAATAATTGCAAAATTACCAACAGCCTTATCGACTGGACAAAAAACAAAAATTTCTTTTAACTTTGTTATTTCATTTCTAATTTCCGTATTGAGATTATGATATGTATATGCAGAATTATTAATAAAACTGTTTTGAAAAGATTTAAAATCATTTAAAATATGAAGTTTCCAATCAGTAAAAAGGGGGATTGGTTTATTATATTTGTAACTTAAATTTAAAATAAAAGTGTTCAATTCAGCTTTAAATATTTCCAATGATCTCTTTTGATTTTATATTTTATTAATACGATACTTAGTACCAAAATTCATTAAATTACGAAGGTATACGTTAGCAATAATGTTTAGATTTACAGTTACAATGTGCTGACTATTGCTATCCAAGAAAGTTAAATTTTCATAATCCTTACAATGGCAATCTAAATTAAGGTAAGAGTCAAGATTTTGAGAATTATTTCTGTAATTAAAAAGTATACTGCCTAACGTTTTAGTATATTTATAAGTTGAAATAATTGTAATATTTCTAAGTGGAAATATGCTATTACAATGAGAAATAATTTTACTCAACTGTAAATGATTAAAACTTTTCTGTTGAAATGTACATACAAAATAAACTTTATCAGTGCTTGAAGGTTTGTATACGCCAACTTTAAACAGCAAAATATCAGTAACTAAATCTATAAAATGCAAATTATCACACTTAAAACTTTTTAACTTATGCTGTAATCTTTTAAGAATTTTAAGTTTTAAACCAAATAAAATGGTTTTAAGTTCTTTGATATTATAACTGTTGCTAAATACATTACATAGATCCTGTAAAATAATAGAGGGGTTTATGTCAGAATACTTTCTCTGTAATAATTTATTATTGTGACTTCCACGTCTACCTCTATTATAAAGAAACGAAGGTATAAATACTGATGAAAAAAGACTATATATACATGTAGAATGTCCAATTTGATAACTTAACTTTGTATTCAGCCCATACGGATATAAAGTTCTTAAACGAAGTATGTAAAAGCTTTCACTCCTTAATCTGAAAGGATCATCTATAACTTGTTCTAAAACGTGAATTTTAACATTAATAAAGCCATGTATATGAAAGTGTCTAATTTCAAAAGACGAATTAGGATCATATTTACTAGATGAAGATCTGTGGTTGTTCATTCTCATATGAAGCTCACCGGATGTTTCACCTACATATTTCTGATTACAAATTGTACAGGTTAAAAGGTATATGACATGTGTAATTTTTCAGAGCTGAAAAATTAATTTTTAGCTGTTTTGTTTGTGTTGTGATGGTTACTGCTTATATATATATATATATATATGAAACGAAGCGTGTTGCTCCGTCGGTGGGTCCTTGATCGCCGGGCCGGTGGCTGCGCGGACTGATGGCGGCTCCGTATTTACGTCAAAGCGCTCATTCTGACTCCCTTGCATGCTCTTGTAGTCCTGGGCCGTGAGCGGGATTCGGTTAAATTCCGAGTGAATGTATGTCTGTTTAAAGGAAGACACCGTCTATTACGGAACCTGGTTTATTTCTTTTTCTTACATGCATCCTTTTAAACCAGGCCCATATTGGCGTGAGAGCTGCTTTTTAAGTCTGTCTGGACATCGAAGGTTCGTCCATCGCGAGGCAATTCCGAGAGAACAGATTGGCGTGGATTTGTTTAGATGAGGGAAATCGTAAAAAGTTCGCTCCTGATAGCAGTGCAATGGTATAAATATGAGGTTTTTGCATTATTTCTGCTAGAGGTCGTCTAAGTCAAAAGAGGCGTATTTTTAATTTTAATTGGCCGCGAGCTGAGTGATTGATTGTGCGGAATAAAGGCGTTGGCTCTATCGGCCGATCGGATGCCGCAAGACTTTAAAATTGCGTTAGCGTCAGCACAAATATTCTTATGAAGAGTCAGAAAACGATCTTTGAAAGTTATAAGATGCGATGCAGGAAAACTAATTTAACAGGGGCGACGGCATTTTCAATCAATTGAAACACAATTATTAAAGCATTTAAAAGTTTTGATTTAAATTTCTATTTTTTAAAACGGTAATTTAAAATTTTAAAAGGGGCAAAAAGGGATTTTGCATTTTAAAAAGGGGTTTAGCTTTTATCCTTTCATATCCCCCCCCACTAAAACAAGAGCCACAGGGCTCGCCTGCAAGACCTGTGGGTCTTATCTCGTGAATTTAACCCATGTTTTTTTTTTTTTTTTTTTTTTAGATTCTTATTTTCTCCAGCTCTCAAGTAATTTCTCCAGCTCTTCAGTATTTACTTCAGCTCTCAAGTCAATTGGACCTATTTTTACATTTATATATCAAATTTACATAAAAATATTGGTTACACTAAAATAATGGAATTCTTTCAATGGTGCTGCAGCAAAACAATAATGTGTCTCGAGACGACATATCTTGATTATAACAGTTGTCATAACATAACTGTGTTTGTAGTGTTTCCCTTTCTTTCCAGTTTTTGTTTTAAAGTTTTTGATATAGTTTGTTGGGAAACATCCTTTTGTGTATAATTGCAAATTGCAACCATAAACTATATAGTATATTAAAATATTCACAGGTAAACATACTGAAAACTATACAACATATGCAAATGTAAAAAATATTCAATAATAGACAATGTTCAAATGTAAAAAAAATATTCACAAATACAAAATATTAAAATGTAAAATATATTCACAAATACAAATTATTCAAAAATATAAAATATTCAATAATACAAAATATGCACTAATACTATCAACAAAATATATTGTATCTCAAATGCAATTTGAAAAGCTTGCATTTCTAGAAATATTGAATTTTCACACTGAGATAAAATAACAGTAAAATATCCTAAAATACTAATAACAAAAACAAATTATATTTCTTCGTATACCTTTCCGTTTTGTTAGGGACTTAGCTACTTCTATGATGCAGCCTTAGGTTTATATCCATGAAAAAACAACACTAAGTTGTTTAAAAAAAAAGAAAACTACAGCTAATAAAAACTAAATATACACTTGCTATAATTTTCACCATGCGCAGGGTCAGTGCGATATGGGTTTTAATACTCTGAGGGGAATATCACCCAAAAATGTGCCACTCGCACGACAGAAAAAGAAAAGTGGGTAATCGATATTCACCTGCAGAGGGGAAGCGAAGCAGTTTTGCCAGATTCTCCGTTCAACCTGGAAAGAGAATCTGGGAAAACAGTCCGGCTAAAGATGGGTGGCCACGGAGCGGAGGACCCCTTCATGTGTCATCAATTCGTCATTATAATATTTTTAAAAAAAAATAATAAAAATTCTAACAGTACTTTTAAACTGTCACCATCATTCTACACTGCTGGGGAGATAGGTTACACGCCCAGCTGGGTCCTCATCCAAATGCTACAAGTAAGGGGGACGATAGGAAAGCAAAAATTAAAAAAATTGACAGCTGAAAGAGATAGATGGGGTTTATTCATGGCTGAGTTTAAGATTTTGAGGAGGGTGGTAGTATCTTAACTTGGAGGAATGGACAATTTCGGAATTTCTCTTAAAATGTGGGCTGGGTTTATCAATTTCAAAGGATACATCAGAAAGTTGTTTTAAAATGGTGTATGGGCCAGAATATGGTGCAGTCAATTTACGGGTATTCGGATAGTGAAATTCTTCATACATCACAATGTCACCAACTTTAAACTTTACAGGAAGGAAACGAGCATCATAACGGACTTTATTCTTTTTATGGTAAGCAATTGTTCTCTCTTTAGCCAATTTTCTAGCTTCTTCCACAGGGGGATAGTAACTATTATTTGATAAAGGGGATCATATGGTAAATTTCCTAAAAATAAATAGCTAGGGGTGAATTGGGTTACAGAATGAGGGGTGTTATTATATTCATATAAGACTTCATCTAAAAGCTTAGTCCAGGGTATTTTCTTGGATGTGGAATTGACTTTACATTTTAATCTAGTGACAATAGTCTGATTTAGTCGTTCAATTTTCCCATTCGTTTCCGGGTGATGGCTGCTCGTCAATCTGTGTTTTATATTGTAATTACGAAGAAATCTCCTAAACCTGGAAGCTGTAAATGCTCCATTTCTGTCGGTTAACAATCTATCTGGTACTTGTATCTGAAATAATTGTTTCAAAATGTTTGTATAAGTTTCGGTAGTTACACTTTTTGAAGGAAAACCCCACACATAGCGAGTTGCATGGTCAACGACTAAATGCAAATATTTTTTTGTAGAATTGTAATAATTAAATCCGCCAACAGAGTCTACTGCCAAACATTCAAAAGGTATCTCTGTTGGGGGCATTAATTGCAATAAGCCAAATCTTTTTTGTCTACATTTTTTGTTTATCTGACAAGTGTGGCAGTGTTTTACAAAATTTTCAATGTCCTGATTAAAGTTAGGCCAATAATATTGCGGAGAGATTAAATTTATCATTTTATAAATTCCAGGGTGGCCAAATTGTGTGTGGGTTTTTTCTAATAGGGGTAAACGTAAAGACATGGGGACCACAATCTTATACAAACCTTTCTTTTTAATAACAACAACATCATTTATCTCAGTGTACTTTTTACCATCAATTGTTACATTTTCTTTCTTCTGATTGTCTCTTACTTCATTCAAGTCAAGGAGATGTATAATATGGGGTAAATTTTCTGAAACAGGTTGTCTAGATAGCATATCAGCTTCAACATTAGTGGAGCCTTTCTGGTATTTAATTTCATAGTCAAACATACTAAGTTTTAGGGACCAGCGGAAAAGACGTCCTCTTAAATTTTTAACACTTTTGAGCCAGGTAAGTGCCGCATGATCTGTATGTATGACAAATTTTTGACCGTGTAAATAATGATAAAATTTATCTAAAGCATCCACAATCGCCAAACATTCTAACTCCGTACTTGCATAATTTTTTTCATAATCGCGAAGATTTCTAGAGTGATATGCTATAGGATGTAATGTTCCTTTTTCATCAACTTGTTTCACTACACATCCCACTCCATGACTTGATGCGTCTACAAACAAATGACAAGGTGTTTTGGGATCAAACAACTTTAAGATTGGTTTTTCAATTAAAGCATTTTTTAATTTTTCAAAAGAATTTTGACAATTTTGGTCCCACACATAAGGGACATTTTTCTTCAACAAATTGTTGAGAGGGTATCGAATGTTAGCATACTTTGGAATAAATTTGTGATAAACATTTATAGATCCCAAAAAACGTTGTAATTCTTTTACATTCGTTGGTGGTGTTAATTTCTTAATCGTCTCTATATTAGGGTTGTCAGGTGTGATACAACCGTTCGAAACTTCATATCCTAGAAAATTAATTTTGGATTTCACAAAATTACACTTTGACAATTTGAGTTTAAGGTTTTCTTGAACACATATATTAAATAATGTCTCTAAATGACATAAATGTTCCTCTTCATTTTGGGAGAATACAATAACATCATCAAAGTAACTACAGGCAAAGTCAATTTTGTATTTATTAAGAATTCTACGGAGGGTACGGTTAAACCAAGCAGGTGAGTTTTTCTATCCAAACGGTAAACGATTCCACTCATATAATCCAAAGGTGGTGGCAAATGCCAGCTTCTCAGTGTCTCGAGGGTGGATAGGAATGTGCCAATATCCACTAGCTAAATCAAGAGTGGAAAAAATTTTAGCATGCGCCAATTTATCTAACAGGGTGTCGATTCGAGGTAAGGGTTCTGCATCTGTTTTTGTAATGGCATTTAATTTTCGGAAGTCAATACATAACCGGGTTTTCTTCCCTTCTTCACGTTTATACACCAAAGTTACGGGTGATGAATAAGGGGAATAGCTTTCTTTAATGATACCGGCTCGCAATAAATTTTGAATTTGTTCTTTAATTTCCTCTTCTTCCTTAGGGGAAGTGCGATATGCTCTTAAAGAAACGGGGAGATCTGATGTTAACTGTATTCTCTGGGGTTCCATGTTTACACAGCCTATATCATATTTATCTTTGGCGAAAATACAGACATATTTGGCTAGAAGAGCAGGTAATTGTTCTCTGACAGACTGAACATTTTGCACATGGTCAGTGGTCTCGAACAACTCCGGCTCAAAATTTTCTTCGAATATCTCTGCATTTTCAATTGCTGGCTGGTTAGTATATACTTCTGATAAATGTAAAGTATGGTGAGACGCATTTGTTGGAATATGGTCCATGAGAGGTACTTTCTTATTATCTTGAGTTATTTGCATTTTAACACAGTCAATATTTAATCTAAACAGTTTGCAATGGGGTAGCCCAATCAAAGCATAAGGTAACTGATTGTTAATTATAAAAAGTTCAATTCTCTTAGAGATACGTCCTAATTGCAAACTAACAAGGCATTTTTCTTTCAAAGCAAGAACACTTTGTGTTTGGGTGACTGGTATACTCTGCTGAACTTTACATATTTTTAGGTTAAGTTTATGGGCTAAATGACAAGGAATAACACTAATCGAACTCCCAGTATCGATCAAACAAGGTAGTGAGTCTTCATTTTTTACATAAGTAACTTTATGACAATCTCTATTTGATTTTTTATAGCTAGCTTTTTCTTTTTGTATATGTCCGGACATAAGAAATCGTCATTGATTACTAGATGTATTTCGGGATGACTCATTAGCGCTATGATCTTGGTTGGGGTTCGGCAAAGTCATATTGTGACTAGGGGTTGGTACTGCTAACACTTGTTGTCGAAAAGGGCAGTTTCCCACCCAATGATATGCATTTGGTATTCCGATATTAAGACAAACTTTGCATGGATAGGGCGGCAAAGTGGTCTGGTGGTGTACATTAGGTCGTGGTGGAACATTTGAAGTCGGTCTAAACGTATTTTGGGGATTTCTGGCTTGATTTGATGGAAAAGGTCGAATGGGGTGTGTTTGATAGGGAACTCTGTAGTTCCACTGCCTGTTAAAATTCTGTCCATTCTCATATGGAGGTCGGTTTGGTCGCCATTGGCGATACTGATTGGGGTTTTGGGGGCTTGCTTCAAATTTGCTCTCATTTCCCTTTCTGTCCAGTTGCAGTTTGCTAATTCTGAAAACTAATTCACGCCATGCATGTGTAGTTGAGGGGTTGCCTGCAATAACTAACTTCTGCATTTCTAATGGCAAGCCCTCCGTTAACCCTTCCAGGATAAGTTTCTGCTCTAAACCTAAGGTTCGGCCTACTTTAGTCTTTTTTTGATAATATTCGTTCAAGTCCTCTCCAACTTTATATCTAATACGTGAAAAATCAGTGAGAGAAAGGGTATCTGGAATTTCGTAGTGTTCATTAAACAAAGTGACAAATTCGGACCAATGAAGTACATTTAGACAATTATTAATGTACAACGTAAGTGCACTGTCCTTTAAATACTTCTGTATGTGCCTAATTTTCCAGCACTCGTCTTTTCCCTGTCCTATACAGACACTCTCGAAATAGGCTAACCATGGTATCCAAGACATTCCATCTTGCGGAGAAAACGCAACGATATCGGGGTCTACTGACATTTTTGGGTTGGCGGATACTGAAGTGTGACCAGACCCAGCTTGAGCTGACAGGGTCTGTCCACCTAACATTGTTACACCAGATGTCTCTGGTGCACCTCCAGATTCCTGACTAGACTTCTGATTATTTTTCTCTTCAGGATTATTAACGGGATTATCATCTTTGCTCGAAATTTGATTTTTTTCTTTTTCGGGGTCACCTGATTTGTCTGTTAAATCCTCTACTTCTTTGGGAGGTGTTGGGTTACTCATGATGGATATAAATACAAAATATCACCGAATTACACAGAAATATAATACACCATTAAAGCACATAAGAATAAAAATGAAAAAATCTTTCAAACTATTTAAAATTTGTAACACTATATCTGTAAAAATCTGTTAAAATCATCTTTTTAAAATTAAAATCCACCTTAATAATTTTTTTTTTTCTGTACGTTAATATCAAAAGTACATACCTTTATACGGCTTTGCTTTAAATAAATCCATGAAAAATTTACCTCTTACTTTTTTTTTTTTCACCGCGACGCGAAACAATAATAAATTAATTTCACTGAAATATTTATCTCTATATCTTCTTGCACTGCCCACAAAAATACTTTTTCACGTAGTCAGGTGGTTTTTGTTTTTGCTGAGTGCAGTTCTGATTTATTTTTCTAAATAGTCCAGAAACCAGAAACCGAAACATCTGAGTCACGAGTTCATTTCTTTACCGGCGCGCTCTTGAAAATTGAAAACAGCTGTGTAGTTGACCTACTTTTCATCCGCTAAAACACTTCGATTCTTGCCGGCAGAATGAAATACTGCACAAGATTGAGAATGGTACTTTTGAGTTCTTGGGATAAATTCCGTAAGTCTTTCACCGTATGCTGTAAGAATTTTTCACGGAGGTATTCGCTGTGATTGACGGGCGTAGATTACGTAACTGTTTAGTTTTTGGGATTTTCCCGTTGAGATGAACTGTCCTACTCGACTTCTGAAACGAAGCGTGTTGCTCCGTCGGTGGGTCCTTGATCGCCGGGCCGGTGGCTGCGCGGACTGATGGCGGCTCCGTATTTACGTCAAAGCGCTCATTCTGACTCCCTTGGATGCTCTTGTAGTCCTGGGCCGTGAGCGGGATTCGGTTAAATTCCGAGTGAATGTATGTCTGTTTAAAGGAAGACACCGTCTATTACGGAACCTGGTTTATTTCTTTTTCTTACATGCATCCTTTTAAACCAGGCCCATATTGGCGTGAGAGCTGCTTTTTAAGTCTGTCTGGACATCGAAGGTTCGTCCATCGCGAGGCAATTCCGAGAGAGCAGATTGGCGTGGATTTGTTTAGATGAGGGAAATCGTAAAAAGTTCGCTCCTGATAGCAGTGCAATGGTATAAATATGAGGTTTTTGCATTATTTCTGCTAGAGGTCGTCTAAGTCAAAAGAGGCGTATTTTTAATTTTAATTGGCCGCGAGCTGAGTGATTGATTGTGCGGAATAAAGGCGTTGGCTCTATCGGCCGATCGGATGCCGCAAGACTTTAAAATTGCGTTAGCGTCAGCACAAATATTCTTATGAAGAGTCAGAAAACGATCTTTGAAAGTTATAAGATGCGATGCAGGAAAACTAATTTAACAGGGGCGACGGCATTTTCAATCAATTGAAACACAATTATTAAAGCATTTAAAAGTTTTGATTTAAATTTCTATTTTTTAAAACGGTAATTTAAAATTTTAAAAGGGGCAAACAGGGATTTTGCATTTTAAAAAGGGGTTTAGCTTTTATCCTTTCATATATATATATATATATTTATACATATATATATATATATACACATACATATATGCATATATATATTTTTTTCTTTTTTTTTTCATTGGTCCCCGGCTAACCGAAAAGTAGCCTTTTAACTTCACCTAATATTTTAAATTCATATCGGATATTTCTTTTAAATTATATTCCGAATAATTTAATATTCCATATCAAGTGTAAAATTCTTCTTATGATCCAAACACTACTGCCAATTTTAAAAATTTAATGCACAAAATAATTTTTCAGATATTAATGACTGCAATGAACAACAAATGAGATTCACATGACTATTAATGTTCTGAGTAATTTATGTTTATTGAGTTTGGAACCTTATAGTATTCTAATGAGTATGACGAAATTGCATTAGCACAGCCGGCAATAGCGGCTCGTCACGGGGTTCAAAATCACTTATCAACCAGTAATTTCGTAAATTAAATTTCTCAGTGTTTATTAGCGTAACATCCCACGATTAAATCAGGTCAAATTTTTCTTACTAAAATTCTGGTAGTAAAGTTATTGTGGAACCTTCTGAGGATACACTGCTGATAGTTGCCAACATTTACGTCGTTAATTACCACTAAAATTTAATAATAAATTTTGTATTATTCAATCACTGAAATATACGATAAACAAGATGAAAAATATAAGAGCATACATTTTAAAGGTTTTGAAAAGATTAAAAGTCGGAAACTGGGTGTTATTCTTAAATTAAATAAATCAAGTGAATTTCGCCAAAAACACAAATATCGTATTACCTATTCATTGTTTATCCATGAATTCTTTTTCTTATAACAAGCTTGTTTTGAAAGCAATCGATTTCCTTTCGGGAATTATGAACCATTGTAAAAACAAAATTAAATGTTTTAACAGCTGAATATTTACTAACCAAATGAAAATAACAGAAAATGAAATTTATGTTTACAAATTACTTGATATGGAATTCGCATTGTGCCAAACAAATGAAAAGAAAACAAAGTAGAAACACTGCATAATAAACTGTCCTAATTGTCGGTTATAATTCCTCGCGGAAATTTATTACGGTAGGTGCTAATTAAGGGATTACCCGGTGCGTGCGTAGCACGACCGGTATACGGTGCCGAAGGCAGCGGGGACCCGGGTCGGCGGTTCGTCCGGTTTGAGATTTTACAAGATTCGAGATTTTCTACAATTCGAGGCACCGATGTAAATTAGGGGCCCGCTGGCGGGCGATGCCAGCTAGTGATAGTAATAAAATATGAATTAGAAATAAAAAATATTTTCGGAGTGCAGAATTTGAAGCGTTATGTAATAATAAGTAAGTCACTCTTAATCTGAAACTCGTTAGCATTACATGTGTCTAATTTTACATTTTAATTCGTTTCATTTTAAGTAAACATATGTTCATGGCATTTCTCTAAACGATTGCTTTCAGAGCTAATAAGACGATAACATTATTGTGTTTTAAATTTTCGTATATGAGAATCAAAGGATAAATTCTAAATGATAATATTAAAGAAACATGCATAGAATGAATTTTATTTTTTTTATAATTTAAGTAATACACACATATACATAAACAGATGCCAGTCGTTACGTGTGCCCCTGTACCGTTTATTATTATAATGTTTTGTGAATAGAATAGTAATCCTCGTCTTATGTAATCGTAAAATTTCTATCATTACATAAAGTGAAAATTTCGGAAACAGTGAAACATTTTCTTTTTCAGGAACAGTGAAAGAGTTAATAACTTTTCGGAAACAGTGAAATATATAATATCTATGTACCCATGTACACAGTGTTGCCCCCTCCCCCCAAAAAAGAACAAGCCTTATATTCATTTTAGTTCCAAAAGACACTGTAGGTCTTATTTTCATACGTTGTTTTTTTTTTTTTTTATGTTTTTTTTTTTTTACATGCCCAACATTTTGCATTTATCAATCAATAATTATTAATATGCTCATTTATATTCATGCGTCTTTTTTATTCAAAAAATTGTTTTTTTTTCTTTATAACTGAGTCACAATGATATCATTTTCCCTTACTTTAACGCCACCATCTCCAAAATTACAGAATAGAGGCCCTAGTCTCGGAACTGACGAAGCAAAAAGTCCGTGAAATGTTACGTGATTTTGACGCTGATAAAATGCAAGTTTATGATGTTGTTTTTTTACCGATGGAAAAGTTCCACCATTCACAAATTAGGATCCCAAATTTTTCAAAGACATTATTTTGGAAAATGATTTTTGTATAACTTTTTTTATTCCACTTGTACTGTGATTAAGGCATAGTTAAGAAATCCCGAAATCATGTCTCACGAGCAGAGTTAAATTAAAGCAGGGAAAAATTTCCGCGTTATTTAAACAAAAAGAAGGATTTAAATTCAAAGAAATTTTCTGTTATAATATATACTGATGGAATTTTATCCCTCTGTTAATCAGGATCTACACGGGAGAAAAATAGCGCATGTCTAAAGAAAATATGCATTGATAAAAGTGTAGCAAAAATGGGAAGGGAAGTAATTTTTCGCGTTTCGATTTATTCATGCCTATGTTCAAATATAACTAATCTGATTTCTGAAATAATCTATCATGAAGTTGTGTACGTTCTTAAATGCATAGATTTTTCTAAAAAGGAAAAGTTTCTTAAAATCATTCCGTTAAATTAAATATACTTTTTGAAATAAATCATGATTGCGTACGTAAGTAGATTAAAAAATTGTTGCTGATTCAATAGAAGCATTGTAAGTAACGCAAAATTTTAAATAACATATTGTTTTTCATTTTTGAAACCTTTTATGAACAAAAATCAATTTACACCAAAAATATATACAGAAAATATTTTATACTTTTTAAAGTTACTATTGATTAATGAGAATGAGTTAAAAGAGGAATAAACTCAAAATAAATCCTGATCTCTAATGACTAGATCAGGATTGGCAAACATTTTCCCATCCGCGTGCCAATTGTTTCCAAAAAGATCTTCAAGTGACCATGTCGTTCCAACCACCGCCCATCCCCGCCTAAAAAACTATAAAAATAATTGAATAAAATTATTTTTACTATTATAAGATTAAGATATTGATAGCATATCTGCAGGTAATATCAACATATTAAATTAAATAATGTATAATATTGAAAACTCAGACTAAAACATCTTGTCCCAAGAAAAGATTAATTAATTATAGTAATTATAGAAAGATGGTGTTATATAAGAAATAATCATAGTATTCAGAAAAAAAAATATTAAAAACTCAAATCAAATCAACTTGCTAAATGACTGTAATAATTATGGTAATACATGGTGCTGGCCTTGTGATCTGTTGATTTTGACATTTTAAACAGTGTGGTGGTTTTATAATTGAGTTAATTTTATTTTTAAATATAGAATCAGAAAAAAATAATGAAAATAAAATCATTAACGAATAATATATGTAAAATATTTGTTTTACACCTGCTATTAAATATAAAATTATTTTTATTTTCTAATTTCAAAAGCATTGCAGGAAAATCTCTTTTTTTTTCAGAAGAAAATTATGAACTTCGTAAGGCCGCCACAGCGTCTTGGAATTTCGGTGTTAGTTTCTCGTCACAAAGTTCGTTATCACTCTATTTTAGCTCACTGTCACAAAAGTTTATTTCTTCTATCAATTTGCAGCTCTCTTTTGTAGAAATAAGGTAAATCTAACAAAGCGTTAAACTTTCGATTATATAAAGTCTGTGACGATATGAAGTTAACTATTTTTGTGACTACGGCTACAATATCACCAAGATATTGGAAACTAGTCTATGCACACCGGACTTGTTGATGTACGATGCAGTAAAATCCAAGAATAATACGTCCAATTAGAGTTTGAAATAAACTGAAAAAAGAAAATAAAACATTTATTTTACCCACCATACTGGGGGGGGGGGGGGTAAAATAGTCAGTTGTAACACAAACTATTTTAGACATATTTATTTCTTTTACAGTAAGTGAATTTATAACTGCTGTACAAGTATTTGCACCATTGGTTGTAGCTGATAATGATAATAACGAGAATAATTCCATCTTAGTGTCATTTTCAACAAAATATCGTGCAGAAACAGCTAAATGATCAAGATTTAGTTACATCTGTACTTTCGTCAAGTCATAATGAGATGAAAGGAGAAGACTTGATATCAGACTTTTGCTGCTCTCTTACATTTTCTGCTATTTTTATGATTCTATCTTAGAATGTATTTCTTCTTACAGGAATATCTTAAATTCGTTGAATTATTTTATCTTTATTTTCAAAATCGTCAAAAAGTGATGGAGCGCATGTGAACAAGTCTTCCTTCAAAAATTCTCTAACGCAAAAAAGTTTACCATTCCGGGCAATGAAATTCGCAACCGAGAAAATTGCGGCATTGTTTGCGAATCCTTGATATCGACAGTTTATTTTTCTCTTTATTTGCACTGGCAATGAATTATTTTTTGTTCTGCATAACTTTTTGGAGAAAGAGGTTTATGATTTATTTTATAATGTCGTTTTACAGTTGACGTTCTGCACTGTCCCGGAACATAAAACGCACACAGCCAAATCATGTTTATTAATTATCCCATATTTATCAGTCCACCACGTTTGAAATTCTCTGCTATCTTGCACTTTACGTTTTTTAGCCAAATTGGCCATATTTAATATATATTATTTTAACGTTGCAATATAATCTGTCTTAGATTATTAATAATCCTTGATTATAGTAAAATTAGTTTAACAATAAAAAAAATAAAACATTCGTAATAGAGTTGATTAAGCACCACTAGAATAAAAGTAAATAATAATAATAATAATAATAAAATGACTAGCCGCTGAGTTTACTGAGATTTGTATATAACAGAATTGTGTCGGCAGCCAGTCGTCTGCCAGATAAATTACCTTTCGCCTCACACCTCCATGAAGCTGATACATAAAAGGACAAAAAATATCCCTATTTACTAAATATTTAACATATTAGTGATCTCATTTTGCTATTTTCTTAATTTGTGCTTCTTTAATTAATTAAATCATTTAAAATGATTATTGAAAGTTATCTATCAAGGCAGTAAAAATCTAATAGGTTTCCTTTTGTATTTATTTTATGGAAATATCTCTAAATTGTTTACAAATCCTATTTTGTCATGGTTATTCACTATCGGCAGACAGCGTACTTTTGAAATTATAATTTTCGTTTCATTTTACAACTGTTAACTGATGCAGAAATTTCAGAAACAATAAAGCAAAAAATAAAAATAATTTGTTTGCAACATTTTTCTCTATTTCAATGCGAATCATCGGCGCCGACAGTGATCGAGGAAGGAGGGGGGGGGAGTTCAGAGGTTAGATGTTTAGGAGCTGTTAATTCAACGTACACAAGTACTTATTATAACAAACTGCTTTTTCCAGTCGAGCTCGTGCATTAATGGAAGAAAAATAAGGAGGTTCCATTATTTTGGAGAGTTTGACTGAATTTTGATTTAGAACTTAAATCAACGGCGTGCCGAAAATATTTTCGTGCATGCCATAGGTTCGCCAACTCTGGAATAGAATCTATACTATAGATTAAAAAATAACTAATTAAAAAAATTTTTAGAAACAGAAACCAGTAAAATTAAATTGAAACTTTATTTGATAATTGTATATAATTCTCCAATATACGCTGTTTTTGTGGAAGTTTTTTGCCAAAGATATTAAAAGAAGTGGAATCCATAATAACGATTCCACTATAAATTAAAGCAATGCACCATTCACGTTTGACAATATATTACAGAGATGTGTACTAGATACCCCTGATGAAAACCAAAATACAGTAGATTTCCGTTACAACAAGAAATCCCGTTACTACGAAATTTGACAAATCCCCTTTTCAAATTTCATTAACTCCAATGTATTAAAAATTCCGATTTAATGAAGTGCATTTTATTAGGAATTCCGTTACAACGAAAAATCTCCATCGAGATCTTTTTTTTTCCAATTGCTTAACAGAAATGAAATATTACTTGGAATGTGGAAGATAAAAAAAAATAACGTTGTTTTGGGGACAGGTGCAATTTCAGATTTTTCTCCCCTTTGCTATTTTTTCTTTTGTCTACTTCTGTTTCCGAATTCCTTTTCTTTCTTTAGCCCATACGCTTCAAAATGATCACGTGACAGACAGCAGGTGGCCTTCACTGTGAAAGGAGTGTTTGTTCTTGTTTTGGGATATCTCTATCGCCAGTACCTGTTGCAGTGTGTTTCTTGCTTCATTCGTTGATAAAATGGCTTGTGTGAAACGAAAACAATTTTCGTTGGGAGAAAAAAAGCTATAATTTCTGAGATTGATAAATGATTGCGGAAAAATGATGTGGCCAAAAAATGTGGATAACATCATCGACTTTATAGAACTCTTTTGCTAAAAGAAATTCTTTGCGGCTTAGAGAATGGCGAAAGGGCAAAAATAAATCTCAAAGAAATTATTGAAATGATCTCTGGTTCGTTGCTAGAAATTAGCCAGAAAACAGTTTCTAACTGTTGGAAACATGCCCGATTAGCTGAGACTGAGGAAGGTGAATCAGAAGTTTTAGATTTGGATGAGTCCTCTGAGTTAAACACAATTTGGAAGGCTGCCAAAAAATTAACATCAATACCTGATAAGGTGGATATGGAGAATTTCTTATCTGTGGATGACAATATTCAAACATGCTCTGAAGTGACTGATGAAGGTATCCATTGAAACTACATTAGACCAACAAAATGACGAAAGCAGTGATGACGATATTGATGTAACCGACGATTCAAAAGTTACATCTTCGGAAGCTCTCTCATGCTTGGAGAAAATGCGTGCTTTTGTGTATCATCAAAAGAATGTTCCAGAGGAGGTATTTTCTCACATTCATTCGTTGCACACGTTTTTGTTATCATCAACAACATATTCCTGTGTACAAACTAAAATCACAGATTTTCTACAATGATGTACTACTAAATAAAGTTTAGTCCGTAATTTTGTATTTTTAATATTGAATTTTAATTTACTAACTTTTTCTATGTTAATTTAACTAGTCTTCCATTAAAATCCTCTATAATGAAAGGTAAATTTCTCTTACATAATTTATTTACGTGTATGTGTAATTCATTAGATAAATAGGAGTAATTCCGTTACAACGAAAAAATTGTTACAACGAAATATTTTAGCGGTCCTTTGGAGTTCGTTGTAACAGAAATCTACTGTATACCTAAAATCAGTTTCAAACGATTTTACATGTTTAGAAGAAAATCATTCCAATCGAACTTAATGTAGGCGACAAAACCCTCGAATTTGTGTAATTTTATATTTTTAAACACATTTCTATAAAAAGGAACTTAGACTTGGGAAATCCACTACTATCCGCAGCGTACACCCTGAATTTGTATAATTTTATATTTTTAAGTGAAATTGAGTCCAAACCCAGGGTTGCGATCCCTACTGCATGCTGCAGCGTACACCCCGAATTTGTATTATTTGTGTGGGTGCCACTGCATTCTCCACCGTGCGCCGGGCGTGATTTTGTCTCTTTTTGCAAACGTACATCCAATTTGTATGATTCTATATTTTTAAACGAAAATCTATTCAAACGAGTAAAGGGGCCTCTGTTAGAATAAATTTCGATTTATTTTCAGAAGTTTAGACAGATTAAACATTCAATTATGACAAAAAAGTTCCTAAGAAAACCTGAGTGATATAAAACACACACCAGCCTCTCACTCTTTTATAAACGCGAAATGATATACTTCAGTGAATTAAAAAATTGCGTTAAAATTGTAGAGGTTTCACCGAACTTGCGCATCGACGAAAACCATTCCAATTCACAATTCTTTTAAAACGGGAAACGATATATTCAAAGGCGCTTGGAGGAAAAAAAACTGTTTTGTGGTTTTATAACTGTTAGCAACTTTTTATGAAAATAAAATTCAAACAAAGTTGTTATGTACTATACTAAAAATTATACAGTTATCCTGTGCTGAACGCAACCAAACGCAGGATAAGGCGTTTAAGGTATATTAGTAAGCATCCTCATATTTTACGTTCAAAGTCTTCATTTTCCAAAATATTTTTTCAAAAACTTGAATCAAGCTATCTTGGAAAGGCTATTTATGTTTTGTTTTGCTTATTGATAGAATGCTTTTTTCTCTTATTATTTCAAAAATCCACCATTAAATATAGTGAAGAAATAAGAACGTTTCGACATATATTTAAAAATAAAAATATTTTTAATATTTAATTAAAGGTTTTTAATAAGTATTCGTTTAAAAAAATTAAATTTATTCTTAATTTAAAAAATCATTTTAAGTAATTATTATTAAAAGAAAATGTTACACATGTTTATATACATACCTTTAAACATAAGATGAAATATGAGACATGTGAATCAAGAAAAATAGTAAATGAATATCCAAGTAGTGAAAAGTAAATGGTTAAATTCGAAGTTCAATAATTTTGAATTATCTATTCTTTCATGTGGTCGCTGAATTTTCTTACAGCTTTTAAAATATAGAAAAATAGGTTACTCTGACTTCAAACCTAATATACCCTGGCATTCACGAGAAAAAGAATTACATTGTAATCTAATCTTAGCTACGATAGTTAACAAAGCCTTACTAAATAATCTTTTGTTTTGAAACAATTTTACAAAAAGTCAGCGCATCCAGAAACATAAATAATTCTTAATAGTCTTTGCATTCGTATTTAGATTTGACGCAAGATATGCCACAGTGTGAAATGAGAAGCCTTGAGATAAAGTATTGTTAAAGATAAAACAAATCTTTCACGATCATGTAAAAATCGGAAAGGAAAAGGTCAAATACGTTTCCTTAGGTTGTTATGGGCAATATTTTCATTCAAAACAAAGAATAAATAGACAGAATATAAAGAATATAAAGAAGTAAAACTTACTTCTTCTAAATAATCACCAAAGAAACACGTGTATTTACGCAATGCTTAACCCCTTGGGGACGAGCGACCCATATACGTGACGCATCAGATGCTCAGAATCCTCGATTATCCCCACCAGTTAATTTTTATTGTAAACTTTGCCTTATTTATTGACAGCATTTTTGCGATTTAACTAGGCAAAAATTTCAGTTTTGAAAAACCGGTGGTAAAAGATTAAATATTCTGTAAAGGACGCTCGTCGCGAAGGGGTTAAAAATATTTATAATCCGCTGTTAAAAAAATGCGTGAAAAAAAAGTAAAGAAAACGTAAAAACAACTGCGTAAGAAAAAACTGCTTAACGGATTTCTTCATTTCTACAGGAGAAAATCTTTCCTTGAGAGCATTGTTTAATACCGGAAAGACGTGATAATCGCTCGGAGCCAGATCCGGATTAGAGAGCAGATAGAAAAGACGTTAAAAAACGAGAGTTGCAGTGACATTTGTACCACAGACTTTCCTGAGCAAGTTACGGATTTTAGATCCAGATGTCTTATTCGTTTAGTTCAACTACTCTCAAACACTCCATTATCCACGATTAAACACGTATGTCATTACTAACCGGGCAATGAACACTCCCTAGTCTGGTATTTCTGCTAGTACAACGTTAGTACCATTTGCAACTTCTCTCTCACCAGTCACTAAATGACGGAGGAATGACTTTCATATTAAATCATTTGCCCAAAACTTTACGAAATAATAAAATGAGAGAAAACTTTTCGACTTCTCTTTGATATTTATCCGTATAATTTTATTGATAAATGAAGTAAAAAATATACAGGTACACAGTATTAACGACTCAATTATCTTAAATGCAATTGTTAATTTTAATAATCCCCGATTTTGAAAGTCTTTTATTATTATTATTATTATTATTATTTGTCATTCGCTGCTATTAAGTTATAACTGAAGCAGAAACACTTCTAGGGATTCCCGAAGCAGAAAATTACTTCTTTTTTATTGGAAGAAACTACTTAAACAGCATTCTTAAAGAATTTTTAGGAAATGTAATTTTGTCTAAATAGGAAATCTAATGTACCACTTCTTATGACGAGACTTATTAAATATCAAATAATTAATATTTGGGCGGTGTATAATCCAAACAGATCTAGATTTCATTATTCAAGGTGCGGAAAAGGATATATTTTTTACTTTTAGTATATCTATAGAAAAATCATTCGAAAGTTTGAAATGTAAAAAACTTCATGTTCTACACTCCTTTTCGGTTCATCAAATTGCAAGTTCTTTCTACATGCATATAAGTTTTATAATTATATATATAAGGACAAAGTTGCTTATTGTTTTTAATCGTCGCAAAAACGATATGTCATTTTTTTATAGAAGCACGTGTGCAGAAACTATCTTTTCGTTATAGTAAATAATCTATTATTAATTCCTTTTTTACCAGTATTCATTTCAGATTTTAAAAAATGCTACAAATTTTTGCACCAGCGTTACAGATCTGCTAACTATTAAGTGAATCATGAAGATGGAAAGTTTTCAATTATTAGGTTGTCCGGTAAGTTCGAGCACCACCAGTCGCTGAGAGGTTCTGCTCTCAAAGCTGGTAGACGAGAGATGCTCCTGTCGTGCTCGTCAACCTAACCGTTCGGAGTTTTCCGTGGTTTTCTTCAAACTTTGACGTGAATACAGGTTAGGATTCCTTACAAAGACCCCCGCGGAGGGTACCTTCCCCTAGGGCCTATATCCCTCGAGTCAAAGCCATTAAATAATAAGCCCAGTCAGATAAATGGGAAACTTTTCGCAAGTTCAAAATAGCGCCATCTAGCGGTTGGGAGTGCTGCATTCGGCACCAAGAATATTTTAATAAAATTTTGCTTCTAAAATTAAACCTTAAAATAAGGAGTTCATATTTTCTAAGAAAGTCGTTTGTAAATTCCGGTGTCAGTCAGTAATTTCACATTTTACGAACATAATTTGTCTGTGCCGGAAAGGGTTAATTGCATAGTGATGTAAATTTCCATCACTTTTTATTTAACTTTTAATAAATGAATCAACTTCTTCGCCACCACTATATTTATATAGAAATATTAATCCAGTAAATTTCCACATTTTTTTTTCATTATAGTTTTAGCTTTAATGTAAAATATACCAATAATTAGCAAGCTTTTAAAGGAAGTGCAAAAACAAAACATCGTCAAAAATCGCATAAAATATCGATATCAATAAATCGTATCGTTTCTCTGCGACCCACTTCTGTTTTGTCCTCCTTCCGCAGCAGAGGTTTGGCGCTAGTGTGTCGCTAACAAATTTAACACTATCTGACTGGGCTTATTATTTAATGGCTTTGCCTCGAGTAGATAATCGGCCGTCATAAATCAACCAACCAACCGGTAAGTTCGTGCCAGTTAGAAAAATCAATTCGTACCAGAAAATTCTATCATTTAATTATTAAACATTAATTCCCATATCTAATTTCTTTTATTACGGGGCATATGAATTAACGGGCAGAATTTTCCGGTAAGAATTGATTTTCCCGACCGGCACGATCTTTCCCGACAACCCAATAGTTTCTGTTATGTTCATTTATGAAAAAAAACGATATTGTATCTATGGTTTGTATTGAAAGGGGATAAGGGTAAAATCACATACCTTAGTATTAGTTGCTTCTTTAAGTAAGAATTCAGAACAGAATTGTGTCATAATATTGTGTCATATTGTGTCATAATATCATTTTAAATTATTTCATCCCCTGTGAGATGATTGCATTGATAGTGATCAGCCCATCCCATTTTTATTAATAAATGGTTGTTTTTAAAAATTCAAATCATCCGGTCTTACCCTACTGGTGAAGGAAAATCGTACGGATATGTTAACCTTGCGGATAATTAAAAAAAAAGGTTAAAACTTTCTTTAAAAAAGGCTCAAGATGCATTTTATTTACAACTTTAACTAAAGAACAAAGCTGCTAATATTTAAATTATAAGTATAATGATTTATTTTTTAAAGACAAAAGATTTGAGAAAGGAAAGAAAAAAAGTTCATCTGTTTATCAGATTTATAAAAATATTAATCACTCTTATCCATGTAGTTTGTACTTTATTTTCCTCTAACATTGGTTACGACCATTTCAAGCATTGTTTTCCAATATATTTTTTCATATAATGTAGGATATTCGGTTTTACGCTAAGAGATTGGTTGCAAAGTATGTCATAAAATTGCGCTTATAAATTCTAGTAACAGTATAGTTATGGAAAGTAAATCCTTATTAAATATGTTATTCACAATATTATAAGAAGTTTCAATAACTATCAATGTGTTCATATTAAATAATTTTGAAGACTAGCAAACTGTATAACAAAATTTGATAACGTAATTTTTCCAACACAGAAACTTCACAAATGCCAGTATGGACATAACGTTTGTGGCTGCTTCTTCGTGCCCAGAGCTCCACGAGCCAGTAACCATTTCAACCTTTTGCCGTTAGAGAAGTAATCTCAAATTGGGACAAACCGAGATATCTGGTATTAATTTGACTATACTCTTTCACCATACTTTCCTCTATGTATATACGTTACAAGAAGCATGTAAAATGGAAGTAAGCATGTAATATGTATGCATGTTAAGCATATAATTAAAAAAAGATGGATGTAATTATGTATACAATGTATTAGGTACTCAACATTATGGTTATTTAAAAATTTAAAAAGTATTTATTGGCGTAATTAAGATTTACCAATATTTCAGTTTTTGTATTGTTGTTTTTCCTTGTGTTTTGTATTCAATCCTTTTCAGAAACAGTATTTTGTATTAGATTAATCACAACCGAAATCAATTTGACAGTTGAAATTTTAATTACATCAAAAGTGAAAAAGATTTATTAGAAGAATATTATAAAATATATAATTTTTGAATATAGAAGGCATAAAAAGCGACACTAATTGTAAAATTGTTGGAATTGGTGATAAATTTTAATCTCATATATCCCATATATAGGTAGTTCATACAGAAAAATCTTTTTTCATATAGGTCTTTGCTGAATATTATTATAAGAGACCTGAATATTAATATAAGTAAAGAAAGCATGCGAATCGCATATGTCACGAAATATTATTTGGAGAAGAAATGAAACAATTACTTTTGTTCGTTACAAAATAATTTTTAAGGGATTTTGATAAATTTATTCCTATTATCAACATATAATTTTATGAACAGTTAAAATGCATAATTTTTTTTAATTTCAGATTATATTACATTTTGTTTACAAGATAATTGTTTCTGGGTAAAAGTAAATACCGTTATTCTATAACCACATCAATCAGTAACTGCATCCCGCAAGTAAGGCAATCCAGTATAGTACTTTGTTTCAGTTAAACTATTACGTTCGAGAAGAAACAAGAGAGAGAAAAGTTTATATATATTTTTAAATCAAATAATATTTTTAAAGAAATTCGTAATTATTTTAAAAGGAAAAATATGTATGTGTTTTTTTTTAATAAAATAAATTACAATATTATTTAAAGCTTAGTTATGTGATGAAAAACCCTTTTTATTATCTTAGTAGTTAAGAAAACATATGAAATTAAAGCATATTATTAATTTTCATTATCTGTTATTTATATTTTTATCCAAATAATTCAAAGTACTTATTGTAAAATGATCAAATACGATTTTTTTTAAATACAAAAACGTCCCATTCGGGCTCTACAAAAAAAAGTAATATTTAAAAAAATATATAAACACATTTAAATAACACATAATACTGGGTTGTTCGGAAAGTTCCTTCCGTTTGGGAAAACCAATTTGTACCGGAAAACCCTGCCCGCCAGCGAGATTCTAAAAGATAGTCACGTTTTAGCATTATTGGCTTTAACTGCCTTCCCATTCGCTGTTATCAGTCACGTGTCATAGATGATGTTGGTGCTTGGCGTTTTAGAATTGGCGCACTCCTATATGTCTTGGACATTTTCCAAAATTGAACAGTTTACAAATATAGTTTCAGTTTCGTTTTAATGACGGCCCTTGATGTAGACAGTTGTGTAGCCAAGGGGGGGGGGGGGTCCAGGGGGTCCGGACCCCCCCGAACCCCGAACGAAGAACTGGTTTACTGAATCATAGATATAACAATATTAAAAACTGATAAGACGGAATCGCAAAGAAGCAATGAAAAATTCTGCTTTAGACAGGTGTTTGTCTTAGAAAAGGTATGTCTTTCGCCGGGGCTATGAAATTTGTCCGTTTAAGACAGGTTTTTGTCATAAACACGTCCCATTTTGTCAAGCATCCTCCAAAACTGTTAAAACGTATCCACTCTATAGTATACTTCTGAAAAGCATAGTTGTATTATAATAAAATCTGTGAAGATGAGAGCTATCGTAAACAGCAAAAGTTCAAGGTTCAACGAAAACAACACTACATATTTATACCATCTATGATTTGAAACCTATCTAAAATGGAACCTTTTCTGGTTGTGATTCCTTGTTGGCAGGTTTTCTGTGAATACGGAATCCTCTCGTAAACGAAAACATTTCATGGTCTCGATGACGGAAGGATAACTATACAAGTATACCTGATATGACGGAAATCTATCTACAACGGATTTTTTTAAGGATACCTGACGATTCCGTTTTCATAGATTTTAATGTAACTAGATTAAACGCAAAACTTCTTCAACAGAGATTTCGATGGGACCAACTGTTGCCAACACTTACGGGAAAAGACGAGTTTAGATTAGACGAATGCAATAACAGCAAATTAATCAGAGTTTTGCGACCCTTATCTTTGTTCATTGTATAATTTTATATCGAGCAATGTTATCATTTACTTTAAATCTGCTTGCTGGAATTTAAAAAAAAATTAACTTTATTCTTCGACTAGATATTTGTGAATTCTTATTCAACATTACACTGCCACTTTCAAAATACCTGCATCTTAATGTGATTTGTCTTCTGCTGTAAACCATGCTGAAGACGTCCTTTTTCAACTTTATGTAACTTTACATTAATCAATAAGCAAGGAAGAGGAGACTGGTGTTTAAAAGTTTTCTGAC
Organism: Maratus michaelseni; assembly: GCA_963931845.1. Taxonomy (NCBI): domain Eukaryota; kingdom Metazoa; phylum Arthropoda; class Arachnida; order Araneae; family Salticidae; genus Maratus; species Maratus michaelseni. Next base: position 49,567,745 of record OZ007594.1, on the reverse strand, counting down.
CTGTTCAAGAGAACACAGTCCTTTGCTAAAGAAAAGTCTGACACAATTTTCTTTAGTCACACATATTCCTTGTCGAGTTGACCATCAGATACGTCTGGTTCAATGTCAAACCTGAAGAATATTTAGAGAGATCATTTTTTTCCTCCTTTTGATACTTTTATTTCTGATCTCGTTATTCGTTAATCATTAAAGAAAAGAACAGAGGAATATTGAAAGAGTTTGACGTTCTTCTGGGTTTGTACAAAATAATGGTAATTCTTGTTATTAAACTTTTCAACCTGAGCTATTTTTAATTAACTCTTAATGGAATATTACGTTGTTGTATATTATTTTAAAGGGCAGGTATTTACCTACTTATTTAGTATTATAATTTTGTTTTTCGCTATTGTACAGGGATATTTAAGGCAGTTGTAGAACTTTGGGAAATTTCGTAGGATTTTCTTACTAATTCAAAATGGTACAATAATCAGCGGAAACGGCTTGTATATCAACCACACTACATCATTGAATGCAGAAGAGCGGGGTGGGGCATGCGCTCCGGAGCATCGAAATGACCCCTCAAAAGATCTGAGATTTTATGCTTATTAATAGTCTAGGAGTGCAATCTTTCTCCTTCCTTGAACTCCACAGTGTACAGGAGATTCAGGAGAAAAATGGTACCCTCCGCAGAAATACCCCCTGGAGAAAAAATGTCTGAATTCAACATTACATTTGACCGAAGTACGACTTGTGAACTCACAGTTTAACATTGTTTTCAGAAATTTCATGATCGCAATGAGAGTTTGAATATGAAGGTCGTAGGTAGCATTCGGTTATTAACAATGAGAAATTGAAAGCAAAGATTGAAGCTAATCTACGTACCAAAAGTCTGAAAGATTGCTGCTGAACTTGGAGTACGTTCTAAAATTATTTCCAACCGCTTAAAATAAATTGGTTGAAAAGTAAAATAGCAGAAACTACCATTATTTTTTACACAATCCAATACTTCCCAAGATGTGCTAATCCATCGTAATAATTTTTTTTATAAAAATTTAACATCTTTTAAGTCGACCAGATATCGGAAACAACTATTGAGGTCGAATATTTACATTAGTATCAAAAGCGGTGAAACTTGAAAAAGAATTATGGCTGTTTTAGACAATTGTAACAAAATTATTTTTCCCAACATCAACTATATTTGTTGCGTGTGTTTGTTACATTACTAGTTTCTGTAGCCGAAAAAAAAAACTTATCTCAGAAACACCCATGGTGAATCAACGGCTGACGGCATTGGCAATTGTGTCAACTCATTATTCATTATACCTGTTACAGCACTAGTTCTTAATTCAATGACAGGAAATTAATCATGAAAATTGAAAAAAAAAATTTCAACCAAATGCTGTTATAAACTTAACCCTTTGATCATAACTTTAACGTAATCAAATGTTTATATTATATGAAACTTGATTTAAATGCATTCTTCAGTGCGTGCTCAGCTTTTTATATCATAGTGTTTGTAAAATCTTTTTATTTGGTAAATATTAATGTAATTCCATTGTATTATTAGCCACAATTATAGAGATTGATCTTACTTTATTTTACACATGCTATTTTTTTTTAAATTAAGAAATTGATAAGGAAATATCTAAATTCTTAAAGTTACTTGAAATATTTATATTGCATATATACACACACAGTCAATCCTGTCACACTATATTTCAATCAGACGCATTGTTCGTTTCTACGGGATCCCGAAACTTTTAAGTTTGAGATAGGATTCCGTTATAGAAAGTTTCCATTTCACAGGCTTTACTGTATTTATAAATAGGATAAAAACTGGCAAGACGAAATCGGAATCACAGAAGAATGGTGAAAAATCCCGTTTCAGGCAGGTTTTCAGCAGACTTAATTGTATAGTTATCCATATCAAGGCCATGTAATGCTTCCGTTTAAGACAGGAATCTGCTATAGACAAGTTTTAGTATACATATTACATACATAAGTTATATTTTTATATATACAGCAAATTCTGTGGAAACGAAATGTGCCTATAACGGAATGCTAACTTAAACGGAAATATTCATTCGTCAAATAGAAAAGAATGCCATACACCTGCTAAGACGGAAAACTGTCTAACACGGAATTTTTTACCACTCTTTGCAATATTATCTTGTCAGGTCTTACTATATATATAAGCTGAAGAAAAATTTTGGACCCCTCCTGAAAGGAAATCCTGGCTACGCCACTGGATGTAGATGATGTCAAAAAAATTTAAATGTTTGAATGCTACATCCAAACTGATGTCCGATTTTACTCTCTTAGATGTAAGTAATTAAAAATTACACGACTTATAATAATCGTTAATTACTATGGCGCTATTCCTACTATTGATTATTATTACCCCAGAGCAAACAACTGTAAATTATTTTAAAAGCTGAAATTTTTCTTTATAATGTGCATTTCGTTTAAATTTTAGATTTTTAAAACAGGAAATTTTATAAAATGAATTGAAGTTTTAATACATTATTTTATTTTAATAAATTTAATATTAAATCATGCTTCTGTTTTTTTTTCATAGAAATTAACCTAATTTAATGCAACATAGAAGTTAATCTAATTAACCTACAAAAAGTTAATAACTATCATCAGAAAAGACTTTTTCTAGACTTTAAGATAGTATAAAAATGTATTATAAATTATCGTTAAATATCAGTGTAAATAGTAAAAAAATAATAAAAAAGACTAGTGAGGGGGGGGGGGTGGGGAGGAATGAAAATTATCTAACTTTTACACCAGAAAAACGGTAAAAGAGAAATTCCGTAAGGGGGAAAAAAAACATCAATGATGTTGTTAAAATTATTACCTAATTTTATCAAGTTTGGATAAAAATAGGGAAGGGAGGAGCGTCCCTCCCCCAAATTAATTGAGAAAAGAATTATTTATCATGTACTTTTATTTTAAACAAAGGCACTGTATCTAATATTTTATAAGGTTCTCCCCCCCCCCCCTCCATAAAATATGTATGAAAATGAATAATTTTTTTTTCACACTTTTTTAATAATTATTGTATGTTTATTGTAAAAATCACGTCTAATTTCGTGACTGCAACTCATGTTCAAATTCTGTTTCAATGTGTTAATTTAATGTCGACCACGATTATGGAAAATTCTCCGCTTTAATTTATGCTCAGTAAAAAGCGCGAACTAGTGAATCTTTTAAGAATTACAATTTTTGTTCTGTTTCTTGTTTTAACATATGGTAACAGTAAAGAGAAAAGGGATTATTTAAATTATCTATTAAGGATTTTTAAATTGTTTCCACAACGTATAATCATAATTTGATTAATTTTTGAACTATTAATTGATAAAAGCATGTTTGTTTTTTTTTAAATTACAATCTTTATTTTTCATTTATATTTTACTTTTTAGTGTTTAAATATTTCATTGGTGCATTTTCACAGCCAGTTGGCATATTTTAGAGAATATGGTTTGGCACATAACCTGCATTGTTGTTGTAACTAGTTTACACACGTAACTATAAATAATATTTGACAATTTACCAGCTTTGCCCTGCTCATGTTAAAATGCCTTAAAATTAATTTAAAATTACGATCTAAAAATATTAAAATGCTGTATTGTTATCGGAAACATACCTGTGTACATCATTTTTATAATTCTAGCCTATCAGGAAGTGAGTACAAAATAGATTTCAAAATTCCATCTTTAGATACATGAACCAAATAAAATAAAATAAAATAAAATAATGTAAAACCTATTGCAATCATGCAGTAACCAGATAACTATGTTCAATCACATTATATATATATATATATATTTACATAAAATTAAACTTTTATTTTAAAAGGACAGCGTAACATAAATAAGAAAAATAACAACTTAGATATGCAAAAGTTTTTACCTAATATTTTTTGTAATGTTGTTTATGTTTAAAATTTATTTAAAAACTTACAGCTTTTTTTAAATTTATTTATTTTAGACAGAATTTTTTGAAAATGTTCAGTATTGATGCTTATATTTATTTAATAAGAGCTTATATCTTTTTTTAAAAATGTTTTTTATACTGTCTTAAACTGTAAAAAAAATGTTTTTTCTAACGATAGTTATAAAATTTCCTACAGCAATGTGGGAATTTTCATATTATTTTAGATTTAAAAAGCAAAAAAAGCAAAATTTAATTTTTTCTTTCCATTTTCTGAAAAAGTACTTTTCATATCATTTTAAAATCTTTATACAGTTTAAAATCTAAACCGTTACACTCTCGTTTTATAAAATGTCATCAAACTATCTTAAATGATTTTCAATGGTTTATTTTACATGAAAGCTGAACATAACAATCGCTTCAAAATTATCAACTGAATGTTTTCCTCTTAGTTTTTCTAACCATAGAAATAGACAGACGAGTTGGCGACATTTTCTCTACCGGCAAGAGATTACTCTCTGAAAAGGACACGACTAAACGACCAATGGGGTGGCTGGATTTGCCGATAATGCTAAAACGTGACTATCTTTTAGAATTTCGCTGCCCGCTGCAATTATTAGACATAAGTTATCTGAATTAATGTCTAATAAATAAATGATACAATTTTCCGGTACAAAGCGGATGAACCCCAAACAGAATGAACTTTCCGAACAGCCCAATACATATCAGTGTTAGATAAACGACAAAACATAAATATTATTCAACTAAATAAAAGAAAATATTGTCGGGAATCTGAAATGAGATATTTTTACAGTGATACAATGAAATAAATTATTCATTTGAAACAAATAAATGTTATTGAATTTTTCGTTTCTCTACTTATTAGTAATAAACTTACAAACAGTATTTTCAATACGATTATGAAGACAAATCATGCCTATATAATAGTAGAAAATCAGTATACTTCTAATGAATGTAATTAACTTTCTCTATTTTTTTAATTTTACGTATTTAAAATATTTGAAGCATCGTACTTTGTGGTTCTTTAAATCTATACTAATAATATAAAGGAGTAAAGATTGTTTGTTTGTTTGTTTGTGGGGGGTAATCTCTGAAACTACCGAACCGATTTCAAAAGTGATGGTGGCAAATTGATGGTGACAACCCCTGCTCCAACATAGGCTACATTTTAGGTCGGTGCCACTAACCCCAGGGGGGGTGCAGGAGCGAAAAACGTTCTAAAATTGCGATTTTTTTAATACTGAAGGAGCTAGTAATTTGAAATTTGGCATTGTAGTTACTTATAACATGTAAATGCTCTCTAAGAACAAAATAAAAAAAAATTCGAAATTTAAAAGGGTGAAATGAGCGAAAAGCGTTCTAAAAACATTCTAAATTACAATTTCTATGGAATCTCTGGAACTACAGAACCGATTTCAAAAGTGATGGTGGCAAATTGATGGTGATAACCCCTGCTCCAACATAGGCTATATTTTATGTCGGTGCCACTAACTCCAGGGCGGTGCAGGAGCGAAAAACGTTCTAAAATTGCGACTTTTTTATACTGAAGGAGCAAGAAATTTGAAATTTGGCATTGTAGTTACTTATAAGATGTAAATGCTCTCTAAGAATAAATTTAAAAAAAAATCGAAATTTAAAAGGGTGAAATGAGCGAAAAACGTTCTAAAATCATTCTAAATTACAATTTCTATGGAATCTCTGCAACTACAGAACCGATTTCAAAAGTGATGTTAGCAAATTGATGGTGACAATCCCTGCCTGACGTGTATATTGGCTATTTCACGAGTCACAAATTATAGTAGCCTTATTATTCTATTAAAATGTAAAAGTGAATTATGAAATGTCAATATTTTATTTGATTAAAAGTTCGTTAAGAGAAATTGACCAGCGTAGCGGGCGTAGCTTGCTAGTCTGAGATAAAAAGCAACTAATTAATTTTTTTAAACTTTCCACTTTTCAATAGGAAATAATTATTTTTCAAACCTTATGTTATAATATTATTGTAACTGTTTTATTATTGATAAAAAAATATATATTTAGTACATTATAATAATAACATTAGGTTATTTGAAAATAATTATAATATATATTAGAAATTATTAGAAAGATATATGATAGAACAGCTCCTTTGAAAAGAGATAGAATACATTTGTATAGTTCGAATTTTTAAAATTATATATATATATATATATATATTGTAATGCTCACAGTGTAACCTAGAAATTTGTATTGTGACTAACGTTTGCTTCTATTTAAAATACGTTAAACTTTGACTGTGATAGTTCTTTGCCCTTTAAAATTTGTCAGTAATTGTGTTTTTAGAAAATATATTATGATACTCTCGGTTACAAAACTTTGTCAAAATATTTACATACTCGCTTCTCTGAAAGATTTCGAAAGATAACAATAAACCAGATCACAGATTCAAAGTACATCTGATGACTTACTACGTCTTTATAATAATAATGAATGGAAATTTCAAAACCTTACCAGAAAATCAGTTTAACATACCAAACCCAAATACGCAAAGAAAATATAAAGGATTGCATATGCATACGCAATAATAAGAAAATAATAATACACAAAAAATAAAATGTGTAATTCTATTCTAACAGTTAAATATTGCATGTGCTTATATTTGTAATATTTTAAAATACAAATTTGCTTTTATCCTTTAAAAAACTTCCATTTTTATTACATAAAATATGTGTAAAAACTCTAACAGAGGAGCAATTTAAATAAGCATTAAGAACATGTAAATAACTTTACGCAAATTTCTTAGCTTATACAAAATATTAATAACTTTTTCTTTTGAAATATGTGATACATATGTGATGATATCTCATTTTTTAATATTAAAAAACACATACAAAAAATTACGAACATATTTTTATAAAATCGGGCGCGCACAAAATATTACTGTTGATTAGAACGTTTGAAATAAGTATTTTTTTTTTTTTTTTGTATTAGAATCTGTGATTTCTTTAGTAAAACTCGTTAAAATGATGTGTTTATCCCATATCAGAGAAAAACGTAATAGCCGTTTAAGTAAGTTTAGTTGCATTTAACGATGCAATAAATGTAACTGCTTATTTTGTCTTATTTTCCTGATGTTAGTTAATGTAATGTTTCATTGAAAATCATCATATATTTTCACTTTAGCGCATCTCTTGTCTACGTTCAGGTGAGAGAAAAATGTTCCCCTTGTATATGTGTTGCACGTGACTGCCATAGTACTTATTTAAAAAGCCTATATACGTATCGTAAACGAACCGTTAGTAATCATATGTATTTACTTTCCAGTTCGATGGAACGTATCGCCAGCATTTTATGCTGCAGATGCAACATCAAAACATGGCTTAATTATCTTTAATTTTGGAATTTTACAAGGAAAAAGCTACATTTTTTTAGCACGTTTACTGCAAACAGGACTGTAATTATGCTAAAATTTACAGCAAATAACGTTGAAAAGTATAGTGCATAAACTTACAGCATGATCGCTGTAATTTGTGCATTTTTTATAGTCTGAAAGAAATTCCTTCATTTGTTTTTCAAAGTGATCCATTATCTTAGCACGTCTGAGAAATTTATTATACATTGAAAGTAAAAACCAATATTCAGAAAGATTGCATGAGAGATTCATCACATTAATCAGAGGTTCCAAGCTTTCATTAATATTCCGTAATATGTGGGTTAATTTGATCCAGGTTAACACGTTTCGCGCAAGAAATTTTTTTAAGAAATGAAATTAAATAAATTCCACGTAGAAACCTGAATTTAAATAAATAAAGATTCATCCAATAATTTTTCTGGTTTGAGGCGTTGTTAAACTGGGTCAAATTAAACCGCATAACACATGGGCTGATAAGTTCCCGGTCTGGCACACAGATGGCATTGCAATCACCGAACCGATGTTTTTTTATTAAATACTAACCTTTAAAAGGTAGTAGAAAAAATGCCATGACGATTCGCCGTGTGGATAAAACGTTAGAGTGGTTTTAGTTGAACGACTTTGTTGATAAACAAAAAAATGGATAACAAGAATTTCAAGAATTGTTATTTGATGGGGAAAAAATACCGTTCAAACAAAAGCTTGGCTAGATAAACGTTATCCGGACACTGCTCCAGGTAAATCAACCAGTATTGACTGGTTTGCTGAATTTAAACGTGGTCGTACGGACACCAGTGATGCACCACGCAAAAGAGGTGGTTACTCCGGAAAACATAAAAAAAGTCCACAAAATCGTTTTGGGGAACCGTAAAGTGAAGTTGCAGGAGATAGCTCAGACTCTGAAGATATCCAAGGAACGTGTAGGTTTTATTTTGAATGAACATTTGTCTATGAAAAAGCTGTTGTCAAAGTGGCTGCCGCGCGTGTTAACTTTTAACCAAAAAAACAACGAGTTCTGAGCACTGTTTGGAGATTTTTCGTTATAAAATTATGTTATTTATTATTAAATTATTATTATTAATCATTTATTAAATTATTATTAAAAAAATATTATTATAAAAGTATTTTTAAAATTATTATTATTAAATTATTATTATAAAATTATTATTTTTAAATTATTATTATTATTAAATTATTATTATTTATTATTAAAGTTATGTTATTTATTAAAGTTATAAAGTTATAAAGTCATAAAGTTAAAGTCATAAAGCTTTGTTAAAAAGTTGTGTTTTCTTTATTAGACCGGGAACTTATCAGCCCATGTGTTATTACGGAAGATTAGTGGGAACCTGGTACCTCTGCATTAATTCATAAAAAGATTCCAATTTAAAAAAAAAGACAAATGCTTTTCACATTAAATTTAAATAATAGAAACACAGAAAGTATTTTATCAAGACAAAAGAAAATATTTATAAGACAAATGTATATTTATAGTTTTTAACGATATTTGAAGTCAGAAAAATAAATGAAATAAAGTAAATTAAACATCTTATTCGATTTCTATTTCAATCTGTTTGTGAGATGACATCTGATTTTCATGTACTCTGGATATATTTTTGATGGAGCAAAAATGTATGTATTAGGCAGAGCTGCCAAGTCTCCGGCTTTTTGGACACCAGTATTTTAGTACAGAAAATGTATTTATTTTCTTTAATCGGAGATCTATGAGATTTAAAAGAAAAACATTTTATCTACGAATATACTGGTGTACAAAAATCCGGAGACTTGGCAGCTCTGGTATTAGGTATTATTTTGCGCTATGAATAATCGCCGCAAAAGGTATTTTACTGACGATTGTGATGTTAAAGTTTTTCCACTTTGGTCATTTATTCCGAACCAAAACGGTTCACTCATCATTATTTTAACACAACGAAACGAGATTTAATTTTTCTAGCTGAGTGAAAAATTGTACAGCGGGGATTCGAATCTAGGACTTTGGTTTAAGCTGCCAAAGCTGTAGCAATGTAGCTATCCAGGACAATTGCGGCGGATATAATTCACTCAGACAATTTTGTGTCCGCCGGATTTGTCCAGGATATCTTAGTTGATAGAGCGTTGGCAACTGAAGCCAAATACCGTGATTCGAATCCTATTTTGAATACTTTTTCACTCAGTTGGAAAAATTATATCTCGTGGAAAACGGTTTATTTGGCACCATTTTTTATATATAATCATTTTTAATAAATTTAAAAAAAATACTAAAAATATATAATGAAATTGTTTGATTAATTTATGCCGAATAATTTTAATAAGTTTCCATGTAAAATGTTGACGATTTCAAAATTTCGTTTCTATAAAATAACATTTTTGTGGGGTAATAGTTGAAGTTGAAGTCTATGAAATATTTAAAGCACGCAAATAATGTTATAACAGATTAGATTAAATTAAATATTTGCTATAAAATATAAGTTTACAATGTTTTTATAAAGGTGTTCCAAGTACTATATTGCCCAGACCCCCTTAAAATGCCTTACAAGGATATTATCTTTAAAATAAATATATTGTTATTACAAGTACTTCAAAAACTTTCATTCAAAACTATCATAATGGAATTTAGCAGAATCATTTTGAAATACGAATGACAGATTTACTCAACTGAATAATTACTTGATAAAATCTCATTTTATGGTTCGTTGTATAAATCAATCTAAAGAAATCTTACGAAAAAGTTCATTTTCCACATTATTTGTTCTTCACTAATATTATGAGCTTGGCATCAATTACATGGAGATAATTTTTTCACATTTCTAGTCTTTTATAAAACGTGAGTCTAGACAGAAACATTTTTTGAGAATTGATATAAAGGTGCATGTTCTAATGCATTTTGAGATTAAGCAATTTAAAGCACTTTTTAAAAGTTTTTCACATGTATTACATTACAATAAAAAAGTCTTATATTATATAGAGAGAGATATTCTTTTACAAAAATTAAAATAGATCTCTCAGTAATACTTTGTAAATTATCACTAACAAAATATCTTCAACGAAATTTAGAAGAATTATTATAGAAGCTTAATGACATAATTATGCAAATGAGTTGTTTACAGAAAAATCAAAATCTTTACTTTATATTTTACGTTCAAACAATCAAGTAAAAAAATTCAAAAGAAAAATGTTTTCTTCGAAATCACTTTCTTTTGGGTTTTTATAAGTAGTATGTCATCAATAATATTGGGTGTAAATATTTATGTTTCCATTGTGTATATAAGATGAGGCCGGTGAAAACATTTTATTTCTAAGATAATTAATAAAAAATATCCATGTTATTATGTATTTTCAGATGACAATTTTTTCACAAGATAATAATAACATGGATTCATTTAACAAAATAAATTAAGGATTCTAAAAAATAACATTCGCAAAGACCAATAAGGTTCGGTAAACCTAAAAATGAAGTCGGAATCTAATTGGTTATTTTTAATTCTTCCGCTTTTAATTAGAAAAATTGCAATAGCGGAACAATAAAAAACATATTTAACAAAATAGTTTCGCTTCTGATTACACATTTTTGCTTTCGTATGAAAACAATATTTTAGATAATCGATGCTTTCAGATAAATAATAGTTGATTAAATAAAAAAAGAAACATATAATTTTATAGCTAAAGTTCTGAACCTTTTACAACAATGTTAATTGAATTGATGAGTTCTGACGTTTTACAGGGTGGCTAGTGGTCAGGGAAAAATACAGTCAAAAACAGTGATAAACATCAGTATATTCTTATAGAAAAATTTATGTTGATGATTTGATCAAATAATCAATTTGAATTTTTCTATAAGAATATACTGGTACTCATCATTTTTTTAACTGTATTTTTCCCTGACCACTAGCCACCCTGTTTTAACTGATTCACATATGCATCACTACGCAATGTAACACTGTTAAAAATTTTATTGCAAACTGTCCAGTCATTTGACCGTTTCTATAGAACATGGTTACATAACCGTAATTAAGCGCTATTCTGACCATATTATTCTTTATGTTATGGTCAAAATAGAGTTAAATTACCGTCATGTAACCTTTTTTTTAAAAAACGGTCAAATGTTTGGGCTGTTTACTGCAAATTTTTAACAGTGAAGGTAATGTTCGGAGATTGTGTAAATATTAAGAAACGCACTTTGAAGACTGATTGACTAAAAGTGTTATAATATTGATACGGCGACAATTTGAAAACGATAGTAATGCTACACATATAAACAAATTATAACTAAATAATCGGTTTCCTGTATTAAACATGCATGGAATTGTGTAAATGTTATTTTCAATTTTCACCTAAAGAATACACCTTAAAGTTTCCGATTTCGAATATTTACTGATAACTTCACAACTAAACGAAAACTTTTGAGTGATATTTTTATTCCCGCGAATGAAGAAAAATACTTGTTTGTATTTATTTACTAACAGTTCAATTCCAATTATACGTTTGTGTTATGCAAGGGCTATTACAATATGTCATATAATATGTAACTAATAACATATATAAATTATTTTCCATGTTATGTTTAAATAATGAACGTTTCTCATAAAAAATTATTGGTTCATTTTTCAATAACTGATATCTCAATAACTTAACATTACAAAGTGGATCCGAAATATTGATCAACGTTTTTATCTGTTTGAGTTTCACACGAGAAAATTCAAAATATGACAAATTATACAGTGTTGCAATCGAATTATTAAAAGTTGGTATAAATTTTAATATGTAAGAAACCCCACACGAGAAAAGAAATGACATACAAGCTTTTTAGAACATTATGCAAATCAAAACGATAATATTTTTATTGCATTAAAAGAACTTAAACTTCTAGTCATCGTTTGGATTTCTTCTTTCTTGATTATCCTTACCTTGATTTTTAGAAATTCCTCGTATCCCCTTTCTTACATTTTTTTAAATGTACAATTATAGTTTTCAAAAGCTTTTCCGAATCTTAGATGTGATATTACAAAACAACATGTTTATTTAATACTTATACTAAGATTTAAAATGATGGAAAACTTGTAAGGATGCCGCAAATTTAGAAATTAAAGTGACTTTTCCATATACCTAAAAACTAACTTAGACTCCCATTAGTCATAGAAAAATACGTAGAATTTCGTCAACTAGAAAGCTGGATTGTGAGCTCGCTTTCAAAATATAAATTATAAATTATCTAAATATAATTTATGCTTGCAATATTCAAAGGCATAATGATATACTTATTTTCATTCCTAAAAGGTGTAAAATAAAAATTTTAAAACAGTAAACAATATTTTAATAATTTTTGCTGAAAGAGTACGTAAAAAATTTAATGACGGCTTTTCATATCATTACGTCATAGATCGTGCAATTATAGAATATTTTTATTTGTTTTGATAATGGCTTGGATGGAGTCGAAACATGTAAACAACCTATTAAAACTTTTTTTTCTGTTTTAAAGTTGCTATTTTGCACCTTTTAGCAATTAAAAGTAGTAGATTATACTATGTGTTATAATGTATTATATATTGGCATAATGATCCTTAAAAACAAAGCCCTGAGAAAAAATTATTCGTAAGTAATCTTCCAAATTACATATTATAGATAAGGTTTTAAGACTAAGATGTGATATTTTAGAATTAGTTGGATTTTACTTGATTTCAATTAGAACAAATTTAATATGAATGAGTTATTAAAGAACAAAATTGAACTGAAATGAAAACAGCACGGTTCCACTGCGTCTGATAAAACTATTACTGATTAGAAAATTTCTATTTAATATTTAAATCGCAAACATTGTAATATTTTCTGCGAATAAATAAGACGAAATAGTCATTAAATAACTGTGATAAAATTGTATACACCCTGTAATAGGATTAAGAAAACAGAAAATTAAAAATGAACAAAGACACTGATTTTATTTGATTTGGAATACTAAACGTTTAATTCAAATGATTTATTAAACAAATACGTAAAGAAAATTAAATGGCGCTATTTACTTTTACTTTAATGCTAACATGTAAAATTGTATCTTCTTTGGCGAAACTAATACCTATGTTCTATGTTTATATGTATATCTATGTTTAATTTTCTTTACTTAATGCGTTTTCCATTTCATTCTAGTTTTATTTGGTTCCACTTTCTTTAAAATTCACTTAGAATTTTTAAACTCGTTTAAATTTATATAATTTGGGAAGGAAAAAAAGTATAATATGTTTCATTGTTTTCCAGTTTCATACTTTTCCAATCTTTTGTTAAATTTGAGGCTATATCAAATGAATTCAAACATCTATTTTCAGTTATTCAAGCCAGACGTCTTAAATTACTGGCAAAGTATCTTTTTTATTTTCGAACTGTATTGAATAAAATTATAGATAAATAGAAAACACACAATATAAACTTTTCGAAAAAAAAAAGATCTACGTTTGGAAATGATATAAGAGAATAATATATTGCTCACTGAAAAAAAATCATACTATAGGGAAATCTACGTCTTTTGAAATAACTTTTGACATAACAGTAGAAAAAGCAAATACAGGATTATTTAGAAAAAAAGAGATTGTTGTATAGTAATCTAAGAAAAAAAGGTAAAAGGTAAAGAATCCGAGGATCCATCCTTACCTCTTAGATATTTTAGATAGCTGAAAGAAAAAATAAAGATTGTTGAAATATTTTCTAAGCAGAACTATGTCGAATAAAAATATATAGCGATTCATAATTTGTTATAAATAGAACTTTCGAACGTTGAAAGTGTATATTTTTCAAAGTAAAATCCATTTTGAATATCTTAAGATCAACTGTGATTTGATTCATTTCCAATGAAATATATGTTGAAAGGATTTTCTTTCTATCAAAACTTGTTACATTGAAAACGTATTTAAAAAAAAAAAACCAGTTGATTTCACTCGAATTGAAAATAAAAATCCAATTTATGAAACTTAATTTATCAATAAGCATGCGTTTCCTTGTTTTAATATCATTACACGACTGAAAAGTGCTGCATGATATAAATAAGCTGCTACCGTTTTCTTAAAAAAAACTCCTTAAACCAGTGAATTTTTTTGAGTGTTTTGATAATAAAACAGGAATAAGTAAACGTCATGATTTATTTTTTTAAATATTCATGTTACATGCATTTAGTTTCACAGATAGTAGTAATTTTTGTTCCCAACAAATTAACTATCCGTACTTTTTTAATGCATGGCACACTTTAAAATATACCGAGATATCCATGACGAACTTACACAGTATCCATTTGTGCATAACATATTTGTCCATCCACATTGCTCTTAAGGTAAATATCATAGAAGTGGAGTCAGTAATGAGGAAAATCCCTGTATAGTGCACAGTGCATATGGCACTGTTGAACGGTAGAAAATGTCGGCTTTTACCGAATCTTAAATTTTATGTATTCTGCGTCTTCATACAGCGCAGGTAAGGTTTACAGACGATTGCTTGAAAATCAAGCAGTATATAAAAGTTAGCAACTTGTATTTTTATAATACAAGTTATTTTCGTAATGTTTCTTTAAAGGCAGCTCGGGTGCACTAAAAGTAATCTTATAAAAGCTATTTTACCTGCAGTGGCGGCTCGTGATTCACAAAATGCATGGTTGCCACATTTATTTTTAGCAGATTTTTTTGTGATTCTTGTTAGCAAAGAGTTTTGTCATTAAACAAAGAAATAATTTCTTTTAAAAAATACTGCCACGAAAAGAATAAATTTTTCAGCCATGTATTTAGTGCCTTAAAATTAGCCAATCACGAGCCGCCATTGTTTACCTGTCATCATGATACCAACCATTGTCAGGCATTATATTTACTTTGATTACAACTGATCAGTATCTACATGGATGCTATTAACAAGTCTATATTTACATGGCGAATATAAACCCATCTTTATACTGCTCCCTCTTTCATTCCAACGAACCCCCTTAGCTGTTCTTCTTTTAATTCCTCGCAAGTAATAAGAGGAAATTCAGTTCTGATTGGTTACTCATGACATCAATGACGTTTTAAGGAAATTTCCAATTTTTTCTACAAATCTTAACTATTTTCACAAGACGTAGAAATCCACGCTTCTCGCGCTACAAAGTTAACATAACTATTGTTCTTTACTCCCCTACTTTTGACACCTATTCAAATCAGTCCCTGAGTAGAATTACTTTCTCGATTTCACACCGAGCATTGTATGTTTTTAACTAAAGATCATTGTCTGGTCCAGAAAACATTTATGGATTGATTCCAGGGGTGAATACTGAAGTAACAGTATCACAAAGAAGATCACTAAAAGAAATTTCTGCTGGAAATTTTTAGGTGTGAAGTTCGCCTAATTAGCTTTTTTAATTCACTTCCAGAGAGATCCACATGACATAATCCCAGAAATAAAATTCCATTAAAAGTTATATTAAATCTGGAAAGCCTACAAAACATAAAGTTTTCCCATGCTCAGTTTTAAAAGAACACACCACAAATATGAATACTAATAACTCCCAAAACCACACACACATACATGCACGCAATTGAGATAGGCTTTAAAAAAAAAAAAATGAAAATTATTTTAAAATAAGTTTTTCAAACATATTGCATTTGACATTACATTTACTCCATATCCGATTATATGACAAGTAGAATTATACGTTTTTTAGAAGTAATTCAATTTGCTGAAAAAGATAAATGGATTTTTGTACATCATAGTCATCATCGATATGACGTCAGCGTAAATCACGGACATGTTACTGCTTTATAATATAGAGGTTTTCACGTGACGACACATTACATTGTCCGAAAAATTTTAATTAATAAGCTATATACATGATATGGATTTTTTTATAAAGTCCTTTTTTTTTTCTCAACTTATTAAATTTTCTCCCAGAATTTTCTCCGAAAAAAAGAAAAAAATATATTTATGTTGTTATAAAAGTTCGGTAGAAAATGAAAGAGCAGATTTCTAAAAATATATAAATACTTGTGTAAAACTTGTAAAAAACTGAAAACAAGGACCAAGATGTAGAAAATTTATGACAAGTATAACAGTTTAATTTTCTTATTCATCATGCTTTGCACAAGTCTATTAAAGGATATATTCTGTTACTACTTTTTACCCATATTGTTAAGTATTTTTATTGTAACTGACAAAAAACGGATTTATCTATTTTGTAAATGTTCCATTTATTTCATTTGAGCATTTATTACTCAGTTTTTATGTTGAAAGAGAGCAGCATCTACTACATAACATGTTCTTAATATTTTCCTTTTTTCTTTTTTTTTCTTTTTGCTATAAAAGTTTATTATAAAAGAAAAATCTTCCTACATGATAAGCATATCCTTCCGGAATAGATATATGTTTATCGTATGCCTAATACATCACTTATTTTCATAATGAATCACATGACGATAAATATTTCATAAAACTTTCTCTTAATAAGAAAAAAAGCATAGATTATATGTTAGATATTTTGTTATTCAGTACATGAAATATTGGATTTTGTTTAGCTTTATATAATTATGGACAAAAATATTGTATGTAATAATTGTCTCGATGTGTCCAGAGAAGAAACAAAAGTAATGGCTGGTAAAAAGGTCTAGTGCAACTTCAAAAACAAAAGAAAAAAACATGAGGTTCTAATATGCTACCTGGTATAAGAGGAGTTTTGAACAACTAACACTGGAACGGCCGGATATTTTACCAAAGTTTCCTAAAAATATTTTATCCCAGAATTTTTATTTAAACTATTCATCTTATCCATTTAACTAAAGAGTGCTGAACAGTGTAGGCACAGTTAACCCTTCAAGGGCGGCGGTATGTTTATGAAACCTAAGCGTTGCCTAACCTTGGCAGCGAACTTGACTTATAAACTAAATCATCGCTTTGGCGATTTTTTTCGTGATTTCCGTTTAACACGTTCGCTGCCAACTACGAGTATACTCGTAGTGCTATCATCTACGTTTCTTTAATCTAAAATTAGTTATTCGCACCGAAAATTTCAAAAGAAGAATTTTTATTTTATGTAATCATGAAATGTCTGTAATAAAACAAAATAAACATTGCTATTAGTTTTTTCTGGTATGAATTTGAACTTTCTAAATAAAATGAAAATTCCGGCATTTTTAGCTTGGCAGCGAACTTGTTAATTGTAACCCTATTCAGCTTGACAGCTTTTGCTGTTGTCATTTGCACAAGTGCAAATTTTCGGCGTTCGCTATTTGATTTTTGAATCTTGATTAATATTTATTATTAAAATTACTCTTTGAAGATCAAATAGGTCATTATAATTCTTCAAAATGTAAGTTATGATTTATTTTCATGTGTTATGTTTGTTCTTGTTTTTCAAGTTCCGTAATGTTTGAAATATTTTATATATATTCAGTGTTGACAGATTTTTGCCGAAACGTCATGTTAAGGCTCACTGTGGAGACGCGAAAAGTTTTTGGTTTCCGTCTGTCTGTTTTCCGTACAAATGGTCCGATTAGGTTGATTTTTAGTTGGTATGTTGGCCAGATATCCGGAATTAGCTGTATAGCCTTTGGTTAAATTTGGTTCATTCATTCGGAAAATATAGAACATTTTTTTAAGCCATAATGCTTTCCTATGGGGATGCAGACGATTTTTCAAATTTCATTTTTATCTGAAATGAAAATAGAATGTTTACATAATGGATTTAGACGTAAAATTATGAATGCTAAATTTTCGATATGGATTTCCAATACTTTTAAAATTTTGCCGATAAATTTAATAGAATTTAGAAATTAATTGCTTAAAATATTTGAAAAGGTTTTTGCATCTGTTCGGGAAATATAAACATCTTATTTTCATATTTTTGCAAATTTTAAAAGCGTTTATTTTTACTTTCTACTTTATTTTATTCGTTGCTGATGAATACCTGTTTATATTTTAAATTAAAAGAATAAGCAATTCATCAGAATTTTACACTATCATTGTATAACACCGTGTTTAACCTTCCTATCCTGAATGGGTCGAATAGACCCACTTCTATAATTTATTTAATTCGATTGGAACCAGATTTTTTAGTAAGTTAAATAAATGTAAGTTAAAGTAGTAGTGTAAGTTAAAAAGAAAGTAAGTTAAATAAATGCTACACAAAACTGCGTTACATAAATGTGTTAAGTCATTTTCAAAAACAAATACTGGTGTGAAATGTTTTTATTAACGTTGAGTAAAATTTCAACAAGGTACGAAGGTTAATTTAATGATTCTAATTTCTTGAACATTAGAAGAATTTTATATGCTTATAAATATGCATGCAATTGAAAAAAATAATAATTGCGGATTGTACGATGTTAAATAATATCAAAAATAAGCTTTAAATAACAAGCAGTCGCCGTTTTATTTCCCCTTCCCTCCTTTGTCGCCAAGAAAGCGATATATAGCCGTTATTAGAAACCTCGCTTCTGTTATGGGCATAGTTTCTGCGTCATCCGCAGATATCGCCACTGTCTATGTGTAATCCCATGTTAAAGAAGTTACCATTGAAGTCTATGAGAGTTGATTCTCTGTTTAAATCTCCTTACTCTGTGTATGAAACCACACAAATTCAATTCCCAAATGCCGCGATGACACCGGAATATTGGCATAAATATGTTTCTGTTATTACGTATGTGAAATATAGCTTTTTTCTTTTTTCGAAATAAATTTCTAAATAAATCCCGGTTTCTATCATCCGTTTCATCATTTTAACATTGGAGAAGCTTTGCCCCTGAAAGAGTTAAGGGACATCCCAGTTGATGAAAAATTCACGCCCAGTCTAAAAATGCTGAGTCTTATCAATATGTGGGACCATGAGAAGAAAAAATAGAGCTGTAGTTAAAATATCTACTGTAGGGTATAAAAATATAGGAAAGAAGAGCAGGAAATATCCAACTAGTCGAAGTCGATAAGCTCCTCTTACAAGGAATTCCACAGAGTATAAAACAGAAGATTTAGGTAAAGAGATTATAACACGAAAAGAAAGTACAATAAATTAAAATTTTAGCTAAAATAAGGAAATGAAGAAAAGAATAAAATAAATTCAGATGAAATTGGGTTAGCGAAAATCTATGGAAAACGTGTCACAAAAAGCCCCGGAACAAACAAACGCACATAATTACATATATTAAATAATAAGTAAGTTTTAAACATGAAGCTTTATTTAGTTATATATATTTCATAAATTTAAAAGAAGATTTCAGATAAATTAGTAATATTGATAAAATTTATCATCGTTTCGTTAACACTAGAAGTACCATGAGTCATCATTTTGACGGTAACCAAATGAATACATTCCGGTTCCAAAAATTTCTTTTTAAAATAAATTAAATATAAAACTCACAGAAATGCGTTAAATGAATAAGTTAGGTAGTTTTAATAAAATTTCTGGTGTGAAAAAGCTTTAAAAAAACTTGAGTATTTCCGGTAGTTCTAGCGTTCAAGTTTAAAATTTTTGAAAAAATGTCTTTTTTTCGCTGAAATTTGTTCTAAGGCACTGTTAAGTTTCATGGTGGTTTCAGAAAATGAATATTATTTGCATTTCGTTTTTATTTTTCAGATGATTTCGGCAGTCATAGGAATATCTCTCGAAAACTAATGCAACTCATAGAGTTGCTGAGTCGGGGTGGGGTGGATTGGTTGATTTTTCCACAGTGACGATTTTTCGAGGGGAATTTTTCTCTACGTAAGGCTAGCAGTTCAATTTTTTTAATTAAATGTTGTTTCAATAAAAAGTATATATACTTATTTTATTAAAATAAAAGAAATCTGTCGAAATTGTTCTCTTTGTTTGAAAAAATGTAAGAAAAATATTTTATCCTTCACGTCTCAATGACAGTCTCCCTTTAGTTTAAGTACCAAAAATTTAAAATAGTATTCTTCGCCTTACTCAATCTTAGAATTCTGCAATTAAATATGGAATTTTGAAAGTACTGAAATTCAAGGAACTTTATTAGGAACTTTAACCCTTCTTTGTATGAGTTTTTCTTTTACAATTGTTTTTTATACATATATTAAATACTGGACACCAGAAATTTTAAGATAGATTTTTAATATTGTTCAGCAACATAGTTCACGAGAAATTTACTAGATTAATATATCTATATAAATATAGTGGTGGCAAAGAAGTTGATTTATTTATTAAAAGTTAAATAAACAGTGATGGAAATTTACATCACAATGCAAAGAATGGTTAAAATTCAAGACCAGATTAAGGTATGGTGTCAACTGACAGCATACACAGGCCCGTCCGCTAATTATCACTGTTTTTTAATAACAATAGTCACATTAGCTCTGTAAAAAATAAGGTAAAATTAACTGTAGAAAAAAGTGGTGGAAACGTGCCCCGGTTCTTAGTCGGACTATGCTGAATCTTTTTATCTGAAATGTGTAATCTTTAAATCTTAACTAATAGACTTGACACAACCTGTATATTAAATGTGAGCATATGTTTTAATAACACACTGTATTTACTCGTGCATAAATCGAGCCGAAAATTCGGGAGAAGTAACACATTTTTTTGTTGAAACAAGAGTATTTCAGTAAAGAAATTTTCACCGTAAAATTTCGCTTATAGAAATTTTTGCCAGTGCAAACATTACCAAATCTGCGATTGCGTCAGCCGAAAAAAACTTTTGGAAAATACTCGTACCGAATTCGAATCATATGTTATTCTTTCGAATTTCGGGGTCGACATACACGCGAGTATATATGGTAATTTAAACAATGGTTAGATTATATGAAATGAAACATTTATTTCTTTACAACTCTTAAGATATTTGTATTAAATAAATTAAAAAAACCCAAAAGTATTCACATAGCTATAAAATGATTCTCTCACTCTTTAATTTAGTGTCTTGCAGCTGGATGCTTTGTATAATGTAATTTTTATATCTCTTCTCATCCGGTATATTTCGTCGCAAAACAAGCCACAAAGTTGCATTTAAAACGACCAGTGTGATCTTTTATGACTTTTAGAAATACTAAAGCTCGAAATAATACCATCATTTCAAACTTAAGCTGATGGTTTTATTCGATTTGGTTAGAAACTTTCAGAGTTAATGGCAGCACACGCTGAGGCAAAACTACATCAGAAAATTTAATCGAACAGAATGTAATCTAAAATATTTAGAAGAATAAACTATTATTATTATTTCCTGGGAAATGAAAACTATATGTTTTAAATTAGCAGTTGCTTCCATTATTAATTTGTAAGCGGAAAATTTTTTATCGAATAATTAATTTGTCATTTTACGGTGAAATTAGGAAAAAAATACAACAGTCACAATAAAAGATTTTATACTACTGATTTTAATAATTATGTTAAATTATCATTTTCTTATGATTATATTTACGATTATAAAAAAACTGTGAGATACTATTATTCTATGTCGCCACTATTTCTGAATAATATAGCTTCCTTATTTAATCGAGATTTCTTCCATAAAAAAAGAGGAAAAATGCCATTCGAAAATAGTAATGAAAATTCGTAGTACTTGGCAGGAATACAGTCAGAGTGTGATTATTCCCTATGCAAACCTTCTCCAACGTTTTTGGAAAATAAATTTTCGTCTTATTTAATCGCGGTATTCAGCAACAATTTATTTAGATTTACTTAGCAATTTTGGAAAATCTAAAAAAAAATTCTGATGATCTTGCAGAGAAATTAAGATGTTATATAGATTGTTTTCCAATTTTTTTTTTTTTGGTTTATCAAAGATTCACAAAACAAGTAACCCCGTCCAACCCACCTTTCCTAAGACCAATACTGGATTACACGAGATGTCTTTACAAGTTATCAAGTTTTTTATCAACTTTACTGAAACCATTGAATATAGAATTTATTCGTAGTTTACAAATTTTAGATGATTTTCAAGAATTTCATTTTCATTCGATTTGTGTTATGGTTTCATTGGATGTTTTATCTTTGTTTAAATTAATAATAAATCAACTATGCATGCCTAATTATTCAGGAAATGTGACTAAATAACAATGCGCTATCTAATTTAGACATTTTGGAGATTATCGAACTTATATGCTTCTGTTTAATGCCAAACTATTTAATTTTTGTATGTTTTACGAGCATGGTAACGACGCCTGAATGGTATCTCTGATCTCAGTGAAAATCATCGAAATCGTAATATAATATTTCGACCGCGCGTTGTTTCTACTATGAGTTAATTTCACTTTAAGTCACAACGATGTTTTTCTGGAAAAGAGTTGTTTTGTGATGTTTTTATTATTTGCAATCATAATGATCTAACTAAAATTTTACATAAAGCTAAATCTGTATTTCCAGCAAACCACCCCACAATTGAAAACGGTGTTGATCGTAAAAGATCCTTCTTAGATATTTTGATTTAAAACAAAGAGAAAAACATACCAATGAAGAAATTCTAACCTTAATTTACCGTAAACTAACGTTTTTAAGTCAGTACTAAATTTTTATTAAAAAAATCCTGTTCCGCGCACAGTGGCGTAGTCAGGGTGGGGGTTCAGATGCTCTTGATACCACTAATTTTGTAAAATTTTCTTTGCCTTATGTAATCGGAGAACTTTCTGCGATAATCGAGGCGAAGAAAACTTCACATTTTGCAGGTATCCAGAGAGTTTGGACCTCCTGCCTGGTTGCGCCACTGCTCGCACAATATCGTTGTTGTTAAAACCTTATCTTAAATAGCAAGCAGCGAGTTATTGCAAAAGCGAAATCTTCCATTTATAGAAAATAAAATAAAATTGAACTGTACCACTTAACCTAAACGGAGGCTTAAAAGAACCTTTTCGGAGCAATTTTCCTCACGCACTATAAAAAATAGAATTTCTACAAACTATGTTTCTATTCCAAATTATAATTATATTCCAACAAAAATAGTTAAATTATTCAAATCCAGTAACGTTGGTACAGATTTTAAACCTCGGAATGCTATAAAAAACATGTTATATAAATTCAAGCAAAATATCCACCCTTTGATAATAATCGAGTAGTTTAAAGAATTACGGAAAAGTGTAGTAAAATACACAATCCCCTGTAAAGGATTTGATTCCATATATGTTGGCCAAAACGTGTTTTAAAATTCGGCAATTAACTTTCAAACTTGTTAATCATAGCAATATCCATAAAATATAAGGACATCACAGTAATATTTTTTTTAGGTCAAATACTATTTTTTGACATTTACAGTATATATATATATATATATATATATATATATATGGGAGTATATTTAATTTTTATATATATATATATATATATATATATATATATATATCTTCTCAAAAAGACAAAACATATGAATCATCGTTAGAATTTCAATTATTTATCAGTATATGCATAAATACCCTTGTTCAAGCTTTAAGTTTCATTCGAAACATAAAAGCAAGATTTTCAGGTTTACACTAATGTCTCTGAAATATTTTTAAATTTCGGACAAAATTAAGTAATATTTACTTATATAGTATAATGGCATAAATAGTTTTGTTACTAAATGAAATAAAAAGAAATTAAAAGAAATTGAAAATATTTATGTTATCGGTGTTTATTGTGAAATACCATACACATATATCACTATATATTCGATTGCCTTTCAACATTGTTTCCAAAAGCAAAGAAAAAATAGAAAAATGATAACTGAAAACGAAGCGAAGTCTCCCACTGTAATTTTTTTTATATTAGTCATAGTAGATGATTAAACATTCTCCACAGCTGCTCAAAAGATATTTCATTTGATGATTAAAAGAAAAATTAAAAAAATTACAAGCATGAGGTATAAAAATTTTCGAAAAACTACCTTTAAGCATTTCACTCTCATACTGAGCTATTTTGTATAGCCCTGAATATGATCTATAGCATTTATATTCATCACGTAGTATGCAAAAATTTAGTTAAACTTAAAAACGCATACCATAACTGAAAACGCACTTCCAGCAGTGATCGCTAATAGTATTTCGCAAACAGTGCTGTATCCGAAATCTATGTGTGTTTTATTCTCTGTAAATGACGATAAATGCTGTGCACATCATATTCTAATGCAAGTGTTTTGTGCCTTAGTAAGATACATAATTTTGTTTATCATTATGCTTGAAATAGTGTAATATAATGAAAATACGTTGCAAACAGTTCAAACCCTCCACCCCACCCATTGTGTAACGAAATTCTTTTTTGTGGAACTGTAATGGAATAATAAATGCTTAGCACCTTCTATTCTACAGAATACATATTTTAGAGCATTTTAGAAATGCATATCAATTTTATTATGCTTGAAATTGTGTAACGACATTAGAATGCACTTGAAACTATTTTTTTCCTATTGAACGTAATATAACGGATTACTTTTGACTAATATAATCGAATTATAAATGCTACACACTTCATTTTCAAAAACGATCATGCTATAGTAAATGTCAATAACATATAAAAATAAGGCAGTAAGAGTATATTTAAGGGAGTTAGAGTACGGACAGACAAATCGAAGTCATAAACATATTTCAACAATGTTAGAAAAAGTTAAAAAGGTACACCTGCCTTTAATCGCAAATCGGCTACAATAATATCTCAACAAAGGTGACATTAGACACGGAATAATGTCTCATTTCAAAATACGAATGCAAATTATTGAAATAGTTGTCGTCTGCATATAAAAATTGCACCAATTTTGTAGCAGCCCTTTTTGACAACATATTTGAGTTCCGTGGATCGCAGCGGCTCGGAAAAAGGTAGAGTTAATGCACATTTATTAAATTGTCATATAGTTATAAAAAATATTTTTTTTCCGCAAATATAGAAAAAGAATCAGTTAAGGTTTCACGGGGAAAGCATCCAGATTCACACAAAACAAATTGCATACGTAATCCATTTATAGTAAAATATAACCCCCTTCCGCCCTTTCAACCCTAAATATAATATTTGTCACATAAATTTTCTAACTGTTGTTTTCTTATATGTCATTAAACCAGGGGTGTAAAACTGTGGCCGGCCTGATACCACTAAATTTTAAAAGAAATGGTTGACTTCTTGAATCGCATAAATTCGCTGATTAGATAAGGAAAGTTTACTGTAAAATTTTAGTGGTATCCGGCGGGCCAAAGTTTGACACTCCTGCATTAAACGGTCACAAAATACGGGCTCTTTAGATTTATACTCTTGAAAAGTAAAATTTACTTATATCTCAAAAAATAATGATTGGAATGATCTGTGAACATACCCACCAGTGTTTTAGTGATGCCCATTCTGTTTATGTAGAAAAGAATGTAAGTCATATTTCACATTTTATTTTAATATGAATTTATTAATAATTTCGCCAATTAAATATATGGTTTTGAGTAAAAAGAAAATGTCTGTAATATAGTTCGCTCCATTCAATGTATCTTACCGAAATCAAAAATTTAGAAATGAAAGAGTTTTTGGAAAAACACAAATTAAAGTTCTTTACCTGAATTTAACATTAGCATTCTCAATTTGTGATTCTTCTAATTCCATGAAGATTTAACAAATATATGTGAACTTTATACATTTTTTCGGGTTCATTTGAGCGAAGGAACTCGAATAAAGTGTCAAAAGTGGGTGTTACTCTTTGAACAAGCGAAGCTGGTGCAAATTTTTCTATGTAGATTACCTCTATGTGAAAAATTGAATTCATATTCTGAAAGGATTATTATTCCAAATAATCCATTGACACTTTTTGATTGATTTTATCGTAAGCGTCCTGCGAATAAAAGCAGGTGTATCTTTCTTTCTTTTTTTTTTTTAATTACACTGATTGTACATCTATGTTAGCCTTTGCTTAGCGCTGGAAAATTAATTGTTACCGGGAAAATTATCTGGTAACTATTAAATGTAAATTTGACATACACTGTTTAAGCGCAACTCTTCACTGTATCTTGGTATGCGTTCAAGTGAGCTAAGTTTTTTCCGAGGAAATTCTTAGTGGCTGCACATAAGTATTTTTAATTGCCAGAATCATTTTGTATGCGTGCCGAACTCTTTAAATAATACTTCGAAATTTTCAGTTTTAAAATTTTTCGCGCATGTACGTTGAATGTTTTTCTTTATTTTAAAAAAAGTAAAATATAAATATTCATTAAATTCTTCTTGTTTCTAAATATGAATCACTCTTGAGTTGTATTGAATATTTCATAGCAGAATTGTGAAGCCTTCCGATTTTGCTTACTATTTCCGATTAGTATTGTAAATTACCGTTGACTTATTTAATCGAAAATGTGTGTTGTTAAATAAAGACAAATTTTCTATTCTAAAATAGTGATTCTTCGAATTTTGTTTTAATTTTTTTTAAATTATGTATCAAAATCTTAAAAGTTATGAGCTATTGATTAACTATGATTCAAATAATTATACATCCTTATTAAATACCTGTACTTCCAGTGAAGATAGTCGTGTTTTTAATTAAGATTTCAGGTCTTGAAAATTGGAAGATAAAAATAAACTTAAGTTGATCAATTAGAAATCAAAATTGCATTTAATCGTAAAGGGAAATGTTCTGACATGCAATTCATTAAAATCATTTTGTGACTAGTTCATTTTTTGCTCATTAAATTCGAGAGAAAATACATTTAACTGTAAATTTGATATTATTATTTAAAAATGAATTTGACAATATTCTTAGAAATTTAATATACAGGCAGGTTACCTTTTATATATATATATTGCGGAATTTAATATCAGTTTTCATTTAAATAAATGAAGTACGCTCTATAACATTTCTGTGTAAAATTACGCAGAATGGTAAAGTACTTGTGGCAGTGTGACTAGTACTTTAATTTGCTTGTATTCAGATAGACAGTTCATTTACCGTAAATTATTTAAACACACATGTACCGTAAGAAGAATTTTATATAAGGTAGATTCCGCACTGGTATATACCAGACGGTGTATATACCGTAAAATCATTTATAATCGGTATATATGCTGTATTTTAAGCCTTAATAATGCCGCCATATTCGTGACAACCAATTTTATTGTCCGAATTTGTTGTTTCCAATTATTATTATTTTGGCGCCAATTTTTTGGTCAAACTTTCTTTTCAATATTTAATTGCTGATATTTACGGATTAGCTGCGGCGAAATATTTGGTGCAAAAATGAAGATTCATTTTTGCACCAAATTTTACTGTAGTCGAATAAAAAACCCATTTGTACAATAAAATTCAGTTGTCGCTACTATAGTGTCATTTGTTCATTAAGGTTTAACAAATACCAACTGATAATTAATTTCAAGCTTAGGGACAGCGCAAATGCATTCCAGGAAACGTCTAACGAACACAATGAAGAGTCTCTTCTCGGAGTCCCCTCTTACGATGACAGATATGCTTTAATGTCAGATACGCATGATTAAAACACAGCAGGGTTAATATATATTTAATCATAGTTTATATATTTAAACTGTTGGAAACATAATTTTATATTAGTACCTTAGATAATAATGAGAGGTAAATATTTCAAATATATTTATCAGAAAAAAACTTATTTTACAGTATAAATGCTGTTTACAAATAAAGTTGTAAATATATTGTATTTTTAAGTAAATAATGCAAATGGTACAAAAATGATTAAATTATTGTACATACATTGAAACTTTATTATTTATTTTACAATGTATGCACTAGCGGTTGATATGCAATATATTTACGAGCAAACATTTCTTTTGGGTATAAATGCTGCTTTTACTTATAGTGGTATGTGTACTTTATTTTAAAGATCCATTTATGCTAGAAATACAATACTCATAACGTAAAGAATGAAAGGGGCACATATACTCAAAGATTTACTGTACATATACTGCACAGTTTCCTTACATTTTTATTGTATCCAATAAAAATGCTTAAAAAGTCTAAATGAAAGCGCTATACACTGTAATTTCCAAATTTATGTTGTGAAGGTTATTCATTTTCAATGTCAACATAATTGAATTGCTTAAAAGATGTATTTGGTAAAATTTTCATTAGACAAGGGATTTTTTTATATAAAAACGTTAGAACTTCGTGTTTAATTAGTTCAACAAAAAATTTGAATTTAGTTTCATTTATTATAATTAATTCATTTATTTTAAAAGTACACTCTAAAAACGACATTTTCAAAACTGAGCAAAAAATACTCAAATCTGAATGTGTCACATAGTCAAAATGGCTCCGAATCAAAATTACTCATGTTTGAAACATGTATATACTCATTTCTGAAAACAAGCACACACTCAATAAAACATCATGTGCCCATATTTCAGCATGTCCATGTTTCAAAAAGGAGTATAAACTGACTTCTGTGTGCTCATTTTTGAGTATTTCCATGTTTCAAAAATGAGTATGAACTGACCTTTATGTGATCAGTTTTGAGTATGTCCATGTTTCAATATTCTAAGTATTTTTGGTATTTCAGAATTGAAAGATTTGGGTTATCATATTTGAAATAATAAGTTTCATAATAAAATGAAAACATCGATTTACTCAGATTTGAAAGTGTGTAGTATGTTGGAGGCGTGAAAAACTTTCTTCTGTATTATTATAATACTCGTATATAAATTTAAATAGCGCTGTTAAACATCAACAATTGCGAAAAATAGTGCATTTCTTTGAATTTAACTCGCAGTTACAGTAATCAATGATTAAAAAAAAAAACAGTCCAAAATTCTCTCCCCGTTAGGTATTCAAATATAAAATATTGCCAACATATATTCTTTTAATAATAACTTCAAATATTATATTGAGTGCATTTTTACAGATTAGAAACTGAGATGCAGATATAAACTTCGTCGTAAAAAATAGCATAGAAGCAATCCCTATGGAGTGTAAAAAAAAAGTATTTTAAATTATCTATCTATCTTTCTATATCTATCCATCTATGTATACATATATCTATTTTATATCTATCTATATATATATATATATATATATATAAGAGCAACTGATCCGCCTACATTCAGAAGTAAAATATTGTTGTGAGCTCGGGGTTCGAAAGGACTGATGCCAATATATAAGAACAATAAAAAGGCTTTATTCACTATAAACAGTGCAATACGATCACAAATATCTTCTGAAAATTACAAGATATTCAGTAATCTTCAAATCCAATAAAAGCGCAGCAAAATTTCACACAGAAATAATGCGTTCAATACGACGTATCAACGACAAAATCAATCTGAGTAACACAGTTCTCAATGCAAAGCCTCTCGTGCGTATTCAATCGCATTTGACAGAGAACTAACTAACTGGACTGGTGGAGGTCCCTTATATAGGCTTCAGAGATCTTTCCAGATTATTCCAGAGCTTTCAGATGCTAGAAATTACCAGAAAGTGCTTTAACTTTCGATAGAGAACCAAAGCGAGAAAGGATCCCAATGTACAGGTATAAGGGGGGGTGGTTGCACAAAAAGTCGCCAAATCCGTCGCCAACTTGGCGACATTTGGCGATATATCGCCAAATTTGGCGACAAAAATAAGTCGCCAAAACCATCGCCAACTTGGCGATAAACCCATTCCTTGGCGATTTTACCATAGACTTCCATTATAAAGATGAGGGTGTAAGGTTGTTTTCCTTGCAAACCATCTGAGGCCTTTAGCATTGAGTTACATGATGCTCAATAGGAAATACATTAATAATACTGCAATTTTCACAATAATAAAATAAAATAAATTTAAACAAATGGAATATTTACAGATATATACAAAATTCATAACATTGCCCCCCTCTCAAGGACTGCACGTCCCGGGCAGTTCAACCTTTGATCGAAAAGCAAACCCGTAACCAACAAATGCTATACTATTTAAAACACATTCATAATGCTGAATTATACAAACTATACACTTATTTAAAAATAAAATAAAATTAAAGCATAGACATTATTACATACAAGTATTTAAATAATAATAACAATAATAATGATAATGCTAAGCAAAATAAATAATTACATTAATTTATATACAAGACCATGGTCATACTAATTTACACTATTTACATTACACTATTTACAATCAATGAACTAAGTACTATGGCCATAGTATGGAGCCAGCCTGTCGTAATGAACGACTCTAGGCTTCGAACTTGGTGACTTTCGGATCCGAATTACGACATCGTTCAGTCTGTTTAGGACTGTATAAGGACCGTCCCAGTGCGATTGCAGTTTGGGAGAAAGTCCTTTACGTCGAGTCGGATTATAAAACCAAACCTTGTCACCTTCTTTGAATTGATGTCCCGTGGCTTTCGTGTCGTACCTGGTCTTCATCTTCTCCGTCTGTATATTGATCCGCTCTCGAGCCAAGTTGTGGACGTCTTCAAATCGTGCCTGGAGATTCTGCACGTATCCCTCTGGCGATGAAGGCGCATCTGGAGGGCGACCAAAAATCAGATCACAAGGTAGACGAAGATCACGACCGAAAAGCATCTGAGACGGGGAATAGCCGGTTGTTTCATGGACGGCGCTGCGATAGGCGAGAAGAAACAAGGGAAGTTTTTGGTCCCAGTCTTGTTGGTTTCTTGAGACTAGCAGTGAGAGATTGTTGAGGATGGTACGATTAAATCTCTCAACCATGCCATCCGATTGTGGATGTAAAGGCGTCGTCCTAGTTTTGTCCATTCCGAGAAGTTGACAGAGACCCTCAATCACAGCAGAGATGAAATTTCTCCCCTGGTCCGAATGCATTTGAAGAGGGACTCCATACCTTGATATCCACTGGTGTACCAAGGCATCCGCAACCGTAGAAGCTTCTTGATCAGGGATGGCATAAACTTCAGGCCATTTCGTGAAATAGTCCATGACAACAAGGAGGTATTTGTTGCCATCAGCACTTCTTGGCAGAGGACCTAGGATGTCAAGGGCAATGCGTTCAAAAGGTGCTCCTACATTGTAGAGATGTAGTCTTCCTCGGCTACGTTTCTTTGGTCCTTTCCGAGCTGCACATGCATCGCAAGATTTGCACCATTGTTCGACGTCAGCTCTCGCTTTTCCCCAGAAGAAGCGCTCTCGGACTCTGTGTAATGTTTTCATGACTCCAAAATGACCACCAGTGGGACTGCCATGTAATTCCTTGAGGACCTCGGGGATTCGGGATCGAGGAAGAACCAACTGCCACCGAGATGTCTTCCCATCTTCCGATTCGAATTTTCGGAACAGGACACCATTCCTGACGTGGAGGGAGTTCCAAAGAGCCCAATATTGCTTCGTCGTAGGACTGTAAGTCGAGATGTCTTTCCAACTGGGCTTTGTGCTAGAAGATTCTAATAACTCCAAGATTGGTTTGATGTCAGAGTCTGCCATTTGATCTTCTCGAATCTTCTCATCACTCCAGGGATCTGGTGGCGTTGATAGTGAAGTCTTCGTCTGGCGTATGACATGTTCGGGATTATACTTGTTCTCCGCTCTGGAACAATAGCGACAACTTTCGGGACACGGTCTTCTTGATAAGGCATCAGCATTTCCATGCGATGAGCCTTTACGATGCCTGATGTCAAAGTCGTATTCCTGGAGTCGTTGTATCCATCTGGCTACTTGGCCCTCTGGGTTCTTAAAATTCATCAGCCATGTTAGGGATGCGTGATCAGTACGAAGGAGAAATTTCCTGCCATAGAGATAGTGATGGAAGTGTTCTATGGCTTTTACTATAGCTAATAACTCCTTACGAGTGACGCAATAATTCCGCTCTGGTTTCGATAAACATTTGCTCCAGTATGCTACGACTCGTTCTTGGCCATCTATTTCTTGGGAAAGTACAGCACCGACACTTTCATGACTAGCATCCGTGTCCACAATGAATTGTTTGTCGGGGTGTGGATAGGTTAGGACTGGAGAGGATGTGAGAGCTTCTTTCAGCTGCTGGAAGGAATTCTCGCATTCTTGTGTCCATAGAAACTTCTGCTTGCTTTCAGTGAGCTTATGCAAGGGTCTTGCGATGTTGGAGAACCCCTGTACAAACTTTCTGTAATAAGTGCATAGTCCCAGAAAGCTTCGCAACTGATGGACATTTTCCGGACGCTTCCAGTTCTTTACTGCGGACACTTTTTCAGGATCTGTTCGAACACCTTCAGCTGAGATGATGTGTCCTAAATAGTTTACTTCTCGTTGGAAGAACTTGCATTTCAAAGGGTTCAGCTTTAAATTCGCCGCTCTCAGCTTCGTTAACACTTTTCGAATGTTTTCTAGATGTTCTTCAAACGTGCGGCCACCAATGATGACGTCATCTAGGTAGATGAGACAAGCTTCAAAAGTCAGGCCTTTTAACACTGTCTCCATGAGGCGCTCGAACGTTGCTGGTGCATTGCAGAGCCCGAACGGCATAACTTTAAATTGCCAAAGTCCTTGTCCAGTAGTAAATGCGGTCTTCTCTTTGTCATCAGGATGGATCTCTACTTGCCAATATCCACTCTTCAAATCCAGTGTGGAAAACCATTTATGTCCTGAAAGAGTATCTAGCGTGTCGTCTATTCTTGGTAGAGGATAGCTGTCTTTCTTCGTGATATCGTTAAGTTTACGATAATCCACACAAAATCTTGTGGAGCCATCTTTCTTTCGGACCAACACGATGGGAGAGGCCCACGGACTTGATGACGGTTCGATGATGTCACTATTCTGCATCTCTTGTAAGAGCTTAGAAACCTCTTCTTGTTTTGCGAACGGCAAGCGTCTTGGATGCTGTTTAATCGGTGGATGGTCGGCAGTATCAATTCTATGACGTGTCAGAGAAGTGCGACCTATATCATTCTCGTTTTGTGAAAACACATCCTTAAATTCCTGGAACAGTCTTTCTGCGGCATGTCTCTGTCCAGGAGATAAATTTTCATTTCGTCCAATTACAGGTGTTAAACTTGTAGGCGGCTCCGATAACGTCAAGCTCGGGTCTTTGCAAACACAGGTGACTGGAGCACAGGTTGCAAGCACTTCACCTTTCTGGATAATTCTAGACTTTTCACTTACGTTCGCAATCCTCACAGGTATCACATCTCTCGACAGATCTACCAGCGCTGATGCTATTAGCACTCCCTTTGGGCTCTTCTCAGGATATCCAGTCAAGCCATACTGGAAAATTCTTTCGTTTCCAGTTAATCCAGGTATCATCATTTCGGTCCGAGGAGGGATGATAACATCTGCCTTGGCTGTGATCCGTTGAATAGACCCGGACTCATTTCCAAGTTTGAAAATAGTGACATCTTCTTGAGCAGAGCGTAACTCATTATTCTTAAAATCCAGTGTAAATCCATGCTCTTTTAAAAAGTCCAGTCCGAGTATGAAAGGGTCTGAAATATCGGCCACATAGACTGTATGGTGGTAAGCGGCGTTCCCAAACTTTATTTCCAGTGTCATTCTTCCAAATATGTCGATCTTATCTCCTGTCACAGTTTGAAGGATTACACGTGGCGGGGTCCAGGAGAGTTTTTCTTTCAGCCGCTGAGCTAGATCTTTCCGAATGATGGTCACATTGGCTCCTGTATCGATGATCATATTACAGGGCAAATCATTCACACTTCCGACTAGAAAAACTCCGTTCTCGCCGCAACTTCTTGCAGAAATTTCACATACTTGAAAATGAGGCTGCTTAAGATCTGGAAACCTCCGCCCCGCAAGATGGCCATTGATCAGTTTTCCTGCTCCACCGTTAGCGGGTGAGCTATTACCTTCGGTGCTGGGTCGCCTTGGGCAGTCGATTTGGATATGGCCTTCTCCACCGCATTTCCAGCACTTGATCTTCCTGTAAGGTTTGTTGGCCCTTAAGGAGTTCATCTTTCTCATTATGTCATTCATCTGCTGCTGTAAGCGCTCCACAGCTCTATCCGACGTCTCAGGCAGGTTGGCTACTCGCACAAAGTGTCGATCTTTCCTTGTAGCTTGCTGGGCTGCCTCGAATTTCAGGGCATAAACTAAAGCCCCTTTTAAGTCACTGAGATCTGCAATCCGGAGTTGTTTCTGGATCTCAGAGTCACGCACACCATCAATAAAATGCTGCAGAGCCAAGCTTTCTCTAATTTCAGTCTGACAGCCAGGATAAGCAAGATGGGAAAGTCTCTCGACATCCGTAGCAAGCTCTTGCAGGGATTCAGTGGATTTCTGCTGTCGAGATTTGAGCTGGAGTCTGCTATATTCCTTCATGCATTTCTCGCCAAAGCGTAATTCTAAGGCACTGACGAGCGTTTCAAAATCCAGCGGTTCATTTGCAGGCAAAGTCTGTAGGACGTCGGCAGCATCAGCTCGTAGAGAAGCAGCTAACTGGCAAGCCTTTGTCTGGGAATCCCATCCATTGGCGTCCGCTACGATCCCAAATTGTGTCTTAAAAACTGGCCATGAGGATTTTCCGTCATAGGTCGAGAGTTTAATAGAGGCCCGAGGAAGCATAGCTTGATACTTGACATCTTCGGGATAGTTTTCGGCAGTTATCTTTTGTTTCTTCACATTTTCCAACTCCTTTTCTACACTCTCAATCCTTTCTTCTACGGTTTTGGCTGTCCTTTGTATTTCTTCTACTTTTTCTTCTACGGTTTTGGCTGTATTTTGAACTTTTTCTTCTATTTCTTGAAATCTTTCTTCAACTTTGTTTTCCACGCCGTCAATTCTGTCATTTAAAGATGTTATTTTATTCTCTATTAGTTCTTTCAACTCACCAAGGTTGGTTGACATATCCTTCTTCATATCATCTTTTAACTCACCAAGGTTCGCAGTCATTTTCTCATCCATCGCTGACATATCTTTCTTCATTTCAGCCTGGTTCGCAGTCATTTTCTCATCCATCGCTGACATATCTTTCTTCATTTCAGCCTGGTTCGCAGTCATTTTCTCATCCATCGCTGACATATCTTTCTTCATTTCTTCTTTCCACTCGCCAAGGTTCGCAGCTAATTTCTCCAATAATTCTTTCAGTTGACCCTCCATTGCTCTGGTGATCGGCATTCAATCCCACTTCTGACACCAAATGTTGTGAGCTCGGGGTTCGAAAGGACTGATGCCAATATATAAGAACAATAAAAAGGCTTTATTCACTATAAACAGTGCAATACGATCACAAATATCTTCTGAAAATTACAAGATATTCAGTAATCTTCAAATCCAATAAAAGCGCAGCAAAATTTCACACAGAAATAATGCGTTCAATACGACGTATCAACGACAAAATCAATCTGAGTAACACAGTTCTCAATGCAAAGCCTCTCGTGCGTATTCAATCGCATTTGACAGAGAACTAACTAACTGGACTGGTGGAGGTCCCTTATATAGGCTTCAGAGATCTTTCCAGATTATTCCAGAGCTTTCAGATGCTAGAAATTACCAGAAAGTGCTTTAACTTTCGATAGAGAACCAAAGCGAGAAAGGATCCCAATGTACAGGTATAAGGGGGGGTGGTTGCACAAAAAGTCGCCAAATCCGTCGCCAACTTGGCGACATTTGGCGATATATCGCCAAATTTGGCGACAAAAATAAGTCGCCAAAACCATCGCCAACTTGGCGATAAACCCATTCCTTGGCGATTTTACCATAGACTTCCATTATAAAGATGAGGGTGTAAGGTTGTTTTCCTTGCAAACCATCTGAGGCCTTTAGCATTGAGTTACATGATGCTCAATAGGAAATACATTAATAATACTGCAATTTTCACAATAATAAAATAAAATAAATTTAAACAAATGGAATATTTACAGATATATACAAAATTCATAACAATATTAATAAATAATTAAATTAAAATAAATAAATACATGAGCTGTTTTTTTTTTAAACTAAATATAAATTTTCTTACAATTAATTTTCGCTTTCAGTACAATCAATAAAGCAAGGAGTCTATAACTCTAAATCAAGCTTTATATTTATACAAATATATTTATATTTATATCAATGGTCTTATTTAATTATATGTTTCATGAAAAAAAGGAAATTCATTTTTCTCTTCTTTCAAAATCATTTATTTTTATTATGAAATCAAGTAAATACTCAGCCATTTTATTCCTCACTTAAAAAATGTATCTTTACTATTATAAAAAATAATAATATCTGAACAGTCTACTCATTACGTTGCTAAATATGACCTTTCAAATATTAATATCAGAAATGCTAGTGAAACACAATAAACTTTAAAATTTTATCTTTTTTTTTATATTATGTTTTAATTAAACTTTGATAATTATGATTAAAAAGCTTTTAATTTTTGTTTAGTGTTAATAACTGTTTACAATTAATCATGATGACATACGTAAAAAGACGGTTGCTCTTCCACTCACTAATTAATATTGCATTCATTTTGTATGAAGAGATGGTAATTTTCTTTTAATGATTGTAATTCATTTCCGCTTTCAAACTCCAAGGAAATGCTTTGTTTTAATTTTCATAATGCTTATGTTTATGGAAAACTTCTAACTTTATATAAAAAGTCAGAGAATTTATTAGACAAGGGATTTTTTGTTGAATGACATGAATTTATAGTTCTTCGGTAAGTTACAAAACCTTTAAAAGATGATATATTGATGGAAAACTGTATAAACTAGAAGTATGTGAGTATTTTCAGTTAAAAATTTTAAAACTTCCTCAAAGTAATGCTGCAAAAAGTTTATTTATATACTGATATAGATGTTGATAATGTATCACATTTTACAGTGAAAATGATAAAAGGATTTCCACATTATTCTATTTACTTGAAATTTTTATTAGTCTTCTTCGACTTGAAATGGCTTTCCAGAGCATGATACATTTTTTATCTCGAATTATAACAATTAAATTATATGGTAAATTTTAATAACGGAGTTTCGAAAACAGTTTTAATACTGATTCCACAGTTTCATATATCTTTCACGGGCGTGAAAATATTAAAATAACTTTAAAAGTGCGTTTTTATGTAATAAATTAACTTCAATGATAATTAAATGTATGTACGAAAATTCTCACGGGGAAAATCATATCAGAAAAAGAAAAATTGTAGGTCGTTTCGTCGTTTTTTTTTTCTGCTTTCCCCTTGATTAGCGAAAAAGGAAGGATTGGAGGGATGTGAGGGGTGAAATAATTTATTCCTTTGCATTTTAAAACTTTATCTAGATTTTCTTTTTGACAATTTCGTAAAATGTAATAATATTTTTTCCAAGTGACTTAAAGTAGCTGCAGTCACACTAAAATAGAAAACAAATATATAATAGTAGGTGAAAATGTTTTTATTCACCACAAATCTCCTTCTGTATATGTCCGGCTGGAGTTGACCGTTTCTCTGTTTTTAGAAAAATTAAATTAAACGGTTATTATTAAGTCAAAAATGGATTTTTTAAATAAATATACTCAGTTTTGCTTTGTTATTTTCCCCCAATCGAATTAAATCTATAAGTATTTAATGAAAAAATCGATGATATATTGTAACAATAAATAAAATCCTCGTTTTTTCTTGGTGGTTAAGAATCTAAGGTGTAATGCATATTTAAATATTTTAATTAGAAAGCGATTTTTTATTTTCGTGACACAATTCATTGTACATTCGTTTTTTATGTTTACATTGGAATTTTTTTTAATTTAGTATTATAGACTAAAATTATTTCAAATGATACAAAAATCTCGTCACACCAGAATTTAATTTTGAATCGCGTTTTAGCAACAGTTTTTTGTAAGATTTAATTTTTTTTTTTCGCTCTATAGAAAATGTTTGGTGAAATATTCAAAGTGATCTTTGTTGCTTTGTTCTTTATCATAATTTTTCATGTACGTAAATCCAGCGGGCTAGACTATTTTTCAGTTGAATAATAATAATAATAATAATAATAGAAATAATAATTTTGGAAAAAATGTGGTACAACTGAATACAAAAATAGTCGGAACCGGTTTCGAAAGTTAAAGTATCTTCGTAAAAGAAATCCACAAAAAAAAATCGAAAAACTAATTAACGGCGGAAATAGAGATTAATCTCTGCTATCCAATTAAAAAAAATCATTTAAAAATGTTGAAATGCAAACGAGATATTAGAAAAATAATGACCCATAGGATTAACATTAGCGAGCGGATGTTTTCAAGGGAGTGAAGAGCACCCTTAAAATTGGAGGTAATATTAATAAAAAATATTACCAACATTCAACTTATTTTTATTTATTAACTAGTTGACACGTCCGCCTTGGCCGGGCACGTGATATTTAAATATATCTAATCCATACATAATATATTATATTTAAATATATGCCTTAAATATATCTAAAATATGTGTTGAGTGATTTTATATTTTAAAATGAAAATGTAAGTAAAAAGTTTTGCAAAAGGCGTTGTTATGGATTTTTTTTTTATCGACTACCATCGAATACATTTAAACATGAACAAAATATTACTGTCCTTTGAAATTTTTGTTAGTAGATTAAAAAGAAAAATTTGGGAATGCTTCTACAGGAAATCTCACAGTTCACACCCAGAAAAAGGAATTGATTAAAACTACAAAACATGTTTTGTTGAGTACATTTTGGTTGTTTTAGAAAAATTCAAGTAAAATTAAACCATTTTACTTGAATTAACACAACATTTTTTGCTGACGATACAAAAAAATTTTTTGGAATTGCAAAAAAAAAAAAATTTTTTTGTTGATTCAAACAAAATTTTTATTGACCTATATTTAAACAAAACTTTTTGTTTTCGTTTGAAAAACAATATTGGTACTATTATAATAGGAAAAAAGAGAAAAATTGCTAAAAAAAATACTTACGTGAGAGCCGGTGGTGTATAAAAAACATTTTTTATACATTTTACTTACTCCCGTAATAAATACCACTAAACTTGTAACAGCCATTTGCTGTTAGTGAGAGTGATTCAGGCAATTCAGTTGGAAAAGAGAGCACAGGATGTAAAATTTCAAAGTCAAGTTTATTAAAACTTAATCGAGCAGGGATTTGAGAAAGGACACCACTAAATTTCCCTTACTCCAAAATAATTCAGCTTTCCCGAAACTGTACTCAACAAAATGCAACTTCTTATATATTAAATGTAAAGATTCTAAACGAACTTACAACTCTGAAGATAACAACAAATCAGGATGCCTTCAGCAAAAATCTAACTCCACGGTGCAAACTAGTCGAACTCTGATTTCAATATGTCCGCCTAGACTAATGCTGAAAATGGCACTCCATGAGCACCCAAGATTTACTTTGTTAATTAGAAGAAAATATCGTAAATATATCTTACCAACTTCGTATTCTCTTTTCAGCTTCACATTGATGAGCTCAATAGCCGGATCTAAATTCACTCTCATAGAGGAAGAACTGGACCCAAGTTCCGACTCTCCAACACATTCCGAAGCTTGTATACTCAAACATCGATTGACCAGCTATAACAATTTGCATAAATATCGATGAAAAGCAGAAACTCACAAGTTCCGAAGTTTTCACAGTCATCTGTCGAAAGTTAAAGAATGGTAGCCTTGATCAACTTCTGCGCACATGGATTATTAGTGGACAAAAACTACGTTCTCCTTCAAAACATTGCCTGCTCACATGGTCAGAGTAGTCGATCCATCATAAAATTATTAGTTTACTAAAAATGTAATAATGGCTACCTATGCAAGGTTAATTCATATATATGGTGGCACTCAACGTGTTAAGTTATACAATGAGGCTTATTAACACTTTTGTATCATTAGCGCATATATGCGTGCACTTCAGAATTTTGATTCTTTTCAGAGATTCTAAAACCATACCGAAAAGAGAAGAATTTTTACATTATTTAATCCCGAAACTTCTGTCATTAAATAAAGAAAAAATACTATTCAGAATTTCTGGTATGAATTCGGAATTTGTGTATAAAAAGAAATTCCTGTAATGCACGCATACATGCGCTATACATGCAAATTTGTTAAATTCTGCATTTAGCTTGAGAATTTTCCGGCATACAACAGATTCTAACATGCACGAATACATACAAAACGTTTCCCATAGGCAATAATTCGTCGTTATTCTGTCTATAATTTATGTATTGCAATTCACTTGACTTCCTAATGACGCTATTTCCACTCGAAATAGGACATAAAACTGAATACAAAATCATCAACGCAAACGCGTGTTTTAGAAATGTTATGTTTTAAAATAACAACTTATGTTCTGTGTGAATGTTTCATTTTAAATGACTGCCATTTTCTGTTTAAAATGGCAGAAGATGCTGTGACGAAATCGCAACAGCAAATTAAATCTGAACAAAGAATGAATGATAATTATTTAAAAATAACACAATATTATTATTTGGGATTTAAAATATTTCCTTTAGAATTTACATATAAAAGGAATTTCTAGTTTAAATTGTGTACTAAAACATTTTTATTACTTGAAATTCTCTACTTCTTTATGAAATTAGAAAACGTGTTAGGTAGATTTATTTTTTGATTAGTAGTTTTTATTAGTTTTTGTATTAGTAGACCAAATAAAGCAATGTTATGAATTGTAATTAACGATTTGTTTTTAATATTTACATATTTTAGAGACATTATCTATATTAAATCGTATGCTCCTGTATTTTCAGTAAATATAAAATTCACTATTTCTCTCTGAAATTAGAAAAATTATTTTTTTTTGTTTAGATTATTTTAATTATATTAAGAATTTCAGTAAAGCATAGTAAAATTCATCCTTATCATCATTACATTTTATACAGAAATTAATAACAATGACCATAATTCTTTAGCCTGTCTGTTAACCACCCGTTTTTTCTGATCACTAATTTAAAAAAATAATCTTAGTTTTATTTTATCGCTGAATTTTTATCATTATATAACACAAATATTTCAATTAGGAAATATTGGTACTGAAAAACAGGAAGGTTTGGAAGTGGCTGTAATAATACCTTTTTATTATTTAATTTTTTATCATAAAATAGTTTTAATTACTTTTTTTAATTAAATAGTGTTTTTTTATTTGGAAATTCATAACAATCCTACGTAAAAGTTACTCCCTAATGCCATCTTAAACTTAAGAAACATGAATATTCAATAGGAGTGAAATTTACTAATTTTCTTCCAAGTTGTAAAGTTTCCTTAATATGCTGGGCGTCCATCTGAATCACTTACCAATTGTTAATTTCTACACATTTAACTATAGACGCGTACTTGCAGTTTCAAAAATATTTCAAATATCGTTTTCCATGAGAGTATTGGACAGAGTTATTTTTTAATTTACATGTCTACCACTATTTCTAAATAGCCTTATTTAACGGCAGAATAAATAAATGCGATTGTTACTTTTCGAAAATAGTGGTAGATTAATGAATAAAAACCTTACCAAATTGTAAAAACTGCTCCAGCATATTAAAAGACATTTGCGGTGATATTCTTTTTTTGTACTCAAATTATATTTGTAAAAATAATTAATTCAAATTTTTGAATTCTTCATGTTTTCTATTTTATATATAGAAATACATTATCATTGCTCTAACAAGCAAAGCAAAAATTTTAAAAATATATTTTTGTACAATCCAAACTTACGGAGTTATAATACTTTGTTTTCATTACATTGCAGTGTTTTCATGCACTAAAAGTAAGAAAACTATATGTTTTTTGTGTCAGAAAACGCAAAAAGTGATTTTCCCAGGTTCCATTTCACACAGGGCGACTCAGTGTCTGA
This sequence comes from Maratus michaelseni, assembly GCA_963931845.1. NCBI lineage: Eukaryota > Metazoa > Arthropoda > Arachnida > Araneae > Salticidae > Maratus > Maratus michaelseni. The sequence goes on along the minus strand of OZ007594.1, from coordinate 49,525,879 downwards.
CACGAAAAATCTTTAGTAACCATTGCATAATTTTCTACAATGCAAACTGTACCACATGAGAAATATGTCACCATATATAGATGCGAACATTTATGTTGAATAAATTAGTTCTTAAATTATTTTACGTGCAGTAAACGTTTCGTTTCCCTATGTAGATTATAACACGAAACCCATTTTTTTTTATTAAAAGTGATGAAGTGTGCCAATAATCCAAATTTATCCTTGGATGAGTTCAAACTGAATACTTCAATTTTCTGACATATTTGTGCATCTGACAGTTAATACAGAACTTATTTTCCTGATCTGATGACACTTCATGTTTCTTTCAAATACTTTTATGTTCGTGGACAACAAGAACATATTTTATTAGCATGCCTTTCAATAGGCTATATGGGAGCTTCTTCGATGAGAAGTGATCTAAACTCGGTTTATCTTTTAAAGTAAAATAAGCTTTACCAAATCTTGCAAAACGTATGTCACATATCGTTGCATTTATAGCTTCTTGGTACACACTGTTCGTGATTCATACAAGGTCTGCATTTTAAATAATCAGACAGAGTCTAGGAAGAAGGTTTTATTGATCTGATCGTTACAGCGACTTTACAGATTTCAAAATAGTCTTCCATTGCGTCAATGCAGCGCTGCCAGCGAGATTTTCACGCTTCGAACACTGCATGGAAGTCTGTTTCGACATGTCCTTTAGAGTTTTGGTCACCGCCAGTTGGATGGATGCAACGTCTTCAAAACGGGGTTCTTTCAAGGGAGTCTTCAACTTGAGGAAATAAAAGAATTCCGCCTGGGCTGTAGGGAGGCTGCGGCAACGAAGCAACTCCGATTGAAGTCAGGTAGGAGGTTACGACAAAGACGGTGTGGGCCGGCGTGTTGTCGTGATGTAGTTTCCATCGGTCAGCGATCACTGTTCGTGATTCATATGTATTGCGTTTGTTGCTCATGATCAAATAAATTAAGCACACAATGACCTATGTGTTCTTCACATACTTGAATTTTCTAAGATCCAAAAATCTAAAATCCACATAGGCTACCATTTTCTATAATCCAAACAAAGGGGATATACCGTAATTTCCGGCGTATAATCCGTAGCTCAAAGAGTCGTTTTTCGACACAGAAATATTATTTTATAAAAAGTAACTTAAAAGATCGCTGTAAATATTTAACTACAATTATTGAATAAAATTTCTGGGTCAAAAAACGACTCTTTGAGCTGCGGATTATACGCCGGAAATTACGGTACATCTTAAAGGGCATTGTACTTCAAATATTCAGTATCAAACTTGGATTCGTACAAGATCGTTGCTTGAAATAGAGCGGCATCAAGTCACCTAAAACTATTTCCAAAGTTCGTACGAAATTGTTGTTTTCCGGATGAAAATTGTTCCCTTTAGATTAGGCTTCGGATCAAATCGATAATTTCCCGCTTTGTTCGAAAAATTAGAAAATTTTTTCCGAACTTTGAAAACTGCCTACTTTTGATGAGGCAATCGTAAGGCTAATTGTTTTCTCAGCAACGATTTAATTAATCTGGGTATTCTGACTCGACACCTGTTGATTAACAGTCATACCATAATAACAAAAAAAAAAAAAAAAAAACAAGTGAACAGGTAATAAAAAAAAAGTTTTATGCATGCAGAGTAAAAGACAAATATAAATTTTAAATTTATTATTTGATGAAGTTCGGAGCCATAAATTGGGAAGCGCAAGGGCTCAACAAAGAACTTTATGCTTCCAGTGTAACAATTTGTTTAACGGTAGTTTCTTATAAAATAAGAACACAACAAACAAGAAAAGAGCCCTCTGTACAGAAGACCTTTATTAAATTGATTGCCTAATTGCGCTTTAACAATTATACAAGGTGTCACCAAAAGAGTGTGCTTTATTTTTTTACTTGTCGGAGATTAGCAGTCAAGGTAAATTTTAAAAATGATCAAAAAGAGATAGGAAATAAGAATATATTAACCAAAAAAATTCTAACATTATTTTTTGAAAATTACATTTTTAATTTTTTATTCTAAATATTTTAACTAAATAATAAATAATAAATGTAAATCTTATATATTAAAAAAAGTAAAACACGGACGATATTAAATATGCTGTTGACCTTAAACAACTTTTGCTAGCAATAATATAATGCTTAATAGCTCTGTTATATATTTAGATGAAAGGAAACACTTAGAAAATGCTTTGTGAATCGCTTTTTTATGTGCTCTGTTTTTATTTAAAAATACATTTGTCTCTCTACAAAATTTACGCTCGACTAAAGTATTATTTATATGTATTTGGAAAGCATTATGTAACATATTTTTGGTTATTAACACTAGTAACATATTTTTGCTTTATAGAACGATTTTGATTTTGAGAATGGTCTCTATTTTTACTCATGAAATAATATCATTGTAAATTTGGTACGAAAACGTACAGGGCTTCCAAATGGTCCGCCAACTGAATATCAATATTTTTTAACAGAAAATTTCATCATAGGTTTCTACACCATTTTCGCAAATATTTACCTCCGAAGGAGGTTTCTGCGAAATTTGCAAGAAAAAAAATGTTAGCTAAGAAAATACCGGTATTCAAAAAGCAAACCATTTGGTATCCTTGAAAGTAGTATAATTTAGTTTTGTTCCTTTATTATGATTCAGTTAATTTAACAGATGCATGCATTTTGCTGGGTTTTTTTGTAATGATCTTGCTGGAGCAACAATAAAATTTTTCTAACTGTCCAATTCTGTCTAGGGGTATCGTCCAAAAATGTTAAAAAATTCACTTTTAAAAAATACATGTGAGGACTAGGTGCATTAACCAAAACTTTTAGAAAAATTTAAAAAGTATAACTTTTAAAAAATACATGCGAGGATAAATTTATTAACGAAAATTTGTTTCAAACCTTAAATTAAGCAGTCTTTCAATTTATATTGCCTCAAAAATGTAAAAGATTAAAAAGCGTTTTAACCTTTTTGGCACATTTTTGTAAATCAATATATGTGCAACAATATAAAATATCAAAATAGATTACAATTGCACAAAAAACACAAGAATATATCATAATTTGTTTTCCAGTGAAAGGTTTAAAACATTTTAGGTAAAAAAAAGGATATAGGTTAAGATATAAAAATGTGTTTTCTTCTAACGGAATTCATAAAACATTGTATCTAAAAATTGACATAGATTGAAAAAATGATTCAATACAATTAGTTAGTGACTGATGTTTGATTAAATAAACACAAGTATACTCATGACCTGAAAACAAAATATTAAGTGTTTGCTTACTAGAAATTGGGATATATTTCGATTGCAATAAAGTATAGTTGCTCTTTACAAAACTGTAGCAACTAGTTTTTTTTTTTTTTTTTTTTTTTTAAGCGAGAATATATCAAGGAAACACCTTGCATTTATTACGCCATTCGCATGATTGAAGATACTTGAAAAATAAGGAAAACGTACTTAACCCTACACCACCCTTTCTCATTAAAACAACCATGAGCCGTTGAACACGGTTGTACATTAGAAATTAGTTCTTACTCCATTTCCAAGGTCCGAGCCTGTCCGAAGCGAAATATTTCTAATATGAGCCCGAAAAATTCAGTGTGGTCAAACCATGAATTCGTTTCCAGAAATACGCGTATATAAATATATTTAAAAATTATTTTAAATGTTTCAAAATTAATTTTCTCATTTAATCTCTTTTACATGGAAATAATGGCTAATCGTTCTCACACAATTTTTTGAATTTTTTTTTCATATCCATGTACATCAAAAGAAAAATTTAATCGTAATTATCCTTTATATTTAAAGACATTCTAATTTGTTTTATTTACTTGATCACGTACGTAAAACTTATGAATACATTGACAGTCCGTTTTATAAATAAATGCATGAAATTTGCAGATTTTACTATTTATGTAAATAAGAATCGAATAACGATTTCCCTTATCCTATAAAAGATATACATATCTTAACCTATGATAAATTACTTTTCCGCGCCGACAGACGTTACGTGATTGTTATGTTTCTGAAAATTGGAAATTTGCTACATCCAAGAATAAAATCTACAAACATGGTAATTCTTATTATTTTAAAACATCATGGTACAGTCCAATAAAGAGAACAGCAAATACATTTTATTATTCAAATTGTCACGAAAAACATGGAATTATCCATGCGGCTGCAAATTATCTTTCTCTCAATTTATTTTATAAGAAAATCTTTGAGGTCGTTTTCATAATGAAATTGTACCAAACTTTGAAATGTTTAATACGAACACCTGATTTAGACACCATATTTGTTTGGTTCAATAAAGTATACCTTAGGATACCAAACCGAGAGTCATTCGAGTGGAGAGGTCACGAATTATGAAGGTTTGGAGCACCTACTGTGTAACACATTTCTAACAGTTTCAAAGACAACTGACACTGAATACTTTAATAATAATCGTCGTCTTATTTAAACGAAACATTTCTGATAAAAATAAGGCAAAAATCACTGTACGAAAACGTGGTGAAAACTTGCCCCTGTTCCCAGTTGTACTTAGTTGGGATCTGTTGAAACTTTTACTTTTACTTGAATGTGTATTTTAATCTTTAAATATGAAACTATTAATCTTGCGACATCCTGTATATGAATACATGAGCATATCTTTAAATAATATACCATGTATTCTCGAGTATAAGTCGAAGACAAAATGAATGAGAAATAACACATCTTTTCGTGAAATACCACTATTTGTGTATAGAAATTTTCATCTTATTTAAATACTGAAATTTATTACGAAATCCGCGATTAAATAAGAGAAAGAAAACTTCTCCAAATGCTGCTACTAAAACAATGTTATTTCGCTTGAATTTCGGAGTCTTAAATGATAGTATACACGGCAATTTAAAAAAAAAGATCAGGTTTTAAAAAAACGAAATATTTAAGTCTTTATAACACTTGATTTTTTTAGACTATAAAAAAGAATGCATTCACATAGATATAAAATGATTCTCCGAAATTTAAATTTTGTTTCATGCAGCTGGATACTCTGTATAATGTAGTTTTTATATGCCTTCCTAAGCAGCGTATTTCCATGCAAAGCAAGGTACAAAGTTGCATTTAAAACGATCGGTGTGCCCTTTTATGACTTTTAGAAAAGTTAAATGTAGAAATAATAGCATCATTTCAAACTAAAGCTAATGGTTTTATTCGATACGGTTTGAAACTTTCTCAGTTAATGACAGCTCACGTTGCGGTAAAAGTACATCAGACAATTTAATCGAACAAAAAGAAATGTAAACTATCTAGAAGTAGAAAACTATTATTTCTATTCCTTGGAAATGAAAATGATGTTTTAATGTAGTAATTTTTCCCCCTTACTAATTTGTAAGCTGAAATGTTTTTATCGAAAAATTCATTTGTCATTTTATAGTGAGATGAGATAAAAAGATATACAATAGTCGCAATAAAAGGATTTTATTCAATAGTCGCAATAAATGATTTCTAAAAATTATTGTAAGTTATAATTTTCTTAAGATACAAATATTAATAATAAAATAGCTGCGAAGTGTTACGTATTTTTCTAACTACTATTTCTAAATAAAAAAATAAATAAATAAATAAAAAATAATAAAATAAATAAATAAAAATGTATAAAACAAAATAGGTAAAATAAATAAAAAATAACTGCTGAGAAAATATGGTACGAAACGAATAAAATTCGTGTGCTGGATATACTGTTCCAGAAGATGTTAATACTTTCTAAACAAAACTATAGTTCACTGTTATTTTTTAAAAAAAAACCCTTTTTCTAACATTATTCCTAAAAACATTAAATGATTCTTTTTATTTTGTTTCTAAGAAACGTTTATAATATCTCAGCATATTTTTTTCGTCAAATAATTATTTCCGCTTACTTTTTCATAAGTTATTTTAGCTTCAGCAAAAAGTAAGAAAAAATACTGTTCAATAAATAATAAAATAGAAATACGAATAACTCCATGAAAAAATTTAACAATATGCTCCTCCATTATTTGTTTTTGTTATAATATTTAAAATTTTTTTAAAATATTTTAATGTATTTTTAATGTCGTAAATATACATATGTATAATATATTCTGTTCTACGAACGATGTAAGAAATAATGCTTAATATGTTCTACTCCGGAAACAATTTAAGAATAAAAAAATACAGAAAATTATAAACAAAAATAAGAAATGCTTTGATATTATGCTGCGTAATTTAAACTAAAGTATCACAATATTAAGTTTGAATTTTTAATTACGTGAACCTTTTATATGTTGTATTTGTTGGTAATACTGCAATCGCAGCACAAGATGGGATAACTTCATGAACTAAATTTGTCTGAAAGAGTGAGAGGTGCCCGGCTGAGTATTGTCCGAGCAGCACAGTTCGTAGAGTGTTTGCGGCTGAACCAATGACCCAGGTTCGAACCATGGCCTGGATATTTTTCACTCTGTTGGTTTTAAGCCCTTTTAGCAATGTAAAACTAATTCACGTAATTAAAAATTTATATTTACTATTTTTACTATTTTTTTACTATTTCTAAAATTTCTGAAATACGTATTAACTATTTTTTTAGTAGATTTTTTATCCTGAGTTTCATAAATCTACCTATAATTTCTACTGATATATGACAAAATGACCTAAAATATTTAACCTCCTATTTAATCCCCTTAATTGCTGAATTTCTTAAATTGCTGGAATACATTTTTATCTATATTTTTTGTAGATTTGTTATCCCGAATTCCTAGCTCCTAGCTAAAAATTCTGCTGAGATATGGCGAACAGGCAAAATGACCTAAAACTTTAGACCCACCATTTAATCGCCTTAATAGATGAATTTCTAAAATCGCTGAAATATGTGTTACTTATTTTTTTAGTAGATTTGTTATCGTGAATTTCACGTTCCTATCCAAAACTGCTGCTGAGATATGGCGAAAACGCGAAATGACTAAAAACTTTCGACGCCCCATTTAACGCCCTTAGTGGTTGAGTTTTTAAAATCGCTGAAATCTGTGTTTAACTAACTTTTAGTAAATTTGTTATCCTGAATTTCGCGCTTTTAACTAAAACTGTTGTTGCGATATGGCGAAAAGGCAAAATGGCCTAAAACTTTAGTTCCCCATTTAACCTCTTACTGATTTAATTTCTAAAATCGATGAAATATGTGTTTAATTATTTTTTAGTAGATATGTTATCTTGACTTTCACGCTCTTACCTAAAATTGCTGATAAAATATGGTGAAAATGTGAAATCACCGAAAATTTTAGACCCCCCAATTAACCCACTTAGTGGTTGAATTTCTAAAATCGCCAGAAATACATGTTTAACTATTCTTTAGTTGAATTGTTATTCCAAATTCAACGCTCCTGTTTAAAACTCCTGCTGAGATAAGCTGAACAGACGTAATTATTTAAAACTTTCGACCTCCCATTTAACCCTCTTAGGTTGTGAATTTTCAAAAATCATTTGTTAGTGGGTGCCTACATTGTGTAAAGAATATGTCTTTCAATTCATTTCATTGTTCTAGGACACACAGTTGAGGCTCGGCGTTGATTATGAGAAAATCAAGCTATTCTTTTATAAGTATAGATATCTGCACAATGTACAGTAGGGTGGATCGATTTTTTTTTTCAAAATTTCAAAACCTACCTATACCGAAAAGATGTTCTATTGTATGGAGATTAAGAGAAAAATAATAAAAAAAATAATTTCAAAATTTAATACTGCCGCAATGGGGTTGAAATTTCGAAAAAAGGGAAAAAGACCTAATAAAGGTTAATTGATTTTTGACTCAAAATAATGGTTTTAATATTAACCAAAACCTACGTATGCGGAAAAGGTGTTCTATTGTTTGGAGATTAAGGCAAAAATAATTAAAAAAAATTATTTCAAAATTGAATACTGCTGCAAGTTGGTTGAACTTTATGTATTTGAGTCTTTTTACGGTAAAAATTCAAAGGAATTTTTGTTAAGTGAAACATACATTTTAGTATTTTTAAATGTTAATTGCAGTAAGGGGACACTTACTTGGTTACAAGAAAAAACTTCAGCTTCTTATTTAACACCTTCCTTATTCTTAAATTTAAAAAAATCCTATAATATCGTCGCAATCACAGTGGGCGATAATGACGTTTGGTGTTGAAAATTGGCATGAGGTTTCGTGATTCGATGCGATTTCTTATAAAACCGTCTCTTGCATATGGTCCACAGACAGTAGAATATGCTTCCGTGTCTGTGTTGACTATCCGTTCTGTAGCTTGAGTGTGGTACGTAAACCCCTTGACAGTAGATATTACTAAAATTATATTTAATTAAATCTCTTTAAAATTAGTTAAATTATACAATTTATTACTTAATTTTTTTTTTTTTTTTTGTTAAAACTAAAAATAATTCATTATATAAAAACCAATAACATAAAAAAAATAAAAATAAAAACAATAAAAGCCGCTGGCACAGAATTTTAAAATTTTAGAGACCTTTTTTGTATTCCCACCCAGGAATCACTGATTCAACAATGCACAAAATTAAGAGTAATTATAAAAAAGGTGAGGAAAAATTGATAACAACCAGGCTTCAAAATTAGCAGTGGTTAACATATTTGATATTAATAACTTTCATTTCGTCAAATACAATTTTATACCCAGTCATCAGTTTTTACATCAAACATTTTTTAAATAAGCTTTCTCCAACTAATCAACAATTTAGTTGTTGTCTAAAGATTTTTTATTTTTTATTTTAAACATATTAATCTCTTAATTTTAAATATAAACTGTTTGAAAATTATTTCTTGCCAAAAAGTCACAAAGAAAAGGAAAATATTATTCTAAAACTGCAGATTTGTTGCTGTCATAAGCAGATTGTTGTGCCAACACAACATTTTGCATAAATGCAGCGAGAGTGATCACATGATTTGTAAAGTGACACTTAAATCTGCTTATGAAAACAATGTCAAAAGTAATATGGATGCTTGCTACAAACTAGTGACTTTTCAGTACAACACTACATGATAAATTTTCAAAAAAACATGTATAACAGTATAAACTATTAGTAAAAGTAAGAATTATTCCTTACAGTTATGCTACTTGTAGGATATTGTTTCGAATTATTAAATATAGCCTACCGGCAAGTCTGGTTGCTCCTTGCTGGCCCCCTCCCCTCTGAATACAAAAATTCATAAAACAATATAGAAGCAGATGTTAACACACACAGATTCTTTCTCTAACACATTTAAAATCAGAACAATAATAATAATACCTATCATCAAACAGTTACAAACTTTCAAAGTAATAAAATAGTAAAAACAAACAAACTTGTAAACTAGCCTTGATAAAAATTGTATATATATTTTGGTTTAAGCTTAAGCACAGTAATTTTTCATTTGTTGAGAATAAAATGAAAGATCTCAGCCTAGACTGAAACTTAAAAGCAAAATGTTTGTTTACCCTTTACGTATATGTAACCATATATATTTTTTTCTATTTAAGATTATTTTTCATTTGCTTATTGAAATGTTGTAAATACTGCATGCGATAATGTAGGTGTAGCTGCTAGAAAAAAATGAAATATCCCCTATCAGATTTCGCCAAACTTCATCGGAATATAAATATATAAAAGTATTACATTTAAGCTTTTAGGAGTTCAATTTAGGCTTAGAACTTTCAATTTACTCTCAGCGAATGAAAATTAAACTAGTATGCATAAAAAAGAAATAAGAGTTTCGACTTTTATTTTAATATAGATTACTACTGCAAGCAATAGTACATACAATTATTAAAAGATTTTTAAAACTGACCTTGAAAATCGACATACATCTTCATATAAACAAACTACAGCACAGCAACAGCACGGCACGGCAACAACATCTGCGCGCGCAGCTTTTATCTTTTCACTTCAAGTTAATTTCAAGCATGATTCAAGGAACATCTTGCGTGATTTATCATGTGATATTTTGCAAGCTTGAAGTTAGTTTGAATCGCTCTTGAATTGTCAAGCTGATGTTGTCATATTAAATTCAGTGAAAAATCAAGTTGGAAGTTGGTTTGGATCTCTCTTGAATTGCCCAGCTTGCGTTGTTGTGTTAAATTCAATGAAAAATCAAACTTGATGCAAGCAAGTGTGCTCATTGGGTTGTATAATCAGAACTAATTCTAAAGGTAGAGGAATTGTGGAAGTCACTTGTTATAAATCAGTTTTTCAGGAATTTTCAGTAGCCTTCCAGCTGTGCTGTGTCTAGGAGATTCCTTGCTTGAGGATACACCCAAACTTGTAGCTTTGTTACGTATTTTCACTGGATTATGGGAAATCATTGGTTTCGAACAGTCAGTAGACGAAGCTATCTGTAGTGGAAGAATTCTTTGTACAGGTCGTAGAAGCTCATGTTCTGATGTTTGAACTCTTACGAGTCAAACTTTCTTGTCTCTACCAGGTAAAAGTTCTGTGATTCGACCTAAAGGTCAATCAATTCGCTTTTTGTTATCAGATCCGATCAACACAACAACACCGAGATATATATTTTGCCCTTGGTGTTTGTTCCTTGCTAGTTCAATTGATGCACCTAAATATTCGAACCTGAAGCGATCTTTCAATTCTTTTTGCTATGACTGCCTATATTTTAGTCTCTTGCTTAATGATTTTTGTTCCACAGCATCCAGATCCGGGAGATTGGATTCTTATATACTCTATAGAAACATAGATAGGTTTCACAGTTGCGTCTTTCGAAAGGTATGTTAACGGTCTTGCATTTATTACACTTTCCACATCTGTCAAAATTGTGTTCATTTCTTCATAGGTGAGGTAAGCATGACCTAATACTCTTTTGAGGAGATCTTTCATTATTCTGATAAGCCTTTCAAAAAAACCGCCCCACCACGCTGCAGTTGAAGGATTAAATTTCCTGTCAATAGCGTTGACTGAACTGTATTTTTGTATTCGTGACAAATCTAGGTTTTTCAATAAGTTAGCTGATCCAGTGAAGTTTGTGCCGTTATCCGAATAAATGACAGCACAACTTCCTCTCCGTGCTGCGAATCGTCTGAGTCACAATTTCAAAGTAACTATTTTCAAAGTTAATTTCTACGCATAAATGACATATTCTTTGATAGAATTTAACTTTGTTGGATAGCCCTGACTTTTGGCTATAGCTCTGGCTCAAAATTTCTATGATAGTTAAATTTTCTTGTTACAATCATGTCAATTTTACCCGATATTTCTTGTAAAACTTTCCAAAGTCTTTTTAATGTTCGTGAATTCATTTAAGCTATCCATATGCAGAAGAAGGCCATTAGTGAGGGGGGAGTGCGTCAGGTGATTTTACATGCAATTCTGAACTAGAGACACAATTTTTTTCCGTTTGGGATTCTTTCTTTGCTAAATAGGCGTTAGTTGAGTTATGGAGGAGCGGTTGAGAGACTTTGTTCATATGAGGCTCAATTAGTGTCTGTTTCATACGAAGCTGAAATTTCTTCTTCATAATTGGGTTCTAAAATATTTTATTGATAATAAAGTGAAGTCGCCTTAGTTTTACTGCTTATTTACCTTTAATTTAATTTCATAACAAAATACAGCAGCAATCATGAATTCTTTTGGAAATTTTCCTTTACATTCACAAACCCATTTCTTTTTTCCCCCTATTAATTGATAAAAATGGCTCTTCTTTTGATACACTCACTTAAATATGTCCATGTTTCATCCAGTGTTACGATAAATCATTATTTATCACCAACCATGTGTATGTTAAAGCAAGCGTTAGAAAGCGCGATTCACAACACATTGGAAGACTTTGAAAAGTTTTTTCGAGAGGTGTGTGAGACAATTTATTGTACCAAGAGAAAAATTGACTATGATGGAAATTTCGATCCAGAGTTAAAACCAACAGTCAGGGAAATACAGTTGAGTAAAATTATCGTGAAGAATATGGCATATACGTTCAGCAATTAATTGTGAAAATCGTTTCAATAAAGTGTCAACGACCTGCTGTACATATGAAAAAAAAACGTTGTCGTTACTTTTAATTTAAAACTCTGTTTCTAAGAAATTTTTAAAAAATATAATAAAGAAATATTAAAGACGATATTTTAAATAATTTTTTTAACTGATTTTAGTTTAATATACACAACAATATTTAGACTTATTATTCGTATTATTGTATATGAATCTTTTATTCAAAATTTATTTCACGTATTCTTGTATGAATCGTCTTTGGCAGACATCTTTTTCGCTCTGTACACTGTTTAAAAATTGCAACAAAATGCTCAGACATACGATTGTTTTTACAGAAAAGTATTAGGTAACCGTAACTTATCTCTATTCTGACCATATTCTTGTCCATATTATGGTCAGATTAGACTTAAATTATGGTTATGTAACCGTTTTCTATAAAATGATCGATTGATTGGACAGTTTGCTGTTCATTTTTTAACAGTGTACACGTGGTTGAGTTTCCCAATACAAGAAAGTAAACAATGAAGGAATATATGTATTTTCAAACATTGTTGAACATTGTATTGGGTATGGCTATGCTATTGTGTTATCAAAACAATCGCACATTGTTTGGTTTCAAACTCACTACTTATTATTACATTGTTGTCGTACATCCATATAAATATGAATGGTGCATTATTTGTAAAACTTCTTTATTGTGTTTAGCCGAAAGTAATTATTTGAAGTACATTGTTATAAAAGCTCTGTTTAAAACTTCTCAGAATTGGAGTTTATATTATGGTTATTTAATTTACTGATTTTTAAAGGATATTTATATATCTGACTTGGATTTGACATCTTTTTTCCTTTAAATATGGAAAGTTTAAGAAGTTTAATTAGAAGAATTAGAAACACACTCTCTTGCACTAATGATTCAAGAATGAAACGAGAAATTGCTAAACAGATGATCTTGGATACAGAGAAAGCTGAAGCTGAAAAACTTTACTGGTTGATGGATTCGTGTATCGAGTACGCTGAAAATATTATAGAAAATTTGCAGCTCAAGACAGACAATCCCGTCGTTTTAGGAGATGCGAAATTCTGGATCGGAACACAAGTTCAAATGATTAAAGTTTCCTGGTGGCCTCGTAGGAATCAGATCTTACCTGGAACTTTCTGGCTAGCAAACGAGTACACTCCTTACATCATGGAGAATCTATCAGAATCTTCGCTTGCCGCTGTAGAATATTGGTTGGCGTTAGTCAAATATACAAACAGAAAATTCGTTGAATTTCGTTATGCAAAATTTCCAGTTCGTCGTAGAAACAGATGTATGTGTTGCTTTTCTTGTTTTTCTGGACAGTGATTCCATTGATCAACAACAACGTCAAGAGCCAAAAGAGAGTTTCAAACGACTTCTTTGCAGCCTATTTGTGCAAATTGATTATTAAATTACTATATATGTAACAATCTACTAAACGAAAGCATATTTATGTCAACTTTAATTCTATGAATAAATGTCTTTTACTAAAATTTAAATCTTAAATGCAAATAATACTCACTTTAGAACCTTTGTGCTCGCATAGTCGTAAAATGTATTTCACAACTCCTACGGTGAGATAACCACAAAAACTTAGCAAATAATTCTAGAAAAAACAAGCTACCAGCATTTATTTATTTTCTCTCTGGAATTCCATAAAAAAATAATGGCCGTTGCCACAAAATAGATCAAAACTTGGTTTTTCTGAATTTCTTTTAATATGAGACAATCACGCGCAATAAAACAATATTAAAATGTCACTTCAAGTCTTTTTTTTTAATCATTGTTCATGCTGATCGCGTGATTTTGAACAAAAAATAAATGATGCCGATTACGTAACATCCTCCCACCCTCTGATTACTTTCCCAGGCAGCACAAAAAGCTTGTATCAGGCTATCTGCAAGCTTGATTCGTCAAGTCAACAAGCTTGCGTTAAACTTGACATATCAAGTTTGCAAGCTTAATGCAAGTTTGAATCAAGAATCCGAGTTTCCACTTGACCAGCTTGTTTTTAAGTTGGTATGGCAAACATACATCAAGTTTACAGTGTGAAACTTAAAGCAAGCTACACAAACAAGCATGAATCAAGTTTGCCATGTCAATTAAAAAAATTGCTGGGCAAGTGGAAACTCGAATGCTTGAATCAAATTTGCATTAAGCTTGCAAGCTTGATCTGTCAAGTTTAATGAAAGTTTGTTGTTTAAAGCGAGTTGATCTAGTGCAAACTTAAACGACTGATCTTGACTTGCAGCAAACTTGCACGGTCAAGTTTAATGCAAGTTTATGGACTCAACAAATCAAGCTTACATATATAATACAATCTTTTCAACCATTTTTTTCTTCAGATATTTCTCTTTAGCTAACAAATTCCGACAAATATTATTTTATAAATGTTAATATTAGATAAGAAAAATCATTTTAAATTTTGAAACGCTAATAATAAAATTTAACATTTGAAATATTAAAAAGTTTTTTCGTATCAAATATTAACGTTTATAAAATATTTCTGAGAATTTGTTAGCTAAACAGGAACATCTGAAAGTTGCTAAACAGGCACATCTGAATATTTTGTTGAAAAGCTTATTTTATGATATCGGTAAGCTTGATTTGTCAAGTCAACAAACTTTTATTAAACATTACCAAATTCCTGAGAATTAAAATGTAGTAAAAATACTAAATATTTCTAAATATCTCATTAATTAAATTGAATTATATATTATTTTAAATAAAAAATATATTTAGTAGGCATTTTCTTTTAATAAAATATTCCTGTGTGCAAATATATAATATATTAAAGAAAGGGGAAATATTAAGGAGCAATTTGGAACAGTGATGTAGCCCAACAAAAAATCTTGCATTATAAACATTCTTACTCATGTTTGTAAACATTTGTTTGTGATACTTACCGCACAATCTTGATTGTATTAAATGAGCACATATGAAAGAAATTTGTCAAAAAGGAGGGCAATTGCTCTCTAAATATAAGGCAAATTGATAATTAGTTTTTAATATTGTTAATTTTTCAAAATTTTGTACTGAACGTTTTTCTTCACATTTTTTAAAAATCTAAATCGTGTTGTAACAAAACAAAAATGCATAAAGTGAGATAGAGGGGGGATATGTGTATTCAACACTGCTTGGTTTTCACTTGAAAGTTCAGCTACAATTTCTAAAATAGAAGTGATATTTTTCCAATTTTCTAAGAATATAAAAATATGGATTTAAAAATCACCCAATTATAGATTTTATAAATACATTTCCAAAGGCAACTTTACAAACATATGTACAGTACACGCTATTCATTTTTCAATGACATGTTTCTTTCTTTCATTTTTCTTGGGGAAGAAAAAGATTTTTTTATGTTTTTAACATTCTATATTTTTATTTCATTTAGAAAATACAGCTTTTTTTTTTAGTATTCCAATCCTATTTCCAAACAATTAAATAAAAACTAGCATTTTTTAGTTTTTTTTTCTGTGAATTTATAAATCAAGACAGGATTTACAATCTTAATTTAAAATAGAAAATCCTTTTAAGAAGGAAAAAAAAAATCAGAAAAATTATTAACCATTGATAATCAGAAAATTGATTTTTGTATAGGTAATTGATAATGGATTCTAAATTACATATTACATCAAATTTAAATATTTAAAAATAGAATTTTTCCTCTTGTATATTAAAAATTTAAATTCCTTTTAAGGACCACCTGAAAATAAGATTCAAACACAAGTGAAATGACACAATCAACATATAAATAAAGTTTATTCTTACAAACATTTTTTAATATTACATAGCAAAAATTACAGAAGTATTTTTCTTGCTTTTTGTTGCAGTCCCTAGAAAAAAAAATTAAATTATTAAATTAAATTAAATTAAATTGCAATTACACAAAACTGAGATGCAATTAAAAAAAAAACTCTTGTTTTTCAAACATAATGTTTTTTCCCGCCTTGAAAGAGAACTTGAGCCCCGAACTCGGATTGAGCAGTTCTAGGTCAATTTGTTGTGTTGTCAATTCATCGCAGCTAAAATGTTTTTGAAGGCGATGATGATAAAAGTAAAGTTAATTTAGTTAAATTATTTAAGGATAATTTATTAATTTTTTTTCACAAATGTAGAGTTTTAAATAACATTTTAGAGGCAATTTTAGATGCAGATTAAAATATTTATATTAGATATATTTGTTCTTTTGCAGCTTTACACTAAAAATATCAATCCTTAAAATAGAGGAGTTTTTTTATATGCGGTGTTTGGGGCCTAGAAGTATCTATTCGCGACAAATTGACGCAACACCGGGTTGAGGCCCGCCTCATCTCTGTCTTTTAAAACAGGCATGAGAATAGGAAAATGCTTAAAAGAAGAAACTTTTTGTTTTGCCTTTCCTATTCTCCCCTAATAAATATCCTTTTGCTGTGGGGAAAGGAGATGCAGAAATTTCATGAATAGAATTTATATAATTATTTATTGTTACTACAAAGAAAAAAAAATAAGGCAGAATTTTTCTTTTAAATAAAGTATTTAACAGTTTTAACTTGGTGTGTTTGAGCTTGGGGAGGGAAGAAATTTCTAGGTACAAGCAATTCAGATTATTAAATAGTATTTATTTACTACAAAAATATAAATTGAAGAATAAATTTAGAGTGTTAAACTTTGTGTGCTCATGGAGAGCGGGGGGGAGAAGAGAAGTCGAAATTGTAAAAAGATTTAATTAAAGAAACCAGGGGTGAAAAATCAGAAATCTGTTTGTGTAGTAGGATAAATTGCAGCTCTGTCGCTCAGTTTAACAGTTTTGTAACAGTGCAAACTTATCAAATAGCGTTTTCCATTTTTCCATAAAAACAAAGGATATTTTAGAAAATGTTATCAGAGGTGACACTTTTAACTGAATTTTGGAATGCTACAGACCTGGAAAGGTTTTTATGATTCAAAAATCACTTATAACTCAAGATGAGATAAATAAAGTCTGCAAATATGTCAGAATTCTCTACATTGTTGAACAGTTAAAAATATTTTCTTTGAGAACAGTCATAAATACTGAAAATCTTTTGCAATAATGCTATTTTTCATAGATTGTACAATAGTTGTGTTTTGGAATAATCATCCTCTTTGAATTAAGATATGTAATAAATATTTAAAAACTGAAATTTAAGATACTGAACCTGTATCAGAATCCATTATTCAGATAAATTTTAGACTTTCATGATGCTGCCCATCTTAGCTACCTAGCCCGTTGCCAAGCTTATACGATGATTTTTAGACAAGCTTTCTCCAGCTACCGTTAGTCGACGTAAACCATGTTTTTTTTTTTTTTTTCATCTGTCTAACCATCCTTCACTTGCAGTAAAATTGGGATCACCTTCAGGTAACTGTTTAAATTAAGGGCTTTTCATTGAATGACTGTTCCTGAAAATAATAATCCACATTCTCTTTCAGCACGAAACCAAAGAAATAAAGCTTTGTCCAGCATTTCAAGTTTAGCCGTTTTAGCTTTTTTTACCATCCAAACTGTCACTCAAATTCAACTTAAAGCAAAATCCACAATATTTTTTTCTATTTTTTTCCCCAGTCAGAAACTGTTGATGTTCCTATTCCAAGATTAAAGGCATTTTTTTTTTATGATTCACATTTATCAATTCTATCCAACACTTCCAATTTCTTTTGTATAGTCACAACAATATTTTTTCATTTAGTCACCATAACTAACTCAGTGCACTGATATTTTTCAATAAAAAAATCTCTTTCTACAGAAGTCTAGGCACATGCATGCGCACGCAGAACTCTGCTCTTTCACAAATTGAGATGAATAAGGGGAGAAGGAGAATTATGATGTTGCTTCACCTTGTCTAGAGAGAAAAGGGATTGTGCGTGGTATTTCTCACAGAGTTCAGTGAAAGAATAGAGAGGCAGAACTGTACAATTGGCTTGGAATATGAAGTCGATTATCGCTCAAATCATTAGGCCCAAGGGATGACTTCATTGGTCGGAGAGAGGCTGCATGTGGAACAAGGACTGGATACATTGGACAGGAAGAGGTTTTTGGAGAAAGTCGCCAGTTGTTTGGGCTGACTGTAATGTAGCATTTTCAGCATCACGCCAAACGTAAATATATCATCCCTATTTATTCTCTGAACTCTAGGTATTTCTGCTGATTATAGCAGCTTCGTTTAGAAGCATTTTCTGTAAAGAAGCTCTGAATACCAACTGTCACTGGTGATAAGAAATGTAACAATGGTTTGTTGCTGTTTCGAGAAATACTACTTGGAAAGTCCTAAGGTTGTGTTTAGTGCGCAAAATTGCAATCTGTCCTAAAATGCCATAAATCCTTTCCCTTTCCATTCTTCGTGAATCAATCTGTGGTCAGGTACAAAGTAAAGGGAAGGTTTAACAAAAGAAGTAGTAGTGAAAACAGCTGTCTACTTCTATCAACTGCTACTGCTTTGAGCTCTGAACTTTAGACATACCGAGAAAGTCATTAAATACCAAAGATTCCAAAAATTGCAAAAGAAAACACGCAAGTTAAGTCTGCAGGGGTTGATCCAAAAAAAAAAAAAAGGGATTTATTTAGGGTCACTTCACAAAAATACATTTAATAAAACAGGACCCCTTCGCAAAATACCATTCCATAAAAACATACTTTTCATTAATTATTTAAATTTTGTTAGATTTTAAAATGTGTAATTTGCAAATAAAACAAGTTCACCAGAAAGAAAAACTTTAGCAGGACTTAAAAAGATATTATTAAATGCTATGTTTAAGTTTCAGTAGCTGGATTTCAACTTTGGATTCAGTAGCTAGATTTCAAACTGTTATTTTTCACAAAAATAATAAATTAAAAAAAATATGATAAATCTCACAAAAATATGATAAATTTCACAAAAATATGACAAAATTCACAAAAATAACCTACTTTTCACAAAATGGGCCCCAAGAAAAAAAACCTACATCGACCCCTGATCTATGCACTGTTCGAGCCTTTAGCCAAGGCCCATCTACCTGAAACGCCTTGTTTTTACTCACAGTCATAGCCATTAGAAAGTTTTAAGATAGAAAATATCTTTTCAAAATAGGATGTGAATGAGCGAAAAAATACTGTTTTAGAAATTCGAAACTCAAGCAGACTTAGTCCGGGTTACCCGGAGATCGGAGTAAAGGAGTCCCAGTTAGCAAGGTTACAGTATACAATTAATGATGTTATATAAATAAAAGTATTGTTAATGTTGAATGTTTAACCCTTTCAGCGTTGCAAAACACTTACATTGCTAAAATGTGAAATGAGTGAACGAAACCAGACTTTACGAGCTAATTAATTTTGAAATAAGAAAAAGCTATATTTCACATATATAATGAATGTAAAATTTTATACCAAAATTCTGGTGCCATTGTGGCATTTGGGAATTAAAATTAAGTGGTTTGATAAACGTACTGCTGCTTTTGAAAGGGTTAAGCATTGTGCATTCAAACAAGAATTCTAACTTTAACAAAATTCAAAATAAGTACCATAATGCACAAATTTCATGCAATAAAATTTACTTGACCAAGAGCTATTTCAGAAAGTATGTCAGAAAATATAAAAGTATCACTGGATCATAGATTTGAAGAATATTCTTAACATGTAATGGCAATAATTTACTTTATGACTTACAGAAAATCAATTTGATATTTTGAAGTATAAAAGAAAGAATTGCAACTTACAAATAAATAATGAAACTGTTTCCTTCGGTTGGGCTTCATACTGGAGAATATTGCTCTAGCAAGTCCTTTTTTAATCCATGTTCTTAGTAATGTAAGATGAAAGAATATTTCAGTTTGTATACTCTTTAAAAACTTTCAACTAATTTATGTAATGAATAAATGTTATATATATATGTATATATATATACACAAAACTACAAAACATAATGACTGTTTGATATTCCACACTGAAGTTCATGAATTTATTTTCATGACTTACTTGCCTTTTCTCTGTCTTAAATCCAGGGTTGCAAAGAAGCTAGCCAAAATAATTAAAAAAAAAAGCTTTGCTATTGATTTTTATTGATTTTTTTTTTAACACATTGGTTTTTATATTCTAAAGCCTTTTTATAGTGATAAATTTTACAATTTAACCAATATTAAAGGCATTTTTTTTGCTAGGATTTAATAAAATAACATTATTTCTCAATGTTGAAAACATTGAAACAATGAAATACACTAAGTCTGAAATTTCAAATAGTCCGAATAGAAAAAATTGAATAAGGAAATTGTTTTATAGAGCCTTAACAAGATACAAACTTTATTATTAACAAAAACAAGTTTCAATAAAATAATACAAAATGAGCATAATAATGTTAATTACACAGCTACGGACATATAAAATGCAGTACTAATGCAATCAATTGCTTACCTGTATACAAAAAAAAATTCATTAACTGTTTGATTGCATGAAATCAGTCACTTTGTATGATACAGTACATAAGTTATACCAGTAAAGCAATATGACTGTCTAAAGAACTGTATTTAATATGTAAAATAAGGCTTACTATCATTTTACAAGCTATTTAAGGAATTACATTAATACAGACATATGGCAAAACATAATTGAAATAATTTAAATCAACAACTTTGAATAATTATACAATTTTTTATTTATTTATTTTAAGGGAAGAAAATTTGGGGCCTATTTAAAGCCTTTTTGGCTTTGGGGGCCTTCACAAAAATCTTTTTAATAAAATGGGTCCCTTCACAGAAAACAATTTGATAAAATGGGCCTCTTCACAAAAATCAAATTGATAAAATAGGACCCCTTCACAAAAATCTATTCCATAAAAACTTACTATTTATTATTTATTTATTATTTTGGGATTTTTAAAATGTATAATTTGTAAACAAATAAGTTCACCGGACAGTAAAACTTCAGCAAAAGGATTTAAAAAAGTTTTTGTTTATAAATGCCTGGTTCGAATTTGATCGAAGGATTTCAACTTTCGTTAAAAAACATTATTTTTCACAAAAATAACCTTTACTTTTCAATCAATTTGGGAGGATGCAGCGCCCGTGGCCCTTTTTGATCTTTTCCTGTAATCAATGGGAAAAAATTCAGGATGTACGTCCATCGGTGATAGGAAAACAATTGTGAATTTTGTCAGTCGGTCAAAGCTAAAGAAAAATTGGGAAAAAAATTTCAGTCGGACCAGAGGAAATAAATTTTGAATTTCGTCAAGCTGTCATACGAAAAATTCGTCAATCAGCCGCAGTAAAACATAAACATAGAGAAATTTGTCAGTCAGTTTCTGAGGGAAGAAAATAGTCTATCGGTCACAGGAAAATATTACAAAATTCATTAATCAGTCGCTGAAAAATATCGGGAAATTCGTCAATTAGTCACGGAAAACATTTCAAAGTTTGTCTGTCAATCGTAGAAAAAAAAAAAAAAGAGAGAGAGAGAAAATTTTTTAGACGGATGCAGGAAAAGAAATCATGAATCTTGTCAATCTGTCAGAAGATGTGAAATTCTGCAATCTGTCGCTTGAAGAAAAGAAAAAAAATCACGAAATTTGTCGATCTGTCGCAATTTAAAAAAAAAGAAAAAAAAGTGAAATGCATCGATCGGTAGTGGGAAAATATAACAAAATCCGTCAGCCACAGAAGTTGATCATCGCTTGAAAAAGAAAAATTCTCCAGTAAGTGATAAAATGTTTTGGACCGGAGCTGCCCGCCTAAAAGGGATTTGAAATTTTGGACGCGAATCCGTGCTGAAATTAGAGCTCTGATATGTAATTTTAGTTAATTATTATGCATTATGTAGTTTAATAATAATCATTTTTAATATATGTTACTGTAATAATTTATCGCTCGGATAATCCAAAAAATCAGCAAGCCAAATAGACATTGGTCCCAATAATTTTCACAATTGCAGATGTTTTAGTACGTTTCAATTTTGAACAAAGAATTATTTCTTATTGTTATATTTCAATACCGAAATACGATTAAAAAAAAAAAAAACTTCTTAGTAATCATAACAATCTTAATTTTAAGTACTGCACTGATGATATATCTTTGGACCCATAAATTTTTAAATTAGCAGCAAGGTCATCTAATACAAACTTCTATTTTTTAGCTAGTACTTGGAACACCATATGAATGCATATCTTGTAGTATAACTTTTAATAGCCTTTTTTTTTCTTTTTTTTTTTTCAAAGTTAGATGCAAAGAAAAGTTTTTTTTTTTGTCCTTTTTTATAAAAAAAGTATTTTTTCTCCCATTTTCAACATACATACAGTAATTAATTAAAGTATAACCCTTTTTTTGAAAAAAATCCAACTATCCGAATTTTTGATTATCCGAATAAGGTCCGGTTCCAATTGATTCGTATAATTGGAGTTCTACTGTACTTGGAACACCATATGAATGCATATCTTGTAGTATAATTTTTAATAGCCTTTTTTTTTTCAAAGTTAGATGCAAAGAAATTTTTTTTTTTTCAAAGTGAAAATCTTCTCTGAATCAACTCTTTCTTAAAATAAACTATCTTTGGATTGGCGTTTTAGTTTCATACCAAGTTTGTTAAGATGACGGAAAAAGTAAATATTATAAACAAACGTTCATTAAACCGTGTTTTTGCACTATCTTAAAAAGTTAGGTACGATGTTAAAACAGAAATATTTATCAGGATTTTCGATATTTTAACAAATAATGAAAATAGCCATATAGAGTGCTCGGCCAATTTGCCAAGTACTTGGTACATAGTCAAATTTTAGCCGAGTACTCAGCCAATACCAAGTAGTTTTAGAATTTCCTTTTTTAAGCATTCACAACTGGAATTACAAATGCGAAAAAGGAAAATAGCTATAAAAAATTATCAAAAAAAAAAAAATATATTTACATAATATTACATCTACATAAAAATATCATTAAAAAAATAGAGGTAAATTATAACACCAAAGGCTGAAAAATGCAACAAGCACATCAAAATATTTCCAGTGACAAAAAAAAAAAAAAAAAAAAAAAAAAAAAAAAAAAAAAAACTTGCCAAATTTTTGGAAATGAGCTATATAATAATTTCGTCACCTCATTTCAAGGTATGCGTTTTTAAAAAACTTCTACAGTAGACTCCCTTAACCCCTTCGCGACGAGCATCCTTTACAGAATTTTTAATCTTCTACCACCGGTTTTTCAAAACAGAATTTTTCACGTAATTAAATCGCAGAAATGCTAAGATTTAATAAACTTCCAAAAAAAAAAAATAACTGGTGGGTGTGGTATATGTAGTTATGTTTTCCAGCCTTGTGACGCAGATTTATGTTTATTTTATGTCCGTTTGTGATTCCACGATGCAAGACCCAACATGGGCCTAAGGGATAAAGTTTCCTCGAAGGCTCCCATATATCTATACTTATAAAGGAGTAGCTTGATTTTCTCATAATCAATGACGAGCCTCAACTGTTTGTTCTAAACCAATGAAATTTGAAAGTTATGTTCTTTACATAATGTAGGCGCGTACTAAGAAAGGATTTTGGGAAATTCACAGCATAGGGGGTCAAATGGGGGGGAGGGGTCGAAAGGTTTAGATAATTTCATCTTTTCGACATATCTCAGCAGAGGTTTTAAGTAAGAGCATGAAATTCGGGATACAATTCTACTAAAGAATAGTTAAACATGTGTTTCAGGTGATTTTAGAAATTCAATAATTACTTGCGTTAAATGGGAGTTCAAAAATTTTCGGTGATTTCACATTTTCTCCATATTTCATCAGCAGTTTTAGGTAAGAGCGTGAAACTCAAGATAAGAAATTTAATAAAATTTAATTAAACACGTATTTAAGCGATTTTAGAAATTTGACCACTAAGGGGGTTAAATGGGGGGTCTGAAGTTTTAGGTCATTTTGTCTTTTCGCCATATGTCAACAACAGTTTTAGTTAAACGCGCGAAATTCAGGATAACAAATGTACTAAAAGTTAGTTAAACACATATTTCACAGATTTTAAAAATTCAACTGCTAAGGGGGTTAAATGGGGGGGTCAAAAGTTTTTAGTCATTTCACGTTTTCACCATATCTCAGCAGCAGTTTTAGGTAGGAAAGTGAAATCCAGGATTACAAATCTGCTAAAAAAATAATTAAACACATATTTCAGCGATTTTAGAAATTCATCCGTTAAGGGGGTTGCATAGGGTGGTCGAAAGTTTTAGTTAATTTGCCTGTTCCAGCAGCATTTTTAGTTAGGATCTCGGAATTAGGGATAACAAATCTACAAATTCAGTAACCAAATTGGGTGAAATAGGAGGTAAAATATTTTAGGTCATTTCACCATATCTCAGGGAAAAATATAGGTGGAATCATGAAACTCAGGATAACAAATCTACTAAAAAAATAGTTACCACTTTCCGGCGCGGAGTAGTTCTGTTTTTAAAATGAGGAAATAATGGACTTACACCAGAATTTACAAAAGAATTTATTACAAAATTAGAACTTGCTAAATTTCCAATAATTTATAAAAGGAAAAAATTAATTAAATATTCTTGGTGCCGTTTGCCAGTTTTGGAATTAAAATTAAGTGTCCTTTTTTGTGACCACCGCCCGCTAAAGGTTTAAACACGTATTTCAGCGATTTAAGAATTTCAGACGCTAAGGGAGGTTACATGGTGGTCGAATGTTTTACGCCATTTTGCCATATCTCAGTAGAAGTTATAGTTAGGAGCGTGAAATTCGGGATAACAAATCTACTAAAGAACTAAAGGATAGTTAAACATGAATTTCAGGCGATTTTTGAAATTCAACTAC
Organism: Maratus michaelseni; assembly: GCA_963931845.1. Classification (NCBI taxonomy): domain Eukaryota; kingdom Metazoa; phylum Arthropoda; class Arachnida; order Araneae; family Salticidae; genus Maratus; species Maratus michaelseni. The sequence goes on along the minus strand of OZ007594.1, from coordinate 49,501,151 downwards.
AAAGGTGGTTAAATGAAGGGTCGAAAATTTTCGTTGATTTCACCTTATCACAATAGTTTATCAGCAGTTTTAGAAAAAAGCGTGATATTCAGGATAACAAATCTCCTTTAAAAAATAGTTTAAAAAGTATTTCAGTGATTTTAGAAATTCGGCGACTGAGGGGGGTTGAATAGTGAGTCGAATGTTGTATATATCATTTTGCCATATCTCAATAGAAGTTATAGGTAGGAGCGTGAATTTCGCTATAACAAATCTACTAAATAATAGTTAAACATGTATTTTAGGCAATTTTAGAAATTCAACTACTAAGAGGGTTAAACGGGGGGGGGGGGGTCGATAATTTTCGATGATTTCAACTTTTCACCATATCTCATCAGTAGTTTTAGTTAAAAGCGTGAAATTCAGGATAAGAAATCTACTAGAAAATAATTAAACATATATTTCACAGATTTTAAAAATTCACACCCTAAGGGGTTAAATTGGGAGGTCGAAAGTCATTGGTCATTTCGTCTTTTTGCCATACATCAGCAGCAATTTTAGGTAGGAGCATGAAATTCGGGGTAACACATCTACTAAAGAATAGTTAAACATGTATTTCAAGCGATTTTAGAAATTCGACCTCTAAAGGGGTTAAATTGGGGGTCGAATGTTTTAGGACATTTGACCTTTTTGCCATATCTCAACAGCAGTTTTAGTTAAAAGCGTGAAATTCAGGATAACAAATCTACTAGAAGATAGTTAAACACGTATTTCAGGCGATTTTAGAAATTCACCCTCTAAAGAGGTTAAATGGGGGGGGGAGGGTTTCGAAAGGTTTAGGTCATTTCGCCTTTTGGTCCTATCTGAGCAGCAGTTTTATGTATTACTAGCCGGTCATCGGCCATCCAGCCGGTCACTTCCGGCAGGACTTCCGGCCCACTTCCGAGTGGGGCCCCAGATACATAGTGCAGTGTACCACACTGACTTCGCTTGGGGCTCAGAAAGTGCTTTTTACATGCAACCAGAAAAATATAAATAAAATACTTGTAATTAAAAGTATACGAAAATAACTAGTAAGAATATAAAAAAGCCCTTAAATATAGACTTCGATGCATAAATATTTTATTTTCCGTGAACCTCCTGACAAAGTAATACTGGGCCCTACCCGTGATTACCTAGGGGTGGGACCTAAGTAGTAATTTGTATCTGAGCCCCACTCGGAAGACACCGACTAGTGAATTCATATAAAAGAAGAAAGGAATTTTAGAATGTATTAATCATATAAGTTCGTTCGTTCTAAATTAAGCTAATTTTTAAATAATTTATAAGTTTATAACGATTTTTTTTATTAAATAATTTGAATTATCTATTTTAACTTTAAATCAAACTAACGTTTAATTAATAATTCTGTATACTATTTGTGATTTCTATGCAAAATGCTATATAGATAATAATATGCACATGTACCTGTGTGTTTGTTTTACGTTCAGCCGACTGAATGTAGCCTTCCACATCAACTGAGATAAAGGGCATGTTACATTATTTTTACATGGAACGTTACTTAAAGGGTACCAGTAATTCCACCCTGAATTTTGAAATAGACTGTTTTCAAATAAATTACAATTAAATTATTAGAAGTGAAATTCTCCCGAATCCAATGAACAACAAACATATGAATTTTTACATTGTTACTCTGTGCGTAAAACCGACAGAGTGAAAAATGTCCAAGCAAGGAAATCAAACCCGGGCACTTGGAATAACGGTCCAAACCACAACCATTGAGCTAAGAATACGAAAGCATCTCTCACTTATATATGTGGTAAAGGCTGCAACCGCAGCGCAAGATGGAAATGTCATCATGAGCACACAAACCCTGTGCCAAATTTGAGACGGCATACAATGCCACACACAAAGTCCAGAGTAGATCAATACATATCAGTAAATTACAAACAAAACCACGCAAAGTCAAATACAGATCAATTACATATACGTAAATTATAAGGAAGAATCACTACCAGTGGGATCCAAGGTCCCTCTGGTAGTGATTAGTGGGTTTTAAAAATATGTTTTTTTAACGTAATAAAATCAGACACGACTAACATCTGCAAACGTACATAACATGCACATTAAAGGAAATACATTTTTTTTTTCTTAAAAAATGGATCTTAAGAGTTAATGTTTGAACTTTTACGCAGTAAGTGGTTCAATCTAATAGTGAAAAATACCACCAATTGTATCTCTTTCTTACTTATAGGTGTCTCAACAGATTCTTATCATGGGACCTTTTCGTTCCGCTGGGACGTTTGTCATATTCTGCATACATACTTCACTTCCCGATCCTCTGGATGAGAAATGGCCTGAGGAGGAAACTCCTCTACTTCAATCACTACGATGTAGTAAGTATGAAAATACCGTGTATTTTGCCTGTGAATTTTACTTATTTCCTAGCTTTAGTTGTTTTTCTTCTCATCGCTCATTTTTTCCCATATAGCTACCAAACTTCCGGATTTTTTCAAGTCAAATAAACTTATTTTGAAGCAAAACAATTACAGTACAATCCTGATTATCTGAGTTAATATGGATTGTTGCTAATCACGTGGGTGGCTGATGTGTGGCGCGATTGTCGGCCCATGCTTACGCCCTCAGTGACACATGATAAAATCAGTTCAGTAGCACCCAGATAGCTGCTCAAATAAGAAGCGGAACTGCAGCTTTCTGGAATTAACCTCGAAAAATTAATTATTAATGTTTAAGTTATGTTCTCCACGTGTTTGTGTCAATGAATAATAAACCTAGAAAAGCCAGAAAGCATCTCGAATCTTTCACAATATTACACAAGTAACAAGAACTTGAATTGTAATATAGAAGTACTGGAATCTGTTTAATTTCTAGAATAGAAATTCACTCTCTTTGCTATATGGCCAAGTTCACCTCGGATAAACACGAAACTCTGATAAACCGAATTCGCCGCTAACTAAGGAGATTGATTAAATATAAATTTACACACAATTTATTATTTTTTATGGTACTTATTTCAGTTTTTATGATGTACAGTCGTGGAAAAAAAACTGGACACCACCCAATAACTCTGCAACAAATTATAGTAGAAGGAAGTGATTGGTACCAAACGATTGGAAATAAAGTCTACTTTTAAATTATGTATCTAAAATTTGCTTAAGGGGCCATATCCATATTAAAACCAGCCTAAACTTTATTTTTTTCAATGGCAACACCCACTTTTGACATGATATTTTAAATCTTCGGTTCAAACTGTGCCTAGATACAAAATTTTAAGTCATTTGGATGATAAGTTTTTGAGTTATAAACATTCAAATTTTCGAGCTTCTAATGTTAAATTACATTTTCATATTTTTATTAATATCTCCTGAAATTATAATCCTAACGTGCTAACGTTTTGTTTGGTTATAAAACTCAAGAACCTAAACATAACTACGTTAAATTTGTAATTTTTAAAATTTTATAATATGAATTATGAAATTAATATTCGAAAAAATTATGAATGGCAACCTACAATTTTTTTGATGGATTTATATTTATTATGTCCTGCTTTATGTGTATTCAAAATTTCAAATTTTTCTTCCAAGTAGTTTTCAAATTATGCTTAAAAAACGGCAAGATGCTGCTTTAAGGGGCCGTCTATGATGTGCATTAAAGCATAGTTTGAACGGGGATAGGAGCGCGCCGACTCGAAATCTCGATTGACACCACTAAATTTTAATAGTATTTGTTACCTTATTCAAGAACAAAATTTCTGAAATTCTTTATGTTGGAGAATACTATTAAAATTTAGTGGTAAGAATCGATATTCGGGTCGGAGCGCGCTCATCCCTGTTTGAGAAAATATTATACTCATAGGCTGGGATTAAAACAAGATTTTCTCAAATCTTGTTAAATTGTTTGCAATATTACACTAAATGGTTGTTAGATAAAGTATTACCGCGAAAGTATTAGTTTGTTACTTAAAAATGCTAATTTAAACTTTTATTAACTTTTGTATATCAATCAAAAATTGGAATCTTTACAAATATGTATGGACGTTCAGTTTTTATTCCAGTAATAATGAACTTAAAATAATTAAACTTTTTCTTCTATAACTTTCGTATTTAGATCTATTCGATTAAACAGACTAATTGAAAAAAATAAGTACAAGTTATTTTTATGGTTTTTTGATAGGCAAGATTATTTCCCAATCGCTAGCAGTGTGCAAAAAAATCTAATAATATTAATAATAATTATAATAATAAATGGCAAACGGTAAGTTTTCTTGCCAAGAGGCATTAATGAGTTAATTGTAAAATTTCAAATGAACTACCAGAATAGGTTTAATCATAGAATTATTAACCCTATTCCGAAGGAGAATAACGGATGTAAAGTTATTCAGATGTCTTTATAACATAGATTCAGTTTTAGGTCTTCAAATAAATCGGAATATAAATCCTGCGAACATATCTCAAAACAAGACACCCCCGCGCCCCCCCCCCCCCTCGCTACTAAAAAAAAAAAGCAATGTCTGGATTTCAGACTAAAAAACAATTTATCTGCGTTTTTTTTTTTTTTTTTTTTTTTTTTTTTTTTTAAACTTTGATTCCTTACGCTGCTTTATACTATTTTTTTAAATTCTACATTTCGTATTTGTCACTATTATTCACGTTTCTGACAATAAACTAAAAAAAAAGGCGAGTTAAATAGATGCAAAATCTGAGAAAAAGAATTATAAAAGCACTTGTAAAATTCCAATAACATTTACGTATTCTAAAACTATTTTAATTACAAATAATCTTATGGTTTTTTTAACCCCTTCTTGAAGAGCGTCTATTACAGAATTTTTAATAACTTACCACCGGTTTTTTAAAACAGAAATTTTCGTCTATACTCCGTTCGCTGAAACGAGATAACGAAAGTAAACCAATGCACGTGCGGATTGGCGATGCTTAAACCTGGCGTTGTGCCAAAAGCGCCAAACAGATTTCTTGAAGTGCTGCTTCTGCTTTTTTCCCAAACGTCTGTTTGTTGCTTGTCTTTCACTTTTAAAATCGACGATTTTTTTCGATTGATTTGGTATTTTGTATACACAAATGGAGTGTGAAAATTCTTCTTTGAGCCCGCCTAAGAAGAGAGTAAAAAGAAAAGCTTTGAGTAAGGTGGAGAAAGATATGATTTTAAATGTATATAAAACGGAACTTGAATCGAATCCTGAACTTCCGATTTCTCATATAGGAGATAATGCTGCTCGTATAATGCTGCTTCCGTTTTTCGAGTGTTAAAAGAGTATAAAAAATGTGGTGTGTTAAACTCGCCGAAGAAAATAAAATTACGTAAACGTGTTTTAGAAAATATAGATGATTTTGATAGGAATGCTATTAGGAGAAAAATCCACGAGTTCTTTTACAGGAATGAATTGCCCACTATAAATAAAGTTTTGGAAGTTGTAAATGATGACCCTGATTTGCCAACCTTTAAAAGGACAACATTTTATCATCTCCTGAAAGAATTAAACTTTAGATATTCACGGAGAGGACGAGACAGTACTCTCATGGATAAAAACGAAATAATTGTGTGGCGAAGAAAATATTTACGGCAAATCAAATCTTTCAGAGAAGAAGGGCGCAAAATATATTATATGGATGAAACTTGGTTGAATGCAGGCCATACAGTTAGTAAAGTTTGGAAAGATACATCAGTAAAATCATCAAAACAAGCATTTTTATCTGGTCTTTCTTCCGGATTAAAATCTCCTTCCGGAAAAGGAAAACGGATGATAATTTCCCATATTGGTAGCGATTCTGGTTTCGTGGATGGAGGGCTTGACTTATTCGAATCAAATAAAAATAAAGATTATCACGAAGACATGAATTCAGAACGTTTTGAAAAGTGGTTTGGTGATATCTTATTTCGACTGGAAGATAACTGTGTGATAGTAATGGACAATGCTCCTTATCATTCCCGAAAATCAGAAAAAATACCGAATACTTCGTGGAGAAAACAACAGATTGTTGATTGGCTTTTAACAAAAAATATCCCTTTTGAGGACGGAATGTTAAAAGCGGAACTGTTGCAGTTAGTGAAGCAAAATAAAAATAAATATGACAAGTACGCTGTCGATGAAATGGCAAAAGCACAAAATAAAACTGTCTTACGATTACCCCCCTATCATTGCGAGCTTAATCCTATTGAACTGAATTGGGCACAAATAAAGAACTTCGTTGCGAAAGAAAACAAAACATTCAAAATGAGCCTCATGTAAAAGATATATTCTCTCAAAGTATCAGCAAAATTGGCACTGAAGAATGAAAAAGATGCATTCAACATGTAACAAATACAGTGGAAAAACAAATGTGGGATTTAAATAATGCTATAGATAATATAGTGGATTCCATGGTAATCAATCTAGATTTTAATGGTTCCGATACTTTAACTTCATCTTCTGAATGATTTATGAGGTAAGTGGGCTTCAATAATGTAAGATATAAATAGTTTTGTACTATTTTGTATTTAACAAAATTAACTCCTGATGATGGTTTATAACAATGTTGAATTCAGAAGGTTTGCCCCGGGAGGAAATTCCGTTAGGGGCATTAAAATGTCCCCTCCCGGAATATTTCAGATTTTATACTTTTAATGGTCAAAAAGTATAATCCCCCCCCCCCCGAAACTGTATAATGTCTCGCCTGAAGGCACAGAAATCCCACCAGGGAAAAATATGTCTGAATTCAACGCTGTTTAAAATAAATAGAGAATAATTTATATTTTTACGTCTTAAACTTTTACATTTTTGTTTAAAATCTCGATGTAAGTCAGTTAGCAACTTGTGTTGTTTTCATATAGTTATCAAAATAAATGTTTAAAAAATTAACAAATCGAAATAAAAAATAAAATTCGCCAACCTAGGGATTTGTGCCAAATGTGTGGCTCCTTGGCGATTTTTCTGCAACCCGTTTGTTTACTTTCGTTATCTCGTTTCCCTGAACAGACTATAATTAAATCGTGGAATTGCTAAGATATAATAAAGCAAAGCTTACAATAATAAATAACTGGTGGGAAAAATCGAGGATTCTGAGCATCTTATGCGTCTCGTATAAGTGTCGCTCGTCCCCAAGGGGTTAAAATCGGATAATTCAACAGTTGTAAACATCATTTTACCGCATATAACAACAACCGAAACTTATTAAGTGAGTAAAATGGTCATATCAGTAAAACATAATACATTAAAAGAAGTGACATTCTGCAGCATTTCAACAATCGAGTACCGAACTTCAATTTGGATACAGCCCCTTAAATATGCTCATTATAAAGTAATTAATTTCTCAAAAACTAATCGTAGGAATTTAATGCAATTTGGTATCTAGGCATAGTTTGAACTGCAGATTTCAAATATGTTGTCAAATTTGGGTCTTGCTATTGAAAAAAACAAAGTTTGGGTGTGTTTTTATATGTAGATGGCCCCTTAAGCAAATTTTATATACATCATTTAAAAGTATACTTTATTTCCAATCATTTTGTACCAGCCACTTCCTTCTACTATAATTTGTTGCAGAGTTAGTGGGGGGTGTCCAGTTTTTTTCCCACGACTGTACACTTCTAAGGCATTTATAAAAATGGCGAATGAAATGTTCATTTGAAGAAGTCTTTGATAGTTTTTCGTTTGCTAGATGATAAAAAACATTTTTTTTGCTGCATTGTTACGCCATTGTAATAGTGTCAACAGAATTGCAGGCATGGCCACTTCTTCCGGCTCAAAGAATTCAATAATTTAAAAATCAAGCTTAGACTTGCGGATTACGTCATTTTCTTCTGATTAACACTGGTTTCATCATCAGGCCTGTTTTGTTCGCCGTTTTCAACCATATCTGCAATTATGTCACTTGTAATGTTTTCCTGTCCATCTGCTTAGCAATATGTTCTTTAACAAAAGGTCTTACAATATTACTGAAGTTGGAATCCTCGAACCGACGATTAAGAAGCAATTAATTTCAATGAAGTACCAGGTGCGCATGCATGAGAAGTCGCAAACATTTTCAACTCTTGACTTTCTGGTCAGAATGGATACAATGACCATAATTATTTTTTTCGGTAGATCGGTTAAAGCGGAAACTCGATTAAACGGGAAATGGATAATCGGGAGTCTATTGTAAATAATAAAATGTGTGTTCCTTCTAAGTGGTACGTATTTTATTTCATTTATTAACACCTTGCTGACAAGTGACGACCACACTTGTCACTAATTTGGTTTTAATTTCATTTTTTAATTCGAATTTTCTACCAGAATTTTTATGTAGTAAATTTTCTTTTATTTAATCACGAAATTTTTATTATTAAATAAAGCAAACTTATGTTGTGGCTATCACAGAACTTTCTTCTATGTAAATTGATTTAATTAAATGATTTAAGTTGCACTTATAAGAACATCGATTTAGCAAGTAGGTTTTTTTTGCACACCCTTTAGAGTTCTGCAACAAAAATTTCCGTTGGAAATTTTCGTTGTTCGGAAATTTCGTTGAATTCTGTGCATTTAAACTTGTGAAATAAGCATCACCTACTTCTAACAAATCATGTAATTTTGGCATCCCCTCTCAGATGACCGCAACCAAAATTGAATTAAAATGCATTCCTATCATGAGGATTCTAAATTAATGTTTCGCTGAAATCTGCGCACATAAACTCGACATAGAAGCATCTCATAAATCGAACCAATCATCGATTTGGTGTTTGTGCCCAAAAATTAATCAGTACTAGTTCTCATAAGTATAGAACTCCATGAATTTTCATCCTACTAGTTGACACGCCCGGCGTAGCCCGGACAGACTCTCATTGAAAAATATAACAGTGGAGTGGACTTCATAAAAACAAAAGACTGAATAACATTTATTTATACTAAAAACTTTTAAAAATGAAACGGTCAGGGGAAATTATTACACTTACTTTTAAAGAAGGAAAAGGTCAGGGAAGTTCATACGGTTGAACGTAAGTGGCATATCGGTATCAGATCGGGGCTTGATATATGGCAAATTAAGATTTGTGAAATGCTAATGTGATGCATTTTATAAAACTTCATTACAGTCATTAAACAATTAACAAATAATCGCGATTTCAGTAAGAAAAGTCTTGGCAGAAATTGCACGTTTCACTCAAAGTCCCACGGTTATGCTCAAGAACGTTTAAATGAGTAACTTGGATTTCAGAAGCAACGCGTTCGTGCATGCGACGGTTATTAAGCATAATTTGGTGATCGCCTATGCTCTGTGTTTGCCCGTAAGGCATGGTGACGTCACGGCGACGTCACTGTGAAGTCACACTGTGACTTTGTGACCGTCGTCGTGACGTCGAAGTGAAGTCATTGTGACGTAAATGCGAGGTCGTTATGGCCGTTTTCAAGGCTTTCTGTGACCTCACAATGTGACTACTTTGTGAAGTCACCGTGCGACTTAAATGTGAAAAATGTGACGAATCTGCATCGGATAGGGTGACCAGATTTTACCCGAATCCTATACGGATTGTTCGGATCAAAATTTTTTTATGGTTCAAGTTTGTGACGTTTGTGACGACACTGCACCGGGTCGGGTGACCAGATTTTACCCGAATCCAATCCAGAAACTTCGGATCGATCTTTTTGGATTTGTTTGGCTACAGAATAGATTTAAATTAGTTGTCGTGTGACCTGATTTTCGTGAACCCGATCTGACCCGAGTCGGGTATAATGTTTTTACTGTAAGTCTTGTTTGGAATATAATCTTGCATACGACCGAGTAACCAGATTTTATCAGAAATTGTGTTACGATACAACTTCTGATGTCGGCTCGGATCTAGAGTCATACACGAATCCGGTTATATACTTCTTGAACATGATTGAATGTCAACTTGAACATGAATGATGGTTGACTGAAACTATATTTTGATTCAACCCGTATTCTTACCCTAACCCAACAACAAGAACAACAAAAAATCTGTAAGCCCACAACCCGACCGAACCTGATAAATGATTCGCATAGATTCGGATAACAAGATTTCACCAAATACGGATAAGATCGACGATAAGGATTGGATCGGCAATCATTTTTATTGATGCAACTCGTATTCAAATTAAAACTTTGCATCTGATTGAGAAACCGGTTAACACGAAACTTTCTGACACATTTATGAACAAACTTTTAAGCGCATGGCACTTGCATGCTTGATTATTAAAGGTATTTGGAAAGATTAGCGTTTTCCATTTTTAGATAAATGTAATACTTAAGATCAATGTCGGTCACGTTTTACCCGTTTCTGACGCTGCGCATCGAAAATTTGGTTCAAAACACCGACTTTGATAGTGTCTTCTAAAACATCATCTGCCGTTACCAAAAAATGGATAACGCCATTCGATTATATATAGGGTAGATGTGCCAGTAATGGACACCCTTAAGGAATTTCTTTAACAATTATTTTTTAATTAATAGTTATAATTGTTATATTCAACATTTTTTAATATTATATTACTCTACCAACAATATTTAACCATGCTCATAGTCACATTTCCCAATGTGAATCTAAATTTAATTGTAAATAACAGAAATAAATCAAAACACCCTAAACTCCAGTAATGGACACCTCACAAAATGTAATAGATAATTGATATTATGATTGCATTTAAAACTAGAATTTAAAGATAGCATATTAATGAAATAAATAAAGCTGAATTTTTATTGGTTATTTTTTTATAAACCAAAAACATTGAAGGTGTCCCATTACTGGAAGGCGGTCCATTACTGGCACATCTACCCTTTTCTGAATAAGAACACCTGCCAAATTCATGTATTTCCGAATAAAAATGAATTCAGAAATATGCCAGAAATTAGCTATTTTGTATTTGAGAACAACTTTAAAGAAAATATAAGTACACATTTTCAAATAAGCATTCTGAAAAATTTATATTAGGAATCAATTTAAATAATAGATATACCTATTGTGCGATATTATTAAATAATAAACATTGTATCAAGCAGTAAAACAGTTTTCGTTGTAAATTAAATATAGAACTTAAGATCATAAATGCCAAAAAAAAAAAAAATATATTTTTTTTTTCTTTACAAATTATTTTATTTACAGTTTTTGATAGAATACTAAATGCAGAACTTAAATATCAATTTTTACAGCAAAAACATTCGATAACACAGCTGGAAAAATTACCTTAACTAAACAGTTATTTTATTGTTTCGTCAATATTTATTATTTTTGTGCATCTAACATTGACATATCTCGACAAATAAATTATTCAATGCATTAAAATGTCACATTTTTTTTCAAATATACCGGAAAATTATTTCTGGAAACCTACACTAGCAACGAAATTATTAAATTGCAAATCAAATATTAATAGTTTTAAAAATTGCAATGTTTTTAATTATAATGAATAACTATGAAAATTGAACTAAGAAACGCAAAACATTAAATAAATTCCTCCTTTTACATAACACTTTACATTTAGAATACATATTGTTAGTAAATACTTTAAGCTTTTTCCCAAATAGTCTATTTAAAAAAATTTAAAACTTTAAAGATAAAATTTAATACAAGTGATTTTTTAAAAGAAAATTTAAACATCTTAACTTTTAAATAATGCAATATTAAATGTACTAGTACTAAACATGCACTATTAACAAAACTGCGAAGACATTAAAAGTTACCTGCTGATCTATAGGTAAAGGTGTTACTATTGAATGCTCCTTATCTGCTTCCCTTTCATTGAAAAATTAGACTGTACATCCACTACAATAATTTTCAAATTATTCCAGCATAGAGGTGTGTTCATAGATCTGAGAAATCAAATATCACCCAGGCCTTATGAACGCACCCGGCTAGACACAGGGAGATGTTAAAATGGATGGTTTACTTTAAAATGGAGATTGTTCACTTTAAAACGTTAATTTACTTACACAGTATAAATCTACAAACTTAAAAGAACGCAACACACGCTAATCCTATCCTAACTTCGAATGAGAAAAAATCGTCTGCCTTCAATATGCGCGCGCAGTATTGTTTAAACACAACAAAATAACAGCTAGCAGATGTTTCCAACTTTACCTGCAAATGATATAGGAAGAAAATAATTTAAATAAAGACATTTCAAAACCTTTATAATTTATATGGCTGAAAAATGAACTTCTAATGATGCTATAATATTCTTTTTTATATGAGAGAGTTTTGTATTCTTAGAAATAAGCTGTGAAAATTTACATTTTTATATATTTTTTAATCCATTGCATTTGCTTTAGACGTCAAAAGTAAAGATAAATTTTAAATAATATTTGATTTAATAGGCTTTATAAATGTAATTTCGATATAAATTTAAATTGCAATCAAATTTCCTAAGTACATTTTTTTTTTTTTTACACTCTATCGAAAAGAGCAATATATTTAATAGAGGTGACATCTTACTAAGCACTGGCCAGTTTTGGATAAATTGCTATAGGAATGACATATACTATTTAACATGTTTTTAATTCATTTTTGCTCGGAAATACATGAAATTGGCTCGTGTTTTGTTCAGAAACTATGTTATTGAAAAACCTTTTCCATATTTTGTTAAAAGCAGAAGATCTTTCAGAAAAGAATGTCAAAGTCGGCGTTTTGATCTGAATATTCGACGTGACAGTGAAAGACAGGAGAAAAACTGGTCGTCACGTGACACGAATTGCTTATAACTCGATAAATAACTAAATTTATATTTAAGGATTTTTACCTGTGTATTATATAGTATATTTTGTTAAATTTCATGAAAATGGTAATGAAAATTGTAAAAAATTATCTGCCTCATATATGTAGACAGATATTTATTTATTATTTTATTTTGGAAATACTCAATATATTTAAATAGTGTGTGACAATATTTTTATTAATGATTTAGGTACATGACATAATTCAAATCTATATTTTATGAGTTTTTTTTCCAAATTCACTCTCCGATCACACCGTGAAGTCACAGAGTGTTGGTATTTTAGTCATAGGTTTTACGTGACTTATGTGACTTGCAGTGACGTCATTGCAACGTCACAAAAATTTCTAAAGCTGTCAAAAAGTAATTTTCTTTATGTTATAAGATGTTCTAAAGTTTATTTTAAGTTTTCTTTAGATCTCCAAGACGTTCACATTTTGGTCACAGTGTGACGTTACAAAGTGGTGACATTTTGGTCACAGATGTGACGTGACGTACGTGAATCACATTGACGTCACTGTGACTGTGGATGCTATGCAGTTAATGGCGTCCTAGATCCAATCTATTTCGATTTTCTCTTCTTAATTCCGCTTCTTCTTCACTTTCAAGCATTCGCCTAGATCTTTTACGGGCATTACTAATGATATTTTGAAGCTCCATAATTGCAGCGGAAGAGCGAAACGTAATTAAACCCGATTAACCTCGGCCTCAATCCGGCCAAAGGACTTTTACACAATAACCAATGAGATGCGTTTCATTCGGGAGTTGCCATTAAACAATTAACAAATAATTGCGATTTCTGTGCCACGTACGATTGCATAATATATATATATATATATATATATATATATATATATATATATATATATTCTACTTCGTGAGTTAGAGCGCCCACAAAATTTGTGACATATAAAGACAGACACACAGACAACAGCCATTTCTTAAAAACAGTCAAATCGTGATCAGGATCTTCTAAAACGCATAGATATTTTGTATAATAAAAAAGCGCTAAATTGTCAACACAGCCGGCCAACAATGTGTTAAGGTGGTTCTCAAATGACCTGGTCAACAACGCGAAACTTTCTGACACAATTTCAGGCTCATTTTTAAACGCAAAGCCATAAATTTGGCAGGCCAGACTATGGAAGCGATTTGGAATCGAAATGAGCCCTCCATTGTTAGATAAATAAATTACTTATCGAGTTATAAGCGATTCGTGTTACTTGAGAACATGTTTTTCCGCTTCTCGGGCTGAGGCATCAGAAATTCTGTTTAAAACGTCGACATTGACAGTATTTTCTGAAACATTTTCTGCCTTTACTAAAAATGCAAAACGTATTTCGATTTCAAAGTTTCTAAATAAAAACACCTGCCCATTTCATGCATTTCCGAACAAAAATGAATTAAAAATACTAGCTGAACCCCGCCCGGCGTTGCCCGGGCCCGTGATAATAAATTTAAAAAAAATCAAGCTTTTATTATTTTATACCTTTAACCCGATTTTGTATGAAATTATATTTTAAGATGAAAAATTCGCGAAAAAATATTGATATTTAGTGATAAAAGCACTCATTTTCTTGCTTTTTCACGTACGGTCGTTTCATAGTTTTAAAATAAAATGTTATTTTTGTCCGAACGCTTCATAATCTTTATTGGTGATAAATAAAACGGTTTTTCAGCCCGTGTAAAAATTTCGTGAAAAAATATTGTTATCCAGTTGTAAAAAAAATGTTTTATCGTCGCTTTTTTTGTTTTCTCGTCGGCTCCTTTAACGTAGCAATAAAAAAAAGTTTTCATCTTTTGAATTCTCTGACATTTCAATAGGTTATAAATATGACTGTATCCAAGTTTTCTTTAAAATTTTGTGAAAAAATATGCATATTTAGTAGTGAAAACATGAGTTCTTTAAAAAAATGCTTTAGCTTTCAAATTCAGAGCAAAAATATATTAGAAGTTCTATGCTTTCAATGCAATGGGACATCTCTATCGGTTTTCAATCATCGCTTTTCAATCCCCCAGGGCTAAACAGGATAATCTATCAGGTTTCCCGTTTCTGAGGTGATAATTTTCCACAATCACGCTGACACATGCGCAAAGAGACGATATTCGTGTGGTAAATTTTACCGAATGCACTTTTCGTTTTAAATATATAGATGTCATAAAGTAACTAGTTTGCATTTTAGAACAGCCTAAAGTAAAATTTCTTTTTCAAAATATATTTGTTTTACTCAACAAAATTGAGTAAAAGTTTACAGTTCTGTATGCCATCATTTCATTACACACCTATTACTAGAGTACGTATGATTAAAAATATTTTTACAGTCCACAAGAGTGAAGTTGATTACTATTGCGTTAAGTGATTTATTAATAGGTATATTCTTTTAGAGGACGAAACCCTATCCACAACACATTGGAAGACTTTGGAAAGTTTTTCGAGAGGTGTGGGAGAAAATTGATATGATTGTACAAAGAGAAAAATTGACTACGATGGAAATTTGGATCCAAGAGTTATAATCAACAGCCAGGGCTATACAGTAGAGTAAAATTGTCGCAAAGAATGTGGCACATATGTTCAGAAATTAATTGTGAAAATCGTTTTCATAAAGTGTGAACGACCTTCTGTCCGCATGAAAAAAAATGTAGTCGTTACTTTTAATTTAAAACACTGTTTCTAAGAAATTTTAAAAAAGTCCCATCTAAAAATGAACAGCAGTTTTTCTACAGAAGTGTAGTATTTTTGAAGTTATTCTACAGTCAACTGTAGATTTTCTGTAGTACAATCTCGGCTGTAAAAAATACTTCAGTTATTTTGCAGTTAATGTGAAGTAATTTTGCAGTAATTTATTTCAAAAATACTGTGAGCTTTCATCTTCAAAAATACTGTAGTTTACGTGAATTTATGTTATAATCATAAATTAAAAAAATAATGAGACTTTACATCTGTAGTAATACTGTAGTAAATTTGAAGTAATTTTACAGTCATTAATTCAGTATTATATTTTCTGATGTATCTGCAGTATAGGTGCAGTTACTCTAAGGTAATTTTACAGAACTTAATTTTAGTAAGTTTGTGAGATATTTTCTGCAATTTATCTGCAGTTTTAAAAGCTAAGCAATATTAAAGTTTTTCAGTTTTTGACATTATTGCGTATTTACTTTGTTATTAATAATTAACACTTTTTTCAAAACTTTTAGTTTAGTGGATTAAATTGAACAGCTGGGAAAGTCCCCCCTCCCTCCTTTTTTTAAAAATGAAATAAAAGAAATATTCAAAGAAATTAAACTTTAAAATCCAAAACAAATATACATATATATAATATAATACAATATATATATATATATATATATATGTTGTTTATCATTAAAATCTTGAACATACCCAGGTAAAAAAATTCGCGGGAGAAGATAATTAAAAAAAAAATCTGTTGCTTATATCCTCTTTCGCTCAGTGTTTAATTATTTTATTTTATTCAACCCCCCCCCCCCTAAAATCAACACTGCCCTGAAATACCCAATTTTAAGGTAATTTTTTAGCACATAAAAGTTAAAAGAAAAACAGGACAAAAATTAACTGCGATGAGTGATTAAGGGGAGCATCCCCCCCCCCTCACACACACACACTACGAGATTTCATAATTTATCTTTCTCTTAATGTTTAATTATTTTAAGTTACTCACAAAAATAAATTTTACCTGTTTTTAAAAATTGGAGAAAAATAAAATTATGTCAATTAAATTAAAAAACTGGGGGGAGGGTTCCCCCCTACTCTTTTCTGACTTCATCACTTCCCTGAATCTCCGTTTAAGGTACTTTTTAAACACATACTCGTAAAGAATTAATTTTACTATCTCTATAAAAATCTCAATTTTTTTAACTGGTTTTAGTTTAATATACACAACAATATATAGACTTAGAATTCTTATTTTTGTACTGCTAAAAATTTGCAGCAAACTTCCTAGTCATTTGGCCGGTTTTATAGAAAACGGTTACATAACAGTAATTAAGAACTATTATGACCATATTAATTCCTATATTATGGTCCGAATAGAGTTAAATCACGGTTATGTAACATTATTTTAACAAAAACGGTCAAATGAATGCACAGTTTGCTGAAAATTTTTAACAGTGTGTATTTGAAGCTTTTATTCAAAATTTATTTCACATATTCTTGTAGTAGTCGTCTTTGCCTGACAGCTTTTACGCACTGTACACTGTTTAAAATTTGCAGCAAACTGTTCAGTCATTCGACCGTTTTTATAGAAAAAGTTTACATAACCGTAATTTAACTCTATTCTGACCATATTATTGCCCATATTATGGTCAGAATAGAGTTAAATTACGATTATGTAACCATTTTCTATAAAAGCGGTCGATTGATTGAACAGTTTGCTGTGCATTTTTAACAGTGTACCCGTCATTGAGTTTCCCAATACAAGAAAGCAAACAATGACGGAATATATTCATTTTTAAACATTGTTGAACATTGTATTGGTCATGGTTGTGCTATATTGTTATCGAAACAATTGCAAATTGTTCGGATTAAATCTCTCTATTCATTAATACATTGTTGTCGTACATCCACATAAATGTGAATGGTGCATTATTTGTAAAACTTCTTTGTTGTGTTTAGACAAAACTGCTTATTTGAAGTATTGTTATAAAAGCTCTGTAAAAAAGTTAATTTACTGATTTTGAAATGATATTGATATACTGACTTGGATTTGACAACTTTCCGCCTTTAAATATGGAAAGTTTAAGAAGTTTAATGAGAAGAATTAGAAACACACTCTCTTGCACTAATGATTCCAGAATGAAACGAGAAATTGCTAAACAGATGATTTTGGATACAGAGAAATCTGAAGCTGAAAAACTTTACTGGTTGATGGATTCGTGTATCGAGTACGCTGAAAATATTCAAGAAAATTTGCAGCTCAAGACAGACGATCCCGTCGTTTTAGGAGATACGAAATTCTGGATCGAGACACAAGTTCAAATGATTAAAGCTTCCTGGTGGCCTCGTAAGAATCAGATTCTACCTGGAACTTTCTGGCTAGCAAACGAGTACACTCCTTACATCATGGAGAATCTATCAGAATCTTCGCTTGCCGCTGTAGAATATTGGATGGCGTTGATCCAATGTACAAACAGAAAATTCGCTGAATTTCGTTATGCAAAGTATCCAGTTCGGCGTAGAAGCAGCTGCATGTGTTGCTTTTCTTGCTTTTCTGGACAGTGATTCCATTGATCAACAACAACGTCAAGAGCCAAAAGAGTCTTTCAAAGGACTTCTTTGCAACCTATTTGTGCAAATTGATTGTTAAATTACTATATATGTAACAATCTACTAAACGTACCACGAAAGCATATTTATGTCAACTTTAATTTTATGAATAAATGTCTTTTACTAAAATTTAAATCTTAAATGCAAATAATACTCACTTTAGAACCTTTGTGCTCGCATAGTCGTAAAATGTATTTCACAACTCCTACGGAGTGATAACCACAAAAACTTAGCGAATTTTCGCCTAGTTAAAACAACACAATTTGCCTACTTTAGGGGACAATTTGCATATAGTGCAATATAAATTTTAAGGTATTAAATGGAAATCACTCCGATGTAATGTGTAAAAGGCGTTGTTTTTACCATTCAAGCAATCTCTGACACAAGATTTAGTATATTTCGTTGCAAAATATTCCTTTAGACTTACTTGTGATTATAGAATTGAAGACATGTTTAATTTTTTTACTATTTATCCAATTTACAGCAGCCTTGCTGAAAAATAATAAACCATCATACGTACTTTCAAATGTTCAATTTGTTCAAAGCTTCATACCTACAACTAATTTATTCTGTATTCCTACTGTTTAATATACTGGGTGTTTCAAAAGTTCGGCGCGAATGTATAACGCGACAAAAAAAAAAATCAATTGATCAGGCAGGCATATGGTTTACAGGTAAATATTCAGCGTGGTATAAGATTTTGCATGACATCAAAAAAATAATAATAATAAAAACAAAAAAAAACAAAAAAAAATTAGTAAATTAAAAATTCCGACAATAGAAGGCGCTGCTGCAGAGAATTCCATGGAATAATTCCATATAGCTCACACAACGCAAAATTTGGATACAAAAACATTAGAGAATACTGCACGTACACTTTTAATACGCAAAACTAATAATGGTGCTTGAGGTTATCATGTGCAGTTTTCAATCACAATAACATTACGCACCATTATTATTTTTGCGTATTAAGAGTGTATATGCAGTATTCTCTAGTGTTTTTTTTTTTATCCAAATCTTGCGTTGTGTGAGCAATACGGAATTATGCCATGAAATTATTTGCAGCAGCGCCCTCTATTGTCGGATTTTTAACTATATTTATATAATTTGCGTGTATGTGTGTGTGTGTGTGTCAGTGTTATATAAAATTCCGCACCCCGCTGAACATTTATCTGTAAACCGCGTGTCTGTCCGACCAATAGATCTTTTTTTATCTCGTTTTACTTTCGCACCGAACTTTTTGAACCACCGGTATCTCATATGTACTTGAAAATGAATAAAATAAAATAAAATAAATATCAACTACAAAAAGAAATTAAACAAAACTTCAGAATGGTTATTTAGGAATGAAAAATGGCTCAGTTTTTCCGAGCAGCACAAAGTAAGAAAGAAACATAATTAGTAATTTTTTATGTGAAATAGAGTTTAATTCACAGAATTCAAGTATAGTAAAGATAGAATTCGTAAACCATCAGTAGATATTTTGATAAATCTTTAATTTAAAAGGATAAATATATTCTTTGTTCAGAAAAGTTAATTTTATTTAAATTGGAAATTTAATTAGGAACAGAAATATTTAAGTTGTAAAATATAAAAATTTACAAAAGCACTTTTGTTTTGTTTGTATTTAAAAAAAATTCTCAATTTTTTTTTATAAAACTTCTTGTATAAAGCTACTAAATTTTTATCTCCTCATAGTAAAAACTTATGAGAGCAAAAATTCCTTAAACATTTCACTTTCAATAAAGTAATTATAGAGCTGAGGAATTAACCCATTGGGTATCCCCCCAACCCCCTCATTAACCCCGGACACATGTATCCCACCAAAAGAGAACACAGACACTAAGTACGTAACTCGTAAACTTCTGTCCCAATAATTTAGTGGTAACAACGCGATGTTATGTTGCCAAAGATCTCCTTATATAATGTGAGTCTGTCGCTGATTTGTAGAAAATTTATCACCAATTGCTTGTATGTGGTTGTTTTTTTCAGCCTTGTGAAGCAGATTTATGTTTATTTTATGTCCGTTTGTGATTTTAAGATGCAAGAGCCAATATGGGCCTCAGGGATAAAGTTTCCTTGAAGGCTCCCATATATCTATATTTATAAATGAGTATCTTGATTTTCTCATAATCAATGCCGAGCCTCAACCGTTTGTCCTATAACAATGAAATTTGGAAGACATGTTATTTACGAAATGTAGGCGCGCACTAAGAAAGGATTTTTGGAAATTCACAGCATAAGGGGGTAAAATGGGGGTCGAAAGTTTTAGATAATTTCGTCTTCTCGACATATCTCAGCAGGAGTTTTAAGTAGGAGCATGAAATTCGGGATAATAATTTTACTAAAGAATAGTTTAACATGTTTTCAGGTGATTTTAGAAAAAATATCATTAAGTGGGTTAAATGGGGGTTCAAAAATTTTCAGTAATTTCACATTTTCTCCATATTTCATCAGCAGCTTTAGGTAAGAGCGTGAAACTCAAGATAACAAATCTAATAAAAAATAATTAAACATGTATTTAAGACATTATACAGATTCAACCACTAAGGGGGTTAAATGGGGGATCTGAAGTTTTAGGTCATTTTGCCTTTTCGCCATATCTCAACAACAGTTTTAGTTAAAAGAGCGAAATTCAGGATAACAAATGTACTAAAAGTTAGTTAAACACATATTTCAGCGATTTTAAAAATTCAACTGCTAAGGGGGTTAAATGGTGTTTAGAAAGTTTTTAGTCATTTCACGTTTTCGCCATATCTCAGCAACAGTTTTAGGTAGGAACGTGAAATTCAGGATAACAACTCTACTAAAAAAATAATTAAACGCATATTTCAGCGATTTTAGAAATTCGTTCATTAACGGGGTTGAATGGGATGGGGGTCGAAAGTTTTAGGTCATTAGGCCTGTTCGCCATATCTCAGCAGCCTTTTTAGTTAGAAGCTCGGAATTCGGTATAACAAATCTACAAAAAATATAGACAAACATGTATTTCAGCAATTTTTGAAATTCAGCAACTAAATTGGGTTAAATAGGAAGTCAAATATTTCAGGTCATTTTACCATATCTCAGTAGAAACTATAGGTAGAATCATGAAATTCGGACAAATCTACTAAAAAAATAGTTAAACACGTATTTCAGCGATTTTAGAAATTCAGACGTTAAGGGGGGTTAAATGGGGGCTTAAAGTTTTACGCCATTTTGCCATATCTCAGTAGAAGTTATAGTTAGGAGCGTGAAATTCGGGATAACAAATATACTAAAGGATAGTTAAACATGCATTTCAGGCGATTTTAGAAATTCAACTCTAAAGGGGGTTAAATGAAGGGTCGAAAATGTTCGGTTATTTCACCTTATCACCATATTTTATCAGCAGTTTTAGAAAAAAACGTGAAATTCACGATAACAAATCTCCTTTAAAAATAGTTTAAAAAGTATTTCAGTGATTTTAGAAATTCGGCTACTAAGGGGGGTTAAATAGTGGGTCAAATGTTGTATGTAATTTTGCCATTTCTCAATAGAAGTTATAGGCAGGAACGTGAATTCGCTATAACAAATCTACAAAAGATTAGTTAAACATTTATTTCAAGCGATTTTAGAAATTCTACCTCTAAAGGGGTTAAATGGGGGTCGAATGTTTTAGGACATTTGACTTTTTCGCCAGACCTCAAGAGCAGTTTTAGTTAAAAGCGTGAAATTCAGGATAACAAATCTACTAAAAGATAGTTAAACACGTATTTCAGGCGATTTTAGAAATTCACCCTCTAAAGAGGTTAAATGGGGGGAAGGGGGATCGAAAGTTTAGGTCATTTCGCCGTTTGGTCCTATCACAGCAGCAGTTTTATGTATTACTTGCTTGTCTTCGCCCATCTAGCCGATTGCTTCCGAGTGGGGTCCCAGATAAACAGCCTATATGTAGCCTTCCACATCAACTGAGATAAATGTGTTGCACGTGGCATGTTACATTATTTTTACATGGAACGTTCCTTAAAATGTACTAGTAATCAACCATTAATTTTGAAATAGACTGTTTTCATTCAGAATAAACTTATAAATATAAGTAAATTACAATTAATTTTTCTGCTGTGAAATTCTCCCGAAACCAATGCACAACAAACATATGAATATTTACATTTTTGCAAAACCGACAGAGTGAAAAATGTACAAGCTGGAAATCGAACCCGGGCCCTTGGAATAACGCTCCAAGGCACTACCACTGATCTACGATTATGTTGTCAGCTCTCACTTATATATGTCGGAAAGGCTGCAACCGCAGCACAAGATGGAAATGTCATCATGAGCACACAAACCCTGTGCCAAATTTCAGACGGCATACAAAGCCACATACAATGTCCAGCGTATATCAATACATATCAGTAAATTACAGATAAAACCACACAAAGTCCAATATAGATCAATTACATATACGTAAATTATAAGGAGGAATCACTACAAGTGGGACCCAGGGTCCCTCTGGTAGTGATTAATGATTTTTAAAAATATGTATTTTTAACGCAATAAAATCAGACACGACTAACATCTACAAACGTACATAACATGCAGATTAAAGCAAATACATTTTTTTCCTTAAAAAAATCGATCTTAAGCGTTAATGTTTGAACTTTTGCGCAGTAAATAGTTCAATCTAATAGTGAAAAATACAGTTGAAGCACTTTATAACGAATTACGATATAACGAAAAGCACGATATATAGTTAAATGCTGGAAACCATTTAGTTTATCTGTATGTTAAAGAATACAGAATTCAAAACGATTTAACGAAATATTTATAACGAAAAGAATTCGAGCATGAAAAGTGAAAAAAAAAACGATATAGCGAATTATTTTATTATTTTTATTATTATTTTACTTAACGCGGGAATTAGAATTTTATTTCTTAAATACCAGCTTTTTTTTTCCATCATATAACCGTCAATCTTTTTCTCTACGGCCAATCACATACTTTCAATACTTGCAAGAGAGATTTGGCGAGGGGCAGTGTTTTAAGACAGACAGAGTGGCGACAGCTTAGCTAAACTGGATTATGTTATTTTTTATTTGATGACCGATTTCATTGACATTTGCTTTTCATGTAAATTTATGGCGTGTTAATTTTTAAAACTCTTTGTACGCTGGCTGTGTCTGACATTTAAAAAAAAAAGTTTGAGTTTAGAAGAGAAAGTCTAAATTATAAAATGCGTCGAGAATAATGTTAAAAAAATCCCTGACGGCTCGGCTTACAGGCAGAGGTAGATTTCGAAGATACAGACCGCGGGGCGGCTGTTTGTTGGGAATTGCAGAAGAAATTACCTTTTTGCCATGATACGGCATATGGGAACCGCCCACTTCAAAACCTAACTTGTTTGCAGGCGGAGCCGGCAGGGATTTTTTTTTTTTTTTTTTTTCTATAAGGGTTGGTCCTATAAAAAAACTTATCAATATAAAAGTTTTAGATAATATTAAAAGGACTAATAATAAATTTAAGCGGATTTGATATCTTGTGAATTGACGAAGTTATGATTTTTTTTCTTCTAACCCTCCCTCCCCCCCCCCTTTGGGATTATTTTAAATTATATCTAAAATCTGTCCTACATAAATTTTCGGCCCTTTTCCTAGAAGTAATAATAACTTAAACGGATTCGACACGTATCATAATTAAGAAATTATGGGTTTTTTTCTGTTTTCACAAAAAAACTCCCCCCCCCCCCTCCTGGTTCGATTTTGCCCATTAACGAACTTGACCGAGTTTTTATTTCCCTTGATTTTATGTATCAGTTTGGAAGAGATTTATGCATAATTTTTCCAGTTATCGTGTCCATAAAAAAGTGACATAGATAGATAGATAGATAGATAGATAAAGTTTTGAACTGGGGGTGGTTTTGGGTTCTGAGAGTCATAATCGGCGTAGATCTGTAAAAATTTTTCAAAAATTCCAACTTAGGTGAGACTGTAATGTGTAATAGATAGTATTTCTTACAAAATCTACCTAAAAAAAGCGATGTAGCGAAAAAAAAATTGCACTCCAATTAGCTCTGTTAGCACAACATTGAAAGATCGAGAAAATATTCTTAAACTTTTCGAAAAGGGTGCAATTTCCTTATCGTTTAAACGTACACGTACAGCGAAATATGCAGATGAGAAAAGCAAAGTATCCACGGTGTATCCCAAAGAACGTAATGAAAACTTTTCCTGTAATGTACAGGCATAACTGCAAAACTTTGATGGCGAAATGTCAATTTGAAGAATGGATTTTAGATTTTGACAAAGAAATACAACAAAACTCTAATTATCTGAATTTCAGTAATCCAGATCAATAATTACAAAAATAAAAAAATAAATAAAAAATTATGATATGAATTGTACGTATATATTCGTAAAAATATAATTACCTTGAAAATCTCTTTAAAATTAACGCTTTTCTTCTTTTCACTGCTTGTAGTAAAAGTAATCCTTCCTGAATGCTTCATGTAATATGAATACATAACATGGTTCGTACGTTTTTACCACAATCTTTAATAGCATTTTTCGCCTTATTTAAATTCATAAAAGGGCAAATCCTGCAATTAAACGAGGCGTCTATAATTTCTGCTATTTAAATATTAAATAGAAAAAATCTATTTAAAAATTGTGGTAAAAGCGTACGAACTCCCTCCATATGGCCTTTTTTCTTGTATTATACAAAAGCTATTTAATAGATATATGTAATAAACCACTCATTTTATGGTTGTTTCCATTATCCATACTCCTGAATACCCAGAATAAATTCAGACCACATTATTTAGATAATTGAAGTTCTTACTGTATAACGAAATAATTCGTTATAACGTTTTAACGAAATCAAGTTACAACGAGCAAATGTTTGGAGCACTTTCGATTTCGTTATAAGGTGCTTTGACTGTACCACCAATTGTATCTCTTTTTTACTTTTAGGTGTCATCAACAGATTCTTTTCATGGGACCTTTCGTTCCGTTGGGACGTTTGTCATATTCTGCATATATACTTCACTTCCCGGTCCTCTGGATGAGAAGTGGCCTGAGTAGGAAACGCTTCTACTTCAATTACTACGATGTAGTAAGTATGAAAACATCGTGCATTTTGCCTCTGAATTTAACTTATTTCCTAACTTTAGTTATATTTTTCTTCTCATCGCTCATTTTTTCCCGCATAGCTACCAAACTTTTGAATTTTTTCAAGTCAAATAAACTTATTTTGAAGCAAAACAATTACAGTAGAATGCTGATTATCTGAGTTAATATGGATTGTTGCTAATCACGTGGGTGGCTGATATGTAGCGCGAGTGTCGGCCCGCGCTTAAGCCCCCAGCGACGCATGATAAACAGTTCAGTATCACCCAGATAGCCGCTCAAACAAGAAGCGAAACTGCGGGTTTCCGGACTTAATCTCGTAATATTAATTATTAATGTTTAAGTTAAGTTATCCACGTGTTTGTGTGAATGTATAATAAACCTAGAAAAGCCAGGAAGCATCTCGAATCTTTTACAATATTACGCAAGTAACACGAACTTGAATTGTAATATAGAACTACTGGAATCTGTTTAATTTCTGGAATAGAAATTCTCTCTCTTTGCTATATGGACCAAGCTCACCTCGGATAAACAGAAAACTCTGATAAACCGAATTCGCCACTAACTAAGGAGATTGATTAAATGTAAATTTACGCACAATTTATTATTTTTTATGGTACTTCTTTCAGTTTTTATGATGTACACTTTCAAGGCATTTATAAAAATGGGGAATGAAATGTTCAATTGAAGAAGTGTTTGATAGTTTTTCGTTTGCTAGATGATAGATTTATAACAGGAACGAAAAATCATGCGTCAAGCATACATTATGTAACACTTTCCAACGCTTCCGAAGTAATTTTACAAATCAGTACCGTTTTATAAGTCGAAAGATAACATGTACGTAAACAATTTGGAAAAAGCATAACATATTTAAAAACTTAATTTCAGGAATTTCCAACATATATTTCCAACATATACAATATTCGGAAAAATATCCGAATGCTTTTATTCATACCTGTATATGATCTATAAATTTGTGTATATACTACATAGGATGCTAAATTTTTGTTTAGTTAGGAAACGCGTAGCACAGTTTAAAATTCTCCATCTGGAGTTTCTATGAGTAAACGGAAATGTGTTCGCGAAATTTTGTGCTGCCCTGTACATGAAATACAGAATTTATACACACCAAGTAATAGACAAAAAGTGAGTTAAATTTAAAATCGCGTTCAGCAACTTAAAACGCACTTCCAGGAATTATTGTCAACAGAAAGTAGAGAATTCTTTTGTGTGTCCCTGAAAATGAACGATGACTGCTATACACACACTATTCTGTAATCAGCCTCTTCGAACGCACCTTAGTGATATATATTAATTTCAATGCGTTTAAAATAGTGAAGCATTATTTAATTAAACTGCAAACGATTTTTCTGAATAGACGTAATGTAACGGAATTGTTTTGACTGTCCTTGTAAGTGCTATGTACACCATATTCCATATTGAGCTTCTTATAATGCACCTTAGTGATATATATCAATTTCAATGTATTTGAAAATGCGTAACATCATTAAAATAAACCGCAAATGATTTCTCCCCATTGACCGTAATGTAACAGAATTCTTTTGAGCGTCCCTGTAAAAAAACTATAGGTGCTAAAAACTTCAGTTGAAAACGGGAACATACTATAGATGACGAAAGTAACATATAAAAATTGCAGGGCAATCCGAGCATATTTACGGGAGTTAGAGCACGGACAGACGGCAGACGTCCAGACGGCCATAAGGCAGACAAACCGAAGTAATAAACACTTTTCAACTAGGTTGGAACGTGTTAAAATAGGTGAATGAAATGTTCATTTGAAGAAGTCTTTGATAGTTTTTCGTTTGCTAGATGATAAAAAAACATTTTTTTATTTTTTTTTTTTGCTGCATTGTTACGCCATTGTAATAGTGTCAACAGAATTGCAGGCATGGCCCCACTTCTTGCTGCTCAATGAATTCAGTACTTTAAAAATCAAGCTTAGACTTGCGGATTACGTCATTTTCTTCTGATTAACACCGGTTTCATCATCGCTTCTGTTTTGCTTGCGGTTTTCAACCATGTCTGCAATTATGTCACTTATAATGCTTTGCTGTTCACCTGCTTAGCAATATGTTCTTCAGCAAAAGCTCTTACAATATTACTGAAGTTGGAATTCTCGAACCAAGGAATAAGAAGCTATTAATTTGAATAAAGTACCAAGTGCGCATGAATGAGAATTCGCAAACATTTTGAACTCTTGACTTTCTGGTCAGAATGGATACAATGACCATAATTATTTTTTCGGTAGATCGATTAAAGCGGAAACTAGATTAAACGGGACACGGATAATCGGGACTCTCTTGTAAATAATAAAATGTGTGTTCTTTCTAAGTGGTACGTATTTGATTTCATTTATTAACACCTTGCTGACCGGTGACGAGCACACTAATTTAGTTTTTTTTTAATTCGAATTTTCTACCAGAATTTTTATGTAGTAAATTTTGTTTTATTTAATCACGAAATATTTGTAATTAAATAAAGCAAACTTATGTTGTGGCTATCACAAAACTTTCTTCTATGTAAATCGATTCAATTAAATGATTTAAGTTGCACTTATAAGAACATCGATTTAGCAAGTAGGTTCTTTTTGTACACCTTCTTAGATGACCGCAACCAAAATTAAATCACAATGTATACCTATATTCAGGATGCTAAGCGTGAAATTGCGTTGAATTCTGTGCATTTAAACTTGTGATATAAGCGTCGCATACTTCTAACAAATCATGGAGTTTTGGCACCCCTTCTTAGATGACCGCAACCAAAATTAAATTAAAATACATTCCTATCATGAGGATTCCAAATTTAATGTTTCGCTGAAATCTGCGCATATAAACTGGAGATAGAAACATCTCATATATCGAACCAATCATCGATTTGGAGCAACCCCTCTTGAGAGATTGTGCCCAAAAATTAATCAGTACTCGTTCTCATAAGTATAGAACTCCATATGAAATTTCATCCTACTAGCTGACACCCCCGGCCGGCGTAGCCCGGACAGACTGTCATTGAAAAATATAACAGTGGAGTGGACTTCATAACAAAAAGACTGAATAATATTTGTTTATACTAAAAACTTGTAAAAAATTTAAATAAGAACTAAAATTTGAAAAGTATAACAGTTACGTTTAAAAATGAAACGGTCAGGGGAAATTGTTACACTTACTTTTAAAGAATGAAAAGGTCAGGGGAGTTCTTACGGTTGAACCTAAGTGGCATATCGGTATCAGATCGGGGCTTGATATATGGCAAATTAAGATTTGTGAAATGCTAATGTGATGCATTTTATAAAACTTCATTACTGTCATTAAACAATTAACAAATAATCGCGATTTCAGTAAGAAAAGTCGTGGCAGAAATTGCACGTTTCACTCAAAGTCCCACGGTTATGCTCAAGAACGTTTAAATGAGTAACTTGGATTTCAGAAGCAACGCGTTCGTGCATGCGACGGTTATTTAGCCTAATTTGGTGATCGCCTATGCTCTGTGTTTGACGGCGTCCTAGATCCAATCTATTTCGATTTTCTCTTCTTAATTCCGCTTCTTCTTCACTTTCAAGCATTCGCCTAGATCTTTTACGGGCATTACTAATGATATTTTGAAGCTCCATAATTGCTGCGGAAGAGCGAAACGTAATTAAACCCGATTAACGTCGGCCTAAATCCTGCCAAAGGACTTTTACACAATAACCCATGAGATGCGTTTCATTCGATCGTTGCCATTAAACAATTAACAAATAATCGCGATTTCTGCGCCACGTACGATAGCATAATATATAGATATAGATTCCACTTCGTGATTAAGAGCGCCCACAAAATTTGTGTCACATAAAGACAGACACACATACTCACGGACAACAGCCATTTCCTAAAAACAGTCAAATCGTGTTCAGGACCTTCTAAAACGCATAAATCCGCCCAAAAATCGAAAGTCAAAAATTTTCACGAATCCCATACTTTTTCTTGTATAGATAGAAGAATGTAAAAATACCGTTGAACAATTTTGATAGATATTTTGTATAATAAAAAAAGCGCTAAATTGTCAACACAGCCGGCCAACAATGTGTTAAGGTGGTTCACAAATGACTTGCTCAAAAACGCGAAAAGTTTTCTGACACAATTTCAGACTCATTTTTAAACGAAAAGCCATAAATTTGGTAGACCAGACTATGGAAGCGATTTGGAATCGAAATGAGTTCTCCATTTTTTGATAAATAAATTACTTATCGAGTTATAAGCGATTCCTGTTACGTGTTTATTCAAAAAAGAAAAAAACTGAAAAGAAATAAAACATGAAATGAAATTATCGATGAGGTCTGAATTTTATCCCAAATGGAGAAGTAGCTTATGATAATGTAGTTAGGAATACGACAGTGGACTGGAATAGCTATTTGAGAGAAGTGTGTGCCAATGTTTTGTGTTCACGACCAAATGGAAAAAATCTGTAGCCGTAATAAAATTATAGAAATAAATGAAAGTTTATTTACCAGAAAAAAAAGCAATATAGGACGGGTTCTTCCTCCTCAATGGGTATTACTGTGTTTATATTGTGAAACACAGGGATTTTTCTGTACTCCTATTCCTGATCGTACAGTTAAACTTTAATGGCGGCAATAGAAAACAATGTAGTTGATGTAAGTATTATCTACACAAATTGCTGGAGAATATATAAAACAGATGAACTGCGAGATGTTAGATATGATCATTTCACAGTAAATCACAAATATAATTTTGTTGACCCTAACGGATGTCATACCCAAAATGTTGACAGATTATTGGGCATTGCAAACTGGCGCAATAAAAGACATCGGGGGACTGTTCGTCATCATTTACAGTCGCATCTCATACAATTCATATAGCGACGTCTTCATTCAAAAAATGAAATTTTTACTGCGATGCTAAAACACATTTGTAATTTCATGCCAGCAGTTTAATAAGAGTTTTATTTTATTACTTAATTGGGGAAGAGTTCCATATCTTGTGCCGGTTGGCATGACTCGTGGATAAACACAAAATGTTGCCAAAAGGGGTGTGACGTCGGGCAGATAAAGTACATTCCAGTTGTTAAAAATGCAACCCCAAAGGCTGAAGGTCGCAACAACCACATCAAACATTTATCGTCAATAAGAGCCCACTAAATCTAACGGCACAGGATTTTCCCATTTATTGTATAACAATTATTTGTTTTATTATTATAAGTATATATATATTTGTTTTAATTTCAATAAAATAGTGCTTAAAATTCTGTAATTTTCAAACGTTATATTTTTTAAATGCTCACTTTCGTTTCAACATTGTTTTTTTTTGTTTTTGTTTTTCAAATGATTTGATTCACGGGAATTTCATTTTGCGCCAACTATTACGCTTGACCTCAATTTTTTCTGCATACCGGAAAAGTCCCGAAAAAATTATTTACATTCAATAAATAACAAACCAATTGGACACGTGCGAGAATTTCGCACTGCAATCCAAATTTTTTAGCATTGTAGTATTTTTTTACATAGATTTAAACTTCTAAAGAAACATTAAGAATAAAAGTACCTGTAAACTACATTTATACAGATCCTGGGTTTCTTTTTGGCACCAAAATGACAATTTTTGCCTCGCGGGGAAACATGGTGACTTCTGCTTTGTATAGCAACTTGGTAATTTATTATAAAATGGGTACTTTTCGATTAGCCGGGCGCCAGTGATACATGTACGTATATAAATATGTATGTATATACATATATATATTCATACATATTCATATAGATATGTATATATATAATATATAATAAATAAATGATATATATATATATATATATATATATATATATATATATATATGTAATAATAATAAAATTTCGCTATTATTCCTTAGTTAAATTATTGCAAATTCTTACAATTCTAATTTTTTTTCCTGTTTTATTCCAATGTACTACTCTATATTCATTAAATCCGTATTATTAATTTAGCTCTATCGTTAACTCTATTAAATTCCCTTTTATTTAATTCTAAATTGTCCAAATTTACTTAAATATAAAGCTTTTAGTTATTCTTAATTGCTATCATGATCCCCGATCATTTCTGGGTTTTAGAATGTTTTTTGAGAGCCATTTTCATTTTTATTCCGAATATTAATTTCCCGCTCTAAAGTCACTTTACTACAACATTAATCCACTCCTCTCTGTCCGAACTCTTTTACTAATTATCTTTCAGTGGTCGTTACGTAGCATGACACGGCTTCTTTAATTCTTCATTGGTACAGTGCGCGTTCTATGTCATAATTTGTGTTATTGCGCTAGGTAACAAAAAGCAGCTACCTGCGGCGCTTCCTCAGAATTAAGTCGTATTTTCACTTGTAAACAACTTCCTGGCTGCTCGTTTTGAGAATAATTGAGATGTTCTGATACTTACCCTCTATTCCTTGATGACGTAGTGATGCACGGCTATTATGGTTATGGTGGAAACTGCCCAAGAGAAATATTTAATAAAGAATTGAAATTGAAAGCCTTGTTCGTTTTGAATTCACGGAGAAACGCCTCTGGGTTTTAAATTCTACTGCCGCTATGGCCACGTCGAAACTGCAACTAAAATGTTACGACTGTTTCTAAATATTTATATCATCAATAGTAACCAACGTTCTTAACTTCGTTGTGCGACCATGTGTGCTCCTTCTATAATCAACGTTATTGCAACTACAACATATGACGGTAAATCATCGTAATATAATATAAGCCGGACAGGATATGAAAGGACTTATGCCACAACTATCCTTTCAAATGATGTGGAAAGAGTATTTGAGAATCAAGTTGCTGCTTACTTACTGAGGTGTCGTAACAAAAAAGAACGGAAGCAAGGCATCTACGAAATATATTCCATTATAAAGTCAACCCCCCTATCGATGTCAGCCAGAAGAAGTATTGGAACATCGCGTTAATGAAAACAACAAAAAATTGTTGTATTTTTTTTTTCATAACAAGATTTGATTGCGTAAGTTAGATTTTATATTAAGTAATATGTATTATTTATTTGTTGCTAAATGTTATAACAACCTTTTTTATTTTGTTAAAATATCTATTCTTAAGTAACAGGAAACGAAGTGACAGAGTTTTTTAACAGTCTGAGATTTTTATTTATGTTCTTGTATTATTAATTATTCTGAAAGATATTATGAAATTTATTTACTGTTTATGTTATTTTTCTGTTAATATTAATACATTAAGGAAGAATTAAAATTATGTTATTATGCTTTAAAGATTAAACTAAGTTGATATTTTGGATTGATGCAATGAGATGCACTCATGAGAATTGCTACTACAATAAGAATTGAATAATTAATGTTTTCAGTTATTACTTGGCACATGACTTGGAGTATGATTATGAAATTTACATGATGATATTTTACGATAACTAAAAAGAAATCTTAAAGGAAGTTGCGCTGAAAACTTGCGTAACATTGGTAAAGTAAAAATTGTGTGCAGTTTAAATTTTTTTTTCATTACTTCTATGTTCCGAAGTTCAAAGCCAGAGACAAAAAATTTGTTCTTAGAATATTTTAGAAGAATTTTGTTCCTTTTATCCTGAACATTTAGAATGTACGAAATTTAATATTTATTCTTATGTATTGTTAAAAAATTAATATTATTTGGTTAAGCTCACAATATTACCAAAAGTTTTTGAACTGTTCTGATATTTATTTATTCCCATATTACTTCATTTTACAAGAGTAACTTAATTTTATGTTCTTATTTTATCATTTAATTTAGTCCCTTTTCATTCGGTGATATTTATTCATAGGAAATAAATTCTATTTATTAAAAAATATATATGAGTAATCTCTTTTCATTATTTACTAAGTAAAATGTATTGGAACATATTCTATGCCTTTTTATAAATGCATAAAAATTTATTAGATTCTCTGAAATTACAGCTTACATCATTGATTGCATAATAATCGCAAAAATATCTTTTGAAAAAAAAAAGAAAAAGGGGTTCTTACTAGTAAATTAAACTTAAATTACTCTAAATATTATAAGTGAATATTATGTTTTGCTGACTCATTTACTATGTAGAATTATTTCTGTTGCAAATCTCTATAATTAATTGAATTCAGTAGGGAAGCTTTTCAGAGATGTCTATCAGTATTCTGAGAAAGTAATATGGTGTTTACTAATAAACTAATGGTAAATGGGTAAAGTTGTTAAAAATTTCAATAATTCTGATAAAACTTAAGCCAGTATATTCAATCTGAAGTTTATAACACTAAATTAACTTGGAAGTCTATATTTTATTGAATGAAATTTCTGGTGTAAGTCTATTTTTGTTCCAAATCCTTATAATCACAGAATTCAGTAGGGATAGTGACTAAAGGATGGATTTTACTATGAATTTACAGAAAATGGAGTATGGAATAATGAGCTTTACAATAAATATAACAGAAATTTAATTACAAATTCTAGTTTTATATGCGTTACAGTAACCATCTAAGTTATTTTTAATAAATTTTAATTACTTATTTTCACAAATTTCAATATTATGTTGTATTTGTTACTATGATGAAAAAGTTATAAGATAATCAGTGCAAAATACTAATTTTTAAGATAGTAAATACAATTTAATAGATTCTTATGTATTTTATTAGATAAGATTTCTGGTTGAGGTAAAAACTTTGGTTCTTATCAACATTTCTTATAACATTTTGATTCAGTAAGGAAAGATAAAGAATTATGAATTGCTTTGCCAGATATTATTGATAAAATATAAATTAAAAGTTGTTCCTAGGGTTTTATAAAAGTTTTTTAGTTATATAATTTAAACTTATTCTTTAGACCCTTTCTCTTATAGAATTTTCTCAATAATCATGTAATAGATATCAATTTAATAGCTTAATTAAAAAAATATAATAGCCATAAAACTAATTAAATTTAATAAATAAAACTATGTTTAATTAGTCAATTCTCTTCTGTATAACCATGGTGTTCTTGAATAGAGCTCACAAAAGCATCACTGTTGAGTTTTCACTTGGGTTAACTGTTTGTGCGTGCATAAACTGGTTGATTTAAGTTAGTAAATTCTGATACTGAATTGAATTAGAGTAGAATAATAATTTAAACAGTATTAACGAAATTAATAAAATAAACTGGATTAAATTCTATATTAAACTAATCAAATATGATATCTTAATACTAATTGAGGATTGTCCAACCTTTCTTAATATGCTACAAGGTCCTATTTTTTCATTTCACAACTTATGTTTTCTTGTTTGACTGAAAGCAAGATAGTTACATAACCATCATCTACACAATAATGATTTTTTTCACGAATATTTCTTATTTATTCCTTATTTTGTATTATGTATTTTATTTGAGTATATTCACATGCCTCATTCACTACTATATGGATGAGATATTAATGATATACTTAAGAAAGAATTAAAGAAAGTGTGTGATATTTTGAATTATACTGCTTGTTATTGCTGAACTTATTGTTGAGAATTATTATTATTAGTTACACTATTTATAAGTTGAATTTGAAAGAGAATATGAAGATTATAATGGATAAAAAGTATTTAAAGAGTGGAATTGAAAGTTTTAGGTAAGCTGCATTCAAAAAAATTTCTGATGTTATGTAAATAAAATTTTGATGTTATTGTTGTTGTTTATTCTTTCTATTGATGATACTATTATTATTGTTATTATTAAGTATTATTATTTTAAAATTTTATTGTTGATATTGTTCTTGCTATTATTATTAATATTGTATTATTTTATTTATTGCAACTTCATACTGCCATTGCAACACTAAGGACTCTTATAATATTCAATAATTGGACTCTACAATTCAGTAGGACTTAAAAAATCACTTAAGGACTATAAATAAGTGAAAAATGCTGATTATTGTTAAATTATTGATAAAGAGAAATATGATTTATATATTGTTATTATATTATTACTTAAATTTATTTATTGCAACATCATACTGCCATTGCAACATTAAGGACTCTTATAATATTCAATAATTGGACTCTACAATTCAGTAGGATTTAAAAAATCACTTAAGGACTATAAATAAGTGAATAATGCTGATTATTGTTAAGTTATTGGTACAAAGAGAGATGATTTATATGTTGTTGTTATATTTTCTTGATACAAACTATACTATACTGTTATACTAATTATTATTGAAAAATGTAATTATTTACAGCAGTTTCCACTTAACCGTGTTTCTTTAAATTTAATTATTAAAAATTTACTTAACAGAATTCAGAAATTTGAACATCGCGATGCGGCGACCAGGTAACTGTATTGCAACGAGGGAACTGTTTTGTAACCCAAGTATCTGCTTTCTCCCAATGAACATGTAAGTCAATTGGACTTACCGGTTCATACATTTTTTGGGAGGGGGATATGTAATAATAATAAAATTTCGCCATTTTTCCTTAGTTAAATTATTCCAAATTCTTACAATTCTAATTTTTTTCCTGTTTTATTCCAATTTACTACTCTATATTCATTAAATCCTTATTCTTAATTTAGCTCTATCGTTAACTCTATTAAATTCCCTTTTATTTAATTCTAAATTGTCCAAATTTACCTAAATATAAAGCTTTTAGTTATTCTTAATCGCTATCATGATCCCCGATCATTTCTGGGTTTTAGAATGTTTTTTGAGAGCCATTTTCATTTTTATTCCGAATATTAATTTCCCGCTCTAAAGTCACTTTACTACAAAATTAATCCACTCCTCTCTGTCCGAACTCTTTTACTAATTATCTTTCAGTGGTCGTGACGTAGCATGGCACGTCTTCTTTAATTCTTCATTGATTCAGTGCGCGTTCTACGTCATAATTTGTGTTATTGCGCTGGGTAACAAAAACCAGCTACCTGCTGCGCTTCCTCAGAATTAAGTCGTATTTTCACTTGTAAACAACTCCCTGGCTGCTCGTTTTGAGAATAATTGAGATGTTCTGATACTTACCCTCTATTCCTTGATGACGTAGTGATGCACGGCTATTATGGTTATGGTGGAAACTGCCCAAGAGAAATATTTAATAAAGAATTGAAATTAAAAGCCTTGTTCGTTTTGAATTCACGGAGAAACGCCTCTGGGTTTTAAATTCTACTGCCGCTATGGCCACGTCGAAACTGCAACTAAAATGTTACGACTGTTTCTAAATATTTATATCATCAATAGTAACCAACGTTCTTAACTTCGTTGTGCGACCATGTGAGCTCCTTCTATATTCAACGTTATTGCAACTACAACATATGACGGTAAATCATCGTAATATAATATATATATAATATAATAAATAAATAACAATGTATATAATATATATATATATATGTATGTATGTAATAAATATATATCTGTATATATACATGTATATATATCACTGGCGTCCGGCTAACCAAAAAGTACCAAAAAATGAAATATGTATGTAAATAAATTAAAAATAAAATAATATAAAAATAATTAATAATCAAAATTAAAATATGTGTAGTAAAAATAATGTGTGTGTTAAATAAAACTTCGTGTAATAATAAAATTAAATGTGTGTATTTTAAAGTAAAATTTTAATACAATTTTATTATAAAATGAAACTAACATGTTTTCGCAAACTAGGCCTAACAGGTATTCGAAAATGGGGTTTTATCGCCAAAATAGCACCACGAAAAAATTGTGCCAACCTCATTAATTGGTCAAGCTAGAATATCAGCTCATTTATTCCATCAAACTTACAAAAAGGCATGCGCAAGAAAAAAAAATAACAATCGTATTTTAACTGATCGAAAAAAAACATGGGATAATCCATGGTGTCTTTTTCTCCTAAACATTGCAACTTCAATTTTGCTTTTTAATCATAAATATAGAATAAACACGTGCAGATATGTCACACTTTATCTTTTTTGTGCATTTTATTTTTTCTTTATAATCATTGTTGAGCATGATATAATCCAGAATTTTATTTTTGTGGCAACTCTAATTTGAAGAAAACCTTTCATTTCATTTATGAAAACAATGCTGATTTAATTTTTAATTATCAACAAATTTTAATCAACAAACATGTTTTAGAAAAATATAAGTGTACTATGGCAGAAGCCTGTTCAAAATCCTTTCATATGGTATCGCATCCGTCGTTCTGTGTTTCGTATTTTCTTAGAAAAAAGGATGTTGACAGGAAAAATAATATATATGATCACAATATTTGGCACGTTTTGCATGACAACACGGTTTGTAGACAACATCTGCTCTATCAGGGTTGAAATAACTGGCGCAATAGCAAACATTTTGGCATGGTGATGCTATAACGGAAAAGTACCAAAAGGAAAGATTCAGCTCAAGCCGTACAGGAACGACTTAATAACGATGTCATTGAAAATTGTTTGACGCATACTTTACGTGAATTAGATGAATTTATGAGACACAAGCATATAAAATGCTTAGTGAGTTTGAACGTGAATACCAGGAGCATGTTAAGCGATACAATTTTTCAATATATATATTTCCTCATTGTCGATGAATAGTATATGAGTATATTTATCAACTACCCTATTAAAATCCGTGGCCGTATCCATGTAACCTCAAAAACTCGGAAACCACTGGGCGCAGGGCTACGAAATTTGGCACACGGTTTGCTGGTGCGGGGCCCATAAACGATTAGGGCAAAAAAAAAATTGAAAATTTTAAATAGATTTTTTTTATTTTATGTTTTTGACGAATTTTTGCCCTTTTTCATGTTTAACGCATAATCATGCACGTTCTAACCAGTTCTAAATGTTTACTGCAATGAGAGATTACGTACGCCACGCTACAATGATTTTACCTCACATGCAGATAATCAGAAATTATTTAACTGCGCTTAATTATTACCTTTTTTAAAAAATAAAGAAAAATATTTTATCACAAACATCAACAAAATTATTTATTCTATTTATTCCCTTATTCCAAAGATGTCGTTTTATCGTCTGCTGCCATAGCAACATGATAAATTAAATTTCATTAAAAAAATGCACAGTAGTAGAAAAATATTTTTTCTAAATCCAATAGTTGAACAACTCAACAGTTTAACAGGGAATTCTTATTTCTTATTTAAATATTTTAAAGTTCTTTGATGTCATTTTTAGCACTTTCCAACCTAGTTGAAAAGTGCTTATGACTTCGGTTTGTCTGGCCGTCTGCCGTCTGGCCGTCTGCCGTCTGCCGTCTGTCCGTCTGTCCGTGGTCTATCTCCCGTAAATATGCTCGGATTGCTCTGCAATTTTTATATGTTATTGTCGTTATCTATAGCATGTTCCCTATTTCAACGGAAGTGTGTAGCACTTATAGTTTTATTACAGGGACACTCAAAAGAATTCCGTTACATTGCGGTCTATGGGGAAAAATCATTTGCGGTTTATTTAAATAATGTTTCAGTATTTTAAACGCATTGAAATTTGTATATATCACTAAGGTGCATTAGAAGAAGCTTAATATGGAAGAGGGTGTGCATAGCACTTATAGTTACTTTACAGGGACAGTCAAAAGAATTCCGTTACATGACGTCTATGGAGAAAAATTGTCTGCGGTTTATTTAAATAATGTTTCACTATTTTAAACGCATTGAAATTTATATATATATATCTAAGGTGCATTACAAGAGGCTTACTACAGAATAGTGTGTGTATAGCAGTCATCGTTCATTTACAGGGACACACAAAAGAATTCTCTACTGTCTGTTAACAGTAATTCCTGGAAGTGCGTTTTAAGTTACTAAACGCGATTTTAATTTTAACTCGCTTTTTGTCTATTACGTGGTATTCTGTAGATCCTATACAGGGCAGCACAAAAGTTCGCGAACACATTTCCGTTTATTGACAAAAACTCCAGAAAGATAATTTTAAACTGTGCTACGCGTTTCCTAACTAAACTAAAATTTAGCATCCTAGCATATACTAATCTATAGATCGAATATTGTATCTGTTGGAAATTCCTGAAATTATGTTTTTAAATATGTTATGCGTTTTCCAAATTGTTTACTTAGATGTTATCTTTTAGCTTATTAAACGGTATGTTTTGTAAAATTATTTTGGAAGCGTTGGAAAGTGCTACATAATCTATGCTTGACGCATGATTTTTCGTTCTTGTTATTTTTAATTTTGGTTTTAGAATTAAATTCATGAACTCCCGTGCGTAGAACGGGTTAAACAGCTAGTATGAGTATATTTATCAATTATTTCAAATTTAATGTGAAAACCACGATTTCTACCCACCGTTCTATAACGGGCATTTACGCGAGACCTACGTTATACAATATAATATAACGTAGTAACAATGTGTATAACGTAGCTCGCGATTTACGCTAGTATGAAAATAAAAACAAATAAACATGTTTCTCACGTGATTTATTTAATATGAATGAATTCTGGTACATACCTAATAATAATATTTATTTAAACTTTCGTGCAAACGCGAGCGTTTGCTATGATAAAAAAAAAGAAAAGAAAAAACAATATTCAACCGGAACTTCACAACATAAATTCGATTTTCTCAGCGACCGTCAGACATACAAAGATAAAAAAAATCTAAATTGTTTTACCAAAAGAAAAAAACTAAAACTAAAACGAAGTTAATCCACAAAGTGGAACGTTAACTACAGTTTGTTGAACTTTGTGTCTTCCTTTTTTCTTTTAAAGTTAAATAAAAAACTACAGTCAACTGCAACGATTTTTTGAATGCTATTATTTTGTATTGATATATTCGTCTCGTGGAGTTCTATCTTTAAAAAAAATCACTGCCGTATGTCAACTGGTTCGCCAGAAATTTCAGAAAAACGTTTGCATTTTCTATTTCTTAAACATATTAAAAGAAACGCTAACGCGTTTGCTATGACAAGGATGAGTAAGTATAGAAAGTAAATGAGTTTCACGCCATATTTATAACGAAAATTTTAAATGTTTTTTATCTATACTGATTATTAAGCATGAGTATCCATTATATGCATATGAGAGTTTTCTCCTAAAAATCACATCATAAATTTAAGAAAAGGAAACTGAACACGAATCTATTATATTAAAATCTGGCCATGTGTTTATATTTCGCAACTACTCCTAGACTATCGAACGCAACGCGATTTATTTAATAACGGTTATCATTGATCCGAGGATGTCACACAAACTCTCAGAATTAAAAAAAAAAATTGAATTATATGCTAAGATTTTTTTTATTGTAAATTTTAACGAAGTTTCTCTAAAAACGGAAAGTAAATTACTTATTTGTGTATAAAAAAGGAGAAATAAAACAGATCAGTATATTTTTTACACCATTTTCTCATTAAAACTGAAAAACAGAATATATTTTCACTTTGAATAGATCGTAAAAACAAAATCTTGATTTCAGTAAAATATCCGAAAAATAAAAACATATTTTCACATATTCAAGCTTCATGAATCAATTTATTCTGGAGAATAAAAATTGCCTGTCAACATACTGTCTTTTAGAAAACAAGATTTGTTTCAGCTATACATTAAACCAAGGAAGTAGAATTGAATTTAAAGAAAAAGCATATACTATTTCCAATTAAGTATCCGACTACGTACGGAGACATTTTTTTTTTTTAAACTTTACTTTTGACACATTTTTTGGTATTTTTCAGTGTAATCTAACACAGAATAAAGGAAATAATGAAAAAATATAAAATATTTATGCAAATTAAAAAAATTTTGAAGAATTTTAGTCATTTTTTAGCATTTTTTTATAAAAACGGCTCCGGTTCTAAAAAAAAAAACGCATATAACAGAAATATTTTTTTAACATATGCATATTAGACACTCTTGAGTGTAATGAACTAAAAACTAGTCAATATACGGAAATCTAAAAGAGATACGGCTGATTATATACAATTACATAGAAAATTTCAGTAATTTTACATGTAATTCTTCATAAAAATAGTTATATATAAAAAAATAAGTCACTTAGAGCTAATTCTTTAGTTTATTACACTCTAAACATTATCGAAAATCTACTCAAAAATTACCTGGTTATAGGATGATAAAATTTTGAGTTAGAGCAGTAGTCGTTTACCTTTTCCGATGAAAATCTAATTTTTCAGAAAACGCATTTAAAGTTTTCATATGAGTTTAAAAGAACTTTTTTAATTAAATAAACACTTTAAAAACCACTAAATTTATAACTATAGCATTCTGCTTGCTTATTTTACACATATTTCTATATTTTTATGCATTTAATTCTTTTTGGAGCATTTTCGAGTTTACTACTGTAAGTCGTTATGTTAATATTTATTGCTATCCGACTATTTAAAAAGCCATTTTTTAAAAAATAAACTTTAATTTTGGTATTGTTTTGGCACTTTTAAGTATAGTATAATACAAAATAAAAAAAATAATGAAAAAATATAAAATATTTATACAACTTTTAAAATTTTTGAAGAATTTTAGTCATTTTTTAGCATTTTTTTTTATAAAAACGGCTCCGGCTCTAAAAACAAAAAAAATGCATATAACACAAATATCTTTTGACATATGCATATTAGACACTCTTGAGTGTAATGAACTAAAAACTAGCCAATATGCTGAAATCTAAAAGAGATAAAGCTAATTATATGCAATTACATAAAAAAATTCTGTAATTTTATGTGTAATTCTTCATAAAAGTTGCTACATATTAACAAATTATTTACCTGTAATCAATTCTTTACTTCATTACGCTCTAGACATTATCAAATAGCTACTCAAAAAATTCCATGGTAATAGAATAATAAAATTTTGAGTTAGAGCAATAGTATTCAACTTTTCTTGATAAAAATCAAATTTTGCAGAAAATGCTAATAACTTGATAAAGTAGTAAAAAAAAAAAAAAAAAAAAAAACTTTGAGGCAGTGCTATAGATAAAGCTAAAATATAATACTAACTGTAAAGTTAAAAAATGCGCGAAAACAGTTTAATAAACCTCATTTTTCGATCACTTCCGGTTTAGATATTTCCACTTCCGGTATAAATTAACGACGTCAGCTGTTTCTTAAAGGTCTCTAATTTCATTTCTAATAGGCGTACAAGAAAAATAAAAACAGATTTAGAAACAGAAATGTTCATTCTATAAGAAAATTAAATAAAAAAAATTGCGAATTTTCATCGAAATTGACGTTTTAAACGTAGGCGGATACCTTCCAATTAATGTTTTTTTGCAGAATGGCTGTTAAACCGTTTCACAAAGGCATTAAAAGTAAAATTGTTTATCAGGTAAAATCGACATTTGTTTTTATCCAATTCGTCTATTTCCACGATTTTATTTGGCCCTTCTTTTTGCATTGGTTGCAATTTCATTTTTGCGATTATTTGGCACAAAATTTCACTTTTTTAAGACTAAGTTATGTCAAGGTCTCTATAACAAATAATATCGTATTGTCTCCTAAGAAATGTGATAAATAGTTAGTTAATTATTAACGTTTTTAATTGTTGGGAGTAAAATATTTTGCTTAATTAATGTATTTATTCTTCTTTTAATGTTGCGTGAACGAAGTCACCGGTAACAGCTAGTATGGCATGTATGTTCAGAAATTAATTGCGAAAATCGTTTCCATAAAGTGTGAACGACCATCTGCACGCATGAAAAAAAAATGTAGTCGTTACTTTTAATTTAAAACGCTGTTTCTAAGAAATTTTTAAAAAGTGTAATAAAGAAATATTACAGATGATAGATTTCTTTTAAATGCTAAAAGCTGTAAATTAACAACAAAATAAATACATTGTAAAATAAGTTTTATTAGGTAGTTTGACAAGTTTTGGCTCACTCAGAGCCATTTTCAAAAACAAATGAGAACCAGAAGGACCCGTGCGAAGCTTTAACACTACAATCTTTCATATTATTTCCTGGTACGTTTTAGCATTTATTTTTAATTAACTGATTTTATTTTTAATCAAACAACGCGTTTTAACGAAATGTGGGTGTACCATCTCAGAAACTTGTTCAAACACTTTTCGAATGATACCTCATTCATTGTTGTATGTTTTGTATGTGCATAGAAAAAAGGATATTGTCAACAGAAATAATATATATGATGATTGCTTGTGTACAAGAAAATGGGAATAGATTGCCAGAAAATGTTTTACCAATTTTTCTTCTCTCGCCAAGATCATTTATCTAGGTTGTCAAGACCCCTAATACTGAAAAAAAAAAAGAATTATAAAAAAAAATTGAAACACTGAATCAGACGTTTAGGGAATTCATATGAAAGCATTTCCTCATAATTTACAAAACTGTTCTAGAAACGTCTTAAATACATAAATCCATACTTGGTACACCACTTTTTTGCAAGCCTATGGGAACTTAAACATGGGATGTAAAAACTTTGTGGTCCAGCAGCCATTTAATTGACGTCAGAAATATTAATTGCTTAATGAAAT
Source organism: Maratus michaelseni (assembly GCA_963931845.1). NCBI lineage: Eukaryota > Metazoa > Arthropoda > Arachnida > Araneae > Salticidae > Maratus > Maratus michaelseni. The sequence goes on along the minus strand of OZ007594.1, from coordinate 49,457,697 downwards.
ATTAAAAAATAAATACTTACAATTTTTGTGAATCCTAATGAACAGTATATCTAAATGGAAGATAATCCTTAAGTTACGTAATCTACTGGTGCTCCTATACAGTACGAATATACACATCCATGATTAAACAAATAAACAATAGGTTATGCAAGCGTAAAAATTAAATAAAAACCCGAATGAAAGCTCGATATTTTTGCAAAAAATTCGCGCAAGAAATAAAATAGCAACCGCATTTTAATTGCATTATAGGATGACGTCATCTGATAATGCAGTATTTTATTTTTGCGGCAACACTGATTTGAGGAAAATCTTTCATTTCATTTATGAAAGCAATGCCGATTTAATTTTTAATTAACTGCAGTTTTTAATCAAAAAACACGTTTTAAAGAAATGTTAATTGTGCTATGTCAGAAGCCTGTTCAAAATCCTTTCATATGCTATCTCATTCGTCGATCTGCGTTTGGTATTTTCTTAGAAAAAGGGATGTTGACAGGAGAAATAATATAGCCCAGAAGGACGCATGCGAAGCTTTCGCACTGCAGTCTTTGAGATTATTTCCTGGTACGTTTTAACTAAATGAGGGTGTACTATATCAGAAACTTGTTCAAAAACTTTTCGAATGATACGTCATTCATCATTGGTCTATAATGCCTTACACTCACGCACCGTTTTTTTTTTCTAATCGGTTATGAAAAGGAAAAACGTCGCCAAATTTTAGGGAATTTTTCCTTTAGTGGTAACTTGTCTATTATATTAAGTTATTGGTTTGGCGCGGACTTGAAAATCGCGCCAATCGGAAAGTCGCCAAACATCTATGTGTGCATGTAACACATCTGTTTCCATCGTTGTGTGTTTTGTATGTGCATTGAAAAAAGTATGTTGACAACGGAAATCCTATATATGATGATTATTTGTGTATAAGAAAACGGGAATAGATTGCTAGAATTGTTTTTGCCAAATTTTCTTCTCTCCTCAAGGTCATTTCTCTACGTAGCCCTATACTGAAGACCCCTAATACTAAGACTAAGACCCCTATACTGAAAAAAAAGCAATTATAAAAAAAATTAAATACTGAATCAGACGTTTAGGGAATTCATATGAAAGCCTTTCCTCAGATTTTGCAAAACTGTTCTAGAAATGTCTTAAGTACATATATCAATATTTGGTACACCACTTTTTTGCAAGCCTATGGGAACTTAAATGTGGGATGTTCAAACTTTGTGATCCAGCAGCTATTTAAGTGACGTCAGAATTCGCTGGCATATTAACAGCTTAATCAAATATTAAAAAATAAATACTTACAATTTTTGTGAAACCTAATGAACTGCATATCTAAATGGAAGATAATCTTTAAATTACATAATCTACTGATGCTCCGATACAGTGCGCATATATACAGCCATGATTAAACAAAACAAAAAAAAATAATAATAAAAATAAACAATAGGTGACACACGCGTAAAAATTGAATAAAAACCCGATTAAAAGCTCGATGTTTTTTCAAAAAGTACGCGCAAGGAATAAATTAACAATCGTATTTTAATTGCATTATAGGATGACGTGATCTGATAATGCAGTATTTAATTTTTTTGGCAACACTGATTTGAGAAAAACCTTTCATTTCATGTATGAAAACAATATCGATTTAATTTTTAATTAACAGCAAATTTAATCAAAAAACATGTTTTAAAGAAATGTAAGTGTGCTATGTCAGAAGCCTGTTCGAAATCCTTTCATATGACATCTCATACGTTGTTCTACGTTTCGTATTTTCTTAGAAAAAGGGATGTTGACAGGAGAAATAATATATCTCATCAAAAACGTCACCTGTAAAAATGCAGCCAAGTCTCGTGACTCTTTTTCCGTAAAAAGTTCTGAGATCGTGTAAAGCCAAGTTTAGCTATCTTATTAACTCTGAAATTTTCATTCACAAATCACTCCTAGTCTCTACATCTTTAGTTAAATATTGTTTTGTGACTTGGCAATTACGAAGCACAGGGAAGTTATTACACCTTACTATGTTATGGGATGGAATGAGATAATATGATTAAGGCTAATTATATACGCACAGGGAAGTTATTACACTTTAATATGTTATAGTATTATTTGATTAAGACTAACTATATACATCACATTCTCGTGCTACGTAATTGCCAAGTCACAAAATAATATTTAACTAAAGATGTAGAGACTAGGAGTGATTTGTGAATGAAAATTTCAGAGTTAATGAGATAACTAAACTTTGCTTTACACGATCTCAGAACTTTTTACAGAAAAAGAGTCACGAGACTTGGCTGCATATTTTACAGGTGACGTTTTTTATGAGATTTCACTTCTTTTTGTAAGTAATCCTCCTTTTCTTGATTTTGGGTTCTCTTTGGGGATCATCCACTGGTTTTCGCTAAGCGCACACTCTGTCCATATTATTTACAGGTATCAAAAATTTGAAGCTTTAGTTTCGTTTGCAAAGTACTGTAGATAAAAAGAGATTTCAGGTTCCTAGGCAAGCACTAAGTTATTGGAGGGGAGTGTCATAAGTACTCTTAATTGCTTCCAGGAAAGGTGCTATACATCTGAGATATTACTCGCAGCCCTAGATACTTGATATTTAGCATAAAAGAACTTTTTAGTATAAAAAGAAAGCCAAAATTAAAATTTCCAATAAATCAAACTATATTCATATTTTCGATGTTTTTTTTTTTTTTCGTTTTTTTTCTAGTCTTTTTTTCATTTACGGATTTTTTAATTTTTCCTTACTTTGTATACTAAACCCTACCTTTCTGCCAAATGTCAAGCTTCTAGGACTACAAAATCGAATTATTTTCAAACTTTCGACGTGTTATATATGTATATAACATACTTGTTATATATGATATATTGATTTTTCGATTTTAATTCTAAGTTACCCGATTGTCATGCCAATATAGTAATTCTTTGATCCGTCTTCTTAGGATTATTTAGGTTCAAATTAGAGATAAATCAAGTGAATCTTAGAGTCATCATGATTTTATTTAGAACGGACTATCAAGCCATAACCAGACAGTAATGTCGGGAGGGTCGGGGGAGCTGTGAAAATTTTTGTGGGGCTAACATCATTTAACAATCCATATTTCATATGCGAAGTAAATAGAGTATAACCTGTGAAAGAAAAAAAAACCTGTCTATAAAGAAATCGCCTATAACGTAGCCAGTCTATAGCGGAACTTTTCTATAACGAAATTCGTAAACGAAAGAAAAGAAAACCATAATCCGGGGGAAATAACATAAAACAATTAGGGGCGTTGTACTAGCTAATAGGACAATTATCTTAAAACTAATGTTTCTACCAGTACAAAATCAAATTGTTTTCGAATTTTCGATTTTTTAAAGATATTTTGATTTTTCGATTTTATTTTCGAATTTAACGAATTTTTTAATTGTTCCTTTTGTTGTATAGTAAATACTACCTTTACACCAAGTTTTAAGTTTATAACACTACAAGATAAAATTATTTTCAATTTTTGATTTTTTCGATTTTTTTTTTTTTTATAATTTTCTGGATTTTTTAATTTTTTCTTATTTTGCATCCTTTATTACAAATTTCAAGTTTCTAGCGCTACAAAATCGAATTATTTTGAAATTTCCGATTTTTTTTTGAGTTTTTATTCTATTTTCGAATTTATTGTGTTTTAATTTTTCCTTTTTCTGTATCCTAAACAATAAGTTTATGCCGAATTTTAAGTTCTAAATCTGCAAAATAAATTTTTTTTTTCAATTTTTGATTTTTTTTTTTTTTCGAATTTTACAGATTTTTTCTTTTTCTCTTTTTTTGTATCCTAAATACTACCTTTATTCCAAATTTTAAGTTTCTAGCTCTACAAAATCAAATTATTTTCAAATTTTCTTTTTTTTTTCGATTTTTTTATTTTATTTTCGATTTTTGTTGTGTTTTAAATTTTTTCTTTTTCTGAATCCTAAACACTACCTTTACACAAAATTTTCAGTTTCTAAGACTACGAGATCATATTATTTTTAATTTCTCACTTTTTCTTTTTCTTTTTTTTTTTTTCTTTTTAGATTTTGAAATTTTCGATTTTTTTTTCGAATTATCCATATTTTTTTAATGTTTCTTTATTTAGTATCTTAAATATTACCTTTATTCCAAATTTCAAGTGAATTTTCTATGAAATCGAACTATTTTCAGATTTTCCTTATATTTCGATTTTTCCGATTTTTTTATTTTATTTTCGAATTTTATTGCGTTTTTATTTTAACTTATTCTGAATCCTAAACACTATCTTTAACGCGAATTTTAAGTTTCTAAGGCTTAAGGATCAAAGCTAAGTGCGAAGGATCAAATTATTTTAATTTTTTCAATTTTTCTCGAATTTTTCGAATTTTTAATTTTTTTTTAATTTTTCGGATTTTTTAATTTTTTCTTATTTTGCATCCTAAATACTACCTTTATTCCGAATTCCAAGTTTCTACCGCAACAAAATCGAATTATTTGAAATTTTTCGATTTTTTTTCGATTTTTCGATTTTATTTTCGATTTTTTTTTTGTGTTTTTTGATTTTTTCTTTTTATGAATTCGAAACACTACCTTCACACAAAATTTTAAGTTTTTAAGACTACAAGATCGTGTTATTTTCAATTTTCAATTTTGTTCGAATTTGTTGAATTTTCGAATGTTTTTTTTTTTTTTGGAATTTTCCGGATTTTTTTAATTTTTCCTTTCTTTGTATCCGAAACACTAGCTTTATTTTAAGTTTCTATGGCTGTGGGATCTACCCAATCTTTTTGATGACGCGAGAGTGAGTGAGTGTGTGAGTGACAAAAAATCGAAAGTTTGAGTTCATATATCGTCTGCACTAATTTATGGGTATTTTTCGAATTATGCATGTTTTTTAATTTTTCCTTATTTAGTATCTTAAATATTACCTTTATTCAAATTTCAAGTTTCTAGCGCTATAAAATCTATTATTTTCAAATTTTCCTTATTTTTCGATTTTTTTATATTAATTTCGAATTTTATTGCGTTTTTTATTTTAACTTATTCTGAATCCTAAACACTATCTTTTCCGCGAATTTTAAGTTTCTAAGGCTAAAAGATCAAATTATTTTAATTTTTTCAATTTTTTTCGAATTTTTCGAATTTTTGAATTTGTTTTTCAAATTTTCAGGATTTTTTAATTTTTCCTTATTTTGCATTTTTTACTACCTTTATTCCGAATTCCAAGTTTCTAGCGCAACAAAATTGGATTATGTGAAATTTTTCGATTCTTTTCGATTTTTTCAATTTTGCTTTCGAATTTTTTTGGTGTTTTTGATGTCTTCTTTTTCTGGATGCTAAACACTACCTTCACACCAAATCTTAAGTTTCTAAGACTACAAGATCGTATTATTTTCATTTTTCAATTTTGATGGAATTTGTTAAATTTTCGAATATTTTTATTTCGAATTTTCCGGATTTTATAATTTTTCCTTTCTTTGTATCCTAAACACTACCTTTTTTCCAAATGTCAAGTTTCTAGGGCTACGGGATCTACCTAATCTTTTTGATGACGCGTGGACGAGTGAGTGAGTGAGTGACAAACAATCGAATGTTTGAGTTCATATATCGTCTGAACTAGAAAAGACAGAAAGTTGTAATTTTAAATTTTGGTCCTGTGTACCAAATACTCTGGAAAAACGAAGTTTCAAATTTTTGGGATACTCCAGCGAGGAGATATGGGGGGGGGGTCAAAAGTGCCCTGAGTTGCTTCCAGAAAAAGATACTTACGGCCGTGCTTTCTCGACTTGGCGGAGCCACTGCCGTGCTTCCAGATACGATATGATGATGATATTCCATAATTGCACGGTCTTTATACTATCATTTAATTTTTATGTACTTTTTAAACAATTACGCACGTTATCTTTTATTTTTACTTGGTTGTTTATTTTCATATCTGTAACCCTGGAGTCACTCGAGCCACAATTTCGATATGTTAAAAGATGCCGCATCGTTACATATTGTATTTTTGCGTGTTAGTATCTCCATGGTTTCTCTTATTATGGATGGATAGTATAGTCAAACAAATAAAAGATAACGTGCGTATTTTTTTTAAGTACATGAAAATTAAATGATAGTATAAAGACCGTGCAATTATGGAATATTCTCATTTGTTTTTGAAAATGGCCCGAAGTGAGCTGAAAGTTCAAAAACAAGCTGAAGCTGAAAATCTTTACTGGTTGATGGATTTGTGCATAGCGTACGCTGAAAATATTCTAGAAAATTTGCAGCTCAAGACAGAGAATCCCATCGTATTAGAAGATGCGAAATTCTGGATCAAAACAAAAGTTCAGATGATTAGAGCTTCCTGGTGGCCTAGTAATAATCAGATTTTACCTGGAACTTTCTGGCTAGCCAACGAATACACTCCTTACATTACGGAAAATCTATCCGAATCTACGCTTGCCGCTGTAAAAGATTGGATGGCGTTAGTCCAATATACAAACAGAAAATTCGTTGAATTTCGTGATGCAAAATTTCCAATTCGTCGTAGAAGAAGTATCTTTATGTGTTGTTTTTCTTGTTTTTCTGGACAATGATTCCATGGATCACCAACAATGTCAAGGACCAAAAGTGTCTTTCAAAAAAATTCTTTGCAGCCTATTTGTGCAAACTCATTATTAAATTACTACTGATATTGCAACTTCAGGGTTATAAATATTACCTATTTTTACAATACCTGCTACTATAATAAAAATTTACCACGATATCTGTAACCTGTCGTTATTGAGTGAAAGTATCTATAAGTGTTAGATTAAGGTCTCTAACAAAAAAATACGAAAATTCAGGGTCATCAAAAAAGATTGGGCACATTTCAAAAATCATAACTTCAAAAGGCAATGAAAAAGGCATTAATTTTGTATGCAAAGTGCTCGGCAATTATCCAAGATTTGTTAGATGCAACAGTTTCGCATATATGACCATCAGATGATGCGCAGAAGCGATGCACAGAGAGGATTTTAAAATGAATCCAAGCCTTTTCGATGACTCTGAGTTTAGAAAAACCTTCCCCGTGTTATGATAGTTTAAATTTCATAAATTTTTGGGGTACTTCTCCATTATACTCGTCGACCACTTTTCATTAAAAAAAAACTATCCCCAAATTATTCGCCAAACTGTAGCGCCTAGTAAACAAATGAGAGAATGTTGCCATTAGAATCGAAAAAAAAGAAACAAAAAAGAAATTAGGAAAAGCCCCTTTCATTAAAGCATCATTTCTCAGATCAACTTTAAACAATAAAATTTACAATATATTAATGAAAACAGAAACAAAAATAATCTCGGATATTTATTTATTTACATTATTTTTCTCAATTATCCCTCTCGACCAAAGCCATTAAATAATAAGCCCAGTCAGATAGTGTTAAATTTGTTAGCGGCAACACTAGCGCCACTTCCTCTGCTGCGGATGGGAGGCAAAACAGAAGTGCGTCGCAGAGAAACGCTACTATTTATTTATATCGATTTATATCGATATTTTATACGATTTTTATCGTTTGTATCGATTTTTTATTTTTGCACTTCCTTTAAAAGCTTGCTAATTATTGGGATCTTTTACATTAAAGCTAAAACTATAATGAAAATAAAAAGAAAATTGGAATTTTAAATATTTTTTTGTACACATTTAACAAAAAACTGATAGTTTAACAAGAATATTCTATAACATTATTTCATGATGTTAAATGTTTTTGAGATTTTTTAGCAATTTAATAATAATTTAAAATCTAGTAATTGAAATATTTACTCAATAAGAATGAAGATTATTCAAAGATTTTATGCATACAGGATAACTAGAATAGAAAAAAAAACTGCACATTTTTATATTTTATTGGATTTTTAAGAACTGTGCAATTAAAAATTTTACAATTTATCAGAAATTTTTTCATAAAATAAATAAAATATAAAAAGAAAAGAATAAATAAAATTTAACATCATGAAATATTTTTGTTAAATTATTAGTTTTTTGTTAAAAATATATACAAAGAAATATTTAAAATTCCAATTTTATTTTTATTTTCATAATAGTTTTAGCTTTAATGTAAAAGCTAAAACTATTCTATATACTATAGCTAAAGCTATGCTTCAGTAATTAGCAAGCATTTAAAGGAAGTGCAGGTTAAATTGCCCATAACATCTCACAATTTTGTATTCAGCATATCATTTTTAACACTTTCCAACTTAGTTGAAAAGGGTTTATGATTTCGGTTTGTCTGTCCATGCTCTAACTCTCATAAATATACTCGAATTGCCCTGAAATTTTTGTCGTTTACTATAGCAGGTTCCCTATTTCAACTTATAGTTTTTTTACAGGGACAGTCAAAATATTCCGTTACATTACAGTCAATGGGAAATAATCATTTCAAGTGCATTTCGATGATGCTACGTCATTTAAAACATGATGAAATTGATATATAATTATGAAGCACATTAAAACATGCTTTTTGTAGAATATGGTATGCAAAACATTAATTATTCATTTACAGGGTCAAATAAAATAATTCTGTTACACATTGTTCTATGGGGGAAAATCGTTTGTAGTGTAATATACTGATATTTCACTATTTCAAACATAATGAAAATTATATGCATTACTGAGGTGCACTGTAAATTTCTCTCATCAAAGTGGTGTGAATTGCGTTTATTTACAGGGAGACACAAAGATATCAGTTGCAGTACAGGTGCTTTATTTAGAGTCAATGTGTGATATGTGGGTTTCAACTTTGGTTTGCGTATTTAAGTTTAACTAAATTTTTTCATAGTACGTGTGTTTATAAACTCGGTTGTTCATATACACGGCTACACAAGGGAATCCGTAAGTATTACAGATTATGGGAGTGAATTACTTAAGGGTAGTTTTTAATTGTGTTAACCATTTTCCTGCTGAACTATGTTTAGTAGACTAATAAAAGTTTGTAGTATATAAAAAAATTCATATATAGAGCTACACAAAGAAAAATATACATTGTCGTTTAAGGTTGGTAATTGCTGCGAGTGAATTTTAAGTTGCCTTTTAGCTTAATTATTAGAGTGTACAAAAGCTTCAGATAATATGCAGTGCTGTGCAAAAGATTTTGAGTGCATTTTCATTGGTTAGTGAAAATTGCTAAATGTGAATATCCTAACTGAACTAAATTTTATCATGCTATATATCCTTATCTATTGATCATACACAATGCTGCACAAAATAATTCGACTACTTTTTTGACAATGGAAGGTAATTTTGACAACTGTATTTTTCAATATGTTATATGTTTTCTATAATGTTTACTTACATATCTCCCTTCACCTTATTTAACGGTGAAGTTTCAATACAGTTTTCTGGCTGTATTGGAAAGTGTTTCATAATCACACATAATTTTTTGTTCTTGTTTTTAATACATTGATCTAGTTCTAGTTGCTAAAAATTATATTTACAAGGAAACTACTTTTGGTGCAGCTCGCACCTAGCATCCATACATGGTACATTTCGTAGCCCTATACATAAAAGTTAGAGAACTGACAAAATTTCTCTGTTAAAATCATATTTTTAATTTTTTTATACTATATTATTTTTTCATTATTTGATTTTTAATTCATAATTTCATGCCAAAAGCGAGTCAAGTCGCCAAATAGTGTGCTATGAATCCAAACCACCACTGGCACAGCAGAAAAGTATGACATTCGTCCAGGGTTGTCTGAAAAAAGTCTACATTCAATGTCACGCCACCAAAAATGCAATTATAATGATGAAATTTTTCAAAATGAAATTCGTAGGTTTTTAAAGAGTTTTTTAAACTTCTTTCAATATTTTATTCTTACTATTAATTAATTTGTACTTTAAAGTATTTAAAAAACTTCTCTGTTAATAGTCCGACAAGTGGTCTCGAAAATTGCATTTTCTGAAAGTTATGCTGCTGTAAAATAAAAGAAAAATATTTTAACACAAAATTTTCAACAATTCTCAAACTTCGTAATATAGGGCTTTAAAATACCACCATGTCTCAATGCTAGGTGCGAGCTGCATCAAAAGAGGTTCCCTTGTTAGTGAAAAGCTTATTTAAAGATATCAATATAATTGACCCTTCTCACTTAAAAAACTACGAATTTTCATTAAATAAATATTTTATGTAAAAACAGAACATCATGAAATTTTGTAAAAAAAATTTCTTGCACTTTTCGGTTCACATATCCACAAATACTTTAGAAAAGAAAAAGAAAACTTAAGATTTTAATAATTTAGTAAACTGCAGCTAAAATGCTACTTTAAAAAATAATAAGACTTTAAACTTTTAATGTAACTATTGGGTTGCTCGGAAAGTTCTTTCTGTTCGGGAAAGTTGGTTCGTACCGGAAAGTTCTATTATTAGACATTAAATCAGATAGCTAATGTCTAATAATTTACGGCAGAATTTTCTGGTACAAATTCTTAAACAGAAGGAACTTTCTGAATAACCCAATATATGTATTTAATGACTAATTAGCAGATAGTTAACTATCAATATTTTTATAGATTTCTCTGTGGCATATGTTGAATTTAATCAAATCATTGCCTCTAGTATGTGAATTATATACTATATCAGTGATGAATTCAGCGGTTGGGGCAGGGTACACATACACCAGATGATTTGCAATTTTATGCTTTTATTTTCATATTTATGTTAAAATTGTTATTATAAGACATTATAAGTAAGCTGTATTTCAAAACACAGGTACAATGACAAAGATTGTGCACTTAAAAAAAAAAGAAAAAGTTTCCTGTTGAAAATGGAATTATAGTTACCCTTATCGATAAGAAAACTTTTCTGAACCTACAAGGAATAAAATCTGGAAAAATAGAAAGTTGTTTCTTTTTGTCAAGTTACTTTTCATTTTTGATTCAGAAACTTATATTTAAATACAGAATAAATTCCTGTAGATTAATGAAATGTCTCCTTATGTATAACCGAAAGCTTCACAAATCAATAAGTAAACTCATCTTTAATAATAGAATCAATTCGTATAAATCTGTATAACTTTCAATTCACACAAAAAAGTTTTGAAAGAATAGACAGAAAACATTCCTTTTTAAAAAAGAAACATTTCTGAATTATTCATTCGGGAATCTTGAAAAAGTTAAAAATACCTCTGTAAAATAGAAACTTTCTTTTCTTTATGGAAATATATATATGTTTTTTTAATCAGAAAAAAATCCCGTATCATAAAGGCTCTTTCCTTATAAGGAGTAAGAACAATCACAGATGAAAATACTCACCTCTTGGACACTGTTTTTGTTTCCTTTTATCTAACTTAAATATTATTAAGAATCTTTTTTGCATGCCTATTCACACAATCAGAATTACAGATAAATGGTTAAAAAGAATATTTCAAGTATTTGTAATCTGCGTGTATACGTATCTTAATATATTCAGTCAAGATAAAAACAAAAGCAAAATTATCCAAAACAAACCATTTCGCCTGCTAAAATGTTCCTGCACCCTTAAAAGCACATTTATTTTTATTTATTTATTTTTTTTTTGTAAAAAATGTAAATTCTCATATAAATGTAAAACAAATCTGGTGAAAACAAATTAGCTTTATCTTTAAATGGTTTTCTTAATTGAAATGAATTGGAAAAATTATCAACATGGAACTGAATAGACATAATTCAAAAACATTGTTTAATACCAATATTCTCTCGTTTTAGCAGTGATGAATTCAGCAGAAGGCTTGGGATACACACAGTGGAGGATTTGTGGTTTTATGCTTATAAATATAATTTTTTATGTTTAAAGTTATATCATAAGTAAGTTGTCTCTAAAAACACAGATAAAATGACAAAGTTCATGGTTCATACACTTGAGAACGATTTCATGTTTATATTTGTTGTAGAAGTGCAATGTCCCCCCCCTCCCCTTTTGGAGGAGAATTTTTGTTTTAACACTGACCTTCACAGTACCCATAACCAAAATAATAATAATATTTAATTTAATGTATTTCATTTTGTATGGAGTATTTTTAAAAAGGTAAAATTCTACATATTTTTTATGTTATATAAGTTAGTTGTTTCTCAAAATACAAATATAATGACTGAGTTCATGTTCATATACTTGAGATCAAATAAAATTCAAGCACTTTTCAAGGATGTTCAAGGGTTGTTTTAGATCAAAGTGTGAAAAAAAGGGAGAAAAAAAAAACTTTTCAAAAATTAAAATCAGATTTTTTAATTAAGGATTTTTTTCTTCCTAAGTTAAGATATTGATAGGCAACTTAGATTTGTAGGAGGTTTTAAAAATAATCTGTCTTCATACTTCAGGTATTCTTGTAAAAATCTTGCTAAATAATGTTTACTAATATATATATATATATATATATATTATAACAATAAATCAAGCTGTCTTAATGAAGACAAATTCTGGAACAATGTTATTTTTTGAGTTGGCAGAAGTAATTTAGTAACATACAGATCATTTAAAAGTAAACTAAGACAATATTTAAAAAAAAAAATACTGTATACAATTGTTTAGAAATCAGATAATATTTACCTTCAAAAAACAATTTCTCCAATTTTACTTTACAAACATACATTAAAAAGTACTTTTTATTTCAGATTGTTTTGTATCTTTTCTATTGATATAATTCAAATAATACAAATAATTTTTTTTGTCAACTCATATCTAGATGTAAAGTATTTTGTACGCCTGAAAAAAATTTTCAATCATTTTGTACTTTTTAGTATTATTATTCATTTGGAGGAAATAATCTTTCTAAATATATTTGGTATTTTTTATGTTAGCCGGATGTCAATTATATAGAGATGTAATCATTGGCACCCAGCTAACATAAAAATAGCAGTTATTTGTATTCTTTAATTTTTATTTAGTACTTTGCTTATTATTATTAAATAGAAGCATTAATATATGTCTTTGTGTAGAATATTATAGTGAACATGGTATTTTCAGGTACTTTAATAAGATGTTTTAATAAATTTACAATCAGCATAAAAAGAAAAAAAATCTTATCTATTTATATTATTAAAAGAATTTACAAGTTTCTGTTCAAAAGAAAACATATAATTTTTTTTGATTGATCATTTATAAACATATCTAGACTTCCAGCCTTTATTATCTGTATTTTGTGCTTTCAAACGCTGTGAAACAAAATTGATAAAAGTTGAAAGGTATTACAGAATAAACAAAAGTAGTATTAATTTATCAAGCAAAGTAGAGCAAAAATTTTGGCTTATTTAATCTAAATAACGTGCAGGTTGTTTAAATTTTTCCAGTATAAAATTTCAACATTGATTTACATCAATGATAGATAAGTCTTATTTTAAATCAGCTTACCATAGTTTAGGTATACACAACATTACATAAATTAAAATGGTTCTAGAATAAATATAATATATAAGAAAAAAATCACCACATTGCTTGACTATTTCAAAGAATTCTTATCAGATCTTTAGATATTAAGATATATATTTTTTTCAAGACAATATATTAAAAAAACTTTTAAATAATAAAGTATAGTTATTTAGTAAGGTACATTTATACCATCAGTAAAAATGTCATACATTAAAAAGTAAAGTAATATCGCTACAAGAGCAGAAGTGAATTCTCAAATGAAGTTGCTTTTCATGATATTGAATTTTTTACTTAAAAACTTGCAATTAAAGAGCATTACTTCAAAATTAGAAGTAAGCTAGGGATTTCCCCTTATTTCTTATTACTGACTTCTCCTGTTACTTAACATTTAATCAAAGTAATTAACTTAACTGCAAAAGGATAACAATGTTATGTGGTGGATAGACAATAAAGATGATCATTTAAAAGAACAAACACATTTATTAAACATTTAAAAACAAACAATAAATAAAAATTAATGTTTCAAAATTATATTATTTTGTGATATTTTATATTTAATTGAAATAATAAAATACAGCTCACGGATGCAAAATATTTACATCTTGAGATATTAGATTAAGATATCTGATTGCAGAGTGTGTGCTTCTGGTGTCATAAAGTTCATTACTATGATGATATAGAGCAATCACCACAAAATCTATAATTATTATACAAACTGATTTCAGACTTACTCTTTTCCTGAATTCCAATAAGCTTTATCCATCGCTGACATCTAGGGAAGACATAAGAATTCAAATTTGAATTAATATAAATTATGAGCACACAATTTGTGGATATTTACAGGTTGAATAGGGGATATTTACTTGATGAAATTTTATCATCTTCTTAGGAATACAAACGATTTAAAAGAGAGAATTTTTAAAACGTAAACTGTTGGCATCTGACGCCTATTTTCTGATGGTGAAAATTTTGTTTTAATAATTATATTAGGTAATGAGTGATCACGCTTCTAAATTTCCCCCGTAGACTAACATTAGATTTCATGATCGGGAGTTTCAGTGAAGCAGCCCCTTAATAAAGCATGTGTTGTTACTTATATATGCCATATGTACATCGTATACACATGTCATATACGACCTGTACTTAACAAATTTAATAAAATCTAGTAACGGAGAAAGCATTTCGCAGGTAAAAAAATATATATATAGGTAATGTAATTTGACAAAACACAAATTTTTATTTTATGAATTGAGAAAAATTAGAATAACATATAATTAAATTCAGAAAGATAACATAAACTTCCTTTTGTAATATAATCTCTGAAAAAAAAAAAATAATGCTGTAAAGGCCGAATTAACTGAACCCAAATTTTAATCATATCAGCATAAAAATAAAACAGAAATAGGGATCTGTTTCATACTTTAATGTTTAAAAAACGAAAGAAAAGTATGAGCATGTCAGGAATTGGAACAGACGCACCATGTTGAATTTTTTTCCCGCCAATTTGGCGAAAACTTTGTTTTGGAATATTAGTTACAAATAGTATGCAATAATAGCACGTGATTTTTTATTTCAATATAAAAATAAAATAATATAATAAAAATAAATAAATGGTAGTTTGATGTAAATAAATATGTTACTTTGATACTTATCTATTAATAAACATAGTAAAAATAATTTATAGAATAAAAATAAAAATAAACAAAATAATCGGTTTACCATGTGAGGCATAAAATTGCCATTTTGTTGCAATTGCGCCAACATGGTTTGTATATAACATCTGTGCCCAGGAATTTTAACATAGTTGAGCAGAGAAAAGTCTTTTTTATGTAAATCGCCTTAATGATAAAATGTTAATATTGATAAAATAAATATTTGCATATTAATAATTAGTATATAATAGCTGTTCACAATATATAGACACAGAACTTCAAAAACAAATTGATTTACATAATATGGGTTATTTAACCAATGTGGAACAGATGCTTTACACTCACGCAAACATATAAACATAAGTTTGGCGACTTTTTGGTTGGCGCGATTTTCAAGACCGCGCCAAACGAATAACTTAATACAATGGCTAGGTTGCCATTAAAGGAAAAAATCCCCTAAATTTGGAGACTTTTTTTCCTTTTTTTAGTCGATTAATTTTTTTTTCTGCGTGAATGTAAAGCATCTCAGCCACCAAGGTTAAATAAATAAACAGTAAAATAAAAAAAATTGAATATACAAAATCGTATCTTAATCTCACTTCTCTAGGACCAGATTTTGGATCTTCGCGAGTATCGCCAAAGTTGGAAAGATTTTTTCGCGCGTATATTTTGCAGACCACTGCAGCGTCTATACCAAATATATATATATTTATATATATATAGGGTAGATGTGCCAGTAATGGACACCCTTAAGGAATTTCTGTAAAAATCATTTTTTAATTAATTGTTATAATTGTTATATTCAACATTTTTTAATATTATATTACTCTACCAACAATATTTAACCATTCTCATAGTCACATTTCCCAATGTGAAATGAAATTTAATTGTAAATAACAGAAATAAATCAAAACACCCTAAATTCCAGTAATGGACATCCCACAAAAAGTAATAGATAATTGATATTATGATTGTATTTAAAACTAGAATTTAAAGAAAGCATATTAATGAAATAAAAAAGGCTGAATTTTTATTGGTTATTTTTTTACAAACCAAAAATGTTGAAGGTGGCCCATTACTGGAAGGCGGTCCATTACTGGCACATCTACCATATAGGGTATAAACAATGCATTGACGATTATAAATATTTTCAGATATTGCAATTTAAACTAAAATAAATCAAACCAGAAAAGATTATTTCAAATGAAAATTTAAATAATGTATATCTAAATTAAACAGTTTATCTTTCAGTGGCTATTTCGTGTAAATAATACATCGCATAATTAGTGGTTTTACATTTAAATTATCAACTTCAAACTAGGAAAATATATTTCTAGCTCTAAAAAAGGGCACAACTAATAACAGTTGAAAAATTCATTTACACTTAATTGACTGAAAATATCATACACAGTATTTAGAAAATAAATATCAAATATATGAAAATAGCGAACATCATGATATTTTACACATAAATATTGGCTATACCTTATATATCACCGAACTCTGTTGGTTTAAACTATTTATTGGAAACAGCGTAATTTTTAAGTACCGAATCGTTAGAAAACTATTACTTTACAGTATTTAGAAAATAAATATCAAATATATGAAAATAGCGAACATCATGATATTTTACACATAAATATTGGCTATACCTTATATATCACCGAACTCTGTTGGTTTAAACTATTTATTGGAAACAGCGTAATTTTTAAGTACCGAATCGTTAGAAAACTATTACTTTATTTTCAGCCTTTAATGGTCGAGCTCTGATATAACAACTGTGTGAATAATATATTTATAAATATTAATTACATTTATAAATCTGCATATCAGAGACAGATTACATCAGCTCCGCAGTTTTATTTTGAAATCATTTTATGAAATATTTATAACATTTAACCAGTTTAATTTATTTCATATTTGTTTTATTAATTGGTAATTATAAAAGTTGTTTAAAGAAGTTTTGAATTCTAAGGAAAAAACCAATTCCATATCGCCATTTTTTCCGTATACAAACTATTTACAAACCGAAAATAAAAACATTTAATTAATTTAAATTAATCTTACTTGAGAAAAAATTGATTTATATATGATTTATTTAACCAATGTTAAATAAAGAAACAGTAAAATAAAAATAAAAAATTTGAATATGCAAAATCGAAAATCAAAACATAGAACTTAACTTACCCCGTCATTGTGTTGCTATTCCTTCACGACAAATCCACCTTCCGCGAATCGTTGCAGCACTCCCAACCGCTAGATGGCGCTATTTCCAACTTGCGAAAAGTTTCCCATTTATCTGACTGGGCTTATTATTTAATGGCTTTGGTCTTAACAGTTCAAGAAATTTCCCGCTAACTGTTGGTGAAAGATATGTATTAACACTAGTTTTTTTAAACTTTTATTAAATATTTAATTAATTAAATAATTTTTCTGGTTCAAATTTCGTTTATTGACTTGTAAAAACCTGGAAGAATGCATATCATCACTACCATGCCAAACTATCGAATGTGAAAAAATGTATTTTTCATTACTTTTAAAAATGGACCGATTGTCACCACTAAATTTTAGTAGGGTTGTAGGTTTGCAACATCACCTGAGTTGCCAGTTCGACTTCCTTTTCCATTAAGAAATTTCAAATCCATACCATAAATATAAAAATTAAAATTTTCTTTATATAATGACAGCCTATTTCGTGATTATTTAATGTAATTTTTTTTCTCTCAAATTTTCCGGTATGAATTCGGCATCTCTGAATAAAAGGGGAGGCCAATCTGGCAATCCCATTCTTCACAGAAATGTTATTAGTATTTTTAGAAGAAGAATTTTAATAAAATTTAGTGGTGATATTCGGCTATTTTTAAAAGTGATCAAAAATGCATTTTTTCATATTCGATAGTTTGACATGGTAGCAACGATGTCATTAAAAGCACGATTAAACACATTTTAAAACGACCGAATTAGAACGATTTTATCAATTTTCGTTTATGATGTTATATAATTATACTGTCTACAAATTTTCAGATAATTGAGTGAAATGTGGTTCTTATTAAAGTATTTAGCTGTGTTTGTCTCTAGAATTAAAAATGTGCCCTTGCTAGATCCATTTAAAAATTTTAAAAATGTTTTTAAAGTCTAAAAAGGTTTTTCGCCATTTTAGAACTTTTTCATTTTTTGAGTTGTGTTACCGGACAAATATACACGAGATATGTTCCTTGATTGTTTAGATTTATTCCTTAATTACATTACAGAGCCTTTCAGTGACAGAGGTTTCGAGTCAAAAGGGGGAAATAGAACGTATTTCTTAATTTCGTGCGAGTAAAAATTGTAATTTGACAAATTCTTTTCAAAACTAATTTTCTAAATTATTACAAGTAAAGAAGAGACCATTGTTGCTTATTTACATAAATTATGACACAGTAACACGTAACAAGTAAAACTTTAATTACTCATTTCAAACTTAACGTAAGATAAACAGATTCTTGTAATTGTAATTAGAAATTTGCATGTTTATTAAATAACACACTTATTTTTCTTTTTATTATCAAAGGCATGTTTAAATTTTCCCAAAACATAGCATGTAATCCCATCTGGTGTTATATTGGAAAACGTTCCACACAATAACTTTGCAATAAATGAGTTTCTCTCATCTTTGCGTATATCAGTAAGTTTAAATCAGTTAGTTTAGAAACTTTATATATTTTTTTAATTATGTAAGAATAACTATGAATAAAATGCTTATATGCTAATATTGAGTAAATATCTTCTGAACCCTGGGACTGCGCCAATCCATAAATTTTAAAAGTTAAGAGTTCGCTTCTGTTGAATAATTATAATTATTCAAATGTCTTGCGTAATAAGGTATTTAGAAGCATTATTATGATATAAAATATTTTAAAAATCTTCGTATTTAGTATGGTGAAAAGAAATTTATACATAAAAATGCTGGTTATGTCATACTCTGCACATATTCTATTATTTCGACGCAAGAGTAACAAACCGTACCCCAGAAACCATGAGATCAGAACAGCGTAATATACAATAACATAGCAAATAGCATTTTTTAATCGACTAAACCCAGAACATTCATTTGATAAAACGCTTTTTGAATTTGTGTGGTATTTATTTCACTTAATCTGTAACTTTATAATTCAAAATATGTTTATTAGACATGGGGAAAAATAAAGAGAAAAATTACAGGATTACTATTAAACGTTATTACTAAAATGTCCTGCTAGATAAACCAATCATTTACATTTAGAAATAATACATCATGCAAAGAAAACATAACTTCTAACTTCTGTTTATGGTGTATTTTGCGTATTTATAAAGGAACTGCTTCATCTTTCACAAACTGCATCATCTTTCATTAAATAAACTTTTCATCTCATCATGCTTTCAACTTTTCACAAACTGCATCATCTTTCAATATGTATGGTGTTAATGTGTATGTCAAGTTAATGAAATGTTCGTAATTTATTCGAGACCGTATTTATTATTAGCTAAGTATGGGCGTAATCGAGTGATTCTGACAATTGAATGATTTGTATTTGAGTTATTTTAATAATTGGATGATTTGTATTCGAGTTATTTTAATAATTGGATGATTTGTATTCGAGTTATTTTAATAATTGAATGATTTTCAATAATCGATTATGGATGCCGTCTATGCATATGATTGGCTTTAAGTTTTTCATGACCTTCAAACATTTTTTTGCCTTTAACCCTTTAACGGGCGGTGGTCACAAATATGACACTTAATTTTAATTACAAAATGTCAAGCTACACCCAGAATATTTTAATAAAATTTTGCTTTTATAATGAACTTGAAGTAAAGCAAGAAGTTAGTTTTAAGAAATTCGTTTGTAAATTCTGGTGTCAATGAATCATTTCACCATTTTACGAACAGAAGTAATCCGCGCCTGAAAAGGTTAATTACAGTTCGTCATATCTCATATAGGTAATGTAGAATTATAATAATTTAGGTGTAAACTTTAAATGTTTAACAAGAAAATGAAACAGTAAGACAGTTTTGAAGCATCTGAAACTATTAATTGTAAAATTATAGGTGTGATATTTCATAAAATGTTTTTAGAAGCATGTGCCTTTATATAAGTACAAAAAAAAAAAAAAAAAACCGTCGTAAAAGAATTCATTGGATATTCTGTATTTTTTCCTTTTTTTCTAATATTGATAATTAGACTAAATTACTTGTTTAAAGTTATATTTATATTTTAAAAAAATACTTTGTTTTTATTATCAATAGATTTCTAAAATTAAAAGATATACAAGAAATCTCTTTACGCTATATTCAACTAAATTGAAATATTTCGTCATCATTAATGCTGACAATTTTGCAGGCTACCCAATTTAAAGCATATGTTATATAAATATTAGTTATTTGTATAGTTTAAAATCGCTATAGGACTCACTGCGTGAGAAGATCTTGAGTAATCACATTTTATCGTTAGTAAACATTGGCATGCTGAAAGTGTCAGGGAAAAAAATTACAATGGTATGACTAATTCCAACCCTTAATTCGACCAGCCCCCCCCCCCTTTCGAAAATAAAAACTTGTCGTTGGGGGCCACCGTAATACTTACCCATCATGGATATGCATAATGTAAAATATTAAAATAAAAATGTGTAAACTACTTATAAAGTGCATTGCAATTCAAATAAAATCGTGGCTTGATGACGTCACAAACTTTAAAGGCTCGATTACTGAATTGCTTGAAAGAAACATCCTTATAACTCCGAAAATAATAATCCTATTAACTAGCGGTTTATTGCATCTGATGAAGCGTCAAATTTCCAATTAAAATATATCTTTGAAGTGAAATTTGGATGAAATACAGGGTCATGAAAAATCGAAGCGTGTGGTAAATAGGATTACAAATATCTCGGCAACTAATTATCCGATCAACTTCATGCTTTATGCAAAATTTATGTTTTTTTATTGTCTTTTATATTCATTTCTTCAAATAAACAATTTCGAAAATTTTTACATACCTTTCATCAGAACGAATATTTCGAGAGTCCGAAAAAAATAGTTGCGGTTAATCGAGGTTATTGAAATGAAATAGGCTTCTTCCCATTATTACATACTAAGTACATACCAAATTGCAAGTCTCTGTCTCAATTTGTTCGGGAGATAGAGCGTTTACAGACACACAGACACATAGACGGACGGCAAATTTTTTTTTTCTAAAAATATGTTTTTCGGATTCTCCAATGTCTGAAACGTGTAAATCCGTCAAAAAAAATTTTTCGATTTTCAAAACGATTACAAGACTTACCCTATACTACGTATGATGGGTAAGTAAAAATACAAATAACTTAATAATAATAACAAACAATGAGAAAACTTTCGAGCGGAAATACGAAATCACCTATTTCGATGACAAACTTACTCGTATAAATAGGTGGAACAAATTCCTGGGGAAGAGATGAAAACTATTATATGTCATATGAAAGAATCAAACTAATAGAAAAAAAGATAAAAAAGCTAAGGAAAAAGTGTACTCAACAATCAAATCTTCAAATTGACTAAACCATACTAGATGCATAGAAGAAAAGTGAAAAACCCGTCAGAGGGCTGAAGCGTTACAAAAAATTAGTCATGTTAAAATAATGTAAAAAAGTATCGTCAAAATATAAATGTGCGTATATCGCTTAAACAATCAGAGATATCTCAAAAATAACAAGTGGCAAGGCCGGTAAGCAAATTCACAATCACTCAACGTCCTACGCACTTGTCGCCAACCTTTGTCGCCAAGCGCTTTGGCGAGAGAATGAACTTTGCGCATGGGTGGCATTTGGCCGGCAAAGTCAAAATCGTACAAGTACCGTTGAATAGATAGATGTTTTATTACAATTGTACATCCTACAACATTCCTCCTACCTTTTTACCTCGAGTTTTATCGTCAGCATTAACATGCTTTAAAAATAAATGAAAGCTTTCATTTCAAGCTTGGTAGCTTAAGCTACCAAGCTCATGAAAATGAATCATATCCTGTTTTGTAAATAGTTGCATTAAATAAACAACAATTGTTTTTATAAAGTAAGCTTAAAAAGAAGTAAAAATACATTTTATAATACATGATGTTATTTACATTTTTTACCTTTTATACTACTTTATTTAATCTCGAATAAACACGAGTACTGATTTATTATATTTAGTTAAACGCTTTTTCACTTTTAAATTATCCCCCCCCCCCAAAAAAAAAAAAATAATAATAATACTAATAAAAATAAATAGAAAAAAAAAATATTTTAAAAAATCTAAACAGTTTGCTAAGCATTGATAGAATGAGATACATTCTAAAGGGATAATACAGCACTGCAATAACCCTAATTCAATAAAATAATTAGGATCGTTAAGATTTTACTTTTCAAATTCATCCTAATTAAGTATATATATATATATATATATATATTTAAATAAATTTGTTAGTAGATTAGAGAAAATACCTAATTGAACATTCCAGTAATGGATACCAAATCTTAAAAATAAATGAAATTTTGTAAATGACCATTAGTATAAAAAAAATCCAGTTTTCTATTACTAACACCCCCTCCACCCCCCCCCCACCCAAAAAAAAAAAAATGCAAATTTTGTAAGAAAACAAAGAAGATATAAATGAATTAAGTAATTAAGTAAAATCATTTCTTAGTTTGTTCAGTAAAAATTTTACTGAAAGACGGTGGAACTGTTAAGCAATATTTTATGCTTGACTAATTCAACAAGATATATTGAATATCAGATATTGGGATAAGATATATTGTATATTCAATAAGATATATTGAATATTATTCTCTATACCTGGGTTTGAGTCTCGAATTGGTTCATCTAATGAAATAAAAGAGGGCAGCACTATACACTGATATGAAAAGAGATATAATACGATTTTCCTCCTTCTTACGGAAATGTATTTTGAGCGGCTGTAACTTTGAGGTGTGATGTCGAATGGTTTTTTTAATGGAACAAAAGCAAACTGAATAAAAGGTTGTTGAGTTTTGTATGATTTTCACTTATCTTATTAAAATATATTATTTTCACGTGTTCTGAATGGCGATAATATAAGATCGGATAAATTTTTAGTTATCGAATCGCCGTCGTTTGCTATACCACATTATAAAACATGCAAGGAAGAGTGTTCTGAAAAAATAAAAAATGAATTTTTATTGGATATTTTTTTATAAAGCAAAAACTTTGAGTGGGGGGTCCAAACTTTGAGTCCATTACTGTTATGTCACATTTACCCTATTTATCAATCAGCAACAAAAAACTTATCTTAGCATTTCCTCAACAAGTGATTAAGGTAAATATAATAAACTTTCATCTATTTATTGTGATCATTTTAAGAAAGGTAAAATTATACAGCGGATCTAAAACATTAAATAATATATATATATGCATACATATGTATTATAATTAGTCAGAAATACTTCTTACATAAACAAGAAATGCGCGGTCCAAGTGTCGAAGTAGTTTAAACCGTTTGCAAATTCGTATAAGACACGCGAATGCGTGCTACAGTTCATTTTTTCGCCAAACCGTTTGGCGTCAAGTGCGTAGGACGTTGAGTGTTTGTGAATTTGCGGCCGGTAACCCCGCTGGACGCCATGCCAAACCCTAAACTAAGAAGAACTAATTGGAGATAAAATTTGGTCCGGAAATAATAGAGAGGAAATAAATTGTGGATCCGAGAAATTTATCTTATGCCCAAGTTTATGCGGTTTGAAAAAATAGCAGCAAATCATTCAAAATACAGAGGAAGTGAATGATTTTCGCCAAACGTGGAATAATCAAATGAAGTCATTCGAGCATGTGCAAAGAGGAGTCACCTTATCATTCGGATGAAACGATCAACTTTCGCTGTACTAGAAATAATCGGACAAAATAACCCGAGCTTGCTCAAAAGGGAGACATGTATCATTCGGGGAAAATAATCGTTCGAATGACAGTTTCACGTGATTCTGTCGAGCATGCCCATAAGGGAAACATCCTATCGTATTTTTGTTTTATTAATATGTATTTTTATAAATAATTCATAGTCGATCTTCTATAGTCTACTACAGGCTTTTTTGTATAGTTTAAAGACGTTAATTTGCCAAATTACCACAGGGAATCCTTTCGCAAATACTTACAGAAGACATTCGTCTAGATTGGTTCAATTGTTAGTTAAATGCGTTGCTGCTAAGCTATTAATTCTTTAGTGTTCAATGTTGCATCATGGTTTGTTGCCAGTTGCAGCTGAAAGGTATGAAATCTGTTTGGAATTGAAATTACTTATCCGATTCCACCTTAACCTGTTGACAACATCACTATGGCAAACACTTTACAGATTTAGATCAGTTTTCATGTTCTAATACCACAACTTCCGAATAATCGTAGTGTTATTTGATCGCAGAATTCCAATCAATAAATAAGAAAATTATAATTATTATTAAAAATAGTGGTGCTTAAATTAACGATCCGTTCAAATCCTGCGTATTTTCAACCATTCATTCATCAATTCATCGTACGGAGTTTGTTGAAACGAAAGTTGGAAAATTGCGTTCTTTTGGCCTTGAAATCGTTTTTATTAAGAGCACTCATCAAAAAAAAAAAAAAAAAAAAAAAAAAAAAAAATCCAGCATTTAACTAAAGTATTATTAATAACTTATTTTACATCTTTTTTTTATATGTTTAACCCAACGTACCTTTATGGGTGTGCCTTCTTTTTACTCTGTAATTCTTGAAATATTCGCCAAATATAAGTTCAGACTAGGAATTACAGCGTCCTGTATATTTACATACTTGCTACCAGGGCTCGATAAATGCGGTCTCCAGGTTGCCATTGGCGACCAAGTTTTTCTATCTGGCCACCAAGTTATTTAATCTGGTGTTTTCATTATTATTATTATAATTTTTTGTACAAAAATTGACCTAAGCAATGAGCATAAACAGCATTTTATCTCTTTTTCGGCATTTTTTATTTTGTAAAAATAAGTTCAATAAATGCAAATTTTAAGATAATAAAAACAGAATTATCCGACTGACTTCTACAGGAAAATAGGCAATTGTTTTGTTTCACTATTTCATCGATGCCAACCTAATCAGATATAGATTTTGTAGCATTCATTGTAACTATTCTAAACTATGTAACATATAATCCTAAACTATGTTACAATTTCTTCTCAAATAAATCATAAAACCTTTTGGGCTTTTGAAATTGTTTTAGGAGAATTGCTTTTTGAAAATTGTCAACAGGTTAAAGGAGGCTTAGTTCTTCCTGCTAAACTTTTAAGTGTTTCAGCTCGTCAAAGACATAGTGATGAAAACTTGTCCGATGATGATTTTGTCTCATCCGAAAATAAATAACCTAGCATTTCATAATCTTCAGGAAAATATTTGCAATCTTTCTTTGTTTAAATGAAATAAATTGTGTATTTGATTAATAAATATCTGAATTTATTTATTATTAATTTACTTAGCAAAAGTATAGGAGAAATATTTTTTTTTTATTTATGAAACAAAATTGAGTACTTAAAAGAGAGCTTACTAAAAGTCGAAGAGTTTTATGTCACAAAATTAAATTTACTGTTATTTGATTTCGATTTCAGAAGTTACAAAGACTTAAGAATAACAAAAGTGAAAAGCGTTTACATCTCTAATGTTTAAAGACAATTACACTATGACGTCATAAATTTAACTTTTGAGTTAAAATGGTGTATTTGATTAAAAAATGTCAGAATTTATTTATTTTTAATTTACTCAGCAAAAGTGTAGGCGAAATATTATTATTTATGAAACAAAATAGTGTACTTAAAAGAGAGCTTTCTAAAAGTCTAACAGTTTTATGTCACAAAATTAAATATACTGTTATTTCATTTCGATTTCAGAAGTTACAAAGACTTAAGAAGAACAAAAGTGAAAAGCGTTTACATCTCCAATGTTTAAAGACAATTGCACTATGACGTCATAAATTTAACTTTTGAGTTAAAATGGTGTATTTGATTAAAAAATATCAGAATTTATTTATTATTAATTTACTCAGCAAAAGTGTAGGCGAAATATTATTATTTATGAAACAAAATAGTGTACTTAAAAGAGAGCTTTCTAAAAGTCACAAAATTAAATATACTGTTATTTGATTTCGATTTTCAGAATTTACAAACACTCAAGAAAAACAAAAGCGAAAAGCACTTACATCTCCAATTTTTAAAGACAATTACACTATGACATTATAAATTTAATTTTTTAGTTACTCTTTATGGTAATAAGTTTTTATTGGTAGATAAAGTGCAAACGCAACCTAAAAAAAATAATCAATAGCGTTTTATTATAAGAAAAGTTAAATAGTCTTACGTGTTATACGATTTTGGACAAAACCTGTATATGCGTAGAATATATTTTCCAAGGAAAATCTACTTTAAGAGTATAATAATTTGATAAATTAATTTAAAATAAGCTTTACAGCAATTTAAAAGAAAAGTATTTTTGGCTATTAACATTCGCAAAATACTCCTATGAGTCAATCCGATTTGAATGAGAAGCATCTGCTTCATTTTCCCTTATTTAATTAATTTACTCTTCTTCCGGTGAATAAATACATTTAGAGAATTAAATTATCTCACTTAAATGAATTTTTGAAAATGCCTTTTTCGGTAATTTTACGTTTCATCGCCAAAGACATATTAAATTTCTTTTAATATGTCTTGGCCGATGAATGAAATGAAACAAATGAATATAAAAGTTAAATAAGTTAAATATTTTCAAAAGAATAATTAAGGCAGATTTCCATATAATGTAGTTTAGCTCCAATAACGCATATGAAACCATTAAAGTGTTAATGACAGTAATTAAATAAATTTTCACCAGTCCGGAGTTTATTTTTGTTTAAGATTTCTCTTTAGATCGTGCCTTTAGTTTTATTAAATGAAAGATATTAAAATGAAGTATTGGATTTCATTAAAAGGTAGGTACCCGTTAAACGTTTCCATTAAGAAAATATTCTAATAAACGACAAACTTGAAGATTTTATTTTTTTTTAATTTTAATACTAAACATTATAATTTCCGCCTAGCAAATGCAAAAGTATTTTAAACAAAAAAGAAAAATCATGCATGAAGTATAGATTATGAAACACTCTCCAATATTTCCGGAATGCATTAGCAAAACGTCACTGTTTAATTGCTAATAGGTAGTACTATAACCGGAAAGCTGTGTGAGCCCCTGTAAATGAACGATAAATGCTTTGAACATCATATTCTACAGCAAGCATCTTGTAATGAACCTACGTATGTATAGCAATTTCATTAGGTTTGAAGTAGTGTAACGTCATTAAAATACGCTAAAGACTGTTTTCATCGTAGACCATTAATTAACTGTATTATTTTGTGTGACCTTGTAAATGAATGACAAATGCTTTTCACTCCATATTCTACAGAAAGTATATTTTCGTGCACCTGACAAATTCATAGAAATTCCATTGCGTTTGTAATAGTGCAACATAAGTAATATACACCTCAAGCGATTTTTCTCTATAGACCATTGTAATGTAAAGGAATTCTTTGATTGTCTCTCTGAAGGAAACATAAAGATTACACACCTCCTTTTCCATAGCAAACATCAATCAGATATATCAATTACTTGGGAATCCGAGTATATCTACGAGAGTTAGGGCACGGGCAGACAAGCATAGAGACGTCATGGAAATTTTTCAACAATGTTGGAAAGCGTTAAAAATTATTCCGTTTGCTTAACTAATTTGAAAAGAATAACTTGAGTTTCTGTTGTATAGTTGCTTTGAGAATTATAGCTAAAAAAGCTTTTACACAATCCAGTATCATTTTCATCAAACATATTGAGCATTTTTAATATACATCTTAAAAAGTAATACTCAGAGTGAGATGTTCACTGCGTACATTTCTGAATTTCTGTTTTCATTTATTTCATTTTTAAAAAATGACAGAAAACGAACACGCAACTTTCAATTAACCCTTTAAAATAAGAAACTTGCTTTAAAAGACGAATGTTCTTTGATAATATATATATATATATTCGGGAAGTTTCGCTTTTATGTTATGCAATTTAATATATAATCACAAAATTCAGAATTATTGTTGCAGAAAACGGTAAAATATACAGATCCTAGTCTTCAGAAGCGAAAATAATAAAGAAAACATATTAAAAAACTATTTTAAAAATCTACAATATGTAATTTTTTATTATTTTAATTTTTTACACGTGTTTAAAAAAGGGAATTGTATACCTGCCAACAATGCACTAAACTTCCGTACAATGTAGGTTAATTTAACCGAGGCTAAATAAGTTTCAAACCAGATTTTGTTTATAAAAATACTTCCACATAAGAAATAACTTTCACATAAGAACATGAAACTAGATATATATTATTTTTTCAGATATATTTTCTGGTTAGAAACGTGTTTAACCTGGATCAAATTAACTCGCATTGTACGGAAGTTTAGTTGAAAGTTTGCAAATATGGAATGGCCATATTCTATTCAAAGCTTTTTCTCACATGGTGGACAGCAAACTTTATTTGCACAGCGTTATAATCACAGAATGAAATGCCGAATAAAACTTAATGTTTTGGAAACTGGAATGACAGACAAATGATCAAAGGTTATTGTCGAAGTTAATGAAAGGATTCGAGGAAGAAAAGCTTTTTTCTGCCAGCAAATGTTTTATTAAATACAGCAATATGTTAATAATATGAGTATTTTTCTTTTTGAAACACATCAAATATGATACTTTTTTTTCAACAAAAGTACAATACTTTAAGATAACAGTATTATCTTTATATTTTAATATGGTTCATTGTGTTTACTTTCTTGACTTTATTTAACACGTAAATTTTGATTAAATTTTATTTTGGATAATTTGAGCATTGCATGTATCCCCTTTGGCTAATTTAAAAGTTCTAATTAACCCTTTCCGGCATGGTGGGTTATATTCTGTCCCACTTAATATTAATTCGCAAATGCCACAATGGCACCAGTATTCTTTTACAAAAATCTCCCTTTATTATGTATTGGAAGAAAAGTTTTTATTAATTTTCAAATAAATTTGTTCGGATATTCTGGTGTCAATCAATAATTTACACATTTTAGCAGCAGAAGTACTTCGTGTCTGAAAGGGTTAAAAGGCAAATAGTACCTATAGCGGAAATGACAAAAGCTTAAATATGTGAAATCTTATCCGGTAAAACAGTTGAGTGTTTCAATAAGATTTCCCAGTTGCAATCACCTCCACTACCTGTATATGAGTAAATGTATATCACATCATAGAGGAGTAAAGGGAAAAAAAGTATAACTGTAGCACATTTGTACTACAATACAAATAAAAAGTAAGGAATTGGACTCATAACTTTATCAGCCAATCAGGAGAGAGCAGTCTATCCAGTAATTATGCATGCCTGAATTGAGGGGGTCGGGGCAAAAGAGTGCTAAGCCACATTTTTGAACTTCTGAGATATTTCAATTTGAAAATTGGATCAAGTACTCAAATCAAAATACATAACAAAAAGTTTTTATCCCCAATGTCTTAGTAACATTTGAGATATTATGAGTAACACTATGGCATTACTTTAATGATATTACTATCACGTTCTTTGTAAATTAGCTATCTTCGTTTGAGGCATAAACGTCTGGGGCAAAAACGAAACCTGGGACATATGTTGCCCCCAAGTGACATTAGAAACAAATTAGATGTAGGATAATATAATTTAGAATATTAAGCAACAGATTACAGTTTTAGATTTATTTAATCAAAAATGTGGCTTGGCACTTTCTTGCCCCTCAATTAATAGCATTTGTTTTCCAAATATTTACGGTAGATTAAAACAAGTATTTTTTAAAATAACATGCTTTGATATAATTAATTAGAATACTTAAGAGTTACTTAGTTAAATACTTATCAGAGATGTAATTGTGATCGACGTCTCTAATTCTTAGTAAGATCTTTTATAAAAGTAATATTTAATTGAAATTCTATGTGTTGTATGACCTTAAAAGCAGAGCAGGATAGTCAAAAATTCCATTCAAAACGTTATCTTATTAAATAAGATCGTGGCTTGGAAGCTTCATTTATAGATTTTTATACACACAAAATGAAAAATCGAATGGAACAAGCATGTCTTGCAATTACTTGGCAATCCGAGTATATCTACGAGAGTTAGAGCACGGGCTGATTGACATACTAACGTCAAGCACATTTTTCAACTATGTTGGAAAGTGTTAAAAATTATTCCGTTTGCTTAACCTTCTCACCGCCGTGAACTGATATATCCGTTCACTATGCGGTAAGTTTCATTGCAATATTAGCAATATTTAATTTAATATAATTCTACAAATATAATGTAGTTTTAAAACAATAAGTAATGATTAATAGTCAAAAGGGTTATATTCATATACATAATTAAGTTTTTTATATCATGTTTGAAATATCACACCCCAAAAACGACATTTTCAAAACTGAACAAAAACTACGCAAATCTGAGTACGTCGCATAGTCAAAATGGCTCCGAATCAAAATTACTCACGTTGAAACATGTATATACTCATTTCTGAAATCATGCACAACTCAAGAATAAAACATCATATGCTCATATCTGAGTATGTCCATTTTTCAAAAATGAGTACGAACTGAATTCCATGTGCTCATTTTTGAGTATAACCATGTTTCAAAAATGAGTTTGAACTGATCCTAATCATTTTTGAGTATGTCCATGTTTCAATATTCTGAGTATTTATGTTATTTCAGAATTGAAAGCATTTGGGTCGTCCTATTTGAAACAAAAAGTTTCATAACAAAATGAAAACATCGATTTAATCAGATTTGAAAGTGTCATTTTTCTTAGTGCATGTTTTATTAGAATTAAAAAAGAATATATACAGATAAAACAACATTACAATTTTGCTCTTTTACTCGGCGGTCAGAGGGTTAAGTAATATGAAAAGAATAACTTGAGTTTCTGTTGTATAGTTGCTTTGAGAATTATATCTATCAAGCTTTTACATAATTACCATTTTCATCAAACGTATTTCATCCCCATATTTTTAATATATCTTTAAAAATAACAGTCAGATTCAAATGTTTAACTACGTACATTTATGAATTTGAGACAACTGGACTTTGAGAAAAAGATCAAAGATTACATTCAAATTTATTGAAAAGTTTTGAAGAGGAAAGCTTTTCAGAGAGGTAGCATTCTGGGGGGTTTACTGGACGTTTTAGCAATTGCAACAAAACTGTGATATTATTTTAATTCTGTCGTCGAATAGTAAAATTAATGATATATTGCGATGCATATAGAGGAAATATATTATATGACACTATTATATAATTTCAACTTAAAAAAAAAAAACTTTTAAATAAGTGAAATTCGATCAAAAAAGATCTAACTAAAAGAATCAATAATATAATCACAAAATAGTAAAAAAAAAAAAAAAAAAAAAAAAAAAAAAAAAACATTTTCAAAATATTTAGCACATACATATAGCAGATAAATCTAATCACCAAAATTAATAATTAGGAGTTAATCAGAAATGTCATTGCGATTGATATCTGAGTTTCAAATAAAAGTAGTATTTAATTGCAAAAAAGATTCTATCCAAACGGTTAACTTATTAACCCTTTAATTACGGGGTCGGAACATATATCGTCCCAGTGACTATTTTTCATTCATTTCGTACATTTTTCAATTCCTAGTATTAGCTCACATTCTCTCTATATATATCTTGTTGGAATTTTCAATCGTTAATAAAATATTTTCTATTCATCCATTCAAGTTCAAATAATTTTTTTTAACTTGTACTGGAGGACAATTGATGTTAATACAGTTTTTTCAAATATTAATTCATTAATTAAATTTAATTAACTAATTTTAATTTTATATTTCATTTCTGTTCAAAAGTATAGACTCACTCCATATTTATAGTCTCACCTTCACACGTAAAAAGATAATGGGGCTGTTCACGGACGAAGGAGACTATAAATGTGGAGTGAGTCTATACTTTTGAATGGAAATGAAGTATAAAACTAAAATTAAATAATAAAATTTAATTAATTAATTAATATTTGAAAAAACTGTATTATCGCTAACTGTAACATCGCTATGGCACTTTATTGTGAAGTTTGGTAATTTTTGAAATTCAATATTTGAAAACGGCATAATGATTAGATTTTAAATTTATATCAAGAAAAATACAGTTTTTTTACCTTTCTAACGCAGTTTGTCTAACAATTTTGTGAGAAATACTTTTTGAGCTATTAATTTTTAGTATTTTAGCTATTTATTTTTTATTTAATTTTTAATACATTTCAAAAATTTCTCTCATGTAAGATATTTAGCAAGATATAAATTTAGGAATAAATACCGTCAGTGGCGAAGCGTATAGATCACTGGAAAAAAATTTCTATTTGACCTAAGTAGGAATTGACTTTAAAAAAAAGTTTTTATATTACTCGTTTTAAAATAATACCTGCCTCACGCATATTATGGGATATTTTCAACAGAATATACCACGAAGAAAATATTTTGTCAATTGCTGTACGACTGAATATAAAAATAGTCCCCATTCCTGCCCCATAAATAAAAGGTTAAATCAAGTGATGGCATGAACGGTTCATTTGCAGATTGTTATACAAATAAAATGAAATGGCGAATTAAACTTGTCTTATATATTAAAGCGAGAAGTAAAAGTTTAATTTTTCAGTGAAAAACGACTTTACTGCGCATGCTTCAACTTTTTTTGAACGGTGAATAAAGAAGGAAACAGAATTTAGAAGAA
The DNA here is from genome assembly GCA_963931845.1 of Maratus michaelseni. Taxonomy (NCBI): domain Eukaryota; kingdom Metazoa; phylum Arthropoda; class Arachnida; order Araneae; family Salticidae; genus Maratus; species Maratus michaelseni. Next base: position 49,424,890 of record OZ007594.1, on the reverse strand, counting down.
TCAAGAGCGCTGGGGGAAAAAACAGCTCGCCTATTGCCCTTCCATGCTAGCAACCATACAGCTAGGAAATACTTCTATGATGATTTCTACTTCCTGGAACGACCATCCATTCTTCCACATCCTTTGTTTGAGAGCTGGCTGAAAAAAAGGGAATTTTGATTGCAAGAGGAAGGGAGGGATTGCAAAAAGAGGGAGGCGCTTTCACTTTTTTTTGAAGGCAGGAATGGAAAGGGAAATGGGAGGCCGAAGTTCTATCCTTCTGTAGAATTTGAAATAGCGTTTTTTTTCCCGGGAAGAAAAAATATTTATTTTACAACAAGATGACAATATTTCCGACGTAATTTTTACACGGGCTGTAAAACATTTATATTTATAACAAATAAAAATTTCAAAGGGTTTGGAAAAGAAAATCTTTTTTTTATGTTTTCATACGAGCAATTTATCACTAATTATCAGTATTTTTTATTTGGGGTTCATTTAAGGTTTTATCACGGGCCCGGGCATCGCCGGGCGGGTCAACTAGCATCTTGAAATCCAGAATCACAGACAACGGATAAAAAAGAATTTACTTGAAGTTATTTCAAAAATTTGAGGAGGAAATCTCTTTCAGACAGGAAGTGTTATACTAAATACAACACTGTGGTAATAATATGAGAGTTGTTCTTTCGGAAACACGTCAAACTAGTCGTTGGGGGCCACCGTAATACTTACCCGTCGTGAATAGGCATAATATAAAATATGAAAATAAAACATGTGTAAACTATTTATAAAATGCATTGCAATTCGAATGAAATCATGGCTTGATGACGTCATGAACTTTAAATGCTCTATTACTCCAAAACTGATAATCATATTAACTAACAGTTTGCTGCGTCGGATTAAGCGTCTCATTTCCCATTAAAATATATCTTTGAATTGAAATTTGAATGAAATACAGGGTCACGAAAAATCGAAGAGTTGGAAAATAGGATTAAAAATATCTCGGCAACTCATTATCCGATCGACTTCATTCTTTATGCAAAATTTATGTGTTTTCATTGTCTTTTATGTTCTTTCCTTAAAATAAACAATTTCGAAAATTTTTATACACTTTTTATCAGAACGAATATTTTGAGAGTCCGAAAAGAATAGTTCCGGTTAATTGAGGTTACTGAAATTCAATAAGCTTCTTCCCATTATTACATACTAAGTACACACCAAATTTCAAGTCTCTGTCTCGATTTGTTCGGGAGATAGAGCGTTTATAGACACACAGACACACAGACAGACATACATACAGACACACAGACGGACGGCAAATTTTTTTTCTTCAAAAATATGTTTTTAGGAATTTACAGTGTCTGAAACGTGCAAATCCGTCAATTTTTTTTTTCGATTTTCAAAACGATTACAAGACTTACCCTATACTAAGTATGATGGGTAAGTAAAATGATATTTTTAAAGATAAATATATTATCCTTGTGTCTTTTGATATGATTTATTGTGTTCACCTCATTAATTATGTTTAACATGTTTTGGTTAATTTGAAGTTTAGAACAATTTGGACATTTAATGTGTCTTCCCCACTTTTAAATTCTACTATTATTTTTTAAATTGCTGTCTATAACCGAAAAGAACAAAAACTTAAATAAGTGAAATTCTATCCAATTTGTATACATGCTAAATTAATAACATTTGTCTTGCACAATATTTACCGCCGAACAAAAAATGTCATTTTAAAGTAACGCACTTTAATAATTTGTTATAATACTTAATAATTAGTTTGAAATTTATCAGAAATATAATTGTAAATGTCTTCTCCAATTCTTAGTAAGTTTTATTTTATATAAAAGTAATACATAATTGCAATGTCATGTCTCGGTGACTTATTTAGTTCTTAGTTTGTTTTGTAAAAGTAATATTTAATTGCAATGTTATGTCTAGTATGACTCTGAAAAGGAGAGCAGGAAATTCAAAGATTCTATTCAACGTTATCTTATTAAAGAAGATTGTGAGATTGTGGGCTAAAAGCTTCATTTGTTGAGTTTTATATGCACAGAATGAAATGTCGGATGGAACTTACGTCGGAAAATTGGAATGTCAGGACAAAGACCGAAACTTTTCTCGGGGTCATTGAAAATACGCTCGAGGGATAGCTTTCTCGGAAAAGGAATTTTCTTAATGGTTTAGTAATGACAACATAATTGTGATATTATTAATATTTTCTCATTAAATAATAACGTTATTGGGATGTTTAGATATATATAGAGGATATAGAGGGTGTTCCAAAATTCGACCACAAATTAAGAGCGGTGATAGAACGCATCAAGAGGATGAAAACTTACCCCAGTACACGGGGTCGCAAACCACTGTTAGTGAGAGAAAATTGCAAAAATATTTATGAAGGGTGTGACGTCAAGCGGAACAAAAAGGGTCAGTAATAAATACAAAAAACATTTATTTGGCATAAAGCATGATTACAATGCATTACAGTTCAACGTCAAAAAGGAGACGACGATACTTTTTTTTCATAGGAATATGTTTTAACGCGTCCAGGAATCCTTCGTCCGTTGGTGTCGGCTGTGCAATGACCTACGTGGCCGCAACTTCGAACAATTTCTATAAAAATATGTATTCATCTCTTATCTGACGTTGAATTGCAATGCACTGTAATCATGCTTGACGTTACATTAAATTCTTTTCGAATTTTTATTGGCTCTTTTTGTTCCACTCGACGTCACACCCTTCATAACTATTTTTGCGATTTTCTGCCACTAAACGTGATTTGCGACCTCATGTTCTATAGTAAGTTTTCATCCTCTTGATATCTTCTATCATCCCTCTTAATTTGTCGGTCGAATTTGGAACACCCTGTATATTACATAACAATAATGTATAAACAGGATTTTAAGAATCTTTAAATAAGTGAAATTTTATGTAAGTATTATGTACGATCACCATATAGAAGAACAATGTTTTTCAATTTATGCATAGCAGATAACAAATAAATAAATTTAATGTAAAAACAATTTAGTAATTACGAACTAATCAGAAATCTCACGGCGATTGATGTATCTGTGTTTCTTATAAAAATAGTTTTTAATTGTTCCACTTTGCTTTGTATGGCCTTGAAAAGCAGAGCAGGAAATTCAAAGATTCTATCTGAAACGTTATTTTATTGAATAAGATGGTGGTTTGCAAGCTCCTTTTGTAGAATGTTATTTATAGAGTGTCGAATAAAACTCATATGTCTTGGAAACTTCAATGACAGACAAATAATCAAAGATAATGCTCGAAATCATTGAAAAGATAAGATTGGAAGGAGAAAGCTTTCTCAGACAGAAAGTTTTTCTAATATTTTAGTAATTACAACATAATGTTGGTATTACGAAAGTTTTCTCATTATATAAGATAAATGATTTTTATCTTGTATAGTATTTAACAGCAAAAGCAATATCTTAATCTTTTAAAAGGACCATATAAAAAAAAATTCATACGGCAATATGGAAGGTGTAACAAACAAATTAAAACTCCCTTTAATTTTGTACTTGTTGAAGATACTTAGGCAATATAACAAACATTGAAAACTGATTCAAAATAAAAAAAGAATTAAGATTATATGTTTATGAAATAGTACTACGATTAATTTTGGAATTATTTTCTTCCGTATTTTTTAAAAGTCAAGCTTTTTAAAAATTTTGTACGGTCCCTGAGTCCTATAAGTTATGTTTTAAAAAGCTTTCTCTGTGCTCTACAACAGTACAATTCCATTCTTCTCCGACTAAAACTCGTCGACTTACGATACTTTGAATTTTATGAAATTCCGGCTCTAAAATATCATATGTCCGTGTTCAGATCCGCAAAGCTCCGAAGTTTCATAAAATTCAAATTATTACGAGTTTTGGAGTTAGAGAACTAGAATTTTTTCTGTACATTTTTTCTTTTTTTAAATTCTAAAAATAAATCAATTTTGTACGTTAGTATTTGACAAACTGAAATTTTTGGTTGCTGGCACGTTATGGTATACCGCCACATCCTACACATCTGGGATTAATATGTCAGTTACCAGCAACATAAAAAAACAGTTGGTAAAGATAACATTGCAGGGCTCCTAAATGGTCCGCTTTTCGAATACCAGTATTTTCTGAGGAAAAATTTATTTTTAGATTTTTCTTGCAAATTTCGTAGAAACCCACCCTGAAGGTTATTTCTACTACAAATGTTATAGAAACCTACCACGAAAAAAAAATTTTAGACTGCACTAGTATTTAAAACGCGGACCATTTGGGAGCCCTGACATTGGGATACATTTTTAGCCGATATGAACTTTTCAATTCCTACTCTGAGTTTTAAGATATCTCTGACATTGAATATTGCATATGAAGTTTCATTTTTAAGGAGTTTGCTATAACAACTACTTTTCATTTGGGAAACATTTAGGATGCTCAGTCATATACATGGTAATGTTTCTTTAATTAAGTCTGAATCCGTAAATGTACAGTGCCTCTGCTAACAATTAAAGATTTGTTTATCGGGGACAAGGAATTGTTGGATATTGTTTTCTTTTAGGTATACTTGGATACAAATTTTGTCCTGAGAAGTTAGCAGGGAATATATAGACATAACTGCCAACAAGTTTGTCTTCGAAATTGAATTTGTCGTTTGACAACATCATCTGTTAACAAGATAATATTTGCGGTTTTAATAACCCTGATGAGTTTGGATTTTTTCTTAACAATTTCCTGAATAGGTTTTTTTTTGTGTGAATAATTGATCCCTCTTTCTTAGAATCAATGTCGATAGGAACATCGTTGAGTTTTATCATCGCTGAGTTTAGTTGGGATAGTATGAACTTTGGGCATTATTTCAAGGTTAGCAGCTTTATGTTGCTCTTTTACTTTACGTTTGTGCTTATCTAGCAAGTGTGAAGTCTTTGTCGGTGGTCATGATGGCGAATCTTTTCACTCCAGTTTCATAAGCTCTGTAATTGATAGTTCTTTTAAGAGCTTCAACTAAAGACATGTTGCTGTATCTATCGGTGTCATCAATCTATAAACCATGACTATACCCTTAGCTCTAACAGTATGACTTTCATCATTAACCCTTAATTGCATAGTGATGTAAATTTCCGTCATTTTTTATTTTGAATGCCTAAGAGGGACTGCTCAGACTGGGAACCAGATCTGTAGAGCATAGATGTCTCTCCCGGTCCCTTTATTAAGGTCTTAAAAAAAAATACATATTTTAGCTGGAGTTGAACCCGCCAGAAAACGCGACAGGGGGCGGGGTGGAAATAGTACATTACAGGTAGTTCACTGCCAGAGACATACCTCCAACGCGACACTGGGCAGTGAAGATGGTTTAAGATTGAATGATGTTCTCAGGAGCGGGTCAAGTTAGAAAGATCCATCAAGAACTTAAAGATGTTTTTTAGTTTATTTAAAAGTGCTGGGCGGGAAAGAATATTATCAAGCCAACCACTAGGGGGAGAAGAGGGGCGACGAATGTGCCAGCGAGCTGTAAGGGGGCAGTTAAAATAGAAGTGTGAGGCTGACGCCTCTGCGCCGCACTCACAGGTGGGAGTTCGGGCCCTTTTAAACCTGTTTAGATATGACCCGAAAGGGCCGTGTCCCGTTAGGAAGGCAGTGGTTGAGGGAGTTAAAGTAATAAGATTGCCGTCATTTTTTATTGAAATTTTAATAAATAAATCAACTTCTTCGCCACCACTATATTTATATAGAAATATTAATGGAGTAAATTTCTCGTGAACTATAGGCCTGGGCGATATCTCAATTTCAATTTCGTGATATATCGTCAGCTGAATATCGCGATTTGACGATATACCGTGATATTAAAACTAAATACAGTAGAACCCCATGTTCAAGGCTAGTATCTGTTGAAGGGGTGAGGCCAACGAGGTAAAAGCGCTCAACATCAGAATATTAACCTTATTAGAACATTATGAACTCTAGTCTTCAACATAGAGAAAGAAAAGGAATGGCTTACCTTTTCTAAGGTCTATCCAATTTTGAAATATCAGCCGATGTAATCCAAGAGAACTCCATACTGACGAATTTGCACAATTGTATTAATCCGAAGAAAAAACTTGTAAACAATAATATTAATTCAATTCACAATGAATAAATGGGATGACGTTTGCACTGATTTTAAAAATTATATTCTACATTAATTACAATTGTTTAAAGCTTTACATTTAAAATTAGAATAATTTTAGCAGGAAACATTTTTTCCTGTGTCTGTACAGCATGGTTGATAGTAATACACTGACTCATATTGATAAAGTCTGGAAAATTACAAGTAATAGTTTCATCAGTTCTTTGAAATAAATTGACGTCACTAACATATATATTTCACAAATAATTAGGGGTTTTCCTGAAGAATTTTGTTGCACAACTGTAAGTTCATAAGTTATATTTAATGATGAATAATTGTCTTATTAAATGTTTGTTAGTTCTGTAACAAGTTTATAATAACATAATCACAAATCCCGAATTATAAACATACTTCACATTATTAGAAGAGTGATGATTATAACGATGTAATAAATATATACTGATTGGAAACTTGAAACTTAAGAGTCATAAAATTAGGTCACTTGTTTTTGAAGAGATGAGAGAAAAATTATCGTTGGGTTTTTTCTGTGCTTTATCATTTTCCTTCTTTCTTTATTTACTTTGAGTGGAAAATATTAAGTTGATTAAAATGAATGGATTAGTTTTCTGCAATTCCCCCCTTAATCCGTTCATGGGGATTAACTAATATTTTCATTGAATTTCTGTGTTCGATAAATCGAGGTTTGGGTAATGATTTGGTTAGTGCATCGGCTATCATGTTTTCTGTTGGAAGATATCTTAACTCAATTATGCCTTCTTCGCTATATTGTTTAATGGCATTAAATTTAACGTCGATGTGCTTTGATCTTTTCGTGAATTTTTCTGATTCAACCATTTTTATGGTACTTTGATTGTATTCATATAAAGTAATTGGTTTTTGCTGTGGAAAGCCTAGATCGTCTAATAACTTTAATAGCCAAATTATTTCTTGGCTAGCATGTGCTGCGGACACATATTCAGCCTCTGCTGAAGATAAGGCAATGCAACTTTGTCTTTTCGTCGTCCACTGAATTGGGTTGTTGTCCAACATATATAATATTCCGGATGTTGATCTGCGGGTTTTGGTATCACCTGCCCAATCGGCATCAGCGAATACCTTTAATATTGGTTCTTCATTAGTGTTAATTATTAATTTTAGTTCTTTAGTATGATATAGATATCTTATTATTCTTTCTACAGCTTGCCAGTCTTTTTCGCGAGGATTCTCATTTCGTCTGCTTAAAATGTTTACTGCTGCTGAAATGTCAGGTCTCGTTATTGTTGTGATATAGAGAAGTCAACCAATTGCTTGGCGATATTTAATATTATTTGGCATTAAATTATCATCAGCATTTAATTTGTTATATCCTGGTTCCATTGGAGTTTCGCATGGTTTGGAGTTTTCAAGATTGAACTTTTTCGCTAAATTTTCAATCTTAATTTTTTGATCAAGAGAGTAACTGTTAGGTAATTTTTGAATTTGAGTACCTAAATAGTTACTAATATTGCCTAGATCCTTTAATTGGTATTCTTGTTTTAGAGAATTTACGATTTCTTCTATTATTTCATCTTTGCTGGCGATGAGTATATCATCGACGTAAATTATTATGTATGATGTATGATCTTCTTCTTTTATAGTGAAAAGACATGTGTCTGCTGTACTTTGGATAAAGTTTAATTTGTTTAGTGTTTCAGCGATTTTAATATGCCAAGCTCTGGCGGCTTGTTTGAGGCCATAGATTGCTTTTTTGAGCTTGCATACCTTTTCAGGAAATTGTTCGTATATAGCCTTCAGGTTGATTTATATATATTTCTTCATTTAAGTTCCCATGAAGAAAAGCTGTATCAATATCAATATGTCGCACATTCAAATTTCTGTAATCTGCTGCTAAAAGAAGTGTTTTGATTGTACAATGCTGTGCTACTGGTGAAAATGTTTCTTGATAATCTTCCCCATATTTTTGACTGAAACCTTTGGCAACCAAACGTGCTTTATATTTTTGTGTCTTTCCTGAACTATCAATTTTTCGTTTGAAAATCCATCTACTTCCTATGATTCTTTTATTTGGAGGAGGATCGACTAGATCCATGTATTATTTTTCATTAACGATTGCATTTCGTTTTCAGTGGCTTTGAGCCAGTTTTTCTTTTCTAGTGGATTGTTTATTTTGATAAGCTGTTTCCAGTTTTCAGGTTCTGTTGTATCACAATCTTTTGCTAAAGCAATAAAATTGTTGGAAGTATATCTTTGAGGTGGTACTCACCTGTTGGTCTTTCAGATCTACGAGGATGATGTGTTTCTGATTGTTTGGGCGCGTCAGGTGTACAGGGTGTCTCACCTATTTCTATTTCAATGTATTTTTTATCTTCAATTAATTGTTCGTGTTCATTAATTTTCTCATTTAAATTGTTCAGTTTTTCTTCCAGAAATTTTACAGATCTGGAGATTATTATTTCACCATTTTTAGTGAATATGCGGTATCCCTTTGTATTATTATCATAGCCCATGAAGATACCCTCTTCTGCTGTGTCATCTAGTTTAGATCTTTTGTGTTTATTTATATAAGTGTATGCTTTACAGCCAAATACACGTAAATAATAGAGGTTTGGTTTCCTTTTGAACCAAATTTCATATGGCGTTTTATTTGTCAATTTGGTGGGGAGTCTATTTTGGAGGTGATTAGCAGTATTTATCGCTTCACCCCAGAACCTATGAGGTAAATTTGCTTCGGATAATAGGCTTCGTGTCATTTCAATTAAGCTTCTATTTTTTCTCTCAGCAATGCCATTCTGGATGGGACAAAATGGAACTGTGTACTCATGTTTTATACCATGTTCCCTTAGAAAGGCTTCTGTATTATTTCCTATGTATTCCCCACCGTTGTCCGATCTAATCGCCGTCGGATATTTTCCTTGTCTGGTTTTGACCATTTGTACATAGTCTTTTATTTTTTCATAAACTTCATCTTTACTTTTTAATAAGTATATTACAGTAAATCTAGAACTATCATCTATGAATGTGAGGAAGTAATTTTTTCCTCCTATTGTGGGTGTTTTAAAAGGCCCACATAAATCAGTATGTACTAAATCTAATACTTCACTGTAAAAAATGGGTACTCAAAATTGAGCAAAAAATACTCAATTTTGAATACGTCACATACTCAAAATAGCTCCGATCCAATTGTACTCAAAATTGAGAAACACATGCACTCATTTTTGATCCCATGGATGTATTCAAATATGAACTCCTATGTACACATTTTTGATCCCATGGATGTATTCAAATTTAAAAATTTGTATGTTGTTAAAATTAAATTTATAGTATAAAAAGGTTACTTCGCGAGGACAACCTTATAAGGGATTATACATACATTTCTGCTCATTTTTTCATTCCTGCGTGAGTTTATAGTAATTAACCAACCCTTGCCCAAGAGAGGAATCGAACCCGCGATGTCCTGTTTACTAACCTGACGACACAAACCAACGCGCCACGAGGGGGACACGCCTTCTTCTCAAATGTTGTTAGTTACTTTGAAACTCTCCCTCTATCCCTTCCTAACAGTATCTGGCATCTGGCGCCATCTGTTAGGAAGGGATAGAGGTTTTAAATATGTTTTTAAGGATGTACAGTGCCTGTCTATATGTGTCAAAGATTAAAATAATGTCTGAAGTAACAGGTAGTTCGAAAAATTATTAATTAAAAAATGACATTAGAAAAGATTATAGATTGAAATACTAAAATTATAAACTTTGTAAAATTATAATTTATAAAATAATAAATTTTAGCGTAATTCATAAATTTGTAAGCCAAATCAGTTTAGTTTAATACCAATTTGCATAGCTATAATCTGCAAATATATTATGTTATGAAACTTTTAAATAACACAATATTGTCTCACGTTAAAAAAGTTAAAATAAATTTTTAAAAAATTAGTGGGAAAAAAATCATAATTTTGAAGTAATATCAAGAAAAAAAAAAGATGTGTAAAATGTGAGGGAAAAAAAGAGTAAATGTGTTGGAGTGGATCCACTTTGATGAAAATCCCGAAGAACCAGATCCACTTTTCATTTCTCTTATTCTTCGTTTTTCCTTCAAATAATAGCTTTTTTAGGCTCCGTAATTTCGTCATTTCACATTATGAAATATACAAGTATGTTGGGTTTGATCATATGTTCATTTTTGACCCAAAAATATTCATTTCGATATGAATACATAAACTTACTCATTTTTGAGAATGCACATGTTCATTTTTGATCCAAAAATACTCATTTCGAAATGAGTACATGGACTTACTCATTTTTGAGTACTTCATTTTTTACAGTGTTTTGTTGTTTTATTTTCGTTAGATTTAGGGTACGGCGCATTTGTTGACTTTGTTTTAATACATGTTTCACAGTTTGTTTTATGATTACAGTTATTTATTTTTATCCCACTGGCCAAGTTATTTTTAACTAATTCTTTTATACTTTCATTATTTCTGTGGCCAAGGCGTTTATGCCGAATTTTGAGGCAATCTTTATTTCTGCAATCATGTGCAATGTTTATTTTATTTTGAGAACTTTCTTCTAGTGTTTCAACTTGATATAAGTTATGTTTCTTAAATGCTTCTAAGTATATTTTTCCATTGCACGATAGTATGCATTTTTCATTTTCGAAAAATACTTTATAGCCATGTTCTGTGGCTTTACTTACGGAAATTAAATGGTATTGGTTTGTATGATTCCAATTGTGGAACAAATAACACATTTTTAAGTGTAATTCTATTTATACATCCATCAGATGTTTTTGTCATTATTTGTGTTTCGCCGGTACCGTAAGAATTTAATGTATTCCCATTAGCAATTATTACTGTAGTTTTTTCAGTATCGTTGAATTTTGTAAATATAGCCCTATCGTTCGCTATATGCGAAGACGCTCCTGAGTCAATTAACTAGGTTTTCTTAGCGGGATTTACAATTATGAACGCTGCATCTTTATGTTCACTTTTATTTATTTGTACCTTTTCATCTGTTTTTGATTGATTCATTTAATTTTTCTATCACCTTTTGTACTTTCAAAACACAACGATGTGTACTTTTTGTATTTGTATTGTGTTTTAGGTGTAGTGGTCTGTGTGTTTCTGTTCTTGAGATGCCAGCATTGTTTATAAGTGTGGTTTGATTGTTTACAGTAGGTACAGTATTTGTTTTGCCCTTTATAATCTTGAGTGTATTTCTTTTGTGTTTTAAACACCTTTTGTGAGTTTTCAACTTGCTCACTATTTTCTACCCGTTTATTAAATTCATCAGTAAGTATGATTTTGATGAATTCGGGAGTTAATTCAATTTCATTTCGGGCTTCGAGAGCTGTTATTAACGTATTATAACTCGCAGGTAAAGAGCACAATAGAAGTGCAGATAAATGCGAGTCGGTTATGTTCTCTCCTATTGCGGAGAGCTTATCTTTTATTTCCAGTATATTAGTAATGTGTTTGTGCATGTTCCCACTTTCGGAAAGTTTTGCACTATATAATTTTCTTAACAAATACAATTTACTGGATAAATTAGCTCTCTCGTGAATATTTTTTAAACTATCCCATGTCTGTTTTGCTGTTTCTAAATGTTTAACATGAACTATCTGCGTATCATCTATACTCAGATTTATTAAAGCGCGAGCTTTCGCATCTTTTTTTCTCCAATCTTCGTTAATTGGTGTAGGGGTTCCTAAGTTACAAGTTCGTACAAATCTTCTTTTATTAATAACATATTAATTTTAAATTTCCATGTAGAATAATTGTTATTGTTTAATTTATCTACTATTGGCATTTCCTTTATTGTCGCCATCTCGGAGAACTTGTTTTTACAGTTTTTAAAGTTCGATTAGTTGAAATAGTTTATTAAATTCAATTCTGTTTTCTTGAATTTTTAATCTAGCATTAGAGCTGAGTATTTTTTTTTATTAATTAAAGTCAATTATTAATCCATATGAGTTCATATATTCATCGGTCTCATAATCACTGTTGAAGGGGCGAGGCCAACGAGGTAAAAGCGCTCAACATCAGAATATTAACCTTATTAGAATATTATTAACTCTAGTCTTCAACATAGAGAAAGAAAAGGAATGGCTTACCTTTTCTAAGGTCTATCCAATTTTGAAATATCAGCCGATGTAATCCAAGAGAACTTCATATTGACGAATTTTCACAATTGTATTAATCTGAAGAAAAAACTTGTAAACAATAATATTAATTCAATTCACAATGAATAAATGGGATGACGTTTGCACTGATTTTAAAAATTATATTCTACATTAATTACAATTGTTTAAAGCTTTACATTTTAGAATTAGAATAATTTTAGCAGGAAACATTTTTTCCTGTGTCTTTACAGCATGGTTGATAGTAATACATTGACTCATATTGATAAAGTTACAAGTAATAGTTTCATCAGTTCTTTGAAATAAATTGACGTTACTAACATATATATTTCATAAATAATTAGGGGTTTTTCTGAAGAATTTTGTTGCACAACTGTAAGTTCATAAGTTACATTTAATGATGAATAATTGTCTTATTAAATGTTTGTTAGTTCTGTAACAAGTTTATAATAACATAATCACAAATCCCGAATTATAAACATACTTCACATTATTAGAAGAGTGATGATTATAACGATGTAATAAATATCTATTGCTTGGAAACTTGAAACTTAAGAGTCATAAAATTAGGTCACTTGTTTTTGAAGAGATGAGAGAAAAATTACCGTTGGGTTTTTTCTGCGCTTTATCATTTCCTTCTTTCTTTATTTACTTTGAGTGGAAAATATTAAGTTGATTAAAATGAATGGATTAGTTTTCTACAGTATCAACTCTTTTCAACACGCTGAGGCTCTTCATGCTTATAAAAACCTATTTGCGCTTTAAGGTATTACTCCTCGTAAGTGAAGTTTGGAGGAAATTAAAATACGTGTAAACAGGAAGGGTAAATCTCCCAGAATGCGGACTCTTGCTACACCTGCAAGGACGAACGCGTTAGCAGACTGTGGAGAAGTGAGAAGTGTGAGTAGTGTCGTCTGGTAGAATAAAATTAGGAAGCTTCCCAGTTATCCGAAAATTCTTATGGAACCCCGGTCAACCGAAAACCCTTTGGTCCCATGCTTTTCGGATAACCGGGGTTTTACTGTATACAGAATAAATAAAAGAATATTTTGAGAAGAAAGAAAGAAAAAATCAGTTTTACTCGTATTTCCACAATAAGGCTGGCTTTAGACGAAAGCGAATTATGGCGACCACTTGAGTCGCTAAAATCAAACTGGCGGGAAATAGACAAAATATTTGGTTAAAACTTAGATATATTTAAAAGATATCATTCGTAGCAATGAGTAAAAATGTCGCCTTCAAGTGACCAGGGCTAGTAAAACCGCATCTGGCACCAAAAATGGAAATTCCATATTCCATTATTAGAACAATTACTATATATAACATCTTTTAGAGAGCATTACTTGCATAAAAACTTCTATAAATAATATAAAATAAGTTTTACTAAATTATTTACCAATTTGTGCTTTATGAAATGTTAGCTTCTTGTGAAATCTCTAACAAAGTAATGAGACAGATTATTACAACAATTAAAACAAATATTTTCGGTTTGCTCATTGTAATTATTGGTTCGCTTCACACCCTCCTCCACTCAATTTATAATCTAATAAATTTAACAGCATATGTTACATTAAAACAATCAGCAATTTCCTGTACTGATATATTCAAAATCCCAAATAACTGAAATAAACACTTCAGAGAAATATTATCTATTATATAAAATATTTAAATAGAATTTGTTTTACTTTAGCATTACAGTCAGCGATGAATTGAGGGTCACACTGAGCCCCTAGAGTTTTCACATTTTCGGTTAATTAATGTCCCGAAGGTGCAAATCCCCTCCCCTAATCTGAATACCATAATATCATGGACGCCGACGAAACACATGGAGGTGTAAGATGTTGAAACAGTTGTGCTGATAAGCCTCAGAATGCAATACAGAAATTTAACAACAACAACAACAAAAAAAAAACATTTTTGCACATATCTTTTTTGTCAGGGGAGATAATTTTTCAACGCATAAACTCAAAATTAAAAAATAAAAACTTTGTTCTATGGGAGTTTTAGTGGGGCAGATCCTCCATGACCAAAATTTCATAGTTCTTTCTTCTGTTAGTGCGTAATTAATCATGTTACTTGGGTACATTAAATGGGCACATTAATTTACATAAGTAAATTATATATTTTTTTTCACGTATAAATTTACAAATTTAAATTTCAAAATTCAGGGAGGGACAATTGTCCTCCCTTGCCAACGCCCATGATAATGCCCCCCCCCCCATCCCCGACACGCCATCCTGAACCTCCGAAGTATCTCCCAGAGAAAAATGTCTGAATTCAAGACTGATTAGAGTATTAAATAGCCATCAACCACATTTTTCAAGATAATGGAAAAAAAAAACACGAAGAAAATCTTAAAAATGGATGGAAGTATGAAAAATAATTAAAAAATTAATAATCTGCATGTTCGGTTATTTTTTTATCAGACAGTACATTAATATTTTACAACTTATAATTATGAAGAAATAAATACATCTTATTTTTTCTTGTTTGCAGCGCCATCGCTTAAACTGTTTTTTAATATCTCATTTGTGAAGAAGGGAGGGGGGGGGGTCATTTCAACATATTTTATTCTATTAAAATTGAACATTTCGTATGCAAATTGCACAATACTCATTTCCACCGTTACAAATAAAATATAAGAATGCTTAAAATTAGCAACAAACGATTTTAGGCAGTGACCAATGGTCATACATACAAAGGCAGTCAAATACCAAATACTAAAGTACGCGAACGCGATTTTTAAAATAAATTCTGGGGAGAAAGAAACTCCTGGTATAGAAGTAAAAAATATCTGCATTTTTAAAAATCCCTCTTTACCCTAAAATAAGCATTAATAAATATTACTCAAGAATTAATTTTTTTTTCATAAAATAATAATGAAAAAGAACAAATAAAAACATGTCTGAATTATTCTTTGTGCATTTGTCCCATTAAATCCAATGTTGTAAATAAAATACTTCCTTTCTTTATCGCCCTAATTCACACATTATTCAACAACAAAGAGCAAATAATCATCCACACCGTCGAAATCTAAATATCATAATAAAATGAAAGCATATACGAAATTCAACGCATGCGCTCAGAGTTTCAGCTTGCACCGTCAATACCATAAAAACAATATCTCATCCCCTGTTTGTGGTAGCTGGTGAAAACCGTAAACAAGCCTGTACGATATTTATTGCTCATCGCATAAATACCGAATAAATCACCCTTTACTCTTTTCATAAACCTTTGCAGCTGGGAGAATTTACACCGTTAGTATTCATGAATACGGTGTATCGTGGTTTAGACTGGGGGAATTCACACCGTTAGTATTCTTGAATACTCGAAGACAAGGAGGCGCTTTTAATATCGTGGTTTTCACGGTTTTCGTCAGATTTATGATATTTGCGATATACCGTTGGGTAGGATTTTTTGATATCGGTTTCAACGATTTTATCGATATATCGCCAAGCCTTAGTGAACTATGTTGCTGAACAAAGTTAAAAATCTATCTTAAAATTTCTGGTGTCTAATATTTAATATATGTATAAAAAACACAATTGTAAAAGAAAAACTCATGCAAAGAAGGGTTAACTAAAATTTCTTGATGACCTTTAAGGTCATTGTAAAAAAAATTCCCTTGCTTGATCTTCCGTATAAAAAAAATTAATAAATTTAGGTAGAATCTCATTGGGATATTCTCTAACATAGAAGTAAAGATATACAATAGAGGAAGAACGGCTCCTACCATTACCTGAGATATCAGATTCAGACACGTTGGCCCATGATTTCACAAGAGCAATTATGCCGGTGTTTACACACGCGTTATCCCCGCAACGCCTCTAATTCGGAGACATTTGTAGCCAATAGAGAAACTAAAACATTTCATTAAATATTTTTTCTCGATTAACTTATAATTATTCCACTTAAAAAAAAGAAAAGTCGGAAGGTATGATAATCGATCATTTGTGACTGCCTCATTCAATTAATATTTTAGAAAGATGTAGAAGGAAATTTTGAGCTAACTACTAGTTAAAATATGATTAAATGCAAAATTTACACGATTGATAAAGCATTGTAGAACTTTTGCGACAAATTTAATTTTAATAATTTGTTATTAACTAACAGATCAAACATTCTGCAATAATTGACGTCAATCATTTCCAATGAGTTTTGCATAGTATTATTTAAATGTAATACTCTATCACGTACGTTATCGATTGAATACATCCGGAAAATGAAAGTTCCTTTTCAAAATGTCGTCTTTTTGAATAAGTCGTTGCCCTTCCAATTGTACAGATGCCAGGTTCAAACATTGAATGAAATGTCAAAAGGAACTGACATACTTTGAAAACGGGAGATACAAACAAAAGATCAAAGGTTACAATGCAGGTTACTTAAAGTATTCTAAAAGGAAATATCTCTGATAATAAAATTATTTTTAAGATTGTACGTAAAGTAATATAACAGTGATCATAAAAGATTTAGTTTTTTCTAATTATCTATCCTTCCATACATTAAAATATTTTGAGAGTTGAAACAGAATGAAAAATATAGTAAACTCTATCTAAGACGAAATCGATCGGAACCGAGAACATATTCCGTCGTACACAGTATTTCGCCATAGACAAGGCTTACTCTATGCCTATGAATTCTGCTGGAAATCTTTCCGAGTTTTTGTTTATATAGAGTCTGCCTTAAACAGAACGTATTCATAAGTGTAAGATAATTTAATATACTAATATACCTTAAAAAGAAGTTAGGAATTGATTTATAACTGTTATTACTATAAGTAAAAGCACGGAGAAAAATGACACTTTCAAATCTGAGTAAATCGATGTTTTCATTTTGTCATGAAACTTTATGTTTCAAATATGACGACCCAATGTTTTCAATTCAGAAATATTCAGAATATTGAAATAGGGACATACTCAAAAATGAGCACATAGAGATCAGTTCATACTCATTTTTGAAACATGCACATACTCAAAAATGATTAGAATCAGTTCAAAATCATTTTTTGAAACATTGAAATACTCAAAAATGAGCACATAGAAGTCAGTTCATACTCATTTTTGAAACATGTACATACTCAAATAGGAGCATGTGATGTTTTATTCTTGAGTGTGTGCATATTTTCAGAAATGAGTACATACATGTTTCAAACTTGAGTCATTTTGATTTGGAACCATTTTGACTATGCGGCATACTCTGATTTGAGTATTTTTTGCTCAGTTTTGAAAATGTCGTTTTTACTGTGAGGAATTACAGCTTAATTGTTATATTTAGATATGATTATTTATATAAACACAAACGTGTTATGGATGCTAAAGAGCTTTATATAAAATCATAGATTACAAAGCTGTTGTTTTAATCATTATGCTACTGAATTTTGCATTTGAACAAAGCTATGATATACAGTGCTGAAGTTTTGTAAAAATATCCTGATTGTGTTTGAAAGTGTTTCATAACCTGTATCTGAGGCATGACTTTTCTTTCTTTTTAAAAGACTTTCAACGAAACAGGTTATACAATTCGTTTGTATCTTTTTTTTCTAAGTATGTTTTCATATAACTCTTGAACGAATTGTCACATTTTCACCCTCTTTTTAACATTTTCCTACACAGTATAAATGCGTTTATTAATTCAAATTGTCTGTCCGCCTACCTGTGCTCCATATCGAATAAGTATACTCTGATTGCTATGTAATTTATATATGTTATTGATTATTACTATGACATGTTCGGTATTAGAAATGAAGTGTGTAGTTCGTTTACAGGACAGTCAAAAGAATTAATTAGCATTATGGTCTATGGGGATAAAATCGTTTGTGGTGTATTTTAATGATGTTACACTATTTCAAACATATAGTGATTTATATATAACACTGAGGTGTACTATAATATGCTTACTTTTGAATATGGTGGCATGGCGTTTATTGTTCATTTACAGAGACATACAAAAGAAATCGGTTAATGTACTATCAATGAACAATAATTTCTGAAAGTGCGTTTCTAGTTTTGGTACGCATTTTTAAATTAAACTTATTATTTTGTGTGAATAAATTCTATTGGTCATATACAGGGCTGCAGAAACGATCTCAAGTACATTTTCTGTCATTGACAGAAATTGCAGAAGGGGAATTTTTAGCTGTGCTATGCGTTTCCTAATTGCACTAAATTTTAACATACTATAACTTAAATAAATACACCTTTATAACTACAGTTTTGCCATATACTATACTTATATGTATATATAAAGAAAATTAACGATCGTATTCTATGGTTTATAATGGGGCTTAAATTGTATTAAGTTAAAATGCTTCAAACTCAAAATTAATGTCCGATTCTCAACATTGTCAATTTGATTTCGATATTGTTAGTGTGGGAGACAAAAAGATAAAAGTATTGTTGCCCTGGAAACGACGACGTATTCAATATCGAAATGTATTATGAGAGCGTTCTTAATCAGGTAATTACTGTTAAAATATTCATCTAAGTTTTTAAGTTATTCAGCCGATGAAACCGTGTATAATTAAATAACTTCAGCAATACGCACCTTGTATGTAAATTATATATTATATTACCAGTCTATGGATTTTATATAGGGCCGCGCAAAATAATTTGGATATTTTCCTGATTGTTGATGGCAGTTGCTGAAACTACGTTTTCAGATTGATATGCGTTTTCCAGTTTGTTTACTTAGACATCACCTTTCAGCATATTAAACTGTAAAGAGTTTTGTTACAATATTCTGAATGTGTTAGAAAGTGTTTCAGTATCAATGTTTAACACATGATTTTTCATTCTTGTTTAAAAATCAAAATTTTAGGTGTGAAAAATACGCGATTGTTTTGAAGAATATCAAAGCTGCGAATTGTAATATATATATATATATATATATATATATTGTTTCATTTAACGTCCCGATTCAGTTAAAATAAAACATTTTGTTTGTTGTTCCAGGATTGTTACCCTTAAAAAATCGTTTTAATTGCAGTTTACTTTCAATGCAAAATAGCGGTTTTTTCTTTCTTTTTTTTATATTTTCTATTCGCTTCCACCTCGAAGTCCTGGTTCGGGCACCTGCGTTAAGATTGCACTATTCACTCGTGTGATTTAGTTAACAGTTATTTTCAATTTTAGCAGCTTAATAAGTTTTAGTATACATAACTTGTGACTGAAAATTTTGCATGCATTATATTAAAAAGACGTTAGCTGATGTCAATCAGAGGCGGCTTTATTAGCTATGGTGCCCTGGCGATATATTTGCCATCGACTGTAATAAATGATATCTTCTAAAGAAACTATTAAGTTTTAAATAAGTATTATTTAACCAAGTGTCGCTCCTTAATCTTTAGCGCAATTGGCGGCTCCTCAACCTCTCTCCTCGTCTCCTCTAAATTTGGCTCTGATTTCCATGTCTTGCAGTATAATCTATTTTTTAAATAATTAATATTTTATAGATTGAATTTTTAAATATATTTTTTATGGTTCAGTTTTGGTACTGAAAAACAATTCGGGCGCACTTCCTATTTTCGTCTCATTATCAGAGATAACGTTTTTCCGGATATTCATTCATGTCTGGTTTGAAGTTCTGAAATTAAAATTAAAGTTTATTAAAGAAATGAAAACAAGTCTTTAGAATTGAAGAGCTTACTGGAAGAAGTTATTATGTACGAAAAATAAAATTTCGTTGAAGTTGGAGTGAAAGCTCTTCATTTTAAGATTTATGGATTTATTTTATTTATGGTAAGATACGTTTGAAAAATTATCAGGCGGTACTAAACTCTCTCAAAAAAAAACTTAATAATAAAAGCTATTAATATTATTTAAAATTTTAAATAAAAAATTAAGGGGTCTTCTTGTGTTACTGAAATCTTATTACTTTAGTTTTACTATAATGATATATTACTTCATAAAACGTTCGTCCATCTAACCCTTTCAAGGGCTGGAGGTATATTATTTACACCCCTAAATTTTAATTACACATTGGCAAAATAGCACCATAATTTTTTTAATAGAAATTAATTTTCGCCCTAGTATGTATAAGTCTAACATTTTTTCTCTCTCTCTGGCCATTATACTATTCACCCCGCCCCTTGTTGTTCTTGCCGGCGGGTTCATCTTCGGCTGATTTTGTATTTTTCTTTCTTTTTTTTTCTTTCTTCTTCTTCTTCTTTTTTATGGTAAAACTTTAATAAAGTTACCGGGAGGGACACCAATGCTCTACAGACTTAGCCTCCTCGTCTGAGCAGCCCTTCTTAGGCAGTGAATATACTTGAAGAAAAACATATTTTCTTTTTCAAATCAATTTGTTCGTAATTTCAAGTGGCAATCAATCCTTTTATCCTTTTAGCAACAGAATTACTTTGTCCCTGAAGGAGTTAATAAAACTTTTTTTCTGAAATATGTGACATAGCATGCTCTTCTACTACGTACTTCAATCAATATCCCATATTAATTCGAATGCCTTTGAATTTAGCTTATCATTCCCTATATAAATTCTAATTGTTTGAATTAGCTTAACTCATTTTTAAACACATTTAGGATGTTATACAGTTGCATTAATCGGAATCATTCTGATAAAAGTTAATTTCTGGAATTTGCGAATCGGTAAGTGTTGAATGATAGCTTAAGTTCCGGAAGAGATAATGTCTTCATTTTAAAAACTCTTCATGAAACAAAGTTTCATACTAATTCTTCAGGCGTTAAATTCGTACTCTAAAAATTAAGGAGCTCGGAAAATCGCGCAGCCATGATAAATGGCATTTACAAATTCTCCTAAAATAAGCAATTGCTGCGTGGAAATGATGAAACCTAATCTAATTTCATTTATACCAATATGGATTATGCGGCAAGCTTTCTTATTTATTTTTCAAACTGTCAATTTAAAAAATTTATCTTATTCTTTTTGCTTTTAATGAAGCTTTTCAATGAAACGTGATATTTAAGTTTGTAAAATTTAATGACACATATATTTTTGAAATGATGAGATAAAGAATACTGTAGTCCTCGTTATATTCTGTCGAGCCTCGGTAAATTGTACATTTCGATGAATAACATTGCTCATTTTCCGTGTCTCCTATCCAAAAGTAAAAATTTTAAAAGCCCCACAATAACCGTATTATTTAAAGGAGTATATAAACGATGGTAAATAAATGTGATTCTGTGTTGTTAATTTATCGACAAATGTATAATATAGATTGAAAAAAAAGATTTTAGTCAAATATAAAACATTTATTTGCAAGTATATATTTTTTCAAATGACTTCAGTTATATCAGGCATTTGGATATATAGTGCTTTTTTGTTGCCTCCCTCCGATATAATGAGGGACTTAAGTATTTTAAAATTCGTTATTATGAATTAATTTTTGCGCTACAGAATATATTACGATGTGCAACATAATATTAAAATTAAATTACTCAATAGATTTAGACTGTAAACGTGGACAAGAATATAGGTTGGGACAGCTTCTCTCTGCAAATTAATGGGAAGTTTTTCAAGTCTATTATTTCTGTATTTCTTTTACCTATAATATATATACTAGTGTTGTATCAAAAGTAATTCAAAACTTTGAATATATTTCAATAATTGACATACCTTCGGTCAAATTATGAATGCTTAGAGAGCAACACTTCATGTATAATAACACCTGTTTTTCTTTGTAGGTAACCAATGGATTCCAAGTAGAAGCAATGGTCTGTCATTGAGTTTTGACCAATGAAGGAGGAAAGTTTTCCGACATTCACAGAAGGATACTAAATGTTTATAAAGATGACATCATTAACAAGAGAAATATGCAAGCATAAACAAAGTTTAATGAAGGGGAAACCTGCGTTAAAGACAAAACACGCAGTGGGAAACCATCAACTGCGGCCACTAACACCAATTTTCAGAAAATGGATGATACGCAATCCATGAACTTGTTTCACAAATGAACTGTTTGCTCAATGATATACGCAAGACGGTGAAAGTTTGCGCAAAGTGGGTCCCTCGGCAGTTAACACCCGATTTGAAGGTG
This sequence comes from Maratus michaelseni, assembly GCA_963931845.1. Lineage (NCBI taxonomy): Eukaryota > Metazoa > Arthropoda > Arachnida > Araneae > Salticidae > Maratus > Maratus michaelseni. The sequence goes on along the minus strand of OZ007594.1, from coordinate 49,402,653 downwards.
AGAAGAGTGTAAGTCTGCTCTTATCTTCTAGGAGCTTCTAAAGCCAATGAAGACACGATCCTTTGTAATTCAGAAAGACTTTCTGTACAAACATATAGAATTTGAATAACATGTGTCTGTTACTAACAACGTTTTTCCAACCTTTTCAATACTTTCGATGCATCCCTCATGTACGCACTGCATGTAAAATAACCAGAGAAATATTTCAAGGAATAAAAACATATGAGTATGATTGTTTGTGTTTTAAGGTTCCGGTTTTTTACGCTTGTAAATGGAATTCTGGTTACGACAATGGCATGGAAATTCATTATCAATATTCTCAAAATAGTTTTTAAACATTGTTATCAAATTAATTTCCCTTACTAAATCGAATGAATTTAAACTTAGGTTCGTTATTTTCCAGCATAAATTGCAGTTTTCGAAATTTCACATATAGTTCAAGATAAGCCCTTTAGCACATCACATAATTGAATTGCTCATGTTCCTCTTTCAGATAAAAATTGATTTTATCAAACCTGTGGAACACTGAGTGCTAAAAGTCTCACGAAAAGCACTTTCTTTTACTTTAAATTCTCCAATATTTATTATCAACACATTCAAAACAGTTTTAAAACCTTGTTTTAAAAAATTAATGTTCCTTACTTAGTCGAGAAAACTTAAACTTAGGTTGGTTACTTTCCAGCATAAACCTTGAAAATTTCGCATAAATATATTTTTAGCTCCTCACATATGTGCATTGCTCGTGTTCCTTTTTCCAATAAACTTTAATTTTATCAAATTCACGAAACACTGGGCGCTAAAAGACAAGATTCTGGAGAAGTAATATTTTTTAATAATCCTGCAACGCACCGAAACCGCTTCGGTACCGAAAAATTTGTAAAAATAGCGCGAACCCCAAGTTTCACCGCCCAGGGGGTCCGTCCTCGATCCAGAGAGTTATTAATTAACAAAACTGTTTTAATTACTCTAATCGAAACCTATTTCGCAAAGGAAATCGCCTTTTTTTCGAAAACAACAAAAGTTTCCTCAACGGGTTGCCAGTCAAAATCACCCGAACACAATGTCGAGGTTCCCAGAGAGGAAAGTAAGCAAAAAATTGTATTGCACGTTTTTAAACCGACTCGCATCTCGGAAAGTTCTGGGTCCAGAAATTCGGAATTTAGACAGACATAAGCAGGAGAGCATCTACTTTCATAAATTTGAAAAATCATTTCTGTACGACCCGTACAAGCGAAAAAATCCTTTAAAAATCGATCGATAAAAAATTACTTTTTCTTTCTTTGGAGACGCAGCTGGGAGTCCGCAGACTGGTCTGGCAGACAGATGTCTGGAACGAGAAAGGAGGAAATTCACGTGACATGGTTGATTAAGATTTTTCAGAGCACCCCCCCCTCATCTCAGAGTTTAAGGGGCGCAGAAATTCGGAACTTTCACAGGCCGACGCAAAATAAGATCAGCTTTCAGAAAATCTAAAAATTATTGTTATATCTTCATTACGAGCCGATATAATAATTACGAGCTGAGATATTGTATAATTAAAATAAAATAAAGATTTCTATTGCAGTGCCGGCTAGATATTATGATTCTAAGAATTAGACAGCGTCAAAAAACTGCCTTACGAGTAATTTAAGTTTTTCTTATAGGGTGGCAACCAGATATTATGATATGGAAAAGCGAGCTTCGTCCGCTATCGGATCGGGACGGTTGATGTAATTACGAAATATTTGTACATTTGTATTATTTTTGAGGAAATGGCGTTGGACAGAACCAATTCCATTTAACAAATTTAACATTTTTTGAACGTTTGATTGTTTATATGTATAGAAAAATTACCACTATTTTCGAATAGTAAATTCAGATTTTTTTTTCAGTTCTAAGCTTTTCTACAGGTCCCTGTCTTTGAACAAGTACTCCGGTAGTCTAAATCAGTTGTTTGAGGAAAAGCAGTGTCATCGCCCTTCCCTCCTCCCCCCTTCAGGTTTTTTCTCTTAACTATGGTCCGTTTCTATAACTCAGACACTATGTTACGGATTTCCACCAAACTGATTCCAAACATTATAATTACAGTAATAAGGACCCTCTACAACATTAAAAAAAATTTCTGAGTTTATACCACTCTTTTCGAATAATAATATCAGATTTTATATTTTCATTTCATAATATCTCGAGCCCTACGAATCCAATCGCAACGTGGTTTGGCTCAATCGTTGCCTCAAATGAAAAAGGCTCGAATAACTACAAAATTTTAATATGTTGTTAGTGCAGGGCTGATACGTTTCCCTTTTGAAAACGGTTATCCTATCATACGTAATTTTTATATCTACATAGATTTATAGTAAGGAGATTGTTGTTTGAATTGTATGTATAATATATGATAAAGGGAACCATTTGTAACATTAGCATAAGAGTTAAAATCATAGAAATTAGCAATATTAAAAATTATTATAATTTTGATTTCCGGGAAAGATATTGATTAAAAGCCCATTTGCTTGAGGACGGTCGTGTACGTTTTTATAAATAGTTATTTGTATTAACGAATAACCATTCTACCTTAAAATGATAAATATGAACTAAAAATTTTTAAATACAGTCATGATTGTGATAGATTAATATTCAAATTGAAGATGAATTCTTTATTTTGCACGACTCTACCAAACTGCGCATTCAAATAAAGATTATACCTCCTTTAAGCTGTGTTGCAATAAATGGGTAGGACAACTGACTGAGAAATTTAGAACTTTTTGTTTCACATTTTATTAAATGTTGTTTCGTGAATTTCCAAGTCAAAACACTCCAAAAATAATGACGAAAATCCCAGAATTTGACAACTATAAACCCTGTATTTCCGGGCTAAAAATCAATTAGGATCCCAAATCCAAGAATTGTATTTCTTATTTTTGATAAATATGGAAATGTTTGGCAACATATTTAAATAAATTTTGGTTATGATAATTTTGTCATTTTTGAATACCGCTATTTCTAAACTACAATCTCCGTGGTAAATTTCTATTGGAAGCATTGTAAAAATCGACCATGATTATTTTTTGAAATAGTGGTAGCAAAAATAGTCACCGGTGGTTTCACTGACGTGTGATTTTCCAGAAATTTGTCAGAGCTTTTAGTACAAATATCAGTTGATTCATTTTGTGAATCTGCAGATTTTGTGTCTGTATCACGAGTACTGTACAAACCCGGATCATTATCTGAAAAGTATTCTCATGTACGTCAAAAAGTTCCACAGTTCAGCAATAGATCGGGTAATTCTGAATCGGGTAATTCCATTTTTATCCGGATATCACACGATCGGCCCATTTGATTGGTTTATATATTGATAGTCTCATGATAGAAAATTATTGTTTGGTTTAGACTATACGAAATACTTATTTTTTGTTGATGTTGGAGTTATTCTATGTAAATATGTATGAAAGGGGTATTTTTTCGAAAAAATGTTTAGAGGGACGTCCAAAAAAATCTATATACTATATATAATTGTTGCACATCGGGGTTACTCTTTTTGTATTTTTTTTTATTCTGCTCGGTTTCCGGTTGTGTTTATTGCAAAATTGTCAGGTTTCTGTTTGTTTCAAGTTGGGTTTTAAATTTTGCAAGTTGAGTTCGGATATTCCGGATTTTTCAGAGGAAAGACCAGAATAATCTTTTAGTTAAATACTACATTTTAATATGAATGAATATGCGTTATCATATTTTTAAATAAAAAAAACGAAATTTATGTTAGAGAGATGACTGTACACGCTTTATCCATAACTGCCTTAAAAAAGAGGGATTAACTTACTTTTATTTCTGGTTACGAGTCGGCTTTGGTACAGGAAAATTACTTTCGTCAGTTTGAGTTTTGTTTCAGGTTGATTTTAAAAAGCCAGGTCGGTTATATGCAACCTGTACAGAGCCCAAGCCGGAACGAAACTAGAGAAACCTAATACGACTAGCGCACAAACGATAATAAGATGATGGATAACAACATTAAACGTTGAAGCCCGTTAAAGTACTATATGAGCTGCCAGAGCTAACATATACAGGGTTCGTACGGCTCCTGGAATTTTGCGACCAGGAAATTCTTCGTTACCAGTATTTTCTTACAGAAAATCTCTCCTTAAAAGAAGGCGAAGTTTCAAGAGTTTAACCTACATTTCATTTTTCTATAGAGAAAATACTGGTGAAACTCCTGTAAAATTCTTTGATCCGTACGAACCCTGCATATATATATATTTACCGAGGTGAATCATATTTTCTTTCTTATACAAAATTCATAACGAATAAATGCGATATCATACGAAAGATTTTCGTACATGCTTCTGAAATAGTACACTCAAATTTCGTTAAAATACGTTATATACGTGTATAAGAATATTGCTATTAATTAAAATTATATAAAAAATGCATCAGAAAATAATCTCAAAGATTCCTGTGCGAAAATACTCGAACAGTGTGCTGTTCAATTTAGTAACCAAATTGAGCTCTATAACCTTTCTTTATCCATCGTAATGTCTCTTTGAAGAAGGGAGTTTTAAATGAAGATAATATCGCTCACCCACAAGAAAAATTGCGCAACTCAAAAATGCTACATTTCAAAGAAGACACAAAAGAAGATTCGCATTTTTTATAGTAACGTAAAACTACAGCACATAGCTCTACATGAAGCTGTAAAAGCGTGCATAAAGGTGTAAAACTCTTAAGAATAAAAACATAGAACAATTAGGGAAGGTTGAGTAAATTTATCCCCTCCTTCTGTGATGGCAAAGTGACATATAGAGTAATCTAGCGGTTTTTCAGGTAACTACACATATTACACTTTTCTTGTAGCACGACTATGCCAGATCTATTAGTGCAATAATATGAACAAGTGGATAAGTGTGATCGAAGATCCCACAAAGAGTTTCGTTTAATATTCCTTTCAAAACACTTTATCCTTTCTTTAATAAATCCAAATAAATTTCATTTTCAAAAAAAAAAAAAAAAAAAAGTCATGTTTTTTATAAAGTAAAAATGTACCGGTCTATTTCTCTCGTTTTTTCGAAAATCTGATCCGGTTCGATAGCGGGCGAAGCCGGCTATTATACTCTGTCATAATAAAATCTGTCATGTGGACTAAATGCGATATTAAAAAAATCAATTTCAAAATTAAATATGTTGTATAGAGACTTTCAAAATGTTAGACGACAGATTAATTTCCTTTTTAATTCTCCAATGACGTCATATTAGGCTGCTTTCTGTACTTACACACACTCCTTGTATTATTGAGAAATGTTTGAAAATTTCCGTTTTATTACCAATAGGATGTCATATTAATCTTTTTTTCAATGGGAGAACTTTTTATTTAATTTCCATTTTTTTCACGTGGAAATCTTTCAATAGAAAATTAATTATTGTAGAAGGAATTTTATTGTGGATTTTTAATTGTTGGCAACTGCTTGGTTTTAATTGTTAGCAACCGAAAAATGTTTAAATTTAATAGGAAAAGGCTGTTAGATTTTTGGTTTTTTATCTCTATATATTAAAATAATACGATTTTTTCAAACTTTATGATTTTGAGCTTCATAGTAGGTTTTCAGCTATAAGTACACAAAATTTCATGATTGTAAGTTATATAGTATCTGAGAACCGGCTCTGTGACAGACAGACAACGAAGCGGGACTGATTGGTTTTCTTAAGATGAACGAAACCCTAATAAAAATGAATCTTTGTTGTATCACATTTTTGCGGGTGATCGATTTAATGTGTTATCACTTTAAGCAGAATTTAAGTTACTTTTCTCAACAATTATATTTAAGCAAACTAGTAACATATCCCTTTCACATTTCGTTGTTATCGAGTTTTCCTTGCTGATACATTATGCAGCAGATCATTAGGACAAAGAATTTGAATTCTGTCCGTAATTAAAGAGTATTTTATTATGTAATTATTGGGCACGTCCTTTTTATGTAACTAAACTTATGTTAAATTTAAAAACAATCATTCAAAGTAAACAAACCCATTTCTTCAATCCATCAACATTTAATACTTCAGTTACGTCCAGGCATTTTATTACAGAAAATAATATATCTTTCATGCTCTAACGCACTTAAAGTTTTGATAGTCATTTTTCCGAAGAGCTTAATGTATTTACGTATTATTTTTGTCATTCAGACAGATAATAAAATTAACAATAAAAGTTTTCGTTATCTAACGGAAGTCATTGCTTTTAGTTTTATTAATATAACTGCAAAGAGAAAATACGACATTAAATTAATATAATGAAAATAATCGTTAGGTTTTATTCAACTACGGTTATCAGATACAGAAATATTTCTTTAGAATACTAATTATGGTGAGTGGTGCTTGGTGATAATTATAATGCATTCGGTGCTTTAATTGAAATGCTATTTAAGTTACAATTGAAAAATCGTTAAGTACACATTTCATTCAGAGAACTTTCTTTAAAACAGAAAAAGGAATGTTACGAAACATGGCGCATTACTTCCAGCATTACTTAAACAAATGAGTAATGCAATTGTTTAATGAATGAAGTTTTTCACTAAGTTTGGTGATTGTGATTTTTAAACACAATACGAAATCATAGAATGATTTAAAGATGCATCATTTGTGAAGTCCGGATTAGATTTAATTGCATAGGTGCATATGCATTTCAAAATTTCGATAAAACATAAAATCCAACATAGATTCATAAAGATTTAGAAAAGACATTAAAAATGCATATTTCTATTATGTTTTTTAAAAAATATGTATAATTTTACGCTTTTTACCGATATATAATATCTAGAAAAAAGCACGCTCAAAAGTCAATTTCTGTTTAGTATATTAGAATTGTCTGTATTTTTTATAATTCTTAAGATACCTAAAACACAACTTAGAATAATTAATTCAAATGTAATTAAAAACACTGTGTGTAATTTTTCATTACACACATTATTCAATATGCCATAAACGAAAAACAAAGAACATGCTTTATTTAAAAAATACAATTTTACCGGATATGGGTAATCATATTTTTTTAAAAAATAAAAATGATCCTTCATTGGTTCAAAAGGTTTCAATGTCTTAAATACTAATATCTACAGAAATAAGTTATTCTGTTGAGAACAATGAATTTGGAATGCAAGCTTCGAGGTATGTTTAAGGTGCGTATAAGATCAGGCTGGACGGCTGAATTAGTTTCGGAACACTGAGCCAGTTCTTTACAAAAGAAATGTAAAATGTAGAAGAATAAATCGAAGACATTCTCTTTGTCATTTTTTGAAATAAAAATGATACTGAAAATAGATACCGGAAAAAGAAAGCTAAAAATTATTATTTTAAAAATTAAAATTCGATACGTAAGTGATGTTTAAATTCTATTTTTCATCTAGCTACCTAACTGTGCTCTGAGCCTGTTAGATAAGTCAATATATTATAACATCAACCCTTCCAGGGGCAAGCAATTGTGTTCCTGTAACGTCGAATTTCCACCGGTATTTACGAAAGAAATTCTTTCAAAATAAGGAAAGGCAATTTTTCAACATTTCCCCGTCAAAGTTAAAAAAGTAAAATTTAATTAAAGGTTTCTGGTTCGAATCGGGTTAAAATTAGGTGGGATATAATATATCCCACCGCCCCTCAAAAGATTAAGACATTTTCCTGACACTAAACAACGTCCATAATTCAATTAAAGGATTTGTTGTGATAAAATTGAAATTAGATTAACGAATAGGAATTAATTAATTTTTCGCATGTGCCAAAGAGTCTCTTGATTGATATTGAATTTATGTCAAAGAATGATAAATATCTATATGCGATTTACAAACCTAATACCCTTAGTTACCAAACTTCATAGTTGCACCAATCAGATTATAACCAACGAAATGTTTATATGAAGAAGTTGTATAAGGAATCAGTACAAAAACACTTAACGGGTTAAACGTTTCTATTGCAGCACTTCATTCACCTTATGGCTCTAATAACTTTAAATATACTTCTTAAACATAATTATATCAAATTTTGAGTGACACTATGGTATTAATTAAAAACATTTTTTCATCATTTTCTTTTTAGTTCTATTTATATTCAGACGTGCAAACATTATTTTTAACATGAAGAAATATATAAAATTTATTCACTGATGCTTTTCCATTCACATCTCTCTTACATTCAAAATATGGGGTTTAAAAGGAATGATATGAAAATTCCGGTGACGCTATGATGTGTCTTTAAAAAGTTTGTTTTAAAATTCAATGAGAATAATTTTTGGTTTGTCTTTTCAAGTATATTTCCACATCAAAACATTACATTTAATTCAATTATACTGTTAAATATATCACACTTTCAGTGACCCTATATTATGCATTGAAGTGTATTTATTTCAATAAATTGATTTACCTTTTGCGTCATGCTATTCAAAATCGTAAGTAAAATTTATGTAAATGTTCACTTTGAGTCATACTATCCATTTGCATACATTTCATTTAGTTTAGATACTTTGACACGAAGTAAACATTTACATACACTTTACTTATTTAATTTGTTACTGTGTATGCCTTTGATTCATTGTTTTAATTTTTCCAGAGCCAATGAACCTCAGATGGTGCATGTCGAAAGAGTTTTAATTATTAGTTTCTTTATTTGTCAGTGTTTGTGATATTCAAAAAGATTTATCAAATGAAGGTCCATTTTTATTCTTTTTTGCAATATGGCTACCCATTTCCGGAGAACTTGAAATTTTTTTTATAAAGCATATTCGTATATATAAATATACTAAATAAGTATTACTGAAAATTTTTTTAAGCAAACAGTGCTCTGGTAGCCTCGTATTTTAAAAAAGAGAAAAATATAACAAAAATTCGCTAATATTTCACTAATGTATATTGAGTATTTCTTCAGTATTTTAACTCTATTGAATAGCCTCGACTCTTGACTCGAGCTCTTGCTCAAAATTTCCATGATAGTCGAATACACACATGTTAATTCTCTCCCACACTTTTTGGACCTTTTTTCTGAAGTATTTTTCAGTTTCGTGTGTGGCATTAACGCTGGCTTAAAAAGACACTTAGTTGTTGCTAAATAGAATATTGTGATGCCTGTGAATGACGAATAGTTTTATTAACCCATTGTAGTAAATTAATTAAATTTAATTTAACTTAATTTAATTTAATTTTAAAGTATGCATTTGACATGGTTATTTAGCTCCATCCCTTGTGCATTGGTCAAGACGAAATTCCAAATTCACACCGGAAATGTTTCTTAAAAAAGTATGTTAATAGAATGTATGCAGCTTTAAGAGTCTTTACAGTTTATTACAATTTCACGCCTTGCAAAAGGGGAGAATATTTCCGATATGTGGAGACATGGGAAGAAAAAATAGAGCTGTAGTTAAAATAACTACTGTAGGAAATAACTACTGAAGAGGAAAGAAAAGCTGGAACTTTCCTATTGGTCGAAACCAACATGCAATTACAAAATGTCTACCCTTAAAGAAAACATAAATAGGTAAGAATTCGTAATTTCTGAATTTAATAAAAGGCCAAACTGGCAACTCTGATCACGAATCACACTTGTGACTGATTCACAAGACAAAGTTTACTTTACACGAGTCACACTCTTGAAGGGCACAAGGGATTAAAGAGACCATGACAAAGACAGTGGATTTTTTATCAATAAGGAAAAACAAAAGACCAGCGAAATGGATTGGGGGATATAAAACAAAAGTTTCTAAATAGATTTATGATGGTGCTGTATTTTTTATGAAGATAAATTAACGCTTAAAAATGTACCAAGTAAACTAAATAAAATTTACTCTGTTCTCAGTGAAGTATTTTGGAAGGCACAATTCCATTTTTATATTGTAAAGACACCAACTTCATGCGGAGATAGTCTAGAATTACATTTCCAAATTTATTTCTAAATGTTTATAAAAAAAATCACAAACAGTAATAAATTTGTGTCACATATGAAGAAGTACCGGTACTTTTCCATTATATGAACACTAGTCACAATTTTGCGCCAAATGTGGTAAACTGCGTATCATCTCGCCTACAAGTGTAGTAACCTGATTATAAATTGTTACTTTATATATATTTTTTTCTTCAAAATTTCCTTTTTTGGGGAATATATGATTAAAACAAGTTATTTTTATATGACTTACTCAATTTGGTAGTTACCAAATGATGAATACATGGAATTTACATTTTTCTAAGAAAAACGTACTATTCATATCGTGATATTTATTCATAAACGTATATGATAAGGTAATGTATTTTTGATTTCGCCAAAATGGCGCTGTGGCTAAACATATGCAGACCAAAATCTAATTTCAAGATTTTCACATTTCTGTAATAACCTCTGTTTGATTTATATACCTTTGGTGTACATCCATCGATTTCTGTGAATAGTCTTTGAATAACAATTGATTTTGTGTAGTGCATCTGGCATGAAAAAAGTATGAGACATTATATCAATGCTAAATGATGAATCAGACACCTGCTCTACACTGACTCTATAATAAAATGAAATTATTTTTTATTGTTTGTGAATTTCCATTACATTTTGTATTCTGACTTATCCTTAAGACTTATCCTTTCCATTAAGCTATACGTATGCAGGGCTACAACTAACGACTTATTATATATTGTAGTCCCACCATTATTTTTAAAATATTAATTTTATATTATATTTCTCTTGCACATATTGTCAAAGTACATGTAGAAAAATTTGTTTTTAAAACGTGGTGTGAGATAGAATTAAAAAATAGTCGTCAATGGCAGCCGACACTAGGATTCTAGTTACTATCTTATCTAAGTAGCACTGATGTCATGTCGACGGTGGCAACTAACAAAGCAATCCATTTTTCTTTTCTCGCAAATTTAATTACTTCTAAACATCGCATAATCTAAAATTTTACACCGTCGAGTAGGACAAAAGATGTACTTCAAAATTAAATATCTTTGAAAACTGTATCTAAATTTAGTGATTTTTTATGGTTTTAAAAATAATTTTCAAGCAATTAAAAATCTATTTATATCTTGTGCACCCTTATTAGGTAAAATGAACCCGTTTGTATTTAAAACAATATAAATAGCTCAGCGTTTGTTTCCGGCTATCTATAATGAAATGAACACTTCATCAATTAATATATAAACAAATAAAATAATATAAATAAAACACAAATTTAACAGATATATAATTGATCTAGATGCTTAAATGCTGAAATAATGTGAATAAAAAAAGCTGCTGTAAGTAGCAAAATCTTTGGCAATTTGCTATTACTATTTGTTGTACTTTTAATATCTGGCATGTAGCTAATTTTGGTTGTAATATATTTCAAAACTTTATTTGAATACATTATTGATATTCTTAATATAGAAATTCTTCATGGTGCTGTTAGTGAGCTATCTAAAAATATATATTAAATGTAAAATATCTATTATACAGTTTTCCATAAAAAAAAAATGTTTTCACCTGTGTTCTGTACATTGAACACTATGTTCTGTATCCTGGAGAGCTCTGGTTATTATAAAAATACTAATTATTATAATTTTAATAATATTATTAAATGCTTGTAAACGCTATATCTGGATCATTTTGTAATTTATAGTAAATGTAAGATTTAAAAAAAAATCAACATTATTTGTTTTTAATTCATTTTATTATGTTGATGCAAAAAGTTCTGTCTTACTTTAATACCTTTAAAACCGGTAAAATTGTAATACCTGATGATTTTACTATATCTGCTTGCTTTGAATCGATAGCTAAAATTAAAAAGTGTTAAAATTTTATCGGTGTTAAATGTATTAAATAACGACAGTACTTTTGCACCAACTTGATATATCTATTTTAAGTGCAAAATATATTTTTTACATTCTTTTCAAAATATTTCATGCATGAGATGGTTAAAAGATGAATGTTTGAAGTATTTGAATGATGGATGATGTCAGAATTTATCTTGAGAAAACTTTTCAGATAAAGAGATTATTTTTCGCGAGACTTCTCTTCCAACATTCAACGTTTCGCAAATTTGATAAAATTAAATTTTATGTGATAGAGGAATGCACTTACATGACGTTCTAAAGGGATTTTCTTGCACTTAATTATGCTAAATTCATAAGACTGCAACTTATGGTGGAAGGTAAGGCGCTTAAGCTTAAATTAATTATGTTTAGTAAGGAAGTTTAATTTTGAAAACGAGGTTTTAAAACAGTATTTTATAATGATCAATTTTGAAATCGAATCGCTTAACCGGAGTTTCATTTACAAGTGGGATAAAATGTATGCAAGATTTTTAAGTCTCACTGATATATATAATCGTATGTATAGTTACTGATTATTTTGAAAAATAGACCTGGTTAACTTTAATTAATAAACCCGTGAATTTCAACATTAGTGGAAATGTGCACCGATCAAAATTCCAAAAGTCGGCGTTTATTTGCATTATCCGTTAACAAAATAAAATTTTAAATAAAAAATTATGTATCACAGTTGCATTCCTCATTAACTTTCGTATAGTAATCATGTGTTACATTTAATTTTCACCACATTGCCAACAAAGTTATACGCAGTTGAAGTTACAGTAATACAATTCGCACTAATGTGGAATGCGCAGTTGCTGAACCGAAGTGTGGAATCTTGGTTAAGTATATGTTTGTATATCTTTTAATGTGTAATTTACCATGATCTTACGATAAATGAATTTTATTATGTTTATTATTAAAAATAGCAATGAGCAAAATCATACGATATAAATCTTGGTTGTGTGGTTTTTTACAAAATCGCTAATTTCTGCCTAAGGGGGTCCGGGACACAAAAATCTTCAAATTTTTGAAAAATATTTTACTGTATTAAAAAATTCTCTATTTTCATCCGCTTAAAATGACGTTTAAATCATGTTTCTATCTTAAATAGAACAGGATATATTAATTTTTTGTTTTAAAAATCTAGCTTTCAAGTAGTGGTTGTCATGGAAACGTTTTTGCGTTTTCTGCATTATGGCTTCTGCATCACGCATTCTCGTCTTTAAACCGTTATAAGTACAAAACAGTTAAAGATAAATGGTTCAAACTTGTAACATGTCTTTTTCAGTTATTTTACTTTAATTTTGATTCAGCAAATTTGAAAAAAAAATATTTACTTTTGAAAACATGATTTAAAAAAAAAAAGTTTCATCATTTTTTTTAAAAGTTTTTACGTAAAATATTTATAATTTTTTTTAATTTATATTTTTTAAAATGCTGAATTAAAATTAAAAGTTATATATTTCTGTTTATTTAAATGAAAAAAAAAATGAAATTCTACAAATAATATTTCGAGTTATAACGATTTGAAATTACCCCACTTTTTTAATAAATTTTAATTAAATTTTTTTTTAAAGTTATGAAAAGTTTCATCATGTGATTTTGTTTACAAATGACATGGCTAACCATCATAAAAAATTCAAAATTTTAACTCAATAAATGGATTTTTTTTTAAAAATGTGTCCCGGACCCCCTTAAGAGATGAAAGCTTCAAATAGTTTTGAGAGAATCTGTCTTGATAATGATTTTTAGATAAAAGACACTGCTTTTCGCGAGATTTGTCATTCAGCACTCAATGTCTCGCAAACTTCATAAAATTAAATTTTATCTGAAAGAGGAACATGGCCAGTGTACTTATTGGACACGCTAAAGGGATTATCTTGAGCTGAATTATACGAAATTCAGAAGATTGCAATTTGTGCTGGGAGGTAACGAACCTAAGCTTAAATCCATTCTATTTAGGAAGAGAGATTAATTTTGAAAATAACGTTTCAAATCTGTTTTGAGATTGTATATAATGAATTTTCATACCATTGGCTTAACCAGAATTTCATTTACAAGTGGAGAAAAAAAAACTAAAATTTTAACCCTCTCAAAGACAAAGTAGTTTTTTTTTCGTAAAATGATGAAATGATTGAATGACACCCAATTTACAAACAAATTTATTTAAAAAATAAGTAAAGGATATATTTTTCTTCACATACTTCATAAAAGGAAATTTTTCGTTCCAAAATTCTGGTGCTAATGTGGCATTTATGTATTAAAATTATCTGGTCTAAAATGAACCACCGCAATTCAAGAGATTAACCCTTTCCGGCGCGGAGTAAGTCTGTTTTTAAAATGATGAAATTATGGACTGATACCAGAATTTACAAAATAATTCATCAGAAAATATAAACTTGCTTATTTTCCCGTTTTTTATAAAAGGAAAAATTTAATTAAATATTCTTGGTGCCGATGGTCAGTTTTGGAATTAAAATTAGGTGTTCTTTTTTGTGGACACCGCCCGCTAAAGGGTTAAAACCAGAATAACCGTATGAATAACTATTTGAACGATTGTTTGGAATATTGCTCTTGTCATATTATTTACGGCGAGGCTAACGAAAAAGAAAGGCTACCGCGGTGCTTTACACGTATTTTTTTTTTTTACAGACCGCGGGAGTCACGTGATGTTCGAATGCACCAATGCAGGTGTACGAAAAGAGCACCACGTCACTCTAGCGGTCTGTGAAAAAAGATAAGCAGAATGAACCGCGGTAGCCTGTCTTTTTCGTTAGCCTCGATTTACGGTGTATGTATAGTGTGTCCGATCACATTTCAAAAATTCATGAAAAATTAACAAATTGTCTAACAGGAATGAGGTTTGCAACCGATAATTTGACAAGCGTCGGATTTTTATTAGGTGCATTCGTAATTATATAAATACGTAGCACCTATAGTCGTCGTCTGATCCGCCCGCCCATCCGTCCGTCCGTCTGTTCGCATGTCCGCATATAACAGCGCAAAAACTACCCAATCGAATGATTTGAAATTTACTATATATAATCGTTGCAGAATTTTGTCGAGTCATTTCAAATTTTATGAAAACCGAATCAAAACTTAAAAAGTTATTAATGAAAGTTTTCTTTAATTTGTTAAATCCTATCATGCGTAACCTATATAATAAAAGCTCAAGTCATGTGACTGAGGGAAATAAATACGGGCTAACCACGTCTTTTTTCATATACCAAGGGGCCATTTTTATTCAAAATTATTTTTTCGAATAAAATTGTATAAAAGTTTTATATTTAGAAAGATCGTTCAAAAAAATTGTTTGCTTGAGAGATGATTTACACTCAACAATGTATAGATTCTGAGATAACTTCTGTGGAAATTAGGTTAACCGAATATCTCATTCCATAAGAGTAAATAAACACAGGAGATTCGTTCATTATGAGTCATAAAAATATTAAACCATGGAGGTAATCATTCGCAAAACAAGAGTTTCATGGTGAAAAAAAAATCGCACTTATAAACGTGACATACGTAATAAGAAAAAAAAAAAGCATGCTCATTTCGCTCCTAGCAGACGACATAATTAATTTCACTGAAGTAATGAGGATGATTTTTTTTTTTTTACATAGTGAAACTAGTTATAAAACGAACGCACCTCATATGACACGTTTATTGTACAATTTCGAACTTGTTTTTATTATTTTTTTTTTCAAACGAAAAAAACAGTTTAATATTTTCATTAAACTATTCTTGTTAAAAGGTTTCCGACCATTTGCCAAGTGTTGTGGTAGAAATTGTACTCCAATATGATAATATGTTAATTTTTCACGCGTTTTTGAAATATGAATTGGTTTGTGGGACACGTAAAAATTATTTTCTTTTCCTTTTACGAGGAAAAATTGCATTTTCTATGTAAATGTATGTGCAAACAATTTGTTAAATTTGTATGAATTTTTTTAATCAGATTTTATTTATGGAACTCGTTAAACATTTTTGTTTCTTTTCCGACGAAAAATGTCACTTTTTGTTTAAGCGTATGTGTACACTGCAAATTCCCAGCACACATTGGGAACACATTTGGAACACTTTGACTCAAAAAAAGTGTTCCATATACCTTAATGTGCACTGGTTGTGTTACTTTAATGTGTTTCAAATATACTTTGCTACAAAGAATGTGTTCTGAATGTGTACCGAAAGTGTTCTGCTCAGGATATCTGTAAAATCTAAATTTGGGAACACATTTTAGAACGGATTGGGAGCACATTTGGGCACACTTGTGAAATCATCGCTTTCAAAAAGTGCTCTAGAAAGTCTGCTGAACAAAAGAAGTTTTCTCAGAAGTATTCTAAAATCTATTCCAAAAAGTGCGCTTCAAAGTGTTCTAAAAAATGTGACAAAATAAGTATTTCAAAAAGTGTTCTGAAAAGTGTACAAAGATTTGCAGTGTAAAAAATATGTTAACTTTGTATCAATTTTTTAAATATGAACTTACTACTAAATGTAAACTATTATTTACCGAATATGTAAACTATTATTATTATTATTATTTTTAAAGGAAAAATTGCTTTTTTGTGTGTAAATGTATGTGGAAACAATTTGTTAAATTTGTATGAATTCTGGAAATATGATCTTACTTATAAGATACTTTTATTTGTTTCTTTTGCGATGAAAAATTGCACTTTTTGTGTAAAGTTACGTGCAAAAACTTAAAAAAAATTATGAATTTTTTGAAATATGATCTCTCTTATGGAACTCTTTATACTAGTATTTTTTCTTTTGCAACAAAATATTTCAGTTTTTTTGTAACTGTATGTGTAATATTTTGTGAAATTTGTATGGATTTTTGAAATCTGATATTATTTATGGGACTGTTTAAGCTGTCTTTTTTTGCGCTAAAAATTTGCGTTTTTTGTGTAAATGTATTGTGAAAATATAAACAATTTCTTAAATTAGTATGAAATTTCGAAATCTAATGCTACTTATAGTGTTCTTTACAGTTTTTTCCCTTTCGCTACGAAAAATTGCACGTATTGTGTAAATGTATGTGGAACAAAAGCAATTAGTTAAATTTCTATGATTTTTTTTAAATCTGACCTTACCTATCTGACTCTTCAAATTATTTTATTTTTTTGCGACCAAAAATTTTATATTTTCTGTAAACGTATGTGGAAACAATTTGTTAATATTACATAAATTTTTGAAATCTGATCTTATTTATGAGACTCTTAAAATAATTCTTTTTCCTCTTAAGACGAAAATGTTTTTAAACATTTTTACCTTCTGTTCTCTGTGCACACTTTTTAAAGGATTTCTCTCTTTTTTTCAGTTAAATGTCAAAATATTTCTAAAATATGTGCTTAATGTTATGTAAAGTGTTAAAATCTTAAGATTATATAAGATACACATAAAATGCTAAGATTTTAACACATAAAATTATAAATTAAGCACATATTTTAGAAATATATTATTAGATTTTGATAACTAAGAAAAAAAGAAACATCCTTTAAGAAAAGTACAAAAAAAACATAAGTTAAAAATATTAATTTCCTGAGTAGATATTTTAAATATACGAATGCATCCTGCACCCATAGGTTTAACATTAGCGAGGGGAATTGGGAAGATCACTGACGAAAGCCTTAACTGGTAATAAAACAATTGTTCAATCCTATGACTATGTTTATCTTTGGTGTCAAAATATAATCGAGTAATTTAATTAGAATATTACACTGCACAAGTGTATTGTGTAACTGTAATCTTTCCACTGTTTTTCAAATTCAATAAAACCATAAATTTTATTAAGTAAAAGGAAATAATAATAATAAAAAAAACACATGAAACAGAAATTACTTTATTAAATAATTTTTCTATTTCTAATTATGTTTAGTTGACTAACAAAAAGGGGGAGTTTGGCAACTGTGATTATTTAATGTTTTATCTAACTCCATCATTGGTCTGTATTGATTAATTAAAAAATATTACTTATAGCATCCTTTTAGAAAGTATACGTTTCAATAAATTTTGCAAATTTAAAATTAACGTATCGTTGCAAAACTTTATAAAAAAAGTTTGGAAGACTTAGAATAGTTTCTGTTAATTAATATTTTCATACATATATTTCAAGAAAGGTTACCCCTTCATCCGTACTAGACATCAAAGAATCCGTTTCTTAGTAATATTCAAAGTTGTAATTGCTATACAACTCATTATTGATGGGTGTTGCGTTTACCGCTGCTTCCATGGTCTTTCAGTTATTTTTTGTAATCGTTTTGATTTGTGCCTTGTGCAGACGATAGTTTTTGTTTCTGTTGACGAACGATTTATTAGAATTCTAATAACCTGAATGTTACTATGAGATGTTAACATACTTATCATTGATGTAAAAGGTATGCTCAAATATTATGATTTGCAATTGTGGTGGTGTTTTTAATATATGTGTTTTTTGTAATCGTTTTGATTTGCGCCTTGCGCAGACGATAGTGTTTGTTTTTGTTGACGAACGATTTATTAGAATTCTAAGAACCTGAATGTTACTATGAGATGTTAACATATTTATGAGTGATATAAAAGATATGCGCAAATAAGTTTTGTAATTGTGGTGGTGTTTTTAATATATGTTTTTGTGTCATCTATTGTAATTATTGACTGATTCGAAATTAAATTTTCCTGAATACACTTAAGTACTAAATTAATCGACGAACAACAACAACAAGAGAGGTAAGCCAAATTACAAACTTCTTCCATATTATTGTTGATATATTTTTAAACTAATTAATACTGATATTAAAATATCAGTATATTGATATTGAAAATAAAATTTACATTAGGTTCAACATTCAATTCATTTTTATCAATTCAGCATGTTATTTTAATTCAAAATATCTATCAAATTTACCAAGAGTAATTCTATCTTTCCTTAACGACAGATTTAGCGTAATTAAATAAAGCAAATACTGCCACTAAAAATTAGTAGTAGTTTTGCATTTTTGGAAGTTTTGGATAAAAAAAAAACACACTAAATTAGTGGCAGCTGCACTTTTCGCCGGCCGGTCAAGAAATTTTAGGAAAATATCTAAACGATATATATCACGGCTGCGTGGTTATCAGAGATGTTAATTTCTTGCTTATGATTTAAGTATCCGAATAATTTTCTGTGAGACATGATTTTCTGAATTTTTTTAAAATAAAGCATTTTTTATTGCAAATTTTATACTATTATTCAATACTTAATGCGTGTACCAGAAATTCATAATAGATTTTTATTAAAAAAATTCCATGAATTGACGATAAAGCAGATATTTTATCCTATAATACGGTTGCCAGAATAGCTTTCTTTTTAATTCAGAAATTCTGTAAGTGGAATTTTAATCTTATGTAATTACAAAATGCCTGTCATTTATAAGGATAAAAATTACTATTTAGAATTTCTGATATGCATTCGGAATTTCTGAATAAAAAAGGAGTTTAAATTTGCATCATGGTCATAAAGCGATGTCTACGTTCAAAGTCTAAATCTATGCAGTAATTTTAGTTGATCATTATGTCGTACATGCGTATGAAACAGACTTCCTATGGGTCTTTGAATTTGAGTACCACTATTTCCGAATAATAACTTTTCATTTTATTGCAGAATTCTGAAATTCAATAGGGTAATTCAATAAGATAATTCAATAAGAAGTCTACTATTCGAAAATACTGGTAGTTAAATTCCAGAACTTATAGGAGACTTGTTGTATTACTACATCTAATTCCATCCCATATAGTATATCCAATATATATTCATCAATGTATATATATATATATATATATATATATATATGAATATATTCAATATATATGAATTATGTTATGATGAATGATATATGATAATTATACCATAATAATGATAACGATAAATATATGATAAATAATAAAAATATAATAAATATATGATAAATATATCATAATGTAATAATGATAATTATATGAATTATATTATGAATTTTATTCAATGTATATGAATATATTAAATATGTTTTCAATATATATTCAATATATATCAATATATATTCAATATATATTCACTAACCAATATATATTCATCTAATTCCATCACATTTCCATATTTTCATCTAATTCCACACTAGTGCCAATTCGCACCACCAAAACTTCGAATGTCGATGTTTTTTTTTTGTTTTTTTTTACAGGCTTTCATTATATTGCAATTTTCATTAACAAAATTATACATTTGAGACAAGTAAATTTTACAGTTCGATTCACAATTAAATTTCTTATAGGATTCATGTGTTACATTTCACTATCACTGTATTGTCAAAAAAGTTATACACAGCTGAAGTTACGGAATCGTAAATCGCACCAGTGTTGAATATGCGGGTGTTGAGCCGAAGGTTGAAGTTCACGGTTTTTAAATATCATTTCATGCATCCTTTAAAAAATGATATATTTTATTAAATGTTATCTTTTTTAAAACATATATGTCATTAAAAATCTTCATAGAAAGACTGAAATGATTAGAACAGTTTTTAAATTATAGGGTCATGGAGAAAAAACGATAATAGCCCAATTTTAAGAGATTTTAGGTGACAGTACTATGTGTTGGCTGGAGAGGTGTAGTATTGTTTGGTAATCTTGAGTCGAATCAGACAGGAAGGTCGTTCTTTAACCACTTGTAGGTCGGTTGTATATTTTTATGCCACTTAATTTTAATCTCCAACTGCCAAACTTACACCAGATTTTTGTATAAAATGTTGATTTTATTGTGTACGTGAAGTAAAGCATTTATTTATTTTCAAATCAATTTGTTCGTAAATTCTGGTTGCAATGCATCATTTAAAAGTTTTAGCAACAGAATTATTTTTTACCTGAAAGGGTAAAATAGCACAGTTGAAGATGGGTATAAATGGAGAAGAACAATGAAAGTTCACGGTAAAATCTTGAATGATTCAACTAGTTTGTGACAATCATCGTTTTTCCCTGGTCCTTCATTTGGTGTGTTGAAAAATAATTAAATAAAGCTTAGCTTACAATTAATACTTTTATAAATGAAATGCACTAACGTTTTGTTTCTCCAATTTCCAACGCAGCAAGTACTATATGTTTCTAAAGAGTATTTATCACGACTTCTTGATTTTCCTAGTTCCTTAACGTTTCATTATGATTTACCGCCTGAAGAATTCTCCCAAGACTTTGTTTCATAGAGGATTTTAAAAATCCCTTTCGAAAATCTCATTATCTCTTGCAAAACTTGAGCTATACTGCAACATTTAACACTTTGACGATTCCAGAATTTATTTTTTATCAGAAAGAATCTGTCTATTAAATGAGCTAACTCTTGATTATTTGTTTATAAATTTTTGGGCTTTCGAAAACAGCTCTAACGATTTTCATGAGAACGAAGGATTAGGGTTTTTTTGGGGTTTAGACATCGATCTGTCAGGATGTCATCTCTGGTAAAAATCGTTTCCATGCATTTCTGCTTAGGTAACAAGTCGTTGGGGGCCACCGTAATATTTACCCATCATGGATATGCATAATGTAAAATATTAAAATAAAAAATGTGCAAACTACTTATAAAATGCATTGCCATTCGAATAAAATTGTGGCTTGATGACGTCATAAACTTTAAAGGCTCGATTACTGAATTGCTTAAAAGAGACATCCTTATAACTCCAAAAATGATAATCCTATTAACTAACAGTTTACTGAAGTTTTTAACGAACAGTTTACGGATGAAGCGTCTCATTTCCAATTAAAATATATCTTTGAATTGAAATTTGAATAAAATACAGTGTCCTGAAAAATCGAAGAGTGTGGCAAATAGGATTACAAATATCTCGGCAACTCATTATCCGATCGACTTCATTCTTTATGCAAAATTTATGTGTTTTTATTGTCTTTTATATTCACTGCTTAACCCTTTCAAGGGCAAAGTACTTCTGTTACAAAAATGTTGAAATATTTGAATGACACCAGATTTTACGAACAAATCTATTTGAAAATGATTAAAAGCTTTTCATTGCAAATATTATAAAAGCAAAATTTTATTAAAAAATTCTGGGTGCCACTTGGCAGTTTGGAATTAAAGTTAAGCGTTCGCGCCTTGCAAACACTGCCCTTGAAAGGGTTAAATTAAACAGCTTCGAAAATTTTTATATACCTTTTATCAGAACGAATATTTCGAGAGTCCGAAAAAAGTAGTTCAGGATAATCGAGGTTACTGAAATACAATAGGCTTCTTCTCATTATTACATACTAAGAGCATACCAAATTTCAAGTCTCTATCTCAATTTGTTCGGGAGATAGAGCGTTTACAGACACACAGACAGACGGACGGCAATTTTTTTTTCTAAAAATATGTTTTTCGGAATCTCCAGAGTCTGAAACGTGTAAATCTTTTAATTTTTTTTCGACTTTTAAAACAATTACAAGACTTAACCTACACTACGTATGATGAGTAAGTAAAAACCATCGCAGAAGCAATAAAAGGTGATGGGGCTATGAATAAAGAGGGCACGACAAATAGTGTAATGTCTACAAGTTGCGGGTGCAGTAACTGAAGATGTAGTCCAATGGGGGTATTTATATGCAAATTTCTTGGAACGAACCCTTATACCGATATTTCTATGTATAGATTGATATCTCTAGATATTCCACCCGCATTTAAGGGTGATGATCAATCAAGTCTCAAATCCCCTCTCCAATGTTAAAACTATGGGCGCATGATGCATTCGTACTTTTTAAATTTCTCATCGGAAAGTTTATATTTTTAACTTGTTTTTTTCTGTGTTCGATTTAAAGGATGTTTCTTTATTTTTTAGTTGATAAAATATTTATAAAGTATGTGCTTAATTTAATATTTTATGTGTCAAAACCTTAGCAAAGCTGATGAGCTTTGAGTACAATTTGAGCATCTGAAATATAATCGAGTATGTATTTTAGAAGTATTTTGTCAACTAAAATAGAGAAAGAGACATCTTTTAAGAAGAGTTCACAGAAAAAATAAGTTAAAATATTAATTTCCTGGGGAGATATTAAAAAAAACACGAATACATTAACGCGCATAGGTTTCACATTAGCGAGATTGAATTTGAGTTCCCACTGACCATCCCACTTAAGGTGGTTCTCAAGACATATTTTTCACCACTCGACAACGCGAAAATTGCTGAAGCATTTTCTGAATCATTTTTTAAACATAAAAACATGATACTTGCAGACGTGATAATTGAAGTGATTTGTAACCGATTTTTTTTTCATTTTCCGGTAAATGAAATACATCTTGAGTTATAAGCGATTGTTGTCTCTTGACTGCAATTTGTTTTACTTTCCTGCGCTGTTGCATCCATAGACACGAGATAAGATATCTCATCTCGATGGTTGCATCCAGAAATGAAATTCAAAACGCCAATTTTACAAAATTTTCTAATAAATCACCTCTTTTCGCAGAAAAACGGAAAAGTTGTTCGATTACATAGTTTCTTAATAACAGTACTTGACAATTTGATACGTTTCCCAAGGAAAATTAATTCAAAAATGTGTCAGAAAGTAGCCAGTTCGGATTTGAGAACAGTCTTAACCCTTTTTATCCTGACGGTACTTATAAGTACTACTTTAACCCGTTCGCGATGAGCGTCTTGTACAGAATTTTTAATCTGTTACCACCGGTTTTTCAAATGAGAAATTTTCACCTAATTGAATCGCAAAAATGCTACGATTGGACAAGGAAAACTTTACAAAAAAAAAAAAAAATAACTGGTGGGAATAATCGAGGATTCTGAGCATCTAAAAAGTAGCTGGAAAATTAATTCAGGATATAAAGGGTTAACTCAATGTTCAAAATTAGTGATGGTAAATTAATAATTTAGTAAGAAAAAAAGATTTTATATAAGAACGTGCTACAATATAATTTTAAATTTTTCTCCCAAAATATAATTTAACTACTAAATTCCATTTTTTTATTTCGCAGGATATTTCTCTGC
This sequence comes from Maratus michaelseni, assembly GCA_963931845.1. NCBI lineage: Eukaryota > Metazoa > Arthropoda > Arachnida > Araneae > Salticidae > Maratus > Maratus michaelseni. The sequence goes on along the minus strand of OZ007594.1, from coordinate 49,378,913 downwards.
CTTTATCGTGTATTTCTGAAATAAAATCTTTTGAGATTTTTTTTTCGGCAGAATTTCCTTCGTGTTATTTGTTTTAAAAAAGGATTTTTCTTTTGCAAAAATATACGAGAGTATAAAGAGATTTTTAAAAGTTGTCCTACTGTGACCATTTGTGAAAAAGGATGACAAGTCCAAAGAAAATATTTGCCCCCAAAAAATACTTACTCTAATAAGTATTGACAGAATATTTTTCGAAAAGAATCTTTTGAGTAGGACATTCTATTCAGTTTTTTCGTTTTTCTTTTCTTTTCTTTTCATCTTTATTATTGTTATTTTTTAAATATTAAATTACATCTCCAGATTATGGTATGTGAACTGGTAGTTATTCGAAGTTTACAATTTTTACTAGCAAATAATAATAATATATATTGTATAAAAATCTGACTGTCTGTTTCTATTTCACAGCTACTCCTACTACAATACAGAAAGTTGGGAAACCAAATTAACACAAAATATCCTGAGGATGTTATATAAGGGCTTATACTTCTAAAATTTGAATTAGTTTTCGAGATATTATTTTTTTGTAAATGTTAATGTCATTTCTGTAGTGATTCTCAATTACTCTATTTTTGTGGATGAAAAAGAGAAAAGGAGCAAATCAATTGTTAGGAGCTCGGATTAATTTTTAGGAGCAAAATCTAAGAAATCATATTTACAATGTAGATTAAACAGAAATTGAGAAAATTATATTTTGCAGATTACGTGATTTTTAATGGAAGACTTTATTTGTCAAATGCATATTGTTCTTTTAAGATTTGGTTTCAAAATTTGGAGCTATATGACGTTCACTTTAACAAACTTGTGAAAAGTATTTAGGAGATTTTTTATTAGAAGATTATTGGATATTTTTACGTTATTTTCGAAATGAAATTATCTTTTATTTGAATAGATGATGTAAACCAAATTGTGATTAAATTATATATTTTAAGAAATAAAAACGTCTTTTTGGCATATTTAAGATTCAGGGATCAATTTATTCTACAAAAATAAAAATCATCTGTCGGATATATTGACATTTAGAAATCATTAAACTGTAGATTTGTTTTCAGCTTTACATTGAAAGAAGGAGGAAGGTTTAAACTCTTGCATTTAGACAGGCAATTATTGACTCTATTCACAATAATTCAATTTAAAGAGAAATCATATACTATTTTCAATTAATTAATTTTTAAAGATGGTTAATAAGACGTTACAAAAGGCGCTAAAAGTAAAATGCTTTATAGGGTAAAAATTACATAGTTTTTTTCTTGTAAAGCTTTTTTTTTTTTTGTTCAAAAAGCTAAAATATTTTTCATAAGTTTGTTAAAGTGACGTCATATATAGCTCCGAAATTTGAAACCAAATCTTAAAAAACAATAGACATTTGACAAATAAAGTCTTCCATCAAAAATTACGTAATCTGCAAAATATAATTTTCTCAATGTCTGTTTAATCTGCATTGTAAATATGATTTTTTACTGACAATTTAACATTTAATAAAAATAATGATATAAGTTTTTCTAATTGTACAATAATATTGGATTTTTTTCCCTTCGATAAATCGGAAAATCTCATTCAATGTAGATGCAATGAGCATATGCAAAGAATAAATGCAATATCATTCAATGTAAATGCATATAAAAATTTGAATGTATGTTTATATTTCACAAGTATTTCTCCTAGAATATGGAAAGCAGCGAGATGGAATTAACGCCAGTTATCCGCATGAACCCGAAAATGTCATATAAGCTCTCAGAATTTTAAAATTTGAATTCATTTTAGAAATATTATTATTTATTATTATTATTATTCCAATTTTGTGGATAAAAGAGCAAAAAAGGAGAAATAGCGCGAATCGTTTTATTTTTATTCATGTTATTTTCTCATTAAATTGAAAAGATAAATTATTTTCAATTTAAATAGATGGTGAAAAACGAAATCTTGATTAAATGAAATGAAAATTTCCAAGAAACTTCCATGAAATAAAAACATATTTTTACGCATTCGATCTTTCTGAATCGATCTTTTTTATAGAAGGAAACATCGTCTGGCAAAATATTGAATTTGACGTAGACAAAGTAGATTTTCTCAGCTTTACATTAAACCATGCTGTAAGATTTAAGCTTCTTGCATTTAGGTAGTGGAAATCTTATTGCTCCCTATTCACAAGAATTGAATTTAAAGAAAAAGCATATGCAATTTTCAATGGATTATTTTTGAAAGATGACGGTTAAAGCGTTTCACAAGGGCACTAAAAGTACAATCGTTTATCGAGTAAAATAATTTATCAAGTTTATGCTTCTTGAACAGCATTTCTTTTAGTGAAAGAAACTAAAATATTTTTTATAACTGCGACATGACGCCATTTTCCTTTCACGAGCTCAGAAATTAGGAACTATATCTTAAAAGAAAAATATACTTTTGATAAATAACTTTGCGCATCAAAAATCACGTAATCTGAAAAATTTATTATAAGTAATTTGCCTTAAACTTACATTCTAAATGTGATTTCTTACTTTAAATTTAATATTTAATAAAATTAATGTCATAATGGTTTTTCTAAACGCACAATAATTCTTGATTTCATTTTCTTTCAAGAAATCGTAAGATTTAATGCAATGTAAATGCAGCTACATGGTAGATTTCATATTTTGGAGAGCGTCAGTACTGCAGATATAAACAAATCAAATAGCAAATCAAGAAAATACACTTTATACATACGTGAAAAGTTTTCCCTTTTTTTAAATATCACATATTCTGTATAGAAATATTTTTTTTATATAATTGCCGATATTTGCAATTAAACAAAGTAAATATTTTTATTATGAATTACCGTTAGTCAAATATCGGATGACTTGGCAATTATGTTAAGTCATCTGATTATGGATGAGTTATGTTAAGTTAGTTATATATCAGGAGCTTGGAAAAGAAAGAACGAACACGAAAAATCAATTTTTTTTTTTGTTTTTTAAACGTCAAGTAGATGTAGGCAACACGTAGGTAAGTCCTTTTACCCTGGTTCGCCCTTAGTATTCTCACGGTGTCAACTAGACCCCACACAAAACGCTTAGTCACAGTGTCAATCTAGATTTCCCAACACCCCAATATCGGGATTCGCCCTTTCTCTTCCAAGATCCTGACATATCTGCCAAGTGCTAGAATTTCTTGCCACCATTAATTTCTAATGAATATCTTAGTTTTATTTAATTGTAGAAATCGGTGATTAAATAAGTCAAATAGTATTTAAGATTTCGAAATTATGCGGAACGTAAAGTGTTATAGATAAAAACCTAAACAATTGAGTTTATCTAGGAATGCTATCAGTAAAATAAATAACGATAAATGTTTTTTAGAAAAAAAATTATATTTATACTAGAACGTGCTATAATAAAATTTTAAATATTTCCTTCTAACAATAATTTAACTACCAAATTCACAATTTTATTATTCACAGAATAATGAAGTTATGAATTGTTCGCCTTTATCCCTGTGCCCTATTTAACACGTTTTTTGTTCAAAGTATCTACCAAAATTTACGAACAGTAATCCTCGATTTATTTAATCACGTAATATCTGCCATTTAATAAACCGACGATTATTATTCATAAGTTATGGTAGATATATTGCATAGAAAAACGTGCTAAATTAAGAACGCTGGCTTTTATCATATATGTCTGAAAGAAAACCTTTTAAGTTTTTCCAACTTTTAGAATTTTTTCGTATTATTTGTTGAAAAAGGGAACTCTTGTGGTGGCGAGGACTTAAAAAGCTACAGAAGTTTCCTACCATACGGAAGATTTCTTTTTTCGAAAAAAGATGAAGAGTTGGAAGAAAAATATTTGCCTGAGAAAAATAGTTTTTATAGGTATTGCCAAAAAATATTTTTTGAGTAGAAAATACTATGGATTTCATTATTTCTTTTATCTTCTTTACGTCTTTATTATAATTTTACTATTAGTAATGTTTTTAAAATTAAAGCTTGGGTTCATTCTATATGAATGGGTAGTACTTAATTAAATTGTTGCATTTTTTGTCACCAGACAGGTATAGTATAAATTTAACATTTTGGAGATTATGAGAATTGCAAATAAAAATAAATCTATGATATTAAAGAAAGAATCTGTCTATTTGTGTGTGTGTGTGTGTGTGTGTTGATCGTGTTCTGAAGAGATCCCTGCAAGCTACAAACTTTGGTGGCTAGGTACTTCTATGTACATAGCTTTGCACCTCGAAGTCCGTTTTTGGAATTTTTGATTATATTTTTAATTTAATTTTTATGCGATTTTTAGCGTTTTTTACATTACGATGCAATTTTTCTACCTAATCTCAATATAGTACATTTTGCCCTCTAACCATTGTTTAATTTTTTTGTTACATTGGTCCATAATTACCCAAGATATTAATTAAAAACTCATTAAAAATCTTCCTCATATAAGTTTTTTTTTAACTCTCAAAATGGCGAGAAAAATAAAATACATGCGTACTATATGAAATCGCAGACGATACAATTTGCCAATTTTCACTAATTTGCGAATATTAAGAAAAGCATTTGATGAATCGATTTAAAACTTACCACACATATGCAAAAAAATTTCTGTATGCGAAAATCCATTTTTTTTTCTATATCGGCCGTTAATTTTTCAAAATTTTTTTGCAAAAGACAGACCCAGACGACGCGACGGGTCGGCTTCGCTTTTCATTAAATTTGGTTTCATTCATCCTTCTTTTTATTTTCTAAAAAAAAAAATGAAAATAGTGCGAAAAAAACAAACAAACAAAAAAACGCACCATTTTCTTTCTGTTTTAAAAGTTACTGATATTTATTAATGTTAAAAGCCATTCGTTAAATTTTAAGAAGTGTGGGGGGGACCTGGTCATAATTTAAATATCGCATTAAAATGAAAGGTATATAGATCTGGCACCCCTGGCGCTGGAAAGTGGAACTAAATTATTTTTGCAGTTTGCAGATTAATAATTGTAACTTAATTTAGAGCAGAATGATCCCCCTAGCGGTGGAAGGTTGAACTATAGGATGATTTAATTATTCGAGGCTCGTTTGTTAAAATCCACCAGCGAAGCGGGCACAGCCTGCTAGTGAAATAATAAATCAAGAAAATGTACTTTATATGCCAATAGGAACATTCAAGAAGTGCCCCATGTCTTTGGGTGTAGAGAATCATTAAAATTTTGAAATCATTTTATAGGTAAAGTGTTAATTCTAAATACACAATAATATATTTTTCTTCTGACTTTGATACCTCTAAAATAAATAATGAAAAATAAATAATTTATTAAATGAAAGCGATATTTATAGTAGAATGTGCTGTCCTGGAATTTTAAATATTTCTCCCTAACAATGATATAAGAATTAAAATCACAATTTTATTAATTATAGAGTAATGAAGTTGTAAACCGTTTGCTGCTATCAGTGCTTCCCATTTAGCAAGCTTGTTTTCAATTACCTACCACCAGTGGCGACTCGTGACTGGCTTTATTTAAAGCACTAAATGCATGTCTGCCAAATTTATTATTTTTTTACCACTATATTATAAAAGAATTCTTTGTCTTATTTACTGACAAAAAGTTCTGCCATTAATTATATAAACAATTAATTTCTTTAAAAAAATAGTGGTACGAGAAGAATAAATCTTTCATGTATGTATTTAGTGCCTTAAATATTTTCAGCCAAGAGCCGCTGTCTACCACAATTTTCGAACAGTGTTATTCGCTTTATTTAATCTAATCATGTCAATCATTAAACAAAATGGAAATTACTATGGAAGTTCAGCATTTGTTGTAAATATTAGGAATTTTAAAAAATGCTCTGGATTGGCAACTTTGTCTTCCATCACGTATTTCTGAAAAGACCGGGATTTTCTACTTTCAGCATTTATTTTATATATAAAAAAAAACAGAACTTTTGAGTTATTTTATTAATAATACAAGGCCTGAAAAAGCTAAAAAAATATTCCCAACTTTCAGAAAAAGAATTATTTGATAAAAAGGATGAGTAATTTAAAGAAAATATTTGCCCGAGAAAAATAGTTAGTTTAAAAAGTATTGATAGATTCATTTTCGAAAAGTACTTTTTAAATAGTTTCATTATTCTTACAATTTTATTTTCGTTTTCATAATAGTTACTTTTTAAATATTTTTTTATTAAATTTTCAGTTCTTTTATGTCAATTGGTAGTAGTTCGATTTCTACAACTAGATAGGGATAGTATACATTTAATATTTTCGAGAGTGTAAGTGTTGTAGCTAAAATAAGATTTTCATATTTTGCGAATAGATAAAAGCTTACGTAATAGGTTATTATAAACCTATTAAACCCGAAAGTTTTTTGCAGTTTAAAGAATTCGATTACAAGTAAATTGATTGAAAATTTTATGTATTTTTGTGAGAGGACTTGGGTGAAAATGCGCAATCTAATGAAATGTCTTAAAAATTACATAAAAGCATAATAATGCAACTACAATTCGTTGTATACAAGATAGACACAAATATGTGTGGTGCATATAGGAAAGCACATATGTAGCACATATGTATGTGTACAAATATGAAGATAATGTACTAACCCGTTAGTAACGAACATCGCTTAAATAGTTTTATTTTTGCCACTGGTATTTTTAATTAGGATAGTTTGATTTATTTAATAACAAAAGTTTTGTAATTTTTTAAGTTAAAATTTACAATTAAAAATTACTGGTAGGAATAATTAAAGATTCTGCGTATTCTATACTCGAAGGGGTTCAGTAAGGCAAATTTAGCATGAAATTAATTTAATTATTTATTAACATTAGCATAGATTTTAGTTACTTTTTTATTAACCTTAAGGTATTATCTTCCGCATAAATAAAATTTGTCTATAAATCAGTTAAAAAAAATAGCTTTCATTTTCTTAATTCTCTTCAATTTATCGGTCATTTATTATACTACATATTTTCAAATCCACATGTAACATAAGAAAAAGAAATACTTCGTTTACAAAATCCAATTCATTTGCATTTGTATCCTTCAGTTATTTTTCAGTTTAAGTTTGCTCTGCAAAGTATTACTTTTATAAGAAATAATAACAAACTGACTTTCTTAAATTTATTTTTCAGTCATAGTGCCATGTTTTACATAATAGCTTGCCGTTTGTATAAAAATATTTTCTTCATTTATCGGCAATAACATATAATGCAAAGTTTTGGTAGCTATAGAAAAATAACGGGTAGAAATGTGACAAAAATATTTATCTAGCATGGGAAGGTGTTTTTTATGTTTGAAAAACATCTGATCCAGATAAAATACGATCAATGTTTGTTTGGATGACATGACATGACAAAGTAACTTCACAAAAAAGAGTAATATTGATTTCTTACTTTTTTAGAGGTTTTCCGAACATCAGATTTAGCTTTTTGTATTATTATTATTTTATAGATAAGAGAAAACGTTTCTGTTAAAGTGCTGAAACATAAAAAGATGGATTCAGCATTTACAATTAAAAATAAAATTAACAGTTTTGAAGCTATTCTTGTAAAACACCTATTTAAATAAATTCAAAGAAATAATTCCTAATTTTCTTCAGTTACTTATACATGTTTCAAGAACTAATAACATCAGATTCAAATGTTTCTAAGCTTATTTTTTTTTCATTTTTAAAAATTTGAATTTTTTTAAACATTTTAATAAAACATGCTCTGAAATTAATTTTTAGAGGAATGGACAGTTTTGAAGAAATATACAGGGTGTCCGAAAAGTCTGGAAACTGTCGAATAACTCGAGAAATATACATCGGACTGAAAAACGGAAAAATGAATATTCAATATTTTTGAAAAATCTATTTAATGATATCAAAGTTCCACCCTCCCCCAACTCTGCCCCCTTGTGGGAAAGGGGGTGAACTTTGAAATCTTAAATGGTAACCCTCTTTTTTAACCCCCCTTTCCCCTCAGGGGCCAGAGTTGGGAGGGGACTTTGATATTTCTAAATGGATTTTTCAAAACTATTGAACATGCACTTTTCCTTTTTTCAATCCGATGTATATTTCTCGAGTTATTCGAACGTTTCCAGACTTTTCAAAGGAAACGATTCTCATTGCATTTTACTCGATTACAGCACCATCTACGATTTTCCGGAGAAAATGCTCAGTATAAAAATTACGTATTTTTCCCCGTAGAATCCGAATCTGCAATAAAAATGGAGGGTTACTATTTAAGATTTCAAAGTTGCCCCCCTTTCCCCCCAAGGGGGCAGAGTTGGAGGGGTGCAACTTTGATTTTCCTAAATATATTTTTCAAAAATATTGAACATGCATTTTGCCGTTTTTCAATCCGATGTATATTTCTTGAGTTATTCGACCGTTTCCAGACTTTTCGGACACCCTGTATATCTACAGACCTGTCACGTCTCCCGTAGTTTAAGCACCACTATTTCAGAATACAAAAATGTACTTTATTTAGTGACATTATTTTGCGATTATTCAAAACGGATCACCACTATTTAGAAATAGTAATACTAAAAAATTTGGAAGCTGGCCAGGCATACATAAGTATTATCTTCTATTAAACGATCTGTTATTGGATATGGGGAATAAGCAATAAAAAGAAAGGTCGATCGCAAATGAAGGATTTATACTGAAATAATTAAAATATCCTAAATTGTATGAACTACTTATTCATCCAATAAATCGCATTTTATTTTATTTTATTCGAGATAATAGAACTAATTTAGCAAAAACATATTATTTGATTTATAAAAGAATATGTAATAAAACTTATACATTACTTCCGTTGAAATATTAAACAATAGTCAATGTTACAAGTACTGAATGTAAACATACTTTTTGTGGTGAGAAGACGCCAATCATACTGCTTATCTGGCTTGTTTTAAGTACTACTTCATCTTTTGAATACGAAGGTTCAATAAATTGGGGCATTTTAAAATACACTTCTAACCATTTAGAAAATCCAAACCTGAATCGGTATTAGAATCCGGAATTTATTGAATAGTAGCCTCTAGACAGAACCTCTGGACAGCCTCTAGACAGAAGGCTACTACCATCATTACATAGGGTAAACATTGCATGTACGGAGAGGTTTGCACATACCAGCAAATCTCCCCGTATTTTTCCGTAAAATATGGGTTACTTTAACACAAATTAACCGTTTGGTTAAGGACTAGGTCTGGCAATTACTTTTTACATCAATCATACCAACATTTACAATACTATTTCTTTTGAATAGATTTCTCTTGAAAATATCACAGTGTAAGTGTATGGCAGAGATTATTTTTCAGAATGTGGTACTAATAGAAATTTTAAAATTATAGTTCGCTGGGATGTATATAGTACAGCCCGTAGTAAAAGTGGTAAAAACGTTTTAACCAGAAAAATGTTTTAGGAATAAAATCAATTAAGTAGGGGAGACGGGGGCATGTTCGCCATGGGGACACGTTGGCCCATCCACTTTATTTTTCAAACTATCCTGTGGATAGTGTTACTCACTAACTGACACGTGTCTTATCACGTTTTCTTTCCCCCACAATAGCGGCAACAGTGAAGACGGAATCAAACGAAAACTACTGCAAATTTTCAAGTTACTCAGGTACAGCGCCTAGAATACATAGTGTGGAGAACGGCTACAAAATAGAACTGAAAAGTTTAATCCGATAAATGTAGAACGATGCTGAAAAGACAACGGTCGATCGCTGCGACATCTTCTAGCAGTGGCGTAAACAGAGTGGAGGTCCAGATGGTTTGGATACCACTAATTTTATAAAAATATTTTTGCCTTATCTAATCGGAGAATTTTCTGCGATATTGAAGGCGAAGAAAACTTTATAATATTATTGGTTTCCAGAGCATTTCGACCCCCATCTCTGGCTACGCCACTGTCTACTAGCTCTTTTCAATGCAGTCATTGTATAAGAATCGAACTGAGAAAACGTTTCAGCTGGTAGTAAATATTTTAAATAATTAAATTATACCCTATTTCCTTTGACTTGGATAGTTATTTTCATAAGCTTTGAAAATATGAATGATATTGATCATATCCTTTTGTGCCTGGATGCAGTACTCGATACAAGACAGCAAACTAGAAACTATCCCTATTTATCATACCAAAGGAGGAATCTCTGCAAGAAGAGTGGAAAAGATTAATTCCCTGATATGATAAAAAACTATCTTCAAAATCAGTTACATTTGAAATATACACTTACAAGAAGATTATTAACAGAAATTATGTTCATGTTGTCAATAGTGAAACGGTTTATTTTGCTAGAGGTAAATCTATTGTTAAAGCAGATGTCGCTGCGATCGTCCTATTACTGTACCTCATCGTTGCACGTTTATCGGCTACAATTTTTTAACCCTTTTTTAAAGCATTACCAGTTTGGCTTTTTTTTTTAAATTCCGAAATTTCCCATTCATACCAGAAATTCACTATGATGTTCTTTTCCTTATTTAATGGCAGATATTTCGTGACTTCTTAAAGTAAAAAATCTTGTTTCAAAATTTCTGGTTTGAATTCGAAAATTTTGAATTTAAAAATGGTATAACCAATTTTCACACTAGATATTATAGGCGCTGTAATTCAGGTAAGTTTTTTTGCACTTATAATAATCGTTTCTGAATTGTTTCTAATTTAAAGTTTCACTTTGGTGCATAGCAATGTAACATAAAAGACCGTTGTTCAGAGATTATTTTCTACCTACTGACTTTAAAAAATATTAAGAGAATATTTTGATACGATGATCAAAAATCACAATAGCGATACGGGGCAAGTTGGTCGATTTAATCCGGGGCATGTTGGTTCACTGCATAAACATGCCCCGCAGCCTCAGTGTTTGTTTCCTACATTCACAAGCCTATAAAAGTGAATAAAATTCCTTAATTAACTGTGTTACTGGGCAGGGCGTTATTAACTAATAATCAAATAAGACAAATATCTAGATCCGTAAATCGGAGGAGGCTGGCTTTATAAACAGAAAATAATAATAAAAGTAATATTAAAATTCCACAAAAATCCCAATTTTATGTAATTTAAAATTTATAACTTATCTCAATTCAGAAAAAATATATTTTTTTCTTTTATTGCATAAATTGCTGTCGAAAGAACGGTGTAATGTAAAATAAACTCGAGGACTAGTTGTTTCTTGAAAGTTATGAAGTTTCCGAAAGTTTATTTAGAGAAACTTAATTATAAAATTATTGTATTAGTTTATTGTATTCCCTATTATTAATAAAAACTGTTTATTGACATTATTTAAGATTTATTTAAAAGCAACTTGTATTAATATGGGTCCCAATATGGGTTGAAAAGCAACTCTTTAATTTGATGATTTATATTAGAGTTTGGTAGAGAAATGTGGCCGTTGTTACCAACAGAAATTAAAATGTTCTCTGAGTCGCCACACTACTAAAAAAGAAAGCATTACAATAATTGTTCGTCATCAAGATTGACCAATGAACTTAAATAATATTCGGGTTATTCATTTTCGTTTGTGAGTTTTTGAACTCCGTGCCTCTCAGCTTGGTGCTATGTGTGGTCTGGTAGCTTAAATACAATCTCACTCTAGGTTACATGATATTTCGTAATATACGCCATCTTCTGGAAGCTCTACTACAGTTTTCTATCTTTGGATTACTGCTTAGTAAATACAGTGAAAAATGTAATAAATTATTTGCACACAAAGAACAGAGTTTAACTTTCATCTTTATCAGAAATGTGAATCATGAAAAAGTTGGTTTTTAAAGCTGAGTTGTTTGAATAAAATAAAAATAACGCCCTTTTTACTGCCTTTTCCTTTTATATACCAGTTGCAATCATGTAACCAATAAGTTTTATTGGTGAATGATATACAATTCAGTCAACAGCAATCTGACATTATTGAATGGAACTTAGTTTGGCGCGTTCAAGAAACCCCCTCGATAACTGAAACGGGTAGAAAAATAATACTCTAATTTGCATTAAATAAAATCTTCCTACTCTTCCGTAATCAGGTCTACAGCCAAATTTGAAGTCAAACATTCGAAGTTTTTGCAATGATATGGTTACAAATGTACCAGATTTAGCTACAAAACGAATTAATATGAGCCAAACTATGTTCCATTAATGCCAGATTGCTGTTGACTGAATTTTAGATCTTTCACCAACAAAACTCCTTGAGAATGATAAATAAAGTTAGTTATGCAAAATTTTTAATAAAAATCTTTCAAGTGTATACTTGATACGAAAGTTTTTTTTGCATTTCTCTAACGAGAATAATAACACGGATAAATAAATAAGTTCCTTTCATTTTCAAGATTATACTATTCTTCAGTCTGTTGTCTAAATAATGAACACAATTAACATAATCGTTAATTTGTCACTAAGTTTGGTGGCTAGGGCTGTGCGTCAGCCGAAATTGCTTTATATTGATGGAAAGTGTATCTAATCTGAATTCCAGGTACTTTTATTTCTTATCTAAGCTAAAATGATAAATCAGCAAATATTGTGTCTTGGCCACCATTGGCATGTCAAAGTATGTTTTAGTACATTGTAAGAATTTCTTTTTTAGCGATAGTAAAATAACTGCAGATGAAAAATATATAATAGTAATTCTTCTTTTGTCCGTTTCCTTCATAATGAAAAAACATAAATTTACTAACAGCCTGCTTTTTTTCTGGTCATTTTCGGAGGTAATATAACACATATAAAAATACATGCTGTTATGTCTTTTCCTTTTTTAATTTCTTAAAAATTAGTATTTTGTCTAAAATTTCAGTATATTTAAAAACAACATTCCTTTACCTGTTTTTACACAGTGATTTGGACGGTGTTCCGTATGTAATGTCAACTACTTTCCAGGAAGTGGACCGTCTAATTTATCGGTCATTGGATGCGGATAGTGGTAGTCTCCACCACCTCTCGTGATATTGTATCATTAGAGGAGGTGAAAGTATCCACCATCTACATAGAGTCAGCGCTAAACTAAACGAGGCATTTTTCTCAATGCAGTTGACCTAATGGCTGTGTATTTCTAGAAATTTGCGTGATTTCATTGCATTTAACACAAGTCAATTTATGTCTGTTGTCGTTAAAATATTTCAATTATTATTAAAATTGTGACCAAACATTCGTGCTCAGTTTGAAGCGAAGACACCCGGTGATTTTGACTGGTAAGGTAAATTGCGTGAACGTTTTTCCTTTATAAAAATTCTTTGTTGAAATGTACTCTACAACCACTTTTGTAAACCTGTTACGGAGACACACTGTATATATAGTTGCACCTACATGTACATATTTCAGTTCTACTGTTTGTTGGATGCGCAACAATTTTTATTCGTTTTTTTATATAGATGAATAACTGTTAATAAGTATTTTTATTATGCAGATGATATTCATACTTTCATTTCATATTATACATTTTCCTGCAATGTATATCATAAAATCTGAAATCGTGCATTACAACTTATTCACATTCACAGCCTTCTTCGTTAGACACATTTATTTTTTACACTCATTTATTGTTTATACACATTTATTTATTTTATTTTATTTTATTTCCCCTAAATCACTTTGAAATAAAACCTAAGTGAAATAATATGAAATGAAATCGTGAATTATAAGACATAACTGTCCACTTTCGTATACTTTTAGTATTACTTAAAAAAAATATCAGTGCCTGTAATTTTTCTTGTGAATATATTTCAAAAAATTACAATTCCACTAAAACTAAAATATACTTGTGAAAATATAGATGCAAATTTTCATTTCGGATATTCACATAAGAAAATGCAAAATAATCCTCAGCAAATAGTTTTTGAAGAGGCTATGGAATATTTCAAAACAGGCAGACGATTTTTTGATGTGACTGTGGAGGACAAGAGGTGGATTATCAAATTTTATAAATATATTAAATGAAAATTCTTGAACTTTTTCGAAGCAAACAATGCATTAATTTCAATATGTTTAAAAGGAAAAAAAATGACAAATTCTGTATAAATGTATGGGTTAATTTTCTCGTTCTTGTTAAAATTGTAAAGAATGCAATTATTTTTGATTTAAAGATAAAATTACCAATAGCATTTATCTCATGTTATTTTTTTTTCCATTTTGCACCTCTTAAGAAGAATATTTTTATTGAGTGATTATTTTTTTCACCAAACTCCAGTATAAATATATAATTTTAAAATACCGTAAAACAGGGGTGCAAAAATCTAGGCGCCAATGGGCCGATTCCCACCACTAAATTTTTAGTATTCTTCGCCTAATAAGAATACTGATAAAATTTAGGCGAAATATACTAATAAAATTTGACGAAGAATACTAATAAAATTTAGTGGTGGGAATCAGCCCATTGGCGCCTAGATTTTTGCACCCCTGCAGTAAAACCTCTAAATAACGGACACAATGGGAGCACAGAAATTGTCTGCTATTCGGAGGTGTCCGCTATTGGGAAAACATCAGAGATTCACAAAACCGCTAAGAAATGGTTAACGTTTCATTAATTGGCTTTTATATGTCCGAGAACTTCTATTATATGATTAATCAGAAATTAAAATTATTTTTTTAAGCAGTAAAACTGAAATGAAATAGTACATACATTTTCCCACTGTTTATTACATTCTTACGGAAAAAAATCTGTTACAAAAGTTTGCTTTTGCTTGCGATTACATGTAGTTAATTTTTCTATGTGACGTTTTAATACTATCAGTAGTTTTAATCCTTCTAAATCATCTTGTTTTTCAAAAAGAAAAAAAATGTGTAACTGTTCGCTGTATTTTGCCGCTTCTTGGAAATTCTCGATATTGCAGGAAACATACCCTGGTTTCAGTATCTGATTCATATCACTTATAGAGTCAGCTTTTGTCGAAGAATCTGAAAGAATATAATCGCCTACGTCAACTGATTCTTCTTGAGTAGCTCATATTCAATGTTGATGGACATTTCGGCATTTCTTCACTCCTGATATATTTAATTAATTCACTTATTGCGATAGTTCTTAATTTCTATCGGAAATAAGTGTTTCATTTTCTTTTAATATAAAGCCTGCTTTTCTGAAACATTGTCATACGCATTCCGGGTATATGTTTTTTACAGCTGAAGAAATCCGAATTCGAGAGCATCGGGAACATTAACTAATTTTAGGCTGTTCTTAACTGTATTCATTGAATCTAACTTCCAAAGAGTGTGGCCTAATAAAAGCTTTTTGTAACAGGCTTTACAATTGTGTATAAGGCCTTGATGAGGGGCTAGCATACGGGAGTTGTGTTTGGGGGGGGGGAGGGGGGACACAGTTTTAACATTGTTCAATTTCAAATGTTTTGGATGAGAAGTTGCACTGTCCAAACAAGAGAACTTTTCTTTGTTTTTTCATCCGATTATCAAAGGAAGTTAATCACTAAAAAACTAGTTATCCACGCTTTTTTATTCGTTATCCACATAACACCAAATTTATTAAATTGGATGTTCTTTAAGAAACACATCGGTTTCAGAGATTTTAGAATTATAAGAGGGATTTAAAATTTCCCTAATACATTGCTACATAATAAAATAGTGATTAGCTCTTTTGTTATTTTTTCGCCGATACAGCCATCCTTTTTAAAGCGCAAAGTCTTATTCGAAAACATCCTGAATAAGAGTCCGCTTTCTTTGGCATTAAAAATGTTTCTCTCCTCATAACCTTCTCAAATTGATTGGAGTCATTCATGCCAAGCCTCCACTTTTTTCAGAGCTACATTTTGCTTTTCAACATATTGTTTTGAAAGAGATGTTGTGCCGAGAAAGGAACTTTTCCAGCCATCTACCCAAAGCCTTAAAATCATGTGATCCGAGTTCTTTGGCGACGTGTAAAGCCTTTTCCTGAATCAAAGGCCCACTGATAGGAATTTTTTTGAACGAAGTGAAGTAAACCAATTCAGAATTGTAGAATAAATTTCAATGGAATCAGTATACCTCATATTCACATTTTTGGTGTTCTCGTTAGAATTAGTAATCCACAAATTCCTTATTTCTTCTTTATTTCGTAAAATCTGTCCCACTTGTGCTTTAACTATTTTAAATCATTCGGCAAGTATCCGTAAACTCAGTTTCTGCTTTTCAGATTCATTTACACTTACAATTTCAAATTTTTCTTTTAAAATTAATCGCTTTCGTTTTGAGGTCATTCTCGAAACATTAACCACAAACAAGACACTAAATTCAGAATACATATAGAACTCAAAATATTCAGAAAACGATACGAATGGTTTTAACATATTTTGAAGCTTTGAATAATGTATGTCAATTAAATCTGAAGTACCAAACAGTAATCGATACAAAATACATACGATATTGGGGGATTCCCCAGGCCACTGGCAATTTTCCTGTGACCACCCCCTATATTTATATGTGGTAACACAATTTGTGACACTTTGCCCTAATAAATTTCAAGGCTTTTTACTTTTTCCCCCATTTTCTTTCTCGTTAAAAAATCATTTTTCATCCTTGATCGCCAAAACAACTGTCCGCTATTGAGAGGTTAAAAATACAAAAATTTAGATTTTGGGAGTGAGGATTTGAAAAGTGTCCGTTAAATAGAGGTGTCCGCTATTCGGGAGTGTCCGTTATGGAGGTTTTACTGTATAAATATTTTTGTCAGCTCCTCAAATAATAGAAATAATCACTCATAGATGTTTTTTTAGACGGGCTATGAAAGACAGATTTTAGCGGAATATATGATAGAAGGCAGACGATTTTTTAATGACGCCATGGAAAACAAGAGATGATTTATGGAAATTTATTAATATATTAAATAAACATTTCTGAACTTTTTTGAAGTAAACAATTCTTTACTTATCGCATGTCTAAAAAGGGTAAAATAATGACAAAAACTCTGAAACAAGAGGCGAAAATTCTGCTATAAGGCAGAATATAGATTGCCACACACGGGTTTTATTTAAAAAATAAATAAACTAGCTGTAACTCAGAATAAAAACGCAATGACAAATAACAATTTTAAAATATCTAAATAACAAATAAAAATTCCCCTGTTAAAGTGTTGAGTTGTTGAATAACCATTCGATTTAGAAAAATATTTTTCTACCACTGAGCAATTTTTTTTTAATGAAATTTAATTCATGCTGCTATGGCAGAAGACGATAAAACGATATCTTTGGAATAAGGGAATAAATAGAAGACAAAATTTTGTTGATGTTTGTGATAAAATGTTTTTCTTTATTTTTTAGAAGTGTATATACATAATTCACTTTTGTATTTTAACAGAATAATAAGTTTACTATAATTCGTTACTCATGCTATGGCCAGTATACACGATACACGTCGAGCCACAATGCCTTTATCATTATCTTTTTATGCGTAAAAGTTTCGCTACGGTACTCCATTGTGAAGTTTTGTAATTTTTGAAATCTAATATTTGAAAAACGACATAATCATTAGATTTGAAATTTATATCAAGAAAAATACAATATTTTACCATTCTAACGGAGTTTGTAAAACAATTTTGTGACAAATACTTTTCGAGTTATTAATTTTTTAAGTAACTTCAAATGTTTCATTTTCCGAGATTAATCTGTGGCAACGATGGATTGCTGTGACTTTTCATAAACATGAAAAATGATAGAGATTGAAAGAATAAGCCACCCTGTGTGTGGCTAATAAATGCATACATTATGTCGGTTGTTCCTGTTAAAGTTGTAAAGAATACAATTATGACGCAGACCGTAGGGCACCTGTTTATTGGGAATTGCAGAAGAAAGACCTATTTGCCATGATGTGGCAGTTGGGATCACCCACTTCGAAATTAACCTCTGCCTGTAGGCGGAGCCAGCAGGGATATTTTGTTTTTAATTTTTTATACTGTAAGAGTTGGTCCTATAAAAAACTTGTCAATATAAAAAATGTAGATAATATTAAGAAGATTTATAATAAATTTAAGCGGATTTGATATCTTGGGAATTGATGAAGTTATGAATTTTTTTCTTCTGAAACCCCTATTTCACCCCTCCCCCCTTGGGGGCATTTTTAATGAAATCAAAAATCTGTCATACATAAAATTTTGGCCTTTTTCCTAGAAGTAATAATAACTTTAAACGGATTCGATACGTATAAAAATTAAGACGTTATGGGTTTTTTTTTGTTTCCACGTCTAATTGTAGGTGGAGCCAGCACAGTTTTTTTTTTAAATTTTTTTTGCCGTAAGAGTTGGTTCTATAAAAAACGTGTCAGTATAAAAGTTGTAGATAATTTTAAGGAGATTTACAAGAAATTTAAGCGGATTTGATATCTTGGGAATTGATGAAGTTAAGAATTTTTTTCATCTAATCCCCCCCCCCCTCTTTTTCCGGGGACATTTTTAATGATATCAAAAATCTGTCATATGTACATTTTCGGCCCTTTTCCTAGAAGTAATAATAACTTAAAAAAGATTCGATACGTATCATAATTAAGAAATTATGGGTTTTTTTCTGTTTTCACAAAAAGCCCCCCCCCCCATTTGCCCTCCTTGGTTCGGTTTTGTCCATTAACGAACTTGACCGAGATTTTATGCCCTTTATTTTATGTATCAGTTTGGAAGAGATTTGTGCAGAATTGTTGCAGTTATCGTGTCCATAAAAAAGTGACATAGATAGATTGATAGATATATAAAGTTTTGAACTGGGGGTGGTTTTGGGTACTGGGAGTCATGATCGGTGTAGATCTGCAAAAATTTTTCAAAAATTCCAACTTAGGGGAGAATGTAATAGGTAATTTCTTACGAAATCTACCTAAAAGAGTGCCAAATATAAAGCTGAGCAGACATATAGAAGAGCTGAGCACACATATCTATGTGTTAAGCCCTACCTATAACATATATTAGGAGAATTATCAAAGTATTCCCAATACATTATGCATACTTTTATGGTTTGTGCTCTGCATTTGAAGATTTCTTCAATAAAAATTTAAGCGTCATGTTCACTTCTAACACTCGTGACCGGCAGGTAGTGTTGCAGTTTAGCGTGCTTTTTTATTGAATATATTTACTAGAATTTTCCAATAGACTTTTCGCTTTATTTAGTGACAGGCATTCCGTGATAGCAAGGATTACTACCTAAAATTTCTGGCAAAAAAATTTAATTTCAAAAACGCTCCAATTTAGTGTCGAGTATACTCGTCATTGGTCACAAAAGTGTTAATATATCGTTTCGCGTATTCAGGTAAATTAATTCTCATGCTACATTTGTTGGGATATAATGTGTTATAATGCTGAATATAACAAAATATTTCTTTTAACGAAAATATTTCTAATGTCATATGCATGCTTTATACTCAGCAAAATATGTTTAAATTCCCTTCTTCCTATTTAGATTTTCCGAATTATTTCCTACAAAATAATGTTTCTAAGAAATGTTTTAAATTATGTGCTGTGGCATTTCCCGCATCTATTATTTACTTCTTTTGCGTTACAAAAAGAGGGGAAAGGCAATAAAACCTTTTCAAAGAATTTCTTAATAAAATAAAAAGCGTTATTAATGACGATACTTAAAACTCACTTTGCACGATGAGCATTTCGACTCAGAATCGCTTGAAGAATTTGTTCTGAAAATACCTTCCAAAACAAATTTAAGCTCAACTTTATGAAATAAATTTAAAAAAAATCAAAATAATGATACTTTATGAGGAAACTGTAATTGATACGAGAACTGTTAATGATGTTTCTCGAAGCAGGGATGCATTTCTACATGAAACTTCTAATTGTGCTTTGATTTTCAATAGAGTGTTTAGTCTAAGATGAAATGTAAATTTACTAATATTTTAACTAAGTTATTTAAATATGTTACCTTTTATCAAAATGAAATTTACTCTATTGTGGCTGTTTCAGTGATGAAATTCACTGGGAATTGTCACAGAATAGGATGAGATATAATGAAAATCAAAGGCAATGGATCAAAACTGTCCTTAACACTTAGAAAGACAAATGAAACTTTTTTTGAAGGCAAGCAATAGTTTTCAAGTTGGGCTCGTAATGTAGGAAAGGTATAGAGATTATATAATTTTTTCTACTAGCTTCTTTTAGCAACTGCAGTAAATAAAAAGCGTTAAAAACGGGAGGTGTTTACTGATGGAAGAAATTTCACTGTGAATTCGACACAAAGGGGTGTCCATAGTCTAGCCTTCAGATTGTTTGTAAAATTTATTGTTAAATTTAAAAGCAGTTTTCAAATTATATAGTTTAGATAGTCAACGAATTCTCCAACTATAATGTCAGAATAATGAATCTCACGCAACCCGGTTTTCAAGCAAGTCAAAGTACATTCCATTGGAATCTTTGTAAATAAACTTTAGTTCATGCGATAATACAGAACAAATCACAGATATGATATTTTTTACGTTATTAAAAAAATGACCAGAATTCCTTACGGTATATGCATTATTAATGCATAAAGCAGGAAAATTGAAAACTAAAAGCTTGGCAAGAGTATAAAGAGCACTGCAAATGTCAGAAATAATATGTTTTAAACAAACAGTGTTTTTATGAGCTTTCGGTAAAATATAAAAACAAGTATAGATGGAAGAAAAAGGATTACAGAATAATTAGTATTATTATTTAGTAAGAATTTTTTTTTCAGCGGCGCAGTATTAATCGTGTAAAGTTTAGTTCTTTAACTGCAGAAATAGTTAATAAAAGGAAGGTAAGGAATCATGCGTCTTACCTGGTTATATCTCCAAACCTTTGTAGAGAAATTGATATCCGAATTGAAGCGCGCTACGTCTCCGTTAAATCACACATAATTATTATATTCCATTATAAAAGTTGCACGTTAGTGTAATCCATCGATCTGAAACTTTATCCTTTTGCTGAAATTAAAATGTATGATTAACATGTGTTTTAATTAAATTAAGCACCATTCACTTTTATATTTATATTATAATTAATTATTTAATAATATCTTGATTATTATAATTTCAGAGCATTTACATCGCTCTTACATTTTCAAGCACTACATTTTTAAGTGAGAATTTACACAACAACTAACTAAAGTCTAAAATGTTTTTCAGTTCATGGTAGCCTTGGATGACGTCACAGGAAAAAGCACATGATAGCACGTGATAATCATTCTTTCACGTGGGAGGTAATTCCATGTACTTAGCTGAGTTGAAAACAGTTTATGAATTGGTTTTTCGACGAGATAATTAAAGTTGTTTACTGCAATTTTAAAGTACTTTATTATTATCTGACGATTGATGAGTAGTTGATTCCGCATAGAAGATTATCCTTTAATTGGAATTTCCGTCACTCCCCCTTAATCTTCTATGTAGGGTAAGGAGGTAAGTTCAGATTGTTTAAATGTTTAATGAAATCAGACTTGGGGTTGGGCTTGGTGAGTGAATCTGCGGTCATAAATTCTGTGGGACAATACTTTAAATCTATTATTCCATCCTCCTTGAGTTGTCTTATCGCGTGTAATTTGATATCTATATGTTTACTTTTTCGAGTATGTTTTTCACTTTCAACCATTTTTATACATGGCTGATTGTCCTCGTATATTGTTATGGGTTTCTGTTGTGGTAAGTTTAAATCTTCCAGGAGTTTTGTCATCCATAATATTTCCTGTGCTGCGTTACTTACAGAAATGTATTCGGCTTCTGCTGATGACAGAGCAACGCACGTCTGTCTTTTCGTTGTCCAATGTATGGGACATTTTCCTAACATAAATATATTCCCGTTGGTGGATCGTCTAGTTTCTGGATCACCTCCCCAATCTGCATCTGCGTAAACTTCGAGAATAGGCTTATTTTTCGAACTTAGCGTCAGGTTGAGGTGTTTTGTGTTGTTTAAGTATGTTACAATTCTTTTGACGGCTTTCCAGTCTTTTTCTCGAGGGGTTTCATTTCTACGGCTGAGTATGTTGACCGCTGTTGAAATATCGGGCCTGGTTAATGTTGAGATGTAGAGTAATGTTCCCGTTGCTTGTCTGAATTTAATATTGTTAGGAAATAGATTTTGATCATTGTTGAGTCGATTGTAACCTGCTTCCATAGGTGTGCTGTAAGGTTTTGCGTTTTGAAGATTGAGTTTATCTACCAATTCTTCAATTTTTGAATTTTGGTTTAAGTAGAAATTTTTATCGTCTCTTTTTATATTTATTCCGAGATAGTTATTGACTTCTCCCAAATCTTTCAATTCATATTCCCTTTTCAGATTGTTAATTAACTCAATTATATCTTCGTTTTTTCCGGCGATTAACAAGTCATCCACACATATACTATAATGTATGTCGAGTTTTCACCATTTTCGCGTATAAAAAGACATGAGTCAGATGTACTTTGTACAAAATTTAATGCTTTAAGACTCTCGGAAATTTTCGTGTGCCATGCTCTGGCGGCCTGTTTAAGACCGTAAATCGCTTTTTGTAATTTACATACTTTGTTTTGTTGATTTGGAGCTATGTAGACTTCCGGCTGTTTCATGTATACCTCTTCTTGTAGGTTTCCGTGTAAGAACGCTGTATTAACATCTTTGTGATTAACCTTCAGGTTATGATTTAATGCTGCTATGAGAAATGCACGGATTGTAGTATGAGAGACAACTGGAGCAAAGGTCTCGTCATAATCTACTCCGAATTTCTGACTGTATCCCTGAGCTACGAGTCGTGCTTTATAGGTTTGCACTTGGTTTAGGTTGTCGCGTTTTAATTTAAAGGTTCATTTTGAACCTATCACTTTCTTGCCTGGTGGCGGATCGACTAATGTCCAAGTTTTATTTTTAGCTAGGCACTTGATTTTGTTTTCGGTGGCTTTGAGCCAATTTTCCCTATCGTGTGGATTTTTCATTTCCATGATATAGTTCCAATTCTTTGGTTCATTTGATTGTGTGTCTTTAACTAAACAGACAAATCTATCTGGTGGTACTCCTCTGTTAGATCTATTTGACCTTCTTGGTTCTATTTGTGTTTGTTTGGACTCGCATGGTTGTTTTTCATTATCATTACTGTCAATTTCAATGTAATTTTTATTCTTCTCTTCTTGATTTCCATCATCAGTGGAGATTTCTTCGAGATTTGTATCTTCCTCAATGTTGTTTGAGTGTTTTATTTCATGTTTTATGAATTTTACAGTCCTGGCAATTATTATTTGTTTGTCTTTTGTGTGTATGCGATATCCTTTGGAACGTGTGTCGTAACCTAGAAAAATACCTTCTTGCGCTCTGTTGTCAAGTTTTCCTCGATGTATTTTATTAATGTAAACAAATGCTTTACATCCAAAGGTTCTTAAGTGTTTGAGATCAGGTTTGATACCTTTCCATAGTTCGTATGGAGTTTTGTCATTAGCTCTTGTTGGTAATCTGTTTTGTAAATATGTCGCTGTGTGTATTGCCTCTCCCCAAAATTGTTTATTTAAATTTGCTTCTAAAAGCATGCTGCGTGTCATATCGAGTAGTCTTTTATTCTTCCTTTCTGCCACGCCGTTCTGGCTCGGGTTGTGTGGAATTGTGAATTGGTGTAATATTCCGTTTTCCTTTAGATAATTCTCAATTTCGTTGCTCTTGTATTCACCTCCATTATCGGATCTAATTTCTTTTGGTTTTCTACCGAATTGATTATTTACCATTGCAATGTATTCTTTTAATTTATCAATTACTTCACATTTCTTAGATAGTAAGTATATAGTTGTGTATCTCGAGTAATCGTCGATGAATGTGAGAAAATATTGTTTTCCTCCTAGTGTTGGTGTACTTATAGGTCCACAGACGTCGCCGTGTATTAAATCGAGAACTTTGTTTGCTCTATTTGTAGCCGATTTAGGATATGGCGCGTCGTTTAATTTAGATTTGATGCAGGTTTCACATAATTTATTATTGTGTCTGCAGTTTCTAATTTTTATTTTGGTAGCTAGCTGTTTGTTAACAATTGTTTTGATAGCTTCATAATCCCGATGTCCTAGCCTTCGATGCCATACTTCTAAACATTCTTTATTATTATTGCAGCTTAGTGTAATATTCACATAATTTTCTGCATTTTCTGAGGGGTTTGTTTGTTCTATTATGTATAAATTATTTTTGTTCTTCGCTCTTATATAAATTTCACCATCGAATGTTAAATCATATTTATCATTTTCAAAGATTAATTTACATCCATTTTTAGTTGCTTTGCTTACAGATATTAAATTGGATTCTAGTTCTGGGACGTATAGGACTTCCTGTAGTCTTGTTAGTTTTATTTCTCCGTTTGGGGATTTCGTTTTTATTAAAACGTCACCTGAACCGAATGCTTCGAGTTTGTTGCCGTTTGCGATGGTGACTGATGATTTTTCAAAATTGTTAAATTTATCAAATAACCTTTTATCATTTGCAATGTGTGAGGTGCTGCCACTGTCGAGTATCCAGTTTTGTTTTCCTAATTTTTCTGTTATTAGTACGCGATCTTCGGATTGATTAGTTTTTTAGCTTATTTTCTGATCATTCGCGTTATCGTGACAGTCAGTATTCTCTTTACAATTCTCTGTGTTTTCATAACACAGTGATGATGAGAAAGGTTTAGCTTTGTTTTTATTATTAAAGTTGTTCACGTTTTGATTTGTGTATTTGTTTTTGTTCTGCTGTGTGTATCTGCTCTTGAGGTGATAGCACTCGCTATTACTGTGATTTGTCATCTTATAGTGACTGCAATATTTTGAATTTCTTTTGTAGTCGTTATAAGTGTGTTTTCTTTGTGTTTTAAATGCCTTTTCAGAGCTGTTGTTTTGTTCAGACATTTCTTGTCTGCGATTATACTCATCTATGAGTTTACTTCTGATAAAATCTGGAGATAATTCGGCTTCGGGCCTTGCCTTTAATGCTGTGATAAGCGTGTTGTAGCTGGGCGGTAATGAGCATATAAATAGTGCGGATATGTGTGAATCATTTATATTCTCACCTATAGCTGATAATTTATCTACTATTTGTAGAATATTTGTTATATGGTTAATCATGTTCCCCTGTTCGGGCAGTTTAGTACTGTACAGCTTTCTCAGTAAATACAGTTTGATACTCAGATTTTCTCTTTCGTGCGTACTTTTGAGAGCGTCCCAGGTCTCCCTGGCAGTATTGAAATTTTTAACATGCACAATTTGCGCGTCATCTATCTATGCTCAGGTTAATTAAATCCCTGGCTTTCCTGTCTCTTTTGTTCCAATCCTCATTTAAAGGAGTTCGTGGTTGATCGGTTATTACTTCGAATAAGTCCTCTTTTATGAGAAGCATTTCGAGCTTAAACTTCCAATTGGAACAATTGCTCGAATTAAGCTTCTCTATGAATTGGCTTTCTTTAAATGTAGCCATTTTTATTTTCTATCTTTAATTATTTTTAAAGATATTTAATTTAATTTTATACGAAACGCTTTTCTTTGCGTTCGTTTTTATTTTCTATAAAGCGAGTTTTTTCAGCATATAGCTAATGTGCTTAAAATTTTTATTTAATACATAATAACAGTCTTCATGATCTTTCGGCGGTGCAGTATTAATCGTGTAAAGTTTAGTTCTTTAACCTCAGAAATAGTTAATAAAAGGAAGGTAAGGAATCATGCGTCTTACCTGGTTATATCTCCAAACCTTTGTAGAGAAATTGATATCCGAATTGAAGCGCGCTACGTCTCCGTTAAATCACGCATAATTATTATATTCCATTATGAAGTTGCACGTTAGTGTAATCCATCGATCTGAAATTTTATCCTTTTGCTGAAATTAAAATGTATGATTAACATGTGTTTTAATTAAATTAAGCACCATTCACTTTTATATTTATATTATAATTAATTATTTAATAATATCTTGATTATTATAATTTCAGAGCATTTACATCGCTCTGACATTTTCATGCACTACATTTTTAAGTGAGAATTTACACAACAACTAACTAAAGTCTAAAATGTTTTTCAGTTCTTGGTAGCCTTGGATGACGTCACAGGAAAAAGCACATGATAGCACGTGATAATCATTCTTTCACGTGGGCGGTAATTCCATGCACTTAGCTGAGTTGAAAACAGTTTATGAGTTGGTTTTTCGACGAGATAATTAAAGTTGTTTACTGCAATTTTAAAGTACTTCATTATTATCTGACGATTGATGAGTAGTTGATACCGCATAGAAGATTATCCTTTAATTGGAATTTCCGACATTTTTTTAACAGCTTTTTGACGCAAAAATCTGAATTAGTCGCTTAATGTTTTTACTCTTATGTAAGGACTATCCTGTAGAGAAGAACTTAATTTTATTGAAATAATCTTGTTTTTCTGGGAGAAAAATCAGCTTTTCCCCCATGATTAAATTTTGCTGAAACTTCTTTTAAAGCATTGTATTTGTAATTTTGATTGTTTGAAGAAATAATATCCGCAAGGATATGGCGATGTGTTTGCTTTGAGAGCTCAATGGGAACGATTAATTTGGAAATTGCAGGTTTGAATGATTTAGAAAGAAAAGCTGAGTTCTAAAGTACTTTTTTGTTGGGTAGTGAAGGTATGAGAACACATATTTAACAATATAGTTTTTATTAAAGAGATGTTTGTTTACACTTTGTATAAACATCTGTCATTCATTTAATGAAGAAAATTTATTATCAAGATTACCAGAATGTGTAGATTAAAAAACATATAATGTGACCCAATTTTTATTGGATATTTTAGGGAAATTACTTGAGATTTCACATTTGGATAGATGAAAGCTATACAACTCTTCTTAATTTTTTTCTCTTTCAAAAATTGAATGGTATTGTGTTTTAATAGACTTTTAAAAACTTAGCTCGTCTTTATAACATGTAACTGTACGATAAAATTAGAAGGCCTCCCACTGAGTCTTGATTTTGAATAGCACTATTTTTCAAAGAAAAATCTTCTTTTCGAATTGTTTTTTGCAAATTTTGTAGAGACCTTCCCGGAACATAAATTTTGTTACAAATGTTGCAAAAACCTAGCACGAAAAATTTTCTTCAGAAATATTGGTATTGAAAAAGCGGACCAATGGCAACCCTGACTTAGATTCCGATTTTAAATAAACTCTGGACGTGGCCTAATGTCGGGAAATGGACAATCTATTAATTCTACTATAACATTTTGGCCTCTCTAACCGGCTTCAAGGCACAGTTAGGCAGCTGGACTAGATGACAAAGATAAATGGCAACTTTTTTAAGTTTATAATTTATTAATAAAGCATACCTTCTATATTTTTCCGGTACGCATTTTTATGATTTTCTTCAATACAAAGAAAAAAGAAGAGTATATATATTTTGATTTATTTTCGTAAGTTTTCCAGTTTCTTGTGTAAGGAACCGAGTCAACTGACTATTCTGTATGTAGTCCTTCAGCCGACAAGCCCCACCAGTGGCTGAGAGGTTGTGCTCTCGAAGCTGGTAGACGGGAGGTGCTGGGTTCGATCCCAATCGCGCCCGTCGGCCTAATCGCTCGGAGTTTTCGTGGTTTTCTTTCGAGCCGTGGATTTTCTCCATGCGTAAATACGGATTAGGTTCCCTTAGAAAGACCCCCACGAAGGGCACTCCCCCCGGGCCTATATCCCTCGTGTCGATAATTGGCCGTCAATATTCAACCCAACCCAACCCTTCAGCCGACACGTTCGAGCGGCCACGTACTTACCTCACATCTTGAACCAGGCATGCTGAGATTATTGTTCTCTGCAAAATGTTCATTTCTTTAGTTATCAGTGTATGGAATATTCCAAAACTTGAGCGGATGAAAGATCATATTAATTCTTGTTTTACAATATCACTACTCATATTCGATAAAATCGGAATTCTTTTTAGCAAAGAATATTATTTTATATAAATATATTAAATAAATATTTCTGAACAGTTTCGAAGCAAACAATGTGCAGATGTATGTTTCTTGATCTAGCAAGAAGGTTTACGAAAATTTATTAAAACTATTTTCGAGTTACTCACTACCCCAGAAAGCGTTTTTTTTAATCTTTGGAAACTTCAGAAATCAATAGATTTCAGTTATTTAGAGAAACATTTCTGAAAGAAAAGTTTTCTTTTGCTGCCCTTAATATTTGTAATTATTTCCAAGTACTTTTTATAGTGTATTGATAAGTTTTCTGAACACAAAGTATCGGTGTTTCGGATGCTATCAATTCGCAAATATAGCCAGAATTTATACATGGAAGTCAAACAAATAATGTTCCTTTTACGCTGCTAATTTAGCATTTTTGCTTGTTGAGTCGGGAAATATTTACTTGAGCATTAGAAAAACCGATATTTTGAGTTGAGAAATTTATCAATACACTATAAAAACTACTCGGAAACGTTTTCGAAACGTCAGAAAAAAGAACTTTTGTTTCAGAAATGCTTCACTAAATCTTAGAAATCTATTGCTTTCTGAAGATATAGGAACGCTCTTGATAATTGTGGGTAGTTCAGAAAAGGTTATATTATATTTTTGCAAACCTTTTTTTTTTTTAGATCAAGAAACATTTTCCCTTTTTTTTTACTGCGAATCACGTGTTTAAAAAGAAAAAAGAAACGAAAATTCGGGAATAAATTAAGAAAAAAAAAGTAGCGTTACATTTGTTATTCTCGTTAAAAATTTAATAAACGAAATTTTGCTATTCGGTTACAATTTCGAATAACAAGTATTGTATGTGTATTTTTCAGCCTTTCTTTCTTTTCGTATGGAAATAACTTTTTTTATATATGTATTTCTGTTTCTTTTTCTATTTTTTTTTCGATTAATACCATAAAAGAGGCATACTTCTTAAAAATTAATATTCAAAATAGGGCATAATATTCTCACAGAAGAAAAAATACTTACTATTTTTAAAAAATTATGCTAAAATTCTGAAAGTTATACCATTAGTATCACCAGTACACACATTTTCTTGTTCACATATAGCATACATTAGAAAAGTTATCAAAGTATTTACATTAAAATAAAGAACTTTTAATGATTTGGGCCTTACATTCGAATATTTCGTCTAAGAGAAGTTTGCTCCAGTAGTTTCAAGTGATGCTTGTGAAGTCCTATGGTAGCTATCATGAAGTCCTATATTTGTATGTAGATGAAATTAAATAAAAATACATGACATGCAAAAACATATTGTGTAATTAAGTAAAAACGAATTCTACATGTAAAAATGTGTTATATGCAGAAAGGGCTTAATATTTATGAAAAATATTTGAATTTGGTCATATTTTGCGCCATTTATTCTATAACGTTTCTCTGAATATTTGTAAGGTGTGTGGGTGTGGTTATGCTTAAATTTGCGTTTCGCATATCAAAAGTAAAAAAAATTCCAAAATTGTATTTGTTTTTGTTTAGGTATAAATGATTTAAAATTTGAATGTTATGAAATATTTCTTTTACGGAAATATTTCTAATGTTATATGGATCATTCCATGGTAACTTACGTTACATTTGGAATAATTTTCTTTAGTCATTTTCATAATATAACACCAAAAAATATTGAAAATGTATTGTTGATATGATTTGTTAATTAAACCTATCCAAAGCGAAATTTGGATGAAAATTACCTACCTATTTTTTAAACACTGGTCATTATATTTATTATGGTAACTTACGTTCTTTTTGTCAGAAACGTAAGTTACTATAGTAAATATAATTTTTAGCATTCAAGAAATAGTACTAAATTTAAGTAATTTTTATCCAAATTTAGCTTTGTTAGGTTTAATTAACAAATCATATAAACATTACATTTTGAATATTTTTTAGTGTTATATTACTAAAATTACTGAAGTCAATTATTCTAAATGTAACGTAAATTACCATGGAATGACCCATATGTGCTTCATACCGAGTAAAACCTACTTTATAGTTCCTTCTTATTATTTAAATTGACTAAAAAATAAATTCTATTGGTTGAATATAATTCTGTTTTGCTGCGGCATTTCCCGCTTCAGTTATCTAATTTTTTTGGTGTTAAGTACTACAATGGGAAATTCAATAGGACATTTTACAGATACTTTCGAGATGAAAGCCGTTATTATTGGTGGCGCTTGAAACTAACATTTCATAATAATCCTTTTAATTCCGAATCAGGTGAAGAATTTGATCGGCAAAAACCTTCAAAAGTAAATTTGAGTTCAGTTTTACGAAACAAATTTTAGAAAAATCAAAACCGAGGTACTTCATGGAAAACTGTAAATGGCATGAGAAAGTTTCTCGGGGCTGGGATACAATTCTATGTGTAGTTTTTACTTACCTTGATTTTCCATACCCGTCAACATCACACAAAAATTCCGTACAATGGTAGGTTAATTTAACCGAGGTTAAATACGTTTGAAACCAGAAGTTGTTTCAAGAAATGCATGCAAATAGTTTCCACGTAAGTACATGAAACTAAATATATGTTATTTTTTCAGATATATTTTCTGGTTACAAACGTGTTTAACCTGGATCAAATTAACTCGCATTGTACGGAAGATTAGTTGAAAGTTGGCAGGTATGATTTTCAAAGAAATGTTGAGGCTAAATCAAAACGTAAAACAATAATTTAATAATCTTATTTAAATATTATTTATATTGTTTCAAAAATGAAATTATTGTACTTTGTAAATAATCAAAATTCATTGGAAATTGTTGAAGAACACAGTGACATCAATGAGAGGCAATGCAAAAAAATTTGTCGTATGTAATAGAAAATAATGTATGCGACGATTTATCCCATGTTATATTTGCTGGAGTAGATTTTGTCGTAAATTCTAAATTAACAGACAATCAAGAAATATCTGAGATGAGTTTTAAAAAGACAAAGTATTAAAAGCAGACTTGATATTTCAGATGAAAGTTCAGACGAATCTTCAAATCGGACTATGAAAAAACTAAGCAAAATACAAAAAAAAAAAAAAAAAAAAAAAAAAAGTTAAAAAATCAATTTTAAAAAACGCAAAAAAAAAAAAAAAAAAAAAAAAAAAAAATGTTAAAAAATGTTCCATCATTTTCATGTAAAATAGTAGGACAAAAATTATGTAAATGGGAAAAATAAAGAGATGGATAATGAAAATGCTTATGGAATCGGTAATTTTATGTTTTATTTTTATTATAAATGTAGATGTTGGACTAATTTATATGAATTATTCGTAAAATATCAGTTTCAGAATGATATTACCCCTTTTATAGCTAAAGAACAGTGAAATAACAACCATAAATGCACGGAGGCATAAGTTAAAATTTTGAAAAAAATTACCCCCATTAAGAGCCATTGCTCCCATTTTGGGAACATGCTATTTTTCCTAAATATTCGATTTTTCTTTCTTCAGAAATACTTTAAAGACTTCTATTCATAAGGAAAAAACAACTGTTCCATAAAAAAATAGTTTAATATATATAGCGGCGCTTAATGGGTTAAAAAGTAAAAATATGCTAATGCGTCACTACATTTTTTAATGTACATTTTTTAAGACAGGAAATTGTAATCAAAACATTGCGTGAAAAGTCATTTGAATTAAACTGAAGATAAGGAACTTTTCTGCTTTTTACAAATAAGAAAAAATTATAGTTTTAAGTCTTTTTTTATTTAAATCATAAAATATGTTGCAAAATTATTTTTTTAAAATTTGAATATATTTTTCAATTATTTAAAAAATAATATAAATACAAAATTTAAATGATCTAGCTTCTTTTACAATGAAGTTAAAATAGTTGTGTAAGCGATTAAATTATTTTTACCCAAGTTCTTTTGAAGTAAATATTTTCCCTTAAATCAATTTTATTTCGCAATAAATTATCATTAAGTTTTTGTAAGTATTGTTAGTTTAAATATTTATTTTTTTGCAAAAGTAAGAATTTACTGTTGTAATTAAAATGTGCTTATTCATTGAAAGTTTTTAGAAAATAAACTTAATTGAATTCTGAAAGAAAAAAGAGTTAGAGTGAAGAAATTGAATTTTGCTTTCTTCTTTAAAAAATAAAAAAATATTTTAATTAATAATTTTTATTTTACTCTCGCTATTTGCTTGAAAAAGACTATTTTTTCCATTTTTGTTTCGTCCACTGTCTTTATTAGCTTACATATTGCTAATTCCTCATTATTTTTTTAATTTATGCCTAAATCGAATTAATCTTTCTCTATGAAAAAAAAAAACATTTACATCGCAAATTAATGATGGAAACAAAAACAAAAGTACTATGTAAATAATTATTAAAGTATAATAATTATTAAATTACTATTAAAGTACATTTTTCCCTCCAAGGAAAAAAATGGAAGGTTAAATATTAAAATTGCTTTTTATCCTGTTAAACGTTAAAAAATTTTCCTTTAATCTTATATACAAAGTATCTTGAATAAAATAATTTTAATGCGTACTTCTTTGTGAGTTTCTTTATTTCTTTTTCTTGGAAAATTTTAGGAACTTAGAGAGCATTTTCTATTAACGAAACTGATGAGATATTTCAGATATTTTAATTCCTCGTTTAGTAAAAAACACTCTTAAAGCTTTTTTTTTTTTTTTACTGTAATTCGTGCAGAAAGTACAAAATTATTTTTCATAAGCCTGATAATTATGTACACGTTACATTCATTCCGTATATGTTCTAAACTATAAAAAAATGTGTTACACAGTTTAATTTTTGAGAAATTTAAATGAATCATTTTACATTAAAAATAAATAAATAAATAAATAAATGTGCATAATGAATGGGAATTAACTAGAAAAGCTTTATCAAACAGTCAAATACTATGCATTGTTAACTGGTAAATTTAGGGTGATTGTACCAGTATCTGATGAATTAAGAATAGTTCCAGTTTCCAGAATTCTTCTCGTCTGCATAGCTTACCATAAAATTACTGTCAAATAATGATTTTCTTCTTTTGTGACTCTGAATAAAATTGTGTACAGTACATTCGTCTACACTATTTTATTAAGACGTGATTCTGTCCAAAATATAAAAATCCCTGACGTCTCGGCCTACAGGGACAGGTAGATTTCGAAGACGCAGACCGTTAGGCGCCTGTTTATTGGGAATTGCAGAACAAATGACCTTTTTCCATGATTCGGAAGTTGGGATCGTCCACTTCGAAATCTACTTATGTCTGTAGGCGGAGCCGGCAGGGATTTTTTTGTTTTTAATTTTTTTGCTGTAAGGATTGAGCCTATAAAAAACTTGTCAATATAAAAGTTGTAGATAATAGTAAGAGGATTTATAATAAATTTAAGCGGATTTGATATCTTGTGAATTGACAAAGTTATGGATTTTGTTCTTCTTAAATCCTTATTTTCCAACCCCTTGAGGCCATTTTCAATGATATCAAAAATCTGTCATACATAAATTTTCGGCCCTTTTCCTAGAAGTAATAACCTTAAACGGATTCGATACATATCATAATTAAAAAGTTATGTTTTTTTCTGTTTTCACAAAAACACACCCATCCCCCCCCACCCCTTGGTTCGATTTTGCCCATTAGTGAACTTCATCGAGATTTTATGCCCCTTGATTTTATGTATCAGTGTGGCAGACATTTGTGCAGAATTATTGAAGTTATCAAGTCATATAGGTAGATATATAGATAAAGTTTTGAACTGGGGATGGTTTTGGGTTGTGGAAGTCATGATCGGCGTTGATCTGCAAAAATTTTTCAGAGATTCCAACATAAGGAAGAATGTAATAGGGAGCATTTCTTATGAAATCTACCTAAAACAAATAAGTTTCCTTAATAGTTGGTCAACCAATATTATTAGTTCGATAACTATGACATATGAGTTAATCATACATCTCAAGGAGGGTATAACTACTACGAAGCAAGCAACAAAAAAAAAAGCATGCATACCTGCCAACCTCAGAGTATTCTGCCGTAAAATATAGGTTAAATGACACAGGTTAAACATGTTTAGAACCAGATTAAAAAAAAAAAAATACATGTGGAACAATGCGTGGCAAATTCAAGGGTGTCATGAAAAAGTTATTCTAATTTTCATTATTATTAATTGGCATAACAGAACAAAACTTTCAGAAAACAAATTTAATAATTTTCTTAAATGTTTTTATAGCAATTCGTTTGCTATCGTTTTTTTTTTTTTTTTTTTTTTTTTTACAAACTGTAATAACGTAAAAAGGCAATTCAGAATTGTTTGCAGTGAACATTTGTATGTAACTATTAATTTTACAGATATATTAAAATATGGAGGTGCTCAATGTTTTTGATAAAGCTGTATTTCCGATGAAATCCCATCATTTTCTTAAATGTATAAGAAAAACCGAATGCCAAAAAAGTCTATGCTTGGTGATCTTATAGACGCGTATCAGATGAACTTGGACATCTGCGATGCATGTATTTAGTGCATCTATAAAATGTACCGCATATCGAAAAGAAGTCTATGCTTGGAGGTATGATAGTCGTACGTTACACTACCTGGACATATTCGACAACTTATGGAATTCTGCGACAGCGTAACTAACATCTGCATTATACATCAAAAGCGTGTATCGTGTATATTTCCTGACATCTTACAGATGTATCGGTTTCATATGTATGCAGCTTGTAGACGTCTTATTGATGGGTATGTGCCGTGTGGGTCGTTGACATCAAATTTACACCCAGTCAATAGGTGAATAGTCTTGCAAATGATATGAGGCATAGAAAATAGTCAAAGTGTAGTTGAAATAACTACGAAAACGAATATTGTAGAGACAGAAAGAAGACTGGTAAGTGAATTTCTTGTCACATGAAAAAAGTGTATGCGTAGTTTAAACAACTGCTCATGAGAAGATTTAAGATGAAATCTAATACGAATAGAAGTCTAACGAGAAACATGAAATTTATTAAACAGAGGTATATGAAATAAATTTTCTGGTGTTAAATATATTTAATCCGACTCAAATAAAATCGCACGTTACGGAAAAATAGTTGGAGGCACGTATCCGTACGTACAAGACTTTATTGGAAAGGTTATAATATTAACTGATCAACTATCGGTGGTTGATAAATGATTCGAGTAGTCATGTTTAATTTTTCGGAGTTCTGTTTCCGAAATTCCAATTTTGACTACGTCAATTTTGTTTCACATGACTTAGTATCATTCTATCACAAACATTGTTTCTAATAGCATTACACAATGCAAATAAAAACAAAAACGAAAAATCATGCGTCAAGCATATATTATGTAACACTTTCCAGCAATTCCAAAATAATTTTGCAAATCTTTACCATAAGGTGTAAGATGATATCTAACTAAACAATTTTGAAAACGCATAACATATTTAAAAATCCAACGTTAGGAATTACCAACAATATTTGGAAAAATATCCGAGCTCTTTTGTGAAGCCCTGTATATGATCTATAGTTTTGTATATATACTAAATAGAATGCTAAATTTTAGTTCAGTTAGGAAACGCGCAGCACAGTTAAAATTTCTCTTCTGGAATTTCCGACAATAAACGGAAATGTACTCGAGAACTTTTGTGCTGCCCTGTATACAATCTATACAATTTATACACATCAAGTAATAGACAAATAATGAGTTAAATTTAAAAACGCGTTCATCAACCGAAAAATAAGCAGTACTTTAACCGAATTATTGTGTGTGTCCCTGTAAATGAACGATGAAAGCTATACACACAAGATTCTATAGTAAGCCTCTTGTAATCCACGTTAGTGATATATATCAATTTCAATACGTTTGAAATAATGAAAATTATTAAAATAAACTGCAAACGATTTTTCTTCATCGACCGTAATGTAACGGAATTCTTTTGAGTATCCCTGTAAAAGGAACGATAAGTGCTATGCACACCACATTCTATACGTCTCTTGTAGTGCATATGAGTGATATATATCAACTTCAATATGTTTGAAATTGTGTAACATCATTAAAATAAACCGCAAATGTTTTCCCCCATAGATCGCAATATAACGGAATTCTTTTGAGTGTCCCTGTAAAAAAAAAAAAAAAAAAAACTAAGTGCTACACACTTCATTTTCAATATTGAACATGCCACAGTAAGCTTCAATAACATATATCAATTGCATGACAATTCGAGCATATTTATGCGAGTTAGAGCACGGATAGACAGACGGCAGACAGACAGACAGACAGACAGACAAACCGAATTCATAAAAACTTTTCAACTACGTTGGAAAGTGTTAATAACAAAAGTAGAAGGAAATATAAATATTGCTAATCTCAGATGAACTTACTTAAAGAAAATTTCATTACTGTAGAAAGTTTTTTTTTATAGTGTTTTGTGTGATATTTTTAAAAAGGATTCTTGTAATCTTCAATTAATTTTTGATACTAGGTATGAGGGAAACCATATTTTATGAATTACACCACATATCAATCTGTTACAATATATCTATTTGTATCATCACAAATTCAATCTAAATGTAATAAAAATTGATGTAGGAAATAAAACATAGTTAAACTCGGATGCATTTAATTAAATGAAAATTTAAGTGTCTTAGAAAGTTCTTTTTATCTCTTTACGGAAGATTTTTATAAAGCATTCCTTTAAATTCTTCAATAAATTTCTCATATTAAGTAGGATAGAAACAACATTTAGAAGAAATAGCGAATAATGAAAAAACTGCAAGAATAGTTATTTCCGAAATTGATATTAATGATAAGAAGTGATATTTTGCAATACAATATTGATGATATTGTAATACAATATATCGTAATCATTATATGTATCATTTGTTTTAATCAGTATTTGTAACATTTACTTGGATAATCTATTTATTTAGGATTGAGTCTAGAATTCAGAGCTGCGCTTTTAAATTTTTGATTTTCCAGGTCTGTTTTCTAAATACGACAAAGTTTCTATAAACACTACGTTTCATTATAAAAATTTTTATGTTAAACACAATTCTTGTTGTTTTCTTCATTTCTTTTCAGGCCAAAAAAAGACCCCAAATATATGTTCCGCTTTCAAGTTGCCCCAATTCGGGTAAATAAGGGTTAGGTTGATTATTGACGGCCAATTATCTACACTTGGGATATAGGCCCGTGGGAGTGCCCTTCGTGGGGGTCTTTCTAAGGGAACCTAACCCGTATTTACACATGGATAAATCCACGACTCGAAGAAAACCACGAAAACTCCGAACGATTAGGCCGACGGGCGCGAATGGGATCGAACTCAGCACCTCCCGTCTACCAGCTTCGAGAGCAGAACCTCTCAGCCACTGGTGGGGCGGTAAATAATGGGATCTATCGTATTCCTGCTGGTGTTCAGTCTATCTCTATTAGTATAACTACCAAACTACCGTTTTTATTGAAATAAGCATATTTTGAACAATTTTTTTTTAAAATATAATATTTAATAGAATAAATACCAAAAATAAACCAGACACGTTTTTATAAATATGTTTCTGGTTCAAAATATGTCCTATTTGAAAACACAAAAACAAAAACAAAAAACGAAAGTTTAACAAGTATCTGAATTGTTAATAATATTAAAGTTCTAAATAACATTTTGGATTTCCGTTTTTATTCTTTCTTTCATTTTTGTTTCAGCAGTTACAATATATGAAATAATTTTGCAGATTATATTTAAAAAATTAAAGAAATCAAGCCTTTACAGTTACAAACTGTGCCTTTTAACTACTGATAGCCTACCTATTACTTTTTAAAAAACAATATATTTAAAGGGAAACCACTTTACAAACACTTAAAAATTTCCAAAATTGTCTTTTTCACCGTAGGTTGGTAAAAAAAAATATTTTTCAATAACATCAATCTGGCATTCAATTAATGGGATTTACGAACAAATTTATTTTAAAATAAATAAAATCTTTTCTTTCCTTACATCATAAAGACAAAATGTCATTCGAAAATTCTGGTGCAATCGTTACATTTGGGCATTTATCTAAGTGGGATATATAATATCACACCGCCAGTTCAAAGAGTTAAAACGACGAGAGGATCCAATCGGAGATTCCCGGGTTATAGAAAATACTACCTGGTGTACCGAATATAGACAAAGGCTATTTTACTAATGAAAACTAATAGATTTTCTTTATTTAATGTATTTTTAACACATTCCAACCTAGTTGAAAAGTGTTTATGACTTCGATTTGTCTGGCCGTCTGGCCGTGCTCGTGT
The DNA here is from genome assembly GCA_963931845.1 of Maratus michaelseni. Taxonomy (NCBI): domain Eukaryota; kingdom Metazoa; phylum Arthropoda; class Arachnida; order Araneae; family Salticidae; genus Maratus; species Maratus michaelseni. The sequence goes on along the minus strand of OZ007594.1, from coordinate 49,340,909 downwards.
AAAAATACTCGTATCGCCCTGAAATTTTTGTATGTGACTGTCGATTACTATAACATGTTTCTTATTTCAACTGAAGTGTGTAGCATTTATAGTTTTTTTACAGGGACAGTGAAAAGTATCCTGTTACATTACAGTCAATGGTAAATAATCGTTTCAAGTGCATTTTGATGATGCTACGTCATTTAAAACATGATTAAATTGATATATAATTATGAAGCGCATTAAAACATGCTTTTTGTAGAATATGGGGTGCAAAGCATTTATTATTCATTTACAGAGTCAGACAGAAGAATTCTGTTACACATCGTTCTATGGGGGAAAATCGTTTGCAGTGTAATTTAGTGATATTTCACTATTTCAAATTATATGCATTACCGAAGTTCACACTATAAACTGCTCTCTTGAAAGTTTGGTGTGCATTGCGTTTATTTACAGGGACATACAAAATATATCGGTTACAGTACATGTGCGATATTTACAGTTTATGTGTGATACGTGCGTTTTTAAATTTGGTTTGCATTTTTAAGTTTAGCTAAATTTTTGCATAGTAGGTGTGTGTTTATAAACTCGGTTGTTCAGATACAGGGCTACACAAGGGAATCTGTAAGTATTACAGACTATGGGAGTGAATTGCTTAAGGGTAGTTTAATTGTGTTACGCATTTTATTGCTGAACTATCATATATTTAATATACTAATATAAATTTGTGGAATATAAATAAATTCATATACAGGGCAACGCAAAGAAAAAGATACATTGTCGTTTACTGTTGGTAATTGCTGCGAGTGAGTTTTAAGTTGCCTTTTAGCTTAATAGGTGGTGTCTACAAAAGTCTTCAGATAATATACAAGGCTGCACAAATGATTTCGAGTGCATTTCAACCGATCTGAGAAAATTGCTGAATATGAATATTCTAAATGAACTAAATTTTATCATGCTACATATCCACATCTATTGATCATATACAGGGCAGCACAAAATAATTCGACTACATTTTTGACACTGGAAAGTAATTTCGAAAACTGTACTTTCAAACGTGATATATGTTTTCTAAACTGTTTACTTACATATCTTCTTTCACCTTATTTAACGGTGAAGTTTCGTTACAGTTTTCTGGCTGTGTTGGAAAGCGTTTCATAATCTATGCCTGACGCATGATTTTTCGTTCTTGTTTCAGATTGCTTATTAACAACACCAAGAAGCATTTTTACATGACGAAATATAAATTATGCATTCATTTTTTTTTTTAAATTAATTAAATACGGCATTTTTATCTTACCCGCATGCCAGAGCTCTAAAAAATCTATAAAGATTTTGTTACTTGCATCACAGCCTTTTCGATTCTGATTATTTCGTTGTTTAGGCATGTAGTTCCCTATCTGTTAATTTGCGTTTTATATACATTTATTGAAATTGTTTATTTGTTGATAAAGTGTTCATTTCTTTATGGTATTAGCCGGAAACAAACGCTGGAACATTTATGCTATTTTAAGAGGAAAAGTGTTAATATTTCGCACAACGCGATGCACGCGCTAGCGACATTTTATTTTTATTTTATTTTTAAAAACATCCTGGAAAATCTTAACCATAAATAACAGTAAATTGAGATACAGTTTTCAAACAAATTGATAGCATTTAAAAGTACATAATTTTCCTATTTCGACGGTGTTAAAATTATGAACTATTTAGAAGTAATTAAATTTTCGAAAAAAAGGGAAATATGTTGCTGGTGGCTGACATGTTTTTGGTTTACATTGTAGATTGATTATAAATACGCTAAAAATATTATTTAAGATGTTTCTTTCAAATATCTTGCGTGATTGATTTTGAAATATTTTTTCAAAAATTCTATATTAAAGTTGTCAAATAGAAATAGTTCAGCAAATGTAATCGCAGCTCTAACAAAGACATCAGACAATTTTTTTTTATGTTATCTTTATTATTTTCATAATTACCTTAAGCTGGTTATCGATTTTGTTGAAGATTTGTGCTGTGTTTGCATGATGATTTTTTTAAAAATAAAATTAAACAAAATTTTATCGTTACTGAGATTTTTTTTTTCAAAAATAAAAATGAAATAACTGACGTACATTTAAGGTCTTATAAGAAGGAGTTTTTCTTTTCTTTGATACGACACGTGATCTAGGTAATAACAAAGACAGTAAAAAACAATTTCACACTTTATGGGTATTTTGAAAAAAGAAACGTCTTTTATGATATCCTGATTTTATTCTTGAGAACAAAAGATTCAAACTTTTGTCCCTCGGGAAGGGATTTAAAGGATTTTTATTGTAATATCCTTAATTTAAACGAACTAAAGAGACTAAATCTTTAAACCGAATACAAATAAAACCGAACAGTAAATAAAAAATAAATATAACACTAAGTGAAAAATCCAATAAATTCGAAAGTTAAAAACAAATAAATAAGCATTTTATAAATTATGTAATTTTTTATTATGAAATTTAGTACAAGATACTAACAAAAACAGAAAAATTAATTTTAATAGAAAACATTTTAAAGATTTTTTACAAAGCTAAAAAAAATGCTTCTGTTTGTGAATGTAAATACACTTTTATTCTCAACAGCCACTGAACGGATCTGAATGTACCCTCTACACTACAATTTTAGTATATACAGAGGTTTTACGATAAAAAATTTGTATTGAAATATATATATATATATATATTATATTACGATGATTTACCGTCATATGTTGTAGTTGCAGTAACGTGGATTATAGAAGGAGCACACATGGTTGCACAACGAAGTTAAGAACGTTGGTTGTTATGGATGATATAAGTATTTAGAAGCAGTCGTACATTTTAGTTGCAGTTTCGTCGTGGCCATAGCGGCAGTAGAATTTAAAACCCAGAGGCGTTTCTCCATAAATTCAGAACGAACAAGGTTTTCCATTTCAGTCCTTTATTAAATGTTTCTCTTGAGCAGTTTCCATCATAACCATAATAGCTTTGCATCATTACATCATCAAGGAATAGAGGGTAAGTATCAGAACATCTCAAATTCTCAAAACGAGCAGCCAGGGAGTTGTTTACAAGTGAAAATACGACTTAATTCTGAGGGAGCGCCGCAGGCAGCTGCTTTTTGTTACCCCGCGCAATAACACAAATTATGACGTAGAACGCGCCCTGAACCAATGAAGAATTAAAGAAGACGCGTCATGCTACGTCACGACCAATGAAAGATAATTAGTAAAAAAGTTCGGACAGAGAGGAGTGGATTAATTTCGTAGTAAAGTGACTTTAGAGAGGGAAATTAATATTCGGAATAAAAATGAAAATGGCTCTCAAAAAACATTCTAAAACCCAGAAATGATCGGGAATCATGATAGAAATTAAGAATAACTAAAAGCTTTATATTTAAGTAAATTTGGACAATTTAGAATTAAATAAAAGGGAATTTAATAGAGTTAACGATAGAGCTAAATTAAGAATAAGGATTTAATGAATATAGAGTAGTAAATTGGAATAAAACAGGGAAAAAATTTAGAATTGTAAGAATTTGGAATTATTTAACTAAGGAAAAATGACGAAAATTTTTTATTATTACATATATATATATATATATATATATATATATAATATATTTATTTACAGGGACTCTTCAAATGTTTTAATATCAGATTGTCTCCTACGTGGTCGGAGTAATTTTAGTCAAAATCTTGTGAGAGATGTGTAACTATATTACTTTTTTAAATAAGAAAGTGGCGACACATGAATAATAAAATATTATTGGTCGGGAGGCTTTTGGACGAAATCACGAGCAATGAGCACCTAAAGCACATTTATATATAAAATAGTAGCACCATACGAATAGTAAAATTTGATTGGTCGAGAACATTTTGGATGAAATTGCGGAAGACGAGCACCTAGAATGTCTTTATATACAAGATTGTGGAACCATACGAACAATAAAATTTGATTGGTCGAGAGGATTTTGGACAACAGCTCGGCGAGTTCGGTATTATCTCCAAGCTAATGTTTATTGACCTGCCTTACTCGTTTAATAAAACTTGTCCAGGCGAGTAATGTCAAGTTCTGGAAAGTGGGTTGCAACAGATTGGACAAAAACATCTAATCTGAGTATGCGCCATATCCGTTGTGTATGACTACGCATTTATTGATAAAAACTTACGAATGGTAATAACGTTGATTAAATTGAATGCGGCTGTTACCGAAAGCACTGTCTAGTGCCAAACCTCTTCAGCCAAATAAAAACTCCAACGAGTGCTCAATAGGTAAATAAAGAAATAGGCAATGTTATATATAACATGGGTTTCACATGAGGTTCATTGATTTGTTTTGTTTCCAAAATTATTTTTATTCTTCCTGTTTGTTACACATTTACTTTAATGAATAAATAGGGACATACTTTTACATTTTAATTATCTAAATAAAAAAAAAAACCATTCACGTTAGAGAAGCTTACTTTTAGAACATATAAATTAATTTTTTTTTTTTTTTTGCTAAGCTGATTAACAGATTAAAAAATGAGATTAATCTATCAATATATAATAAATCCGAACAACCAAAAATAATTTTCATTAATTGCTAAATGGTGTTAGATAAAAACCATAATCTAGTAAAAAGATTTTATATATAAATCTGTCTACATGTTTCGGCTTCACTGAAGCCTTTGTCAAGACTAATAAGGATATCCTACAGTTCCAGAACTATAATGCAATGACTTGAAACATCATTCACGTTTTTCACATTTTATCTCGGATTACTCTCGTTATATATTTTTACTTTGATGCTTATTTCCATACTCGTGACCATGGAGTAACTGAACCCATAATAAACATCAAAGTAAAAATAAAAGAAAGTGAGTAATCATAGAGAACGTGAAAAACAAGAAAGATGGCGTTTCAAATCATTGCATTATAACTCGTGGAACTGTAGGATATCCTTATTTGTCTTGATAAAGGCTCTGGTGAAGTCGAAAAATGTAGACAGCTTATTAAAATTTTACTGATTTTATGGTTTTTATTTACACCTTTCAGCAATTAATGAAGAATTCACCTTTCAGCAATTAAGAATATCAAACCAATGTTCCATAACAATGAAATTATGACTGAATCAATTGGTTCCGCTTACTTAACTAAATTTTGCGAAAATTCAAATCAAATCTTCGACATGGTAAATCTTCTCCAATCAAATCTTTGACTTCTTAAATCCATTTAGACTCACTAGGTAGGTTTTTCTATTAAATTATAGTTTTACGATTCTTAAACAATTTTTGATTAGTAATATTTGCCTCATTTAAAGACCGAAATTTGCTCTTAAAAAAGGTGAAGTGGAAATAATATTTTGAAACAGTAGTACTCAAAAGATTGTCGGATATTAGAATGTAAAAGGAACAATGATTCATTTCGTTCTAAGAAAACGTTTTGTTACTAAATGCTGAATCATAAATAAAGTGATAATATGTAAATGTAAAGGGATAATATGTAAATGTAAGGTATTTGCAAAGACAAACTAATAAAAAACGCAAACACATGTCGTATTATTTGGACTCCAGACCAGAATGGGTTAAAGGTAATTAATAATTATCGTTAACTTCGTACATTCTATATTTATTTAAAAACGGTAAAAAAAAAAAAAAAAAAAAAGTTTTGTTACTTTTAATTATTAACGCCTACAAAAACTAGCATTGAGAAATAAAATAATCTATATGATCAAGAGTAAATATATTATTTTTCAATTGAGAGAATAAGAAGGAAAATTAAATTTAACTTTTCCGAAACTAACCTGTGTATATAATACTAAACTTTTCTGTTTCCATTATTATTAGGCAGCTTTCAATGCAAAACATAAGACGCTATCTATTACAGCCAATAGGAGTGTAGGAATTCCGGAATATTTCGGTATATTTTCACCTATCATGACATCCACACCCGAAAACCATCATCTGTCCAAATGTTGATTTATATACAGTATGCCCACTAAAGTCCCTTGCCACCCACTTAACTTCGGAACGGCTGCTGCTATATTCATAAAAGTAGTGTCTAGGTATAGTAAAATAGCCATGCGCTACTCAATGGAACCGCCTACGGCGCCACCTGGTGGGATATTGTGGAGTTAGCATTCCTATCTCGAAAACGGAAAGAGATTGAGAAAAAAAGTGATTTTAAAGTTGTAAAGCATCATCGATTTAGTACGAAAAGATACATTGTGGACATTAATGCGAAGAATAGAACGGTTAAAACACGCATTTGTCTTTTCGTGATTTCGTAAACTGTGACGTGACAAAACGATCTTAGAAAGAAAATCCCCGCTATTATACTCTATCATAATAATATCTGTCATGTGGACAAAATGAGATATAAAAAAAATCAATTTCAAAATTAAGCATGTTGCATAGAGACCTTCAAAATGTTAAAATATATCAATATTTCCATAATCGGGTTTTTATCATGATTCAATACGTTCCTCAAACTCATATATTTACTATTCTCTATTACTCATATTGATACTCTCTTTGTATTATTCTCAAATATTTGAAAAATCCGATAAACTTCCCATATGACGTCAGATTAATTTTCTTTTTAATTCTCTAATGACGCCATAGTAAGCTGCTTTCTGTATTTACACATCCTCATACTCCTTGTATTATTGAGAAATGTTTGAAAATTTACGTCTTATTGCCAATATGACGTAATATTAATCTTTTTTTTCAATTGTTGAAACTTTTTAATTCATTTTCATTTTTCACGTGGAAATCTTTCATTAGAAAATTAATTATTGTAGAAAGAATTTTATTGTGGATTTTTAATTGTTGGCAACTGCTATAACGAAAAATGTTAAAATTTAATAGGAAAAGGCTGTTAGATTTTTGGTTTTTTATCCCTCTATATTAAAAAAATACGATTTTTTCAAATTTTATGATTTTGAGCTTCATATTAGATATTCAGCTATACGTACACAAAATTTCCTGCTTGTAAGTTGTATAGTTTCTGAGAACCGGCTCTGTGACTGACAGACAACGTATCGGGAGTAATAAGGTTTCGTGAGATGAACGAAACCCTAAAAAAAGTAAAAGTCTTTTTTTTCTGGCAATTGTTGTACTATGGATAGTAATATGGGAGATTACGCGTTAGACACTATTACTTACATTATTAAAAAGGAGAGCCATATACCTTCGGTGTACAATATACGAATGCCGATCACGGATAAGGAATATAACTATATAACTTAAATTCTAATAGATGAATTTTAAAGATATACATGCAGTATTATATAATCCTTGGGGTAAAATTCTAATATGCTGAACATCTTTGTATAATGTTTGGTTATAAAATTATGACGAAATTTCTGAGGAAGTCATAGGCAAAAATATACCACTAACAATTACAGGCATATTATGCCTAGCTTATAGAATTGTTATAAAATCCAGAAAATTAGAGGATCGATACCTTTGTAACGTAGATACCTAAAAAGAAAAGGATTTGAAAAATGTCGTAAAAGTAAATAAAAATCAAACAAGTTATTACTCATAGCCACTAGGGCATAAAAATTTTAATTGTATTTCAATTTTATTCATATTTTTAGTTTAATAAATCATTAGTTAACAAATAGGTTTCATCTTGTAGAATGTTTTCTGTTTTCTTTATATTAGGCATCTTTGCTATAAGTTAACCCAAAAGAAATTTGTCAGTTAAGTAAAATTTAAGCAGCATTCGACATTAAATATTCATAAGATTTTGCCTTGAATTATTTGTTACACTATCAATCAAGTACAATCCTTGGAAATAACTGATTGCCTTAAAGTCTATACCAACTCTTCGTATAAAATTATGGCTGGTACCATTGAATTACTGAAAACGTCTACTAATTAAAGCTATACTTCAGGTATGCTTATGGATTTGTCTACATAAAAAAATTGTACCAAACATGACCATTTTAAATACTAACGCTTAATTTTGACTTCATACTTGGGATTTCCGGTAAAGTTTACATTAGTACACCAAATGACAAGTCAGTCCGTCAACTAGTTTGGGAATTATGCAAGTTTAATTCCTAACGTTAAATTCATTTTTAACCATTGCAAAACAGATTGCAATGCGGTGAGTTTTTAAGTATAACTCAAAAACTACTTGGCAGTAAGAGCTGTAATTTTGGATTCGCATATTTGAAGCTTCTAGAAATAGATTTCTGTCAAAAAAATAGTATATTATAATTTATATTATTTTCGAAATCCCTTTTGACATTTTATTTAATTTGAAATTATTTAGTCATATATTGGAGATGAGTTCGGGTTCTCTTTTCGAAGCCCGGGCCCGCCCGACCCCGACGATTTCGAATCTGAGCCCACCCGATACTCCCAAAAATTGCATAATATTTAAAAATTGTTTTAAAAGTAATAGCCCATTTTTAAAAAACTTTATACATGAAAATAACTGTTAATCCCCAGCACATAATTAATTTTTTGGAAATTTACATTTAATCTTATCAAAAGAGAAGTTTTCTAGCGAATAAAAATTTTACTTCCTTAAAAGGGTTCTCATATTTTTTTCTCCCAACAAGCAAATACGATGGACACATTAACGAAGTAGGTTTTATGAATAAATGCTTGATATTTAAAGAAATTACTATTTATATGCAGAAGAATCGAACAACGTTTTTCAACTTCTTATTAAAGGTGTATATTGTAAATTATAATTTATTCCTTAATTAAAACACTATTTCGTGCACCTGAAAATCAGCTTAAATTAAAAATTTTACACAGTTATCTGGAAGATCCTATTATTTTATAGGAAAAGTGGAAACACTGTTAATTGCTTTCTATCGGATCCCGTGTCGGGCCGGGCTTGCGGGTTCGGGCTGAGCCCGTCTCATCTCTAATATATATATATATATGTAAAATCATTATATAATGCCAATTTTACTATTTCAAAAAAGTGGTATATTTTAAGGTTTCATTAAAATGCCATGAAATTGTCGCATGAAATGTACAGTGCTGCAATGCGTTTTCATATTTTATTGCATTACAATATACAGTGTATTGTTTAAACCATTAAATATAGGAGGTATCTAACTTGGAAGTGGTGGGGGGGGGGTATAAATCACATTTTCATTATATCTTATGGTAAAGCTTAATTATATTCTTTGACAATTCTCTGGTACGAATTACGTTCAAGAACCAAAGTATCACTGTGCTTCAAAAATTAACGTTTATCTCTGCAGAAATTTAAGATTTAAAAATTTATTTTCAAGAAACTCGTTATTTCTTCTAGAATCTATTCAGAACAATCAAGTATGAAAAATCTATAGGATATAAAAAATTTTAAAAAATTTAAAAATAATATTCCACATATTGTGTTATTGCGGGGTAACAGGCATAAAAATTATTAAGCTTGAAAATTATGTCTGCATGAATGTCATGATAAGGAAGCCTTTATTAACCATTACTTGCATAACGATAGTAAGAAGTTATAAACTCTTATTTATTACGTGAAAAACCGTGAGTTATATGAATACTGTAGTAAGATAAAGGAAAATACTGTCTGCTAAATTTTCACATTTTAAAATTTCCAAGTTATTTAACAATAAGGAGATTATCTCACGATGTGGATGAGTTTAAACTATATTAAATTAAAATAGCTTTAAGAATTTCTGTGCTTTTAATTTTCAAAATTTCATCTATCTACTTATATATCTCTAATATACAAATAGGAATCTCGTTTCGGCTGTTTATAACTTGAATTCTGCGGAGCGTATTTTGTTGGGACTTGCGGTGTTGGTTAATTTTTCAGGGAAAGTTTTACTATATAACATATCAGTCTGCGTTGCTTAGTTATAGGATTATGGGAGAACGTTCTGTAATTTAGACGAACCTCGATTATGAAAGATCAGCCTATTTAAAAAGCTGGATGCATTGATGATACTTGCATTGTTAGATATTTTTCAGGGATGGTTTTAGTATATTGAATTTCTTTCTTTTCCAAATGCTACTGTAAATGATCAACTAAAAGAGTCGGTCCTCAGCAATGCAAATTTTCGTTTTCAGCAATGCTATGGGATATATTTCAGTTAAAGGATCATATTGCTTTAAAACACAAGGCCGAATTCACTGACTTATTTCGTTTGATTCAAGGTTCATTTAGAGAAGCCGACCCGCGTAACGGGCAAAGCCTGCTAGTGATAACTACATTTTAATTGTATAGCATAAAAAAGGCGTAAATTAATAACTAATTAAATAACTCGCCTATCGCAATAAACGAAATAATGTATTTTGATTCTTGTATTAATTAACAAAATTCTTTTATTAGCGGATTTTCTTATTAAAATGCTACAATAGCAATTTTTAAATGTTTTCGAAAATTTATTTTACTTTTATAAAACTAATTAAAACACTCGTAAACTGAAAATATAACTTTCAAAAGAATTTCTACCATTCACGTAGATACGCGTTTACCTTTCCTTCTCTTTTATTATATCTCACTAACAGCTTCATTGAAAACAATGAAATGCACAACATACACACACTGTAAAATCGATGTGTTTCGTCATCAAGCATTTCATGAAAATATAGTATATCCTCTTTAGAGTTACCTACGGTTCCGAAAATCGTTCCTTTATTTTCAGAAATCTCAGAAAGTAAAATATTTCAAAGATTTAAAGAAGCATTTTTGAAACAAATGTCTCTTGAAATCCGTATTTTTCGAAACGTAACGATATACTTTTTATAGTGTATTAATCCATTTTCTCGACGCAGTATCAACACGAAATATCGGCTTTTCGGATGCTATCAATTCTCAATAAAACATATTCATGTTCAACAGACGAACTTGGTAAATTAATAGCTTAAAATGAATATTGTTCTGTTACTCTTGCATGTGTAAGTTCTTTAACACAGCAGAAAAAAAGAATTGATACCATCCAAAAGACAGATATTTTGTGTTCATACCGGTTTGAGAAAATCAATTAATGCATTATAAGAACAAGAACTACTTATTCACGTTTTCGAAATTTATGTCAGGAAAAATTACTTTTTTTTTCAGAAATGCTTCTATAAATTTCGGAAATATATTAGTGTCTGAAGTTTCTGTGGATAAATGACTCTTTTTGGAATCGTGGCTATCTCTAAAGAGATATTAAATTTTGTAAACCTTCTTGCTAGATTACAGTGCAGAGTAAATTAAGTTGTGGTATACAATATTCAATTTTCGCATTATTTTTCTGTAAAAAATAAAGTGTAAAGCCTCCGTTGTAGTATAATGACCCATGTAAAGCCGCTAGATAAGACCAAAGTACCTTAAAGCATAGTTTGATGAAAGTTCCACTTATCAAACAATTCAATTCTCGAAAAAAAAATGAACTAAATTTTTACAGTTCTTCAAACAGAAATTTGGTCCTCGATCTTTGAGGGTGTCGTCGTGAAATCGGTAGACTGAGAAACCGTTACAAAAGCCACCGAATTAGTATTTTTTACATCTCCTTTTGTTTTGTTTTGATGATACATTTAGCGCCCAGAGTTAACGGCATTCCTGTATTGCGATGTTGCTAAATCACGTGAATTTTTCTCTGTTATTATTTTTTTTTCATGGGCGTTAACGCACATATGCGAAACAGATACCTCTATGCTGACAAATTTCATGCATTTAGTCGTTCGTAAATAACGAATTAATCTAGATATCTAAAAAAAATAATGGAATTACACACTTTCTCCTCAAACTTAATTCAACCAAAGTACCCTACGACTTACGAATAAAGGTACGTGTATAGTTTATGTTTATTATTTTATTAAAACATTTTGAAACTATCTCATGTAATGTACTGTATATGTTATTGTATTGTACTGTACAGTATGTTGTTTTAAACAGGTGAATACAGGAAGGTACGTGGAAGCTAAAAACTAAGTATTGACACATTTACCATTTCTTTCGAGAAAATAGGATTCGGTTTTTCAAACAGTTTTGTCGGATGAATTGTGCTTGAAAACCAATATACAACTATATAATTTTTTTCTTAATTTTCTAAAATACTAAGGATCATTGATTAACTTCTCATAATCAACATTTGCGCATCATGGTCTTAAAAATTTAATTTCTAATTTACTGTATTTAAAAATATAATTTCTATTTACGTCGATAATATGAACCACGTAACTAGTAAATAGAGTTTGGAAATGCATCTATTTTATTCTATGTAATATTCTACAACTTTCACTTATGCTTAAATTATTGATGTATATGATACAAATTTACCAATAAATACAGCAATTCAACTGAGCAATTCAGGGAACGTTGAATTCTAATTCATATATCAGTATGCTTTTCACTATAAATGTTAACCCATAAGCGTTCTCTCTTATACAGATTCTGACCTTTATTACAATCCATTCATGAATAATTATATTAGAATATACCGAACCGTCTTCTAAGTTTGAATTATATGAAACAGATTAAAATAATAACAAATAAAATTAATTTCTTCAAGAATTTAAGATAAAAAACACGTCTTTAAAAGTCTGTATTTTAATTCCTCAATTTATTAAAAGTCTTTTGAAACGGAAAAAAAGACATTGTTGAAATTGAATACGTATTTTATGGAAAAATAAAAGGTAAACGGAAATGAAAAAAAAGTACTTATGCGAACTAAGAAAAATCCTATTTGAACAATTATTTTACTTTTGCAACAAACTATAAAAGTGAACTTTGGATAAAGTAGTTTGCATGACTGCATATGCATTTCTATATTATTATTCTTTATATTTACATTTTCAAGTTTCATGAGAAATAAAATCCATTTAAATAGTTTTCCTTCCCGTCAGATCTCCAGAAAGCGAGAGATTTAACTGTTTTTATAAGAATATTTTCTAAGAAAACAAATAAATACTAATGTAGAGAAGTTAAAAATCACAAAAAAGGAAAAATATTGTTTCCAATTGTAGAAGTGAATAAGAAACTAAGAATATGTTGGAGGAACTTAATTCTACTTTTTGGGGTTTTCTTTCTTTTAAATTAAAAGAAAGCTTAAATGATTTTTTTTAGTTTGAGAAAATATATATTTTAAACATTTTTTAAAATATCTTGTTTTTTTACGAATATCGTATATTTATTTTTCAAGGAAAATTCTTAAACTGATAGAAATTTCAGCTTTTAGCTCATAGATTTTTCATTCATTAGCTCATAAATTTTATTGCAAAAGAAAAAAAATAGTAATTATACATTTTCTTTATTTCACTTATGAATATTGTTTCACAAACTATATTTTATTGTAAATTAATTTTGTAAAACTTATATAAAAGTTATACTTGCATGCATGCCTGTATATATACAGAGCGATTCTCGACTACGTGTACAAATTTTGAGGGGTGGTACAGCTCACTAAAACAAAGTTTTTTGTATAGGAAACAAGGCGCACAATCCCCATATTCAGCCATAAATACATGGTGGCTCACTGCAAATCAAACCAGAGTTTTCGCTCATAGCTTTAACAGTATTGAAGATGTTTTACCGATATATTCAACAGATTTGCTTTAATTTGTGTGGAAAGCGAAAGATATCCCTTGAAGTCCATAGTAAGTATGTCAGTGATCCATATGTACGGTCAGCTACATTCTGAATTGCGAAGTATGTAGGCTACTGTTGTTTGGACGCAGATCGTATTGATTTCCGGAAAAACGTGTAACGTTATCCCATTTCTTAAAAAGCAAAGTATGCCTGTTGAAAATATCGGTTTTCGTTATTGTTAAAGCTATGAACGAAAACTCAGGTTCGACTTGCAGTGAGCCACCCTGTATTCATTACAGAATAAGTGGATTGGGATCCATCATTCCTACACAATAGCTATTGGTTTAGTGAGCTGTGCCACCCCTCAAAGATTGTACACGCAGTAGCAAATTACTCTGTATAGATATAAAGATTCGAAGAAACATTTAATTTCCAATTATCCACAAAGAGTGCAATCAGAAATAATGATAATCTTGTGAAATAAAAAGACATATTTTTACCTCACATTTAGTAAGCAGGACGTGAATAAGCATTAATAACAAAATTAGAAATAAAAAAAAAACGGTATAATTACAGACGAAAAGGGAACAATAACAAGGGAAGCTATTTTTATCCCTCGACGAGAATCGTTACGAAATTTTCATTGGTGAAAAATCATCGGAACAGAACTACTTGTGCAATTTGTGGCGTTTTGCAAACTTTCTCAACCCTCATTTCCAATAATCACCAAGGTTTGAAATCAGAAATAAAGATAATCTTGTTAAATAATAATTAAATGTAATTACAAAAAACATAATTTCATTAAAATTTACAAAAAGTCAACTTATATTATAAAGTACAAATGTGTTCGTCGCTCAATTATGACGTGATAATGCTTCGGACAACAATGTGTTGAAAATGGATGAATGTTGCAACAATGGAGCTATTTTTTCAATTAAACAAGCGTAACATTTTTTATGGGGAAAATGCAAGTTTTGTGCCTACGTTTACCTCCCCCCCCCCTTAGGGATCGAATTAAAAAAAATATCCCATTCATGTATTACCATCGGGTATACATATATATGCCAAATTTCAAAGCTCTACGTCAACAAGAAGTGGGTGAAATATGAGTCACAAGATTTGACTGCCACATACATACAGAAATGTAAGTTAAAAGAAAGTATGTAAAAAGTCTAATTTTTACCTCACGTTTAAGTACGACATGGATAACTACATGAAAATTTAAAAAAGCAGTATCGGTACAACTACAGATGCAAAAGGACCTTCGACGAGAATCCTTACGAAACGTTCACAGATGAACAATCACCTGCTGAACAGAATCACCAATTCAATTTGGTGTTTCGCAATCGTCCACAACCCTCGGAACAAGGAATCTAAAGTCCGTGTCCACCCGCAATGTTTGAAACGACTGTATTAGAGTACCTTGCCCATATAGTGAATGCAAAAAAAAAAGTATAAACACTATCGGTATAAAATACTACCATTAGATTGATCTACGTGGCCTGTGGTGATATCCGAATGCCTCATAGCTCCACAGATAGATTATATTTGTCAGTTTATGATTGTTGATGAAGTCGGCGGGCTCCCACTTTACATGCCCCATTCCAGGCATTGCGGATGACAAATGTCATTCGCTGTACCTGTGGTTTTGTTCATCATAGAAATTTTGGTAACGATTCTCGACGATATGTCCGATAGCTCCCAGTGTAAAAAAATGCTTTTGAAAGTTATCCTATTTTCTAATTTTTCTACTCATCATGGGTGCAACACTTCAGTCTCAGGAGTTGATTTCAGCCTTGAAGAGATTTTTTATTAATACTAAATTCTACTTTATATCCTTTAATAGTTGCAATTTTACAATCAAGAGCTTTAAATCACTTTCTTTTATTGTAAGAGAACAATTTTTAGCCATAATGCAAGACATAGAAATCTTCTAGTCCATTTCCATTTGGTTATTCCTAATATTCATAAAAGTTTTCAGTCTTCGCATGAATGGTCAGCTTTCACCCATGCTACTGATATAAAATATAAATTTAAAATTTTGATAAAGTTGTTTGCATATTACTGTATTAATGTTTTTTGTATTAATGTACATTTCTCAAGTTTCTAGTAAAGTTTCCATTAAATATTTGAAATCGACATTGAATGGGAAGAGAATCTAATTAAATAGATTCTCTTCCTGTCAAGTAACGTTAAAATAGAGTTTTAAATGTTTTTACAATAATACTTTCTAAGAAAACAAAGAGTAATATAGACATTGTAAAAAATACCCCCTCCCCCCCCCCAAAAAAAAAAAAAAATCAAATTGTGGAACGGAGAAAGGAAAAAGGGATTGGGGAATTTGATGGCCTCGCCTTCGGAAGATAATCCTCTTTTCTGGCTTTCTGTTTTTAAACCAAATAAAACTGAAGTGCATTTTTTTTTATTTTGAAAAAAATGTAAATAAATTTAAGGGTATCAAAAAAAAACATTTTTGCGGATATAGTGGACATATTTGTTGAAGACAGATTTTAAATTTTCCAATTTAGATTTGAATAAAAAATAAAACATTAAACTAAATATACATTTCTTTTAATCTTTTTATGATATTTTTTAAGAAAATCTTTTTAATTTCAGAAGCATTTGAAATATATCTATGTATGTGTATATTTAACTTTTATCTGCTCACACACATATGTAATACTAGCCAGTCTTCGCCCGTCTAGCCGGTCGCTTCCGAGTGGGACCCAGATACATTGTGCAGCGTACCGCCCTGACTTCATTGGGCCACAGAAAGTGCATTTTACATGCAACCAGAAAAATATAAATAAAATGCATTAAATTAAAAGTATACGAAAATAACTAATAAGAATATAAAAAAACACTTAAATAAAGATTTCACAACATAAATATATTTTTTCATGAGTCCTCTGACAAAATACTACCGGGCCCTACCCGTGATTATCTAGGGGTCCAAATAGTAAATTGTATCTGGGCCCCACTCGGAAGCAACCGGCTAGTCTTTCATAATCGGGTTCACAGCCGATGTTGCGCACAAACTCGTTAGCTCTAAAATAGCTGAAATACATGATTAACTACTTTTTTTTGTAGATTTGTAAAGCGTAGTTTGACATTTTTACTTAAAACTGCTGCTGAGATATAGCACAATTACCTAAACATTTCGACACACAGTGTAACCTTCTTGATGGGTTATTATCTAAAATTGCTGAAATACATATTTAACTATTTTTTAGTACATTTGTTATCCTAAATTTCACGCTCCTAACTATTACTGAGATATGGCAAAATTACATAAAAAATTCGACCCCCATTTAGCCCCTTAATGAGTGAATTTCTAAAATCGTTGAAATATGTGTTTAATTATTTTTATAGCAGATTAGTTATCCTAAATTTCACTCTCTTATCAAAAACTACCGATGAGATATGGTGAAAAGGCGAAGTCATCGAAAATTATCAACCCACCCCCCCCCCCCCATTTAACCCCCTTAGTAGTTGAATTTCTGAAATCGCCTAAAATAGATGTTTAACTTTTCTGTAGTAGATTTGTTATTCCGAAATTCACGCTCATATCTATAACTTCTATTGAGAAATGGAAAAATGACATAAAATATCCAACCCACTATTTAACCCCCCTTAGTGGCCGAATTTTTAAAATCACTGAAATACTTGTTTAACTGTTTTTTAAGAAGATTTGTTATCCTAAATTTCATGCTTTATTCTAAAACTGCTGATGAAATATGGTGAAAAGGTGCAATCACCAAAAACTTTCGACCCTTCATTTAACCACTTTTGTAGTTGAATTTTAAAATCATCTAAAATGCATGTTTAACTATTCTTTAGTAGATTTGTTATCCCGAATTTCACGCTCCTAACTATAACTTCTACTGAGATATGGCAAAATGTCGTAAATCATTCGACCCCCATTTAACCTCCCTTAGTGTCTGAATTTCTAAAATTGCTGAAATACGTGTTTAACTATTTTTTTAGTAGATTTGTTATCCCGAATTCCGAGCTCCCAACTAAAAATGCTGCTGAGATATGGAAAACAGGCAAAATGACCTAAAACTTTCGACCCCCCATTTAACTCCCCTTATTGGATGAATTTCGAAAATCGCTGAAATGTATGTTTAATTAATTTTTAGTAGATTTGTTATCCTGAATTTCACGTTCCTACCTAAAACTGCTGCTGAGATATGACGAAAACGTGAAATGATTAAAAATTTTCGACCCCCCCCCCATTTAATCCCCTTAGTGGTTGAATCTTTAAAATCGCTGAAATATGCGTTTAACTAATTTTTAGTACATTTGTTGTCCTGAATTTCGCGCTTTTAAATAAAACTGTTGTTGAGATATGGCGAAAAGGAAAAAAGACCTAAAACTTTAACCCCTTCGTGATTGAATTTCTGAAATCGTTGAAGTACCTGTTTAATTATTTCTTTAGTAGATTTGTTATCTTGAATTTCACGCTCTTACCTAAAACTGTTGATGAGATACGGTGAAAATGTGAAATCACCCAAAATCTTCGAACCCCCATTTAACCCACTTAGTGGTTGAATTTCTAAAATCACCTGAAATAGATGTTTAACTATTCTTTAGTACTATTGTTATCCCGAATTTCACGCTCCTACTTAAAACTCCTGCCGAGGTATGCCGAAAAGAGGAAATTATCTAAAACTTTCGACTCCCTATTTAAAACCCTTAGGGTGTGAATTTTCAAAAATCCTTTCTTAATGGATGCCTTCATTGTGTCTTCTATGAACATCTTCAAGAACATGTCTTCCAAATTTCATTGTTCTAAGACAAACGGTTGAGGCTCGGCGCTGATTATGAAAAAATCAAGTTACTCTTTTATAAGTACTAGGGCATTCAACCGGGGCCTCCGAGATGTCGCTGTGTGTCCTTAACCGGGCCTGCTACAAGTGACGTCATAACCTGCTGACGTCAAAACAGTGATCCATAATAACTTAAAAATTTTCATGTACTTTGTTCGTTTGTACGTATTGTTTACGATAGTATTTTGATTTTATTTATTGTTTTATATAGTAATTAATAATATTTTTCAGTGTATTTAGATTATAATGCTATCAATAATTATTGATTATAATTATTAAAGAAAGTGTAGATTATATCTATAAAATAATGAGAAGAAAATGTTGTGCTCCTAGTTTCTAATCTAAGTCTTCAAATTCGCTACTGATAATGAAAAGAAGAAATTTTAGCTACGAAAATTACCTTGTGATAATTATTTTTACATTTCAACAGAAGTGGTCTGCATTAAATGTTTCGATATACGTTTCATTATTCGTAAAGCTAAAATTAATATGATGGTATTGAACTTGCTGTGCTGAGAAGAAAAAAAAATAACCCTAACAACGAATGTCCGTCCTACTGTAATGGAAATATTCCGGCATATTTGAATGAATTTGTACTTCCAAATCAAAAAGAGTCAAATGATCTTTAGAAAAAAAAAATAAAATAAAAGAAGCAGACGATAAACAGTTTAAAAAATGATTTTGAAAGAAATACTGTAATAAATTGAATGAAATCTGGATACATTTAGTTAGAAGTGAGTGTGCTTTGTTTATAAAATTAAAAGTAACTGATTTACACAACTTAGTAGTTCTACGTAGTTCCATTTAACATTTTAGCTAACTTAAGTGTACAAATATATTATGAAAATTTAACTTTTGATAAGTTAATTTGAGTGGTTATTAGGTCCTAGACCCAAGTACAATAAATAGACAATTATTAAAATATTACAAGTCAGTTACAAAGTTAAGATAGAAAATTGGGTACTTTTCGGTTAGCCGGGCGCCAGTGATATATACACACACACACACACACATATATATATATATATATATATACACATATCTACACACACATATATGTATGAATTAATATATATATATATATTTATATATGTACATGTATCACTGGCGCCCGGCTAACCAAAAAGTACCGAAAAAGGCTTATGGCGAGAGAAGGAAAGTTGGCAACATATTTTCTGGCAACCTATTCGTAGTTTCATATAAATAAGTATTTTTTTTCAATATTTATATAATTTATTTAATATAAAGAAGCCATATATCTCTTTTTATATGCAGGTAGAACAGAATTGTATATATAAATAATTTTATATATATAAATAAACATAAAAGTTCATTAGGTTTGTTTTCATAATTGTGTATATAATTTAAAAACATATCTAACTTTCTGAAGCCCGGATTACGCCAAAGCGTTAAAAAAAAAGTGCCAAGGTCTCTATAGTTAAAAAATGTCGATTTCTCTATTTAAATTGACATTTATTGTGTTTTGGTGGTTAAATTATGGTATGTAGTTGTAAAAGGGAGGAATGGCATTGATTTTGTAAAATCTTTGGTAGATTTATTATATTTTTTGTACGTATATTTATTGTAAAATAATGTGTTTAGGAAAAGGTAAGTCAATGGGTTCAATCTGATTTATTAATCTTAGACTTTTTTTTTAATTTAAAACTTTTAATTTCCTTTAATAAAACAAGTGTATTGATTCCCTTTTATTTCACGATTATGAAATTTAATATTATTTATGTAATCACAAATTATAAGAGCGGAAATGCTCTTTTTATTACATCTTTCTGCTGCGATACATTGACCAAAGTGGATCACTACTGTGACGTCACTAATACTTGTAGCAGGCCCGGTGAAGGACACGCAGCGACATCTCGGAGGCCCCGATTCAATCCGGGCTTCCCGGTATAGAGAATATGGGAAAACCATTTATTTGTTTATTTATTTTTATTGAAAACGCTAATAGATTTTTTAATAATTTTTTTAGATTGCTCTCTAAAAACACCAAAGAACATTTTTATAGGAAATACGTCAATTATATATTTAAATAAATTTTTAAGTTTATTAAAAGCGGTAATTTCGGACTGGCTTCGTGCCAGAAGTTCATAATCGAAGAAATCGCTAAAGATGTTGTTATATACTGCAGTTTTTTTATTCTGATAATTTCAAAGGTTTTAGCGCTTATTTCAATTACATGTCTGTCACACTTGTGTTTTATTTATACTGTTTTATTTACTGCTTAATAAAGTTTTAATTTCGTTATCGAATATTAGCTGGAAGCAATTGCTGAACTTT
Organism: Maratus michaelseni; assembly: GCA_963931845.1. Classification (NCBI taxonomy): domain Eukaryota; kingdom Metazoa; phylum Arthropoda; class Arachnida; order Araneae; family Salticidae; genus Maratus; species Maratus michaelseni. The sequence continues at coordinate 49,320,305 of OZ007594.1, read as the reverse complement.
TTATATTGTTTAAAGAGCAAACGGATTAATATTTTGTAATCGTCTGCAAGCGATAGAGATAGAATTTATTTTATAAAATCATGCTAGAAATTTAAGTTAAATGCTATAATAAATGAATAAATCGTGATACAGATTTCAAACAAATTGCATTTGAAAGTAGATTTTTTTTTTCTTGCATAACGGTGTAAAAATTGAGAATGTGCGATGTTTAGAAATTTAAAAAAAAAAAAAAAAAAAAAAAAAAATGCCGTAAGCAAAAATCGCAAAATCGAAATTTCGTCGTGAAGTGTTGCCATTCGCAAAATGACGTCAGCATTACGCACGGACACGTTTGTCCTTTATAATATAGATAGATAAACTCTGTTCAATCGGTCATTGACATGATTTTATGGCTCTCCAGCAATAACAGAAACATTCCACACCTGCTATAGAAGCACACTACCGCAGAATTCGCGGTGCGCGGCGGTTTCGGTTGATGGTCCTTTGCTACGTCCCTTTTATACCGAGACACTTGCGGAAGCCAGGTGAAATGGAAAAAAAAAATCTGAAAATTGAAACCGGACAAATTTAAAAGGAAAAATGAACATAATAAAGGTAACATGGAAGTTACAATAAATACTTAATGATTCTTACATTAAAATATTTATTTTTAAAAAGCGTGAAATCAAACAAGCGACCGACGGACGTGCTGACGGAAAAATTTTGCCTGTCTTCAAAAATGCTATTTTAAAAACGTTTGTTAAAATATTCATGATTTTAATTTCTTTGCTTTCATTTACTTTCTTTTTAAATGTTTAATAGCTACTTCATAATTAAGCCTAAAGTGACTATAAATGACCACTTGGCAACATAAAGCAAAAAAACATAAAGATTGAATCGAAAAAACTATTAATACTTTATGATTCTGAGATTTTAAAAAAAAATCACATTTTAAAAGATAAATTGTAAAACTATTTTCAATAAAATGGTTCTTAATCGGAAGTAAGTGCCGAATAAATATTTACCTTAGCATTGTATCTTGTGTTTTGAAATATACATATTCTAGACCTAAAAAGAGACCTCCAAATCACTTTGACTGATTGGTTAAGTCTTTATTGGATTGATCTTTGTTAATGACATTTTCTCGTTTCAATTAAAAAAATATTTTTTAAAATTTGAATAGATAGTGTAAGACCATAAAAGATCTACAAATTGAAATTACATGACTGTGTTAAATAAAGATACATTTGAAAAATTGAATGTGTAGCACGGGCTAATGGTTTCTTAAAAAAACGTCATTTTATAATCTCATTCCACAAGAGAGGCCATTCCATTAATGTCCATATCGTCAATGGAATAAACTTTTCACTTGTGAAAATGTTATTTTTAACAATGTTATTCCACTGAAAACGTACTTTTTATTTCAGAAAACCGTAACGTTTTACTATGATTGTGCTTATGATTGTAATTTGCATTTTTTTATTCCTCCTATATCGAGATTAAGCAGTAAGTTCTCTTAAACATCCCCACCTGCGCTACAGAACAAAAGACCCTAATCGTAGAAAAAGGGCTCTATTAGAAAATACTTCCCTCCTTCAAACAAACAAAAAGAAACCGCTGGTGAAATGTCGAAAGAGATTATAAAGAATTTCCAAAAACGTATTAATTTTTTCTAAACTGCTCAAATTGCGATCCCTCCACTTTTAGACACGCGAGGGCTTTATTATGTTCAGGAAAACTTGTTCCAGCATGTCCGGTCATTGTTTGTTGCAAAATTTGCATTTTTCGGTTAATTGTTCAGTAAAATAGCGCCACTGTTCTTTAGACTCCTTTCGAAACAGTCTTCTCATTTATTTGAACGAAGTCTTGTTTGAAAAATTAACTTCGATAACACTTCAACATTTTTCTGGGAAAAAACACCACGCTCATGTACACACTCCCGCTCGTTACTAAACATTATTCTGAACTTTCTGCGCTATGCCGATTTAACCGTTGACATAACAGTGTCCAGTGTTGCACCAGGTAGTTTTCAAAAAATATCTTGGACTTATATTACTAGCGTATGGATTATTTAAATCCACATTAACACTTTTTTGGGGACACATTGTAGTGGTCCCGTTAATTTACATAAAAAATCAAAAATACCGCCAATTGATGGTTTTATTTATCTTACAGTAATTTTTTGGAGTTTGGAATATTTCTGATCCTATGAAAGAGTAATATATTTTTCTTCAATGCTAAAGTTGGCACAGACTCGTTATTGTTACGGGATACCCGTTGGACCAACTCAGCGGTTAACAGACGGTATGATTGTTGAAAAGAGCCATTAAAAGATTGTTCATTGAACTAGTCAATTTTTAAAGGCTTTGTGTGATTGAAAATGGGTTTGGTTTACTGTTATTTTCACTTTACAGTGTTTTTTCACTTGACTCGTTTTCGAGACATCATTAAAATTAACAGAAAGGTAGTTGTTTCACAATGTGATTAAAAATAAATGAAATATTAGATATTTTCGTCGTTTTTAAATGAAAATTTTATTGCATAAAAATATTTCATTTTATATTTAAAAATTGTTATTAATAGACTTAATATTAAGAATGTTTATTTCGGCTTTTTTTTACATTAAATTTTTTTATATTAAATTTTTTATATTATTTTTTTTTACATTAAAACTGATATTTTCTAAAGTCAAATCTTTTCTAAAGTTCAAGGATTTGTCTAAGTTTAAGAAATTAATAGATGATATCCTAAGATGCAATCTGTAAACAGAAATAATTTATTCAAAATAATCAGTAGCAGTATCATTAATAAAGACGAAAATGTTGGTTTTACTTAGCAAAAATGTAATTAAAAGCTTGGCCATGATTAAACTAAAAAAATGTACTTACACTAATTAATACCGTTTTTTCTCCAATAATTGCCTTTGAGGCATTGTTATATTTTTTTCTCTCTAAAATCTTGGATGCGGTTGTATTTGTGGGGAAGAATGAAAAATAAATAGTTATTCGTTAGCATTGGAGAAACTGTAAAATAAGTTATTTATATTTTCTAAAGTTTTAACAATACAAACTCGTACTGTGATATAAAATTAAAATTCGACACATAGAAATATACAAAATGCTTTAAAAGAAAATTTAGTTGGAATATTCTATAAAACTATATGAAGTGTGTAGAAATTATGTAATTCTATATTTTTTAAATAGTAAAATTGTTGAATTTCAAAATTAATCCCTTTCTTATTTTTTAATAGAGGCATATAAAAAAGAACAAACAACGTTATTATGTGCTTAAATTATATCTCTTTTACGAGGTAATTATTCTGAAAGATTGATATTAGAATCGCGAATATAGTCAATAGTTCGAAATAGTGGCTTACCTTTCAGAAAATGTAATCAAAAGTTTTGTCGGGATTAATCTAAACACCAAGATTCTCCTAAGTTGTAATCAGCAACGAAGATTGTTCGTCTGTAATTTTCTTACAAGTAATTTTTTTTCCTTTTTTTGAGAAATGTTTTATGTTAGTACATGTTTTTGTAAAAAAATAAAAGTATAAAAATGTACGTCAGAATGAATAATATAATTTAAAAAGAAATTCTTTGTTTTTTCTGTGTAATGAATTTCTAAAATGATATTTAGACAAACATAAAAAGGCATAAAATATTTATATGAAAACTTTGTATAAGTACATTAAAAGTCTATAATATAACTGTATCTCACATTTACTATAGTTTAACGCACATAAAAACAAGCGTAGCTTATTAATGTTTCCAAAAATAATTTATGTTAATACATGTTTCTGTAAAAAATAAAAGTATAAAAATGTACGTCAAAATGTATAATATAATTTAAGAAGAAATTCTTTGTGTTTTCTATGTAATGGATTTCTAAAATAATAATTCGACAAACATAAAAAGGCATACAATATTTTTATGAAAACTTTGTATAAGTACATTAAAATTCTATAATATAACTGTATCTCACATTTACTATAGTTTAACGCACATAAAAACAAGCGTAACTTATTAATGTTTCCAAAAATAATTTTTCTTGAATTTGAATAACACTTTTGATAAAATTTCCATGTAACAGTGTTTAATTCTGATTCTTTAATCATTAAATAACATTACAAATTATATCAAAATAGAACAAATTAAGTTTATGGGATATCGATGAAACATGATAAAATGCACCTCTTTCATTTTAGCATTGCTATTTATGATTTTTACCTTTTTTCACATAATTTCTAAGTGAACATGCTATAAGTTTTAAACATGCACTAAATCGGTTCTAACTAATCAACTTTTCCTTTAAGGCTTATTTTGTGAAAAAAACAAAAAAAACAAATCAATCTGAAGACTTTATTTACTTTGAATGTTTGACATAAATCTCGCCACAGAAAACAAAATACCTTGCAGAATTTAAACTAAAGTTCTTATAAAAAAAACTCACAATAAGAAGCAATAGATAGAGGGAAATAATCATTCTTCAGAAATCAGAGGTAACGTTCCTGATTTCCAATATATTAAAAATTATAAGTTCGCACATACGATTTGCCGTAAGAGTTTTAATTTTTGCAATTGATTTTAAGGGGCTCAGGAGTCTTACTTTTCCTCCGAAGATGCAAGTTTGCATCATGTCACATTTTATTTTATTTCTGATTTCCTATAACACACAATAAAATGAATTTTTTTACCACTAATAGGTCAATATCTGCTTGATTTAACATAATTATTTTAATGTTGTACAATTCATATTTAATTATTTAAAAAAAAGTTTAAATAAAAAAAAAAGTAAACAAACTTTTTCACCTGGTTTCCACTTCGCGCAAGGTTGTAGAAAAAATATTGCTTCGAAATTAACAAACAAAACTGATAATGATATAAAATTGATGTATCTTGAACTTATATTTCCATCTCAAGCAATTAAAAATTTAATATTTTTAAATTGGCATTTTTTCATAAAAATGAATTTTTTTAAACATTATGCAATTTAAATTTAAATAAAAAAAAAAATTTTTAATTGCTTGAAAAAACATTTCTTAATCGAAGAAAATATAACTATGAACGAAAATATATAATAGCCTCTTCCCACTTATCCACGATTCTAAAAACAGTTTTTTAGCTTTACAAATATACTTCCAGAAATCTATTTCAGATATTTAGAGATTTATTTATAAAAATAACGGGTTTTTTTTTCACCAGTGATTTTCAGGCACGTTTTAGAGTATTTTTTGTTGTGTAGTAATCGTTTTTCTGAACCCGAATATAGTATTTTCAACTGCTATCAATTCTCAAGTAAACATTTTCATGCATAGTAACAAACATGTTTTATATACAGACATAATTTAGTAGCGTTAAAATTAACAATAAATTAATATTAATGTGTTACTCATGCATGTATAAATTCAATTATGTAGCTGAAAATATTTAATTGAAATTTGATTGAACCCTAAAAAACAATATACCGGTTTGAAAAAACTGATTAATACACTTTACAAATTATTCAGAAACGTTACCGAAAATCACTGGCAGCAAAACAACTTTATTTTTATAAATGCTTCTTTAAATCTTGAATATAAGGTTTTGAGGTTTCTAAAAATAAAGATCGCTTTTCAAAATCATGGGTAACTCGGAAGAGATTATTGTATATTTTCGTTCGTGGTTATATTTTCGTAGATTAAGTCCCATTTGCCTTTTTACAGTGCAATTGACGCTCGATTTTACGAACCCGCATGTACTAGGAAAATAGTTCGTTAAATCGAGAGTTTGTAATTTAAAAAGGCATAGAAAATTATTAGTATTATACACTGTAATGTGTCCGAGAATGGTTAGAGATACCATTCAGTGCTTTGTAATGTATTAGATTTTTTTTGCATTATTACAACTTAATAAATGCTATGCATGCTACTAAAACAAAGAAATATAGAATATTTTTCGTTAATAATTTTCAGGAGGGTGCACTTTTAGAGTTTCCATTTTTAGCTCTAAGTATTCCCTCTCGTGCCATTACGAATGTCGATAAGCTATTCTTTGGAATTCCATATTTCTGGGAAAATTGTGTCTATCTTCCTATTTTATCATCATCTTCTTTTAAAATCTTATTAGCTGTGTATTTTCACTTCTTTTCAACCTTTAAATAGAACCGTTTCTTTATTGACGACATATGTCCCTTTCCGTGAACATCTTTCCCCAACTAAATTCGGTTCAATCTCCCAGTCGAATTACGAGACTTATAATAAAATTAGAACAACAAATTATTCTATCTATGGAAGTTTATTCGGGGATCATTCACTAGCTCGTTGGTTGGTTGGTTGATTTTATGACGGCCGATTATTTACTCCAGCGATATATGCCCTAGGGTGGAGTGCCCTCCGTGAGGGTCTTTCTAAGGGATCCTAAGGTGTATTTACAGCAAGTTTAGAAGAAAACCCCGAAAACTCCAAACGGTTAGGTTGACGAGCACGACAGGGGTTTTAACCCAGCCCCTTCCGTCTACCATCTTTGAGATAATAACTTCTCAGCCACTGTTGGGGCCTTTGCTAGTTCGTAAAATTGGGAGTTTCTAAAAAGTGTTTCCTAAACATGAGCTTCTACTGCATTCAGTTTTAATTTTTAACATTTTTATTCTACTGTAGGTCCGCACACTGCAACTTAAATTGGGTACTAAAGCCATAATTCCTAAAAATTTCATACATAAGATATCTATAATTATTATTGTAACAGTAAATCGTGAAAACATCACAATTGTTATAAGACCTGATGAATACAAAATTTAGGCAACGGCGATGTATCGTAAGTAAAAATGGTCCTAAGAAGATTGGAAAGTTATAAAAAGCATCTAGTTATAATAGCAAGTGTCGATTAAATATACACGCCTTTATTAGTTCCCCAACAAGCCAATAGATGTGCCTGAACTTGCATGTAGTAACTTTAAGAAATTACGGAACAAAAAGGTAGCTTACTCTGAAGAATTTATTGGTAACTGGGAAAGAGCGAGGGGGGAGGGGGGAGTTAACGCATTAAAAAAAATACCTATTTTTTTTACTTAAAATAATCACATTAAAACGCTAATTTAAAACCACTGTGCTACATACTTTATCGTGTCATATTCACTGCATAATTATAACTTGGAATTATAATAGAAATTTGATTTTAAAATAAAAAGGTATTTATTTTAAAACAAGGATCAAATAGAACTTTTAAACGATTGCAAGCATGACTTTTTTCTGCATAATATATACTTCAGCTGCTTCGTTATTTCCAGACACAGGAATATCTTTTCATGCATGTTTCATGCGTCCTGAATAATTCAGAATGCATTTGCAGATATCGTTTTACTTCACTAAACATTTCGTTTCAACATTTCAATTTATTTTTTCAGATTTGACATAGAGTGTTTGTTTATCGATTGACGATTGTTATTTATTGTTTATCTGTTTACGATATATAAATAATCTATATTTTGTATTTATGTTTAGAGTTTCAATGACTATTCGCTATTTTTAACTCTTTTTTTTTAATCAGAATATCCTTCTTCCAAATGTCTTTTTAAATTATTCAAACTTTTATTTCCGTTCTATTAAAAGTTATGTAGAAAATGTTTACTTCTTAATGTGATATGACGTTTTTATCAGAAGTTATTTTGAAACCCTCTGATATCAATTCCTAAAGTCTAGTTCTTTTTCTGAAGTTTATACTGCCCTATTAAGGGATTTCTTCTTCTTAATATTTTACTTCGATAGAGATGATAGTTGAAAAACTAACTTTCTGTTAGTTTTTTTTTTCCCTCTGCAATTTCGTATTAGTACGTTAAACTGCCAGGCTTTAATGTCCGGAAATAAGTACATGGATTTTTATATATTCTGAATTTTACCGAATACTCTAGAAGGTCGAAATTTAACAATTTTAAACGACACATTGATATTAATTTGAAATAAATGAGCATTTTTCCTGAACTATAAACAAGATACTGGTAGACATATGGTAATGTCTTTACAATACCTTCGTATGATAATGCAAGAATAATTAAAATTAACAAAACTAGTCATTTTTTAAGAATAAAATATCCTTCTGGTACCTAAAAGCAGGGCTCGCAGCGTTCCCAAAATTTTATACATTTTCTACCACTATTTTAAATCAAAAATCGTCATGGCAGAATCCTTTAATATCTTAAATAGAAATACATCAGAATACTTTTCTGTTTCATAAAATTGGTAGCAAAGGTTGGAAATTTTAGGAACGCTGCGAGCCCTGTAAAAGTATATAATTAAACTTTAACGTTAATTGTTAGTTTTAAGAACTATTGAATGGCAATAGCCTTCCAAATTGTTTTAAGTAGATGTAATTTTATAAAATGTTGAGGTGAAACCGTCTTCCGTTTAAAACATGTTTAACATCGCTCGTTTATGATGAGTTTTTGCATTATGTTTTTCATATTGTAGGCGAGAATTAACGTATCTATCTTTTAGAAATCAAAGTTATCATGAATAAAAGATCATCCACATCCATTTAGAAACCGTCTTCTTTTTAAAACATGTTTAACATCGCTTTTTGATGCGTTTGTGTTATTTTGCAAATGGGATGCGGGAATTATTGTACTTATGTTTTTAAAATCAAAAGTTCTCATGAATAAAAGATCAACCAGATCATTTTGAAACTATTTGTCGTTGAAAATAGGTTAAACATAGCTGTGTATGATGAGTTTGTTATTTTTCATATGGAAGGGGGAGGGAATTAACACACTTATATGTTTGAAATCAAAGTTCTATAAAATAAAAAAATCATCCTGATCCATTTTGAAACAGTCTTCAGTTTAAAACATGTTTAACATCCCTGTTTTTGATGCGTTTGTGTTATTTTATATATAGAAGTCGGGAATTAACGTACGTTTGTTTTCTAAATCAAAGTTCTCACGAATAAAATATCATCCACCATCTGTGTAATTCTAATATGTATCATTCGCTCGATATCATTAGTAATAAAAACACAGTCTGCAGATAGTCTTAATATTTTATATTTTTTATAAACAAGCTCGTTCATCAATGGCAATTGTCTTGAACAAAAGGGACCTACTGTTCAATGTCATTATTCTTGTGTTAAGCACCAAAATAAAGATACATATTTACTAATAATACAAAAATATATTTAAATAGATTCTAGGTTTCGCTCTGTGTATAAATGCTTCTAGAGATGCAAGATGTTAAATATTGATAATTGTTCCTTTTCTGAAAATCATTGACTAAGAACATGTTTAATTGTTTAGTTCATGGAGTCAAATGGGGACTATATATAATTTTAGGTGTTGAAAATTGTTAATAGTCTCTCAGAAAATATAATAAGCTTAGTGAACAACTTTTACAGCTCTTTTTAATCATGGGGATAAAGAAAAACTAATTTAGAAGTAATTAAATATATTAGTAAGTCTCAATTTATTATTGATACCGATGCCCTATTTTTCACTGATATTAGCTTCATATGTAAATTAAAGTTTTACAATGGTTTAGCATCAAGTACGAAAAATTTAAAACAAAGTATGATTTGATTTGTACAGAATTACAATGGTTTTACTGTTAATATACTGCAGAGTGTACAAAAAGTAATGTATAATATAGGGGGATCAAAAAGTCACTCAGCCCTTGAAAAAAATATTTTATTTAAAAATACATACATGATTCATTTGTTTTACATACATGATTCATTTGTTTTACATACATGAACTACATTGGAAGAGAAACTATTCTGAGATACAAAACTGAAAGTAACTATAACATTGTCACAAGAAGGTGCGACTATTTCATTTTTTAAACGCGAACGCTTCCAGTTTCTCGACATCGAGTTACTCAATAGTAAATCGTTGTATCGTTCGGCTCAATAACATTTGGGCATGTCTCTACAGACACTGTAATGTCTTTAATGAAGGTTGTTGTCGCAAGATAATTCTTAATTATAACAATAATTTGTGCCTGGAAAGAATCCATCTTTCACAAAAATTCTTACAGTAAAGAGTATAAATTTCAACATAAATTTCTACTGCTATACGACTTTCAAGAGTATGCTACTTGTAGGAATTTGTTGCTTGCGTATTTATAACTCATATAAATAATCATAATTAGCGGACTGTAAACACTTTAAATTAATTTATTTCACTAAATGAAACAATGCGTAGCGTGCCCTTTTGGCAGAACAACAAACATAACTTCAGTTCAGTTCGATTTCATTTTCAATCGAGGGGAGTTCGCGACGCCCTCTCGCGGGACTTATCAATTCTCAGTTTTCAACAATAAACATTCTCCCCCGGATTGAAATTTACAAATTTCAATAACTTAGAATCCTTACAATCATATAAATTTACATAGCACAATTACAGCAAAAATTATTACACAACAAATAGATATACACAGCATAATAATAAAAATGTAAAATTAACAATAATTAATCACTATATTCTTTCTTAGGTATCAATAGGAAGGACAGCTATTTTCGTAATTGAACGCTTTAATTCACCTGATTTAGTGCGAACCTTTACTACCCTGACCTTGCCATCCGCTCCTGTATAAATTTTACTTATGCGGCCTAAGGCCCATTTACATACAGGCAAAAAGTCTTCCTTCACTAATACCATTAAACCTGTAGTTAAATTATCCTTTTCCACAATCCATTTAGATCTCTGTTGTAACGTATTTAAATAGTCTAATCGCCATTTTTCCCAAATTTTCTGGACGACCCTCGTAGTTTTTTGCCAACGGCCTAAACGATTAATATTAACATCAATTAACGACGGTTCGGGTATAGCATTGATAGGTCTCCCGATCAAAAAATGACCGGGAGTCAAGACCTCAAAATCGTCGAAATCATTTGACAGGGGAGTAAGAGGTCGAGAGTTCAAAATACCTTCTACCTGAATAACAATAGTTTCGAACTCTTCATAATTAAATCGCAAGTCACCCATCGCTCTTTTAAGGTGATGCTTCACAGATTTTACTCCAGCCTCCCAAAGTCCTCCGAAATGAGGAGACTTGGGAGGTATGAATTTCCAGTCGATATTTTCAGATATTAAATAATTCACCAAAATCTCATTTGGAAAATTTATCATTTTATAAGACACCTTCAGTTTGGAATTTGCCCCAACGAAATTCCTAGCGTTATCCGTAAATATCCTAGAACATTTTCCACGCCTAGCCATAAACCGTTTTAGAGTAGCAATCAGAGCATCAGAAGTTAAATCTGAAAGAAGTTCAAGATGGATTGCTCGAGTCACGAAACATATACAAACACAGATAAATATTTTGTTCAAAGAACCTTTGCGCTGATTTTTATAAGTTACTAAAAACGGCCCACAAAGATCCAAACCGGTGCAATTAAATGCCGGTGACTCATTAATTCTCTCATAAGGCAATTCACCCATTAACTGCGAGCATGGAGTTGGTTTTACCTTAAAACAAATAACACAAGAATGTACCGTTTTTCTTGCCAAATTTCTACCCCCTATAGGCCAAAATTTTAACCTCACAGAATTCAAGAGTCCTTGAGGACCAACATGAAACAGACGCTTGTGCATAGTAAGAAAATAAATTTCACTTAATTTTGAATTTTTAGGCAATATAGCAGGATGTTTCTGCTCATAAGATACGGAAGCTTTGTTAAGTCTTCCGCCAACTCGCATTATACCCTGGTCATCTATAAATGGATTTAAAAAATTAATATTACCTGTCAGAGCCTTCTTACCACCTAAATTTTTTTGTGACGCTCTAATTAAAACATTTTCAGTTTCCCTGATTTCTTCTAAGGTCAAATGACCTCTTCTTTTAAGAGGAGATCTGCAGTTAAATATAAATCTGCGAATAAAAGAAAAAACATGTAACAGTTTAAAATAGTCATTAGTCAGTTCAAAAAGTTTGTCAAAAAAACTAAAGTTCTCGTTGATAAAAAATGAAGTCATTGTACAGTTATTTGCCTTTTCGGAAGATTTAATTTCACTTAAATAGTTCTCATTTTCACTTTCACTTAGTAAGTCACTTTCAGAAGAAACCGACTGCAAATAACGTGAAAGTTCTGGATCCATCAAAAATTCAGGGCCTGTAAACCACTTGGAATTGTTCACAAGAGAGTCAGCACTTATTCCTCGCGAAAGAAGATCTGCAGGATTGTCTTTACCAGCACAATGAAACCATGTCTCTGGTTCCGTCAAACTTCGGATTTCATCAACACGATTGGCAATAAAGGACTTCCATTTCTTGCTAGATCCCTTTATCCAGCATAAAGTAATTTTTGAATCTGTCCAGTAGTAGATTTTAGAAGTATTTTTTACATCGATTACCTTTTTAATTTGTGATCCTAAGCGAGATGCAAGTAAAGCACCAAGCAACTCTAGTCGCGGAAGAGTTATTTTCTTTAGTGGGGCAACTCTGGTTTTAGATGCTATTAAATTAACTGACACTTGGTCGAAATCTTGCACTCTTAAATAAACAACAGCACCATAAGCCTTCTGACTTGCATCGGAAAAGCAATGAATTTCAACATTGTTTGTATCAGATGACAGGAATACAAATCTAGGCACTTTAATTTGCGTTAATAGAGGAAGTTCTGAACACCACTGAGTCCACTTTTCACAAATGTCAATGGGGAGCTCAGCATCCCAGGACAGCTTACGAATCCATAATTCTTGGAATAGGCATTTAAGTCTTATAGTGAATGGAGTAAGGATACCAGTTGGATCGTAAATTCTGCCGGAAGTCTGTAAAACAAACCGTTTTGTATTTTTCCTAGTCTTCAAAAATTCTATTAAGCTTGAAATGTCTATGCTAATAGAATCTTGTTTAATGTCCCATGATATGCCCAATACCTTCAATGAATTCATAACCTTATGATTTTGATCAAATGGATAAATTTCGAAACCTTCTTCTATCCACCGTTCTAGTAACGACTGGTCATTTGTTAACCACTTTCTCAAATTCAAACTGGCTTGACTCATAATCATCTTAGCCTCATGTGAGATCTTCAGAGCTTCTTCAATACTATCAGTACCACTCACTAAATCGTCGACATAAAGGCACGTATCAAGAATTCGAAAAGTTTCAGGATATTGATCTTTAAATTTTTTTATATGTTCCTTTATTGTGGCAGCTAGAAGAAATGGACTAGAATTTAATCCAAAAAGTAAACGCTTAAAACGATATATTTGGATATTCAAATTATCAAACACTTCATCTTTCGGATTTTCGATAACTTCCACAAATAGAAATCTGACAGCGTCTCTGTCCTTTTCTGATAATGAAATTTGGAGAAATGCTTTCTCCACATCTGCCAAAATTCCTATTTTATTTAATCTAAAATTAACGAGCAATTGGAAAATACCAGGGTTTAAATTGATACCAGGCCACAAACAATCATTTAGAGAGAGTTGTCCTACATCGTGAGAACTGGCATCGAATACAATACGCGTTTTCGTTGTAACACTATCTTTTCTAAAGACCGCTCGATGTGGCAAATAGAATATTGGTCTGTCCTTTGGCTTAGTTGGATCTGACACCCTTTCAATAATATCAAAATTAAGATATTCTTTCAAAATTTCTTTGTACTGAGAAAACAAATTATCATCATTACGCATTTTATTAATTAAATATTTGAATCGTTTCTCAGAAATCTTATAGTTATCACTCAAATTAATCCAGTCTTTTTTCCACGGCAGAGCTACTTCGTATCGATTATCTTTACAAGAAATTGTTTCGGTAAAAATTTCTAATGCCTTATCTTCATCATTACAATAAGGGTCATCTCTAATCCCAATTGATTCTAAATCAAAAAATTTACTCAATTGTTCTTCTACATTGCAAGTTAGACCACAATATACATTATGATTAGCATGGTTCGAATCGTTGAGAGAACCTCCCACCACATACCCAAATATGGTACGCTGTAAAATGACGTTAGAATTCTTTAAACGGATTTGACCATTTCGTAATGAATCGTAAAAACACTCATTACCCAATAAAATGTCAATTTTATTTGGTTCATTAAATTTTGGATCTGCCAATCTTACATCTTGAGGCAGCTGAGAAAATGGAACTCTAAAGTAATGTCCTGGAATAAAGTTGGTTATTTTTGGAACAATAAAAAATTGCAAAGTGTCACTAAAACTTTTGTTTGCATTAGCGATAGTGGTTATGACATGTTCTTTTATATTCGTAACTGAATCATTCAGCCCTGAAACCGAAGCATTTATTTTTTTTTCCTTTCAAGCACAATAACTCAGTACATTCCTTAGTTATGAAGTTATTTTGCGAACCTGAATCTAGTAACGCTCTAAGAGGAACAAACTCTCCTCTAGCATTTTTCACATGTATTATTGCAGTTGAAAGAAGTATTTGTTTATTAAAAGATGTCATACTCATAACAGTATTGTTGATAGTTGAATGCGTGGAGCTAGATGACTGTGTATTCGCACCCAAAGTGGTGGCAGACATCTGGCTATCTGGGTAATTATTAGGAGTAAATGCGTTTGCGGTTGGCGACAAATTACTGTTAAGATTGGGAGTACAACTATTTTGATTTGATGACTGACTAGAATCAAAGCTTTCATCACCTCGTTCTAGGTGAATCAATGTGTGATGGCGCTTACTACATCTTTTACATGTATTTGAACTCTTACATTGACTAATGTTATGAAAACCTGATAAACAATTGTAGCATAATTTTTTCATTTTAACCATGTTAAATCTCTTTTTTGCAGACAAATTTATAAACTGTGGGCACTTCATTAAAATGTGATCGCCTTTACACAATAAACAATTGTATGGAACTTCAGAAAGTGAAGTTAGAGTCTTAGAATTATACACACGTTTTGCATTTTTATTGGGAGGTTTGCTATTTTGAAGGGTACGAGCGTGTTCCTTCAGAAAGGAAATTAATTGCTCAACAGTGCCCAATTCATCTTTTTTAAGGGACCTTTCCCACCAACAGCGTGTATTGCTATCCAACTTCTCCACTAATAAATACACAGTTAATGTTTCACCAAAGTTATTTACATCCTGATCTAATACCTTTAAGGATCTTATACATTCATTTATGATGTCAACAAATTTTAAGATAGATTGGGCGGTATCGTGTGTCTGTTGTAATGAAAGTAACTTTTTAATTACTGCATTAATTAAATCTCTCTTATTTGAATAGCGCTCTGCTAATAAATTCCAAGCAATGTCATAATTTTGGTCAGAAATGGGAATGGATTGAATAATTTTAAGTGCATCGCCCTTACATGAACTTTTTAAATACTGTAGCTTATGTGCACTTGTAAGATTTGTATTATTATGTACAGCGGCAGAAAATAGATCTTTAAACTCAATCCATTCATCCAATTTACCGAAAAATGTAGGAAGTGTTATTTTTGGTAGCTTAATTTCAGAAAAAGGGTTATTTTTAGAAAGGGATTCATTGCTCTTTGAATTGCTATTATTTTTTACAGAATTTACATCCAATAATTTTCGCTTTATCGCTAAATTAATGTCATCTATGGTTTCAATAATGCCTTCCTTTTCACTTACAGTGTCTCACAAAAGTGATGGGACACTTGTGCTTTATAAAAAGAAACTGCAATAAAATAAATAAACAAACATGTGCAAAAATTTTTTGGGTGTGTTTCATATTTAAAGTTAGTAACAATTATTACATAACATACATTTTGTCAAAATATTAAAATATTAATTTAGTAAAAATACAATTGTTCAGAACGGAGCAAAAAATGGCTCACATAAGTGATGGGACACTTACTTTTCCATCAAATATTTATCCAAAAATTTTACTTTTTAAAAGGTTTTAATATTTTGTTGGATTTCCTTTTACTTTTAAAACATGATTTAATCTTTTTGGGATGGATTCGACTAATTTTTTTGTGATTTCTGGAGTGATTTTACCCCATTCTTCTTGAAGCACCGATTTTAGTTGTTGTTTTGAAGAAATGGTGTGTTTGCGAATTCTTGATTCCAATTCTTGCCAAATATTCTCTATGGGATTTAAGTCTGGAGATTGTGGTGGTGTTTTTATTATTTCAGGACAGTTATATAGCAGCCAGAGTCTAACGTTCAGAGCAGTGTGCTTGGGGTCATTGTCCTGGTAGAATTTAAAATCGTTATGAAGGTTCAATTTTCGTGCTGAAGATTTCAAATTTTGCTTTAAAATATCAATATACTTGTACTGATCCATTATACTGTCAATAAAAACAAGATTACCAACTCCAGCGGACGACATACACCCCCATACCATAACTCCTCCTCCACCATGTTTTACTGTTGGTACCAAGTTCTGTTTGTGAAGTTCTTCCCTGGGTTTTCTCCACACCAAGATTCTACCGTCAGAACCAAATATATTAAATTTACTCTCATCAGCAAATATAACTTTATTCCAGTAATCAGAATTCTTATTTATGTTGGATTTTGCGAAAGCTAGTCTGAGTTTTCTATTCTTTTCACTTACGAAGAATTTTTTCCTGGCTACTCTACCGTGATATCCAGCAGATCGAATTACCCTTCTAATAGTTTCAGGATTAACAATTATTCCATATAATGCTTGTAAATCAGCAGCAACTTTTGAAGCACTAATTCTTGGATTTTTTTTAATATTTCGAACGATAATTCGCTTTATTCCATTGGATAGCTTTGATGGTCAGCCAGGTCTTCTTTTATCCTGAATCATATGATTCTTTTTATATCGTTTAATGATATTGAAAACTGTTGAACGACTCAAGTTAACTGTTTCAGCAGTTTTTCTAATAGATTTTCCACGTTCAATATGCAAATTAATAACTAATTTTCGAATTTCAGGCGAAGTTTCTTTTCGTTTAGCATTCATGACTACACAGAGCTAAAAAACACAAAAATTCCAAAACAAACTGGAGAGAAATACTGCAGACGATTTTATAAATTATTGCCAATTGCTTTTAAGTAAAAATAAAACCCCAAAAAATATTTTTATTGCTTATTTCAGACGATTTTTGTTGCATATATAATGGTGTCCCATCACTTATGTGAGCTATTTTTTGCTCCGTTCTAAACATTTGTATTTTTATTAAATTAATATTTTAATATTTTGACAAAATGTATGTTATGTAATAATCTTTACTAAATTTAAGTATGAAACACACCCACAAAAAAAATGTGTACATGTTTTTTTAATTTATTTGATTAGTTTCCTTTTGTAAAGCACAAGTGTCCCATCACTTATGTGAGACACTGTATGAATTCATCTATATCCTTGTCATCGCAATGTGCAAATATTGCATCGAATACTGAATTCAATTCCTTTTCGAAGGACAGTATTTTTGCATTATAAAGCTCTAAAAGGACTATATCTGCGTTTTCTAAAGTCGAATTAACTTTGTCTTTAAATTTTGTAACATTTGACTTTAAGCTTTTTTTATTAGTTTTTGCTGATCGAATATCAGACATATTGACAAAAAATGATGCAATGAAAATAAAAAGTTTTTTTTTTTTTTACTCACCGAACTTCCGTTATTCCACAAGAGTAAAAATATCGTCTGTCTTCAACTTTCTCTTTTTAATCACTTGCCTGCTTTTCCATTATTGCGTAATCGTCATTTCGAATAAACATTAAATTACTTGCAAGGAACAGAATAAAATCATCATTTGATAAAAAATGTTTGCGAAGAAAAATAGGGAAAGACAGTCAGCAGTTTATATTTGTAGAAGTCTATATACAAGTTTTTTATTCGAACATTCGATTCTAGTTTGAACATTTGCGAAGAAATACAATTAAAAAATATTTTACCTTCTCTCTGCGGCTCGACATGACCATAAAATGTAGGAATTTGTTGCTTGCGTATTTATAACTCATATAAATAATCATAATTAGCGGACTGTAAACACTTTAAATTAATTTATTTCACTAAATGAAACAATGCGTAGCGTGCCCTTTTGGCAGAACAACAAACATAACTTCAGTTCAGTTCGATTTCATTTTCAATCGAGGGGAGTTCGCGACGCCCTCTCGCGGGACTTATCAATTCTCAGTTTTCAACAATAAACATGTTAATGTTTAACACAAAGTTATTAAGAATAGACCAAGGTATTCAAAGTTATTTATTAAAAAATAATATTATTAAATATTTCTAATTTTGTACAAGTTTTTAAAGTTTGGGCTACGCGTCTTTTCAACCACCTTGTATCAAAACAAATATTTACACGCTGTACATTGAAATAAGTAGTAAATATGTATATCAGGGTCCTCCATATTTGCAAAGCATATTTTATTTTGATCTCGTTTTCTGTAATATCAAAACCCTACAAAAGTCAATTTTACAAGCTGACCAAATTCTAATTTATAGATAATTTACAGGGCTGAATTAAATGATTTGAATAAATTACCGTTTTTTATTCATGAGAACTCTTTGATTTTGAAAACATAAGTAAATTAATTCTCGCATTCCATTTACAAAATAACACAAACGCATCAAAAAGCGATGTTAAACAAGTTTTAAAAAGGACAAGTTTCTAAATGTATGTGCATGATATTTTATTCATGATAACTTTGATTTCGAAAAGATAGATACGTTAATTCTCGCCTTCAATATAAAAAAATAAAGCAAAAACTCATCATAAACGAGCGATGTTAAACACGTTTTAAACGGGAGACAGTTTCACCTCAACATTTTATTAAATTACATCTATTTAAAACAATTTGAAAGGCTATTGCCATTCAATAGTTCTTAAAACTAACAATGAACGTTAAAGTTTCATTATATACTTTCAGGTGCCGGAAGGATATTTTATTTAATATATATATATTTTTTAATTTAACTATTCTTGCTTTATTATACGTAGGTTTTGTACAGATATCATCATATGTTTATCAATATCTTGTTTATAGTTCAGGAAAAATGCTTATTATTACTAATATTTTCGGATGGTTGAGAAAATCATTTTAAAAGACGTACGTTAAACACGATTTTAAACAATGAAGTTATTTTACTGTAAAACTTACTTTCTTAAACTTTTTAAGAATAAAAGTGCTTACACCCCGTTGTCTCAAATTTATTTTCCATTTTGAAATACATCTACTTATGCGCTTTATTCTGTGGTTTTATTAGCATAAGCATCGCTTTTGTGACAGGGACCTTATTCTATAATAATTACTTATTTGCAAATCGCGAAATATCTACATCTATTGAAGAAGTTGGATAAAATCACATGTTAAAAACGTGTTCGTAGGCGGTAATCTATTCAAAATTATTTAATTCAGCCCTGTACATTACCTATAAATTAAAATTTGATCAGCTTGTAAACGCATAATATAACTGAAAATACTTTTACGGAAATTACTATCCATAGAAAGCAATATAACCATAACCTTTATTTCTATACGTTATGAAAATTTATTCGTATTATACTTAGTATAGTAAACATTATATTTCAGTATAGAAAAACATTTACACATACTTGAAAACGCGTTTTCGGTAATTCTTAGCTAAAGGTGGTAATGTGTTCGAAATCTTTTGTGCAACTTTATACAGATCTATAAATATTTATACATATCACATAGTTATTAAAATTTCATTCAGTTTGAAAACGCAATAACATAACTAAAAACGCTTTTCCGCAAATCACCATACTATGTAGAATAACGTATTCAAATCATTTTATACCACCCTGTATCTGAATTCACTTATATTACACACACGCCAATTAATTTAGTAAAATTAAGTTCAACAAAAAACGCATAGCACATTTAAAAAGAAAAACATGTATCAAGCATATATTATGAAACACTTTCCAACACTTTCAAAAACATAACAAAACAGAAACACATCATAAACAAAAAAGAACTTCACCGTTTAAATAGGCGAAAGATGATATACAATAAAAAAATTTAAGGAACAGATGTGTTACACTTACGCACCGATGTTTGGCGACTTTTTGATTGGCGCAATTTCCAAGCTCCCGACAAACCAATATCTTAATACAATAGCCAGGTTACCATTAAAGGAAAAAATTCTCCAAATTTGGCGATTTTTTCCCGTTTCATAACCGATTAAAAGAAAAAAAAAACGGTGCGTGAGTGTAAGACATCATAGCCCAATTTAAAAAAATGTATAACAAATTTGAAAAACAAAATTTCAAAAATTGCCATCTATAGTCGGTAAAGTATCTTTTGTGTAGTTCTGCATATTATGATCTATAGATTTTGTATGTATACTATATACTATTCTAAAAATTTGTTTATTCAGGAAATGAATATCGGAGTTAAAAATTCCCATTCAACACCTTCCGCTAATAATGGAATATGTACTCAAATTATTTTGTGAATCCAAGTATGTAATTTATAGAATTGATACACACCAATTAATATATCTAAAAGCTCATACCACAAAGAGAAAAAAAACCCTTCCAGCAATTATTACTCATTAACAGTAATGTAACTCAAGTCTTTTGTGTGTCCTATAAAGGAACGATAAATGCCCTGCAGACTATATTCTACAGTAAGCATCTTGCAGTGCTCTAAGCAGTAGATGGTAATAAATTAAAAAATTTTTGAGAAGCTCTATATATACGATCTATAAAATTTAGTTATGATCTGTAGAATAAACATCACATTATATACTAAAATTTTGATAAGCTTAAAAACACAGAAAACATATTTTCTAACTATCGTTAATACACAATAATGTACGTTAAAACTGTTTTTTAAATTCCAAAATTTAAAAACATAAAACTTCACCTTTTCTAAAACATATACACAAATTAAAAACATCTTTTACTTAAGCAAGGTGTCAAATACATGTAAAAAAAAATATCCAAACTTGACATGTTTCGGTTTAAAGTATAAAACCATAATCATAAGTACACATATATCGTCAAAATCAAACCCGAATGACACTGGACGCTACAATATGTACAAAACACAATACAACAAACACGCCATCTACAATCAAACAAATAAAGTAAAAGAACAGAAAAACATTAATCATCAAATCAAACTTGTATACACAATTGCTGCCCTATATTCGAATTAGCCCCACAATATTAATTTAAAAGCTCTAACCCAGGGGTGCAAAAATCTAGTCGCCAATGGGCTAATTCCCACCACTAAATTTTTAGTATTCTTCGCCTAATAAGAATACTGATAAAGTATAGGGCGAAGTATACTGATAAAATTTGACAAAGATTACTAATAAAATTTAGTGGTGGTGATCAGCACATTGGCGCCTAGATTTTTTCACCCCTGCTCTAACCATAAAGGTGGAATGATAAAAGAGAAAGTATCATTACATATTAAACCTTTCCGAAAATAAATTTCAATGGTTTCTCTTATAAGGGACTTGCAGTAATAATTCGAAATAAAAATCAATTTAATATCTTCAAATAAAATTTTAATCCCCCTCCCCCCTCCAAATATAACCTAGACAAGGCTGTTTTCATGCGGCCAAATTTAATATCAGATTCATGTTCCCTCTTTCTTATACTTAATTTTCTCCCTGTCATACCAACATAATAACTGATATCACCCCCCTTATTAACATACGGAATCTCATATACCACTGAAAGATCCTCCTGTTTAACCGGGTCAAACTGTCTATAAAGTAACTCTTTTAATTTATGTGATGGTTTCGCAATTAAATCTATGTCAAACTTTTTAAATTTAAACTTTAACCTCTCAAAACTACCCTTCATATAAGGAAAAGAAACTGTTTTAACTTTAGAATACTCACTCCCACCCTTGTAATTTTCACGTACAGCCTGATCCCTCCCCCCAATATTTTCCTTTCTATAGTAATTAATCAACTTATTGATGCTACCCAATTTAAAACCATTACCCTTAGCTATACCACGGATAATATTTAATTCATCGTTTAAAAACTCCTCAGAACAAACCTTAAAAGCCCTATTAACTAAAAAACGGAAAGTGGAAAACTTATAACTAAAAGGAGAATACGCCGAATTTGGGATGACATGCTGACTATTCAAATTCTTCCTATAAACCGTTCTCTTCAAATACTCCTCTACTCTAGTAATGTATCTGAATTATTTTGCGCGGTAAGTAAAATAATAATGCTACATGCACAGCTTTCTATTGGAGAGATATTATCATGCACCCCAATAAGGTTCATCGTGTTATAGAAAACACAGCATCATTCAAGCTTATTTCAAGCAAATACTCCTACCGAAAGTATATAAAATAATTTTGTGTGTCCCTGTAAATGAACAGTAAATGTTATATAACATTTTATATACGAAGCAAATTGTAGTGCATATCAACAACGCATATAATTTTTTTGTTTGAAGTAGTGTAGCATCACTAAAATATACTTCAAACAACTAACCTTTATATACTATAATATCTGCAAATTAATTTGAGTTTCCCTGCATACAGAAGAATAGTCCAAATTATACCAAAAACTATAGGAGAAAGTCGGGTAGCCGTGGACGGTGGGTAATCGTGGACATTTCAATTTCTAAGAAATTCAAAGTGTTGCGTAAATAAAGATTTACTGTAAATGAACGCCGTCTAGAGTCGAAACAAATACAGTTTAATTGCGACGTGGGCGCCGAGTAAGTTAGTCGTGAGTGAGTGTTTTGTTTTCGTCAATAAATTTTCTACAAAAACGAGACAGAATGCATCATATGCGGAGAAACATTTGAAGAAGACTGAATTCAGTGCCAGGAATGCAAAGACAGGGCCCATGAAGATTGTGTTTATATAGATTCATCGGATTTTTATTATAATTGTGTTGTTCTTAAGGCAAAAAAAAAAAACAGTTGGGACGCCATTGATTAATATTCCGGGGCTACTCGCCGTTTCTTGTGACACCAAAAAAATAAGGCCAACCTATTTTCAGTGTATTTCGTTAATAATTCGATATTATTAGCAATGTTTAATTAAAATTATTAAAGAAGTTCGTAATTTTATTTTAAGTATAAAATAAAGACAGAAATTTCATTCGTTTTTTATTTACAATTTATCCAAGTGTCCGCGGATACCCGATATTCCCCTACAGTTGATTCGATTTACTTTATATATCCTGAAAAAAACCTAACCGAGTGCTTCACGTGGCCATTATCGTGAGACTGAAAGTTGTAATGTCATTGTGTCTACCCAGTCTTCATCTTGACGAAGATTTATAATTGTATATTTGTATCAAACACACAAGTCTGATGTATATTGTTTGATTGTTTGTTTTAATGAGATCATACATCTGATTAGTGTGCTTGACATCAAGTGTCCGCTATTCGAGGCTAACGAAAAAGACAGGCTACCGCGGTGCATTCCATTTATCTTTTTTTATAGA
This sequence comes from Maratus michaelseni, assembly GCA_963931845.1. Taxonomy (NCBI): domain Eukaryota; kingdom Metazoa; phylum Arthropoda; class Arachnida; order Araneae; family Salticidae; genus Maratus; species Maratus michaelseni. The sequence goes on along the minus strand of OZ007594.1, from coordinate 49,297,034 downwards.
CCGGTAGAGTGACGTGATGCTCTTTTCGTACACCTGCATTGGTGCATTTGAGCATCACGTGACTCCGGCGGTCTGTAAAAAAAGATAAGCGTAAAGCACGCCTTTCCAATACTCCCTGCACGTAAAGGTAGCCTTTCTTTTTCGTTAGCCTCGCCGCTTATAAGTCACCGTCAAGATACAAGGACGAGATAGCCACAAGGAAATTTACAACACCAGAGAATTACAACCGCCAGCTCCACAAAGTGCGCGCAATTGAGCTGACGGGAATCGAACCCACCGAATTGACTCTTACGCTCTCAAACGATTAGCGGAATGGCGTCTGATGCATATGTTCAATAAACAAAGAAACAAACAAATATTTTTATCATAGTGACCATTGCAGGAACCATCCTGGCAACGTTGGCTAACTATATCATAGACCTATTAAACGAAGACCCATCAAATGGTCAGAACTTGAGTATACAGTAGAAGTAGGAGTCATAAAGAAGCTTTAAAGTGAACAAACAAACTAGATTTCAAACCATGTGATCACTTTACCCAATAAAATTTGTTGGTAATTTGGGTTACCAGATGTCTGTGTTATTTCTGGCTTTGAACGCTTTGATTAAACTTCAAAAAGTCACATGACATAGGTCTCTGAACGTTTCGGATTATCCATGTTTTACCCTACGTGACTCAGTTTGCGGCCCATGAACGCACCCGATTAGTAAAAAGTAATGTTCGAATTGAAATCAACACCTTTCTTCGATATTAAAATGTAGGATGTCTCTGTATGAAAGTGGCGGCATAGGAGATAAAAAGTTTGATTGGTTGAGACAATTTTGGACAAATATGGATTTCCAAGCATCTTGGGAAATATTGCATTATCGCCAAGCTTCTTGACTTGTTTCGCTTGTATAATCGCGCCATCCAGGCGAGTATTGCCAAGTTCTGGAATGTAGGCGTGCCATACTTTGGACAAATATGTCTCTCTAAGCACAGTCTGAGCGTGACCTACGTTATACACGACCGGTGCATGACTTTTAAAACGTCACATGGAGTGGATCATTTTTACACGCCGATTGGTGCAAAACGGGGTGGACGCCGCTTTTCACCAATCACCGTGTAAAAATGATCCACTCCATGTGAAGTTTTAAACGTCATGCACCGGCCGTGTATAACGTAGGCCTCGGTCTGAGCACGTTGCTTGTGAGTTTGTCGCTATTCTCATATAGAGGCATCTTATTGAAATGTAATAAGAGCATAATTTCTAGAAGATATAGTGGGGCAACTGACTTTTCCAGTAATGCTTTAAAGAGTGCTAAAAACTCAAACCGATAAATGTCGATACGAGCGATATTCGCTAGCTCCTCACCGGCCAAAACGTTCGATCAATTGAATCCCTAGGACGATAGAATAAAAGAGCCGTCATTTATGACGCCAATTGAAGCCATTTGAAGCCAATTTGAAGCCCCCACCCTGCCTCCGCCATATTGGACGCGTTGCGTCTTTCACTATGATTGGAGACTGCTGACCAGTATCAGGGCTACACTAGATATCGGGCTTGCTCATTCATGATCATGACGTCACAAATGGTGGCTGGCCCGCGACCTACGTTATACATGGCCGGTGCATGGTGTTTAAAACGTCACATGGAGTGGATCATTTTTACACGTGATTGGTGCAAAACGGGGGGGGGGGGCGTCGCTTTCCACCAATCACTGTGTAAAAATTATCCACTCCATGTGACGTTTTAAACGTCATGCACCGGCCGTGTATAACGTAGGTAGCGGCTGGCCGCGACCAAAGACATACAGCGATCGGCACAAAACAATGGGCGCGCCGCTTTGTACTTATCGCTGTTTCGCGGCCAGCTACTATTTGTGTATCTGTGGCGTCATGAGAAAGATGGGTGAATGTTTAGCGCGCTGATCTTGCATCTAAATAGTTTGAGTTCAAATCCCACGCTTTCCTCAGATTTTTTTTTTTTTTTTTTTTTTTTTTTTTTTGCTTTTTTTATTTCAAAATGTTTTGTCGGTTGTTATATATTTTTCATGATAAATGGCAAATTAAGACATTAATAACAATTATAGATTAATATTTATTATTAAAACAAAATACTTATTTAAATATTGTATTTCAGATTAAAAAAAATAATTTAAAATGTTTATTGGTTGCTTTATGTTTTTTCATGATAATTGGAATATTTTTAATAAAAGTAAATTTTGATATCAATAACAATTACAGCTTTATTTCTATTATTATTATAAAATACCCATTTAAACACGATAAATGGTCAATCTCCCGATTAAAGTTTTACTTTACAGTGCTTTATAATATTTAAAATTTCATTTCAATACGTTAATATTTTTTTTAGCAAATAAGAATTGTGCGAAAATATCCGTGCGAATACGATGGGTGTTTTTTATGGAGTACCTTATTGGTTTATTATTACTAAAAATAAAATGCAAAGCATATTTTACAAAGTAAAATTCAATATGTATAATACTGTACAAATAAAATGATACGTATAACGTTAAATTTTTTTAATCAAATAAAAAAAATAACTTTTGATAATTGAATATTTGTGTTTCAAACATGGTATCGAAATAAATGTTCTAATAAAAATATTAGAAGCTCTTTTTATAAAATTTTAACAAATATTTTAATTTGCTAATACAAATGAATCTCGTAACATGTTGATATCACAGTTTTGTTATATTAACAATATTGCATTTTAAATGAAAATATAAAGCAACTGATGAACCATTTTTATATTAAGAAAAATCGAAAAGAAAAATCTAAAATAAATGGAGAGGATTATGATCCAGTTTCATCTGTTTAGTGCGACAAAACATAGCAAGTGTATGCAATATTTTTTATTTAATTTTTATTCTTGAGAGCTTGCACCTAATTATTTTAAGGCTTTCTGTGTTAGGCGGCGACCTACGTTATACACGGCCGGTGCATGACGTTTAAAACGTCACATGAAGTGGATCATTTTTATACGGTGATTGGTGCAAAGCGACGCGCCTCCCGTTTTGCACTAATCACCGTGTAAAAATGATCCACTGCATGTGACGTTCGTTTTAAACGTCATTCACCGGCCGTGTATAATGCAGGTCGCGGTTAGGCCGCGACCTACGTTATACACGGCCGGTGCATGACGTTTAAAACGTCACATGGAGTGGATCATTTTTGCACGGCGATTGGTGAAAAACGTGGGACGCGCCACTTTGCACCAATCACAGTATAAAAATGATCCACTTCATGTGACGTTTAAAATGCCATGCACCGGCCGTGTATAACGTAGGTCGCGGTTAGGCCCACTGAGCTACATAGAATTATATCAGAGTTCAGAGGTTAGGCCAAAGCTGATACAAATGGGTGATCTAAACGTCTGACCTGTCATCAACTTCTAGGGCCTCTGTGGCCGAGTGGTTAAGACACCATTCCGCTAATCGCTTGAGAGCGTAGGAGTCAGGTCGGCGGGTTCGACTCCCGCCAGCTCCATTGCACACACTTTGTGGAGCTTTCGGATGTAACACTCTGGTGTTGTAAATTTCCTCGTGGCTATCTCGTCCCTGTATATTGACGATGACTTATAAGCGGGCACTTGATGTCAAGCACACAAGTCAGATATATGTTCTCAATAAACAAACATCAACTTCTTATATGTCACTAAAACTGATATATTAATCGTACTCCGCTATTGTTATACTTCTTATACTGTTTCTTTAAGAAATACGAAGGTTTAAAAAATCCGTTTGTTGTTTTGACCCGGAGGCCCGGTCAAAAAATCCGTTTAGAAATTTATAAAGTTGAAAATTGTTAGATTTCCGATCGAACTGTTAAAGGTGTTCAATCAACCATCCAAACGAAAAGCCCAACTACGTGAACACATCACCCCCAAATAATTTTGTGTGAAGTGAGCGAAGTGTTTTTTTGCTGATTTTGCAGAGTAATCTCACTAAATCAGATCATGTGATACTTTTCGTGAATACTTCGGGTTTTGTCTGATTGATTCCTTCTATGATATACCTATCACGAGAGCCACTTTTTTGGAAGGATAAAGACATATAGTCGCTGGCTTCACCTATTCTGAGCCACAGAACAGAATATAATTGAAATAATTAAATTATTGCTTATTTCCATGCTTCGACTGAGACCTTCTCCATACATATTTTCTCCTTTTCTCGTGGGCGACTTGATCATCGGACGTGAACAAGCTCAGTATAGTCTGGATTTCTGAATCTGACGAGCCAATCAGGACGACTTTGATGTACGCTAAATCTGAATCGAGTAAGTATTGTGACTATGTTACCAGATTTGTAGGCGTTGGTAATCAAATGATCTCACCGGTGGCTTCCGTAAAATGTTGCACTGAACACGCCTTGCAGTGAGCATGTGTAGAAGGATCAGTCGAAAATTCCCATAGTGTTATTTGAAGATTTTGTGTTGTGAAAAGACTTATTGACATTGTGATGCTGGAAATTTGATTAATGTTTTCAAATTAGTGTAAAGATGCACGGAGCAACTAATAGAGGCATCATTACAGAGGTGTGTGAGTTTGAATATTTTGAAAATACCTATTAACATAATTTCTAAGTTCATTTTTTGATGATTTTCTCTTACCTTTCCCATATTTATATTTTTGTTAGATGTGTGGTTTAACTTGTTTAACTTAAATGTGTTCTATTTTAAAATGTCTGTGAACGAACCATGATCTTTAATGATAAGAAAAGCTATAGAAACTTTGCACCGAAATTTTACATAAGTAATTAATTTTTATCATTGTGTTATTTGAAATAGTTTCAAATTTGTGTTTTTTGTGTAAAGTGACTGCTAATAAGAATTTTGAAAACAATTAAATAAATGATTTTCATTATCTGATGAATGTAGGTTTTCTATAAGTGGATAAAAAAACATTTTGACCTGTTAAAAAAAAGATGTGGTACAAAGGACACTTATTATTTTTGGAACTGAACAATTGATTGAAATTTCCTATAAAATAGTTTAAAATAGTGAATTTGAAAGGAATAATACCAATTATGCATTTAAATTTAAAAGGCATTGTTGTTGATCAATCGAGGATTTATTTTTTTAACATACGATAAGTGCATCAGTCATTGACCACTCATTAGAGAATGTATCCAAGTTTGCGGTTATGGTCTTATGTTTTTTTTATTATTAACAAAAGCTTTTGGCTTAACAGTAAGCATTTTGTTATGTTTTTCAGTAACATTCGTTCAAATGTACCTTTTAAGAAAGATGTAGGTTTTAACGGTAGCTCTTTAAAATATTAGGAATGTGTTAGCGAAAAACATCCATATTATTGTTCGCGAGTCATTTTCAACAATATTAGTTTGGGCGACTTATAAGTTTAAGCTTTGTTAAATTACTTTGTTACTACAAAAGTTAAAATTTTTGGCTCCCAGAAAAAAACTAATATGGGTCATTCCATTGTAACTTACGTTACATTTAGAATAATTGACCTCAGTAATTTTAGTGATATAACGCCAAAAAAATATTCGGAACAGATGCTTTACACTCACGCAGCGTTGTTCGGCGATTTTTTGGTTGACGCGATTTTCAAGCTCGCGCCAAACCAATAACTTGATACAATTGCTAGGTTGCCATTAAAGGAAAAAAATCCCCTAAATTTGGCGACTTTTTTCCTTTTTATAACCGATTAAAAAAAAAAAACTGTGAGTGAGTGTATGACATCCTAGCCAAATATTCATAATGTAAAGTTGATGTGATTTGTTAACTAAACCTATCCAACCTGAAATTTGGATTAAAATTACTCAAATTTAGTGCTATTTCTTGAACAGTGGCAATTAAATTTATTATGGTAACTTACGTTCTTTTTTCAGTAACGTAAGTTACCATGGTAAATATAATTTCAAGAGTTCAAGAAATAGCACTAAATTTGGCTTATTTTCTTCCAAATTTCAGGTTGGATAGGTTTAATTAACAAATCACATCAACTTTACATTATGAATATTTTTTGGTGTTATATTACTCAAATTACTGAAGTTAATTATTTTAAATGTAACGCAAGATACCATGGAATGACCCATATGTAAAATAATGGAGAAATCTGTTTCCTCAATAAAAATTTATTTACTGTTACAGAATGTTAATGTCTGATTACTCTTCTGAACCAAACTTTGCAGTGTAGGTAGAAGAGCGAGTGCAAATATTCAAAATCACACACTTTAGATTACTTTTGTTAAGTATTTTATTTTTAGGAGGACAAAGTTTCGTTGGGAGTGAATGTAACAACAATATTCTACAAATGCTATTCAAAAGTGAATTTTAATTAATATTTTGTAGAATTAAACAGAATGCAGCATTTTAACATTACAAAACTTCCTTTTTCGAAAATTTCTCTGAACAGATGTGTTACACTCGCGCACCGATGTTTGGCAAGTTTTTGGTTGGTACTCTTTTCAAGCCCGCGCCAGACCAATAACTTAATACAATAGCTAAGTTGCCATTAAAAGAAAAAATCCCCTAAATTTGGTGACTTTTCCTTTTTTATAACTGATTAAAAAAAAGAAACTGTGCGTGAGTGTATGACATCATAGCCAATTTCTCTCTAAGTAAATTAAAGAAGTTTCTACAGAACATAATGGTAAAATGAAATTTGTGTTCTAGGGTCAATTTGCAGAACACTGCAAAAAACTTTTTTAAAATTGATAAGCCGATAGTCTGTAAATAAGCAAGCACGCCACAACGAATCTAAACATTACCATTAATAAATATTCATTTATTTGTTATACTTAAAACTACACCACAACGTATCCAAAAATTGCCAGTGACAAAGAATCCTGTTTAATAAGAAAGAAATATTTAATCGTTCAAGAAATGCTACAGTAAGTCTCCGAATTTTCTCTCTGAGCAAAGTAAAAAAGTTTCTTGAGAGCATAATGGTAAAATAAAATTTGTATTCTGCGGTATATTTGCAGAACATTGCACTAAAATTCTTAAATTGATGAGCGCGATATTCTGCAAATAAGCAAGCACGCCACAACGAATCTAAGCATTACCATTAATAAATGTTCATTTATTTGTTATACGTAAAACTACACCACAGCGTATCCATAAATTGCCAGTGACAAAGAATTCTGTTTAATAAGAAAGAAATATTTAATCGCACCAGAAATGGAACGCATTTATTCATGAAATGTTACAGTAAGTCTCTGAAATTTTGTAATTTCTTGTTTCTGATGAGTGTTTCTCCCATACGTTCTGAAATTAAGAGACAGGTTTCTGATTATATTAATATGTTTTAAAGGTTTCTGATTATATTAAGATGTTTTTAAAGGTTTCTGATACATCAGTAAATGATTGTGCAATGCTGTAGAGTAGAGACGTAAAATCTATTATACTGCACAAATGTCATAAATATTATCGCAATTTCCTATCAATGAAATTTTACAATTTTTAGGTTTCCGTCGTTAAAAAGTAAAAACGAAACCATTATAAGATCACTCCTGTGTGTTTGTCTGTTCGTCTTTCAGACCCTTTTTCTCGCAAACTATGAGACGAGGAAAGTTACAACTTGGGAAACTTATGAAGCCTTTTCACCCACATATTTTCAGATTATTAGACATGCACAAATATGTTTAGGAAACATTTAGGGGGTTAATTAAGTGACGATTTTTTTTATATCCTGTGAAAGATCTCGTAATACTGCCCTCAAAAATACAGTCGACGCTCGTTATAGCGACCGTCCATTATAGCGACCATTCCATTACAACGACCGATGCAAAATGTCCCGAAATATATCCCATTTATGCTATGTTATTTTTACATCCAATATAACGACCGGTCTGCTGCTTTTTTCCCAATACAGCGACCGAATTGTCCTGTCCTTCCGATTTTTTTTTCGAGGTAAAATTGCCATTTTCTTTTCGCATGATTGACTGATGTGGAAAATCACATTATTTGTCGCTATTCTAAACAAGAAGAAAATGAATAATCAAATGTAGAAAGTATGCAGTCACCGCCGAAAACGTTGCAAATGCTATAGACACTTTAAAATATTTTTTTGAAAGACAAGAGATGGACAATTTTGTTTTAAGAAAATATCAAATGCACAAAAAGCAAACAACAGTTTCAAATTATTTTTCTAAAAAAGAAGTGTTAATACGTAAGTTACTACTATTTTGTGATTTAACATTTACGATAAATTTTAGTTTAGAAATACGTCATCATTCTCTTAAATAGAATTTTTTTTTATAATTTTTTACTGTCAATGTTTATATGATACAAAAGTAAATAAAAATTTATAACAATATTGTATTGGAGACTTTCCTTTGAAAACTTAATTATTTTGCATCTGATTAGAGTTTATTATTTTTTTCGTTCACTTTCGTTATAGCGACCTTCCATTATAACGACCATTTTCTTATATAACAAGGGGTCGTTATAATGAGCGTCGACTGTATATTGGTTTTAATTTTAGATAGTATATGTTCAGAAATATCGTCGAAACTGCACTGCAAAAATAGGCCTCCCACCCCTCTATTTTCGAATCTACTGAAATTAAAATTATGAAAAAATTAGGGACAGTAGAGGTTTATTTAAACCTTGCAGGAAAACTATAGAGATTTTCTAGGTAACATAGATTTTGAGAAAAACGCATTTTCCCGTTACACACAAACTTTAGTTTTTGGGCGGTCAGCAGGAAAGTTGATGGACTCTCGAGGTTTCTATCGTCGCAGAATCATCCAAGGATATTTGATAGATTTTCGATAAACATTGTTGGTAATTAGTCAAGATATTAATTAAATTACTTGAAATGTAATTGCTTTTATATATCGTGTACGGCATCGTTCGAAAGATCTCGTAACATCAAACTCAAAAATATATTTCCTTTAATTTTAGGTATTATATTTTCAGAGATATCGTTGAAAGTACTTAAAAAATATGCCCCCCCCCTTCCTCCTATATCCGAATCTACTGAAGCTAAAATTATAAAAAACAATTAGGAGTAGTAGGAGTTTATTAATTAATAAATAGTAATTATTAAATTCAATCTACGGAACCCTTTGATCATGAAGGTCATTCCATGGTAACTTACGTTACATTTAGAATAATTCTCTTTAGTAATTTTCATAATATAACACCAAAAAATATTGAAAATGTAATGTTGATATGATTTGTTAATTAAACCTATCCAAAGCGAAATTTGGATGAAAATGACCTACCTTTAGTGCTATTTTTTGAACACTGGCCATTATATTTATTATGGTAACTTACGTTCTTTTTGTCAGAAACGTAAGTTACCATAGTAAATGTAATTTTTAGTGTTCAAGAAATACTACTAAATTTAAGTAATTTCTATCCAAATTTAGCTTTGTACAGGTTTAATTAACAAATCATATAAACATTACATTTTCAATATTTTTTAGTTGTATTACTGAAATTACTGAAGTCAGTTATTCTAAATGTAACGTAAGTTACCATGGAATGACCTTTACTCGCACTTGAGATTTATTAGTAATCAAATTACTGGAAATAATTGCAAGTGTTTTACGTATACTGTATGTAAAAATAAAGTTTTCTGGAAATTTCGTAAACTTATACCAATTCTGTTCATTTCTATGATTTTTTGAAATGTTAATAGTTTTGTGTGACGTCTGGAATTTAATCTTCCATTATATGTTTAAATATTAAAATGTCAAACATTTGGCTATAACAAACATACCTTAATTTATTTTTCTATTGACAAAAGTTAAATTAAGAACACAAGTATGTTATTGTTTAATTTACTTCTTATCTTCGATTTCATGGGAGACTTCTCCATTTCGACCAATTTAGTAGTGATTATTCTCTTAAACATACACAATTTAAGTGGAATAGATTTTCAAATGAAACTAGTCGTTGGGGGCCACCGTAATACTTACCCATCATTGATATGCATAATGTAAAATATTAAAATAAAAAATGTGTAAAGTACTTATAAAATGCATTGCAATTCAATTAAAATCGAGGCTTGATGACGTCACAAACTTTAAAGGCTCGATTACTGAATTGCTTGAAAGAAACATCCTTATAACTCCAAAAATAATATTCCTATTAACTAGCGGTATATTGCATCTGATTAAGCGTCAAATTTCCAATTAAAATATATCTTTGAAGTGAAATTTGGATGGAATACAGGTTCATGAAAATTCGAAGAATGTGGAAATAGGATTCCAAATAGCTCGGCAACTAATTATCCGATCGACTTCATGCTTTGTGCAAAATTTATGTTTTTTATTGTCTTTTATATTCATTTCTTAAAATAATCAATTTCGAAAATTTTTATATACCTTTTATCAGAACGAATATTTCGAGAGTCCGAAAAAAATAGTTCCGATTAATCGAGGTTATTGAAATGAAATAGGCTTCTTCCCATTATTACGTACTACGTACATACCAAATTGCAAGTGTCTATCTCAATTTTTTCGGGAGATAGAGCGTTTACAGACACACAGACGGACGGCAAATTTTTTTTCTAAAAATGTTTTTCGGAATCTCCAGTGTCTGAAACTTGTAAATCCGTCAAATTTTTTTTTTCGATTTTCAAAACGATTACAAGACTTACCCTATACTACGTATGATGGGTAAGTAAAAAATTACATCTTTTATTCTACATAGGATATATAGAAAAATTAATTTTTATATAATTCCAGTTAAACGAAATTGCTAAATTTGAATGATTTCCTTTTACGTATTGCTTGCTCTGTTTCTGCTAAATGTAAACGAGACTTTAAATTTGCAATCGGCATTTCGTAAATACATTAACATGCTTTTCATATTTTTTATTCTTCCATTTACGCTGATGCGCAAGCATTTTATGTTATTTTTAAATAATACTTAAAAGTTTAAACTTAAAATCGGAACATACGACTGTCTCATTTTGGGGCAAATTTACTCTATGGTTATATTGTAATATAAATCTCGTTATTCTCGGAATTTTAAATGGCTTTTGCAGTACTTTCAAATGTTATGTATTTGTCAAGTGTGTAAATATCCATAGCTTGGAGTAATTAAAACAAATTGCATAAGCTTATTTCCTTTCTTTTACATTTCTTAGTAGATTTGATAATGATGGTGGTGTGTTAAATGTAAGTGAATCTTTTAAATATAAATTTTTTAGTGGTTTTGCTAATGGTTTTGTTTGAATATGCAAATAAAACCATTAAAATGTGCTTTATTAATTTTTTTTTCATGGGTTCACTCAGCTTAAATGATTTCAATTTCTATTTATCCAAAATAATTCCAAATCGGAAAACATTTCTTTTGAAGTAGTTCAGTTTAGTATTCTGTAAACGCTTGGTAATGTGTAAACATAATAATGCTGGGAGTTAAAAATCTCTTCAGAAAGAACATTTAAAAACGTATTCCATTTTCTTGGATCTGACGATTACTCTACATAGGAAATCTAGAAAAATGAATTTTTATGTAATTCCAGTTAAACGAAATTGCTAAATCTGAATGAATACTTTTACATTTTGCTCTGTTTCTGCTAAATGTAAACGAGACTTTTTTTTAAAAACTTTAATATATAATAGTTGAAAATGAGTGACGCGCGCTGATTCATCAATAAAAAGTATGAAAATGAAACTGATGGCATAAAAGTAGGAATAACGTTCGTTTTCAATTTTTTAGGCGACTTGTCGTGACAGAAAATGATCACAAACCATGCAAATATTCGATTGCAATCAACATACATTTTTTTCAATCGTAACTCCGCAATCGGACGCTAAAATAAATTTCTGTAGTACATTCTTAGATTACATTGATATAAACTCTCATTAAGAATCGATGAAAAATTCCAGAAATATCTAATATCGATAATTGGTCATTTCGGGGTTTGTCTAAAAGTTCAAATACGTACTTTAAACTTGAGATTTAATACACATTGTATTAACGTTTCTGAAATGTTATTAGAGTATGAAAACACAATAAATAAAGTATTCCATCAAGTAATTCAATTATCTGCTACATAAAATTTTAGTCCTTTTTTTCCAATGAATATATGTCCCGTCAAATTATTGCTCAAGGATTTTAAACATAAGTTAAGCTACCGGGGAGGAGTTGAAATCATCTCTGTGCATTTTAGAACTATCTAGAACAGGGCATGAGATTTCAGTTGAAAAGGTACTAGCCAGACTAAAACTTTTGCTCGCCACTATTTTACATTCATTCAAACAGTAACGTCGGCCAACACACCTACCCAGAAAATGAACTATTTATGACAAACTGAATTCAAATTGACCATTATTAGAAGGAGCTGTCTGTTAAATCCAGAATATTTTACATTAATAAAAAATATGATTTTTTTTTTAAATGTTAAAAATTCGGGAGAAAGCGAATAATTTTTACCGCGTTTCAATCAGCTGAGCTTAGGTTGCGAAACCTGATTCACTTCGCACAGGAGTGAAGAGCATTCTGATTTTGCCTCGGAAGGGAAAAATGCAGCCTTGGCGCTTACGCGGTGCGAAATAAGGGGAACGAATGCAAACGGAGGAAGTTCGTTCCTCCGTAAGAGAGAAATGGAAGTGTGTGATGCCGCTAGTTTGAGGCAAGATATTCTGAGCGTATACGGTTTGTTTTGAAGCACATTTCAAAAGACGAAACTTACTTGCAAACCTTAAACATTTGCTCGCTGCTGGCGAGCGGAAATTTCGTGCCCTGATCTAGAATCAGATTTTTGTTAAAATATTTGAGTCATAACTTTTCGATTAACTTGCTGCATGTTTTATATCATAAACTTCTGGAATTTACAAGAGTGATAATCCCATTTGGGGTTTTTAAATTGTCTATTAATACAAATAATTAGCATAAGAATATTATTGGAGGATATATAAATACAAATTTGTAAAATAAATTAATACAAAAGTTTAAATTATTCTTTAATTCCAATCATTGTGATCAAAGCACACTTAAAATATTGCATCTGGCGTAGAATCGTATGTTTTGTCAAAGAAATATGTTGACATTGACAATTTAAAAGATTTAGTATGTAGATGGCCCTGAAACCCAAATTCATGCATAGCATATGATATGACAATAGTTTTTTAAAAATTTGATTCATCGTAACATATTAAAATTTGAATAGTTACTTAATCATTTTTATTAGAGACTATGCTTAGTAAGATTCTCATTTGGTTTGTCTGTCCCTATTAAAAGTTAATACGAAAATATGATTTTTAAAGATAAAAATTAGATACGTAACGTAACCAATTAAAATTTGGTCGTCTTCGGATTATTTCTATAAAAATTAGACAATAGAAGAATAGGCCAACAGGACTTTAGGTTTTTAAATCTTAATAAAATTTACAAGAGAACAAACTTTTCTAATCAAAAGGTTATAAAAATCTGTGCATCAAATTAAACATAATTCATATAAACATGTTCATCTCATTAATGAGATAAATAACTAATTCATCTCCTAAATCAAATTTCATTCAGCATTTAAATTTTAACGCAAACGAAAAAAAAAAAAAAAAAAAAAAAAAAAAACTGGTCTCTCTCTGCTTTAATAATCGAAGAATAAAAGAATTTATAATTATAGCAGAAAGAAATTTTCTTCTTTAACTTATTATAGCTTAAAATTTCTTTAAAAAATAGAAAAATGGTTAGATGATAACCTTTTGAGAATATCGATAAATTATTCTTAAGGTCCAAGCTGAAAAATAACAAAGACTGAACAATTCTTAGAAAGAATTGAGTTTTATTTATTCGCTAAAAACATTGTTTTTGAAAAGAACAAATTTGTGTGTTTTTAATGGAATTTGGTTTTTAGTTTGATATGTTATATAAATGATATCTTTTAAAGATTTTACAAAAAGTCGTGTGAAAATGCTCTATACTTACACCTTTTAATTGTACAAGGAAATAAATGTTACGCTTTGTATGGTGTAAAGTGTTTTATGCACATACATTTATAAAGAAAATACATTAAAAAATACATTTTTTAAAGAATTCTCATTGTTTTCTCGAAAGGCAGTGCATCAAAATCAGCTTTTGAAATCTCAAAACTTTTATTTCACTACTGAGGGAAATGTTAGATCAGCAATCTATCAATTCAAAATTAAAATGTGTTTAGTAGTATTGAGTTTCAATTGTTGGGAATAGCATTTTTTTTTAAAAACTTTTTTCTGTTAAAAATTACCAAATGCACAAATTTGAATGATTTTTTTTTAATTGTTTTACGTGAAAATTCAAATATAAACAAATTTATTTTCTTAATTTATTATTCGTATAACAATGTTACGCGGGCAATTTCATTTAAAGTACTTTTTTAATGAATCAAATTTTCTTATTTTATTAAGTATTCATGCAAGTCAAATATTAATATAAACTTACACACACAAATTGAAATAGTGCCAGTAGATTATCAAATAAGAAAATGTTTGGTTTCTGTAGCTCCGCATCTGCTGTCCTCGCCATAAAAATATGTTAAAATAATGCTTTTATGCTCATCCTAGTGTTTATTGATACCATATATAGCGCACTATCTACACTGTGTCGTTAGTGATTATATTCTAAATGTAAAAAATAGAGTTTCGCTTGTAATTAATCACCTACTGCTATTGGTTAATTAACCATGATATATGATAATGGGTCTCAATCAGCGAACAACAATGTAGATAAATCAGAAAAATCCCTAACGTACTAGATATTATGTTAATTGATCGAATACTAGGAACTGATAAACTTTTTGAGCAGACAACCTACTGAACGGGGAAGACACTCAACTGTTAATTTCTTATTTTATCAAGAGGTGTATCTTTCCACAAAAGTTTTGTGGATCAAGAAAATTATTGGAAATACTCGCCTGAATCCAGCAATTTGAAGGTGGCCCATTGAAGATAAGGGCAGAGGATATTAATCTCAGATTTGCTTTTCATTACTACGGGCGTATTGACAAATTCACAGCTTTGATTTTGATGTACATTCTAAAATGGATAATGTGTCCATTGGTATGTATATTTATATTTTTAATTGATTTATAAGCTATAAAATATTTTTTTAATGAAAAAATGTAAAAAAAAATACATTTTTAATACTTTTCCTTTATTTTTCCAGTAAATCTGGGTGCTAATTCGAGGAAATTTTTACAAAAAAAAAAATTAAATGTGTATTTCATTATTTAAAAAAATTCTTACGTATTTTTTTTACTCATTATTCAATTTTGGTTCATGCAGCGATAATTAGTGCCGAAGATCTCGAAATATGTATAGATGCACTATTAGAAGAGTTAGGTATTAGCGTAAAAAGAAGTAAAACACATCGTGAATTGCTTTTTTTTTAGGCATAGCTGCCAACTTTTACGCTATTTGATACCACTTAAATTTAACAGAAAATTTTGTCTTATTCAATCGCATGATTAGGGCGATTTAATAAGTTTAAATTTACTATAAAATTTTAGTGGTAAGAAAAATACGTAATAGTTGGCAGCTGTGATTATGTTTCTAGAATTTGGCACTACATAGGCCTCTTTATGCGATATCTACCTCTGAATTAGTTCATTTACATCTATTTGTAAATTAGAATTTTTTTTCTTGCAACAAGATAGATATAAAAAATTGTATTCATGTATATTTTTGTGAAGCAACTTATTTTACGCTTGTTAACAAATTTTTCATTTAAACATCGCCAACGACAATTTGTATATGGTCCCTATTTTTACTATTAAAATCTGATTTAAAATGGTGCGAAAAAGTGACATGAGTCGGCTTTTCCACTACTTATAAGTCTGTTAATTTTGAAGGTTATTGTCCGTCAAAGTGAGCAATATCAGCAACAAAGAAATTTAAAATGAATGTGGATTAGTCTCTAATTGCGTCGTGTTAACAATAACTTTTTTGTTGCGGATTGATTTCGGACTGTGTTGACTCCAGTCGTTTCAAGTTCAGGTCAATTTTGGGTATGATTTTAACTGTTGCGAGTGGAGTTTGGTAATCCCCTTTTGTAAAAGACTATCCACACTAAGATTTAAAAAATTATTATACGTTCAGTACGTAAACTATAGTACAGAATCACACTACGTAAACTATAGTTAAGTTTTTTACATAAAAGGTAAAACAAGCATTAGTCATAATCACAAAGCACCTTTTCTACAATTCTATTAAAAAATGGATTTTTTTCTCTCCGGTTGGGCTGTGGTAGGTTTAATATTGACTTAAAATAAACTTTTCTGTTTCGGAATAGGGTCATTCCATGGTAACTTACATTACAATTAGAATAATTGACTTTATTAATTTTAGTAACATAGCACCAGAAAATATCCAAAATGTAAAGATGTGAATTTTTAATAAAATCTATCCAAACCGAAATTTGTATGAAAATTACCCAAATGTACTGATATTTATTGAACATTGAGAATTAAATTTGTTATGGTAACTTACGTTTTTTTCCAGTAACGTAAGTTACCATATTTAATATAATTTCCGGAATTCAAGAAATAGCAATAAATTTAAGTAACTTTCATGCATTTTTTCCTTTGGATAGGTTTAATTAACAAATCACATCAACTTTACATTATCAATATTTTTTGGCGTTATATTACTAAAATTACTGAAGACAATTATTCTACATGTAACGCAAGTTACCATGGAATGACCCAATAGGTTACAGTCGGTCACACACCTAATAAACCTTTCAGGGATTTTTTAATTTAAAAAAAACACTTTGAACCAGCAATTTTGTTTTAGTAAATGTATGCTGTTTCTATATTGAACAGTCAAGGTATTTCACGAGACTACCAATTTAAGCCAACTTTAAACCTTGTCTATGTGTATTTCTAAAATTTAGGGAACAATAAGAGAAAAGTCTAAAGTCTAAACTACATAAGTGTGAGTATAGTTATAAAGATAAAAAGCGGTGAGTATGGAATTAAAAAGGAGAAAAATATAATCTAATTTCAAAAAAGAAATATAGTAATTACATTAAAAACAATTAAAAAAAGTAAAGTGTTAAATTGTTTAAAACAGTCGTGATAAATGAAGAAATGCCCACGAATACAGGCCGATTTTATTTTCTAAATAAAATTTCTAATTAAAAAAAAAAGAGGGAAATAACTTTAAAATAAATTGCAAGAGATTTTCGAAACTGTAATTATCATTAACGTGGGGCAGTAATGATTTAAATAATAGGAGGTTGCCCAAATTATAAGTGGGGGGGGGGGACTATCCCTTGTGTGAAAAAAGATTTATTTTTTTCTTCTAAAAAATACTTCTCTACAGAGCTGCTGACGTATAACATGAAAAATTTAAAAGCATTTATTTTTATGTGTGGTAAAGATTATATATATATATATATATACATAAAAACATACACACATTTGTTTTTGCCGGTTTAAAAATTGCATTGTTTTTTCTCTTTAGACATTTCTCATACATTTTTATCTTGCCTAATGACTATTGAATAAAACCCTTTTTTCAAAATAATTTAAATATTAGATGTAGAATTAATCATATTAAAGACATTTTTCACAAACGGCGAATTATTTTTAAAGTGTTGGTTGTTTAATAAAAATCATTCATTATTATTTATAGAATGTAAAACTCTTAAAATTTTGTAATAGTGGCTCTCTATTAAAAATTTATGTATAATCGATGATTTTTAGTGATTTCATAAATGTTCCCCACACACAATATTCTTCAAAATGTTCTTTTATAAAAAAAATTAAGAAAATTTATTTCTGTGCAATTATTAGAGACTGAAGTATTTTTGTACAAAATGTGGATTAAAACTATACGAAATTGCGGTATATATATATATATATATATATTTGAAAAGATTCTTTTATTTCTTTATAAGTTTTGTCATGTTAATTAACTAAAACACAACTAGTGAACAAAATAATGCAATCTTTCCTTCAAAAAAACATCTCAACCAACATAAATTGGAACGACAAACAACATAGAAAAACTAATTTATTATTTTCACTTTCCTTTACTTAAACAAAAGCAAATTTATTTATTCGTTTATTGTTTCATTATTTATCTTGAGGCACTTACACGTATCTTTTCCCTTACAAAATAATATTTTTTAAAGTTCTTTTCAAATGATTAATAAATGTTTCGAATTTCTTAATTGAGAAAAACACACTAAATTAAAGAAATTGAGAATTAAATGTTTAGAAATATAGCTGAAAAACTGCGTCACACTTTTATTTCCATCTTTAAAATATTAAAATTTCACATATTGCAAATTTTTATTGCAGGTAGGAGAAGATCGGGTAGCCCCTGACACTTAGATAAATTGCACATGAAAAACAAATGAATGAAATTTCTGTCTTTATTTTATACTTAAAATAAAATTACGAACTTTTTTAATGATGTTAATTTAACATTGCTAATAATATCGAATTATTTAACGAAATATACTGAAAACAGTTCCTTATTTATTTGGCGTCACAAGAAGCGGCGGGTAGACCCGGACATATTAATCAATGATGTCCCGACCGTTTTTTGGCCTTACAAACATCACAATGATAATAAAAATCCGATGCATCTATCTAAACACAATCTTCATGGGCCCAGTCTTTGCATTGCTGTTACTGAATCTTGTCTTCTTCAAATGTTTCGCCGCATATGATGCATTCTGTCTCGTTTTGTCGAAAATTTATTGACTACAACAAAACACTCACTCACGACTAATTTACTCGGCGTCCACGTCGCAATTAAACTGTATTTGTTTCGACTCTAGAGGGCGTTCATTTACAATAACTATTTACACAACACTTTGAATTTCTTAGAAATTGAAATGGCTACCCGACTTTCCCCTACAATATTTTAAAAGAGTTTAATTTATATTTTTGTTTGAGTTCTAGAACATTTAATTGTAATTCTAAATGTCCTTGGATTTTCGATATGTTGCAGTATTTTTCGATATATTGCAGTAAGATATTTATTTTCATAGATATATAATTGCAGTACATATCAATCATCCTTCTTTATATTAATAAAGTCTTGCTCCAGCCTTTCTGAAATTCATACGTTTTCCAGGAATTTATACATATTGCTACTGATGAATAATCAAGCATCAATCGTAGCAAATTATACTCATCAGTATGTACGTTTAGACCATACTGATTATTCACCTAATTATTCGCTAAAACATTACTTTTTTAAAATAATTTGACTTAAACAAATATATAAAACTGTTCTACCCCACATTCAATCTTTGTACATTAGTTAATATTTATTAAATTAATACATTATTTTAAAATTTTCGTTTATTTTTAAAAAGTTGTTTGTCATCTATAAAGTTTTTTTTTTCACTGAGGATTGACTTTCTTATATTGGCAACAAATTCTCAAAAGAAATTGCGCACAAAATTTTAAACATATAAACTGCGAGAAGTAAAATAAACAAGTATGAACTTCTTAATGGAGAATAAGAAGAGAGTCTGCTTTCGTAATTTAATATTTTATTGGCACCATTACGGTAATTATAATACAATATAAGTCAACAAGAATACATATTTTGCGTTGAAAAAAATGCGAAAAGAACATGCGCCTTCAATAAAACGTTATTACATGTACAAGAAATAATGAGATTATATATCTTAAATACGACACAGTATAAAGAATTATCACAGATGCATGATATTCAAGCTATTTATAGAACGTTATCATAAATCCTTCTGTTTTACCAAGAACATTTATAAAATAGTTCACAAAATACATGTTTTTTTACAGTGCGCAATGACGTAATTTCACTTAAATCTTAATCATGAATTTTCTTATAGGCTTAATTTAACAACTGTATATTTCAAATAATACTCACAAAATTGTTTTCAATACCTGCAGTGAAAAGAACTTATGTTGGCTCACAATATGGACAATAACAATGCAATTTTAATATTTTTAAAATATGTAGCCAATATGTTTTCTTATACTTATCAAGAAAATCGAGTGGGATAGCACTACAAATATATACAATAAAATAAAATTAGTTGGAAAAAATGTTAATATTGGGTAAATATTAACTATGAAAATTGGCCAAAAACTTTTATTTAAATTATTGCATTTCCTTTCACATACTATAAATGCAAATTACTAATGTATAAATGGAAGAAAATACTTCATGCAAAATGTTAATATTGGGTGAATATTAACTATGAAAATTGGCTAAATATTTTTATTTATATTATTTGATTTCCTTTCAAATACTTCCAATACAATTGGCTATTGTGTAAATGTATAATGAACAGATATTAGGCAAAATATTTCGAACTCTTGAATAGAAGCCTTTTCAAGAACATGTGTAATGCATGCGTGGCATTTTACAATATCCTAAAACCAGACTTGCCAAGTCTCCGGCTTTTTGCGCACCAGTATTATCTTTGAGAAAATGTTGTTCCTTTAAATCGCAGAATGTTCCAATTACATAAAACAACATTTTCTGAACTAAAATACTGTTGTCCAAAAAGCCGGAGACTTGGCAACTCTGCCTAAAACTATCTTTTAACTTTGCAGTGATTTCGGATTCTGTTGTTTTAGGTTTATTTTGAAAATTGTTTTTTGATCCTTCAATTTAGTATTGGCTTACAGTATCTCCTGTTTTTGTTAGACAGTGAATTTATCTGGTGTTAGCATATGAAATATCCCCGAGGATGTTATAGGGCGATTCCACCGTTACGTGTGTGACTTTTAGAGTTTTTTTGCAAATTGAGATAAATTTGGAAGTGAAATTATCTCGATAACGTTTTACTTTTTTATTGCTATTACAGGATACATACAGAATCATTTTACCTTTAGTCTAAAGTAATAACAATATTTTTTTATAAATAGTAAAGTTGTTATTATGTGTGTGACTCAGAAAAATCACACACGTAACGACTTTACTATTAAAAAAAAAAAAGGTTATTACTTTAGACTAAAGGTGTCGCTACAAAAATGATTCTGTATGTGTCCTGTAATAGCAGTAAAAAAAGTAAAACGTTAACTAAATAATTTCACTTCCAAATTTGTCTCAATTTGGAAAAAAAAAAAAAAAAAAAAAAACTCTCTAAAAGTCACACACGTAACGGGTAGAATCGCCCTATAGATATTCTACCATGAATTGGGAAATAGGAACAGACATGCGAAATAAATACTCCATTACATTCGTTCTTTGGAGTGAATTAAATCTATTGAATCGGATTTGCAATTATCATGATGCAAAATAATTGTATTCAACGTTTGAAATATTTGTACTTTATTGACTCTCAACTGAGAATTAAATATAAAAGTGGATAATAATTTTTCTAATATTTCTGATTCAATTAATTCAATTTAGCTGCAAACAAATATTTTATTTCGAATTATTTTATCAGATTCCTGTATGAGGACATTTTTTGGTTACTGTGGAATTTTGTGCAAAGGACATATCCAATTTTCAGTAGATACTCAATATTTGAACAGAATAATATGGTACGTCCAGTACATATAGTAAAATATTGGGTTATTTGGAAAGTTCTTTTCGTTTGGGGAAAAACACTTCGTAACGGAAAATTCTGCCCGTCAATTATTAGACATTGGATATCCGAATTATTGTCTAATAATTAAATGATAGAATTTTCCGGTACAAACCAACTTTCCCAGACGGAAAGCACTTTCCGAACAACCCAATACATTCTTCGATTGCTTTATACGTAAAGCGTTTATAAATAACCCCTAATGATACAAGGGGTTATTTAAAACTTTATTTAATATTTATTTATTATTTAATATTTTTGTAAAATAATAAATACACATTTATTGTAAGATTAAAGATCTGTTAAGTAAGAATTAGTCTAGTAAGATTGAAGTATGAATAAAGATCTCTAAATTTTCAAAATACTTTTATAAGACACTGGATTAAATTAAGGTACATGAGCAAATGAATAAAATTGTTACACTTAAAAATATACATTTTCTAAACATGATTTGGATAAAGTTTTTACATAAGAAATGTATTATTAGATATTTGCGAATATACGTTAATATTTATTTACATATTTATTTACAGTTTTGTAATCAATAATTTTCAATTCACTTTCTATAAGTCATGCAGCTAACATGTTTCTTCTATTAAAGTGGAAATGAGAGAGAAAAGCGACATTATAGTACCTAGACAATGTTTATAAATAGTCACTTGTTAATCCTATGCATTGCAATTTCTGTGAAAAATTATACTGAATAATATCACCGCCCCCTGAATACTAGGCCTGCGCGCTGAAAAAAATGGCGGCTGCCGCAGCCGGAATCGTTTGTACAGTCCCTCGAACTTCAACACCAATAATATCTAAAAGTTATCTTTGACTTATTTGATCTCCGAAAAACAAGGCGAGGAAAACTTTTAGAAACTATTGGTGTGGAATTTCGAGGGACCGTTCAAACGCTGAAAAAAAAAACGGCCTGCGACAGCCGCCGTTGTTGTCAGGGCTCAGGCCTAGTAGTCAGGGGGCGGTGATAATATCAGAAATGGCGTCGCCCCACCAGTGGCTGAGAGGTTGTGCTCTCGAAGCTGGTAGACGGGAGGTGCTGGGTTCGATCCCAATCGCGCTGGGTTCGATCCCAATCGCGCCCGTCTGCCTAATCGTTCGGAGTTTTCGTGGTTTTCTTCGAGCCGTGGATTTATCCATGCGTAAATACGGGTTAGGTTCCCTTAGAAAGACCCCCACGAAGGGCACTCCCCCCGGGCCTATATCCCATGTGTAGATAATTGGCCGTCAATAATCAACCCAACCCAACCCAACCCAGAAATGGCGTCAGTAAATTTTGAAGTGCGAATCGATCTCTTTAGTTAGTAAGAACTGTTTGTTTGAACAACTAAGGAAAATTAAATTTACAAAACCGTTACAGCTTTTTTTCTGTACCACTTTATACCTGTGGGGTTAAAAGTATTTAATATTTATTTTTCAAAAATAAGCCATTTTTACTCTGCTGATGGTTTAAAAAATTCATTAACAGGAGTATTTAAGAGAAAGGGATCCTGTTTGTAAAGACATACTAACGTGAGTATTTTTTCTAAAAATTGTTAATTTCTTGTATATTAAAAACAAAAAAATCCGTTCGTAACACTGATGTCACATTGACGTTCGCAGTGATCTGACAAAGAAATTTCGCTTTCCTTGCAAGTTTTTCAACTTCTTCTAAACATCGCAGAATTTAATTTTTTACACAATCAGATTGAAAAAAAAATATTTAAAATACAATTTTTTTAGTGAATTAATGTCTTAATTAAGTGTCTTAATTTAGTGAATTTTTATGGTTTTGAATTAATTTTCAATCCTTTACTATTTTAAAATCTGCATTAAAAATACTTACGGAAGTTTAACCCTTCTGCAAATACAAAATGTAAATAATTTTTAGTTTGTTTATTTGAGTGTAATATTCCATT
This sequence comes from Maratus michaelseni, assembly GCA_963931845.1. Lineage (NCBI taxonomy): Eukaryota > Metazoa > Arthropoda > Arachnida > Araneae > Salticidae > Maratus > Maratus michaelseni. The sequence goes on along the minus strand of OZ007594.1, from coordinate 49,273,671 downwards.
ACTAAATTGGCAAGCGAAATTAAACATTCAAAAATTAATAAAACACTAATTTAACAGATATGTAATTAAACTACGCAAATGAGCTGCGAAATAAGCATAATCACAAATTTTTATATAAATAGTGAACTGTTTCGCAACTAACTACTGGTATGCGACTAATATGAAAGTATCAAAAAGGGTTTTTGATGTACCAGGTGTCTCAAAAATGACTGACAGATTTTAAAATTTAATAGCTTGCAAACGGTGACAGATATTAAAATAATTTTTGCAGGAGGGTTATGCATGATATCAGGAGTTTTCTCAACTGTAATTCTTGATTTCAGTTGGAATTTCAAACAATAGATGGCGCTGTCAGCGACTGGCGCTCAGTCGAGGCCAAAATGACGCCCTTCAGCACTGATGCACCGCCCCCTGAATACTACGCCTGCTCCTGACAAAAATGGCAGATGTCGCAGGCGGATTTTTTTTCAGCGTTTGTACGGTCCCTGGAACTTCAACACCAATAATATCTAAAATTTTTCATTGACTTATTTGATCTCAGAAAAACTATGCGAAGGAGACTTTTAGAAATTATTGGTGTTGAAGTTCGAGGGCCCGTTCAATTGCTGAAAAAATAATCCGCCTGCGACAACCGCCACTTTTATAAGCGGTCAGGCCTAGTATTTAGGGGGCGGTCCATCAATGTTGAAGGGCGTCAGTTTCGGCCTCGACTGTGCGTCAGTTTCGGCCTCGACTGTGCGCCAGTCGCTGTCAGCGCCATCTATTGCTTGAAATTCGAACTAAAATCAAGAATCGCAGTAAGTAAGCTCCTGACATCAAACATAACCCTCCTGCAAGAATTTTTTAAATATCTGTCACCGTTTGCAAGTTATTGAATTTTTAAATCCATGGTTCATTTTTGGGACACCCGGTAGATTGTGGGCAATCTAAGAAAATATATACCAACTATAAAAAATAAATCACGGTTTAAATTATAAACTATATTCATCTATGTTTTGTAAACCGATCAATATTCCCGGCATCTTTAACTCGTGTAGTCCGGGTTGGATTGCCTGGTTCACATATAGTAATTTTTTTCATCGTTATAATTAAAGAAATGCCACGGGCGCCATATACGCATGAACCTGTACTGTAGTCTTTACTCACTTTCATATTTTTTTACTTTTACTGTAAACTTCACTTTCTCCTCTCATAAAATACAGTCAAGTGCTAATTACTCTTAAATTATGGAAATTTGAAGATAGTATTCTATTTAAAATATTCCAAAAAATCTCAGGCATTATTTGTGTGTAATATTTCCTGCAACTTCGACAAATATAATATTTGCTAAAAGCACCATAACATATCGAGATTTATTTTGTGCGTTACATTTAAAAATAAATGTGTCTAAATATTCTTTTTAAAGAATAATTCTAAATTTCACTCATGAAAGGAAAATGCCACACTAAATTGTTAATTATAATATTTTTAAAATAGATATTTGCGAGAAAAAAACAAAGGTAAAAATGTATGCGTAAACTGTATATCAGTACAAATGTTTAATAGTAGTGTAATGCATGAAACTTTTTCCAATTCTATAAAATGGGAAAACTTTTTTTTTCTTTAAATTTTCTTTGTTTAAAGCAATTGGTTGTGGAAAAAATCATGAAAACTATAAATTTTTTCTAGGGTGCGTACAGTTTTACTGTAATTTTTGAAAAGCATTTTTTGTCCTATTTCATCGCAGAAGGACTTTACAAATTCTGCGATTAAATAAGGGGATTATAAATTCTGCCATTTAAATATCAGATAGAAATAATAATTAGAATAAACTGAAGAAATGATGCTAATATTCCTCCAGATTCTAATGAGTGTACGAACCTTGTCTTTGTGACAGAGGCTTCGAAAATATTGAGCATTTATGCGTAAAACAGTGAGTTTGTTATGAAAAACGATATTGTTGAATCTCAAAAGCGCATCGTAGAGAACTTTTGGAAGAAAGTGCACTTTAGTTTGATCTTGCCATTGAGATTTTCATTCAGAAATCGTGCCGTATGCGTGTTTCTGCGAAAATTATTTTTATCAACAAACTAATATTTAGATACATTGGCATACTACTACTTAAATAACCATTTAATCCGTCATATTTGGAATTTTTGATTTATAACTGTTCCATTTAGCGTATGATGCAATGCGTTCCGAGATCACCACAGTTTGGTACCAAATTTTTGCAGATTTGAAAACAACTTTATTAAAAAATAAAATTATACATTACATAAATTATTTTTATGAAATATATAACATGTATGTATGTATTTATTTAATATAAAATGACTACCCAATATGATAAACTTCTTTAAGAATTATGCATATACGTGAATACCTTTTTATTTCAACTACTTCATGTCATACGAGCTCTATCTGCTTCAACATGTCCAAACTCTACACATCCTAAATTCGACTTGCACATTTGTGAAAAAATATTTTAGTTGGTTAAAAATTTTTCATTATTTTTAAACTTATTGTTATTTGTGAAATTAAATATTTTGTCACATAAAAATGGCAAACGCTTGTTTTTTTTTTTTTTTTTAATATAAAATATAGTGCATTAACTTTTTACATAAACACCATTGATAGATTTTAGGGTATAGTTTGCCGCATACAGTGCCGCATTTATTTTCTAAATACATTAACGTATTTCTATTTTGATTTGTGTAAGCCCGTTGGCAACATCTACCGTCATATTAACTCAATTTACAGCTTCTTATTTCCAAAAATAATGCATACAATTTTAAAAATTACATATTTGGATGAAAGTCTTATTCTATATTGTTTAGGCATTAATAACTATTTACACATCCTGTAACGTGTAGATAAAAACTTAGAAATAATAAATATACACCTTCTATAATTTGTAAACAAACTAAACTTGTGTAAAGAAGGGACTTCTGTTTATTAAAAACCAGAAATCGCATAAACTCTCAAACCTATAATATATTAATTTAAAAAATGAGTGATTTTCCCTAATACCCGAACTACATTTAAGATATGAACAATTTGTTTTTAATTTCTAAGCAATAGCACCTAGACAAACATCTATACACTATTATATGCCACCAAAACAATTGAACAATAAACAGAACAATAAACGAAACAAGAATGACATATAAAGACTTTAGAGAAAACAAAATGTCAACTGTAAACAGGGTATGTAATCAATTAGGCTGATATTCTGAGGTCCTCATTAGTTCCCAGACCTCCCAATATCTGCCAGATATACTGTTAGTTTATAGTGCGGGCACCGTGGTAAATGCTGTGCATACAAGATTACACCGCCTCCACAAATAGGGCAATTTGGACATTCAAGAATACCATATCTGAAAAGGTAATTAGGTAGACAATCGTGTTCCGTAGCAAGTTTAAATAAGGCAAAACTTGTTCTTCTTGGTGCTGTAGGGACATGAGATATTGCATTTTTCCATTCTTTATCTTCGATTTCACCTAGTTTTCCCCTCTCATATTCAGAATTCATTTTTCTCTTTATAATTTTTTATATTGAATTGAAAGGTGTTTGGTGTTAGTATTATTTTAGTTCATTTTTTGGCCAACCAATGAAGGAGCCGCTTTATTCCCGTGTATTTCACAATGGGCCGGGATCCATTGTAGTTCCGCTTCCTTTCCACTCTCTTTTAGTTGTTTAAAATATTTCCTGCTGTCCTCAATTCGAGGACTGCAGGAAAAATAATCATTCTATAGAAAATAATTTTCAAATCCATCTTTTGAAGTGAAAATTGAATACACCATAAGAAATGTTACTAATTTTCAGTAGGATTCAGAGTATTTACGCGGAACATATTTGGGATAAGACATAAAATATAATGACTTTGGTAAGCCAAGTAAACAAATATGTTTGTTGCATAAAATATTTCTTTTGTAACGGAGGAATAGAGCAACCTCTATTTTAACGAAGAGTAGAAAAAATTTCAAGGCTGTGACGTTTCATTTTCCAGTTCTTCAGGTTGAGAGGTAAAATGACCAATAAGCACCATTCAGAAGGATAAAAAGTGCAGGAAATGTGACTCTGGATACCTTGTCGATCTTTACTGCCCACTCTTGGCTTCGACTTGGCCGAATTGTAGCCGATATGGTCCTGGAATTTGTGCCGTTGGGGAGTTGGGTGGATTCTTCAGCAGTCTGTAAGAAAATAAAATAGTGTTAGTTGTTATTTGTTTTTTTTCTGTAATTTAAATATATAATTATTTCTGTGAAATGCATATTTTTTCATGGTCTATGGTAATATCACCTTGGACCATGATTCCCCCCCCCCCATTACATACACAAGATCATTGAGAAATTCCGTTAGCAATTAACCCAGTATTCTGTCCCCAGCAATAGTAAACCAATTTATCAAAAAATCCAGTATATCCCTATATTATTTGAAAGACTTAAAAACGCTCTTATTAAATTTATTATCCATTTTATTATCTGCCCTCGTAAGGGAACGGATTTGAGTTCAAATAAATTAGATCATATTTCTCCTGGATCATTTTGCAGGTGTATATGAGGTCCCCATAATTTTAAATAATAATCAACGAATTTTTACATAGGTATGACCAAACGAAGGGTTTTTGTGACATTAAATTCGGGAAATTAACCACTGACCTTTCGAGATTTTATGCTAACAATAGTGATGTTAAAATGGATTTCAGTAAAGCTAAATTTATTTATAAATATGACAACCCATTTAAAGCCATAGTTTGAGAATCAATTGAAATTAATTTTAGAAATATTGATACTTATAATGATAACATTTCATTTAACATACCAAATATATGGATAAACCTTTTGAAAATAAGTTACCCCCTCCCGTTTTTGAATGCATGTTTGGTTTTGCTGAACCTTTTCATCGGTAGATGGCTCCAGCATATTATGTATTTTTCTCTTTTTCCCCTCTCTGGTTTCTCTTCGTGTTTCTCCCCATTTTTCTTTTCTCTCATGTCAAGATGTAAAGATCAACAGTTTTGTCTTATTTTTTTATCCTGATGATAACTTTATAGTGTTTAGCCGAATCTATTGGAGTTAAATGACTTATAAATAACTTTAGATTTTCTCTTGTACATTGATTTTAGCAAAAGACAAGTGCAATTTTGTGCTGTTTGTGCTTTTAATTTGCATATTTTTTCTTTATGTATGTGTACCTATGCATTCTAAAATGTTTCGTCATTTATTATTTTCAAACTTAAAATACCCTTTTGTTTCCTTTTCGCTTTCTGAAATTTCAATAATTTCTACGCCTAGTAACTTTTATTTCACGTTTCAAACTTTATCCCATTTTCAAATAACTATTTAAGCTGTAATCCTATTTTTGCCTATTTTTTATTCTGAAAGGGACGCGATCGATGTTTTCCCCACAAAAAGCCGGACCGCATCGGATAAGTTTTCTCCATACGCCAATAAAGATATCCGGCGCGTTCTCAGATTGGTTTAGGAGTCTAATTGCAATGCGCTTTCTTTGAATCTTGTACTGCTCCACCGTGACCAAATATAATCGTCTGCACGAGTTCAGTGAAAACTTTTTTTCGTGTTTAATCTTTTTAACAAAAGAGGGCGGCATCAGAGAAGGCTTTTTGCTGCAGTTTATGGAATTTAACTGTTTCACTAATTTTACTGTTTCTAATCATTTTAATAGTTCAATATTTTTAATATCCACTAATTTATTACTTAAGAGCTTGTTCCTCTGTTATTTGTTATTGAAGTTCTAAAATCAAACTGTGACAGTGAATTATTGTACAACTTTATTATTTATGTGGGGAAGAGGTAATATCAATTATACAAATTTTCAATTCGACTGTTATCAGTGTATTTCTTAAATGAATAAGCGCTCGCACCCTGGATATTGAAATTTAACTGACTCAATTTTCTTTTCGACACATTTTAACCCATTAACGCCACAATTATTTTTCTTTTGAAAAATAGAAATATTGAATTTCATTCAAATGAGTATAATCTGAATTTTATGCGCTCATTTTTGAGTATTGCCATGTTTCAAAAATGAGTTTGAACCGATTCTAATCATTTTTGAGTATGTCCAAGTTTCAAAAATGAGTATGGACTAACCTCTATGTGAACAGTTTTGAGTATGTCCATGTTTCAAAAATGAGTATGGACTAATCTCTATGTGAACAGTTTTGAGTATGTCCATGTTTCAAAAATGAGTATGGACTAACCTCTATGTGAACAGTTTTGAGTATGTCCATGTTTCAAAAATGAGTATGGACTAACCTCTATGTGAACAGTTTTGAGTATGTCCATGTTTCAAAAATGAGTATGGACTAATCTCTATGTGAACAGTTTTGAGTATGTCCATGTTTCAAAAATGAGTATGGACTAACCTCTATGTGAACAGTTTTGAGTATGTCCATGTTTCAAAAATGAGTATGGACTAACCTCTATGTGAACAGTTTTGAGTATGTCCATGTTTCAAAAATGAGTATGGACTAATCTCTATGTGAACAGTTTTGAGTATGTCCATGTTTCAAAAATGAGTATGGACTAACCTCTATGTGAACAGTTTTGAGTATGTCCATGTTTCAAAAATGAGTATGGACTAACCTCTATGTGAACAGTTTTGAGTATGTCCATGTTTCAATATTCTGAGTATTTATGTTATTTCAGAACCGAAAGCATTGGGTCGTCCTATTTGAAACAAAAAGTTTCATAACAAGCTGAAAACATCGACTTACTCAGATTTGAAAGTGTCCTTTTTCTCAGTTAGGTATTACTGTGCTGTAAGCGTCAGCCTGTCAGTGAAAAGTTCATTTGACTAATATCAGTCATTTGACAGCCAAAGTATTCATCAAAAAGTAGTACAGAATATTTACTTTTACAAATGTTGCTTCCTTACCTGCAACTTCGTGATAACTACAGCATTAGATAAAACTTTTTCAAAGCACAGATCTTGTTGACCACCGTCTCCAGCTTCACCCAGTAGTATGTTGACCAAAGCGTATTCCATGAGAGAGGAAAACACAAACACAGTGCAGGTGGACATAAAAATGTCTATTGCTTTCATGTAAGAGACAGGAGGAAGGGATTTTTGAGACTGAGCGTGCTGAGTGGACAGAGTGAGCAAAGATGTGACACAGAGTGTGACTCGAGCAGGGACAGCTTCAGCTCTGATCCAGAATGAAATCCACGACATAATCACGATTAGGCACGTAGGAATGTACGTGTGAAACATGTAATAACCTAAGCGACGTTTCAAAGTAAAGACAACTTGGATACAGGTGAAATTGCCTATCCGTATGATAAAATAAAAAGTACAAATTAAATTATAATACAAAACATACATCACAGATAAGAAAAACAGTTTTTTTCCGTTAATAAGTTCCAGGTTCCACATTTTTGTAGCAACTTTATAAATTCCAAAAACTTATAACGTATTACCAGTGTACGAGTAATAAATTTCATGTTTCAACTTTCTAGAGCAGCGTAGTGTAATATGTTGTGAAAAATATTAATTTTTAAATATATCTCATTGTCCGGATGGATGTTATGGTAAAGAATAGAAAAAAAAGTATTATATGATCTTTAACCAATCTCACAAAATTTCTAAAAGCTCCGAAAATCTCAAAAAATGTTCTAAATGTGTTGACTCATCTCCATCCAAAACATATGATAATTAAAATTCGGGAACGGGTAACAAATTAATATTAAGTTAAATAATTATTAATGGTTATAAAATGGATTTTTCTTAGCATATTAAGCTACTGTGGAATATGTGAACTTGGAACCTATTCGCGGAAATTTAGTATTTTTAGTACGTCTAGTGTTAAACATAATCACCACCAAACATAGCCAATCGGAAGACTAAAGTTGACCAGTTATCATCATGCATAAGGGGAGGTTATACCGTTACGGCTGGATATTTAGGGCATTTTTGGGGATTTTATTTGTAAAATGCACGTACAAAAAATTGTTTTCGCACTGGAATTTTTTCTTTCGTTTGAGTGTATCAATATTTTCATGTAAAAATATTAATATTTTAATCTTTCTAAACTCTTTCAAAGTTAACTACGCACAGTGCGAACAGTATATCGGCGAAAGTGATAGCGTTCAATCACCTGAAACAAGCAATTCACACAAATCTAATTCTTAAATTATGTTATATTAAACAAGACTAATTTTAAAGCAATTGTTGAAATTGGCAAAGAAATTATACGAGTTGTAATTTTCCAACAAGACGAAAAATGTCCGGGCCAAGATTCGAATCGTAATTTTTAGTCCTATTGGAAAATTACAACTCGTATGTTACATTGGTTGAATGCCAAAACTAAAATTGATAAGGTAAATCTGTAATCATATAATAAATCACTAATTATCTTTAAATTATAGATATAAATACTTAAGTGGTGAAAACAGAAACCAAAAGGGCTTATAAAAACATTTTAATATAAGGATCGACATGTTTTCGAACACACAAACGGCGCCATTATCAAGATCTACACGATAAACAAACATGAGTTCTGTGTTTATCACTTAAACATTTATATACAGATAAATGCGTTTTACAAAATGGTGGCTGTTTGAGGTCAATTTTTGATACATTTGTGTTCTTTTATTATTAAAAGATCGAATTTATTAAAAATTATAATGTTTGTTTTGTTAACCCTCCCTTTAGAAAAGTCTAGTTTAATTTTTAAAAAAGCATAACATCGATAGCTTGAATGGTATAAGCCTGAGAGCGTACATGGATTCCGAAAAACTTCTTTGAAGAAAAGTTCTTTTAAGGGGTCTTGTACTTTTAAGAGTGACGGAAATCAAGAAAACAATCAAAGTTTGAATTAGTGTATTTTCAAAACCTTTATATGTATAAACATAAAGTTTTGTTTAATAATTAAATAGATTAGAAACTGACTAATATTTTACTGAATTTGGGCATTGTTGAAATTAAAATAGCTCCTTTTTTTTACTGAGTAAGTCATTGCGCGCATGATATGTTGAGAACGCATGCATGGATTGTTATGAAATTTGATTTAGATAATAAGCGCACATGTGTGTTTAAAATGATCTACTTTTAAATATTTACAATAAGAGTTTTAAATATGACTATTTTTATTCATTAAAAAAGTGTAAAATTTTGAAATTGTCTACAAAAATATATTTTTTACGTTGTTAATGAAATGATTTTGACCTAAGAGTCGATCATTTTTAAAATACATATGTGCTTATTATCTATATCAAATTTAATAACAATCCAGTCATGTGTTCTCAAGGTATCATGCGCGCAATGACATCCGAAAAAAAATAAGCAACTTTATTTTCAACAATTCTAAAATTCTTTAAAAGACTAGTCAGTTTCGAATGGTATTATATTAAAAAGCACAATCTGCTTAATCAATAGTCAAAATTCCATGTTTATACACAAAGTTTTGAAGTTACACTAATTCGAAGTTTGAAAGTTTTTGTTGATTTTCGGTGTGTTTAAAAGGTACAAGACTCCTTAAAATCCTACGCTATCTCTTATTTGTCCTGTCTTCAATCTATTAAACTGATTGTCATGAATTAAATAATGAGGGGGGGGGATAAAATACAGTTTTTAAGGAATAATAAATAAATTTAAAAGTTTAAAAAATTTACTTTAAAAAAATAGTTTTTCGTGAGAAGTTCTTAAATTTTACTAGTTTGTTTCATTCAGAAACATGTTTTGTTACTATATGTATCATTTTAATGAAGTGAGCGTTTTAAGAGTAGCAATAATGCCATCGGATATTTCATTCAGACAAATGATTGTGTGCTTCTCACAAAAATACAACAGTTATTTTTTTATTTTTAAGCAAACAGGTAGGTTTTTTAGTTTACATTTGTTTACAAAAATATTTTAGGTTTTAACTGAAATTAAATATAAAGAAAGGCGAAAAAAAAGATAAAAGATGGATTTTAAAATATAACGCAACTCTTCAGAATTAAGTCTTGCGTTGTTCTTCATCATTATAATTAAAGTAGCAGTTATAAGCAAAGGTGATCATACAATTAGTTTGTGAATAGAGTAGAGCTATGTGTAACTTTATGTAATGTTTTACGTAAATTTTCACATTTTAAAATTTTGTATTTATTGTTTTTTAAATACATAAGTTAACTATATAAATGAAAGCGTTTTAACATTATTTTTTTAACAAGGTTATATATAATTAGGTAATATATAACAAGGATTTAAAAAGGTTATATCGGTATTATGTAATTACATTTTAACGAAACTACCTGTTGAATATTCTTGAGTACAATCTTCGAGTCTAGTGTTTACAAGATTGTGTTGCGGTAGTTCAATGGAATCATCTACAACCAGAGGCACTTCTTCCTCCCAGTCAAATACCAAATCATCAGTAGTGTAAGATACTGAAATGTAGATTAAATAGGTACAAACTTTTAGAATGATTCTACAATTTGCGTTAGAAAAATGTATACATGCACTGTTTAACGGGTCATAACTTTCTAATTTTTTTTTTATTTTCAAAGAGTAATCATTTGGAAATAATGAATGGACCAAGATTAACTTATGAAAAAAAGAAAATTTATTTTAAAATTTAAGTATGAAAATGTAGCAGAAGTACAAAGACAATATCTCAGGGAGTTTCTGGCTGAAACACCTGTGCTACTTACAACTCATCGGATAAAAGATAAGTTATAAATGAATGGATATTCATAGACAATGTTCCTGAACCGAAATTGATCAAAAATGCGCCACAGCACTAAATGAAATGTTTATTGAAGTTTGTTAACCACTAGCCCACCGTTATAAGCAGAGTGCATTGGCTAGAACGGTCATAATTTTGTACGTGTGCGGTAGGAGTAAAAATTATACAAGGCGTGTTTTTAAGTAAAAGCCGTTTTGTTGTATACACTAATAGGTGGCGCGCACGCCATAACGAGTGCTTGCGTCGTGTGTCGGCATTCCTTGGGAACAACTGTGCCCAGTTTAGCTGTGTAGGTAACCTGTACCGTCTATTCTGTATCTTTAAAATGTTCAAGATTATCGAATCGCCGGATCCGTGTGAGGTATGGTCAAAAACCTGCGAAAGCTACGGAGAGCGATTCAAAATAAAAGACGCGGCATGCGGACAGAAGGGAATTTTGCTACTCCATGACAATGCAAAGCCTCACACTGCAGCTAAGACCCGATCTTTATTGGACTCTTTTGGCTGTGAAGTTTTGGACAACCCACCTACAGCCCCGACCTTGCGTCGAGCAATTTCCATCTTTTCCGCTATCTCAAACATCATCTCAAAGGCAAGCACTACAATTGATGACGAAGACGTGAAAACGGCCGTGACCTCTTGGTTATCGGAGCAGGCGGCAAGTTTGTATGATGAGGGTATTCAAAATCTAGTTGTAAGGTATGATAAGTGTTTCAACAAACTTGGCAGCTATGTTGAAAAATAAAGAAATTTATGTAGAATCTGAAAATAAATATGGTTTTGGAAAATTTTCTTTCATTTGGTTTTTATTTTCAAACGGTCTTTACTTATAAAACACCTTTTGTACATTTTATGTGGATTCTTTTGCAGTTTAAGTATTAATTATATGTGGATAAAAACTGGAGTTATATTTATTCAAAGAGTTACAACATTTTTCTGGCGCACCCTGTATTTAGATATGTTCCAAAACTATAATTATGGGAAGTAAATATCTTTAAAATTGCTTACAATTTTAACTACATTTTATATTATGGTAAAGCATGTAATGAGTTTAGACATTTAGTATGAAATCATAAGGAAAATAACTTGTACAAGCAACAAAGTACACGCTTATTTCTGAATATTTGTCGCACCCTTTTACTTATTTTATACAGTACAGATGCATTTCTCAAGCTTCCCTGTTTAGTATGTAACAAAGCTCTGTTATTCATATTTTAAGGTTATCGAAAAATAATTACATCGCATACCTCTAACTGATATTAAAATCTTCCGATTTAAGCAAATACATAATACATTTTGTGTAAGAAGTACCCGGAATTTATGATTTTAACAGACGCACATAAAATATTTCACGGCAATTTGTTTTCTTCAAATTGGTACCACTTCACGGAGTTTCAACGTGTGGTGTTTGAACAACATCTGTGACTTAGTGTGTTGACAGAACATGTTTTATTTTGTCCTATCTTTCAGTGCTCTGCGATTTGTAATAATGGAAAGACAAATTAAACAAAATTTGCCTTATTTTATTCGTTCTCGTTTTATTTCGTCTCAATTGAGGCTATAAAAGAAAATTCGCTGAAGGAACTGAAGGTCATTTCTCAGTCTATGCAAAATATATGGAGGATTAGGGCACGGCTGGCATAGATGTACTGGACTCGATAGGGCCGATTGTAAAGGCGGCAAAGAAAATTTTGATAAATAATTTTGTTTGTATTATTTAACAATTCCTTGTACTTGTTACACAGAATGTAGGTGATCGTGATGTCGTGATTGCTCCCCCCCCCCCCGGATTGCATTTAAACTCAAAATATTATGCTGGGGTTTCCCCGGGTTATCATCCCTATTCTTCTCATGACTGCGTTAATTTATATTTTGGAAAATAGAAACCCAATGGAATATAAAAATCCTTCATTAATTCAACAGTTTTAATCTAGTCTAGTTCCGAAAAAAAGAAAGATATCTGCCTACTAACTCTACTACAATCCTTCGTATGTAGGTTGCGTACAGATTTGCTGTAGAGTTTGTACAGCTCTATAGTCTGTAAAGATTTGCTGTACTTTTGCACTTTCGTATAAATATGACTAGTAAGGAATTGATTAGTAATAACGTCTACTAATTAATACTATGCTTAAATTTCGGTTAGTGTGCCGTTTACATATATACATTGCTCTAAGCTGGAAAATTTTCAATACCAGCACCTCATTTTTACATCATATTCATCTTCTCTGGTAAATTTTATCCTGATAACAAATTTCAAGTTTTTGGTTAATAGTTTAAGAATAATAAATGTTTAACGTTTGGAACTTTAAAATTATGTTAAATTCATAATAAACATGGGAAAGTATATTCAACTGGGTAAATTATTCAATGGTTGGAGTATCACAGATGAGATTTTTTCCAACAGAGTGAAAATGAAACTTGAATTTGATGAATGAAATTAGCTCTGCAGTTAGCAGCCTTGTCCAACAAATAAGAGTGAGATATGGCAGCCCAGGATATCGTCGGGATAGCTCAGTAGGGAGAGCGTTGTTACGGCAAACCAAAGTACCCAGGTTCGTGTTCTGGTCCCGGCATATTTTTTCACTCTGTTGGAAAAAATCTCATCTGTGATACTCCAACCATTGAATATGTTAAATTCATTTAATTTTAAGTGTTAAATTATTTTTTAATTAATGTTAAATTCATTTTTAATCATTTCAAATCTGATTGATAACAATGAGGGGCGGAATAGGCTGTAATTTCTTTAGTCAATAAAATGTCTGGAGCAGAACTTTTTAATTGGTTGTATTTTAGCAATAAACCGTTTGGTTTGTAATATATGTTAATCTCAATTCATTTTTTCTATATAATTCTTTTTTCTGCGTAATAATTTTACGTTAATTTCAATATTCTACATAATATTATATAGAATGGTTTTACTTAAAGGATTTCTCGTGCATTATGAGCACAGGATCATCCATTTTCTCACTTTTGTGGGTGATACATCGTTTATCCCTCATGTTTGTTTGAGAAAAATAAAATATTTAATGAATTAGATATGTGGTTCCGCGAACGTTATACTTACTTGCTTGGTAAAAGGCACAGAAGGCAATCAAAAATCGTAAAATCGTGAAAGTTTTATAAAATAGAAAAAAAATGAATTTTTAACTTAAAATTGCATTTTGATGAAGAATGACGCACATTCGTTTGGTATTTCTGTTTACTGCCAGTAACATACATAGTAGTACATCATATTACATTAGTTGGAAACCCTTTGTGCAAAAACTATAATTAAAACATTAGTTTTCCCCCTTAAATTTTTGAGAAATTTAATTATTGTTTATAAAAATCGAATCACAGTACTCTAAATATAGGTGTAAGTATAGGCCCCCCAAACAATATCTTCAGATCCAGTCCGCAGCTAAGAATTTTTCAACAGCGAAAATTCTAATTTGACATAATTCTGATGGATCTCTGCAGATGTCCTAATTGTAACTGATCACATCTGAAAAGTATAGTCTAGTCCGACCAGTAAGTAAACAACCCCAGTGAATGAACAATTAGTAAACAATTTAATAGAATAAGGTTTGAAAAAATCCCTACCACTTAATTATCATGTTGGGTTTAAAACATCCGTAATTTAGTAAAAACGTGCTATATTTTATTTGTGTAAGTTGTAAAATAAATAACATATTATGAAACTTAAGTGTTTTTAAATTTCTGCTTGTTCATTCAATGGAAATTTTTGTTCTAATTCACTGGTAAGAACATTTCATTTACTCGGTTTTCACAAAGCATTTTATTAAGATACCTCTAGCTTCCCAAACAAATTAAATATAAACTTTCTTTTATTATTTTTTAATCATTTGTAAATCAACACATGCATTTCGTACTGTCAGATACTAAAATATACTGTTTATTAAAATATTATCAATCTTTATTTTAAATAAAGGTGCTGAAGTGTTCGTTTACTGGTCGGACTACCCTAGAAACAAAACAATTTGTTTCTGAATAAACATGTCATTCTTATCAAAGGTATTTCATTTATTTTGATCATCTGTTATATTTACCGTATCCTTATTTCCCGGTGACCATTTACTTTTCGCTCGATAGATAATACCAATATTTCGGGATCAACTCTTGAGCAACCAATAATTTGCGTAGTCATATTTCGGCAAATCAAACCAGGGTTTTAATTTTCAATAATTGCCGCAACGTCAGTTGAGGCTCACTGCGCAGAAACGAAAAGTTTTTAGCTTCTGTCTGTTTATTCCGCGATAATTGCTTCAAAAATAGTCCGATTAGGTTGATTTTTGGTAGGTATATTGGCGAGGTACCTAGAATAAGCTGTATAGTTTTTGGTTAAATTTGGTTCATTCGTTCGAAAAATAAAGAACATTTCTTTTTAGGTCATAATGCTTTCCTATGGGGATTCAGACTATTAAAAAAAATCATTGAAAAGAAATGGCGCTTTTGATTAATGAATTTAAATGATAAATTATTGAAGTTAAAATTTTCCAATAAGTGTCTTAATTCCTTTTAGCTTGAAATTTTGTTAATACATGTGTCAGATTTTTTAAAATTAGATGTATAACATTCGAAGAAATTTTATGCATCTGTTCGAATAATATAAAACATTTTGTTTTATATTATTTATTTGACATAATACATATTTAATTCGCCTAAATACAGTCGCCTAGCAACTGTATTTCATAGCGTAAATAAAATCATTCAAATTATCCGCTATTAAGAAAACAGAAAATCTGTATGCGTAAAATAATAGGTTAGTTAATGTTTCGAAATCTGGCCTGCTCTATAGGTTTGAGTAAAATATAAATGAAATTAGTAGCATAACAGTTTAAATTCAATGTGGATACTATTGAAAGGCTATCACAAAAAATACTTTATAGCGCTAAATAACGTTTGCTATACAGTCAATTCATAATGGACACGATTATGAATGATTACACATTAGATTTTAAAATGTCCAAATATTCTTATTTTGGGATGATTTTAACTATTGCTATCGTTTAGGATGTATTTAGATATGGTCTTAGATCTAAATATTATGGAATGACCATCAAAACTATTTTTCTTTAAAAAAAAATATGAAAAACATCAGATTTCTAAATGAAATATAAGTGAAATATAGTAGATTGGAGTTTTCATTTCCATAAGTTAGTTTCGTCGTTGTTATTCAACTTATCCATCAGAAGCAGGTATTTCGTGGTTGGTAGGTGAATAAATATTGCTATTTGGATATTAAGACAACATGAAATATTTTACCAAACTGATGCTTATCATAATACAATCGCAGTGTAAAACGGAATCCAATATATACTATAATTATTATGGAGAGTGCAAGGGGGCTCTGCCCCCCCCACTCCTGAAGAAATATACTTTTTCTGATTAAATTTGATTCCAAAATTCCGCTGCCATTGTGGCGTTTGGGAATAAAACTTAAGTGGGATATGTTATATCCCACCGCCCTTCAAGATGTTAACAAGTTTTTCGTATAAGCAGCATATGTTGCAATATTTTTTATAAAAAGGTTTGTCATGTTAGATTGTTGATATTGTTTTTGAAATTTCCTCCCGCACACGTAAAAAGTTTCTTCATTCTATATAATATAGTGTATATAATTCTGTTCAAGAATTGTGAAACAAAATCACATATCTTTATAAAATAAACCTTTTACCAAAGTGGTCATCTATAAAATAACTAATACTTACAACTCTCAATTTTTAAAGTGCATGTTTGTGTATCATGAGGATAAGTTTCAAATTTCATGGCGCATGATAAAAGCAGGGTTAATCTGTAAAGGAAGTTTTAGAATGTGTAAATGCATTATACATTATGATAGCTAGTAATTAAGAAAAGTATTATATATCTTATATTCTAATAACACACTAATATAAAACAGTATTGAAGACTTAAAGAAAGAATTACTAGAAAGGCTTAAAGCATCATGTGTATTTATGTTAGACATATGTAATATTTTCTGTTAATCTTTATCTAATGAGTTTTATTTTCTGAATATACTAAATGCGAAGTTGGTGGTGGTGGAGATATTTAAAGCATATTGAATGCCTACAACAGAAAGAAAATATTAAGTATTTCAATTTCCAATATTTATGCAATGTTAATATTGCTTTATAAATATTACTGACGTAAAGCCAAAAGATACGATAATTTTATACAGGGTTATTATTAGAATAAATTTACATTCATTACTCTTGTCTGTTTATTACTCTTAATGAATTAAACATTTTTGTATTATACGCAAATAGAAAATCAAAACTATGTTTATTATATAACATAAATAAATCTAGTTTTTCTTGAGAACAATGTTTTCTAGTTTTTCTTGAGAACAATGTTTTCTAGTTTTTCTAGAGAACAATGTTTCTGAATATAACGCACAGGACCGAGAACCGTATAAAGTAATAAATGTATAATTACAATATATATACAGCCTCTTGTCCTCTTGTAAAAAAAAATGTTTTGTCTAAAATTTGTACGCGATTTTTATACTTTTTGTGACAAAGTTTATTTTTATCATTTGCGCTTTAAGAAATAATCGCCACATCTATTTTGTATAACTCCGAATAGTATATAGCATGTATAAAATAATTAAATAAATTCAATAATTCTTATAGATTTCAGAGTCATGCTTTATGAAGATTAAATTTTATGTTGCAAAAACTGCAGTGATATTTAAATAATTACAAATCTATTGCGAGAAATACGGTAAAATTGCATCCGAGTATATGTAGCATTTCTAAACAGTTTATAAAACTTTTTCATTTAAGGGATTTAAACCGTTAACAAGGACAAATTTTTTCGTAATGTTTAAGCACTTAATGATGTTGAATCGCCATGAACAAAATGTGAAAAACACATGACCAATATGCAACTTTTATTGTCCACGTTGTTGTAAATTCACCTGGAAAATGAGTTGTAACCATGTCTATGACAAAGACGTTTGTCATATATCTTGCTTTCAGTTCAAACCCCCCCCCCTCAAAATTGTAACAAGTTAACATAAGCTTTTCCATTCCTCTTCCAACATCTAGCATATATGTATTGATTGCATGCTTCTCCTCCCCCCCCCCAAAATAGAGATTATGATTTTTTTTTTTTTTTTTTTTTTTTTTTTTTTTTTTTTTTTTTTTTTTTTTAAAGATTCATTTATTCCCCCCCCCCAAATAAATAAATAATTATAAATAATTAAAGTTTATAGTAAACAATTATAGTTTATAGATTTTAAATGTCTGTAATCCCCCCCCCCAAAATTCAATATGTTAACTAAAATCTATTTCTGATTTAATTTAGATAACGAATCTACTTTCTTCATTCTAAAATGCAAGTCACTCTCATATATCAGAAACCTCTCTGTCCTTAATTTGCGGTTATGCTAAAAATAAGTTACTAATGTTCACATATTTCTAATTCAACCGTTTCCTTCTCATGAAATCAAAAGTGCATCTGTCTTAAAAGTTAGACAAAATATATATGCAGCTGTGCTCTACATATTAAAATAATGTAACGTATAACCGTTATTCTTTATGCAAGCATTTGCACTTCTCACCCGCTCTCAAAAGAATTAATTAAAATATCTCTCGCCCACATGTAAACTGTAATATGCAAGCTCACATCTTTCACACCCTGTTATTAGATTCGAGTCATATGTAACCGTTAATTGCAGCTGTCTTTTAGCAAAATCAAACGCCAATCCCAAAATTACTTTCTTTCTTTTTCCTTTTCTGTCTCCATAAAAGAATCTTTACAACCCTTCCCCCCATCCTCAAATGAATGCATTATCATAGACAGAATCTAGCAGTTATCGTTTTTTCCCATACGCGTCCGACCGTTGTCTCCAAAAACTCCCTCGCCAAGTACTGGCGATTTTATCATGCTTTCCGCGCCAACACCCGTACATGTAACTTTTAGAAGATACTCACTTCGGCCGTTTGTCTTGACCAGGAAAGCGGTACAAAACTTGTCATTGTTTGTGTAGGTACCTCCCCTTTGCTTCTTTAACTATCGATATTGCCTTCTCGTAAAATAAATATATGTGCATCTAACTATGGAATTATTCTTTCTCCTGGATTTACTGCGTATTTTTCATCTCTAAATGACCCTGTTTGATATGCTCCGTTATACTAATAAGCACTGACGCCATGGTAAATAAACATCAACTGCTCCATGTTATAATGTCATTTTCAACTCTAATGCAGTAAACAAATAACACATATCACAGTATTTTAAACATTTTGGACGTCACGTGCACAAGGTAGACTGGTTTCCATCAATTATCGAACTGCCAGTTTTTGAAGCAGGCTGGTTTCCACCAATTGTTGAAGTGCCATATTACCAAGGTAAAATGGTTTCCACCAATTGTTCAAGTGCCATGTTATCAAAACAGGATGGATCTCGCCAATTGTCTAAGTACCATGTTATGAAGTAAATTGTTTGACTAATTGTCCATCTGCTGATGTCTACCAAATGTCCATGTTAACAAAATAGGCTGTTTTTCACCAGTTTTCCATGTTATCAACGTAGGATGGTTTCCACCACTAGTGAAAATGCCATGTGACAAGGTAGGTTGAAAAACAGCAGCGATCGATGGAGCACCACGGCATGTTTCTATGGTTGACTCAGACTCGACATATTGCATTTCGTAACGATGTTTGACATAATGACTTCAAAATGGAGTTATAAATTGACGTGAGATTCCTGAGATTCAACATGGGACAAAATAAAAACGTCACCGTTGTAACTAATACTTTATGACCATTGTGTCATGATGTCGTCCGGCAGTGCAATGGAACATTTACAGCACTGCTATCCAGTTAGCGAGAACCATCAACACATATTTTTGTCAATCTTCTAAATATCTGAGGATTTGCTGTTCAGGTGAAATTGGTCGTCTTTTATGTTATTTTAATGATGTTCTAACAAAATTTACTTCAAAATATTTAAAGCGTGTGTTTTACAGTATAATTTAAAAAAAATAGAATTTCGTGATGTTACAGAAAATATCGAATGCAAAATATGAAGAATACAAAAGAAGACAGATTTTTATAAATTTAAAGCTTTAAAACTTACTTCACCATATACAAAATAGTTTTATCACTGTACAGCCATATGTAATGGTTTGGTATAGTCATTTCTTGGAATGTGACTCGTTTGGCATTCTTAAAAAAAGAGTCTGGACGCCACATTTTCTTCAGCCAGCTGACTGGAAGAAGACGGTACTTCGTTGTCATGTTTTCCGGTAAAAGTAGGCGATGGTCCTTCCAACTCTGAGACATAAATATGTCGGCAACGTACGTCTTTAAAGAGTAAGAAAATGGAGACCTCTGTGAGGATATTTTATGCTTATTAAGCTGCAAGTGGTACTATAGGGTATAATTTACCGCAGTTCATCAATAAGTCATTACAATTTATAAAGTGGTATGGAGTATATCCTTTCACTATATATTAGCTTCTAAAACTACCCCAAACTTTTTACACATACCACTTTCTTTTATTGTAGTTTTTAACATTTTAGGAATGTGGGGTCATATTTGATTCCACAGTACCTTTTTATATAAAAGAATTTTAACCTTCTTGCAGTATTTGTAAAGGTGCAAAAGATCACATAATATGTGTATAGCAGCACTTTTGATTACGCAGAATGCACTACGATGTCAATATGACTCTAATCTCCAAAAAAGTAAACGTTTTAACAAAGAAACACAATATATTCTCATAACTTTAACTGGGTTAGGAAGATTTTAGATGAAAATATAAACACGAGAATTTTGCAAACTGCCATATTTTAAAGATATCTTAAGCCCAATTATTATGGTACATAAAGGCTGAATAAATTTTCACGAGTCGTTTTGTCCTAACGTTTTCGATCACGAGACGACCATTGGACTAAGTCACATATTGGAGAAAAATTAGATTATTGGGTCATTTTGGGGTCACTATAGGTCAATGCACTTCAATGTGAATGAATGAAGGTTGAAACAGTTATTAAGTTAATCTCAAATGATTTCTTTAATTTTGACACAATTATTCAAATTGGTAATCTACTTACTAATATGTTGTTGAACAGTTATCAGTTAACGAAGTTGCAATGTTGGTGGCGACATTGGCAAGACTTGGCGGGAAAATAGACTTTCAAGATCAGCAATGCCAAATTTGTAAGTAATGTAAAATTTAGAAATATGTACATTGTTTTAAGATTGATTGTTTCTGTAAATAATACTGTTATAAAACAAAATGTTTTATAGCAATAGTAGAGCGAGAATTTATTGTTATATCGAGTTGAACATAAAGCATACTTTAATCTGCGTAGCTCTGTCTTCTCCGCTAGTATTTTATAATACGAGCAAAATGTGGGGGGGGGGGGGAGGGGAGATGAGGTTTATGCAAATTTTATCTTAACAATTTTTGACAATTTTTGTATCCTATCGTTTTCGAGAACGATAAGTTTAGGATAGGTCAGATGTTCTAGAAAATTCAACAAGTGGTTCATTTTTGGGTCACCGCGGGTCTAACTAATTTTATCTAAAAAAAGGATCTAAGGATTTTGATCAAATTTTGTGCCATACTGCTTTCATGCACGAGACAATTATTGGGCTATGTCAGATGTTCCATAAAATTCTATTAGTGGGTCATTTTGGGTCAGAGTTAAGCTAATTATATCTAAAAATCGGCTCAAACGATTTTGATTAAATTTTGTACCCTGCTGTTTTCAGGCATGAGAAAACTATTGGGCTAGGACAGATGTTCTTGAACATTTGATTAGTGGGTCATTTTCGGTCAGTATGGGTCAGGGTCAAGCTAATTATATATAAAAATTAGCTCAAACGATTTTAAAAAAAAATTGTATGCTACCGTTTTGGGGGAGGAAAAGATCACTGGGTTAGGGCACATGTTCGAGAAAATTCAATTAGTGGGTTAATTTTGGGTCACTACTGGTCAAGTTAATTTTATATAAAAGACGACTCTGACGATTTTGATTATATTTTGTATCTTATCTTTTACGGGCACGAGAAGACCATTGGGCTTGGTGACATAATCCTAAAAATTCGATTAATGGATCATTTTGGATCACTATGGGTCAGGGTAAAGATAATTTTATGTAAAAAATGGCTGAAACCATTTTGATTATTTTTTATTTTACCGTTTTCGAGCACGAGAAGGCCATTGGGCTAGATTACATGTTCGAGAAAATTCGATTCGTGGGTCATTATGGGTCAGGGTCAAACTCATTTTATGTAAAAAACGGCTGATTTGATCCTCACAAATTATCGTATCTTGCCATTTTAGATTAACGAGAAGGCCATTTGACTAAGTCACATGTCCGAGAAAATTTAATTAGTAGGTCATTTTTGAGCCACTATGTCTTATGCATTTCAATGTGAATGAATGTTGAAACAGTTAATTTGTTGAACAGTTGACAGTGAAGGATGTCGCAAAGTTATTTTTTTCTAACAGTTGATAATATTAAACTTGAGGGTTTATCCATAAAGCGGCCCACATTCTGTTGAATAGCCATCGGACTCAGTAATATGACCGTTGAACAACTATTTTCTATTTAAATAGATGAAATCAGGAAATAATATTGTGTAAATGTGGCGGAGTATTCAGTAACAGTTAAACTTTAAAAGAATAAAATCTGTTTGGAATATTTTTCTCATATAACATTGTTTTTTTCTTTGCATCAAATAAAATATTAAATATCGGGGTTCTCGTGTTACACGAGAACGCGGAATACACAAGTAAATACGGTGTATCATAATTTATAAGGGTAGATGAACATTTTTTTAAATTGCCTCTTGCATAGAAGTATAAAAGAATACTGAATGAACGATAGAAAAAAAAAAAAGAAAATATTTAAATACTTACCATGGACCCTTCGTCGATGGTGTCTATGCTTAGCACTGTTACATGAAATCTGACTTTTGTGGCCTTACCTACAAGGAATATCAGTTTCCATTAATCAGACAATATTTATTCGATGCAGATATTTAAATTTCTAGAAATTGTACATTATAGTATAACATGTATTTTATAGTACATATTAAATGTACTCTATCGATACCTCTATGTTTTGGAGGCTGTAAGTTGTCATAGTCGTTGGAATCTTGAGGCAGTATGGAATCAAATTCTAAGCTCTGCAAACTGTAAGGCAAAAAATTAAGTAAATGGAAAATAGTTAATATTTATTTCAAAATAAGTTATCAACCAAATTTCTATATTTGTGAGTTTACCTTATAGCTTTTATAAACGTATGGCAATGCGAATTTAGGAATCAGCGAGTACTATCAGTTTATCCTAGAAAAGAGGGGGGGGGGGGGGCAATGGGAAGAATAGAAAATTCATAAAAATTTTCTAAACATTCAGTACCTTAGATTTTAAATATATTGAAATTTTTGTCAACGCCTCAAAGTTATTGAATATGAGCAGAAAACAGGCTTGAAAATGCGTGTTTTTATCAGTTAAAAGGTTTCCAAAAGTTTTGTATATATATATAAAAAGCTTTTTATATTTGTATATATATTTTTAAATATATAATACACGTATAACTTTTAAACATATGCTTAATTTTTTATGGGGGGGGGGAAGAAATGTTTTGTCGATATGTTTTAATTTGACCTTTAAAAGCATTAAGAGCTTACACTATTCATACATTCAAGCTAATGGTAAATCTATAGCCGCATTCTTTATAACTTTTTTTTTATTATTTTTAAATGATTTTTCTTGAATAGGATATCTGAGGATGATTTTCAATATTTTGCGTTTTTTCCTGTTTGATTTTGGTTTCAGATTTTTTTATGTTGATACATTCACTTTCGGAAGCGGTTCTTGCTTGTTCGACCCCCAATACGCGCTAAACACCATCCTATATTTATATTCATGCTTTTTTCAAACTTTCAGGTGTTTTTTTTTATCGAATAAACGTATTTTCAACTTTAAATATTAATTATTAAATTAAATCATAAGTACCATAGAGACAGGAGACAAGTTACTATAACTTTCATAAAAATTAAACAAAATCCGATTTGATATAAATATTTCTACTGGATGTTGGTAACTAAAGTATCTTTAAATGTGTCGTATGCAATGCTGGAGATGATTTCAGTTTTCTTCATTTGTAGTAAAAATATATATTCTTTCTCCAAATGCCAAACAATATCAGTGTGGGTAGCGTCGAATGCTTTGACCATGTGCGAAAAAGCCCTTTTTAACACTTTCCAACCTAGTTGAAAAGTGTTTATGACTTCGGTTTGTCTGGCCGTCTGCCGTCTGGCCGTCTGTCCGTGCTCTAACTCCCGTAAATATGCTCGGATTGCCCTGCAATTTTTATATGTTATAATCGTTATCTATAGCATGTTCCCTATTTCAACGGAAGTGTGTAGCACTTATAGTTTTTTTACAGGGACACTCAAAATATACCGTTACATTGCGGTCTATGGGGAAAATCATTTGCGGTTTATTTAAATAATGTTTCACTATTTTAAACACATTGAAATTTATATATATCACTAAGGTGCATTAGAAGAAGCTTAATATGGAATAGGGTGTGCATAGCACTTATACTTACTTTACAGGGACAGTCAAAATAATTCCGTTACATTACGTCTATGGAGAAAAATCATCTGCGGTTTATTTAAATAATGTTTCACTATTTTAAACGCATTGAAATTTATATATGGTTCATTACAAGAGACTTACTACAGAATATTGTGTGTATAGCAGTCATCGTTCATTTACAGGGACACACAAAAGAATTCTCTACTGTATGTTAACAATAATTTCTGGAAGTGCGTTTTAAGTTACTGAAAGGGATTTTAATTTTAAATCGTTTTTTGTATATTACGTGGTGTGTATAAATTTTGTAGATCCTATACAGGGAAGCACAAAAGTTCGAGAACACATTTCCGTATTTAACTCCAGACGGAGAATTTTAAACTGTGCTACGTGTTTCCTAACTGAACTAAAATTTAGCATCCTATGTAGTATATATACAAATCTATAGATCCTATACAGGGCTGAATAAAAGTATTCGGATTACTTAGATGTTATCTTTTAGCTTATTAAAGAGGATTCGTAAAATTATTTTGGAAGCGTTGGAAAGTGTTACATAATCTATGCTTGACGCATGATTTTTCGTTCTTGTTGAAATTATGCATGTGTCAAATAAAGATTCTCTTACATGATTCTTGAATATGAGTGTCCCTTACCCATCTGCTTTTCATGCCGTCGCTCCTTTAAATTATCCATGTTCACCTGCTCCCATCCGAACCCCACGTGGTGCAAGGTTAGTTCTTGAGCACCTGAGAACTGCGACAGTGAAAAAAATATTCTAACAAGAAAAGTTAGGAGTATATAGTATAATTATTCAGAGTTACCAACGAGTCCGAAAAGCATTCCTTTACCCTCAGAAATAATAGTTTTTAGAAATTTTAAAGAAGCATTTTCGAAAAAATATTTCTGCTTCCCGTAGTTTTATGTTAGTTTCAGAGGGCGTTTTACAGTGTATAAATCAATTTTCTCATCCCGGTATCAAAACAAAATATCTGCTTTTTAGATGCTATCAATTCAAGCAAACAGTTTCATGTTCATCAAATACATTCAATAGAGAAACGTGGTAAATTAACAGCGTAATATGAACATAAGCTTGTTACTTTTGCATGTAAAAATTCCGTTAGACAGCTAAAATTGTTTAATTGAGAATTGATAACATCCGAAAAACAATATTTTGTGTAGGTACCAGGTTGAAAAAACTTTTCAATGCGCAGTAAAAACTACTTTGAAACGTTTATGAAAACTGCGGGAAGCAAGACATTTGCTGTTTCGAAAATACTTCTTTAAATCTCTGAATTATGTTGGTTTCTGAAAATAAAGAAACTCATTTCTGAAGCTTAGGTAACACTGAACATGTCATATTATATTTTTGTAAAACTTCTTTCAAGACCAAGAAATATTTGCAGCGTGCTGTTAGCTTTCATATGGATGCTATGTATCTGCATGCAAACGCAGTAGTATGTGGAGCCTTCTATTCGCGAGATTGGTAAATGTGAGATGATAAATGGGAATGCCACGAAAACATTTTCTACAGGAAAAGTTTTATTACTTACCTGCTTGTACCTAAATGTAATTAAAATAAGTACTACTTGTTTCAATTTCTAGAAATAGTTTCCTTCCAGTATAGCTCTAAAGTGCGTGAAAACGTTTGGAGCAAAAATTCTACGTACTGGATGGATTGGAAGCTCTATTGACGTTGTGGATGAGTGATAGTTTATTTCCTCTTATGGGAAGCAACTCTTTGGAGATTTGTAATCATTCTATATCTTCGCAAGTTGTTCAAATTCAGAATGTTTCAAAAGTCACAAAAAATAAGAATTTAATAATTCGAAAATTATAGACAGCAACATGTTTATGAATCTAAAATATATACACAGAAATACGTGGAATTCTTTAATAGCAAAAAGTTATTGCTGGAATATCGACATTTGTCACAGACGGTTAGAACTGTAGTAACAGTCCCAGAGATACCGCCTTTCTCTATTTAATCCAAAATGTAACATCAGTTACAGGAAAAAACCTTTTCGTTGATCTGAGGAGTATTTTGCCATGTATGACGGCTATTCTCACTAATGACATCTGTCAACTTATACATCCGTAATCCTTGTTCTGTTGTGAACTCTTTTTTACTACTGTACAATGTGCTGAGACAAATGAAACTCTACTGTTTAGGTGCAAATGTGATTATTCTAGCAATAAAAGCTTTGTTATTAAAATAATCCCATGTTTTTTCGGTACATTTCAGTAAAAGTCATCGTTGTACTGTCTATACTTTCCGAATTATCTAAATTTTATTTCTTTTGTGACTTTTGGAACACCTGGTGTATGTTAGAGCTTATACTACTGACGATACGTCATTAGCAGGCAAATTGCAAATCTATGGAAGTATGTTTTCAAATTTCTCGCCTGCATTTCAATATTTTTAAATGACTTTTTTGTACGTATAGAATATCAGAGATCAATGTTTATTCAGGTACATTTTTTATTTTTTCTATATTGATTGCAATTTTTCTTTATGAAGACACTTTTAGTTTTGAAATCTGTTCCGAAATCAAAAACATCCTTAGAAAAAAAAGTATCGGTTAAACATTGACTTCGGTTATCATATTCCAAAAAGAAAAAAAAAAGAGATCATATAAAAATATTGAACCAAAGAGGAGAAATTTGAGAAGAACATTGCCATTGGTTTAACTTAAGCTTGCGATCGTCTTCCCATAACTAGTACAGGATTTTTAAGGATTACATTGTGTGTTCACATCTTTCGGTAAGATTAACTGCCGCGTTAAAATGCCATTAACGAGAGATTATTTCCAACAACGTTCGTATATTACACAAACCATTATTGTAGTACGTAATGTATAATTTTTTGTATTGCACATAATCGTAGTTTATTGGTTTTTGTGTAAAATTGCCGGAGCTTGATGTTGTTAGAATAATATATATTTTTTTAATTTTGTGTTACAATTTTAAGTATATAAAGACTTTAATAACTAGACTTTTTTTTTATAATTTTGTAATAAATTACATGAAATTCAACTGAACAACAATAACTAATGCGTACTTACGTTCTGACCACCGTAAAAATAGAGACTTGTAAAAGCCAAATTAAGGCAGGCTTATCCAATGGATGCATCTTTTCCCTCCAACCACTATTAGCACATCTTTTGTTTCACTTATTCAAACCTAGAATATGAAGATTTAGAAAAGCAATAATTAATCAAAACTAAATTTATGTGCATAATATTTTATGAAACAAGAAAAGAAATAGAAATCTATTTTAAAAAGAAAAAAATCTAGAAAATAACCCCATCTGGAAGATAATTTTAAACTGCTGTTTCGGCGACTATAATTCACTATTGTATAAGGACATATGTAATCACAACATTTTTTACATAAGTAATTATTTTAATGATTTTAATAAATGTTTATGATAACCACTTGGAAAAACAAAACGCCAATTATATGAACACAGTAAATTACGACTACATGAATCTCAAATTATGTAGAATGTATTAAGGGCGAGCACTAGTCACGCGAAGCTACATTTCAAAAATTGTTGTCATAACTATATTTTTACTTTTTTCCTGTTTTCTTTATTCATTTCTTTATTCATACGTGGAAGTATACAAATTTAGAAGAATCTTTAGAACTTTCCAAAGTTCTACATAAAAACTTGTGACGAGACTAACACACTATTTTCTGAGTTTTTTCTAAAGAAACCAAAACTGCTAAAACGAGAAAAACAGGTGATAAGAAGCAAAATAAACATAAAAACATTTCTCCCTCTTGTGCCTCCTTTTTCTTTCTTTATCGTAAAGTATACATTTTAGCCTAAATATAAAACTATGCAAACACGTTTCTCCACATGAATAAAGAAAGTAGATATACAGTGATATTCTGGGAATCTAATCTGTAATGTCTGTTTTATTTATCCTGATATTTTTTTAAGCCAGGAGTATTATTAGGAAAGTCATGTTATGTTAACATACTGGATGCTGGACATGTATACAGGGTGTCCTTTCTTGTCATTACTAGTTGGTAATTCCTAAACGCATACCTAAATAGTTCTAACTGAAAAAAAAATGTTTGACATTCTGTTGATCTTCATATGGAAATTCATTTACGCCAAAATAGTTATTTTTTAAACTATTACTATATTTAAATTTATTATACGGTTTTGGATTCTATGGTATATTTAGAAATACTTTCTCCATGCTATAACAAGTAATACGCTAAAAATCCTACACTTTTACGATTATAACTTACCGTGTTACGAAACTGTGACTTTTATGAATTTTTGGCTTTTACGGAATAAGTTTTATTTTCGTTATTTCTAAACTTTTTCTTGTCCAAAAAAACAAACAAACAAAAAAATGAGAAAAATTCATATACATACATACATATATACATACACACCTGGTATCTTCCATAGATATCTCTTTATCATCTACAAATAATTTGAAATAAATATGTCAATATATATTTAAGGGAGGTACTTTATCAGTTATATCGACCATATGCTTATTTTGTTTTAGCTTTCCTTACAATTTTCTCCCTAAGGATTTAGGTTCAGCACTTACTAATGGCTAATCCATCACACACGGTCCCTAGATGAACAACTTCGATATCTTGGAAGAAACATTTTTTTTTTAAAATTATCAATCACAGCATTTTAATATTTCTTCTACGAGATATATATGGTGCTTAAGAAAATATGTTGTTTATTAAAGTATCTTCCTTGAGAAAATCTATTTGTTTGAAAATTGAACATTTATAATTGATTGCTTTCCGATGTAATATTCTTTATTTACGTACATTAATACAAATGAATAAATGGAAATAAAAGTATTTTTTTTATAGGAGGAAGGATATATTAGAAACAATTGTATTACGCGTGTTGCTAAAGCCTTATAACATAAGGTATTTAATACAAATAATAAAATAAAACGTGCATTATTAAGTATAAAACGTTTTTCAGTAATATTTTCTTGGAAATCTTCATTTTTTGTAATCTGGAAGATCTGAACATAAGCAAATTGATTCCACACAAACAATGTGTTCTGTTCCATGACTAGGGGAAAGTAGGGTAAATTTTACAGCTCCAAATTTTGTTGGTAGGGTAAAATTAAGTACTAACCAGACATTGTTTCCATACTCGCAGTAACAAAAAGCGTTATTGTAATAAATTTTGAATCGGACATTAAAACATAAATACATTCTTTAAGCTCAGTACTTTTTTTTTAGTTTTTAAAGCAATGTTTAATGTTGTCATGTAATGTCTATCTTAGTTTTTAATTCTCGTATCCGCTGCACACCTCATGTGCCCACTCTTTGAAGACTAAACAATCTATCCATCTTTCACCACCTGTTGAGTGAAGAAGCAATTCATTGCAGAATTCAATGCAAAATCATAGGTAACCAGTTTTACTCTAAAAGACGGCCAACAATCGACATGCCCGTTCTCCTCGATATCTGAACGTACACACTTCTACTTGGCTTCAAAATAACGTGTAAAGGCTGTTAGAAAATAGTGGTTTATTTACTTAAATAGATCATCTAGGCTGCATTTATTTAAAGAGCAGAAAAGACGGCAAAAAATTAAAACTTTTGAGACGAATTCCTTTCCAATAGAACAGATATTAACTTACTTAAAAAGATAATTTCACACTGCTAAGGGACGCTAAGGGATGTAGTTAAGATGGGGGCTGTCTCCGGGGAAGATCCTATCAGCGAGAAAACAATGTACGCGGTTTGACTCGAGTACCCCATTTTACCCTATCTCCCATATATGACAATCGTAACGCACCGATCAAAATCCTCATTGCAAAATTCATGAAAAGTTAATAACTAATACAAGAAGCAGAACAGTGAATAACTTTGATTAAAATCTGTCTCTAAACCAGCAAACAATGTGCTAGCAAACACTCTGTTTAAGATTTTGTTTCACATACGGCTTCGCTCAAGTCTAATAAGTAATTAATTTTGGAGAGCTCATTTGGAAGTGACATTGGGGAGTTATTGGTTCAATCATACACACACATACATATTATGATTGCAATATTTTCTTTACAGTACGTTTTTGGATATTAGATTTTACTTAACTAGTATCTTGAAATATACGGTATGCAATATTCAGAAAGTAAATTCTCGTCCTCAAGAAAACAACATACGTTAAGAGTGATGAACTACAATTAATTTTTGAATTAATTTATACATATAAACCATACTAGTTTTCAATGCTTAGTTATATCTGTATAACTCAATTTGTTATGAATATTTTAAATGAAATAACTAATTAAAAATATAACTTTTTTTATTTCTGAAGAATGCATTTGTATCAATAATTGTTACAAATATTAGTTGCTCGTATTCATTTGAATGCTGAATTTCAAGGTGCAAGAAAAAAAAATAAATATAAATAAATGAATGAACAAAAATAATTATAATTTAATATCTTAAAGTTCTGAAGAAATTTGTTAATTACAAATATTTACATTTGATTAACAACTATTGTTATTTGCAGTTAAATACATAAAGTTGTTAATGAAGTAGCAAAATGAATAAATATAAATAAACAAAACTTTTTACAAGAGTTTAAAGAAAATATTACTTCCTTTAATTATCTGTTAAAATCTGCAAGGGAATTGTAAACCAAGTTGAATGAGCCCAAACCCCTTTGTAATCGGGAACATAAAACCCGAGATACGAATGCGCCCACTGTTGGTAATAAAAATCTAAGAAAATCGAAAACAAAGTTGAATGAGCCCAAACCCCGTTGCCAAAACCCCGTTGTTTGATATTAATATATCAAACCCGATTACAAAAGGGGTGTGGGCTCATTCGACTTGGTTTACAATTGCCTTGCATATTTTAACAGATAATTAAAGGAAGTAACCCCGTTGTGATCGGGCTCGTAGATCCCGTGAAAATAAATCCCCTCCCTGATATTCAGAAATTGCGATAACCAAGGGCTGAAGAGTTGATAATTAAAATGTAATTTTCTTCTCCCCCGCCTAACCTTCTAATGCCTGTGGATAATTTGGATGTGTGAAAATAGGATTAGAAGCACAATAAATTTCTTTTCCCATAAAAAAAATCAATTTATTGATAAAGTAAAAAGTTACTGGTAAATTTTTTTTCGAATTTTCGAATTTCTGAAGTTATTTTTCGAATAACTTAAAATTTGTGAGTACTGATTTTAATTATTCCAAGCATTGTCTATAATTATTACTTTTATTTTTTGTATCTGAAAGTAATTGATATAAATAAGTTTTTTGATAAAATTAAAAGACGATTTTTTGGATTTTTCAAATTTCTGAAACAGGATATGATTTTGCGTATATATACCAATTTTCAAATCCCTACCTTATATAGTTTGAAAAATTGTATATACCTTAAAAATTCTGAGTCTTGGTTTAAACTGGCATCGCTTCGGTTTACTGGCAAACCCTCCCGTCTCTTGGTAAGTGAATTTTGACTTGAAAAGAAATTATTATTGAATGGAAAATGATTTTTTTAATTAATATCTCAGCAAATTATAACTAAATTTCACAGAAATTAGATTTTGGATTCCGAATTTAATATTATGTACATATCTGTAGTTTTCAAATCGATACATGCAATAGTTTTCATAATTTCAGTGAACCCAAAATACCCCTAGTACTCCAATTTCTTGGTGGTTTTTATTCATTCCAGGTACTCTGGAATCGAGGTCCCATTGTCTTTCGGGGTTTCGATATTTCTTTAGCGCCATTTTCAGAAAAAAAGATCGTATTTTTGCTCTGTTTAATGAGTTTTTAATTAATATATCTGATAATTGTCAAAATATAAAACAATTGAGCCTCAGCTGCATCAGGACACGCCTTAGACTATCCTCACAGAAATATTCAGATTTCTATGTGCCCTAGATTTTACTAGCCATCGGCGACACCCACACAGACACACACAGCAAATCTTTCTTTTAATAGTATAAAATATATATAAAGGAAAATCACGTCCGAGTAATGTTGACTGCGGCAATACCTGATCAATAAATTTCTCTTTTGCTGCAATTTTTTTAATTTCTAAATATCGAAGAATTTGAATTTTTACACCACCGAATAGAAAAAAAATGTACTTGTTTTAAAACGGAATCTAAAAATTTTTTAAGCATGATTTTTAAAAATATCTCGTGAAGTCCGATTATAATAGGTTAACCCGAGGTCAATAGGTTAACAGCCCATTTGCACCTAAAACAATATAAATAGTTTTACTAAGGTAAACAAATTTCGTAATCTTAGTAAATTATAAAACGAAGAATATTTACGTTAAGAAAAAAATGGTGAAGTTATTTTATACTTACATGAGTATGAAAAACAATTAAAACATTACTTTTTGCTACCATTTAAATAACGTTTTATTTATATCATGGAATCATATAAGATTTTTATTAATAGATTTTTTCGTAACTCTTGGTTCACGGCTAATACGAAAGTAGCGCTTATAATAAATTTCAAAAGTTTATTTGGATATATAATTGATATTTTTCATATAAAAATGCTCTTTGCTGCTGTTAGTTGGAAATCTAAAAATATATTAATTGTAAAAAATCTATTAGATTTCAATAAAGTAAAATTGTCACAAAAAGAAACTGAAAAGAAAATTATAAATCGTCTGCGCTTTCGATGCGCTTAATATTTACTAAATTTAACCAACAACTTCTATCGACTTTCGATATAATCAGAGTCAGACTGCATTCTCGTAATAAAAATAAAGCATATATAATAAAATTTCCAGAAAATGTAATTGCTAATAGCGAAATTGCTATTTGCTAAAAATAATTGTTAATATCAAATTCGTCATTCTATTTTTTTTTTTAATTTCTTTAAACAATTAACAGACTCGGCCAGCTTTTAGGTTAACAACATTCTTATTATCCAATAAACAAAAAATACATTTCATTTTAAAAATCAGATCATTTTAATAGACATTGACCCAAAAAGCGGAACTTCTTCCTATCATTGAGTCTTTTCTTAAAGTAAAATTGCCATAAAAAGAAACATAAAAGGAATAAACCATAAATCGTTTGCGATTCGAATTTGTTTATTTACAGAATTTGAATGGCATCAAACTAACTTTCTCCAGAATAAAAAAAAAAAACTAATAGAATGTTAGTGTTAAGTACTGTAGCTGTATTTCGTTATATTTACTGAAATTATGCTATAAAGTAGACAAATACACGCAAGGTGACTAAAAGACCAAGAAAAGCTTCAATAACTTCCCAATGCTAATTATAGTGACTCGGCTGCCGCAGATGATTCCGTTGAAATTCCAAAATCTCCATCTCTGCGTCTGTAGAAATAGCACGGAATTTTGAATTCGTGAAGTTTATCCTCAAGATTTTAGCAGAGAAATGTGCAAAAATATTAGAACTATTTAGCTCTGGGATTATTAAAACCATGCGAGCAAAGCAATCAAAGATGTTGGAGAACTTTACTCAGGTAAACAAATTCGTAATCTTAGTAAATTTTAAAACGTAGAATATTTATGTTAAGAAAAAAAAAATGTGGAGTTATTTTATAATACTTGCATGAGTATGAAAATCAATTAAATCATTACTTTTTTCTGTCATTTAAATAACGCTTTATTTATATCGTGGAATCGTAAAATTTTGCTATTATATAAGATTTTTTCTTATCTTGGAATTAACACCAGGCTTATAAAACTGCAAGGCATTAGCTTGATATTAAATTTCTAATATTTATGTAGAGCTAAAAAATTATAGAAAACGACCGTGAATTCAAAAAAGTCTTTTGTTTACTTTAAAATTACGTTTGTCCAGAAGACTAATTTGTCATAAAATAAATGATTAATTCAAAGTTTGACTTTAATTTATATGGGCAGATTAAAAAAAAAAAATCTGATTTTCTAAAGCCTTATTTCGCTTGAAAATACGCGAATTTTCTCTCACTCTTCTATTTTCATACAGTACTTTTTACAGAAAAAATCTTTAATAGTTGAGTATAGTAAAGAATATAATTTCTTAAAGTATAGGTCATATGAACACCAAAGCCTTTTAGAAGTTTATTCAAGGATTTTTAAAATTCTTTCTTCATAAACAGTATATGGAATTTTTTTCTATTGCCCACTAACGTTTAAAAATTTTTTTAAGACTTGATTAAATATTTGTTTAACAAAATATTGATGTACCATCGAGAGAATGTCAAAAGAATGAAGTCTGAGCAATTGTACAAACAGAAGTTTTGTATTTAAGTCTTTTTTTTTTATAAATTTATTACAATATAAAAAGCTTTCAATTTGCTGTTTATTATGAAAATTTATAAAAAATGTGTGTTAATGCTTCTAACGTTCTAACTAGAAATATAAAATAATTAAAAAATCAATATATCATACATACTTTAATATTTTCAAGAAATTTGTCATTTTTAAGTATATTTTTAAAATTTTAAATCATAAAAGTAAATACATTTGTTGAATTATTGATTGTTCGGCCTGCTTCTATATGATATTTAGATTATTTAAGAATTATCAATGTTTTTGCATTCAGGGTTTAATATAACCCAGCCTATGTGGAGTATTTTGAGGTATGCTTAACCCCCCTGCCCCCACAGTTTTTTTTTTAAATCCTAGTGTTTGTAAAAAAAGTTGTGTCCTTTTTGGGTTTGTTTTCTTTTTTAAAGTCTGATTACATTATTGTTGTTCATTTTTCGAAAATTTGAGTTTTATTGTCCTTGTTGTGGTCAAATAATGAAAATAAAACCTGGATTATGAATTAAATAGATTAAAAATTTAATCCATATACGTAAAATTTATTCATTTTAAAGTATTTTGCAAATATTACTCTAAAGCAGCATTTCTAAACCAGTGTATTAACCCTTAACTGCTGTTATCGGTATCACAGACAACTGCATTTTTCACTTTTCAGAGTTTTCCTTTTAACTTTCAGTTTAACTACATAGGCTAGTGAAAATTTGTTGCGTCTAGATCCCTAGTACTATCGCTAGAAACTTCTGAAGGGGTGAATTTTTATTAGAATCAGCCTGTACATAAAGTTTAGTACAGTAACAGTATCTAATACGTTAATCGCGCCTTTTATCCATCTTTCGATCTATCGGTATCGGAGACAGATTCACAGTAGTTATGCAACAATTTTTATCACAGTAGTTAAGGGTTAAGACACACAATTATGTCAAAAGAGTGCCTTATGAGTGCCTCAACTATAATCTATTGAGACACACACTATATTCATATAGAAACATACATACACTATATTTCCAATGATGACTGGTCACTTGCGATTTTAGACGTTTTGTTAAATATCTGAATAGCTACATGAGGAATTATCCTGAAACTTCAGGAGTGTAAACAACATGATAGACGTCATATATTTCCGCGAAGATTTTTTCCCGAAACCCCATAAGGGGCCGTCAACAAATTGAAGAAAAACGAATATATTTTGGATAACCCTGTAAAAACTAATATTGCAAAAGCATTCAAACTGTAGATTATGATTAAGTAGATTATTGTAATAATGTTGGTTTATTTTTATGATAATAGCATGTATATTCGAAGAGAAATTCAGGTTTTTATAAAAACAGTCCCAAATTTTACCAAGTTTTTTGCTTATAATTTACAGAGTTTTTAATATAAAAAAGTTATTTTCAGAAAATATGACAAACAAAAAATTGTACACAATACCCTGTAATCAGAATTAAAAAATAATAAAAATTGTATGAAAAATGAGCAGGTTTACTAAATATTGTTTCACTGCGCTGCGCGAATTCAATAAATATATACTGTGCATAATAGATTAGCTAAATGTATAGACCAACTTTTATGAAAGTCTCAAAAACATAGCTTGAAAATTCTGATAGTAATCGTCGATAGAATAAGCTCGAAATTCGCTGTTTCCAAAAGGAAGCAAAAAGATGAGGGGTTGTATCAAATATAGAATGAGAGACACTTCATTCTTATTATGTCAACTTTCATAAGCTAGTATATTGGATACAACCCCTCATCTTTTTGCTTCCTTTTGGGAACAGCGAAATTTCATTTGTCAATTCACATTGTCAATTCAAGGAAAAAGTATTTATGGTATGGAAACAACGACTTCTTCGATACAGAAAAGTATAACGAATGTGTTTGTCATCGGGCTTTTCTTTTTAAAATACATTTAAAAATTACTTATATAACCGGTGAAGCCGTTTAAATTAGTAAAAATCGTGGAATGGGGGGATAAAACAATAGCAAAATTTCATTCAACCGCTAATAAATAGATAATAAAAACGTGAGTGATTTATTTAATCTGATTAAAAAAATATTTTTAATTAATATTAATGCAAATGTACAGAGAGTTGAAAATGTTGAACGCAAAATGCAAACGATTCTGGGTATGGTATCATGCGCCCTAGAATTAACCCATTCGTATATTTTTTTATGAGAATTTTACTCTTTCAAATTTTACAAAAATCTCATAGACATATTTGGAAATTTAAAAAATCATTGTTGAAAATACAAAAAATAATTAACTTTCATCGTTTAAGTTTAAATTAATTAAGTATTGTGCATTCGACTAATCATTTTACAAGCAATTTTAAAATGCATTAAATTCGTTTGTGGTTGGTGAGGAAAACATTTTGCTAGCCAAATCGCGTTTTTTTGCGCCAAATACACGGATGTATATTTTTTTGCAGATTTCCTACTGGGATTCCGCAGCTAAATTTCACTGTTCCTTTATTACATACATGAGTAGCGTCACCAGCATTTCTTTCAAAATTTTCTGAGTATGCGCTTTAAGACCTTCCTTGCCAGGAGTGCAAGGGAAAGAAAAAAAAAAGTGCAAAGAAAGAGTATTTTTTTTTTTCCCCTCACCCCTCCCTGCCACCACAGAGTTATTTTTATGATTATTTATTTCTTGTTGCTAGCGAGCGAAACAAAAGAGCAGATTTTTATATAGAGTATATATATATATATATATATATGCTACAGTAAATGTGGTTAATCCAGTGATTACGTATAATTAGCGGTGATTATTCATAATCACCACTAACATTGGTAAATGTGATAAATTATTGAATATTTATGAAATTTACCGGTTAGTTTATAAAATCCCCAACTCTTAATGGGGAATGTAATAAAAGTCCATAACTTTACCAAAATTCATTCAGTTTGCACAGCTGCGTTTACTTAAATTTGTGTGAAAGTTGTAAAAAAAAAAAAAAAAAAAAAAATCAAAGGTATCCAAGAAAAGACTTGTTGATAGGTCGATGGTCTTTCAAGAGATGAATTAAAGCGGTCAGGTAGACTTAATTGATATACATACAAAAATTACTGACCGCTAATTGAATGCATTTCATGCCTTCTAGAGATTGCTGTACAGCGAGTTACATGCGCCCAGTGATTTTTTCTTTGGTTAATGTACGCGAAGCGTACATACAATTTTAAAATATTCATTTTGTGGATTCAAGATCTCGATACTCTCCAAAATAATCCGAATTTATTAGATTCCCCATTACGAGTTGGGGATTTTATAAACTAACCGGTAAATTTCATAGAAATTAAGTAATTATATAGAAAGACATAATCTAATGATTATAAATAAACTGTGCATGTTGGGGGAAGCAACAAATTCAAGGAAATGCGGGGTCATTTAGATGATTATATATTTATTGCTCTTAGAAAGTACAAATGGGGCAGAATAACCAAAAAAGTGTTTTAAAAGTTTTAGACTTTGTACGGTTGTGTTACGAGAGGAGGGCAGGGGGTAGATGAGGGGGAGACGCAGAAATTTTTGTAGGAGTTGGGAATAATTTAGATGACTGATCATTTAACCCATTCAGGGGCAAAGTACTCTTGTAGCTAAAATATTGAAATGGTTGATTGACACCAGGATTCACGAACAAATTTATTTTAAATTAAGTAAAAGCTTTTCCTCATGTATTTTATGAAATCAAAATTTGATTCAAAAATTCTGGTGTCATTTTGGCATTAAAATTAAGTGGTATATATAATATACCGGTGCCCCTCAAGGGGTTAAGGCTATAACTTAGCCACAAATAAATGATTGAACCTAAGATTTTTTTAAAGGAAATTTGAAATTCATTCTAGAGCGGGGGATCGGAAATTTACGAATGAGGGGAGTAGAGGAAAAGTGGGGGTCCGACTGCGGGTGGAGGAGCTGAGGAGCCTGAGGAGGGAGGAGGGATGGCTCCTCAGCTCCTCCACTTGAAGTGCAGCTCAGCTCCTCCACTCGAAGTGCAGCTCAACTCCTTCACCCGAAGTGCAGCTCAGCTCCTCCACCCGAAGTGCAGCACCTGCCCTCCTCTCAAAGTGTCCTCCTCCACCACCTAAGATAAGGGGATTAATGATAATTAATTTTAATTAGGGAACTTAGAAATTTTTCGAAGCAATTTTTTTTTTCACGTAGAAATATCTATTACAGTACAAGGTGAATTTTAACGAATTACAAATTTAATTAATTTTAATTGGGGAACTTAGAAATTTTTCGAAACAATTTTTTTTTTCAATGAGAGTAAACTATTTGTTATACATGTTAGAGTATATTACAGGTGAATTTTAAAAGTCAATAATGATTTAATTAAAAAGGGACATAAATTAATTTTAATTGGAGAACTTAAGAAATTTTGGCGAGATTTTTTTTCCCTCAACGAGAGTACGCAGTTTGCATGTGCAGTAGAATGGTAGATGCGAATGAAAAATAGTAATTAAAAAGGTCATTAATTAATTTTAATTGGCGGACTTCAACATTTTTGGGGCAAACAGGCGCGTTTTAATGAATTCGATATAGGTTATGATAAAAAATATAGGGTCCCACATGAATTATACTGTACTCAATTTAATAGCACCCCCCCTCCCCCTTCCCCTCCCTTTTTCACCCAGAGGGGCCCTTCGATAGACTAACAATACGCACTTTCAAAAGTATAGAGTACTACAAAAAGAAGAATTCAACGTATATGTAAATAAACAAGAATGAAAAATCATGCGTAGTGACATAATTCATGAATCACTTTCCAACATTATCGAAATGTTATGTGAACAAAATATAATTTTACCATCTAGTGCATTAGTTAATTAAAATAGTGAACAGTTACAGATCCCCTTTTTAATAAAAAGGCCTAAGGTCCTTCACAAAAAATCCAAAGGATTCAAGAAAAAGCTTTACCCTACTGATAGCCAAAACATATAGGATTCTTAAATGGATTGAAGTATACAAATAGGTTCTACAGGAATACATTTATTTAGGTTAGCATGCAAAAATAGTTAAAAGTTATGGGGAAGCCTTCGAATGGAGTGATTATACGTTTTGGGGACCCTTCAAAAGAAACTGGAAACAGTTATAGATATACAACCCTTCACAAAAAATTGGACAAATCCCCTTTTTAATAAAAAGAGTCCCTTCACAAAAATTCCAATGAATTCAAATTATGCATAAATACTAGAACCCTTCATACATTCAGTTCATCGATCCCCCTTTTTTTTACCCTTCGAAGTGTTAATTCGCATTAGACTAAAGGGCTCCTTCATAAAATAAATGAGATACGTGCCCTATTCAAATAAAAACAACCCTTCACAAAAACTATAGGGGTTCCCTTTTGGAATAAAAAAGCATCCTTCACAAAATTCCAATTATGCATAAGAACCCTTCATAAAATCAGATAATTTACACTTTCGCCTTTTTTTTTCAATTCAAGTTAGGCTAAAAGTACTTGCGCGTCGATATGTTCAAAACACATAGTTATAGATATTAAGCTACCTTCACAAAATAAATTCAATAGATTCATGTTATATTATGGCGACAGAAATACAAGGGACACTGACATTCCATGAAAATCCAAGATCACTTTTTATATGAAAAGGACCCTTCACAATATACCCTGTAAAAATATTATGATTCCACAAATATTTTAAGAAATAGACTGCTATTTTCAAATGAGTACGTATTCATGCGATTAAAAATAGGTTTTACACGAATGCCGTTTTAGTTTAACGTTTAAAATATATATTTTTTAGAATTGAAATTAAGAAAAACAGACGGCTATCCAGTATCCCCTCGACATGCATATCGCTGAATCACAATGACTCATATTAGCAGATAAGCGAACATCTTGCTTCGACTTGTCACGATGAATCACTCGCGATAAGAAATGCGGCTATTGGGCTTTTTCTCAAATTTAAACAGTTCTGACACATTTTGGGTAGGGTATGAAATGAGCTATTTAAACCCGTCAATGTATGCGAATTATTTCGTGTAGTCCTATATAGGTTCTACTCTTCATATATACATATGGTGATATATATATATATATATTTATACTAAAATATGTTAAGTTTTAAAAAGCTTCATTAAAAAAATAAGAAATAGTCATACCCTTAAGAATTTTGAGGATAAGAGACGGGTTTTTAATGAATTTGATATATGTTATGGTAGAAAAATAGAGTCCCCTATAAGATATATGAATTAAACTTTAAAATTTTTAAAATTACATTCGTTTATGCTTTTTGTATAGTAAAGTATACTAAATTGGGTTTATACTATTATAACTTAAAAATTTCTTTTGAGGAATGAATAGAATAACTAACCTTTTGACTTTGTTTTTATAATATATATATATTGTACTATTTAGTTAGGGCATTATTTCGAAAATTCTTTTGTTTTAACATTGAAAAAATATATACATAAAGTTATCTTACCTAAAAAGAGTAATCATAATGTACTGGACTTCATCCAAACTCGAAAGTATGCTTGTCTTACAACAACTGAACGGTAATGTGTTTGCTTATCTCTTAAAACCACGGGATATCGTGACGTCAAGGATAAGGCATAGGGTAGAATACAGAATGAATAGGTATTATAAAGCAGAATCATAAATTTTGCATACTTTACACTTGCACTATGTGAAATGATTGCTACTATTAACCATATGAGAAAATGAATTATTAGCTAATCTTATTAGTGTATGTCATATTTAACTAACAGGCTCGAACATGCGTGAATTTTGACTAGAATTATTCACTGTATGTAAAAAAAAAAAATGATTTATATTTAGATCTAATATTTATATCGTTTAACATTTTAAAAACCTATTAAAATATATGCATTAGTATGCTTGTGAAAGGGCTATTTTTAAGACGAAACATTGTGTAAAGGGTCCTGTTTTAAGGTTAAAAGTTTCGTGAAGTGCCCTGTTTTAAAGTTTCATAAAGGGGTCTGTTTGAATAACCCTGTTTCGAAATGACTTAAGAACGCACAAGTTATTCCTAAACATATCCATAACTACAAATAGTATAGTTTGTTTTGCATCATGAAAATACATGAATATATTATACTATAGTTTTCGAAATATTTTTTCAAAGTTAGATTCATATAATAAAGCGAGATTGATGATGTTAATGTATGCGAATTCCTTCCTGTTACCCTTTATAGTTTCAACTCGATTTGTTATATATGCTTCATTGTGTATTCAATGAAAAATAATAACTAAGAAATAAAATTAAAAATAGTAATTAAGAGATAACCTTAAGAATTTTCGGATTAAGAGATTGGTTTTAATTAAATAGGTTAATGAATCTAATTCGATACAAGTCATACTAAAATCGAAATTACACTAAAAATACAGTGTCCCCCACAATATATATGAATTATACTTCACTAAATTTAATAGAACTCTCCCCTATTTTCATAGAAAGGGCTTCAATATAATTTAGGCTAACAATATATACTTCAAAAAATACATAATGACCACAAGAAGGATAGGAATTCGATATATACTACTACTTAAGTAAAATATAATTTCTCTTATCGCATAAAATATATTTTTTACTTAAGTAGTAGTATATATCGAATTCCTATCCTTTTTGTGGTCATTATGTATTTTTTGAAGTATATATTGTTAGCCTAAATTATATTGAAGCCCTTTCTATGAAAATAGGGGAGAGTTCTATTAAATTTAGTGGAGTATAATTCATATATATTGTGGGGGACTCTGTATTTTTAGTGTAATTTCGATTTTAGTATGACTTGTATCGAATTAGATTCATTAACCTATTTAATTAAAACCAATCTCTTATTCCAAAAATTCTTAAGGTTATCTCTTAATTACTATTTTTAATTTTATTTCTTAGTTATTATTTTTCATTGAATACACAATGAAGCATATATAACAAATCGAGTTGAAACTATAAAGGGTAACAGGAAGGAATTCGTATACATTAACATCATCAATCTCGCTTTATTATATGAATCTAACTTTGAAAAAATATTTCGAAAACTATAGTATAATATATTCATGTATTTTCATGATGCAAAACAAACTATACTATTTGTAGTTATGGATATGTTTAGGAATAACTTGTGCGTTCTTAAGTCATTTCGAAACAGTGTTATTCAAACAGACCCCTTTATGAAACTTTAAAACAGGGCACTTCACGAAACTTTTAACCTTAAAACAGGACCCTTTACACAATGTTTCGTCTTAAAAATAGCCCTTTCACAAGCATACTAATGCATATATTTTAATAGGTTTTTAAAATGTTAAACGATATAAATATTAGATCTAAATATAAATCTTTTTTTTTTTTACATACAGTGAATAATTCTAGTCAAAATTCACGCATGTTCGAGCCTGTTAGTTAAATATGACATACACTAATAAGATTAGCTAATAATTCATTTTCTCATATGGTTAATAGTAGCAATCATTTCACATAGTGCAAGTGTAAAGTATGCAAAATTTATGATTCTGCTTTATAATACCTATTCATTCTGTATTCTAGTGGCTGAGAGGTTGTGCTCTCGAAGCTGGTAGACGGGAGGTGCTGGGTTCGATCCCAATCGCGCCCGTCGGCCTAATCGCTCGGAGTTTTCGTGGTTTTCTTTCGAGCCGTGGATTTTCTCCATGCGTAAATACGGATTAGGTTCCCTTAGAAAGACCCCCACGAAGGGCACTCTCCCTGGGCCTATATCCCTAGTGTCGATAATTGGCCGTCAATAATCAACCCAACCCAACCCATTCTGTATTCTACCATATGCCTTATCCTTGACGTCACGATATCCCGTGGTTTTAAGAGATAAGCAAACACATTACCGTTCAGTTGTTGTAAGACAAGCATACTTTCGAGTTTGGATGAAGTCCAGTACATTATGTTATGTTATGTTATGATTACACTTTTTAGGTAAGATAACTTTATGTATATATTTTTTCAATGTTAAAACAAAAGAATTTTCGAAATAATGCCCTAACTAAATAGTACAATATATATATTTTATAAAAACAAAGTCAAAAGGTTAGTTATTCTATTCATTCCTCAAAAGAAATTTTTAAGTTATAATAGTATAAACCCAATTTAGTATACTTTACTATACAAAAAGCATAAACGAATGTAATTTTAAAAATTTTAAAGTTTAATTCATATATCTTATAGGGGACTCTGTATTTTTCTACCATAACATATATCAAATTCATTAAAAACCCGTCTCTTATCCTCAAAATTCTTAAGGGTATGACTATTTCTTATTTTTTCAATGAAGCTTTTTAAAACTTAACATATTTTAGTATAAATATATATATATATATATCACCATATGTATATATGAAGAGTAGAGCCTATATAGGACTACACGAAATAATTCGCATACATTGACGGGTTTAAATAGCTCATTTCATACATTTACCTACCCAAAATGTGTCAGAACTGTTTAAATTTGAGAAAAAGCCCAATAGCCGCATTTCTTATCGCGAGTGATTCATCGTGACAAGTCGAAGCAAGATGTTCGCTTATCTGCTAATATGAGTCATTGTGATTCAGCGATATGCATGTCGAGGGGATACTGGATAGCCGTCTGTTTTTCTTAATTTCAATTCTAAAAAATATATATTTTAAACGTTAAACTAAAACGGCATTCGTGTAAAACCTATTTTTAATCGCATGAATACGTACTCATTTGAAAATAGCAGTCTATTTCTTAAAATATTTGTGGAATCATAATATTTTTACAGGGTATATTGTGAAGGGTCCTTTTCATATAAAAAGTGATCTTGGATTTTCATGGAATGTCAGTGTCCCTTGTATTTCTGTCGCCATAATATAACATGAATCTATTGAATTTATTTTGTGAAGGTAGCTTAATATCTATAACTATGTGTTTTGAACATATCGACGCGCAAGTACTTTTAGCCTAACTTGAATTGAAAAAAAAAGGCGAAAGTGTAAATTATCTGATTTTATGAAGGGTTCTTATGCATAATTGGAATTTTGTGAAGGATGC
The DNA here is from genome assembly GCA_963931845.1 of Maratus michaelseni. NCBI lineage: Eukaryota > Metazoa > Arthropoda > Arachnida > Araneae > Salticidae > Maratus > Maratus michaelseni. Next base: position 49,229,148 of record OZ007594.1, on the reverse strand, counting down.
TTTTTTATTCCAAAAGGGAACCCCTATAGTTTTTGTGAAGGGTTGTTTTTATTTGAATAGGGCACGTATCTCATTTATTTTATGAAGGAGCCCTTTAGTCTAATGCGAATTAACACTTCGAAGGGTAAAAAAAAGGGGGATCGATGAACTGAATGTATGAAGGGTTCTAGTATTTATGCATAATTTGAATTCATTGGAATTTTTGTGAAGGGACTCTTTTTATTAAAAAGGGGATTTGTCCAATTTTTTGTGAAGGGTTGTATATCTATAACTGTTTCCAGTTTCTTTTGAAGGGTCCCCAAAACGTATAATCACTCCATTCGAAGGCTTCCCCATAACTTTTAACTATTTTTGCATGCTAACCTAAATAAATGTATTCCTGTAGAACCTATTTGTATACTTCAATCCATTTAAGAATCCTATATGTTTTGGCTATCAGTAGGGTAAAGCTTTTTCTTGAATCCTTTGGATTTTTTGTGAAGGACCTTAGGCCTTTTTATTAAAAAGGGGATCTGTAACTGTTCACTATTTTAATTAACTAATGCACTAGATGGTAAAATTATATTTTGTTCACATAACATTTCGATAATGTTGGAAAGTGATTCATGAATTATGTCACTACGCATGATTTTTCATTCTTGTTTATTTACATATACGTTGAATTCTTCTTTTTGTAGTACTCTATACTTTTGAAAGTGCGTATTGTTAGTCTATCGAAGGGCCCCTCTGGGTGAAAAAGGGAGGGGAAGGGGGAGGGGGGGTGCTATTAAATTGAGTACAGTATAATTCATGTGGGACCCTATATTTTTTATCATAACCTATATCGAATTCATTAAAACGCGCCTGTTTGCCCCAAAAATGTTGAAGTCCACCAATTAAAATTAATTAATGACCCTTTTTAATTACTATTTTTCATTCGCATCTACCATTCTACTGCACATGCAAACTGCATACTCTCGTTGAGGGAAAAAAAAATCTCGCCAAAATTTCTTAAGTTCTCCAATTAAAATTAATTAATGTCCCTTTTTAATTAAATCATTATTGACTTTTAAAATTCACCTGTAATATACTCTAACATGTATAACAAATAGCCTACTCTCATTGAAAAAAAAAAAAAAATGGTTCGAAAAATTTCTAAGTTCCCCAATTAAAATTAATTAAATTTGTAATTCGTTAAAATTCACCTTGTACTGTAATAGATATTTCTACGTGAAAAAAAAATTGCTTCGAAAAATTTCTAAGTTCCCTAATTAAAATTAATTATCATTAATGACCTTATCTTAGGTGGTGGAGGAGGACACTTCGGGTGGAGGAGCTGAGCTGCACTTCGGGTGAAGGAGCTGAGCTGCACTTCGAGTGGAGGAGCTCAGCTGCACTTCAAGTGGAGGAGCTGAGGAGCCCTACCTCCTCCCTCCTCAGGCTCCTCAAGCTCCTCAGCTCCTCCACCCGCAGTCGGACCCCCACTTTTCCTCTACTGAGGGGTGTAATTTAGATGATTTATAATTACCACAAAACAAAAAATAGATAAGATATAGACATGTTTTACAGATTTTAAATCATTTAAGCATGAATATATATAAGCTATAAAATTTTAAAAATCGTTTCTGTAAATCATTAGGAACTTTGAATATTAGTATTGAGTATTGATATTACTTATATAATAAACATCGATTTTTCAAATATCTGTTTCTAAATGTGCTTGTTTTAATCGCTGTAATATTATTAATTCTAGTTTCTTTTTAGGCGAAAAATTCATGGTTAATGACCTATGTTATAAATTCTTATGAAGAAATACAAATGCCTAAGAAATCCAAATATGGGGTATTTTTTTCTATAGCTCAAAATGATTTTGAACTGCCTGTCACAGGATTTCAATGGGATAAATTTTCGGAATGCTTTCACATCTTACAAAGATTTAACATCATACAAGGATTTAACATCATACAACTGAATATATTGCAAAGAAGATTGACTCTAATGTTTTAAAATCACAAATCATAAGCATGATATATAACAACTTTTTCTATTGTGTATTTATTAAATGTGCTTACAAGTGGAAAATATGCTAAAATATTTTTGCCCGATTGTTTTATGATGATAATAGATGGTTATATAATTTATCATTTTTATTCGTTTTTATCTTGGGGGCTGCAACCTATAGAGTTGTAGTTTTTATACCAGCTACCCAGCAAGTAAATAAATTATGTTGTGTGGTTTAAGTAAGTAATTTTACTATTGATATAGGCTATGCGCAACGTTACTATTCTATTCATTTATCAATCGCAATTCTATGAAATGATTGTATATTTGATTATTGTGAAGTAAAATGCATACTTTTTAATAGGTAATTGAGAATAACTATTTCTTGATTTATGTCACAAAAATCTCTCTTAAAAATGTGAAGCTCACAAAATGTTTCGAAACCTGCATGATTTGCATAAAAGGAAAGACTGATTTTTTTTTTAGCTCACAGGCTATCAAAGCCTGAGAGCTTATGTGCCCGCCGGTTCTGTATGTATGTACGTAAGTATGTACGTAACGCGATAAGTCTTCATAGAAATATCAGTTTTCCTTCAAATTTTATTTATAGGTTCACTGTGTTAAGGCGCTTCCCTGATTAGTTTTTGGGATTGATTGGTTAAGTATAAAGGGGGGAACGGCGGGGGGCTAATCCCCCTAATTTATATAAATGGGTTTTTCATGCAGAAGTATTCCGTTTTCCTTCAAATTTTGTTTATAGGTTCACTGTGTTAAGACGCTTCCCTGATTAGTTTTCGGGATTGATTGGTTAAGTATAAAGGGGGGAACGGGGGGCTAATCCCCCCTTAATTTATATAAATGGGTTTTCATGCAGAATTATCCCATTTGCTTCAAAATTTGTTTATAGGTTCATTGGGTTAAAACGCTTCCCAGATTAGTTTTAAGGATTGATTGGTTAAGTATAAAGGGGGGGAATGGGGGGTGCTAATCCCCCCCTAATTTATATAAATGGGTTTTTCATGCAGAATTATTCCGTTTTTCTTCAAATTTTGTATATAAGTTCACTGTGTTAAGACGCTTCCCTGATTAGTTTTCAGGATTGATTGGTTAAGTATAAAGGGGGGAACGGGGGGGCTAACCCCCCCCCCCCTTAATTTATATAAATGGGTTTTTCATGCAGAATTATCCCATTTTTTCCAAAATTTGTTTATAGGTTCATTGGGTTAAAACGCTTCCCGGATTAGTTTTCGAGATTGATTGGTTAAGTATAAAAGGGGGGAACGGGGGGGCTAAACCCTCCTTAATTTATATAAATGGGTTTGTTATGCACAATTATCCCATTTTCTTCAAAATTTGTTTATAGGTTCATTGGGTTAAGACGCTTCCCTGATTAGTTTTCGGGATTGAATGGTTAAGTATAAAGGGAGGGAACGGGGGGGCTAATCCCCCCTTAATTTAGATAAATGGGTTTTTCATGCAGCATTATCAGATTTTCTTCAAATTTTGTATATATATATATATATATTCATTGTAATAAGAGGCTTTCCTGATTAGTTTAAGGGGTTCATTAGTTAACTATGAGGGGGTAACGTGGGGATTACCCCCTTAATATATTGTCGATTTCTTTAGTTTTCTAGGGGCTTATTTCAAATTCTTTGAAATACGAGTATAATATGCAATTAGTGTGAATAGCCTGTGAGCTCAATGCCCTCAGTTTAACTGGGCAGTTTTCTTTTTCTTTTAAATTAAAATGAAATATAAATTTGTCAGTTTCTTAATACTGTCTTCCTAGGTATATTTTAAACATAAATTTAAATAACGCATAATTTTCAAACCACTGGCTATTTTTGTTTTTGACCAAAACAATTTGGTGAATGTATGTACGAATGTTTGGGAAATACATAATATGTAATATATATTTTTTTTGATTTCCAGATCGAAATCTTCAAATCTGTTTTATTAGTTCACAGGCTATCAAAGCCTGAGAGCTAATGTGCCCGCCCGTTCTGTATGTGTGTACGTATGTACGTAACGCGATAACTCTTGATAGAAATAACCGTTTTACTTCAAACTTTGTTTATAGGTTCATTGTGATAAGGTGCTTCCCTGATTAGTTTTGGGGTTCATTGGTTAAGTATAAAAGGGGGGAACAGGGGGAAACCCCACCTTAACTTAGATAACTGGGTTTTTCATGCAAAATTATCTCATTTTCTTCAAATTTTGTATATAGGTTCATTTTGATAATGCGATTCTGTGAATAGTTTAGGGTGTTCATTGGTGGTTAAGTATAAAGGGGGAAAGGGGGGGCGGATAATCCCCCTGAATTTAGATAAATGAGTTTTTCATGCAGAATTATCCGATTTTTGTCAAATTTTGTACATAGGTTCATTGTGATAATGCGCTTCTCTGAATAGTTTTGGGGGTTTATTGGTTAAGTATAAAGGGGGAAGGGGTGGCTAATCCCCCTTAATTTAGATAAATGGGTTTTTCATGCAGAATTATCTGATTTTCTTCAAATTTTGTATACATATTCATTGTAATTAGAGGCATTCCTGATTAGTTTAAGGGGTTCATTAGTTAACTATGAGGGGGGTAAAGGGGGGTTGAGCCCCCTTAATATATTGTCGATTTCTTTATTTTTCGAGGGGCTTATTTCAAATTCTTTGAAATAAGAGTATAATATACAATTAGTGTGAATAGCCTGTGAGCTCAATGCCCTCAGTTTAACTGGGCAGTTTTCTGTTTTTTTTTTTTTTTTTTTTACTTTAGAGTATGTACATAGAAGGGCTTCAAACAAGTTTTCAATTTGTCATTACTAGAATAGCCTAGTGAATTTTGATCTTCATTTCAAAAAGCAAATATTTGAATTCTGAAGCATTTGCTTAAAACATTATATTAATCATCTGACTCTCATGAATTTCATTTTATAAAGTCTTTTTGAATTACTAAGTTAGTCAAGGTATTGTGATTTCATCGTGTATGATGTGTTATTTAAGCGATAGAAATTTAATAATGTTTCCTGTAAGTCATTATGAACTTTATATGTTTGTTGAAATTATTGATTTGGATTTTGAAATTGTTGGTTTCTAAACTGTTTGTTTTTATTTGTATAACCGTATTATTTATCATTTCTTTTCAGGCGAAAGATACAGGGTTATTCATGATGTTATAAATTCGTAGTAAAGGAATAAATATTCCCAAGAAATCGCACTATGAAGTATTCATTGATTCTTTATTTTATCTCTCGAAATAGTTTTAAATTGCATACTAAGGCAATTTGGTGTGATAACATTCAGAATGCCTTTACGTCTGAGAAATATGTAACATCATTTACATAATCTTTTTTTTCTTTCCTGTTGCTATTTCTTAAAAAGAAACTCAGCAAAAATTATATTTTTTATATAATTTCTCTTGTTTTCACTTTGTACTGAGCGTGAATTTAAGCCGTGAATTTTACATAATAGAGACTCACGCAAAATTGATTTTTTTTTAAACAACACGAATGGTACTCATTAAATTAGACATGATTTTTAAGATAAAAATTGAATACTTATAAAAGGGTGGGCGAAAATAGAACTATTACGTTTATAATTATTAGAGCTTACAATAACGTTAAAATAGGCAAATGTAATTATATGCTCTTAAATTTAATTTTTGGAGAAAGTCATTAATAAAGATTAAAAAAAAATGTACATTTTTATGATTGTAAGTATAACAAAGTGGTAAATTCTCATACATTTTATGTTTATTTTTAAATTATATGTTGTGATTTTAATTTCTTTCAGGATTTCAGCGTGATAACTGTCATAACGTTGTTACATCTGACAAAGATCTAACAAATCATAATAGTACTAATTGAAATGACGATTCTATCAAATGTTTTAAATGCGATTCCTGTCCACATCCTAATATGTGAATAATAGCGACCTTCATTATTTGTCAGAAACTAAGGTTGCACCTCTGCTTACTGAAACGTTCGTCAATACTGTCTGTTAGGACCCTGAGAAAATACTATAGCAATTTATATATCGCGATTTATTTTGAATATGCGGCCGTTTTCTAAAACAAATTCCGTGTCAAGAGCAATACTTTACTTGTGTATTTTTGGTAACTGGAATCGTGTTACTATCATCAACGATTTAATCGAGGACTGTATACCGTATTCTCTCTCATTATCCAACATTCTGGTAAATTGGAAAGATACAGAGCCTGATTACTGCAAAGACTAACACCCGGCAGTAATTCTGAATACAAAACAAGGGAAAAAGAATTTCTGTCGGAATAAAGCGAAAATAACGTCGTAAAAATGGTGGTAGATTGTCCCTGTAGTAATCAGGCTCTGTCTGGCTACCTTAAGTATTCCAGATTGCGGTAATTGCATATCTTTTCTGTTAATGACATTGTTAATATTTCATCATTAATTTATGGGTTTACATTTCATTCGCAATACATTTCAAGTTATAATGTCTTAATATTTATGTAAGCTATAAAATAGTTTTCATAAGCTAGTATGAGCTCTGAATATAATATTTTTTTTTTTAATTTATTTATCATTTATTTGAAAATGTTGGTTGCTAAATATTCTTCTTTTCATTTGTGTATGTTAATTGTATGTTAGTTATTTAATTTCAGGCGAAAGGTTCAAGTTAAACATGCAATACATTGCTATTAAAAATTTCAAATGCATATGTAAATAACAGTCGTCTCTTTTTTCGTTTTACAGCTGAAAATAAATTTACATAATCTGTTTCAGGATATCAATGCGATAACTATCCAAGTGTCTTCATGGCTGCTAAAGATTCCACACCACATAAAAGAAGTCATAGCAATAAAGATTCTCTCAAATGTTTCAAATGTAATCATTATCTATTTTCCACATACAAGAGAAGTGTCTTAAAAAGGCATTTTTGTGCATTCTGGTGAGCGTCAAGTGCGAAATATGCAAAATGGATTTTGCTCTACGAGACTACCTAAAACGTCATAGCCTTATGCATACTGGGGAGAAACCTTATATATTTAATGTGTGCAACAAGTCTTTTAGCGGATTAAGTACCTTTAAAAGATACGTGGTTATACATATGTAATATGTATAAATCGTGTGTAGGTTTAGTGGTAAACTATTCATTTATTGAGCATTTAATTTATAGCAAACTTCTTGTACTCTAAGTAATATTTTGTTAGCTGATATAAGAGTGCATTTTTTCGTTGATTGACTAATAGCTAATTTCGCAAACCTTCAATTTTAGAGATATAATATCAATTGCTAGATTTTCCCAAATATTGCTAATCTTATGTCAATCCTTTTACGTCTAAATATGTTTTTTTGAAGTTGCTGAATAGAATGTTTTAGCGTATTCTCCCGTATTAGCTGAAATTCCGGTAATTCGAGACTGACGCAGCCTGATCACCATGGAAGAAAATTTCGTAATTTTCGTCTTAATTTTGACAACTTTGACTTCTAAATAAAGTAACGATCTCTATTCTGAATTACTGTTAGACGTTTGAGCATTCGGTATTCAAGCTCTGTCTCTCTCGAATTTACTGACGTGGCAACTAACGTAATGGAATGTGGTCTATGGTCACTGGGTCCTATAACTTATATTAATGACCTGTTAATAGGAACCTACTTTATTTTGTCAAAATTACACAAATAGAGTATAGATTTTAGATACTTGTTTTCTAAGTTGATATAGACATGTTAAAATACGAAATTAAAATGTTTATACACTCCTTGTATCCTTTTAATTTTCTCCACGCTCTAACAAGTAAATCAGTAAAACTTCTATTATTGTGCATCTAAAATTTACCCATTTAAAATATTCTGAATTTTCTGAATTTTTAGTTTTTTCACTCACTAAAAACTAAATCCGTACATTTTAAAATATCAAAACTTAGTAAGTTTTGGACGTTAAAGAATACATTTTTACTGTTTTATTTCTTACAGCATGGATAAAGGTATTCTAAATAGAACTTGTAGACAAGGGGCCATATAAAAATACAAAAATCGAATTAAAAAATCACTATTCGTATGTTTAAGAGTAACATTTGCAACAATTTTGCTGTTGGGACTACACCTCTTAAACTAACTGTGCTATATCTCTAAAACTAACAATTTAGGAAATAACTATTTGACAACGATAAAAAGAAACGCTTTGTATACTAGCAAACTTCTTTGGATATCTTTTACATAATGCACTTCCTTAACACATATATATTACAAATAATATATATCTTAGTCTGAATGATATTGCTAATTTGTTTTTGTATTGTATTTTGGATGAATTTTTAAAAATTGAGGGACTCTCTGCAATAACAAAGCAAGTGAAATGGAGTTTTCGACTACAAAGCGTTTACATTTACTTTCAACATTTTAATTTAGAATATAAGTTATTTGCATACATTCCTATTAAGAAGAGATTTCCAGCATCTTTTCTTTACTATTGATCATAAAATTTATATTTCATTTTGTGCTGAATAATACATTACAAAAATCTGATAATTGAGAATCAAGGTTACTCCACTTGTCTTGTTATTGCAGAGGGCTCCTCAATTATACCTTTTTAATATTTTTTTTTCCTTTTGTTTTGTAGCAAAATTTCCTAATAAATAAATTTCATATTTAAAGATTTTTATAATGGTAATTGATAACAGTTAAAAGGAATTTTTAACAGGTTTTCAATGAAGGAGGATACAGAATTCGTGGTTATATATTATTTTAGTATAGTATATGTTTATGCATAGTCCTTGTACGGATGGTCAGGCTTTCATAATGTTTCTTTAGTTCTGCGGATGACCTCATTTCAACATCATTCGCATAAAGAATTATATGCTTGTCTCTTTACATGTATTTTTTTACTTTATAAGAATTGACTTTAGTAAAAATTGACCGCCGTCATGAAATTTTAATTTGGTATTAATGTACACGTGATGAAACTATTTACACAATCAACGAATCTATATTATTTACACGATTTAAATCAAAATACAGGGAGATGTGATGCTCCATTTTCGTATTCATAGCTATGAAAGTCATCAAATATTCTCAAAACAAAAACAATAAAAATTAACCTTCTCTTGTATTCTAAATATAGAGTATATTGTGGGAGCGAAAGTAGAAGTTCAGAGCGTCTCAGCGCAATCTAACTGATCAGTTCCTTTTTCTACACACTCCCACCCGAACTCTTATGGAGTTCATTTATCATATCTCCTAAAAAATTCAATTTTCATATCCGTGGTTTTTAATTTTAATACAATATCAAATTTATATAAACAATACCATTACTTAATTAATCAAAGTTAAAATATCAGTTAAATGTAAATATAAATCAATTTCAAAATTGAAACAATGTGAAAAATAATATTGAAAATAACAATAAACTAAACACAGCTGAATATAATTCTTTCAAACCTTTAACACTTTTTTGAACTAAAAACGTAGAACGATACTGAATTAAAAGAGTGAAAATAAAAAAAAGAGAATTTAGAGTTCCAAACAGGGCTTTACAAATTTTATAAAATCTGGTAGCCAGCAAAAATTTCTAGTCGCCAGTAAAAGAAAAGTTTACTATGAACTAAAAAAGATTAAAAAAAAGAATAACAAGCAGAGGTTAGAATTATTAATTACATAGTTCAGAACAGTGTATAATTATACTAACATATAAACTAAGAACACACTAATTAAACCAAGTTTTCTAATGAAACTTAACAAAATTATATATCTCTGAAAAAAAATACCATAAAGGCTGAATTAACCTTCTGGTTCGGGAAATGCTGATTGTCGAATTCTTCAAATGTCTGGATAGTTGAGTACTATAAATTCTACATCTGATGAGAGGGGGGGGGGGGCATTAATGAAATATTGAAACAGGAAAACTTTTTTTCACGTCGAAATCAGTCAAAATAATTCTGATTTTGTTATTTTAAAATGTACATTTGATGAACTTATTTTGGCCAAATTCGAAATAAAAGTTACAAATGATTTTTGCTTTAATATAATTTCTAAGTTTATTTCTTAGTATTTTGGAACTTTACAACATCTATAATGAAGCATTTTATGAGAATTTTAAGTTAAGATTGTAATTAAGATGAGTAACAGGTGCTGCTCTTGGTAGAAATTATAAGCAACTATAATTGTAAAAAAAATAGGCTTTTTTATATTCATAAACCGGCTCGAATAATAAAAATTTTTACGTCCTTGTAAAATAAATCCATATATGAGAAATATCAAAACTAATTAAGTTTGCAAAATAAATCAAAATTCGAATTACGTAATCGAAATTAGCCGGCTGGGTGGAGGAGGACGGCTTATTTGAATCCGACAATCTATGATAAAAATTGGAGGAATAATAATAAAATAACTTGCCCTTCTGAAGTGTAATGAATGATATGTTCTGGTTCATTTGGTTTTGATTGTTTGCCACCATTTTGTTCCTTATTATCACTTTTATAAATTCCAAATAACTTTAAAAAAATTTTTTTTTTCGTTTTTACTTTCCATAAGATTTAAATGCAAAAAGATTTTAAGGGCTCCATGGAGCGAGGCATCGTAAAAGATTTCACTAGCGAAATAAATTGTTACAAAAAAATGCTTAATATTTGTTAAATTATTATTTTTCTTTTTTAAAAAGCAGACAGTCTCTGCAAACACGCTGTACATTTAATCTTTTACGTCATATAGACTAAACAACTGGCTACAAACCAGGGTGGCGCCTACGTATTGTGCAATGTATGGGGTGTGCAGATAATAAAAGAGCCATGCATTTTACGCGAGGGAGAAATAATTTAAAAAATACATATTTAATTTTATTAAAATTAATTATTCGTCAAATTTTAATTAAATTTTATAGATTAACTTCAAATGAATTACTTATAATCACTTAACTTAGTTGTTATTATTCTTTAAAATGAACGTGATAGATTAATCAGTTTTAATTTTGAAATACAAAAATCTGATTTGAAACAAAAAATACCTTAAGCATTTTGTAGCATTGTATCCAATTTTAGATGCCGTCAGAGAGGCTAAATTATCTTGATTTCTTACTTTTTTATTGAAACCTCCCTCTCCCCCCACTCTTCCCACATTGCAATCCCGTGGCATGCTGTAAGGGAAAAGAATGATGTTTTCTGTGCATGAGATGGGAAATGAATGCCTTTCAAATTTGTCTGTTCTGTTAAATGGACGATAGAAGGGAAAAATCACTGGATTCCACAGACAAGTAAGGGTGTGTGTCAATGGAGGGGGCGGGGGGGGCTTGTGTTCATTTCTTAGGTCAATTTTTGTAAAAAAGAAATATACATAAATAAAATAAATAAAAAGCCAGATTAAAAAACTTTTAACCCGGATAGAAACATCTGGTCGCCAGACAGAAAAATCTAGTCGCCAGTGGCGTCCTGGCGACCGTATTTGTTAAGTCCTGGTTCCAAAAAAGAAAAGCTTATAAATGTTCGACAGCCTATATTTTTAAAGGATACAAATGCTGGATAGATCTGTTTACGAGTTCATTGGCTGTTTTTATTTTGTATGGGCAAATAGTCTCATCTCTGCTAGGTATTTCTCTCTTATGAATTTTGTCTTGTTTGCGGAGAAGCCCATTTTTCATATCATCTTCACTCGAGACCTCACCCACGTTTATTGGTGTATGTGAAATAGTATGTTTCAATGAATGGTTTGTTTTCAAATGTAACAAATATTGCTTCTTTCACAAATGTTTAAATAATAAGGATAGATACCTTTTTCTTTTAAGAAGAATATATATTTTCGAACCATCTTTAAATTACATCTGAAAAGATAATAGAAAATGAAAAAGTTCTTCACCGAAATTCAAAGAATGAATTTGATATGGAGTTTGAGTTTCGTCGTTTTCGTTATATACATATGTAAAGAGATGCAAGTTGTGAATAGCTTTAACTTCAACTTATTATGTTGATATTTATTCATAGCTCAAAAGAGATTTTCCAATTATTACTTACCCATCATACGTAGTATAGGGTAAGTCTTGTAATCGTTTTGAAAATCGAAATTTTTTTTTTGACGGATTTACACGTTTCAGACACTGGAGATTCCGAAAAACATATTTTTAGAAAAAAAAATTTGCCGTCCGTCTGTGTGTCTGTGTGTCTGTCTGTGTGTGTGTGTGTCTGTAAACGCTCTATCTCCCGAACAAATTGAGATAGAGACTTGCAATTTGGTATGTACTTAGTATGTAATAATGGGAAGAAGCCTATTTCATTTCAATAACCTCGATTAACCGGAACATTTCTCTCGAAATATTCATTCTGATGAAAGGTATATAAAAATTTTCGAAATTGTTTATTTTAAGGAGTAAATATAAAAGACAATAAAAAAACATAAATTTTGCATAAAACATGAAGTCGATCGGATAATTAGTTGCCGAGATATTTGGAATCCTATTTTCCACACTCTTCGATTTTTCATGACCCTGTATTTCATTCAAATTTCACTTCAAATATATATTTTAATTCGAAATTTGACGCTTAATCAGATGCAATAAACCTCTAGTTAATAGGAGTATTATTTTTTGAGTTATAAGGAAAAACCTCTTTCAAGCAATTCAGTAATCGGGCCTTTTTATGACGTCATCAAGCCACGATTTTATTTGAATATCAATGCATTTTATAAGTAGTTTACACATTTTTATTTTAATATTTTACATTATACATATACATGATGGGTAAGTATTACGGTGGCCCCCAACGACTAGTCTTTTGTTGTCATTATTTTACTGATTTTACAAGACATTCATAGAAGCTTCCTCGCCTTAATGATATTTTTCGAAGCAATTCTTTCTTTAGCAAGAAATTGCAGACATAAGCTGTTACAAATGACGTCGTATAAATTTTCTATTTCTATTTTAACACTTTTCCAACAGAGTTGAAAAGTGTTTATGAATTCGGTTTGTCTGGCCGTCTATCTGCGCTCAAACTCGCGTAATTATAGTCTAATGGCCATGAAATTATGTTATTGAAGTCTACCAGGGCATATTAGGTATTGGAAAATGAAGTGTGTATTAGCAGTTGTGTATGAGTAGTTGCTTAGTGAAATGCATATATAGTTCGTGTACAGGTGTCCTCAAAAGAATACTGTTATATTATTGTATAAGGGGAAAAATAATTTTCAGTAATATTTTAATGATGTTACACTATTTCAAATATATTGAAATCGATATACATCACTAAGGTTCAGTAAGTATTGTATGCATTTCATTTATCGTTCATTTACAGGGATACACAAAAGTATTCGGTTGTTGTCTATGAGTAATAATTTCTGAAAAGGGCATTTTTCAATGTTTTTAAATTTAACTATTTTTTTCTGCATATTACTTGGTACGTATAAATTCTATAGATCATATACACGGCTACACAAAAGATATCGAGTGCGTTTACATTTATTGACAGTAATTTCTGAAATGGAATTTTCAAGTGGTTTGCGTTCCCTGAATGACCTAAATTTTTACTAATAAGTATTATATATGCAAATCTATAGATCATATACGGAATTACGCAAAATAATTCGGATATTTTTAAGACTAAAGATGGTAAATTGCTGAAATTGCGTTTAAAATGTACAGGGTGATTAGAAAATGAGTATACATTTGAAAAATTAATAATTCACGGAATAATGTAGGTACAGAGGTAAAAATTGACACACATGCTTGGAATGACATGGGTTTTTTTTTGTAACCGCACAAAAAAGGTTATAAAAAGGCCGACAGATGGCACTGAACAGCAAAACCTCAGTGACTGTGCCTGAGAATCTTGTATAAAACGAGCTGTAATGAGAGAGAATCAGATGCACCAGCAATCGCAGCATGTTGACGTTACCAGAAAAGGCAATGTTAGTGAAGCTCTACTATCAAAATGGGGAATCTGCGGCGATCGACCGACATCAATAAGCATGCTAAAAGACAACATCCAACGCCAATTTCTCACCATAACTACAGATATGCTGCACAGTGCTGTGCACAACATTGTCCCTCGGCTACAGCTATTGTTGCGGGATGATAGTGGACATGTTGAGCATTCGTTCTGAAGAACATCGTCTTTACTTTGTCATAATTTGTTATGCTAATTACTGCTTTTTTATCACACGAAGCGCCATCTGTTGGCCTTTATATGAACTTTTTGGTGGATACAATAAAATCCCATATCATTCCAAGCATGTGTGTCAATTTTTAACTCTCTACCTACATTATTCCGTGAATTATTAATTTTTCAAATGTATACTCATTTTCTGATCACCCTGTATAATGCAATTTTCGAAATTTATTTACTTAAGCATAATCTTTGACCTAATAAAAAGGTGAAGTTTTGTTACAGTGTTCGGAATGTGTTGGAACTTGTTTCAGAATCTATGCTTGTTGCAGGATTTTTCTTTCTTGTTTGCTTTCTTGGAGGATTTAGTTTTGTCTGAGTAAATAATGTTATAGATTCTTCTTCGTGCTAAGATGTTATCAACTGATGATCGATTAATTTGGGCAATTGCAAAGATTTTAACTTTCTGTAATGCAGACACTATTTTTCTTTTGCACTTAATGCTGGAATACTACTCCTGGATTTCCATCTATTCGTTGCCAATTTACGCTTCGAATTTTATGAATTTTCGGCGTTACTAATGTAAGCCGAAAATTCATAAAAATCAGGGAATCTTACCTGGGTAAATTTTGGCCATACAAAAATGGACTCATTAGTATTTTACTTGTTAGGACAGAAATAACTTTATTATATATCTTATAACGGGGCTGTGCGGCCTGGCTGCTTTGAAGGTTTTCTTAGTGATCTTCATAATAATTCCAGAATTTAACTTTTTTTATGTTCTCTGCTTCTAACTATGTATGTATGCTTTTTTACGTTTCAAAATTTCTTACAAAAGCATAAGAATTTTTGACAAGAAATTTCGGAAACTTTTTATAAGCATCATGTTCAACTTTGTTGGGTTTCTTTTAATTTTTTTACATTATTGTGAAAAAGCCATCGTCGGATTTCGTCGTAGCACACACTACAATAAAAGTCCATTTAAAATGTTGCTTTTGTATAAAATCTTAAACGTTTGCAAGAAGTTTTATTATAGCTAGTAAAACCTTTAGTGTTCTTGTTTAAATTTATTTTATATCCTTGTCAGATAAATGTATAATACTAAATTTACTATTGTTCCTTTTTTTAGAAATTTACTATTGTTCCTTTTTTTAGAAATTTACTCTTGCATTGTGACCTTGCATAGCAGGACAATTGGCTACCACTGCAGGGCTTATGTGTTTCGTTTAGACGTATGCGAGTAGCTACGGCTACATTAAAACATTTGCACGTTTCTCACCATGGGAGTATTAGCCTTCTTCATTGTTTTCCACCTGCCGACTTATGTCCCTGATTATTGATATTTTGAAGAGATCTGTGTTACAGGACCAAGGCGCGTATATACATTCAATTTCGCAATTTATTATATATACAGACCTCTGGTGAACAACTCTTAGAACTAAAAGCAATATATCACATGTACTTGCTTTGTAATTGGAAGTACGTTCCTATCGTTTGCTATTTAATAGAATTTATAAGAATGAATGACAATGGTAACTTATTCCCCCGCGTTAGCCAATATGCTGATAAATTAGAGTGACATAAAACCTGATTATCGCAAGCGCAAAGATAATCAGTAATTCTGAAAACTAAACGTCGAATCAGAATTTCATCCATAATTACAGCGAAAATAGCTAATCGGAAAAAGTGGTGAAAGTTAGTTCTTGCAGTAGTCGGGCTCTGTCTTCGTGAATTTAAGGGCATGCCTTAATGATTCAATTCTATCTTATGTGTATTTTCTGTTAATCACATTGTTACAGTTTTCGATAAAGATTTTAACAACTTCTCGCTTGAAGTTCAACGCGCTACAAATAATTTTAAGCTAAAATGTATTGAAGCTATAAAATTGAAAAATAGAATTGTTTAACCCATTGTTTAACCTTAAATCTGATCATTCTGTGTATTTATTCACATTTATCCTGTGTGTTATAAGCAAAAAAACATGCAAGATTTTTTAAAATTAAAAAAAAAAATCGCTATATCTCTATTAATATACATGCTATTCTTACACAAGTGAATGCACATATTATACAATGTCTGCCTATGTATATTCTGCAGCGACAGA
Source organism: Maratus michaelseni (assembly GCA_963931845.1). Classification (NCBI taxonomy): domain Eukaryota; kingdom Metazoa; phylum Arthropoda; class Arachnida; order Araneae; family Salticidae; genus Maratus; species Maratus michaelseni. The sequence continues at coordinate 49,213,013 of OZ007594.1, read as the reverse complement.
TCATTTCGTGCATTTTATTTTACACGGTGATCCCAAGTATTATTTTTCTTTAATTTTTGGTTGGTCCCCTAATTGTCCTCCTTATCAAATCGACGTTGAAAAATATGAAGTCAAACCTGTTCTTTTTAATCCTAAAATTCCAAAATAATCCGATATGTATATTTTTAAATATTTGAAAAAATGTCAAAAACTGAAAGTTCCCATCATTTATGTGCATTCTAGTGTATATACGGATGGGCGCTTACCACTGTTTGCGCTCTATTTCGAGAACGGCTATTTATGTAAAATGTCGCTTAAGACTAAATTTGTAGAGAAGTTTATGCTCTACAAGAATTTTAATAGCTCCAAATATCATTTTAAATATAGGTAACAGTCTTCAGTTAACTTTTTTTATTTTTAGCCAGAGAATTAAAAATTAAAATTAATATATATATATATGTATTTTGTAGGAAATGTTATCTACTTCATTTTTTGTAATTGGGGTTCATTGATAACACGCATAGTTTTCGAGTAATCCAGTTTAGGAAAAGGCGTTTCTCTCGTTTTGGATCGAAGGTAAAAAAATCGCCGGTTTTCAGCGCGACCTAGCGTTTAAGCTTTTTGTCAGGAAATTAGTTATTTTTGTGAGTTTAGTAGAAAATATTGTATACCTTAATTTTTTATCTTCGGTTATTTCGATAATATGCATAGTTTTTAAATATCGAAAGTAGAAGAGGAAGGGTGTTCCTGTCAGTGTGACTAGAAGTTCAAAAAGTCTCAATTTTTCAGCGCGCTCTAGCGCCAAAACTCTATGTCAGAAAATTAAAGTTAATATGTGTATTTTGTGGATATTGTGCCTACTTTAAGTTTGTAATTGGGTTTTTTTTAATAAAACGCACTATTTTCCAGATATAAGCAAATAATCGATTATAGATACCTTTGACCTTGAATATCTGGAAACGCGGACACGAGATTGTATGAGACTTTTTAGCTAACTTTTAGAATGTCAAAAAACAACAACAACAACAACAACAAAAAATTTAAGCAGATTTGTATTTTATCTTTCATTTTGAGGTTGGATCCTTATTTCACTGTGCTATTTATTAGGTACCACTTTCAATCGTATGCGTTTCGTGTAGACATCTGTGCGTCGCTACTACTACAATAATTAAATAATACATCTGCACGTTTCCGATTGATCATGTTACTGATAACGTCGTACTGATGTCACCAACAAAGGTGCGTCGCTACTACTACAATAATTCGATAATACATCTGCACGCTTCCGATCGATCATGTTACTGATAACGCCGTACTGATGTCACCAACAAAGGTGCGCCCCTCCTAACTGAAACGTAGGTGAGGCCTGTCATATAAGACCCTGGCAACGTATACAAAATAAATTTCGTAATTTAGTATGTATGCCACTGTTTATAGAACAAATCACACATCTAGAAGAAATGTTTCAAATGTATCTTTTTGCAGTTGAAAATATTTTCATATCATCAGCGATTTAATATAATTTACAGGAACTAACCGTGTTCTCTCGCATTATCACACAGTCCGATAAATTCGAGAGACAGACGCTGATTACCGCAGGAACATACATTCACCAGTAATTCAAAATACCAATCGTCGCCTTTTTTTAACGAATGATTTCTGTCACAGATAAAGCGATATTAACTATTCGAAAAAGTCGTAAAAGTTTGTCTCTGTGATAACCAAGCACTGTCTCCCTCAAAGTTACTGAGATACTTTAATGATTGAATTCATTTCAATGTCTTTTCCTGTTAATACCATTGTTACAATTAAAATTCATAAAGATACAAATAAATGTAAATATATTGCTGGAAGGTGCGTAAAAACATACATAAAACATTTAAAAGCACATTAAAGTCCTTTTTAAGATCAAAACGTTTTTAACCGAGCTTATTCGGTCATCATCAGTGAGAAACTAATAGTTAAGTTGAGTTGTTGTCTTTTTGCGTCTTCTAGCTTGCTCGGAACAAACCATTTTACTTCAAGGGTGTGGAATATAAGTTGGGATGGGAAAGGTCATTCAACATTTCAAAAACAAGTACAGGTTAATCAATCATGTATTAATCCATTCCAGACTGCGTGGATATCATATGATAATACATAGTTACAGACCACGTCTTTTTTTAGATATTATTTCCAGAGACTCTCTTATGATAGTTTCCTGGTGATTACTTGTGCGGAATATAAGTTTGGATCCATTGAAATCTACTTTTAAGGGTTTAGTTTGTGCTAATCTTGCTAAGCCAGTGTGGGGCCCATCCCACCTTATATTCCACAATTCCTTATATTCCTTGAAGTAAATTTGTTTGTTCCGGGCAAGCTAGAAGACGCGAAGAGACAACAACTCAACTTAGCTATTAGTTTTTCACTGATGATGATCGAGTAAGTTCGGTTGAAAACGTTTTGATTTTAAAAGGACTTTAATGTGGTTTTAAATGTTTTTATGTATGTTTTTATGCACCTTCAAGCAATATATTTACATTTATTTGTATTTTTATGAATTTTAATTATTAAACAAGGTGAATTTGCACTGAAATTTTAGCCATTGTTACCGTGTTTAATCAAGAATTGATGAGTTAATGGTTCATTCGCAATAAGCTTCAAATGGATTCTTTCTAATGTTTATTTAAGCTATAAAATTGAAAATTTTTTTTGTAAGTCATTAAGAACTTTGAATCTAATAATTTATTTACTTACCTTTATTTGCAAATGCGGGTTTCTAAACATTGTTGTTTTTATATGTGTATGTTAATTGTACACTATTTAATTTCAGGAAAAAAGTTTAAATTATTAAGGTTATTTTTTTTCAATTAAAAATGGCATAAGCAAATTACAGTTTAGAATTTCTTTTTTACATATCAAAGTAAATTTAAATTATATTTTTCAGGATATAAGAGCGATAACTTTCAAAATGTCTTCATAACTGCCAAAGATTTAGCAGCACACAAAAAATCATGGCAATAAAAATTCTCTGAAATGTTTCAAACATAGTCTCTGTTCATATTTTATATATCGGAACGAAGACTTAAGAAGGCATTTTTTCTTGCATTCTAGTAAACGTGCGAAATATGCAAACAGGTTTTTTTTCTAGACATTAATTATAATGTGATTATCGCCTTCTTAATCTTATTTATTGTTAATTATCTTCAGAGTGTTTCAGAAAACATATATACACAATTTAAGTAATTATAGCGTAATTTAACGCGCACTTCATATCTAATTGTAAAATGAAACTACAATAATTAACGGTTTAGCTCTCTATTGAACTTAATTTGCGGGTATGTTAATGAATTCTAATTATATTTTCGATCATATCATATATATCATAGTTTTTTCGAAGTTCGAACAGATCCATTTGCTTCAAACTAATCTCACTCCTAGCGTTTGTGGAAATTTTTCTGTTCTGTGGAAACTTTCTCATCAAGTTAGTTAAAATTGAAACGAAAATAATCACCCTGTTATAAGTGAATAAATTGTGTGTATAAATATCTATAATTTTTTTCTGAAAAGTCCGGTATATGCATATATAATATACAGTATTGAATTATTGCTTATCATGTCTTCGTTTTTATAGCTGAAAACAAATTTATATTGTCTCTTTCAGGATTTTTGTGGGCTAATTATCATAATGTCTTCATGGGGGACAAAGATGTAACATCGCACAATACAGCTGATTGTAACGAAGAATCTGTCAAACGTTTTGAATGTAATCTCAGTCGGTATTCCACAGATAACCGTGGTCACATAAAAAGTCATTTATAGTGCATTCAGGTGAACGCCCTCACAAGTGTAAGATATGCAAGCAAGGTTATGCTAAGCCAGATACTCTAAGACGTCATATGCTTATACATACAAGACAGAAACTTTTTTATTGATATGTGTGTAGCATGGAATTCAGAGAATCAAGCAAAATAAAAAGACACATGTATAAACACCTGTAATATGTAATCTTAGTATGTGCAGAGTGTATGGTAAATTTGCTCAGATTTTAGGATTTTAATTTCTAGGAAATATTGTGCACTTTATCGTTATTATTTTTTGTAAGTAGTGTTCATTTAATTGCAAAATATTTTGTGCATGTTCGACATGGTAAAAACAAATAATGCATAATTTCATATTTACACATTTCTTTAGATAAAGCTCCTAATTTTATGTTTGTATTGAAATTTACTTGGTTTGTAATAATTATATAACTTTTTATCTTTTTGCACTTATTTTTAAATTTATAAGTAAGTGACTTGGTAAATAATATTTATAACCTTTGATTTTGAACTATAATGCACTTAATATTTATCAAATGTGTTTTCTTTATAATGTTGCTTTTGTACTTTATATTGTTGCTTTTTGTACTTTATATTGTTGCTTTTTGTTCTGTATATTGTTGCTTTTTGTTATTTATATTGTTGCTTTTTGCTCTTTGTATTGTTGCTTTCTATATTGGCTTATATTGTTGATTTTAATTGTTGCTTTTTCTTTTTTAACTACTAATTGAGAACAACCAGTTCATAATTTTCATGCAGGAAATACATAAAGTATATTACTATGTTCCGAAATGTTCTTGTTTCAGAAGTGAAAGGAATTTTTCTTTGGAATTTCAATGAAATTAAGGGTTTATGTTTCAAAATGTAAAAAAACACCCTAAATTTATTTAGAACATACATTTCAAGAAGAGCTTTCTTTATCGATCGTTTATTTTATTCTTTTGGCAAAAGTTTGGCAAAAGAAAGCAAAAAGTATATTTTGTGTATGTGAGCGACTTTTGAGAATTTACAAATTCGCTTCTTTCCAGACATCCACTCTTAAATGGTACTACTTTTTAATAATTGGAATGGTTTGCATTTTATCATTGGAATAGCGTACTTCTGCAATCGCTTTCTAAATTTTCAAACACCAAATTTTTCAGTTCAAATATGTCGGATATTATACTATTTTAATAGTAAAAGCTTAAAAACAATGATTATAGTACAATGAAGTGGAAAATCTTACAGAACTCAACGACAACGTATAAGCTTGTATTCGTCAGAGCGAATAATTCGCGTAAGCTTATACGCAGTTGAAAGAAATCTGCACATTTTTTGAGAATTCCGGCGAGTAAAACATTTCGAAGTGTTATACATAACTGTCGCTAGGTGACTTCTATAGGTTAGCCTATTATAATCACCATCTGGTAATAATTTTAAGCGTTTATGTAAATTGATTATTTAATGCAAATAATAATACTGATAAATAAATTTAATTATTCACTGCTTTGTTCTAATAATTGTTTTATTTATCAATGTTGATTTTTAATTCTGCTCAGTTACGCGTGTACCGTAATTTCCCGCGTATACGCCGCACCTCAGACAATTCGATTTCTTACCAGAATTTATTTTAAATAAAATGTGACTTACTTCTGCTTAGCACATATTTGACTACTTATTTTAAATAAAATTTCCGGTGTGAAAAATACTTAACTAAGCTGCGGCGCATGCGCGCGAAATTACGGTTTTTAATTAATTTATTTTTATTAATAATAATCTTTCATAACAAATTAGCAATAATACGCAAATCCGTGTACAATATATTTGTTATTATTCTTTTATTTTTACTTCGCAAGCTAACATATTATCTGTTTCAGGATTTCAGGGTGATAACAAAGTGACCGTGTCTGTCAAAGCTTTAACCTCTCGATACAGAGCTCATTGTAATGAATATCCTCTCAAGCGTTTCATGTGTGACATTTTTCGTATTCCACATATAAGAAAAGTGACTTAAAAAGTCATTCATTCTTGCATTCTGGTGAACGTCCTCTCAAGTGCGAAATATGCAAACGGGGTTTTGCTGAAACAGGGACTATAAAATGTCATACGTGTGTACATACTAGAGAGGAAATTTATTCATGTGACGTGTGTAACATGTCTTTTAAACAACTAAGTAGCTTGAAAAGACACATGAATACTCACATGTAAGGTCGGTCTCAAAAGTTAAAGAACAACCATAAAATGTCAGTTTTTAAAGAATAATAAAAAGTTAGAATAAATAACATTTTCTTTTAATTTGCTGATTTCGCAACTTCATTAAAACAAATTATATCAAATGTAGAAAAAATAAATTGCATAATTGTAAAAAAATATCAAGTAAAGTATATTCAAACAAAACGGTCTTAAAAATTTATGCACAATGGCAAAAACAACTAACTACATTTATCATTTTTACAAAATTGTTACATAGTAATTATTTTTCCGTGATTTTGGATTAGTTCAAATAAACGTACGTACTCCGAAATTATTAGTTTTTGTGTAGGGTTTCTGGTGGAAAAGAGTGTCATGCTTTCACAATTGCCTCTTAGAGTTTTTCAAGGGAAGCATACTCCTTTCCATTGCACTAAACCTGACGGGTTAAAATGTCCCAGACATTCTCAATCGGGTTTATGTCTAGGATACAGCTAGCCAGTCAAGAATTTTAACATTTTTCTCTGAAAGCCACAGTTTTGTAGAATGTGATATGGGGATTGTTGCATTATCTTGTTGAAACATTCATTCAGTAACCCCCAAAATGTCACCGAATAGTAATGGAAGCAAATTTTGGCTAAGCGTCTCTTGATGTTTTTGGTAATTTTGTCTTACTTTTATCAAATCCAGAGAGGCCAGGTCGTTGAAGCTGAATATCCTCCAAACCATACCAGACTTACCGCAGTATTCCCTGCTGAAAAAAGTTCTTGGTTCCTTTCGTAGATCATCACAATACGTGTTCCACCCATCAAGATAATCTAAGTTTCATTTTTTATTATTACTGAATAAAACAAGAAGCCTCTTTTCCCCATAGGACATGTTTTTAGCCCAGTTCATTCTTGCCTGTTTGTGGTGTTGTTTGAGACACAGATTGCGAGCCATTTTCTTTAGTAGGATGTTATCACATTCTTTAATACGTCCATGTGTAGTGTCTTTGGACACCTGTACACCGAGATTATTTTTAATTTGCCGTATGGGTAAATTTTGTTTAGACAGCAACCTGTTTTCTCCGATCAGTTGTCAAACGTGGTTGTCCACACCTTGGTTTCCGGTTGAAATTATCATTTCTAGAGAGTACTTGATATATATCTCGCTTTGATTCATTTAAATGTTTTGCAATTTCCGAAACAGTTTTATTTTGCTATTTTAATTTTTAAAACTTAAAACCTCTTTTTTGTCGATTCTTTAACCTTCGGCATTTTTAAAACGAGTGGAAATGATTTCTGCACTTGTATACTTTTATAAAAGTAGAATACGATGTCATATAACATCGTTGCACTTTCTCTATCCCGTGATTCTAAATAAATTTGCATAAAGTGCCTAAACATTTGAGATTTCAAGAAAAAAAATAAATGAAATAAAAATTAATGTAATTTTTATTTTAACTTACAAAAATTGCTTATTTTATTTGATTTTGACTAAATGGCAAAATTTATTGTAAATTGGCTTCATGTATTTTATTAATTTTTTTTTAACCTGATTTGCCTCTGGAAATCTGCTTAAACTTTTGAGACGGACTATAATAATGTAAGCAAACGTCATACTATGTGTAGGTTATGTGTTAAATTATTCATAATTTGAGTATTGAATTCATACCAAATATTCTAATATGTAAGTAATAATTTTAAGCTGCATTTAACAGAACTTTTTGAATATATCCTTCATGATAAATTTTTAAAATGCGTAGATTTCATAATTTATACAGAGTATCCCAAAAGATTGAAAACCGCTTTAATTATTAACTTGTTAAAGATACGTGGGCAATGTAAATAACAAATGGTGCTCACAATAAGGTGGGAAGTAAGTTCACAATGATGAAGTACAAGTGTAGTCCTGCCATTAATTTTCAAAGTGCTACATTTTTAGAAATTTTATGCATTGCTGTAAGTTATATTTAGTACACTTTCTCCGAAGTCTGACAACTACAACAGTAAAAATTATATTTTTCTGCTTTCAAAACGCAGAGTTATGAAATATTGAATTTCATGAAGTTTTGGAATTTCTCGGCACTGAGAATGGACAGATGATTGTTTAGTGCCGTAAAGCTTTGAAATTTCACGAAATTGAATCTGTCATAACTCTGTGTATTCAGATCGTAGAGGAATGGAAATTTTAGTGTTGTGTTTGTTAGACTAATAGAAAAAATGTTTCTAAATATTATAACTGATAGGGCCGAGGCGCCTTTTAAAAGATGAAGAAGTGCAGCTCTTTGAAGAATAGTGGTTGGACTATTTCGACAACATAATCTTAATTCTCACAATATTTTGACTATTTTTGCAATACGTATCTCTAGCAGGTAAAAACTTAACCCTTTCTATCATCGCGTTGCATATTTGAAACATGCCTTAAAACTTAATGTTACTATTACTGTGGGTTTTAAAGACGATGTTATTTATTGCTGCTAATTCCGAACACAGCAATTAATATAAATTGATCCTAGAATTTTCAACAAATGGCTATACTGTGTTAAGTTTTCACGCCAAAGTTTTATTTATCATTTGAGCAGTTTTTCATCGTTATTGCTAAAGTGAACTTAGTAAATTTTGTATTATTAGAAATACTGGGGACGACCAAAAATAAGATTTTTTTACAGAAGTAAGTTCGAATGATTTACAATCATGTATTAGGAAATTGATAATATTTATGAGAAGTTTGTAGTTTTCTGTTTATTGCAAATGTGAAAAAAGTATATTTTAGTCAATATTTTTTTATATTTATGGTCTATACATTTACATTCGTAAAATGATGTGTTCTAATATCTGAGTAAATATTTTTCAAATCGAAGTTATTGAGTCACAAAGGGTTAAATCATGTTTCAATATTTTAAGGACACCTGTCTGTATATATATATACTATATGGCCAAACATCACCGGAAACTTTCGATTTTACAAGTTTTGTTGAATATCTACCGAAATAATTGACATTCTTATGGAACTTCTTGAATATAAAGGTATTTAACTTCGTATTTTTCAGCGAAGGTTTGATCACAACAGCAATTGTGTGACCAGCAATAAATTTAAGAAAAAAATATTTAGTATCGCCCTGTAATATGAAATGTACAAAATAATCTGTCACTGAAGTACATGATTATGTGGATATTATACAGTTGTGTTAATTTATGTAAGAATATCGGATATATTCATGGATGTGTAACGATTTCTTCAAAAAAGAATCAAGACATTGTTGCAGGTTTATGATTAATAGTATGCAGGATTTTAAAGAAAATTTAACGAGAGTTTAAAAAATAGACAAAATATAATAGAAACAACACAGTACAATAAAAATATATTAAATATTTGTGGAAATAAGAGCAGTTATAGGGAATAAGTTTTAGCGCCGTATAAACGAACTATACCAAAGATTTGTTTCCATGATTTCGAAGTCAACTCTATAGAGCAACTGATATAAAAATACCAATCGAAAATCTTGAAAATTCATATATTGGAGCTATAGTGAACTGAATTTCGGTTGCTTTTGAAAAGAAAACTTATGGAAAGGGATTTTTCTCAATCCTTCATTTTTGCTTCATTCTATCTATAATAGAAGAAAGTATTGTAATCGAAATTTTTTTCGACTTCCGGCTTTCAACGGATTTACACGATCCCGAAAAGTATGTTTATACAAAATGTCCGGTTGTGTGTGTGTTCATCTTCATTGTATCGTCGAAATATGTATGAAGTTATACATGTAATTCAGCCAATTTTTTTTTAGGTTTGTGACTACGACAAGCAGGTCCTTCTTGAATTTGGAGCTATTACGCCTGAAGGGGGCGATGTAATAGCTATTTTATAGCCATTTTCAGTATTGAACCATCGAAAAAAGTGTATAAAGTTATGCGTTCTTCTACAAGTTAGAGATATTTCGCCAGAAGGAGGCGCTGTAATAACGCTTTTTCTGCTATTTTTATTATTGTAACATCGAAAAGCGCATGTACTTATGCATAGAATTGAACGAAATTTAATGTGTAAGTTATTGACTCTAGCTAGCAGGTCCTATTTGAAGTTGGATATATTCCGCTGGAAGGGGACGCTGTAACAGCGATTTATGTGTCATTTTCATTGACGCTGCGATAGAGAATTTTGAAGTATTAGCATGCATTAGATAGAAGAATGTTTTGGGATTGGCACATCCGACTAGTTTATTAACGGACTTCGAACTAATTACTTTGTATATAATATATGTAAACGAGTAGCATTGGGACGGATCTTTAGGTTTAATAATTCTTTTCTGTTGGATAGGCTTGTTCTGGTGATTTTAAAGGCCTAAAGCACCAATAAAAAGTTAAAATTAAAAATGACAATTTATGGAATATCTCTGTATCCTTCAGCTACTTTTAGAAAGCAACTGAAATTGAGTTCACCCTATCTCCGATGTCTTTCTGAATTTTCACGATATTCAAATGATATTTTTATAAAAGTTGCTCTATAATTGACAGCCAATTTATTAAAAAAGAATCTATGGAATTGTTTGTGCATGGATAGTAAAATTTATTTTATATAATTACCATTATTTCATCAAATATTTAACATTCTTATATTCTAATTCTTCTGTGTTATTTCCATTGTACTTTGTCAAGTTTTCCGATAGTGGCGATAAATGTGGTTCAAATCCTTGCATACTTTAAATAATAAACATGCGAAAGTTTCTATAATTTTTTAAAGAAACCTTCATATCTATATGAATATACGTGCTAATATTACGTAAATTATAACAAATGTAGCTCAATTTCCACATAATTATATGCTGCATCTACAGATCATGTATGGCATACTATTTTACAGAGTATACCAAATATTTTTCTTCAGTTTATTTTTGTTTTTCTAATTTCTGTCGTGATCAAAATTTCTCTGAAATAAAAAATGTCAAACATTTTCTTTTACTCTTGAAGTTCCAGAAGAAATCGCTAAGTAGTTTTTGAGATATTACAATCCTCTGAGCGTCTGAGGGCTTTCCTGCGTTTTCATAAAAATATTTGAAAAACTAAAAATAATTTAAATTTTCTTTCCTCGTTTGTTTCTAAAATACACCTCATATCTCTTTATTTTATGCACTTAAAATACAATTTTGTTAAAAATATTTTTGCTTAGAGCCGATTAAAGTTGTTTTGGGGAAGCGGAAAAATAAGAGCAAAACGCTTAGAGGGTTCAACAAAACGTCTTAAATCGAAAATGACCGGTGAGTTTTGACCAGATATACACATACAGATTAATATTACTGCAAAAGGTGTGCTCGACCACATGATATTAAATGCTATAGACTTATTCTTACTGGGAAGAAAGAAACGTTATCCATGTTATGTGTAATATATTTCTTTAGACAAACAAGCCACTTGCAAGTACACATATATAATCGCATGTAATATGCAAGCCTTGTAGGAAGTGTGGTAAATTATTCATTAATAGGGTATGTTAATGATAACGAATATTATGCACTGTAATTAAGTTTTACAGGTGTCATCATATAATAACAGAATTTTTTAATATGCTCTAAAGGATGAAGATTCATAATGCACAGATTTCATAAATATAAGTATATTTATATATTATGTTCTGATTACTACTTTTATTCTTTACTTACTTTGTAGTACTACTTTTTTGTTATTCTTTAATTGTAATTTTGGATGATGTTTATTTGTTTCATATTTCTCCTTTTTCCATAATTTTCACTTCATTTTTCTTTTGTTTCTATTATTTATTACGTAAATTTCCAACTGTCTGAATAAACGAAGTTTGTCTTCAACGAATTTTTTCTTTTATTGTAGTATTTATGACGATAAGTGTATAATGTTAATTGACATTTCGTTATACGTTGTATGTTTGTCTATAAATTACATTGCAAACTTCTAATTAAAAAAATTAATATTACTCATCCTGAAAATTAGCACTTTATTTATTTAATTTTTTTTTATTATATCTTTGTTTTATTACATACTTGTGAGTTATATTGTAGAAAAAAGACAATTTTTACTTTCTGACTTAGAATAACTGTTTTAAATTTTCAGGCGAAAGAAGTGTCTTTTAAAGATCGACTTTATCTTTATTTTCAAAAAAACGCTCCATTTGGAAATAAAAAATAATAATTTGATTCTTTAGTATTTAAACGGAATAAAGTTACTTATTAAAAATAAATGAACAACGTAAAAATTGCACAAATGAAATACATGTTAAAATGGCATACACTTGTTTCGGAGTTTCAAAAGATCCATCCTCAGTGCCAAGATTAGAAACTGATGTAAGTGTTTAGGCTATATCAGTATGCAAGCGTCTCTGTTCGCTGTCAAGGTGGAATGGCGGAAGAGTAGGCCATTCCACATTGACAGCGATTACAAACTTCATGCATTATAATAGATTTTTGTTGCTGTTATTGAAATTTGAACGATGATTTAAAAAAAAGTGTATATTCCATTAATTTGTTCGAGTAATTATTAGAAGGAAGTTTTATTAGGAAATGCTATTTTCTAAATATGCTTAACTCGTTGAAGTCCGGTTGTATGTTATTTATAAAAATAAGTTGTCCCAAGCTGACAAAATTTCAAAAGAATTTGCGAATGAAATTATGCTTTTATAATAAACGTGAATAGAAACTTTCATTTATTTTCAAATAAATTTGTTCGTACGTAATGGTATAATTCAGCAATTTTAACATTTTATTAACAAAAACCTTTTGCTCCTGAAAAGGTTAAATATATGCTTAAATGTTAAGGGATATATTCATCCTCATCCGTTTTACTGATAATTGTGTTGTAATTATTTATTTAAATTTGAAATTTCAATGCATAATAAAATTCTGTTTAATATTTATTATATATAATATTAGTTTTATATATAGTAATTTTTTTTTCAAAAAATGTTCAATATTTATTTATAGTGTATTGTTCTCTCATCAAAATTAAAAAATGCACATTGATATAAAACTATGGAATATTTGTTATATTTTCGTTTTTGCATCTCAAATTAACTGCTAGTTATCTTTTTCAGGATTTCTGTATGATACAAAACAGCATTCCATCACGTCTGCTATAAATTTAACATTACACAACAGAACTTCTAACGTAAATTCCGTGAAACGTTTCACATGTGATCTCTGTCCATATTCCACAAATCTGAAAAGTGATATGGACAAACATTTATTTATTCATTCTGGTGAACGTCCTCACAAGTGTGACATATGTGGAAAAGATTTTGCTCAAAAAGGGAATCTAACAACTCATAGGCGTATACATACAAGACAGAAACCTCATTGTCATGTGTGTCCTGTGTGTAATACGTATTTTAAGCATTCAGGCACATTGAGATATCACATGCTTAGACACAAGTAATACGTCAGAGCCATGTGTGTAATTTGTGGGGTAAGGTATTCATTTATTTTGTATTCATTTGGTAGAAAGAAATCTGCACTGAAATTAATATTTTGTGAGTTGTGATAATAGAATATCAGAATATTTTTAATGTTCTAGATGGTAAACTTTCATGATGCATAGGTAGGAAAATTATTCATTCAATTTTACTAAAGTTATATTTAACTTAAAATTTCATTTAAAATATTTTTTTAAATCTTGGTCTTAAATCAAATTTTATGGCTATTTAATAACATTTTTTTTTAATTTTAAAGTATGATTTTATTATACATTTTATAGCTGCAAATATTAACAGTTAAAGAATACCTTTAACATAGCATGTTTGTTTTTAAACTATATTTGGCACAAATAGTTTATTAACTATTAAAATAAAGCAATGTATCCATTGATTTCATTTGAATAACTAAATTTTAAACGGATTTGAAAAAGGAATAATATTTTATTTATTTATGGCATGCTTGTTAATTTGTTTTGCTAAAAAATAAGATTTTTAATTAAAGGTTGCTATTTCAAACGAATTATTTCATAATTTTTATTCCACTAAGATCTTTTTTAAACATCCCGATTACCAACATTTTTATAATGCACTTTATAAAAATTCGATTAATATACATTTCATCATTATTTTTGTAAATTTAGTCTCCGTTATTTTTTATTTACTCCAAAAGGTATTTGGTATGTTTGATTTTGGAATATTTTCTCTCTTTAAATATGACATTTAATAAATAAATAAATAAATAAAAACAACTTAATTAGCAGAAGTTAACCGCAGTCGCCCCTAAACTTGCAAAAAACTATTTTCTTTTATGAAAATCCGAAGTATTTTTACTGTAATCCGACCTGAATAAAAATATAGCTAAAATTCAAACACGTTCTTAAACGATCAGTGAAAGAAAATTGACATGATACGTAACTGAAATTATTTTACAAGAGTGTGACTATAATAAAATTATTTTTTGAAGTACAGTTATGTTAACCGAACACACAATTTAGATTATTTTTCTTGTGAAAAATTTTATATTCGCCAACTCAAACAGAAAAAGCAAAAGATAATGCGAACTCAACGTGCAACATGCAGAGGATATTCATTACGACTGGCAGGAAATTTAAGGAGTTAATCAAACCTCTTTCATTTTAAATTCGTTTGTTGGTCATGGGGTCACAAATGAAATATTGAAATACCTTAAGGTCTGTAAATAGCGGGAATATCGGATAAAATTTGAAAGAGGACCATGTTAAAAAATAGCAAATGAATATGTGATGGGAAATGCTTCTAAGTATAAAGAGGAATTTGTATTGCGTGGAAAATTTCCAACAATTGTTAACATTATGATAGCTAAATAATTTTAATTTAAAATTGATAGGTTAACTTAGCTTTTATTTTCTACGAGCCGGGATGTCCAAGTTTATATTCCCTGGTCCATAGTCACGTTATTTCTTATTTTTTCGTTAGGGTTCCATTATATCTCGTTTGTCTCATATTTAGTGTATAAAAAAATCATTTTTATATTGTTTTATAAATATAAAGAAAAATTTGTATTGCGTGGAAATTTTCCAACATTTGTTAACCTTATGACAGCTAAAGAATTTTAATTTAAAATTGAGTCACGTTATTTCTTACTTTTTTCGTTAGTGTTCCATTATATCTCATTTGTCTCATATTTAGTGTATAAAAAAGCATCTTTATATATTTTTATAAATATTTTAATGTCTTAGTATTTTGCCCTGAAATTTACTATTCGAAATTCAACGATCTACTGGCTAAGTGTTCTCTCATGTGTGTTTGTGCTATGTCGTAACATTGCGACATCATTTTGCCTGGTAGCGACTGCTGACTTTCATTTAATTTCTTTCAGAAGTCCAATAAGATCATTATAATTTTCATCAGAAGCACCTAATGGATATTTTTTCATAATTTCGGCCATAAAAGGGAGATTAATGATTTTACGATACTGTCCGTAGTTTTCCGAAAATATGTCCAATAGTGTTTTTAATCCGATAATATAAAAATGCTTTTAAAAAATTGCGAAAATATTTCGTTATTTAGATGTTTATTTTTTGCCAGTTCACCAACATAAGAAAGTTAAGATATTCCATTTTACGATTTTTACATGAGAATTTTCTTACGAGATTGTAAACAAAAACCTTATAAATCACAGATATTTGATATCTCGAAAACGTCTCCATGTAGAATTTTTTTAAATTGTTTCTCAAACTTCAATTTGTCAAAATTGTCTCGGAACAAAACAGGGCCTTGTACCAATATAATTTAGGGGAAAAATTGCGTTAGAAATATTAACCTCATCGAGTAATTTATTTTCAGAAAAACAACTCTTTCACTTCCTCTTCGAAAAAAGGAAAGACCTTCAACATTTCTTTCAACGCATAATGAATTGCAGATTGTTATTTATGACCACTCAACTTCAAATAAATGTTCCGGAACTCTTCTAAATTGATAAACTGTTATTATACGAAATAGATTAAAGACTTTAAGAACAATAATTATAGCTGCAAATGAAACTTTATTATTCCGATTACGCTCTTACGCTCAGACCCTGCAATATGTAATTTTCCACTGACGTATGCGTAATTTCAATTATGCAATCATAAACTCTGAACATTTTTTTATGACTTTAACTTCCTCAGTCTGTAACAAAATGTAATCGTGAACACACGTGAGCCTGCGTGCTCAGATAAGATAAAATATAGATTTCCTAATAATATAAGTTTAAATATAAATGTTTAATTGTAATTGTTTGCTATGTACAAGTCTTCATATAATCAAGAATATATAATCGTCAATATAAGAATGAAGTCAAAATTATTTAGAGTCACACTAATATATTAACTTAGTTTTTCCGCAAATACATACTGTGTGTTCAGTGCCACTAGATTACTTATTCCCAGGATTATTCTTTAATTGGATTACTAAGCCATGAAATGCACCTTCAGAAAAGGTAAGAAAATTTACCTTAACCTTTTATCAAAAGTACTTTAATCTTCTCGAGACATATTCGCGCTTGTTCGAATTGATCGAACTCCTCCTTCAAATTGACCTTAACGTTAAATGAAAGTAAGATTCGGGAAAAATCTCTTCAAATTGTTTTCCATTTGATAAAGACGGGCTTTCTTTTTTTCATGAAAAGGTGTGTTTATGTAACAAAAAATCATTTAGATGCAATAATACATAATTTTTCCAATAAAAATTCATTTTGCATGTGTACAGCAGAGCAACATTCAACATTTCTGAGCTTCATATTTAAATTAAAGTAAACTGTACTTTTGTTACGTATGTTAGTTTTATGCGTACGTATGCACTGCCTTATAATGCCACTTTTCTGCGGACAATTAGGAGTATTTACGCTAGTTGTAGGATATAAAATATGTGCATTTCAGGGCTACAACTAAAGTTAATTTTTCATGGAAGACATCATTTCATGCTAAATACAGGACACACTAAACGATTTTTTTTCTCGTATCTATAACAGTTTCGAGATAGGCACACCAATTTCGCACTATGGCGCTATGTTGTGTTCTACGTGGTCTCATTGCGTACCCGAAACTACTTAACTATAATTGAACCACCAATTGGAAGAAGGGAATAAATCCAAAAAATCTTAATGGAAATAATTAAAAAAAACTTTAACTTTTTACTTTCAACTTATAGGCTCATGTGATATCAATGATAATGAAGAAAATATAAATTCTCATTTATTTACTAATAGAGCTGGCTGAAATATATGATATTCATTTATATATGTATATGTAAATGTGTTGGAATTATTCCCTTTTTCCAATTTATCATATACTATATACAAAATAATTTGAAATAATAAACAATATAATGACAAAAACTATTTATTTATTAGAGAAAACGTAAGGGACTCTATTATTCATCTATTTCTTCACTTTCAGATCTTGTAGTTGGCCAGGTCAGAATAATATCGTAAAAGTCTTTGAATTCGTCAGGAATATATTGGATTATTTTTTGTATGTCGTTCCTTTTTTTCTCATTTATGGGTATTTTAGCAACATATGCCGGATTTTCTGGTATTTTCGCGTTTGTAGAAGGTTTTTGGAGCAAAAATGTAGCTTTAATGAAACCATCGATAAATTCGGAACATGTCAAGTAACCTTTATGAATTGAAATATACTCAAAGCTTAAAAAAAAGCTTCCGCAATATATATTGCGAAATCTTGAATATTGTTGCCTTGTCTAATGACGTACAGCTTTTCTTGAAACATCGTTGTCATGAGTTTTTAAAATCAAGTATGTCGTTACAAGGAATGGGTTTAACTCAAAAACCCCTGATTTTTGCTGCCAAAATAAGATTATTATAATTATTTGGAACGTAAATTCTGTCCTTTCTCCTAATGAGTTTTTGAGGGGTCCCGAAAATTTCTGTCACACTGTAAAAACGAATGGCAAAGCACAGGAAAGTATTGATATATTTTCTCAAAACGATTTATTGGAACAAGTGTGAGAAATCACAATCTTATAAGGGTGTTATTTCTATCTTGTCCCGCGCAAGCATCGTAAAAACGTGTAATTCTTTGGCAGAGGGATCCATGTTTTGTATAGTTTTCCACAATAAACTGCACACTTCATCCGGTCCCCGTTTAGCTTCACCCTCATGATAAGTGTAGAAATCTGCTGAGTTCGTCTTTTATCAAAACAAAAAAAAACAGGCAAAAGAAAACGATAAAACAATTTTAAATGCCATAGATCTCATTTTAAAAGAGTAATACCGTTGAAGAAGCTTTTTGTATTACACTGATTCTTTCATTTAAAATCAGAAATCTGATTTTAAAAAATGCATATTATTCATTAATTTGTTTTACTAATTATTTGTGTTTTATTGTCATTGATATTTGTAAAACAGCTCAAATATGTGTTTAATTCTTTCTTTTTACAGGGAAACTTTCATCATTTACTCTTCCACTGTTAATCATAATGTTGCAATTCTGCATCGAGAATTCAAGCATTTTAAGGCATAATGCTATTCAAATTGTGCTATCTAATATTAATATGTTTTTAATATTTTTATTATTAGTTAATAATTTATCTTAAAGTCTTATTTCAGCTAAATAGTTTTTATCCATCTTCATAAACTCTGAATCTGGTTACTTAATTTATTACTGTATTTGGAAATGTTGATTTCTAAAAACTTCTTGCAATTATTTGTGTATTTTAATAATTTCTTTTCTTTTTAGGAAAAATATTTTATATTTAATATACATAATTTATCAGCTAATAGGTTTATACATATTGTAATATTCTATCATCAATTTGATAACTGAATATATAATTTGAATAGCATAGTATTAGTTCTGTTTGCTGAAAATTTCAAACATGTATTTGGACACCAAACCATTTCGTTAGAAGTTTATTATTTTAATAATTTGACTATAATGGATAGCGTTTTAAATCCATATTTCAATTACAGTAGCATTAATTCTAGATTCAGTTGTTGATGTTGTCAAAATTAGAACGCTGAGTTTTTTATTTAAATGCATATTTCCCTACTTTGTTCGTACAATTACTTGAAATTTATTAAGAAATGTTCTTTCTAAATCTGCTTAACCTTTTGCTTACGGGGGGATTACCGTAATCCCAAGAAAAATATTGCTGAAAAATACGGGGTCGGGATTGCCGTTATCCCGAAAATTTCCACCCCTCAAGCATGGCGCGCAGGAAATAATCAAAAGCGTTCAGCTCAACAGGGGTCGGACTGTGTATCGGAGAAGGGAAATAATGTAGGGAAGATATTATTTATACTAGGAAAACGCGGGGAAAGTTTCCGTAGTAAAGAAAGTAGTTTACTCAGACGTCTTCAAGCTTTTTCTCATACTTTTTTCACTTTTTTGTTCTTAAAGTGTAAAGTAACTTAATTTTTTTTTTAATGACAATAATATACTAGATATATCTTAAAATTATTTAGGAAACTTTATTTATTAAACTGAGCGAAAACCAAATGATTATATACATATTAATACTTAAATCAAAATACAAATTATTTTAAAATTTTTCTTAATATAGAATTAATAAAATAAAATAATTGTTTTTGCTCAGTACAAACATATTATGAAATGTTTAATTTTATGCTCAAACAAGACAAAATAACTATGTTTATCGTCTTTATATGCAAATGCATTTTGCCTGTTTAAGAATGGCATTAACAATTAATCGAATTCTAGAGCTATTTGCAAGTAATATATTCCGAAATCGTCTGATTAGAATAAAATATTAGTTTTTATTCAGAAAATAATAAATGTTACATTAATAATTCTTATGTATTTTTCAAATATATGATTATTTAAAAAATAAATGTAAATGAACGGGCGAATAAAAACCCTACGCACGTCCCAGTTAAGTTTAAGAAGGCAACAGCTATTTCCAAATCTTACAAAGAACAACTATGTTATTGGCGTACGTTTTTTCTCGAAAACAACTGAAGCGATTTCAATATTTTATTTTATTTTATTATTATACGAATTTTTCTGGAAAATTCATATATTTTTAATAAAGTTCTCAAGTAATAAAGTAAAACACAAAATATTTAATTTGCGAAATTGCGTAGCGATTACATTTTTTATTTTTTGCGAAGGATCAATTTATAGTTTTAAAAATGCCAAAGAATGCTTTTTTTTTTTTTTTTTTTTCGTTTGTTTTAGTAATTTTCGAGTATTTAAATTCAACAGAGCGCTATTACATTCCACGTCTTAAGGGAAAAATTACATTGAATTATTGAAAAATAGCACAGCACACGCGTAAAAATGTACATCTTTAGTCCTATTTTCATTTGAATATTTTTTTAAAACACTTTCATATGTCTTTTAACATTTAGTTTACCACACCAATGGATTTTAGGTAGATTGAGTAAGAAATATTACCTATTACATTCTCCCCTAAGTTGTAATTTTTGAATTTTTTTTGCAGATCTACACCGATCATGACTCCCAGAACCCAAAACCACCCCCAATTCAAAACTTTATCTTTATATCTAATCTATCTATGTTACTTTTTTATGGACACAATAACTCTCATAATTCTGCACAAATCTCTTCCAAACTGATACATAAAATTAAGGGGGGGTGTAGGGAATGGGGGGGGGGGCTTTTTGTGCAAACAGAAAAAAACCCATAATTTCTTAATTATGATACGTATCGAATCCGTTTAAAGTTATTATTACTTCTAGAAAAAGGGCCGAAAATTTATCTATGACAGATTTTTGATATCATTAAAAATAACCCCAAGGGGGGAGGGGGTTTTTAGAAGAAAAAATTCACAACTTCGTCAATTCAAAAGATATTAAATCCGCTTGAATTTATTATACATCCTCTTAATATTATGAGAAACTTTTATATTGACAATTTTTTTTATAGGACAACCCTTATAGCAAAAAATAAATAAATAAATAAATAAAAATAAAACAAAAAAATCCCTGCTGGCTCCAGCTGCAAACAAGTTACGTTTCGAAATGGGTGTTTCAAACTTCTGCATCATGGCAAAAGGGTCATTTCTTCCACAATTCTCAACAAACAGGCGCCCCACGGTCTGCGTCTTCGAAATCTACCTGTGGCTGTCGGCCGAGCCGTCAGGGATTTTTTAGTTATCTACTCTCATTTTTTCTATTAGAATTAGTTCTTTGCATCCATGTCTGGCCTTAGAGGGGGCGAGGTCAGGTGCCTGCATGGGACAATAAAAACAAAGGGGTGGAAAATTCACAAAATAAAATACTTAGTGATAACTTGATATATATTTAGGAATATGTCATTTGTTGAGGTGCAGAACAAAATCTCACTCAGGGTGAAATTGCTTGTAAAACCGCCACTGCTTTTACCCCACTCCCCTCCCACCCCCTAATATAATTTTCCCTCTCATTTTGTCATTTCTAAAACTGAAAAATTACGCCATTTTTTTTTCTTATCCAGATACGGCCGTAGAAACTGCGTGGTCGGACGACTGCACGAAACACTAAAAACTAAGGTGTGGGAAAATTCACTAACTGAAAAGTTATAACTTAAGGTAGTTCTCAATTTTCTTGCTGAACAACGTGAAACTTTTTGACTCATTTTCTAATTCATTTTTAAACGTAAACAAAATAAAATTGGCAGGCGTGACTGTGGAGATGATTGGAAATCGTACATAAATTTCTTATCGTGTTAAAACGATTGTTGTCACATGACGACAATTTTTCCCCTTTCCCGCGTTGCCGTGTCCGGAAATTCTATTTAAAACGCCAACTTTGCCAGTATTTTCTCAAAGAAATTTCTGTCTTTACCAAAAAAAATAGAAAACGCATTCGATTACATAATTTCTGAATAAGAACATCTGCCAATTTCATGCATTTCCGAGCATCAGAGATGTTTCAGGAAGTAGCAACTTTGGATTTGAGAACAATCTTTTAATAGGTTTTTTTTTTTTTATTTACACATAATTTTGAAAATTAGCGTTAGGTTCAGGAAAGTCTCTAAAGAAATAACAATCTATAAATAGGAAGAGCGGTAGAAGTGATAGTTCCAGGAAACTGCTATAGATAGTACACAGAGATATTTTACGGTATTGAAATTCATAGTGATGCATGCAATAAATCCTGTTTTTTGAGTTCTTAAGACAATGTGACTCATATCACTACGACTTTAAATGCATCAATTGTAAAAATTTGCAATACTACAACTAGAGTAAAATCTGGGAAAATAAAAACTCTCTTCAATGGAATCTAGTCTTAAATGAAAATATTACATGGTCCCAACAGAAAGAATACCAACAATTTTACCTGCTAAGACGGAAAATTCTATAAAGTGGACTGTTTGCGGTACTTCTCGATTCTGTTTCACAGTTTTTAATGAATAAATATTTAAAGGATGATTACGTATTTCAATATTATGTATTTTATGATTATAGATTTTAAATTTTAAAATAAGTCGGCAGTTAGAAACTTAGTAAAATTATCTTTGTAAATTTACTTTGCGGAGGAAGGGGAACGGGGTATGAAAATCCATGTTTGCCCCGGCAGTGTTGCCTGCGGGCTGCTTTTTGTAATTCAGATTGCTTGATTAGCGCTACCTTTTTTAAACGGTATATTTCGCCCTATTTTTGCCATTTTAATGGGTCATAAATTAGGTGAATTTTAATTTATCAAAAAACTGGTGGCAATCAAGAATATATTATATATATATATATATATATAATATATTCTTATATATATATATATTATTCATTTAAAACAAATAAAGACGCAATTAAAAAAACAAAATAACGAAATAACTTACGATTTAGAAAGTACAGCGTCTTAGCAGATATGACATCACTTTTATTTGAATGTATTTTAAAACCTGTGAAAAAGGAATTTGTCTATACAACCGAATCTAACCTTAAACAGAAAATTTTTATCGTAAATTAGAGTTGCAAGTTTCGATAGAAACAGTCCGCCATCTTCAGACCAAGCAAGTAGTATTTCTTTTTTTTTTCTAAAATATACATTATTTTAGATTATTTGACAGCGTATGAAATTTTGTAGTAAAACAATTCTAAATTAAACTTTGCGATTTAAAACTTATTAGGTAAAGGAAATATAAGAGACCTCGAATTACTAAATAACATTAAAAAAATATTAATTTTCAGGAGAAAGTTAAGATAACAATAAGTTATAAACACAACTATACATAATCAATATTACTTCAACAAAATTTACTAAATTCTATGATACCTATTTCATTCAGTCATGAGATTTGGACACGTTTTTATATTCAGATACCTGCCACTATTTCCAAATAGTAATATACAATTGATCAATTTACAGATTAAATTATAATGATATTCGCAAATAATGGGTGTAAACATACTTAAAAACCAAGGCTCAACTGCGAACTCTGATTCCATTAGGTATCATTTTATTATTCTCTACTGTATTGTTTATGGATTTCTAAGTATTTTTTTCTACATTCTTTTCTTGCAATTTCTTTTTTTTATATATAATCTGATGCATAATGATAATAATAGTAATAAAATGCTTATTTAACGAAATCAATTTTGTATTACTTATTTAATTATCTGAAAGTTCAACGCCTTTTTTATATAAGGATTATAATCGCATACAATTTTATTTATTTTGCTATCACATAACGTTTTTATATATACTCTACATTTCAAGAAATAAAATACTATTAAACATTCAATGAAATTAATTTTTCTGATTTATTTTAAAGATATTTAAAATTTTTTAAATGAGTTTCATATTAGCATACAATTTTAGTTATTACAAAATATCGATTTATTATTATTTGATTTACACTCAATTACTATTTAACCAAATCACTAGAATTTAATTACATTTACTTCACAGAAAAAAAAAATAATTCACAACGCTGTATTTTTAAAGTAAGGTTCATATTTGCATACAAATTTAGTTACTAAAAGTGATCCATTTATTATTATTTGATTTACACTCAATTACTGCAAAACGTAATCACAGAAAAATATTATTTCAAGAATCATGATAGAAAAAGATAATTTCCATCGCAGTATATCATTTAAAACTTATTTACAAACAAGGATCACTTCGTTCAGGTAAACAGGGTCATCAGATAATCAGGTCCTTTCAGGGAAAATAAAATCCCCAACGCTCCCACGACCCACTAATGATTACCAGATGTGCCTACCTTAGAGCAAAGGTGCCTACTGATTGCAACATTAGTCTGATCTCCTGCAGTGAGTAATCATTAGAAAAGGGGGTGGAAATTTTGAGATTTTCCCGTAGTTAACGCATATGTAAGGAATTCAGTCCCCGTAAGCTAAACGTTAATACCTCTAAAATCGATGATGTAATATATATACAACTTAGTTTTAACTCCGAACAGCAAAAATAGCACCAGAATATTCTAATGAAATTTTGTTAATATAATGAAATTGAGTAGAACGAATAAATTAATTTGTAAATAAATGAAAACAAGTTCTAGACAAATTCAGAAATTTTAACACTTTAGCAACAACAATACTTTGTTCCTGAAAAGTTAAAATCTACTAATTAATATATAATTTTATTAATTCTTACTATTTGCAGGATGCATTCATATTTTCACTAATAAGTGTATTGCAATTTTTCATCCAAAATATTTAAGTTTTAATGCATAATACAATTAGAATAATTCTATTTAAATTTTATTTAAGTTCTAAAGTTGAGAAATAGTTTCTATGCTATATAATGAAATTTCAATGTGGTTATTTTTATTATTTATTTACTTTTATTAGCAATTAATGATTTTTAAATCAACTTTTTTCTTTGTTTCGAATATTTTTTCTCTAAATATGTTTCCTATTGATTCATTATATATTGATCTCTCATACACATTTAAAAATTCATGTGCAAATTACAGTATGATAGATTTGTTATAATATTTTCGTTTTGAAATATTCAATTAATTGTGAATTCTCTTTTTCAGGATTTGAGTATAACAACAATCTGTGTTTCTTCATGTCCACTAAAGATTTAACATCGCACAACAGAACTGTTAATGCAGATTCTGTGAAACGTTTGAAATGTGATGTCTGCCTATATTCCACGAATAAAAAAAGTCATATGAACAAACATATACTTATTCATTCTGATGAACTCCCTCACATGTGCGACGTATGCGGACGAGGTTTTACTCAACTTTCTCATCTAAGAATTCATATGCGTATACATAGTGGAGAGAGACCTTATTCATGTAATATATGTAACCAGTCTTTTAACGAATCAGGCACATTGAAAAATCACACGCATATTCATATGTAATATTTAAGCAGGTCTCATATGTGTATTAATTATTTGAGTATATAATTCATACGAAATATTGCATTGAAGTAATATTTTTTAAGCTGCATTATCGCAGGGTCTTTAGAATAAACATGTGTGATGTGTACGCCACATTTGTAAATTCTGTGGTATATTATTTATTGACTGTTTACTTCTTACAAATATTCTGCTCTGTAAATAATATTTTAAGAATGTTTGTAATTATATAATAGCAGATTCATTTCACTATGTTTTACAGGGTAAACATTCATTATGTGGTTATTTAACAAGTATACATGCATAAAAATATATATTTTTTAAATATTTGCAAATTTGATAATTAACGATTTTAATAGTATTAGAATACATTTCATTTATTTCGTAAAATACATTTTGTTTAGATTTTGTTTATCACACGCTCGTTATATGAAATAGATGCTAATTATTGGATTATGCAATAAGATTTATATTAAGGGGTCTCAGGAGTCTTACTTTTCCTTCGAAGATGCAAGTTTGCATCATGTCACATTTAATTTTATTTCTCATTTCATACAACACACAATAAAATGAAATTTTTACCACTAATAGGTCAATATTGGCTTGATTTAACATAATTATTTCGATGTTGTACAATTCATATTTAATTATTTAAAAAAGTTTAAAATTAAAAAAAAAGTAAAAAAACGTTTTTGCCTGGTATCCACTGCGCGCAAGGTTGTAGAAAAAAATATTGCTTTTAAAATAACAAACAAAACTGATAATGATGTAAAATGTATGTATCTTGAACTTATACTTCAATTTAAAGCAATTAAAGATTTAACTTATTTTAAAATTGGCATTTTTTCAACAAAAAATTAATTTTTTAAACATTTTACAGTTTAATTTTAAATTTAAGAAAAATTAAATTTTTAATTTCTTGAAATTGAAGTATAAGTTCAAGATACATCAATTTTACGTCATTATCAGTTTTGTTTGTTATTTTTTAAGCAATATTTTTTCTACAACCTTGCGCGCAGTGGATACCAGGAAAAAAAGTTTTTTTTTACTTTTTTTTTAAATTTAAACTTTTTAAAAATAATTAAATATGAATTGTACAACATTGAAATAATTGTGTTAATTCAAGCTGATATTGACCTATTAGTGGTAAAAATTTCATTTTATTGTGTGTTGTATGAAATGAGAAATAAAATTAAATGTGACATGATGCAAACTTGCATCTTCGGAGGAAAAGTAAGACACCTGAGACCCCCTTAATGCATGAGAATTTAACAGCATTTGCATGCCTCAAAAAACTTATTAGCAACTGTCGCATCTGAAACTGAAAATTTCGGAAAGTTTCTTTAACCCCCTTCACGACGATGGTAGTGTATACATAAAGTAAACATTGCATCCAGTCCATAATTTTGACTAACACTCTTTCTGAATACCAATTTATGGTTTCTTTGTTTAAAAAATAGCTTTAAATGAACTAAGCTATCTTTACTATTCGGATATAGTGCTTATAAGCTTAGGATTAGAACATGCCTTATTTGTATCACATGAAATTCTTGCTTCTTTTCCTTTTTTGTCTTTTTAAATATTTAATGTGTATATCTGGAAATATTATGCATGTAAATAAGAAAATATATTTGTTCTATTGTACCAGAAAATAAGTATAAAGATGTTATACAAATGTGTTGTACTTTCAACCTAGTAGTTAACCACAGTTGGGTTCCACAAATCGTAGAAATAAAATGAAATATCATTGAAAGTGCATTCTTGTGAACGTCTCCACAAATTTGACCATAAGTAGGCCAACAAGATTTTGCACGACCAGAGTATCTAAGAAATCATATGCTTATTCATATTGGAGATGATTCATTTAATGTGTGTGACGAGTCTTTCAACCAATCAATCAACTTCCAAAGGTACAAGTATAAATACAAGCAATATGTAAGCCACTTACTTGTAGGGTTTGTTAATTTACTCATTGATTATTCAATCCATAGAAAATATTATTCTGCAATGTAAGTAATATGTTGAACTCTGTGATTATAAAATAACAGAATTTGTTGAATATGTTCTATATGTTGAGAACACATTATGTATAGATTGAAAACAAAAATATATATAAACATAATTTTTTTTAAATACTTGCTAATTTTGTTTTTGCATTGTATATTTAACGATTCTTAATAATTAGATGTTTTTTTATACATAATTTTTGTCTCATCTTTAATTTTTAAACTAAGCGACCTTATCAATGAATTTTGAACTCAATGAAAATCTTTTGATTTTTATTGCACTTTTAATGACTGGAAATATTAACAGTAGAAATATTCCCTTTTACATTGAAAGTTTGTTTAAAAAGGTACATTGTATAATTTTAAGAACTAATTGATATTTAATTGATTTTTACTTTGCGTAACATTAGCATTTTTGATCATTTTTTGCGCATTAGGTCTATTCAATGCTTCTGAGTTATTCAGCCGTACAAATAAATTTAGCGTTTTTATTTAACTGATAACAATTTTTTTTTTTAACCACAAAAATCTATTTAAAACTTTAACGTTTTAACTATTTTGCAAAATATGTTTTATGTACATACTAGCTGTTACCCGTCACTTCGTTCACGTAACATTAAAAGAAAAATAAATGTACTTATCAAGCAAAATACTTCACTCCCGATAATTAAAAACGTAAATAATTAACTAACTCTTTATCATATTTCATAGAAGAAAATACGATATTTCTTTGTTATAGGGGCCTTGACATAAATCAGTTTAAAAAAAGGTAAAATTTTTTACCAAATAACCGCGAAAAGGAAACTGCAACCAATCGAAAAAGGAAGGCCAAATAAAATCGTGTAAAACGACGAATTGGGTAAAAAGAAATGTCAATTTTACCTGATAAACAATTTTACTTTTAACGACTTTGAGAAACGTTTTAACAGCCATCATTTAAAAGTAATTCATTGGAAATAGTATATGCTTTTTCTTTAAATTCAATTCTTGTGAATAGGGAGGAATAATTATACACCTAAATGCAAGGAGCTTCAATTGCAAAGCTTTTCGCAGCCCAAAATTATATGTAAACATTACTTTTGCATGTAGTTTTCATTGCAAATTAACATTTATTACGGTTCAAATTAAAATTAATTTGGGTGCAAATTACATGTAAATGTTACGTTTGCATGTAATTTGGGGTTGCAAAAAGCTTTGCAGTTGCAAGTGTTACGTTTGCATGTAACAGCAAATTTGTGTCCTTGGTTTAATCTATAGCTGACACAAATCTTGATTTCTTGACAATATGCTGACAGGCGATTTTTGCTCTGCAGAATAAATTGATTCATAAAGTTTGAATATGTGGAAATATGTTTTTATTTTTCGGAAATTTTACTGTAATCAAGATTTTTTTTTTTCACCAACTATTCAAATTGAAAATAAAATAATTTTTTTCAGTTTTAAAGAGAAAATGGCATAAAAATATATTAATCCGTTTTATTTCACCTTTTTTATCCACAAAAATGGAGTAATTTAAGTACCATTTTTAGAGAAATTTCGTTAATATCTACAAAAAAATATTAATATCTCGGAGTTTAATTCAAAACTTTAAATTCTCAGAGTTTATATGACATCCTCGAATCAATGATAACCGGTGTTAAGTAAATCGCGTTGCATTAAGAGGAGTAGTTGCGAAATACACACAGTCAGATTTTAACTTAATAGACTTGTGTTGAATTTTCTTTTCCTAATAATCTTACTGATGCTTGTATTATTAATCAGAGAGTTCAGAGAATAAATAATGAAATGTTCATGTTTGGCGTGATTCTGAAAATGTAACCCTACAGTCGACCCAAACAACTGGCGGCTTGCTTTGAAAACCTCTCCCCGTCCAATGAATCCAGTCATTGTTCCACGTGCAGCGTCTCTCCATCCAATGAAGTCAGCCCTTGGGCCTAATGATTTAAGTGATAACCGACTTCATATTGCAAGCCGGTTTTACGGTTCATTACCTGTCTATTCTTTCACTGTACTCAGTGATTATTAATGTATGAAATTGATACACGCTCCATTTGAAACATATTTAAAAAATCCCGTTTTATTATGACGTCACTTTGATCCCAGAGAAATCTCTTTTCAATGATATAATTCTTGTTAATTTTCTTTTCCTGGCTATAATGACGTGAATTTTAGCAGAAAACTCACATCTGTTTATGACTGATATTCAAGTATATTATTAATTAGTATAAAAAAATATTTCAGTTATTCATCTTAAATATGACGTCCATTATGTATATACTTTTATTATACACCGATAGTCATATTGTCATGCTCTTTGTAATATTACGAATATTTGAAAATACATGTTTTATTTATGACGTCATATTTGTTCAAGCCAAGAAATATCCTTTTCATAGTTCCATGGTTCAGACGAAATCTTTTTCTTAATAATATAATTATTGTTAATTCTTCTTTCTAATTATAACGCAGTTTTTGACAGAAAAAGAACTTTTTAATGTAACCGATATTCATACTTCATGTATAATAACAAATACTCCATATTGTTGTTTCAAATATCACAGAAATTAATCTTCTTTTGAATTATTTTCATTTTTCATGTGAAAATCGCTCAATTAAAACTTAATTTTTGAGGAAAAATTATTTTTTCGCATTTTTTTTTTATTTATTGGCAACGATAAATTAAAATGGTTAATTTTTATCTAAAACTGTCCATTGTTTCTGTATGAAAATAATCAAATTTTGAATTATTAAGAAAAGTATTTGAATAAAATAAACAAAAACCAGTCTATATTAATTTCCGGGATATAATCCACCTATATGCAAAGATACAGGGCCATTAATTTCTCCATTTTGACGCTGGCTTCAGCCTAACATTTGCACACAATCGGATTTATAATATTACTAGCTGTTACCCGTGACTTCGTTCACGCAACATTAAAAGAAGAATAAATACATTAATTAAGAAAATATTTCACTCCCGATAATTAAAAAAGTTAAAATTAACTATTTATCACATTTCATAGGCGACAATACTGTATTTTTTGTTATAGGGACCTTGACATAACTCAGTCTTTAAAAAGTGAAATTTTGTGCCAAATAATCGCGAAAATGAAATTGCAACCAATGAAAAAAGGAGGGCCAAATAAAATCGTGGAAATAGAGGAATTGGGTAAAAACAAATGTCAATTTTACCTGATAAACAATTTTACTTTTAACGCCTTTGTGAAACGTTTTAACAGCCATCCTTCAAAAAAACATTAATTGGAAATAGTACATGCTTTTTCTTTAAATTCAGTTCTGCCTCCTTGGTTTAATGTATAGCTGAAACAAATCTTATTTTCTAAATGACAGTATGTTGACAGGCAATTTTCATTCTCTAGAATAAATTGATTCATAAAGTTTGAATATGTGAAAATATGTTTTTATTTTTCGGATAATTTACTGAAATCAAGATTTTGTTTTCACCATCTATTCAAAGTGAAAAACAATTCTGTATTTCAGTTTTAATGAGAAAATGGTGTAAAAAATATACTGATCTATTTTATTTTTCCTTTTTTTATACACAAATATGGAGTAATTTACTTTCCGTTTTTAGAGAAACTTCGTTAAAATTAACAAAAAAGAAAAAAAAAATCTTGGCATCTAATTTAATTTTTTAAATTCTGACAGTTTGTGTAACATCCTCGGATCAATGATAAACGGTATAAAGTAAATCACGTTGCGTTCGATATTCTGGTACTGTAAATGAAAATTGTAAATTCACGGGCATTCTCCGTGAATTGCTGCCGTAATTTTACGGGAAGTGCCCCCTTTTCAAGGTAAACGGTCCATTTCAGTAAATTTCATGTTTTTACGGGCAAAAACCGTTTATCTAATAACAAAGCTCGTTTATCTAGTCACAAAACCGGTTTTCTTATGGACATTGCCTGGAATCTCTGCTGCAATAATTTTACTGCAGCAATTTTTTACAGTGAGGAGTAGCTGCGAAATACAAACATAGATTCGTGTTCATTTTCATTTTCTTAAAATTATGATGCGATTTTTAGCAGAAAATTCTCATCTGTATATAACGAATATTCATGCTTAATAATCAGTATAGATAAAAAAACATTTAAATTTTTCGTTATAAATATGGCGTGAAACTCATCTGCTTTCTATACTTACTGATCCTTGTATTATTAATGTAAGGAATTGATTCACACTCATTTTAAAACGCATTGGAAAATTCCCGTTTTATTTCAAATATGACGCATCTTTTTCCCGCAGAGAAATCCCTTTTTAATGACATAATTCTTGTTAATTTTCTTTTCCAGGCAATTAATTTCAGTACTGGCATAGGGGAAATTATGTCGCTTTAACGAAATAATATAAAATCTTTAGTTTTTATCAACAAAAATGGAACTATTAACATTCGTCATTTTTTTTTTTTTTTTTAGGTAATCGAGTTATTTCTTTTAGTTTTAAGAATGAAAATAAATATTTCTCGCTATCCATGACATCATTTTCGATATGGATAATTTTGCGGAGAATATTATTGACATTTGCTGACCATTTTCTTTTGAAACTTCTTTTTACTTTTTTTAAAATTTAAATAAAAAATACGGTATAATTATATTAGCCCTGCGCAGACGGTAAAACGCCAAGAATTATTACCATACAAAAAAAAACAAAAAAAAAACAAGATCATTTTATTTCACCAATCAAAGATATCAGCTTTATTTTTGATGTATGGCGTCATATTCGCCTGTTTCATATGGTTACTCATATTGAAACCTTGTATTATTATTAGAGATCGACCGAAACACGTTTTTAAGACAGAAACCGAAACCGGATTTCTGTGATCTTCCCAGTTTCGGCCGAAACCGAAACCGAAAGTGTCAACAAATTTTAAAAACTGATTAATACATACATAACTGCATATAATTATTAATTAATTAATAATTAATTAATTAATAACAAATAATTACTTAATAATAACTAATTAAGCTAATAATTAATTTATTAAATATGCGTGTATTGAACCACATTTCTGACATACAAACGCACATATATATGTGTGTGTATAAGTTATAAGTTTCAAACAAAAAGGAAACATAAATAATACAATTTTTATATTTTACTATTTTATAACAACCAATAATTATGGGAATTTATCAATAAAATATTAACAATGTAGTTAAATAACGTAAAACAAATTCAATAATGAATATTTAATTTTTAAATATATTCATATTTTCAGTTCGTTAATATTTTGCATTTAAATTGATTGAAATAAAGTACTTAAAAGTTTGTTTTTTAGGAAATTAACATTAAATATGTTTAACTATTTTATAATTATAAATATTACTAATTTAATAGACGTTTAAATATAGATATATATTTAATTTTGCTGAATATTATTATTAATTATTTAAAATTTTGTACAAACATTTTTATTGTACACATGTTTAAATAACATGTTTACTAAAAAAGCTTTGCCACTACCTGCCTGCCTAAGAAAGCAGTAAAATGGCACCCCTGTTTGAAAATTTTATCTCCGGTGCCAAATTGACTCTCTGTGCCTCTATCCGAAACTATTTACTTTCATATAAAATAAAACGTAATTAATTTATCAATAAGACAGAAATAGTTTACAATTATACGAATTTCATCAAATAAAAAATATTTTAAGTATACAATATATCAATATATATTTTGTACCAAATTTCATAAATCTTCATATGTTTTAACAGCACCTTTCTAATAAAGCATTCTAAACAATCTGGAGTTTCAAAGTAAAAACTTTCTATTACTGTTAAGTGTGCAGCTTTTAAACATCACGTGATAAGCGTCTTTTAAATGTAGTCATATATGCATTGCTTTCTTTATAATTTACACTCGCGTCATGAATCAGTCATGACATGACGGATAATGATAATCAGTGGAGTTCACAGCAATAAACAGTGTCTCATTTGAGCCGATACAACTCATATCAATGAGTAAAATTGAAAATTTCCGAAAGAAGGAACGATATTTTGAAATACAGATAGTTTCGGTCGAGTTTCGGTCTGGCCGAAATTTTGGCAGCAGTTTCGCCGAAAACGAATATTCGGCGAAACTCCGATTTTGCGCCGAAACCGAAATTGAAACCGAAATTTCGGTCGATCTCTAATTATTATCAACAACTAAAAAAAAGTACGTTTTATTTCTAATAATATTACTTAATCTTCTTCTTAATTCTTTAATTTTTTTATTTTATTTTTATTTTTCCCGTGAAAAAATTTCAATTGAAACTAAATTGTTGACTAAAAATTATTATTCCGGAATTTGAATTAGTTTTGGTAACGATAAAGTATTAGCAACGGTAAAGTGAATTTAACCATGTTAAAATATTATACGAAAAAAATGTCCATTTACTCTCTATGAAAAAACGAAATTTTGAATTATTAAGAAAAATATTTGAATAAAATAAACAAAAACCAGCCTATGTTCAAATGAGGGTTATAATCAATCTGTATGCAAAATACAGGATCATTAAAGGCTCCATTTTGACGCTGGCTTCAGCCTAACATTTGCGCACAATCAGATTTATAATATTATTAGGATTAGGATCAATTTTTTTTTCTAAAATTTGAATGAGATTATTATTATTATTATTATTATTATTATTTTCTTTTTTTGCCAGTATGGGCAGGGCCACATTTCCCTATTTATCTACTGTATTTTAGACTATAAAGATACTTTTTTCCAGACAGTCAAAATTAAATTTCGTGAAAAGGTGCTAAAAAGAGTTTTCTATTTACAATTAGAAAAGGCAAGTACTACTATTTCTTGCAGAAATGTTAAACAACGAAGGTTTGAGCTCTCAAGCCTTTGGTTATAATATCCTTCTATTAAACATCTGTCCACCATAGACTTTATTTTAAAATCAAAATTGTTCTATTATTGAGTTTTTATATAGTTACAGTAATGCTACTCTCTGAATCTGCCAAATTATGTTTATTTTCTTGCTTATTTTTTAGACATAAATTCCTAATGTTTCTCTTTTTTTGTTTACTTCAGTATTTCAATTCATCAATCATTCAATTCATTTTCAATCATAAGAAAACTGATAAAATTTATGTAAAATACTATTCAAATATTTTTATTTAATTATTTATTTATTTAAGATGTAAAATTTTATAATTGGTTTACATCATTGTTAGTTCTATCATTTTTATATGGTTTTTATTAGTGTTTTTTTATTTTCGAAAGGCTTCTTTGTAAATCCTGTTCCTTTTAAATTTATATGTTTTCTTTTTCATATTTCCTTATGGAAACAATAAAGTCTTTAATCAGAATTGTTCTCTGTACGGAATGTACTCTGATATTTAAAAATATGTCGTAATCTCAGTATGGATATATTTTCCTTAGTTTACAAGGCTGAAATTCAAAATTACCTGTTTTAGGATTTCATTCTGATAACTATCAAAGTGTCTTCACATCTGTCAAATATTTATCCTCGCAGAACAGAATTCGTTGTAACGAAGATACTCTGAAAGTTTTTAATTGTGGTCTCCGGCTTTATTCGACAAATTCTAGTGGTGAATTAAAAAGAAATTTGATAAATATGCTCACAAGAGCGAAATAAGCAACAATGTATTTTCTTGAAGGGATAATCTAAGAATTCATACTGGAAAGAAACCTTATTCATGCAATTTGTGTAAAAAAATCTTTCTAACATGTAAATACCTTGAGATACAATTGCAAGCGTACTAATAGCACATATATAAACATTTGTAATACAACCTGTGGCCAGAAAGTTCGGTGAAAGAGCCTGTAGAGGTCGCTGCTGGACTAGTAGAATATCAACGTGCCACGCGTGGTAAAGGTCAATATCTGTTTGAACGTTTGGCAAGGTTTGGTTTGGCAAAGTGCGTTTATTCCCTGTTATGTTTAACGCCGAGCGCGAAAGGTTTATTGTGCATTGTCGCGGTAAACAAAATGGATCAGAGAATAAACATGTTGTTTTGTTTCAAACTTGGAAAATCGGCAAAAGAAACTCACTAAATGCTCAAAGAAGTTCATAAAGATGAAGCCGTCGCATCAATGAGTGTTTATGAATGGTTTAAGCGTTTCTGGGAAATGCGGACCAGCCTGGAAGATAATGCCCGGCTACACACCGCCTCGGTTGTATGGCACTTCCTGGCCGCGAATGGAGTTGTGACACTTGATAACCCCCTTATTCACCTGATTTGGCACCTGCAGACTTCTTCCTCTTCCCCAGATTGAAGTCAGCCCTGAAGGGAAAGAGATTTACGGACATCACCGACATTCAACGCAACGTGACGGCCGAGCTGAAAGCCATTCCTAAAGAACTGTTTTACAGGAGATTCCAGGACTTATATACTCGTTCCCAACAGTGCATTACCAACCATGCAGATTATTTTGAAGGACAGTAAATTGTATTTGATGCTGTACAATACTGTATTTGAAATAAAAATTCATTCACCGAACTTTCTGGCCACAGGTTGTATGTACACATTGTAGGATAAAACCTCAGACCAGTTGTTTCTTGAAACCAGAATTTCCAATAGGTTTGAATGAAACTGTACATACGTATCATGCACGTATCCTTGGACCATAATATGTTCAATATATGTCACTTTTTTATTAATAAATTATTATAAATAGTAAAATCATCCAGTCTTTCCCGAAGGTAAAATTTAAAGGCATGATTTTGTAAGTTACTCGAAATGAAGGTGTTTACTTTTATTAAAAATAAACAATATATTTTAAATTATAACTTTAACTAGGGAAATGAACTAATAATATTTCAATTAAAATATAATTATTTAATATTCAAAGATAAAATTATAACCATCTTTATAATTTTAAAATAGCAGAAAACAAACTCTGTAAATAAAACTCAGTAATTCTAAAAATCATAAATAAGTCTATTCCATATAGTTTCGAGAGACTTTTCTTAAAACATTTTTTACGGGCTCTTTAATTATTGATTTCTGATATCATTTTCTATCTGACGTAGGTTCTGTAATTTTATCCCAAGGGAAGGCGAACCAGAAACCAAATTGTAGATATGTCCATTAAAATACAAACAACAGTTTCATTGACACAAATAAATTATTATTAAATATCCTACACATAATATATAAAGTTTCGGCGACATTAAATGTGTTAAAAATTAAAATTGTGAAAACAAGAGAAAATTAAAACAATATCTTTTCATAAAAATTTTCTGTATGCTCTGAAACTGCAGAAATACCGGCATGGTATACCGTAATAGTTGCTTCTCGTTCAGGATTTAAGCTAACTAATTCAACCATCCCGCTAGAAGGCTGCTTGGTTCAAACCTGAGATATCCGGTTTCATCCGACTACACGGTTTAACTTTACTTTCCCCTAGGGTATAGCATAGCATGACAAAATTTAGTTCCGTTGCAAGTTTTGCATTTAGCAATTTTGGCCAATCGATCGAAATGCACTCTGAATTCTTTAGATAATGCACCGGGCTGTTCAAAAGTATTTTGCACACACCACATATCAAGATAATAAAATTCAATTCCGGTAAAGAACAAACTAGGCAACTTAAAACACATTTCCAGCAATTACAAACCATAAACGACAATGTATCTTGTTCTATGCGTAGCTCTGTTATTTATATCTTACATACATCTATTAGTCTACTAAATAGAGTGCAGCAGGTAAAAACTACCGTTAACAATTTACTCCCATATTCAGTAATACTTACAAATTCCTTTGTTTTGTCATGTACATGATCAACCGAGTTTATACACACCACGTGTTATGAAAATATTTAGTTACACCTAAGTATGGAAACCAAATTTCAAAACGCACTTATAACACAGACTGTAATTATTGCATATAGACTGTAACCGAATTATTTTGCGTTTCCCTGTAAATGAACAACAAACGTAATGAACACCATACAACCATTTATAGTGCTTCTCAGTAATGCATATAAATTAAATATTGTTTGAAGTAGTGTAACATCATTAAATTACACTGCAAGCGATTTTTCCCTGTAAAACATTTTGAAACAATTCTTTTTCATGACCATGTAAATGAAATAATAAATGCTTTGCAATCCATATTCTACAAATATTTTAGTGCGCTTCATAATTTTATACTGATTTCATTATATTGCTAATGACATAACATCATCAAAGTGCACTTGAAACGATTTCTTCCCTTTCACTGTAATGTAAC
Organism: Maratus michaelseni; assembly: GCA_963931845.1. Taxonomy (NCBI): domain Eukaryota; kingdom Metazoa; phylum Arthropoda; class Arachnida; order Araneae; family Salticidae; genus Maratus; species Maratus michaelseni. The sequence continues at coordinate 49,175,656 of OZ007594.1, read as the reverse complement.
GGAATAATTTGGCTGACCCTGTAAACCAACTATAAATGGTACATACTTCATTTTCAATAGAGATCGTGCTATAGTAAACGTCAGTACCCTATTAAAATTACCTGGTAAGCCGAGTATTTTTACGAGAGTTAGACTACGTTACGTATGGGCAGACTAGCCGAAGTATACACACTTTTCAAGCCAAAGTCATACACTTTTCAATTTCTATGTTGCAGTGTGTTAAAAACTGCACCTCTCTGAAAATTAATGGCAAAACTATATCATAATATTAATTACCGCCTAATTTTAAACATTTTTGCAACTTCCATTGCCTACGTTTCGCTAAGAGATAAAAAGGAATGCACATTTCATTCTTTCCAGGACACCTTGTATGCACAAACACGCATATATATATATATTGATTTATGTTCTTACAAAATTTTTGTTCGACCAAATCAAAATGTTATAGAGTGATAAAGAAATCTTATTTAACTAATGTGTGTAACATGTCATTTAAACAAACAAGACAACATGAAAGAGATGTAGTAATATGTCAGCCTCATACGGGTTGTGTTAAATTATTCATTAACGGAATATATTATTGGTAGAAAATAGTATGCACTAATTACTATTTTGACAGCTATGATACCTGCAAAATTGTTTTGTATGTTCTATTTGACAAAGCTTCATAATGCATAGATTTTATAAATATAATTTATATATTGTATTCTGAATAGTATTTCTACTTTTATTCTTTAATTGTAATTTTAATGGGTTTTTTCACATTTCTGATTGGTTTTTATAATCTTCTCTTCATTATCTTTTTTCTTTTCATTATTTCGTACATAAATTTGTAATTGTCTGAACAAACGAATTTTGTTTTGAATGAAATGTTTTTATTTTACTGTATTATTTATGGTGATAAATGTTTAGTATTAAAATAGACATTTACTTATACTGTGTACGTTTGTTTATAAATTACATTGAATATTTCTAATAAAAGAAAATTTGAAATTAATTATACCTATGCCGAAAAGTATACTTTATTTATTAATCGCATCTTTGTTTAATCAAATACGACGATTTTTCGAAAAGTAAAGATACAATGCGGAATATTCATTCAAAAAACATTCAATTAATAAAATTTTCCTTACATTTTTCGACTTTATTACAAAAATTTTACCCATCAGAGCATTAAAAAAAATTTTAATTAATAAAATGTCCAGTACAAATTACTTACAGGTATATGCCTTACTTTTCGACTTTGTTGCCTTCATTGTCCAAGCGCTTGTTACGTCTGGGTACTAGCTTTTGTATCCCACAATCATAGGCGTTTGCCGCCTGTTGTCGAAACCATGTTTCAACTTAGATTTTGATCTCATCATCGTTTTGGAAGTTTTGCCCTGCAAGATGTTTCTTCAAGTAAAGGAATAAGTGGTAGTCACTGGGGTGCAAGGTTCGGACTGTAAGCTGCTCTGGGTTCTTCATGAACATTGATCCTACCTCCAGAGAAAGCACACCACCATTTCGTTATATTTTGTCGATTCATAATGTCCCCATAGACGGAAACAATTTCTTTGTGAATATCCGCTGGACGCTGACCTTTTAGCATGAAGAAAACGTATGATGGATACGTCCCATTTGGCGGGATTCTGAATTGGCGCAGTCATTATAAACACGAGCTCCCGAAACAGACTCTCCGTACAAATAACGAATGATTGCCACGGAAAGGTCATATGTTCACGGTTACAGAATGTGCTGGTAACAAGCTCTTTCTTTTCTTTCCTGCAGTCTGGGGTGTATCTTTACTTTTTAAAAAGACCTCGTAAAATACTTGTTAGTAATATTGTAGAGCAAGATATATTATTCATACATAACAAAAAACAACTGTTTCATGTTTTCTATGTGACGGAAATGTGTTTAAAATTTGTCTTTTCTCTTTATTTTTAGATAAATTGTTAAATTGCAAATAAGGAAAATAATGATTCTTTCGAATTTATTAATGTTAAAGTTACTTTCTTAATAATGGAGACATGTCCCGATTTGTTGAAATTTTAAAAACACAATTACAAAACAAAATGCCGCTTTTTTTTGGAGGCGGGGGGGGGGGAGGGCTAGGCAATTACTCGAATGAAATATACGGTGTGTTCTTTCATTTTGTGTGTGGAAAGACTGTAGGAAAATAAACAAATATGCTTCAGTCATTTTTCAGTAGGTAAAGAATGGGATAAGATGAAATTTTAACTTACGATTAGAATATATTGTAATACTTGCATCAGTACAACTTTCAAAATTTAAATCAATAGAGATTTAATCTCCCAACCTTCTGGTTAAAATGTTATAGTAATTATTTGGCCACTTTGGATCTCATTTTAAATGCATAATTTGTTGATGTTGCCTTTAAATATTGTTCAATTCTTTAATAATCAGAAAACTGATAACTGTTTTTATATTATTTTGTTCTAGAAATTATTTGCATTTTATTTATCGTTTTTGAACCTACATCTGCTTTTTTTATATTTGTGCCTGTTTAATTCTTTTTCAAGGATATAGTCATTCATAGCTTTTTTTCTGTTAATTAGTGTTCCAATTACATCTGAAATATTCCAGAAATCTAATGCGAGATACTATTCAAAGTATAGGACAAAATATAGATACAAAATATTCAAATTATTCATTAAACTCAAAATATTCTAATACATTCAAAATATAGATACTATGTAACCTATTTTGGCTTTTAAAATAGGTAGCATTTATCGATTTTGAAATTTGAATATCGTTATAGTTATACATTATTTTTTAAATTTTTAAATGCTTATTTCTAAACCTGCTAATTATATTTTGTTAATTTATTGAGAAAAATTCTTGGTTAATTATAAATTATTAATCTCATATTAAAAAATAAAACTGCAGACGAAAATCATAATATAAGATATTTGGTTTTATCTTTTTGTGTTCATAGCTCAAAATAATTTTAAATTATCTTTTATAGGATTTTAGTGTAATACCAATCAAAGAGACTTCACGTCTGACAAAAATTTACCACACGGTAATAAAGATTCCTTCAAACGCTTCATATGTAGTCTCTGTCCATATTCTACATATAAGGGAAGTGACATAAAAATACATTTGTTCGTGCATTCTGGTCAACGTCCTCACAAGTGCGACGTATGCGGACAATGTTTTGCCCTACCATTTAATCTACAACAACATAGGAATCTACATACTGGAGAGAAACCTTATTCATGTGATGTGTGTAGCAAGTCGTTTAGCCGTCTAAGTAACTTTAAAAGACACATGCTTACACACAAGTAATATGTTTGAAAGCGCAATATGTGTAGTGTGTGGTATAAGATATTCATCTATTTTTATTTACTATGCAGCAAATGTTCTGCATTCAAAGTAATACTTTGTGAACTGAGATAGAGGCAGAATCTTGTGAATATTTTCAGCATAGTAAACTTTCATAATGCTTTTCTATTACTAAAGTTATGTTTGTATTATAATTTTGCTGAATCTTACTCTATGACTAAGTGATTTAATAAATGAATTTTGTATTGGAAAATATGATTTTTCTATATATTGTACAGCCCCTTCGCCACTATCTTAACGTATATATTAAACAAATAATGTATTCTTGCCTTTATTAAAACTACCACTCTTTCTGAATTGTAATTTTTGCCTTCTTTAATCAAAGCGCTTCAGCAAATAAATTTAGCGAAGCTGACTGCTTTGCAGAAATTAAAGCGTGTATACGTGGCGCTCATTGGCGAAGGGCTTAAATTTTCCTTACTTGAATGCGGTTAAACTCTTGTTTCATTTCTTTATTTGTCTTAGAAGTAAAATGAAAAATCATTGCATTCTTTTGAACGTCCCCATCAGTTTGAAATACACAGAAAACCTTTTCTGCGACCAGATTTTCTAAAAAAGCATATTCTTATAGATACTGGAGATAAACCTAATTCATTTAATGTGTGTAAGGAGTCTTTCAACTATTATAAATATATATATATTATAAATATATATATAATACCTTACTATAATGTGAGTGCGTTCAAATATTTATCTCTTTTCTATCTTCATATTTAATAAAATGAGACTGAAAATAATATCTTACCTGTTTTAGTAGCGCAGAGACCCACCATAATCCTTCGGTATTCGTTCAACGGATGCGCGACCTTCATTCACCGTATATTCACGATAGATCTTTAAAAGATTATTCATCGAAGGCACATAAAACATGGAACGTTACCACTTGAAGAAATAAAAATAATATTATTAATATTGTATAAATATGCATTTTAGTGTAAATTCCTTGTTAGAATATTCCAGCGAGTCTGCTTGGAAAAACTAGAATTTTATATCTTGATTAAATTAACATTACAATATGTAAACCAAGAGAAATAAAATATCTTCTCGGTGAGCATTTTAATAGGTGTTACAGCAAAGACAGTTAAACATGAACTGACTGAGAAACATCGAAAAGGTCCAAAGTCTAAACTCGGAACAACAGAGTATATGCGATCACAGCACGTGTAAGCGTAGGAGTATAAAAACTGCAAGTATGCATCTTTGTTAATTGTCGACACGTGCACATCACAAAACGCGAAAAAGGAAAAGTTTCTTGTTTAAAATATATTGAGAGAATTGTTATTTTCAGGGTTACACACCTCAACACCCCACCTTAATCCCTGAATCAACAATTCACAGATTCAAGATTGTCTTTCGATGAAAAGTAAACTTAGGCTTTGGCAGGGGTTTCGTAAGTAGATCGGCTGTCATCAAGTCAGTGTTGACGTAGTGGAGTCTTATTATATTTTCATTCACTAATTGTTTTAGGAGATGATAGCGCAAGTCTATGTGCTTCGTTTTATGATAAAATTTGTCTGATTCTGCAAGTTTTATTGCAGACTGATTGTCATCCATTAATGTTATTGGGCACTGCTGCGGCATGTCCAGTTCGTTTAGTAGATTTATTAGCCATGTTATTTCTTGCGCTGCACTCGCGGCAGATATGAATTCTGATTCAGCTGAAGACATAGCTAAACACTTTTGACGTTTAGATGACCATAGTATTGGATTGGAGCCAAGTAGAAACACATTTCCTGACGTAGATTTCCTATCAAGTGGGTCGTTTGCCCAATCAGAGTCTGCGTATGCCCTCAAGACAGGTTCATCAAAATTAGTATATGTTAACTTTAAATCGATAGTTGTTTTTAAATATCTAATGGTTCTTTTAACAGCTTCCCAGTCTTTTGCTCTGGGATTTTCATTTCTCCGACACAGGATATTAACGGCTGCACTAATATCCGGTCTGGATACGGTCGAGATATAAAGTAGTGCGCCGACCGCCTGTCTATAATTTACATTATCCGGTAAGAGATTTTCATCATCGGTTAATTTAACAAATCCGGGTTCCATGGGTGTATCTGTTGGTTTTGAATTTTCCAAACCATATTTGATTATTAATTCATGAATTTTGTTTATTTGATCTAGGGTCATAGTGTTTTGGTTAGGGCGATTAATGTTTATGCCTAGATAATATTTAGCATCACCTAAATCCGTGACAGGGTATTCTTTCTTTAATTGACATATAAGTTTATCAATGTTTTGACTTTCTCCGGCAATGAGGAGATCATCAACATAAACAATTACATAAATCGTTTTGTTATTTGTGGTTCGTTTATACAAGCATTTGTCTATCGAGCTTTGGTGAAAATCTAATTTTGATAACGAATCGTGTATCTTTAAATTCCAAGCTCTCGCGGCTTGTTTCAAACCATAGAGCGCCTTTTTCAGTTTACAAACTTTGTGTTCCTCTCCGAGAGCTACATACCCTTCGGGTTGACGCATATATACTTCCTCTTGCAATTCCCCATGTAAGAAAGCCGTCTTAATGTCGATGTGCCTAAGTTTTAAGTTTTTATGCAATGCCACTGCCAAAAAGCTTCTTATCGTAGTATGAGACGCAACGGGGGCGAAAGTCTCGTCGTAGTCAATTCCATATTTCTGGGAGAATCCCTTAGCCACTAACCTCGCCTTGTACTTTTCTATTTGACCCTGACTATTGTATTTCGATTTAAACGCCCATTTGCTTCCAATTACTTTTGTCCCTGGTGGGGCCTCAACTAATTCCCAAGTACAGTTTTCTTTAAGCGAATTTATTTCGTCTAACGTAGCATTTATCCATTTTTTCTTTTCCAGGGGATTTTGCATTTTTAGTATGTCATCCCAGCATTTGGGCTCATTTATCCTAACGTCATTTATTAAAAATGCGAATCTATCAGGAGGAACCCCTCTGTTAGATCTGTTCGACCTACGTGGTAAATCCTGTGGGGTGCCTGTCAAGTTTGTGTTCGCATCCTGATCTTGCATTTCAATTTCGGTGCTATTATTTTCCTCATTAATTAGTTGTAATTTTGGTTGCGGATTATTCTCGCTTTGCATTTCTTTATTTTCATTTGATTCATTATTTTTGACTAAGTCATTATCCTTATCCTCTAAAAATTTTACTGTTCGACTTATAACAATTTTCCTTCCATCTGTACAAATCCTATAACCTTTACTTCTATTGTCGTAGCCGACAAAAATACCCGGTCGTGCGGTATCGTCCAATTTTCCCCTATGCGTTTTTTGAATATATGCATAAGCGCGGCAACCAAAAGTTTTAATGTTAGATAGATCTGGTTTACGACCAGTCCATTTTTCATATGGAGTCCGATCGCATGATGAAGTTGGGAGCCTGTTTTGAATGTACGTCGCTGTGCAAATGGCTTCCCCCCAGAACGAATTAGGTAAACCGCTTTCCTTAAGAAGACAGCGTCCCATCTCCACTAAACTGCGGTTTTTACGCTCTGCGACTCCATTTTGCGATGAGGAGTATGGTACGGTAAATTGATGATCAATTCCCTCATTTTTCAAATATTCTTCGAATTCCTTCCCTGTGTACTCCCCCCCGTTATCGGACCGAATTGCCTGCACCTTTCTGCCAAATTTGTTTGCAGTCATCGCTACGTATTCCTTAAATTTTGAGAAAACTTCATATTTATTTTTTAATAAATATACAATAGTAAAGCGACTGAAATCGTCAATGAAAGTTAGAAAATAGTATTTCCCCCCAACCGTTGCAGTTTGCATGGGCCCGCACAGGTCACTATGAACCAGCTCAATTGCCCTCGTAGCTCTAAAACTAGCGGTTTTGGGGTACGGATTATCAGTAAGTTTTGACGCAAGGCAAACTTCACATTCAATGCTGTGTTTACATTTATCAATTTGAATCCCTGATGCCATGTTTTTATCAACTAATTCTTTTATGTGGTTAACATTTCTATGACCTAACCTTACGTGCCACTTATGTAAACAATTTTTCTTTTCACAGTGATTAATCATATTTACATTTTGAATTGAATCAGGTTTAACTTTACTTTCATACAAATTATTGTTTACAAATCCTTCAAGGTATGTTACGCCTTCGTGAGTTATTTTGCACATATTATTTTCGAATGTAGCTACGCAACCATTTTCGGTAGCTTGTTTTATAGAAATTAAGTTTGTTTCTACCTCCGGTACATATAAAACATTTTTTAGTGTTATGGTTTTTCTCGTATTGTCTGACATAACAGTATTTAATTTTACAGATCCGTAGCCGTCAGAATTTAATTCTTGACCATTCGCGATAGTTACATTAGATGTATCATAATTAAAATCATGAAATTTACTTTTGTCATTACAAATATGGGCCGAAGACCCTGAATCAATAACCCAGAGGTCTTTCGAACCGTTACCTATAAAAAATGTTAAATTTTTATCAGCATGCTTTTCCCTATCAAAGTTTTTGGTTTTAGAATTATTCGCGCCTACATTGTCTTGAAAGCATACGGCTGACTTATTAGGCATACCATAATGTTTATTCCCGTAATTTTTCATTTTCGGTTTCTCATAGGTTTTATTTTTTAATTTCCAACATTCTTCAATATTATGGGAATTTTTCTTACAGTAACGACAAAATTTATTTGTTTTTTGCATTGGGAATTTGACTTTTAAAGCAGAGTGACTGTTCGTATTTTCGACATTATTTTGTCGTTTATCGTATTCATCCATTAACTTTCCCCGAATAAAATTTGGGGTCAGTTCATCGTCATTTCGTGCCTCAAGAGCACATATCAACGTGTCATAACTAGCAGGTAAAGAGCATAACAGTAAAGCCGCCAGGTGTTGATCATTAATAGTTTCACCAATAGCAGTTAATTTATCGCGTAACTGATAAATTTTAGTTAAGTGTTCAGTCATGTTGCCATTTTCGGCTAACCTGCTAGAATATAATTTCCTTAATAGGAATAATTTACTGCTTAAATTCGATCTTTCATGCACATTCTTAAGCGCATTCCACACCTCCCTAGCAGTTTCTAGGTTTTTGGTGTGTATAATTTGGTCGTCATCTATTAGCAAGTTTATAATTGCTCTAGCTTTTCTATTTTTTGTTGTATACTCGGGAGTGACGGGATTTGGGGCCTCGTTTATTATTACATCGTAAAGATCTTCTTTCTGCAAGTACATTTCTACACGAAATTTCCAAATATCATAGTTATTCGAATTTAATTTTTCTATGACAGTATCCTTTAGAATACTCATTTTTATTATTATATAGATAACACAAAATCTTATATAATATAATATAAATGTTTGACAATTCGATGAAATAATAATTCAGTGGTATTATTTTATTTCTGTTATTCAAAATATTGCTGTTGCTACTTCATTCCTTTATTTATATAAGTGTAGCAAAATATTTATATCAGCATAATGTTTGTTAAATTCTTCTATTCGCACTCAAGTAAAGATTTTAGCACACATCAGTCTCATAATCTATTATAAATATATATATAATACCTTACTATAATGTGAGTGCGTTCAAATATTTATCTCTTTTCTATCTTCATATTTAATAAAATGAGACTGAAAATAATATCTTACCTGTTTTAGTAGCGCAGAGACCCACCATAATCCTTCGGTATTCGTTCAACGGATGCGCGACCTTCATTCACCGTATATTCACGATAGATCTTTAAAAGATTATTCATCGAAGGCACATAAAACATGGAACGTTACCACTTGAAGAAATAAAAATAATATTATTAATATTGTATAAATATGCATTTTAGTGTAAATTCCTTGTTAGAATATTCCAGCGAGTCTGCTTGGAAAAACTAGAATTTTATATCTTGATTAAATTAACATTACAATATGTAAACCAAGAGAAATAAAATATCTTCTCGGTGAGCATTTTAATAGGTGTTACAGCAAAGACAGTTAAACATGAACTGACTGAGAAACATCGAAAAGGTCCAAAGTCTAAACTCGGAACAACAGAGTATATGCGATCACAGCACGTGTAAGCGTAGGAGTATAAAAACTGCAAGTATGCATCTTTGTTAATTGTCGACACGTGCACATCACAAAACGCGAAAAAGGAAAAGTTTCTTGTTTAAAATATATTGAGAGAATTGTTATTTTCAGGGTTACACACCTCAACACCCCACCTTAATCCCTGAATCAACAATTCACAGATTCAAGATTGTCTTTCGATGAAAAGTAAACTTAGGCTTTGGCAGGGGTTTCGTAAGTAGATCGGCTGTCATCAAGTCAGTGTTGACGTAGTGGAGTCTTATTATATTTTCATTCACTAATTGTTTTAGGAGATGATAGCGCAAGTCTATGTGCTTCGTTTTATGATAAAATTTGTCTGATTCTGCAAGTTTTATTGCAGACTGATTGTCATCCATTAATGTTATTGGGCACTGCTGCGGCATGTCCAGTTCGTTTAGTAGATTTATTAGCCATGTTATTTCTTGCGCTGCACTCGCGGCAGATATGAATTCTGATTCAGCTGAAGACATAGCTAAACACTTTTGACGTTTAGATGACCATAGTATTGGATTGGAGCCAAGTAGAAACACATTTCCTGACGTAGATTTCCTATCAAGTGGGTCGTTTGCCCAATCAGAGTCTGCGTATGCCCTCAAGACAGGTTCATCAAAATTAGTATATGTTAACTTTAAATCGATAGTTGTTTTTAAATATCTAATGGTTCTTTTAACAGCTTCCCAGTCTTTTGCTCTGGGATTTTCATTTCTCCGACACAGGATATTAACGGCTGCACTAATATCCGGTCTGGATACGGTCGAGATATAAAGTAGTGCGCCGACCGCCTGTCTATAATTTACATTATCCGGTAAGAGATTTTCATCATCGGTTAATTTAACAAATCCGGGTTCCATGGGTGTATCTGTTGGTTTTGAATTTTCCAAACCATATTTGATTATTAATTCATGAATTTTGTTTATTTGATCTAGGGTCATAGTGTTTTGGTTAGGGCGATTAATGTTTATGCCTAGATAATATTTAGCATCACCTAAATCCGTGACAGGGTATTCTTTCTTTAATTGACATATAAGTTTATCAATGTTTTGACTTTCTCCGGCAATGAGGAGATCATCAACATAAACAATTACATAAATCGTTTTGTTATTTGTGGTTCGTTTATACAAGCATTTGTCTATCGAGCTTTGGTGAAAATCTAATTTTGATAACGAATCGTGTATCTTTAAATTCCAAGCTCTCGCGGCTTGTTTCAAACCATAGAGCGCCTTTTTCAGTTTACAAACTTTGTGTTCCTCTCCGAGAGCTACATACCCTTCGGGTTGACGCATATATACTTCCTCTTGCAATTCCCCATGTAAGAAAGCCGTCTTAATGTCGATGTGCCTAAGTTTTAAGTTTTTATGCAATGCCACTGCCAAAAAGCTTCTTATCGTAGTATGAGACGCAACGGGGGCGAAAGTCTCGTCGTAGTCAATTCCATATTTCTGGGAGAATCCCTTAGCCACTAACCTCGCCTTGTACTTTTCTATTTGACCCTGACTATTGTATTTCGATTTAAACGCCCATTTGCTTCCAATTACTTTTGTCCCTGGTGGGGCCTCAACTAATTCCCAAGTACAGTTTTCTTTAAGCGAATTTATTTCGTCTAACGTAGCATTTATCCATTTTTTCTTTTCCAGGGGATTTTGCATTTTTAGTATGTCATCCCAGCATTTGGGCTCATTTATCCTAACGTCATTTATTAAAAATGCGAATCTATCAGGAGGAACCCCTCTGTTAGATCTGTTCGACCTACGTGGTAAATCCTGTGGGGTGCCTGTCAAGTTTGTGTTCGCATCCTGATCTTGCATTTCAATTTCGGTGCTATTATTTTCCTCATTAATTAGTTGTAATTTTGGTTGCGGATTATTCTCGCTTTGCATTTCTTTATTTTCATTTGATTCATTATTTTTGACTAAGTCATTATCCTTATCCTCTAAAAATTTTACTGTTCGACTTATAACAATTTTCCTTCCATCTGTACAAATCCTATAACCTTTACTTCTATTGTCGTAGCCGACAAAAATACCCGGTCGTGCGGTATCGTCCAATTTTCCCCTATGCGTTTTTTGAATATATGCATAAGCGCGGCAACCAAAAGTTTTAATGTTAGATAGATCTGGTTTACGACCAGTCCATTTTTCATATGGAGTCCGATCGCATGATGAAGTTGGGAGCCTGTTTTGAATGTACGTCGCTGTGCAAATGGCTTCCCCCCAGAACGAATTAGGTAAACCGCTTTCCTTAAGAAGACAGCGTCCCATCTCCACTAAACTGCGGTTTTTACGCTCTGCGACTCCATTTTGCGATGAGGAGTATGGTACGGTAAATTGATGATCAATTCCCTCATTTTTCAAATATTCTTCGAATTCCTTCCCTGTGTACTCCCCCCCGTTATCGGACCGAATTGCCTGCACCTTTCTGCCAAATTTGTTTGCAGTCATCGCTACGTATTCCTTAAATTTTGAGAAAACTTCATATTTATTTTTTAATAAATATACAATAGTAAAGCGACTGAAATCGTCAATGAAAGTTAGAAAATAGTATTTCCCCCCAACCGTTGCAGTTTGCATGGGCCCGCACAGGTCACTATGAACCAGCTCAATTGCCCTCGTAGCTCTAAAACTAGCGGTTTTGGGGTACGGATTATCAGTAAGTTTTGACGCAAGGCAAACTTCACATTCAATGCTGTGTTTACATTTATCAATTTGAATCCCTGATGCCATGTTTTTATCAACTAATTCTTTTATGTGGTTAACATTTCTATGACCTAACCTTACGTGCCACTTATGTAAACAATTTTTCTTTTCACAGTGATTAATCATATTTACATTTTGAATTGAATCAGGTTTAACTTTACTTTCATACAAATTATTGTTTACAAATCCTTCAAGGTATGTTACGCCTTCGTGAGTTATTTTGCACATATTATTTTCGAATGTAGCTACGCAACCATTTTCGGTAGCTTGTTTTATAGAAATTAAGTTTGTTTCTACCTCCGGTACATATAAAACATTTTTTAGTGTTATGGTTTTTCTCGTATTGTCTGACATAACAGTATTTAATTTTACAGATCCGTAGCCGTCAGAATTTAATTCTTGACCATTCGCGATAGTTACATTAGATGTATCATAATTAAAATCATGAAATTTACTTTTGTCATTACAAATATGGGCCGAAGACCCTGAATCAATAACCCAGAGGTCTTTCGAACCGTTACCTATAAAAAATGTTAAATTTTTATCAGCATGCTTTTCCCTATCAAAGTTTTTGGTTTTAGAATTATTCGCGCCTACATTGTCTTGAAAGCATACGGCTGACTTATTAGGCATACCATAATGTTTATTCCCGTAATTTTTCATTTTCGGTTTCTCATAGGTTTTATTTTTTAATTTCCAACATTCTTCAATATTATGGGAATTTTTCTTACAGTAACGACAAAATTTATTTGTTTTTTGCATTGGGAATTTGACTTTTAAAGCAGAGTGACTGTTCGTATTTTCGACATTATTTTGTCGTTTATCGTATTCATCCATTAACTTTCCCCGAATAAAATTTGGGGTCAGTTCATCGTCATTTCGTGCCTCAAGAGCACATATCAACGTGTCATAACTAGCAGGTAAAGAGCATAACAGTAAAGCCGCCAGGTGTTGATCATTAATAGTTTCACCAATAGCAGTTAATTTATCGCGTAACTGATAAATTTTAGTTAAGTGTTCAGTCATGTTGCCATTTTCGGCTAACCTGCTAGAATATAATTTCCTTAATAGGAATAATTTACTGCTTAAATTCGATCTTTCATGCACATTCTTAAGCGCATTCCACACCTCCCTAGCAGTTTCTAGGTTTTTGGTGTGTATAATTTGGTCGTCATCTATTAGCAAGTTTATAATTGCTCTAGCTTTTCTATTTTTTGTTGTATACTCGGGAGTGACGGGATTTGGGGCCTCGTTTATTATTACATCGTAAAGATCTTCTTTCTGCAAGTACATTTCTACACGAAATTTCCAAATATCATAGTTATTCGAATTTAATTTTTCTATGACAGTATCCTTTAGAATACTCATTTTTATTATTATATAGATAACACAAAATCTTATATAATATAATATAAATGTTTGACAATTCGATGAAATAATAATTCAGTGGTATTATTTTATTTCTGTTATTCAAAATATTGCTGTTGCTACTTCATTCCTTTATTTATATAAGTGTAGCAAAATATTTATATCAGCATAATGTTTGTTAAATTCTTCTATTCGCACTCAAGTAAAGATTTTAGCACACATCAGTCTCATAATCTATTATAAATATATATATAATACCTTACTATAATGTGAGTGCGTTCAAATATTTATCTCTTTTCTATCTTCATATTTAATAAAATGAGACTGAAAATAATATCTTACCTGTTTTAGTAGCGCAGAGACCCACCATAATCCTTCGGTATTCGTTCAACGGATGCGCGACCTTCATTCACCGTATATTCACGATAGATCTTTAAAAGATTATTCATCGAAGGCACATAAAACATGGAACGTTACCACTTGAAGAAATAAAAATAATATTATTAATATTGTATAAATATGCATTTTAGTGTAAATTCCTTGTTAGAATATTCCAGCGAGTCTGCTTGGAAAAACTAGAATTTTATATCTTGATTAAATTAACATTACAATATGTAAACCAAGAGAAATAAAATATCTTCTCGGTGAGCATTTTAATAGGTGTTACAGCAAAGACAGTTAAACATGAACTGACTGAGAAACATCGAAAAGGTCCAAAGTCTAAACTCGGAACAACAGAGTATATGCGATCACAGCACGTGTAAGCGTAGGAGTATAAAAACTGCAAGTATGCATCTTTGTTAATTGTCGACACGTGCACATCACAAAACGCGAAAAAGGAAAAGTTTCTTGTTTAAAATATATTGAGAGAATTGTTATTTTCAGGGTTACACACCTCAACATCAACCAATCCATCAACTTGAAAATATACAGGTATAAATACAAGCAATATGAAAGCCCCTTATGTGTAGTATGTGTTAATTTACTCATTGATTATTTAATCTATAGAAAATACTGTGCAATGTAAGTGATATGATGAGTTCTGTGTACTAACAGAATTAATAATTTTCAAATAAATTTCCATTTTTTTATTTATTTGGCAATTAGCCATTGAAATATACTGTGTTTTCTTCCATTTCGTGTTTGGAACGACTTTAGAAAAATATACAAATTTGCTTAAGAGCCTACATCAGTCATGCGAAAAAACGTGCAAGCTAATGTTAAGTCTATGAGAAGGTTCTTGCGCGATTTCTCGCTCGCATTTTAATATTTTAAAATCGTTTTTGCATCAGATAGCTGAGGTCTATCTCTAAAGTTGTTAGTTTTTATTTTTTCGATTTTGGTTCCAGTTTTTTTTTATATAAGGGTACTTTCCCTTTCAGAACCGGTTCCAACCGGTTCCAATATTAAAAATATCCACTTATAAAAAAAACTGTAACCAAAATCAAAAAAGTAAAAACTAACAACGTTAGAGATAGACCTCAGCTATCCTATTCTAAAAAGATCATTTTAAAATATTAAAATGCGAGCGAGAAATCGCGCAAGAACCTTCCCATAGACTTAACTAGACATAGCTTGAGCGTTTCTTTGCGTGACTACACTCTTAAAACTGTACCGCTTATTTAAAAGGCACAAGCACATTGTGCCTTCTATTACTTTAATGTAAGAGGCACGTAGACAGTGTGCCTCTGATTAGGAGAAAAACGTTAGAGGCAACATGAAATGAAAGGCACCCATAAACACAGCGAAATATCTCAGAGGCACACAGTTCGCCTCTGACAGATTGGTGCCTTTAAAAAAAAACATGTCGCGTTTCAGAGGTACACTCAGAAACGGACATGCGCTACAGGCGTTTACCCGTCATGCATTGGGATCAGTGGAAGGAAAGCAGAAGCAATGGCCGCCAATGTAAATACGTCTGTAAACAACGTTGAGTCGAAGCAAATAATGACTCAGGAATAAGTAAGTAGTATATTTAACTTTGTATTCTTTTCTGTGAATGTTATAATGTAAAACATTATTCTTTACACATGGAGACACTCGTGATTAGGGAGGGGCAACGATAATTACTTCGTCAAACTCTTAGTTATTCAAGTTATATCTTACTATTTTCAAAGGTTTAGGGGAATGGCGGCATTACCCTGCACCCTCTAGCGTACATGCATGTATATGTATATATTATGTATGTGTATCTCTCAGCAAATCTTTGTTTTTATGTGCATATAAATAGGACTTAATAAATAATAAAATTAATAATACATAGTAAATCATTCTTTAATCATATATAGTATTTCCAAAACCATAGTCAGATTTTTTTTCTGGTGTTTGTGTGTGTGAGGAGGGAGGCGGGGGGGGGGGGGGGCTACCTTGTAGATGCTACAGTGCCTTTCTTTTAAATAAAAGTATAATATGAATTGATCCTTCCTACTTACCTGGCTACAGCCTTGAATATTTTCTACATTTTATAAAGTTTCACAAATCGCAATGTTGATTCAGATTTTGCACTCTAAATTATTATTTGTACATTTCAAGTAAAAGTTCCTTAAAAAAATATTATTTGTTTAAAAAAAATAGAATTTAATTAAACTGCCATTGACCATTCTCCCTGTTGATAAAAATGAGAATATATTTTTATTTTATTTTTATTGCATTAAATTTTCGTATAATAATTTATTGAAATTTTGAAAAATCACCGTTTCTTGGCTTCCATAAATGTTTGCAATTTTAAATATCTCAAGTTCTATCAAATGTAGAAAATTTTATGATCCCTCATTTTAAAGAGGAGTTTATAAATTTTAATTTAATATTAAAATTGACTATGTTTAGTTTTAAAAGTAAATTTTGATTTTTTTTTTTAAATTTTTGAAGAAAAAAAAAAGAAAAAAAATATGTTTGTTGTAATATTATAAGCTTAAAATTATGAAATGTTTTGAGTGGGATCTCAATGGGATCAGGAGTTATCAAATAGAAGCTAAAAAATTGCCATTTAAATAACAATCTAATGCTCCTGCATCATTTTTCATGTTTTTAAGGTTTGTCTTATTTATTTTTAATAAAGCTTTTATGCCTTTTTATGTATTTTGTTGTGCACAAAATAAATTAAAATGTTGACAAGGTTCTTTATTGAACCACAGAACTGACTTAGGCCACATGGACACACATTTTAATATTTATTTAATATTTATTTCAATAAATTGGGGGTGAGAAAATTTTCTATTATAGTATTCTGCCTTAGACAAAATTTAATCTATGTCTTCGGATATGCCATGCTGGGAAATCTTTCTGCAGTAGACAGAGTTTTAGATTGTAATTTAATTATATTTTTTATTAAATTTATGTCTGCACCTCTTATAATGGTGGCACATGCATGTGCTACCATTATAACAGGCACAGAATGTATTTTTAAATAAGAGGCACTTGAATATATAAATTCAGTGGCACACTGTGCCTCTTAATTTCAAAGGCACTTACGCTGTGCCTCTGAATTCCAAAGGCACTATGTACCTCTTAATTTCAAAGGCACCACGTGCCTCTTAATATTCAGAGGCACAAAAATTCAGATTGTACCTCTTAAATCAAAGGCACAGTTTTAAGAGTGTAGCGTAGGCTCTTAAGTCACATTTCGGAAGATACAAAATGGGTTTTGATGAAATTTTCTATTTAGCATTAGAATATACTAAAAAAATATACTAGTATTGGTGTTAGTGCTTATATCAGTAGAGCTTGCAATATTTAAGTCAGCAGATATTTGAGGTCCCAACCAGTGATGAGATTTCTCCGCTTTTTAGCATACCAGTATAATCTTACAGAAAATGTTTATTTATTTAATCGGAACATTCTGCGATTTAGGAGAAGAACGTTTTCTCTAAGATTATACTGGCATGCAAAAAAGCGGAGAAATCTCATCCCTGGTCCAAACTTTCTGGTTAGAACGGTGTTACAGTAATTACCCGCATAGCATGCATGGTCACAGTGACGTCATCGTGACATCACAGTGAGTCACGTACGTCACGTCCCATCTGTGACCAAAATACAACCACTCAGTGACGTCACATTGTGACTAAAATGTGAATTATTTGGAAACCTTAAAAAATTTGCAAGAACACTACAAAATATGTTATTCAATGTAAAAGAATATGTTTCTGACAATTTTTTTAATTTTTGTGACGTCACTGTGACGTTACTGCAAATCACAAACACTACGTCACCTGTGTTATCAAAATACCCCCATGTTGTGAAGTCAGAGTTTGACCAAAATGTGAATTTTTAATATATTTTAAAATGATGAGAAATATATATTATTCAGGAATGCTTTAATGCACTTAAAGGGTCTGATTCTGACTGATTTTTATGATCCCTGAAAAATTAACCTACATTGATTAATTTATTTACTGACCTACAGGAAAATGCTTTATAAATAGGTAAATTTCAATCAATATGCAATTATAAATTATAATACAAACATAATGCGGCATGTACTCCATGAACAATTTTTTTTTTAAATTAAGGCAGTTTCTCATTTGCTTTTCATATTAATTAACAACTTTTGTAAAACTGAGAGCAACAATCTATATTATAGAGCGCAAGCTATCCAAGAGTAACAATGACGTCATGTTAACAGCGGCAACAACTGAACAGTAAATTTCGCTTTTACAGTGATTTTTTTAACTTCTAAATATTGCACAATTTCAATTTTTAACCGTCGAATAGGAAAACAAATGCTCTTTCAAATGCAATATGTTTCAAAACTGTACTTCAATTTACTATTATTTGTGGTTTTAAAAATAATTTTAAATCTTCTTTTTTAAAATCTTTCTATTGCGTGCATTCCGATTAAAACATATTAAAACACTTCCATTTCAATAACAATTGTTACAATAATAATTTCCCAAATTTCAGCGTTTGTTTCCGACTAATATTCAACATCAAAATTAAAAATTTCATTTAAAATAACATAAATTCATATTTTTTAAAACACAAATTTAATAGACATGAAATCATGTTACTTCTACTGAAACTATTAGAATAATAGTAATAATAATAATAATAATAAGTGTATTGCGCGATATCTTCGACTATTAATTCCTGACATGCGACTAATACGAAAGTATCGGTAATGAATTTATTAGAATTTTCAATTAATATTTACACACACACACACACAGACACACGCAGATATATATATATATATATATATATCTGCTATATTCTATAAACAGAGTAACCCAGGTTTTTTCCCCTAGTTTTATCAATTGTAAATTACACTTAATACCGGAAACGGCTGAAAATAATATACAGATGGGGTAATTAAAGATTTGTTTGTGTGAGGGGAGGTGGGTTGTGAAAAACAGATGCTTTATTATAATAAAATCACTGGTATACTTCCGATAATAATTGTATTTTCGTTAGTGTTTAAGTAGATTGAGTACCTCTTCCAATATATATTTTGCTGTTTGTTTCATACTTTGTAAATAAATTTAACATTTTCCGAATATAAAATGAAATTAAAAAAATTATGCAAAATGTATGATTTAAATAATTATTCACGTCTTCGTTTTTCATTTACCACAAATTTTTTTAAAAAATATTGTTATTTTGCAAGCTGTTTCTTCTACAGGACATTAATAAAGAAAAAAGGAAATTTTGAAAAAGGGAAAATGCCCCCCCCCCCCCACGCAACCTTTTACTTTTTTAGGATCACATTTTGCAATTATTACGCTCTATGCAAATTTTACTTTTTTTATGATTTTGCATTCTTGTCCATTAAAATATTTTTTATGTACTTTAAAAATTTAAACAATGTTTTATTTGATACGCCATGAATATTGATATTTTTTTACAACTTACAAAAAAAAAAACTATACAAGTATTATTATTGTGAAACTAATCGTAAAAAAAACGTAAAATGCTTATAAAAAATAAATCTTCAAATAAGAAATTTTAATTGGAGAGACTATAAAAAAACATTCTGCCTTTTTAACCTTCTACTCTAACATCAACTATATAAGAAGAAAAAAAAAGAAAAAAGATCATCTGCCCAGCTATTAAATGCGCGCAGATGTTTTAAACGTTTTTCAAAAATATCGTCTGCTTTTTTAACCTCAGAATAAGATACGCACAACAGTGTATTTAATCTTTGGATGTCAGTTCGTTGGACAATACGCGTGTTATGAGCGTGTATAATTTCTACGTATTTAAAATTAAAAACCTGCACAGGATTCCGCAAATACAATTTTTATACGAATTTTCTTTCCATGAAAAGTACAATTCCTTTGCGTGGTTAAATTTGCTTTCCGCCAATGTTATTGTACTTCATTTGGAGGAATTTTGCCTTCTCAAGAAATTTTCGCAATTTTTACGTCAAAATAGAATATTGAAGATCACAAAGAAAAATAGGTATGAAAAAATATTATTTTCCCTGTTAGCTTTGCATTAAGTTATATCGTTTTCAGTTACTTTCATGTAGTATTTTACAAAAGTTAAATATTTCGTTTAACATTTATCAGTTTAATAAAGTTTATTAAATTTAATGTTTATTTTGTTAAAATAAGTAACAATATGTCAACGATTTTAATCAGATAATTACTTTCACTAAATTCATTTCCTGAGTCATTTTATAGTTATAAATTTCAAAACATCTGTACACTATTATAACAGAATTATTATTAAAGGGAAATGTTCTTTATAATTATCACCTAATCCTGTAAAAACAAAAATAATAATAAACCAATGTGTGGTTCCATTTTATGTTGTTATCTGAATTTATATATTTTTTCACATTAAAAACTAGTTAAATATTTGAAACTATGTTTGTAATTTATTATTTTATTGGGTTATGTAACTATGATTATCTACATTTCAAATGGACTTTATATCTAAAATTTTGGCCAAACTTTATTCTAAAACTTTTACGGTAGATATTTTTTAAATCAGCTTGTTCTATTTATGATGAACAACAGATTATTGTGATTATTGCCTGGTCACGAAACATCGACCCAGATAGATCTTTCATCGGCATCATATGATAAATTATATGTGTCACTATCGATGCATTTATTACAATTCCATAAATAATTGACAAACAATTAGTAACATTATATTTTAATAACCAAAACATTGTTTTTATAAGCATGTTTTTTACTGCAGTTGCATACCTCTAAACATACCAAAAGTCAAAATTATTTTCAGCGGGGTTAATAAGATGATTTTCTTTATAACTGCTACCTTTCAACGCATGTAGTTAATATAAAGTGTTTATAGAATCCTCAACATACGAAGATACTGAGTTAATTTTTAATATTAAAGTTTTATTTATCATTTAAACAGTTTCATACCTTTATTAATAAAATGAACTTTGTTGAATGTAAAAGTCTGAAGATGTCCAAAAATAGATTTTTTACAAAGGTAAGTTCGTACACTTTACAATTTTGTATTAAAAATTTAACAATATTTATGAGAAGAAACTATATAATTTTCTGTTTATTGTAAATATGAAAAAGTATCTTTTAGTAAAAAATTTTTATTTTTATGATTTAATTTTTTTTTTTTTACTTGCTTAAAATGATGTATTCTAACATCAGAGTAAATATTTTTCAAACCGATGTTGTTGAGTCACAAAGGGTTAAAATATAGTTATAAAATAAAGGTTCCATGTATGATAACGTATTTTGATCTATAAGTTAAATTTTTGGTTTTCTCTTTCAAAAATAGCAACTTTTATGAAATATTTTTCAAAAATCTTTCTTAATAAATTAAAACATACAGTTATTTTTCTTTTAAATATGATTTAAAACCTGGACCCCGATGTGAATATTATGGGAGAATACATTGTTCGAACATTTTCACTAGTTAAATATATAAGATACTGTTTAAAAACTATTGAAATAGTTAATAAAAAATACCCTTTAAAATTTCAAGGCTTAAAAACCTTATCACAGTCAAAATATCGATTATTTTATTATTATCTCAAATTAACGATCTAAACTTTTTATACACGTGATTTAAAATGTCAAAACTGTATTTTTAATACATACACGATTGCCATTCAAGGGTTTTTCACTCATGAAAACTATATAAATGACTTTCTCAATATTGATTTTTTGTTCATTCTTATATTTTTTAAGTTCTTTACTTCCTTTAGTATTTCAGTTTATTATTTTTTATACATATTCTTTATTATGTATGTAATAAAACCTTGCATGGAATTAGTACTACAGATTTTTTTTGTTTTCTATATATGAAATCACATGAAGAAGAGTTAAATTCCATAGTTCCTCACAATATAGAATAATAATAAATTTATTTAAAATCTAATATTAATTGAAATAAAAATCCATGCACAGTGTTCTATAACATATTTTAGTAATTGTAAAAAAATATAATAATAATAATAATAATAAGTAAAGTAAATAAATTTAAAAAATGTCAATACTTGTAAAAATAGCAGGTATTTAAAGCATTAATTTATTTTAATTTTGTAAACATTTTAAATAAATGTATAGTTTTTTTTTCAAAATGTGCTTTTAACTGACTATTAAAATATACTGCAATAACAATTGTTATCAAAATTCTTAAATTTAAAAATAATATTGAAAAGTACCGTTTCCCATTTATAGCAAAATCACATAGTACTTATTTGCTTTATTTAAAAACATTTCTCAAAAATTTTTAAATACCGAGCTGAAAATGCAAAAAATGTTGCATTTATATTATAGAACAACAGAATTTTAATACATTTCACCACTTTTATATAATAAATTTGAAAATCTGCAAATCAACCTTTTTCTATTTAATGTGTAACCAATGGTAATGATTTGGGTTCGTTTGAAATCGGGTTGTCTCACTCGATTGCAGGATTTTAATAAAATCATCTCAAAATCGCGTTACCCGACCTGATAGGGTATTCATATAAGAATCGGAGCCCAAGCAAAACCTTAACTAAATAGGCAGAATAAAATAAAATAAATAATTTAAAACCCCGACTTAAGTCCTACATCGGGTTGGTTATTCCGATTTTACCCGCACCCGACATGGCGTTCAGCTTGAGCCGAGTAAGAATAGCGATAATTGTTATTGTTGTTGTTGTTGTTATTCTGTTTGGGTTAAATTGATTGTAATTTTTTTTCGGCTTCGGGTTGATTTCGGGTTGAGATTTTATTATTGCAGTTCGGGTTTGGATTAATCTGAAAAACTAGAATAAAATAACTTGATCTAAAGAAAAAATAGAATATTCTTTCAAACCTGTAGAAAAAAAAGAAAAGAAAAGAAAGAGAATAAAAAAAATAAAAAAAAATAACCGATCCGTAATTTTCCTCATCGAATATGGGTAAAATATGGTCACTCGACCCGATGAAGAATCGTCACAATTGTCACAAACCTGCAGCCAAAAAAATATATATATATCTGAACTTTACGAGTCGGATTCGGGTAAAATCTGGTCACCCAATCCGATGCAGAATCGTCACAAATGTCACAAACGTCTAGCAAAAAAAATGTCGATCCGAACAATCCGGATCGGATTCGGGGAAAATTTGGTCACCCTATCCGATGCAGATTCGTCACACTTTTCACATTGAAGTCGCACGGTGACTTCACAAAGTAGTCACATTGTGAGGTCACAGAAAGCCTTGAAAACGGCCATAACGACTTCACATTTAGGTCACAGTGACTTCACATCGACGTCACATGACGTCACGACGACGGTCACAAAGTAACAGTGTGACTTCACATTGACGTCGCCGTGACGTCACCATGCCTTACGGGTATGTGACCACCATGGATATCATTTTAAAGGCATAATATAGATGTATCTTTAAGTATTGTTGTTTCATCCTTTAATAATCAGAAATCTGATAACACTTTTTTGTATTACCTTGTTCCAGAAATTATTTGTATTTGTTTTATCAAAGCTGCTATCTAAATCTGATTTTTTATGTTTGTGCATGTTTATTTCATTCTTTTATAAGAATATAGTCATTCTGATCTATTTTTCTGATAATCTGTGTTCCAATTTGATATAAAACATTCCAGAAATCTAATACGATAAGCTAATTAAAAACAACCCTACATAACTTACTAAGGCTGGAAAAATAGTAGTGTTAATTTATGAATTTGAATCTCGTTTTAGTCATAAATTTATTTATTAATGCCTATATCTATACATACGTATTTTTTCTTCTTTTTAAATGGAGTTCTTGGTTCATTATAATTTATTAATCTCTTATTAAAATTTAAAATTGTAGACTAAAATCATAGTATAACATATTTGGTTTTATCTTTTTCGTTTTCATCGCTCACAATAATTTTAAATTATCTTTTTTAGGAGATCAGTGTAATAAGAATCGCAGAGACTTTACGTCTGACAAAGATTTAACGTTTCGCAACAGAACACATGATAATGAAGATTCTCTCAAACGTTTCATATGTAGTCTCTGTCCATATTCCACATATAAGAGAAGAGACATAAAAAGACATGTATTCGTGCATTCCGCTGAACGTCCTCACAAGTGCGACGTATGCAGAAAAGGTTTTTCTAAACCATGTAACCTAAGAGATCATATGCGTATACATACAGGAGAGAAACCTTATTCATGTAATGTGTGTAAGAAGTCTTTTAACCAATTAAACATATTGAAAAGACATATGGTTACACGCAAGTAATATGTGTAGTGTGTGTGAAAAGTTATTCGTTTATTTTGTATTTAACTCGAAGAAAATATTCTGGGTTGAAAGTAATGTTTTGTGAGCTGAGTTAAATATAATGTTAATTTCTTGTGAATATTTTCTACATACTAAACATTCATAATTAGTTATGAATACAATCTGTGTCCTGTTACTAAAGTTATGTTTGTTTTCTAATTTTTCTGAATGTTTTGTTATGCACTAAGCGATTTAGCAAATTATTTTTGAATTTTAAAATATTATTTTTGTATACATTTTTCAGCTGCAAATATTGACAGTTTCAGAGTACGTTTTTCAGCGTGTGTTTCTTTATAAACTACATTGTTTTATTTTAATAACTGAATTATAAATTTATTTAAAATATGAATAATATTTTATTCCTTTATGACATCTTAGTTTTGTGACATGCTTGTTAATTTTTGCGCTACATTATTGTTTGCAATTTTTTTTAAATCCTAAAGTGAATTATTTCATAATTTTCATTGCACTAAAATTGATTTTTGATTTTTGGTTTATTTCTGTCTTTAAAAGTCAAACTTCATTTAAAAAGAAACAAAATACTAAAATTAACCCAAGTCAACTAGCGTTGGACACAAACCAAAAAAGTAAAAAAAAAAAAAAAACATAATAACCGGAACGCGGACACTCAACATAGAATAGTCGTCCCCGCTCGCACAAAAGGGAGTTAATCGAACCCCTTTCATTTAAAATTTGTCCGATTTCATAAGGTTGAAAACTGAGATAATGAAAAAATATTACTATCTGAAAATGACAAGAGTATTTGATAAAATTGGAGTGAGAACTAAGTTAAATTACAAATCAAGACGTAATTGGAAACTAAGTATAAATAATGATGAATTTATATCGTTTGTAAATTTTCCGACAATTCTCAATCTTATGGCAACGAAGGATTTTAAAAGTGCATAGGTTAATTCCTTTCATTGGCATCTAGATGGGATGTTTATATTACCTTGTTCCATGCTACGTCTTTTTTGGTTTCCTGGTTTTGGTTCCACATGTTTTAGCGTATCTAATTAAAATAAGAGCATTAATATATATATTTATAAATGCTTTACTGTTTTATCCTCAAATTTACTTAAGTTTTGCTGCTTAAGTTTAACACAGCTGCTTAAGTTTTGGTGTAAATACCCCAACAGTTGGCGTTGCTATGCTACTTTTTTCATTATTATCAAGATAGCTATATCTCAAGAATTAATGCACGGGTTTTCATCAATCTTCAGATTATTTTAGACCTCGACATAAATAGACGCGGATTACGTTTTATAATAACTGCATTCCTTCACGAAAGCAATAGTTACGTTCATATTAGCACGTTTAAACACGTTGCTGCATCCTAAAGTATCTTAGTGACGTGAGAGAATGCAGTTACTTAACTCTCTATTTTTTAATATTTTTTCTATTTTTAATATTATGAGCGCAGATTTGCAACACTTTTATTTTTTCATATATTGTACATTTTCATCTATTTTATAATATATGTAAAGAAGAAAGTGTTGCAAGGTTGTGTTCTTATAAATAATTGAGGTAAAAGTAGGAGAAATTCGTATTTTTCATCAAAGACAACTAATAATACGAACTTATAGCTTGTGTAAGTCATATAAATCCAAACAAAATGCAAGAACTACCGTTGAAATCCTACAGGATAAACCTTCTCGTATTAAAAAGTGAAATAATTAAGTCAGTATAACAAAATCGAATTTTAGTTTTATTCATGGTCCAAAAACACGGCTTAAGGACTTCCTCTTTGACAATATTATTAAATGTTTGGATAAGCAGTTCTCTCATTTTTATTGTTTGACGTACTATACTAAAATACATAAATGTGCTACCTTCCAGTAAATCTTTTTTAGCACGATAAGAATGTGTTCAAATGAATTTTCGGTTTTGCATTGGAGTAGCTCGGTGCTAGTGGTCCTTTCAGAAATTTAAACAGAAGAGATACCTCATAATATTCCTTTGTTCGGATTGTCCTAGTAGTATGCATATGTCTACAATGGATTTTTGTTTAAAGAATTAATACACTTGAAGAAGCGTTTTGTATTACCGTTTCGCTCTTTTAAAACCAGGAATCTGATTTAAGAAAAAATGTCTATATCTCATTACTTAGTTTTAGTAATTATTTGTGTTTTATTATCCGTTGATAATTGTAAAACAGATGCAATATGTGCATAATTTTTTTTTCAGGGAGACATTTATAATTATATCTTCCTCTTTTAATCATAGTGTTGCAAATTGCATCAAAAGTTCAAGAATCTCTATCTAATATTAATATATGCTATGAATATTTTTAATATTAGTTAATAATTTATCTTTAAGACTTATTTAAGCTGAATATTTTTTATAGATCAATATGAACTCTGAATTTCATTAGTTATTTATTTACTTTATTTTGAAATGTTGATTTCTAAAAACTTCTTGCAATTTATTGTGGATTTCAATTTCATTTCTTTTTTTAAAACAAAGGTAAATCAAAAGTAAAAATAATCACATTGAAATTTCATAATATATCTAAAACTATTTATCAGTTTTTTGAGTTTAGGTAAATATTAAGTAGAATTCTTTAAATTTAGAATCTTATCTTCAATTCTCTGTAGATATTGGGAGACCCAAACTTTTGGCTAAAAATTTACTATTATAATAACGGGGTTATAATGGATAGTGTTTTAAATCCATATTACAATTTAAAGTAGCAAGTATTACAGATTTTGTTGTTGTTGTCGAAATTTGAACTCTGATTTTGTTTTAAGTGCATATTTCAATAATGTGTTTGCGCAATTATTTTAACTTTGTTAATCAATGCTACTTTCTATATCTGCTTTACCCTCAAAAAGCGATAGTATGTTATCTATACCATTTAAGTTTAACATCCAACTTCCAAAATTGTACCAGAATTTTCGAATATACATTTGCTTATACAATGAATGAGTTTTCATTTCTTTTCAAGTACATTTGTTCGTATGGCCAGGTGGAATTCTGTAATTTCAATACTTTAGCAACAACAGTATTTTGCTCCTGTAAAGGTTAAATATATTAATCATCATTTTATTATCTTAATTATTTCTATTTACGGTAAACATGCATACTTTTACTGATAAGTGTGTTGCAATTTTGCATCCAAGATGTAAGGTTTAATGCATAATACAATTCAAAAAATTCTGTTTAAAATTTATTTAAACTCTAAAATTTGTAAATAGTTTTTATGATATATTATGAAATGTCAATGCGATTATTTTTATTATCTTTTATTAAGAAACAATGATGTTTCAATCTACTTTCTCTTTTATATTTTAGTATTTTTTCTCGAAAAATCTTTTATGTATTTCTTATTGATCTCTCATAAAGATGAATTCCAATTGAATATTTTACAATTAATTAAGGGTGAGAGATGACGAGTTGGGATATAGTTCCTTGTAGCTCAGTGGTAGAGCCTCAAAGCTCTATTCTGAGGTCCCGGGTTCGATTCCCGGATTGGGGCACTTTTCACTCTGTCAGTTTAACGCTCAGTTTAGCAATGAAAATCCATTTGTTTGTTACTCTGATAAAGATTTAAAAATTCATATTAAAATAACTGTCTGATTAATGTATTATAGTATTTTTGCATTGAAATATTAAATTAATTGTGAATTATCTTTTACAGGATTTCAGTATGAAAAGAATCAAAGTTCCTTCATGTCTGCTAAATATTTAACACCCCACAACAGAACACCCAATGCAGATTCTGTGAAACGTTTGAAATGTGAACTCTGTCTATATTCAACAAATAAGAAAAGTGGTATGGATAAACATATACTTGTTCATTCTGGTGAACGCCCTCACAAGTGCGAAATATGCAAAAAAGGTTTTGCTCAGACCGGTGATTTAAACCGTCATATGCTTACAAATACAGGAGAGAAACCTTATTGTTGCCATGTTTGTGGCACGCGTTTTAGACATGCATGTAGCCTTAAACAGCATATAAATAAACACTTGTAATGTGTATGCCTCATTTGTAAGTTTCGTGGTATATTATGTATTGGCTGTTTAATTCTTAACAAATATTCTGCTCTGTAAATAACTTTTAAGAGTGTTTGTAATTTTATAATAGCGGATTCTTTGGAGTATGTTGTACGGTGCAAACTTTCATCATGTGTTTCGTTAACAAATATTCATGCATAAAAAAAATTACAAATTTTACTTTTCTATTGAGAAATGGATTTTTGTATTGCAAATTTTATGACTTTTAATAATTGATTTTAAAAACTAATTTTACATGGGGAAAAACCTGATATTTTTCGTACTTATTATAGCCTTTCCTGTTGAAACTGATAAATGTATATTTTGTATTTAGTGAGCCAAAAATATATAGTGAGTGAATATAATTGTATATTTTTTTAATTTATATAGTGTGATTGTGAATTTTTTTTTAAATTAAATATACATAACATCAATATTTCCTTTATCACGCGTCAGTTTTATAATATATTTCTTAATCATTGGACTATGAAGTAAGTTTTATATTAACCCATGAGAATTAAATAGAATTTGTTTGCCTCCAAAATCTGTTAATAGAAACTTTCGAATCTTTAAGCAAAGTAATAAATATTTTTTGGAAAGTTTCTTTAACTCCTTTGCGACGATTTTACCTTACTCCTCCTTACCTTACTTTGCGCTTACTCCTCCTCATAACATAAAAATAGCCAATTTATAATAGAAAGAACAGTACAATTAGAATAAAACTATATTAAATATTTATGGAAATAAAAGCAGTTATAGGAAATAAATGTTTAGCTCCGTATAAGAGAACTATACAAAATATTTGTTTTCATGATTTCGAAGTCATCTCTATAGAGCAACTAATATAAACATTCCAGTCGAAAATCTTGAAAATAAATATATCGGCGCTACAGTGAACTGAACATTGGTTGCTAGTGAAAATAAGCCGGATAATAAGGGATTTTCCTAAATCCTTCATTTTTTCTTAACTGACATCAAACAAATGACTTAGCATTTAATGAATTTCAACGAGTAACATTGGGACGGCTGCATAGATATTAATAATTCTTTTCTGTCGGAATAAGTTCTGGTAATTTTTAAGAACTAAAGCAACAATTCAAAATTAAATCTAAAATGTTAATTAGTGGAAATTCCTTTAACATCCAACTACTTTTAGAAAGCAACTGAAATTCCGCTTACTCTATCGCTGATGTCTTTCTGAATTTCCACGATATTCAAGTGCTTTTTTTCTATGCGTTGCTCTATAATTGACTACGAAATCCAAGAAAAAATCTTTGTTTGTACATGCGCAGTTAAAAAATATTTCATATAATTACTCATATTTCATCAAATATTTAACATACTTATATTTTAATTGTTCTATATTGTTTTCATTGTACTTTGTCAAGTTTTCTGACAGTGGCGATAAAAGTGGTTAAACTCCCTGCACACTTTAAACAAAAAACTAGTCGTTGGGGGCCACCGTAATACTTACCCATCATGGATATGCATAATGTAAAATATTAAAATAAAAATGTGTAAACTACTTATAAAATGCATTGCAATTCGAATAAAATCATGGCTTAATGACGTCATAAACTTTAAAGGCTCGATTACTGAATTGCTTGAAAGAGGTTTTTCCTTATAACTCCAAAAATAATAATCCTATTAACTAGCGGTTTATTGCATCTGATTAAGCGTCAAATTTCCAATTAAAATATATCTTTGAAGTGAAATTTGGATGAAATACAGGGACATGAAAAATCGAAGAGTGTGGGAAATAGGATTCCAAATATCTCGGCAACTCATTATCCGATCGACTTCATGCTTTATGCAAAATTTATGTTTTTTTTATTGTCTTTTATATTCATTTCTTAAAATAAACAATTTCGAAAATTTTTATATACCTTTCATCAGAACGAATATTTCGAGAGTCCGAAAAAAATAGTTCCGGATAATCGAGGTTATTGAAATGAAATAGGCTTCTTCCCATTATTACATACTAAGTACATATCAAATTGCAAGTCTCTATCTCAATTTTGTCGGGAGATAGAGCGTTTACAGACACACAGACACACAGACGGACGGCAAAATTTTTTTTCTAAAAATATGTTTTTCGGAATCTCCAGTGTCTGAAACGTGTAAAGACGTCAAAAAAAAATTTTCGATTTTCAAAACGATTACAAGACTTACCCTATACTACGTATGATGGGTAAGTAATATACGAAAGTTTCTTGAATTTGTTTAAGAAACCTATATCTATATAAACATACATGCTATTATTACGATGTTGATCATAAATGTTGCTCAATATCCACATACGTAATTATGTGCTCAGTTACAGATCATTTAGAGCTAGTTATCACTATTTTACAGGGGATCCAAAATATCTTTCTTCAATTTGTTATTGTTTCTTTAATTTCTCTAGTGATCAAACCTTATCTGAAAGATATGTCAAACATTTTATTTTTTTATTTTTGAAGTTCTAGAGTACTTCGCCAAAAATTTTTGGAGATCTTAAATCGAAATTAAGACAAAAGTCTTAAATCTTAAGTGTTCGGTGATTTTTGGCCATATATACATAATGATCCATGTTGTTGCAAAAGTTTTGATCAAATAGAAGATTTAAAATGTCATAGACTTGTGTATATGTACTGCAGAGAAAGAAACCGTATTCCTTTAATGTGTGAAATATGTCTTTTAGACAAACAAGCCACATGTAAGTACACATATATAATCGCATTTAATATGTATGCCGTGTAGGGTGTGTGGTAAATTAATCATTAACGGAGTAAATTATTGATAGCAAATATCATGCTCTGTAATTAACATTTTGCTCAAAAATAGTTTTATTAGTCGGGGAAACCCACTGTTTAGTGGAAATTCCTAAGAATATAAATGAATTAATATTTTGGCAGCTTTCATCATGTAATAGCAAAATGTTTAAATATGCTCTACTTGATAAAGTTCCATAAAGCATAGATACGTGTATATTTATATATTATGTTCTGATTGCTAGTTTTATTCTTTACTTACTTTTGTAGTGCTACTTTTTTTATTCTTTAATTGTAATCTTGGATTTTTTTTTCATATTTCTCCGTTTTTTATATTTTTCTTTATTCTTCTTTTGTTTTGATATGTGTAAGAAAAAATTGCAACTGTCTGAATAAACGAATTTTGTATTCAATGAAAATTTTCATTTATTGTAGTATTTAGGGCGATAAGTGTTTAATTATATTATTTTAATTATCAAATTTAAGTTTTATGAAATAATTGTGAATTATTGTGTTTTATATTACGATTTATCATTTTTATCTACTTACTAATAACAACTATTTGGTTATTTTTATTCTACCAAAATATAAAAAAAAAAATAACCTAAACGGTATTTTCGGAAACATGCTTATTTCCATAAGAGAAAAATAAATATTTTCCAGTATGACTCAGATTTGTTTTCAGCATGGAGACGTTCACTTGCAAATTTATTTTATAATATATATATATATATATATATATATATAAACATTTCGTTTTTATCAAAACTTACACGTGTTCAATTCCGCAAATTCAAAAGTCACCCTTGAAGTTGCTTAAATGAGTTTTAAAAGCACCATTAGCAAAATTAAACAAATAAAAATAAAAATAAATTAGTATATTTATCGAAAACATGGAAAATAACGTCATACTTTTTTCACAAATAAAATAAAAATCGAAAAGATTCTAAAGCAAATCTACCAATATATCTACCAATAAAGCATATCGACTTCTACCAATTTTAGGAAAATATATAAGCGAATATTTAAAAAAAGCTTTTATACACTACTGAAACAATATTTTTCATATCAATTACTACGGGCTTTGAATGGCAAGGAGGATTAAGATACTACATAATATAATTACGTATGTAATTAAACAGAAAAAAAAATTACTACAAGATTACAAAAATTGTCCATTTTATCATTTGTCATAGAGGGTAGATATGATAATATATATAGTGGAAAATCTTAAGAGAAGATATCATCAAAATAAATATAGAAGAATAATAACTGATCGTAAATTAGTTTTAATGTCAAGTGAGGAATTATATTTTTAAATTCCGATTTTAAAATCCATCCAACATACATAAATATTCACGAAGGTCGTCCACAATTTATTTCTCATTTCTAACTAATTATGTGGTAAAAAGTAGAAAATTCAATTCTAAAATATGTGGATAAATATAAAAATAATATAATGCATTCGCGGACTCTATTTGTAAAATTAGTAAATAAAAACACGAGAAAACAGAACATGATGTAAAATAACCTAACACACATATTTATATCAATATTCAATTTTGCATACTAAAATAAAATCAATAATTGTTCCAAGGTATACTCTCAACATTGGACATTCAATTTTGAAATTGGATAACAATATTCGAATAGTTTCAGATTTAAAATATTAATGCATAATTTTCTATTCTAAATTTAATTGGTTTCTCCATATGACAAAATATATCTACAAAACTTTATCTACAATTTAATCTACTATTTAATGTGTCATAACTCGGTGTATTCTGCTCGTAGAGGAATAGAAATTTAGTGTGATGTTTGTCAGACTAATAGAAACAAGCAAATAAGTGTGATCGAAGATCGCACAAAGGGTTTCGTTTAATATTCCTTTCAAAACCCTTTATCCTTTCTTTGATAAATCCAAATAAATTTCATTTAAAAAAATCATGTTTTTTATAATGTAAAAGTTTACTGGTCTATTTTTCTCATTTTTTCGAAAATCTGAACCGGTTCAATAGCGGGCGAAGCCCTCTTTTATACTTTGTCATAATAATATATGTCAAGTGGACTAAATGAGATATTACAAAAAAATCAATTTCAAAATTAAACCTGTTGTATAGAGACCATCAATATGTTAGAAGACAGATTAATTTTCTTTTTAATTCTCTAATGATGTCATATTAGGCTGCATTCTGTATTTACACATACTTAAAATCTTTGTATTATTGAGAAATGTTTGAAAATTTCCGTTTTATTACCAATATGACGTCATATTAATTTATTTTTAAATTGGTGAAACTTTTTATTTTATTTTCATTTTTCACGTGGCAATCTTTCAATAGAAAATTAATTGTTGTAGAAAGAATTTTATTGTGGGTTTTTAATTGTTGGCGACTTCAATAACGAAAAATGTTTAAATTTAATAGGAAAAGTCTGCTAGATTTTTGGTTTTTTATCTCTATATATTAAACGAATACGATATTTTAAAATTTTATGATTTTGAGCTTCATAGTAGGTATTCAGCTACACAAATTTTCATGTTTGTAAGTTATATAGTTTCTGAGAACCGGCTCTGTGACAGACAGACAACGAAGCAGGACTAAAAGGGTTTCGTGAGATGAACGAACCCCTAAAAATGTTTCATTATAACTGGCCGTTTAAAAATGTAAAAAGTGCCACCTTTGAAGAATAATGGCTGCACTATTTCGACCACATACTCTTAATTCCCAATTTATTTTGACTATTTTTGCAATACGTATCTCCAGCAGATAATAACTTAACCCTCTGTATCATCGCGTTGCATATCTGAAACATAAACAAAACTCAATGTTACTTATACAGTGGCTTTTAAAGACGATTTTATTTATTGCTACTGTGTCCGATTACAGCAATTAATATAAATTGTTCCTAGAATTTTCATCAAATGGCGATACTGAGTTTAATTTCTCATGCCAGCGTTTTATTTATCATTTGAGCAGTTTCGCATTGTTATTGCTAATGTGAACTTAGTAAATTTTGTAAAATTAAAAATGCCGGGGACGTCTAAAAAAATATTTTTTACGAAGGTAAGTTCGTATGCTTTACAATTATGTATTAGGAAATTTGATATGTATGAGAAGTATGTAATATTTTGTTTATTGCAGATGTGAAAAAAGTGCCTTTTAGTCAATATTTTTTTAATTTGTGTTCTAATTTTTTATATGCTTAAAACAGTTGCCAAGTCTCCGGATTTTTGCACACTAGTAATTTTTTAGAGAAAATGTTGTTTTTTTAAATCGCAAAAAGCTCCGATTAAATAAAACAACATTTTCTGTACTAAATTACTGGTATCCAAAAAGCCGGAGACTTGGTAGGACTGTTAAAATGATGTATTCTAACATCTAAGTAAATATTCTTTGACTCTAAGTTGTTGA
The DNA here is from genome assembly GCA_963931845.1 of Maratus michaelseni. NCBI lineage: Eukaryota > Metazoa > Arthropoda > Arachnida > Araneae > Salticidae > Maratus > Maratus michaelseni. The sequence goes on along the minus strand of OZ007594.1, from coordinate 49,141,330 downwards.
GTCACAAAGGGTTAAATCGTGTTACAATATTTTAAGGACAACCGGTATGTACACTCAGAAAAAGGAATTGATTAAAACTACAAAACATGTTTTGTTGAGTACATTTTGGTTGTTTTAGCAAAATTCAAGTAAAACTGAACCATTCTACTTGAATTAACAAAACATTTTTTTTCTGACGATACAAAATTTTTTTTTGGAATTGGAAAAAAAAAAAAAATTGTTGATTCAAACAAAATTTTCATTGACCTATATTTAAACAAAAATTTTGTTTAAATATAGGTCAATGGAAATTTATTTTGAATCAACAAAAAAAATTTTTTTTTTCGCAATTCCAAAAAAAACAAATTTGTATCGTCAGCAAAAAATGTTTTGTTAATTCAAGTAGAATGGTTCAATTTTACTTGAATTTTGCTAAAACAACCAAAATGTACTCAACAAAACATGTTTTGTAGTTTTAATCAATTCCTTTTTCTGGGTGTATATACACTATATGGTCAAAAATAATCGGACACTTTTTTAGAACTTTTGTCAAATATCTACCGAAATAACTGACGAATTCTTTTGGAACTTTGGGAATATAAAGATGTTTTGACTTCGTATTTTTCAGCGAAGGTTTGATCACAACAGCAATTGGGTGGCCAGCTACAAATTTAAGAAAAAAAAATATTTAGTATCGCCCTGTAATAAGAAATGCACAAAAAAATCTGTCGCTGCTACACATGTGGATATTATACATTTGTGTTAAGTAAGAATATCACCTATATTCAGGGATGTAATTTCTTCAAAAAAGAATCTAAACATTGTTGCAGGTTTATGATTAATAGTATGCAGGATTTTAAAGCACATTTAACGAGAGTTTAAGAAATAGACAAAGTATAAAAGAAACAACACTGTACAATTAGAATAAAAATATATTAAATATTTATGGAAATAAGAGCAGTTATAGGGAAAACGTTTTAGCTCCATATAAGCGAACTATACCAAAGAATTGTTTCCATGATTTCGATGTCAACTCTATAGAGCAGTGCTTTCCAACCTTTTTCCATTCACGTACCCCTTGCTTGGGCTATTCATTTCGGAGTATCTTCTTTTATCAGAAACATGCCCCTCCCCTACCCTCACTCATAAAACGCAAATATGCTTTTTTATAAATTAAGAATATACTCATTAAAAAGAAGGAAACTTTCCCATTAATACAAGTTAGTGACATAACTCCACCTATTAGAAAACGAAAATAAGGGCATACTTTTCAACGCGTTTTAAAATAAAGCATTAGGAATAGGAGCTCTGTTAATAAGGAATAATTAAGGCATAATTAGAAGCGTAATTAAGGTGTTCTTCAATTATTATTAAAAAAGGAATAATGAGATAAATGTGGTGAGAAAGTAATATTGTACAATGATCAATGGCATTTTTCAAGAAGATGGGGTAAATAAAGTACCGTAATTTCGCGCGTATGCGCCGAATCTTAGTTAAGTCATTTTCAAACCGGAAATTTTATTGAATATAAGAAGTCAAATAAGTGCTAAGCAGTAGTAAGTCACAATTTATTTAAAATAAATTCTGGTAGGAAATCGAATTGTCTGAGGTGCGGCGCATACTTGCAAAATTACGGTAAGTACATATGCAATACGATTAGAGCTGGACGGAGCTAGTGATATTCAATAATTACTATGATGTTTAGTGGACCTTTCCCCTCAGTTTGAGTATAACATATTGGAATTACACATGAGACTACCTTTGTAATTAAAAACGTATAAAGTTTCTTTGTGTTTTAAGGGAAACCATTTTTGTGATTTCCGCCATTACCGATATTATTTTTACGTACCCCCTGCAGACCCTCCACGTACCCCCAGGGGTACGCGTACCCTAAGTTGGGAACCGCTGCTATAGAGCAACTAAAATAAAAAACCAGTCGAAAATCTTGAAAATTCAAAAATATATCGGAGCTATAGTGAATTGAATTTCGGTTGCTTTTAAAAGGAAGCCGGATAAAAAGGGATTTTCCTCAATCCTTCATTTTTACTTTCTTCTATCTATAATAGAAGAATGTATTGTAATCGAAATTTTTTTTCGAGTCCCGGCTTTCGACGGATTTATACATTTTAGGGGTTAGGGATCCCGTAAAACATGTTTATAAAAAATGTTCGTCTGTGTGTCTGTTCATCTTCATTGTATCATCGAAAAGTGTATGAAATTATGCATGTAATTCAACCATTTGTTTTTAGATTTGTGACTAGGACCAACAGGTCCTTCTTGAATTTGGAGATATTACGCCTGAAGGAGGCGCTGTAATATCTACTTTTTCGCCATTTTCATTATTGGGCCATCGAAAAGTGTATGGAGTTATGCGTCCTTCCTCAATTTAGAGATATTTTGCCGGAAGGATGCGCTGTAATAGCGATTTTTGTGCTATTTTTATTATTGTAACATCGAAAAGCGCCTAACGTTATGCATAGAATTAAACCAAATTTAATTTATAGGTTATTGGCTCTATCCAACAGGTCCTATTTGAATTTGGAGATATTACGCTTTAACGGGGTGCTGTAATAGTGATTTTTGTGCTATTTTTATTGGTGCTGTGATTGGCGCTGCGAATTTTGAAGTATTAGCATGTATGAGATTGAAGATAGTTTTCGGATTGGCACGTCCGACAAGTTTATTCACTGACTTCGAACAAATGAGTTTGTATATAATGAATGTCAACGAGTAGAATTGGGACGAATACTTAGCTTTATAATTATTTTCTGTTGAATAGGCTTGTTCTGGTGATTTTTTTTAAGAACTAAAGCAACAATAAAAATGTGAAATTAAAAATGACAATTTGTGGAATATCTCTGTATCCTCCAGCTACTTTTAGAAAACAATTGAAATTGAGTTCACCCTATGACCGATGTATTTCTAAATTTTCACGATATTGAACTGCTATTTTTATACGAGTTGCTCTATAATTGACAACCAAATTATAAAAAAAAGATTCTATGAAATTGTTTGCGCATGGATAGTTAAAATTATTTTATATAATTACTCATATTTCATCAAATATTTAACATTCTTATGTTCCAATTGTTCTGTGTTGTTTCCATTGTTCTTTGTCAAGTTTTTTGACAGTGGCGTTAAATGTGGTTAAAATCTCTGCATGCTTTAACCAATAAACATACGAAAGTTTCTCGATTTTTTTAAAGAATCCTATATATCTATATGAATATACGTGCTATTATTATAAAAATGATCAGATGTTCCTCAGTATCCACATAATGTGTTACAGCTACAGCTAATTTATGGCAAACTATTTTACAGGGGATTCCAGATATTCTCTTCTTCAAATTATTTTTGGTTCTCTAATTTCTCTCGTGATCAAACTTTCTCTGAACAATAATGATGTCAAACATTTTCTTTCATTTTTTGAAATTTCAGAAGTAGTCGCCAAGTATTTTTTGAGATATTCGACAAAACATCTTAAATCGAAAATGACCGGTGAGTTTTGGCCAGATATACACATACTGATTCATATTACTGCAAAAGTTATGCTTGACCAGATGATCTGAAATGTCATAGACTTATCTTTGCTGGAAAGAAACTTTATCCATGTAAGGTGTGTAATATATATTTTTAGACAAACAAGCCACTTAAAAGTACACAAATATAATCGCATGTAATATGCAAGCCTCGTAGGGAGTGTGGAAATTATCGTTAATAGAGTATATTATTGATAACGAATATTATGCACTGTAATTAATATTTTTACAGGTGTCATCATATAACAGATTTTTTGAATATGCTCTACTTGATGAAGATTCCTAATGCATAGATTTCATAAATATATGCATATTTATATATTATGTTCTGATTGCTACTTTTGTTCTTTACTTACTTTTGCAGTACTACTTTTTGATTTTTTTTAATTGTAATTTTGGAAGATGTTCTTTTTTTTCATATTTCTCCTTTTTGTATAATTTTTCCTTCATTTTTCTTTTGTTTCTATTATTTCTTACATAAATTTCCAAATGTCTGAATAAACGAATAATTTGTTTTCACCGAAATTTTTCTTTTATTGTAGTATTTATGACGATAAGTGTTTAATGTTAATTGACATTTCGTTATACGTTGTATGTTTGTCTATAAATTACATTGCATACTTCTAATTAAAAAAATTAATATTACTCATCCCGAAAATTAGCACTTTATTTAGTTATTGCATCTTTGTTTTGTGAAATACTTGTGAGATATTGTAAGATATATTATTAGTAAGATTGGTAAGATATTCATAGTGTAAGATATATTATTAGTAAGATTGGTAAGATATTCATAGTGTAAGATATATTATTAGTAAGATTGGTAAGATATTCATAGTGTAAGATATATTATTAGTAAGATTTATTACATACTTGTGAGTTATATTGTAGAGTAAGTTATTCTAAGTCGGCATTTAAAAATATATATAACTTTCAAATTTTCAGGCGAAAGAAGTGTCTTTTAAAATCAACTTTATCTTTATTTTTAAAAGAATGCTCCATTTGCAAATAAAAAATATTTCGATTCTTTAGTATTTAAACGAGAATAAAGTTACTTATTAAAAATAAATGAAGAACGTAAAAATAGAACAAATGAAATACATGTTAAAATGGCATACAGTTGTTTCGGAGTTTCAAAAGATCCATCCTCAGTGCCAATATTAAAAACTGATGTAAGTGTTTATACTATATCAGTACAGTATGCAAGCGTCTCTGCTCGCTGTCGAAGTGGAATGGCAAAAAAGTAGGCCATTCCACCTTGACAGCGATTACAAACTTCGTGCACTATAGATTGTTGTTGTTGTTATTGAAATTTAAATGCTGATTTTAAAAAAGTGTAATTTCATTAATTTGTTCGGATAATAATTAGAAGGGAGTTTTATTAGGAAATGCTATTTTCTAAATATGCTTAACTCGTTGAAGTCCGGTTGTATGTTATTTATAAAAATAAAAGTTGTCTCAAGCTGACAAAATTTCAAAAGAATTTGCGAATGAAATTAGTCTTTTATAATAAACGTGAATAGAAACTTTCAATTATTTTCAAATTTGTTCGTACGGAATGGTATAATTCAGCAATTTTAACATTTTATTAACAAAAAACCTTTTGCTCCTGAAAAGGTTAAATATATGCTTAAATGTTAAGGGATATATTCACCCTCATCCCTTTTACCGATAAGTGTGTTGTAATTATTTATTTAAATTTGAAATTTCAATGCATAATAAAATTCTGTTTAATATATTTATTATATATAATATTAATTTTATATATAGTATTTTTTTTTCAAAAAATGTTCAATATTTATATATAGTGTATTGTTCTCTCATCGAAATTTAAAAATGCACATTGATATAAAAGTATGGACATTTTTTTATAATATTTTCGTTTTTGCATCTCAAATTAACTGCTAGTTATCTTTTTCAGGATTTCTGTATGGTACAAACCAGCATTCCATCACGTCTGCTATAGATTTAACATCACACAACAGAACTTCTAACGTAAATTCTGTGAAACTTTTCAAATGTGATCTCTGTCCATATTCTACAAATCTGAAAAGTGATATGGACAAACATTTTTTTATTCATTCTGGTGAACGTCCTCACACGTGTCACATATGTGGAAAAGGTTTTGCTCAAAATGGGAATCTAACAACTCATATGCGTATACATACAGGAGAGAGACCTTATTTATGTCGTATGTGTAACAAGTCTTTTAACGCACAAGGCAACTTGAAATCACACATGCGTACACACACAGGAGAGAGACCTTATTTATGTCATGTGTGTAACAAGTCTTTTAACCATTCAAGCCACTTAAAAATACACATACGTACACACACAGGAGAGAGACCTTATTTATGTCATGTGTGTAACAAGTCTTTTAACCATTCAAGCCACTTGAACAGACACAGGCGTACTCACAAGTAGTAAGTCAGAGCCATATGTGTAATTTGTGGGGTAAGGTAATCATTTATTTTGTATTTATTTGGTAGAAAATAATCTGCACTGAAATTAATATTTTGTGAGTTGTGATAATATAATATCAGAATATTTTTAATGTTCTACATGGTAAACTTTCAGAATGCATAGGTATGAAAATTATTCATTCAATTTTACTAAAGTTATATTTAAATTAAAATTTTATTTAAATTAAAATTTTATTTAAAATAATTTTTTTTAATCTTGGTCTTATATTAAATTTTATGGCTATTTAATAAGATTTTTTTTAAAGTATGATTTTATTATACATTTTATAGCTGCAAATATTAACAGTTAAAGAATACCTGTAACATATCATGTTTGTTTCTAAACTATATTTGGCTCAAATAGTTTATTAACTATTAAAATAAAGAAATATATCCATTGATTTTATTTTAATAACTAAATTTCAAACTGATTTGAAAAAGGAATAATATTTTATTCATTTATGGCATGCTTGTTAATTTGTTTTGCTAAAAAATAAGATTTTTAATTAAAGGTTGCTATTTCAAACGAATTATTTCATAATTTTTATTCCACTAAGATCTTTTTTAAACATCCAGATTACCAACATTTTCATAATGCACTTTATAAAAATTCGATTAATATACATTTCATCATTATTTTTGTAAATTTAGTTCTCCGTTTTTTAGATTTACTCCAAAAGTTATTTGGTATGTTTGATTTTGGAATATTTTCTCTCGTTAAATATGACATTTAATAAATAAATAAAAAAACTTAGTTAGCAGAAGTTAACTCGCAGTCGCCCCTAAACTCGCAAAAAACTATTTCTTTTATGAAAATCCGAAGTATTTTTACTGTAATCCGACCTGAATAAAAATATAGCTAAAATTCAAACCCGTTCTTAAACGATCAGTGAAAGAAAATTGACATGATACGTAACTGAAATAGGCGAGACTGGACGATCCTTAAATGTGAGGTTGAAGGAACATAGGGATTCGTTTAATAGAGGAACTCTAACCTCGAGATTGGTTGCGCATGCTTTGGATTTTGATCATGTGCCTGATTTTCAGAACGCGCAAATTGCCTGTTAAAAATGTTGCGTGTACAGCAGTCGTATCTTTCTGGAGGGTTGGATGACAGTTTTAGCTGAATCTCCTATTAACGAGGCTGCACTGTTTCCTGCAGAGTATAATGTTTTAACTAAATTCTGACTTTAACTGTTTTTCTTGTTTTGGTTCTGGTGGCTTGGCATTTGTGTTTCGAAGTACTGATGAGGTGTACGAAAGTGCACGAAACGTGTATTTTATAATTTTAATTGTTTTTATGTGTTTTTAAAAAAATAAAGTCTCCAGTTGAATTTATTTTAGTGATTGTAAGTTTTATCCAGACGTAGTTATGTAGTAATGTGTTTTTAAATATTGTTTTTATTGTTTTATAAATATTTTAATGTTATAGTATTTCACCCTGAAATTTACGATGCGAATTTCAACGCTCTACTGGTTACATATACTCTCATGTGTGTTCGTGTTATGTTGTAACACTGTGATATCATTTTGCCTGGTAGCGACTGTGGACTTACATTTATTTTCTTCTAAATGTACAATTATGATGATTACTAATTTTCATCAGAAGCATCTAATGTATATTTTTTCATGATTTCAATCTCAAAAGAGAGATTAATGATTTTATGATATTGTCTGTAGTTTTCCGAAAATATGTCCAATAGTGTTCTTAACCCGATAATGTAAAAATGATTTTGAAAAATTACGAAAACATTTCGTTATTTAAATATTTATTTTTTGCCAGTTCACCAACATAAGTAAGTTAAAAAATTCCATTTTACGATTTTTACATAGGAGTTTTCTTACGAGATTGTAAACAATAACATTATAAATCGCAGATATTTGAAATCTCAAAAACCTCTCCATTTAGGAGTTTTTTTATACAAAAATGTTTTTCAAACTTCAATTTGTCAAAATTGTCTCAGAACAGAAGAAGAGGCACGGGGACCAATAGAATTTATGAGAAAAATTGACCCTAACGTTAAAATAACGTAAGATTCGGGAACAATCTCTCCCATTTGTTTTCCATTTCATTAAGACGGACTTTCTATTTTTTTCAGGTGAAATTTCATATTCGCCAACCCAAACCGAAAAAGCAAAATATAACACGAACGCGAGATACAACATGCGGGGGATATTACTTACGACGGGCATGAAATGTAGGGAGTTAATCTAACCCTTTTCATTTTAAATTCGTTTGTTGCATGGTGTCACAAATGAAATACTGAAATACCCTTAATGTCTGTAAATAGCGGGAATATCTGATAAAATTTGAAAGAGGACCATGTTAAAAAATAGAAAATGAATATGTGATGGGAAATGCTTCTAAGTATAAAGAGGAATTTGTATTGCGTGGAAAATTTCCAACAATTGTTAACATTATGACAGCTAAATAATTTTAATTTAAAATTGATAGGTTAACTTAGCTTTTATTTTCTACGAGCCGGGATGTCCAAGTTTATATTCCCTGGTCCATAGTCACGTTATTTCTTATTTTTTCGTTAGGGTTCCATTATATCTCGTTTGTCTCATATTTAGTGTATAAAAAAATCATTTTTATATTGTTTTATAAATATTTTAATGTATTAGTATTTCGCTCTGACATTTACTATACGAAATTTAACGATCCACTGGTTACATGTTCTCTCATGCGTGTTCGTGTTATGTCTTAACATTGTGACATCATTTTGCCTGGTAGCGACTGCTGACTTTCATTTATTTTCTTTCAGAAGTCCAATAAGATCATTATAATTTTCATCAGAAGCATCTAATGTATATTTTTTCATAATTTTGGCCATAAAAGAGAGATTAATGATTTTATGATACTCTCTGTAGTTTTCCAACAATATGTCCAATAGTGTTTTTAATCCGATAATCTAAAAATTCTTTTAAAAAATTGCGAAAATATTTTGTTATTTAGATGTTTATTTTTTGCCAGTTCACCAACATAAGTAAGTTGAGAAATTCCATTTTACGATTTTTACATCAGAGTTTTCTTACGAGATTGTAAACAATAACATTATAAATCACAGATATTTGACATCTCGAAAACGTGTCCATGTAGGATTTTTTTCTTATTGTTTCTCAAACTTCAATTTGTCAAAATTGTCTCGGAACAAAACAGGGCCTTGGACCAATATAATTTAGGGGGGAAATTGACCCTAACGTTAAATGAAAGTAAAATTCGGGAAAAATCTCTTCAATTTGTTTTCCATTTGATAAAGACGGACTTTCTAATTTTCATGAAAAGGTGTGTGTTTATGTAACAAAAAATCATTTAGATGCAATAATACATAATTTTTCAAATAAAAATTCATTTTGAATATGTTCAGCAGAGCAACATTCAACATTCTGAGCTTCATATTTAAATTAAAGTAAACTGTACTTTTCTTACGTATGTTAGTTTTATGAGTAAGTATCACTGCCTTAAAATGCCACTCTTCTGCACACAATTAGGAGTATTTACACTAGTTGTAGGATATAAAATATGTGCATTTAAGGGCTACAACTAAAGTTAATTTTTCATGGAAGACATCATTTCATGCTAAATACAGGACACGCTAAACGATTTTTTTTCTCGTATCTTTAACAGTTTCGAGATACACACCAATTTCGCAATATGGCGCTATGTTGTGTTCTACATGGTTTCATTGCGCACCCAAAACTACTTAACTAAAATTAGACACCACGCTCCTTACTATAGCTGTCATCTGTTAATGGGAACGGAAAGGCCTTCAGTGAGTACCTGTATACATTTATTTAAAACACTAGAACGGTGGAAAAATCTTACCTACTGGAACAACGGGAAGGGATCATTTTGGCCCCTCGATGAGACTACTGAAATAACAACGATAAAACAATTTTAAATACCATAGATCTCATTTTAAAAGCGTAATACCGTTGTAGAATCTTTTTGTATTACACTGATTCTTTCATTTAAAATCAGAAATCTGATTTAAAAAAATGCATATAATTCATTACTTAGTTTTAGTAATTATTTGTGTTTTATTGTCCATTGATATTTGTAAAACAGCTGAAATATGTGTTTAATTCTTTCTTTTTACAGGGAAATTTTCATCATTTACTCTTCCACTGTTAATCATAATGTTGCAACTCTGCATCGAGAATTCAATCATTTTAAGGCATAATGCTATTCAAATTGTGCTATCTAATATTAATATATGTTTTTAATATTTATATTATTAGTTAATAATTTATCTTTAAGTCTTATTTCAGCTAAATAGTTTTTATCCATCTTCATAAACTCTGAATCTGGTTACTTATTTTATTACTTTATTTGGAAATGTTGATTTCTAAGAACTTCTTGCAATTATTTGTGTAATTTAATAATTTCTTTTCGTTTTAGGAAAAATATTTTATATTTAATATACATAATTTATCAGCTAATAGGTTTATACATGTTGTAATATTCTATCATCAATTTGATAACTGAATCTATAATATGAATAGCATAGTATTAGTTCTGTTTGAGGAAAATTGTCCAAACATGTATTTGGACACCAAACCATTTCGTTAGAAGTTTATCATTTTAATAATTTGACTGTAATGGATTGCGTTTTAAATCCATATTTCAATTACAGTAGCATGTATTCTAGATTCAGTTGTTGTTGTCAAAATTAGAACGCTGAGTTTTTTATTTAAATGCATATTTCCTTACTTTGTTCGTACAATTACTTGAAATTTATTAAGAAATGTTCTTTATAAATCTCCTTAATACCTCTAAAATCGATGATGTAATATATATATATATATATATATATATATATATATATATATATATATATATATATATATATATATATACAAAACTTAATTTTAACTCCGAACAGCAAAAAACAGCACCAGAATATTCTAATTAAAATTTTGTTAATATAATGAAATTGAGTAGAACGAATAAATTAATTTGTAAATAAATGAAAAGAAGTTCTAGACAAATTCAGAAATTTTAACAATTTAGCAACAACAATACTTTGTTCCAGAAAAGTTAAAATCTACTAATTAATATCTTACTTTATTAATTCTTACTGTTTGCGGGATGCATTCATATTTTCACTAATAAGTGTATTGCAATTTTTCATCCAAAATTTAAGTTTTAATGCATAATACAATTAGAATAATTCTATTTAAATTTTATTTAAGTTCTAAAGTTGAGAAATAGTTTCTATGCTATATAATGAAATTTCAATGTGGTTATTTTTATTATTTATTTACTTTTAATAGCAATTAATGATTATTAAATCAACTTTTTTCTTTGTTTCGGATATTTTTTCTCTAAAAACGGTTCCTATTGATTCATTATATATTGATCTCTCATACACATTTAAAAATTCATGTGCAAATTACAGTATGATAGATTTGTTATAATATTTTCGTTTTGAAATATTCAATTAATTGTGAATTCTCTTTTTCAGGATTTGAGTATAATAACAATCGGTATTTCTTCATCATGTCCGCTAAAGATTTAACATCGCACAACAGAACTGTTAATGCAGATTCTGTGAAACGTTTGAAATGTGATGTCGGCCTATATTCCACAAATAAAAAAATTCATATGAACAAACATTTACATGTTCATTCTGGTGAACGTCCTCACAAGTGCGACGTTTGCGGACGAGGTTTTACTCAACTTTCTCAATTAAGAACTCATATGCGTATACATACAGGAGAGAGACCTTATTCATGTAATGTATGTAACCAGTCTTTTAACGAATCAGGCACATTGAAAAATCACATGCATGTTCACATGTAATATTTAAGCAGGTCTAATATGTGTATTCATTATTTGAGTATATAATTCATACGAAATATTGCATTGTAAGTAATATTATTTAAGCTGCATTATCGCAGGGTCTTTAGAATAAACATGTGTGATGTGTACGCCACATTTGTAAATTCTGTGGTACATTATTTATTGACTGTTTACTTCTTACAAATATTTCCCTCTGTAAATAATATTTTAAGAATGTTTGTAATTATATAGTAGCAGATCCATTTCAGTATGTTTTACAGGGTAAACTTTCATTATGTGATTATTTAACAAGTATACATGCATAAAAATAATATATATATATTTAATATTTGCAAATTTGATAATTGACGATTTTAATAGTATTAGATGTAAAATACATTTCATTTATTTCGTAAAATACATTTTGTTTACATTTCGTTTATGACACGCCCGTTATATGAAATACTTGCTAATTGTTGGATTATGCAATAAGATTTACATTAATGCATGAGAATTTAACAGCATTTTCATGCCTCAAAAAACTTATTAGCAACTGTCGCATCTGAAACTGCAAATTTCAGAAAGTTTCTTTAACCCCCTTCACGACGATGGTAGTGTATACATAAAGTAAACAATGCATCCAGTCCATAATTTTGACTAACACTTTTTCTGAATACCAATTTATGGTTTCTTTGTTTAAAAAATATCTTTAAATGAATTAAGCTATGTTTACTATTCGAATATAGTGCTTATAAGCTTAGGATTTGAACATGCCTTATTTGCATCACATAAAATTATTGCTTCTTTTCTTTTTTTGTCTTTTTAAATATTTAATGGGTATACCTGGAAATATTATGCATGTAAATAAGCAAACATATTTGTTCTGTTTTACCAGAAAATAAGTATAAAGATGTTATACAAATGTGTTGTACTTCCAACCTAGAAGTTAACCACAGTTGGGTTCCATAAATCGTAGAAATAAAATGAAAAATCACTGATAGTGCATTCTTGTGAACGTCTTCAAAAATTTGACCAAACGTAGGCCAACAAGATTTTGCATGACCAGAGTATCTAAGTAATCATATGCTTATTCATATTGGAGATGATTAATTTAATGTGTGTGACGAGTCTTTCAACCAACCAATCAATCAACTTCAAAGGATACAAGTATAAATACAAGCAATATGTAAGCCACTTACGTGTTGGGTTTGTTAATTTACTCATTGATTATTCAATCTATAGAAAATATTATTCTGCAATGTAAGTAATATGTTGAACTCTGTGATTATAAAATAACAGAGTCTGTTGAATATGTTCTATATGGTGAGAACACATTATGTATAGATTGAAAAAAAAATATATATATAAACATAATTTTTTTAAATACGCGCTAATTTTGTTTTTGTATTGTATATTTAACAATTCTTAATAATTAGTTGTTTTTTTTAATATATAATTTTTATCTCATTTTTAATTTTTAAACTAAGCGGCCTTATCAATGAATTTTGAACTTAAGGAAAATCTTTTGATTTTTATTGCACTTTTAATGACTGGAAATATTAACAGTAGAAATATTTCCTTTTACATTGAAAGTTTGTTTAAAAAGATACATTGTATAATTTTAAGAACTAATTTTGTAATTGATTTTTACGTTGCGTAACATTAGCATATTTGGTCATTTTTTGCGCATTAGGTCTATCCAATGCTTCTGAGTTATTCAGCAGTACAAATAAATTTAGCATTTTTATTTAACGGATAACAATTTTTTAATATTTTTTTAACCACAAAAATCTATTTAAAACTTTAACGTTTTAACTATTTTGCAAAATATGTTTTATGACCATCAGAAAAAATATTTTTTCTAAAATTTGAATGAGAGTATTATTATTTTCTTTTTTGCCAATATGTTCAGGGCCACATTTCCCTATTGATCTACTGTATTTTAGTCTATAAAGATGCGTTTTTACAGACAGTCAAAATTTAATTTCGTGAAAAGGTGCTAAAAGGAGTTTTTTACTTAGTTAGAAAAGGCAAGTACTACTATTTCTTGCAGAAATTCTAAACAACGAAGGTTTGAGCTCTAAAACCTTTGGTTATAATTTCCTTCTATTAAACATCTGTCCACCATAGGCATTATTTTAAAAGCTAAATTGTTCTATTATTGACTTTTTTATATTGTGTTTTATACATTAATGCTACTCTCTGAATCTGATGTTTCTCGTTTTTGTTTACTTCAGTATTTCAATTCATCAATCATTCAATTCATTTTCAATCATAAGAAAACTAATAAAATTTATGTAAAATACTATTCAAATATTTTTATTTAATTATTTATTTATTTAAGATATAAAATTTTATAATTGGTTTACATCTGTATTAACTATATCATTTTTATATGGTTTTTATTAGTATTTTTTTTTATTTTCGAAAGGCTTCTTTGTAAATCCTGTTCCTTTTAAATGTATGTGTTTTCTTTTTCATAATTTCTTATGGAAGCAATAAAGTCTTTAATAATTATGTAATTGTTCTCTGTACGGAATGTACTCTGATATTTAAAAATTTGTCGTAATGTCAGTATAGATTTATTTTCTTTCGTTTACAAAGCTCGAATTCAAAATTTCCTTATTTAGGATTGCATTCTGATAACTTTCAAAGTGTCTTCACATCTCGGAAATATTTATCATCACAGAACAGAATTCGTTTTAACAAAGATTCTCTGAAAGTTTTTAATTGTAGTCTTCCTCTACTCAACATATTCTAGTGTTGACTTAAAAACAATCTGATGAATATCCTCACAAGAACGAAATACGCAAAAATTTATTTTCTTGAAGGGATAATTTAAGAATTCATCTATTTATAGGTAATGGAAAGAAACCTTATTAATGCAATTTGTGTAAAAAATCTTTCTAACATGCAAACAGATTGGTATTACAATTGCAAGCGTACTAATAGCACATATATAAACATTTGTAATATGTACACATTGTAGGATAAAACCTCAGACCAGTTGTTTCTTGAAACCAGAATTTCCAATAGGTTTGAATGAAACTGTACATACGTATCATGCACGTATCCTTGTACCATAATATGTTCAATATATGTCACTTTTTTATTAATAAATTATTATAAATAGTAAAATCATCCAGTCTTTCCCGAAGGTAAAATAAAAAGCATGCATTTGTTAGTTACTCGAAATGAAGGTGTTTACTTTTATTAAAAATAAACAATATATTTTATATTATAACTTTAACTAATGAACTATACTAAAAATATTTCAATTAAAATATTCAAAGATAAAAGGATAATCATTTTTATTTTAATTTTAAAATAGCAAAAAATAAAATTTATTAATTTAAAAAATCATAAGTCTCTTCCATATAGTTTCGAGAGCCTTTTCTTAAAACATTTTTTACGGGCTCTTTAATTATTGATTTCTGATATCATTTTCTATCTGACGTAGGTTTTGTAATTTTATCCAAAGGGAAGGCGAACCAGAAACCAAATTGTAGATATTCCCTTTAAAATGCAAACAACAGTTTCATTGAGACAAATAAATTATTATTAAATATCCTACACATAATATATAAAGTTTCGGCGATTTTAAATTTGTTAAAAATTAAAATTGTGAAAACTAGAGAAAATTAGAAATATATATTTTCATGAAAATATTCTTCATGCTCTGAAACTGCAGAAATGCCAGCATGGTATACCGTAATAGTTGCTTCTCGTTCTGGACTTAAGCTAACTAATTCAACCATCCCGCTAGAAGGCTGCTTGGTTCAAACCTGAGATATCCGGTTTCATCCGACTACACGGTTTAACTTTACTTTCCCCTAGGATATATAGTGCGTAGCATGACAAAATTTAGTTCCGTTGCAAGTTTTGCATTTAGCAATTTTGGCCAATTGATGGAAATGCATTCTGAATTCTTTTGAACAGCCCGGTGCATTATCTAAAGTATTTTGCACACACCACATATCAAGATAATAATATTAAATTCCGGTAAAGAACAAACTAGGCAACTTAAAACACATTTACAGCAATTACAAACCATAAACGACAATGTATCTTGTTCTATGCGTAGCCCTGTTATTTATATCCTACATACATCTATTGGTCTACTAAATATAGCGCAGCAGGTAAAAAGTACCATTAACAATTCAGTCCCATATTCAATAATACTTACAAATTCCTTTGTGTAGTCATGTATATGATCAACCGAGTTTATACACAGCCCGTGTTATGAAAAAATTTAGTTAAACCTAAATATGCAAACCGAAGTTCAAAACGCACTTATAACACTGACTGTAATTATTGCTTATAGACTGTAACCGAATTCTTTTGCGTTTCCCTGTAAATGAACAACAAACGTAATGAACACCATACAACCATTTATAGTACTCCCCAGTAATGCATATAAATTCAATATTGTTTGAAGTAGTGTAACATCATTAAATTACACTGCAAGCGATTTTTCCCTGTAAAAATTTTTGAAACAATTATTTTTCATGACCATGTAAATCAAATAATATATGCTTTGCAATCCATATTCTACAAATATTTTTGTGCGCTTCATACTTTTATACCGATTTCATTATATTGCTAATGGCATAACATCATCAGTGTGCACTTGAAACGACTTTTTCCCTTTCACTGTAATGTAACGGAATAATTTGACTGACCCTGTAAACCAACTATAAATGGTACATACTTCATTTTCAATAGAGATCGTGCTATAGTAAACGTCAATACCCTATTAAAATTACCTGGTAAGCCGAGTATTTTTACGAGAGTTAGACTACGTCACGGATGGCCAGACTAGCCGAAGTATACACACTTTTCAAGCCGAAGTAATAGACACTTTTCAATTTCTATGTTGCAGTGTGGTAAAAACTGCACCTCTCTGAAAAATGGCAAAACTATATCATAATATTAATTACCGCCTAATTTTAAACTTTTTTGCAACTTCCATTGTCTACGTTTCGCCAACAGATAAAAATGAATGCGCATTTCATTCTTTCCAGGACACCCTGTAAGCACAAACACGCATATATATATATATATATATATATTTAAATACTGATTTATGTTCTTACAAATTTTTTTTCGAACAGATCAAAATGTTATAGAGTGATAAAGAATTCTTATTTAACTAATGTGTGTAATATGTCATTTAAACAAACAAGACACATGAAAAACACGTAGTAATACGTCGGTCTCGTACGGGTTGTTTAAATTATTCATTAACGGAGGAATAGTGTGCACTAATTACTATTTTGACAGCTATGATAACTGCAGAATTGTTCTGTATGTTCTGTTTGACAAAGCATCGTAATGCATAGATTTTATAAATATAATTTATATATTGTATTTTGAATCGTATTGATACTTTTATTCTTTAATTGTAATTTTGATGGTTTTTTTTCACATTTCTGATTGTTTTTTCTAATCTTCTCTTCATTCTTTTTTTTCTTTTCATTATTTCTTACATAAATTTGGAATTGTCTGAACAAACGAATTTTGTTTTGAATGAAATGTTTTTATTTTACTGTATTATTTATGGTGATAAATGTTTAATATTAAAAGAGACATTTACTTATACTGTGTACGTTTGTTTATAAATTACATTGAATATTTCTAATAAAAGAAAATTTGAAATTAATTTTACTTATGCCGAAAATTATAATTTATTTATTAATCGCATCTTTGTTTAATCAAATACGACGATTATTCGAAAAGTAAAGATACAATGCGGAATATTCATTCAAAAAACATTCAATTGATAACTGTTACTGTAATACTTGCATCAGTACAACTTTCGAAATTTAAATCAATAGAGATTTGATCTCCCAACCTTCTTGTTAAAATGTTGAAGTAATTATCTGGCCACTTTGGATCTCATTTTAAATGCATAATTTGTTGATGTTGCCTTTAAATATTATTGTTTAATTCTTTAATAATCAGAAAACTGATAACTGTTTTTATATTATTTTGTTCTAGAAATTATTTGCATTTTATTTATCGTTTTTCAACCTACATCTGCTTTTTTTTATATTTGTGCCTGTTTATTTCATTCTTTTTCAAGGATATAGTCATTCCTATCTTTTTTTCTGTTAGTGTTCCAATTACATCTGAGCCCCACCAGTGGCTGAGAGGTTGTGCTCTCGAAGCTGGTAGACGGGAGGTGTTGGGTTCGATCCCAATCGCGCCCGTCGGTCCTAATCGTTCGGAGTTTTCGTGCTTTTTTCGAGCCGTGGATTTATCCATGCGTAAATACGGATTAGGTTCCCTTAGAAAGACCCCCACGAAGGGCACTCCCCCCGGGCCTATATCCCTAGTGTAGATAATTGGCCGTCAATAATCAACTCAACCCAACCCAACCCAATTACATCTGAAATATTCCAGAAATCTAATGCGAGATACTATTCAAAGTATAGGACAAAATATAGATACAAAATATTAAATTATTCATTAAATTCAAAATATTTTAATACATTCAAAATATAGATACTGTGTAACCTATTTTGGCTTTTAAAATAGGTAGCATTTTTCGATTTCGAAATTTGAATATCCTTATAGTTATATATTATTTTTTTAATTTTTAAATGCTTATTTCTACACCTGCGAATTATATCTTGTTAATTAATTGAGAAAGATTCTTGGTTAATTATAATTTATTAATCTCATATTAAAAAATAAAACTACAGACGAAAATAATAATACAAGATATTTGGTTTAATGTTTTCGTGTTCATAACTCAAAATAATTTTAAATTATCTTTTATAGGATTTCAGTGTAATACCAGTCAAAGAGACTTCACGTCTGACTTACCACACGGTCATGGAGATTCTTTCAAACGCTTCATATGTAGTCTCTGTCCATATTCTACATATAAGAGAAGTGACATAAAAAGACATTTATTCGTGCATTCTGGTCAACGTCCTCACAAGTGCGACGTATGCGGACAATCTTTTGCTCTACCATTTAATCTACAACAACATATGTATCTACATACTGGAGAGAAACCTTATTCATGTGATGTGTGTAGCAAGTCGTTTAGCCGTCTAAGTAACTTTAAAAGACACATGCTTACACACAAGTAATATGTGTAATGTGTGGTATAGGTTATTCATCATATTTTTTTATTTAACTTATATTTTTTTATTTAACTTGTAGCAAATGCTCTGCATTGAAAGTAATATTTTGTGAGCTGAGATAAAGGCAGAATCTTGTGAATATTTTCAGCCATAATAAAGTTATGTTTGTATTATAATTTTGCTGAATCTTACTCTATGACTAAGCGATTTAATAAATGAATTTTATATTTGAAAATATGATTTTTGTATGCATTGTACAGCTGAGAATATTGATAGTTTCATATTATGTTTTACATTGTATGTTTCTTTATAAACTACATTGCTTTAATAAAATAACTAAATATTAAATTGATATGAACTATAGATAATATTTTATTCCTTTATCACATCTTCGTTTTAGGACATGCTTGTTAATTTTTGTGCTACATTTTTGTCATTTTTAGTTGACACTTAAAATGAATTATTTCATAATTTTCATTGTCCTAAAATCGATGTTTGAATTTTGGTTTCTTTCCCTCTTTAATAATCAAACTTCATTTAAAAAGAAAACAAAATACAAAAATTAGCCCACAAGTCAACCTGAATTGGACCCTGGTGCGTTCTGGTGTAATTCATCAATTTTAACACTTTAGCAACAACAGGATTTTGCTCCTAAAAATATTCAATATATTAATTTACGAGGGCCAGTCGGAAAATAAGTTTCCCCTGGCGACTGTGGACAGAGGTGTGTATGAAAGACAAAAAAATGTAATAGAACATTAAAGATAAAACATAACTTTATTTTTCCGCATAAGCTTATAGAGCGGTATGACAAATGTCTCAATGTACTTGGTACTTATGTGGAAAAATACAGTTATGTTTTATCTTTAATGTTCTATTACATTTTTTGTCTTTCATACACACCTCTGTCCACAGTCGCCAGGGAAACTTATTTTCCAACTGCCCCTCGTATATTTTACTATCGTAATTATTTCTATTTACATATATTACATACACTGTTACATGCATTCATACTTTTACTTACAAATGTATTGCAATGTTTCAACTTTGAATTGAAGTTTCTATATATAATATGATTCAAATAATTAAATAAAAATTTATTTGAGCTGTGAAAATGATAAATAGTTTTGTGATATATTATGAAATTTCAATTTGCTTATTTTTATTTCTCTTTTATTAGTAAATACTGATTCTTTTAAATCTGCTTCTTTCTTCGTTTTTAGGGTTTTTTTTTATATAAATGATTCATATTTATTCATTATGTATTGATGTCTCATAAGTATTAAAAATTCATAGGCAGATAAGAGTGTGACAGACTTGTTATATTATCGTTCTGAAATCTTAAATTTTTTTAATTATCTTTTTCAGGATTTCAGTATGATAACAATCAGTGTTCCTTCAACTCTGCTACCGATTTATCATCACACAACCGATCTCCTAATGTTGATTCTGTGAAACATTTCCAATGTAATCTCTGTCTATATTCCACAAATAGGAAAGGTGATATGGACACACATTTTTTTTGTTCATTCTGGTCAACGCCCTCACAAGTGCGATGTATGCGGACATGGTTTTGCTGATATCCGTAATCTAAGAACTCATAAGCGTATACATACAGGGGAGAGACCTTATTTATGTAATGTGTGTAACAAGTCTTTTAAACAATCAAGTACATTGAAAAATCAAATGCGTACACACACAGGAGAGAGACCTTATTTATGTAATGTGTGTAATTCGTCTTTTAACCAATCAAGCCACTTGAAATATCACATGCGTACACACACGTAATACGTCAGAGTCATATGTGTAATTTGTGGCATAAGGTATTATTTTGTATTTATTTTGTATTTATTTTGTATTTATGTGGTAGAAAATATTATGCACTGAAATTCCATTTGAAATGCCACATGCACACTCACATGTGATATGTAAGCAGGCTTCATTATGTGTAGGTTGTGTGCTAAATTATTCATTACTTAAGTTTTTAATTCATACAAAATATTCTGCATTGTAACTAATATATTCTATAAGTATTTTGAATATGTTTTACATGTCAAAGTTTCTGGCACACATTTTTTGGACATTCAGGTGACCTTAAACTGCATATTAATAATCACCTGTAATGTGTACGCCTCATTTGTAAGTTTTGTGATATATTATGTATTGACTGTTTAATTCTTAGCAAATATTCTGTTCTGGAAATAATATTTTAAGAGCGTTTGTAATTATAAAAAATAGCATATACTTTTGAGTGTGTTTTATAGGGTAAACTTTCATCCTATGTTTATTTAACAAGTATACATGAATAAAAATAAAAATTGTAAATTTCATTTTTTAATTGCAAATTTGATGATTTTTAATATTTGACCTTATAAAATAATTTTATATTTAATAAAATCTATTTGTTTTACTTTTTATAGTTTTTCATATTAAAAGTGAGAAATGTTTTCATTTTAATGTATAAATATATTTTTTAATTTTATGTATTTAGTGAGCCATACACATTGCATATTTCTTTATAATTTATATAGTTGTATTTTTAAAAATATGATTTTATTTAATATGCATAATTTAATGTTTCCTTTATCGCACGTCAGTTTTATGAAATGTTTACTAATTATTTTATTATGCATTAAGATTTATATTAATCCATGAGAATTTAACACAACTTTCATGCCTTAAAAATCTGTTAACAGCAAATTTCGCATCTGAAATAACAACTTTCGCAAAGTTTCTTTAACTCCATCGCCACGATCGTATATGTTAAGCAAAGAACGTATTATTGCGTTAATTTTCACCACCACTCTTTCTGAATTGTAATTTTTGCCTTCTTTAATCAAAGGCTTTCTGCGAATAAATTCAGCGAAGCTGACTCTTTTTCAAAAATTAGAATGTGTATACGTGGCGCTCGTTGGCAAAGGCCTTAAATATTTCTTATTTGTATAAGATTAAACTCTTGTTTCATTTCTTTTTTTGTCTTAGAAGTAAAATGAAAAATCATTGCTAGTGCATTCTTTTGGACGTCCCCATCAGTTTGAAATATACAAAAAACCTTTTCTGCGACTAGATTATCTAAAAAAACCATATGCTTATAGATAATGGTGATAAACCTAATTTATTTAATGTGTGTAAGGAGTATTTCAACCAAGCCATCAACTTGAAAATATACAATGGATTATGTGTAGGATGTGTTAATTTACTCATTGATTATATAATCCATATAAAATACTGTGCAATGTAAGTAATATGATGAGTTCTCTGTACTAGCAGAATTCATAATTTTCAAACAAATTTCTATTTTTTTAATTTATTTGGCAATTAGCCATTGACATATACTGTGCTTTCTTCTATTTCGTGTTTGGAACAACTGTAGAAAAATATACAAATTTGCTTATGTCACATTTCGGAAGATACAAAATGGGTTCTGATGAATTTTTCTACTTAGCTGTAGAATATACTCAAAAAATATACTAGTATTGGTGTTAGTGCTTATATCAGTAGAGCTTGCAATATTTAAGTCAGTAGATATTTGAGATCCAAAACTTCTGGTTAGAATGGTGTTACAGTAATTATGTGACCACCATGGATATCATTTTAAAGGCATAATATAGATGTATCTTAAAGTATTGTTGTTTCATCCTTTAATAATCAGAAATCTGATAACACTTTTTTGTATTACCTTGTTCCAGAAATTATTTGTATTTGTTTTATCAAAGCTGCTGTCTAAATCTGATTTTTTATGTTTGTGCATGTTTATTTCATTCTTTTATAGGAATATAGTCATTCTGATCTCTTTTTCTGATAATCTGTGGTCCAATTCATATAAAACATTCCAGAAATCTAATACGATAAGCTAATTAAAAATAACCCTACATAACTTACTAAGGCTAGAAAAATAGTAGCGTTAATTTATGAATTTGAAATTTGAATCTCGTTATAGTTATAAATTAATTTATTTATCAATGCCTATATCTAAACATACGTATTATTTCTTATTTTTTAATGGAGTTCTTGGTTCATTATAATTTATTAATATCTTATTAAAATTTAAAATTTCAGACTAAAATCATAGTATAACATATTTGATTTTATCGTTTCGTTTTCATAGCTCACAATAATTTTTAATTATCTTTTCAGGAGTTCAGTGTAATAACAATCACAGAGACTTCACATCTGACAAAGATTTAACGTTACGCAACAGAACTCATGATAATCAAGATTCTCTCAAATGTTTCATATGTACAAGATCAACCTTAAAACAATCACTTTAACCGGCAAAGAAATCGTACGAATTGTAATTACGATTCGTATGGTTTCATATGTAGTCTCTGTCCATATTCCACATATATAACAAGTGGCATAAACAGACATGCATTCGTGCATTCTGGTGAACGTCCTCACAAGTGCGACGTATGCGGAAAAGGTTTTTCTAAATCATGTAATTTATGAGATCATATGCGTATACATACAGGAGAGAAACCTTATTCATGTATTGTGTGTAAGAAGTCATCCCCGCTCGAACAAAAGGAAGTTAATCGAACCCCTTTCATTTAAAATTTGTCCGATTTCATAAGTTTCAGAATCGAGATAATGAAAATATCTTACTATCTGTAAATGTCAAGATTATCTGATAAAATTGGTGTGAGAACTAAGTTAAATTACAAATCAAGACGTAATTGGAAACTAAGTATAAGGAATGATGAATTTATATCGATGAATTAAATTTTACGACAATTCTCAATCTTATGACACCGAAGACTTTAAAAGTGTATAGTTTAATTCCTTTGATTGTAAAGGAGATGGGATGTCTGTATCACGTCTGGAGATGGGAAGTCTGTATCACGTGTTTTTGCTTTTCTTGTTTGGGTTCCATTATATCTAATTTACCACATGTTTTAGTGTATCCAATTAAAATAAGAGCATTTTTTTATTTATATATTTATAAATGTTTCAAAATTTTACTATTTAATCCTCAAAATTACAATGCAAAATTCACCGCTCCAAAAATTACATTATACTCTCAAGAGCTTTCATGTTCTCTCTTAACAGTGTAACATCATTATGTCTTATTAGCGAAACTGGCAGTGGACTTTCATTTTCTTTTCCGAAGTGCAAATAAGATTATGACTTATTTTCATACGAAACGCTTAATGTAATTTTTTTAATCATTTTGACTTTGAAAGAATGATTAATATTTTTTAATTCATCTGTTTTCCTAAACTATATCCAAAAGTTTTTTCATCTGGAAATTTAAATATACTCTAAGAAAAATTACGGAAACATTTCTGATTTTAACATCAGATTTTCGTTTTGTCAGTTCATCAACATACAGGGGGTGGACAAAATAATACGAACACTCATGAAAAATGCTGAAAACAGCAATATCTAGAAAATACATGAGGAATTAATCTGAAACTGCAGGTGTGTAAACAGCATAGTATAAGTTATATATTTCCGTGAAGATGTTTTCCCAAAAGCCCATAGGGGACTGTCAACAAATTGAAAAAGGGCGAATATCTTTATGTAGCAAAAGCGTTCAAACTCAAGATTATTAATAAGTTGCTTATTTTAATATACTGTGTTCATTTTTATGAGGATAGCATATATACTCGTAGAGAAATTAAGGTTTTTATAAAAACAGTCCCAAATTTCCCCAAGTTTTTTGCTTATAATTTGCAAAGTTTTTAATATAAAAAAAAGTTCTTTTCAAAAAAATGATAAACAACATTATACTTAATACTCTGCAATCAGAATTAAAAAATAATAAAAATTGGATGAAATATGAGCAGGTTTACTAAAAGATGTTTCACTACGCATGCGCGAATGCAATCAAAATATAATATGCATAATGTATTAGCTAAGTATATAGAGCAACTTTTGTGAAAGTCTCAAAATCATAGCTTGAAAATTCTGTAAATTATCGTCGATAGAATAAGCTCGAAATCCGTTGTTCCCAAAAGGAAGCAAAAAGATGAGGGGTTGTATCAAATATCTGTTGATTAGTGCCAAGATAGCGTACACAATATTGCACGTACTACTACATTTGGATACAACCCCTCATCTTTTTGCTTCCTTTTGGGAACAACGGATTTCGAGCTTATTCTATCGACGATAATTTACAGAATTTTCATTCTATGATTTTGAGACTTTCACAAACGTTTCTGTATATACTTAGCTAATACATTATGCATATTATATTTTGATTGCATTCACGCATGCGCAGTGAAACATTTTTTAGTAAACCTGTTCATTTTTCATCCAATTTCTATTATTTTTTAATTCTGATTGCAGAGTATTAAGTACAATGTTGTTTGTCATATTTTCTGAAAATAACTTTTTTTTATATTAAAAACTTTGCAAATTATAAGCAAAAAACTAATCGAAATTTGGAACTGTTTTTAAAAAAACCTTAATTTCTCTACGAGTATACATGCTATCCTCATAAAAATGAACACAGTATATTAAAATAAGCAACTTATTAATAATCTCGAGTTTGAACGCTTTTGCTACATTAGTTTTTACAGGGTTATCCAAAAGATATTCGTCTTTTTCAATTTGTTGACAGTCCCCTATGGGCTTTCGGGAAAACATCTTCACGGAAATATATAACTTATACTATACTGTTTACACACCTGCAGTTTCAGGTTAATTCCTCATGTATTTTTCTAGATATTGCTCTTTTCACCATTTTTCATGAGTGTTCGTATTATTTTGTCCACCCCCTGTATGTAAGTTAAGTAATTGCGTTTTACGTGTATCGCATTAGAGTTTTGTTACTTACAAGATTGTAAACAATAATATAGTAAATCACATATATTCAACATTTCGTACACGTCTCCGGTAAACGAAAAACTATTGTTAATAGATTTACGGTTACAATATTTTTCTTGCATGTAAAATTATATAACGGAGTTATTTATACTAACCCTTCTATTAAAAAAATCATAAACGCTACCTTCTTGTTGTGGTGCCGTAAGCTGTTAATGTGTGGGATAAATATGAAGACCGTCCAAATAGTTCAGTTACAAGAGATCCAGCAGCTATGAGGACTGAATGACACCTGAAAAACATGGCAGTTAATCCACACAAGACAGTGACAGAGTGGTTGTGTTTTCAGCAATATTTGGTGAAGGGCCAGATTATAAAATCGCCATAAGCTGTCAAACGTCTATAGCGTTTTACTGTCCTGAAGGGGATTATTCATTGTCAAAGTGCATAGTAAGATAACGGAAGTGTTCAGGATTCTTTTTAGGAAAATTCTGTGCTATCAAGATTACGGGTATGTAAAATGGTATCTCAAACAGCACTATGTCAAAAACTACTCATAACAAAAAAGAGGCACTGTTTGGACTGGTAGAATTTATGAAAAAAGAATTACGTTTAGAGAGTACAATCTCATACATTTATTTTTCCGTTGGATTAAGACTGACTTTTTAATTTTCTTGAATAAGTGTGTTTATGTGGCAAAAAATTACATATTAAAATGCACACTTTTTCCAATAAAAATTCATTCTGAACATTTTCAACTGGTATGCATATTCAATATACTTAGCTTGATTTTTTTAAATGAAAGTAAACTGGACCTTCTTTACGCATGTTACTTTTATGAGTATATATGCGCTGTCTTGTAATGCCTCATTTCTACACACAATTAGTGGCGTATTTAAGTTGGGTATTATCATTTGCAGTGCGTCTGATAAATTAATAAACCCAGATGTTTTTGAAATTACATTGGATTAATCCAGTATGAGAAATTTTTTACCTCATATTAAGAACAATGAAATAAATCTGTTATAGGGGTTTAAATTTAAATATAATATTTCCGACTCTAATAATAAAAAAAATTAAAAAATAAGCTGTCTGAAAAGTATAAAGACAAATTTGAAACTTTTTCATATGCAAATTTTTGCAAATGTGCGCGTAGAGAAATAATGGGCACGCGCAGAAATATGTTTTAAGTTACCCAAACGAGCAAAGTTGTTTGACTTGTTTCAATTGCAAAGATTACCCGGAACATTGAAATTTCTAAAGATGAGATTTGCAAAATACCTGGATTTAAAGCTAATGGATTAACAGTTTCTCAAATATGTAAAAAACCTGGGAGAAGCAGAGCTGCAGTTTATAAAGTTTTATCAAAAACTTACAATTTAAATTCGAGAAAACGATCTGGTAGACCGTGAAAGATACGATCGCAAGAACATGCGACTTGATTTGTCGCAAAAAATGTCACTCCGATTAGTTTCTCAATGAGTTGATGGTGTGGTCTCAAAGGACACGGTACATCGTCGTATAAAATATAGCAAACATATTGTGTACCGAAAAAAGAGCAGATATCCTTTATTGAAATAAACAGCGGAGGCTTATAGATTATATGCATTAGAAGGACAAATGGATGCAAGTCATTTTTTCAGATGAAAAGAGTTTAAACATGGATGGCCCAGATGGATGGAACTCCCACTGGCACGATTTAATAGGTGAACCTCGAACCCTCTTCAGTAGGAAGAAAGTTGATGGTTTGGAGTGCCTTCTCTTTTAATGGAACTACAGATATCGTATTTCTAGAAGGTAAATATACATATAAAGAGTATTTAGAAGTGATCGATAGTCACTTGTTGCCATCTGCTGAATATTTTGTCGGAATTATTTGTACCAACTGGATAATGCACCCATTCACACATAAAGATTTACAAAAAAATGGTTTGCTGATAAAAATGTTCATGTCATGGTATGGCCTGCACGTAGCCCTGATTGAAATCCAGTTGAGAATCTTTGGGGCATTCTCGTTAAAAATGTATTAGTATCAGGAAGACAGTTTTCAAACATCCTTGAGTTAAAAAAAGAAATTGACTGAAGTTTGCTGCCTGTGAGTCTGGGACTCTGTCTGTGTGTATGTGCCAAAAAATTTTTTAGCGCTCTTTCTAAAGACCTAATGCACGAAATTTAATAAAACTTTATATTCAGTTAGTCCCTGATATAAATTAGTGCTAACTAGTTTTGGGTGTAAATTGCCCAATAGGTGGTGCTGCTATGCTGCATTTTTCGCGATTTCCGCAATAGCTCTATTTCAAGAACTAATGCACTTATTTTCTTCAAACTTCAGATTCATTTAGACCTTGACAGAAATAGACGCGGATTACGTTTTGGTGTACATATCACAACAGGTGGCGCTATTATACCAAATTAAATTAATTAAAAAACACACAATTTCCAAAGAAATTACCATTTTCATATTTTATTTGGCAATTCTTTGATTTTAAATATATATGGGGTATTTAATCTTTTTGTGTGTTGAAAGAATGTAAAAAAATATATACATATTTGCTTCTTATCAGACAGTTAATCTTCAGTAGGTAAGAATGGGTTCAGATGGAATTTTAAATTCGCATTAAAATAGTGCATGTATTTGCAGTAGTACTGCTGGCAAAAGTTCTAACATCAGAGATATAAACTATCCATGCTTTGGCTCGAATGTCGCTATTATAATCATCTGGTCACCTTGGATCTCATTTTAAATGCATAATGTTGTTTACGTAGCCTTTAAGTATCAATGTTTCATCCTTTTAATAATACGAAAACATATAAATTTTGTTATATTACTTTGTTCGAGAAATTATTTGTAATTTTGTATCAATGCTGCTATCTAAATCTGCTTTTTATTATGTTTCTGCATGTTTATTTCATTCTTTTTTTTAAGGATATAGTCATAACGATATCTTTTCTCTCAATCAGTGTTCCAATTTCACATGAAACATTCGATAAATCTAATACGAGAAGCTATTATATAAACCCCTATATTACTTAATTAGGCTAGAGTAATAGGTACCGTTAATTCATGAATTTGAAATTTGTATTTCGTTATAGTTATAAATTTAATTTACTGATTTATAAAAGTTTATTTCTAAACCTCCGCATTATTTCTCATTTTTTAATACAGAAAGATTTTTGGTTAATTATAGTTGATTAATTTCTTATTAAAAATTAAAATTGCAGAAGAAAATCATTGTATAGCATATTTACTTTTACCTTGCCGTTTTCATAGCTCAAAATAAATTTAATTTATCTTTTTCAGGAATTCGGCGTAATAACAATCAAATCGACTTCACATCTGTCAAAGATTTAACACAACAGAACTCATGGTAATGAAGTTTCTCACAAACGTTTCTGATGTAGTCTCTGTCCATATTCCACAAGTAAGGTAAGTAACATAAAAATACACTCATTCGCGCATTCTGGTGAACGTCCTCTCAAGTGCGACGTATGCGGAGAAGGTTTTTATCAAACGGTTCATCTAAGCAGTCATATGAGTTTACATACAGGAGAGAAACCTTATTCATGTAACGTGTGTAACAAGTCTTTTAACGAAAGAGGCAACTTGAAAAAACACATGCGTACTCACATGTAATATGTAAGCAGTCCTCATATGTGCCGATTGTGCCCTAAATTATTAATTATTTAAGGTTTTAATTCATACGAAATACTCTGAATTGTAAGTAATATTGTTTTTAAGCTGCATTATCGCAGGATTTTAAAGGAATATAAAGTAGTTGAAGTAGCATTTTGTATTACAGATACATTTTTTTTTAAATCAGAAAACTGATAAATAATTTATATAATTTATTACTTCGTTCTAGTATTAATTCGTGTTTTTTATTATCAATTGATATTTTGGAAAATAGATCAAATATGTGCTTATTTTTTTCTTTTTCAGGGAGACATTTGTTATGTTTTCCTCTGTTAATCATAGTGTTGTCTCTTGGCATAAAATAACGAATTTTAAGACATGATTCTAATAAAAAAGTTCTGTCTAATATTTATATATGCTATTTAATATTATTAGTATTAATTATAAATTCTCACCTTAAATATTTATGTAAGCTAAATAATTTTTATCAGTAATTATGAATGCTGAATTTGGTTATTATTAATATATATATATAAATATTATTTTATTTTGAAATATTGATTTCTAATAAGTCTTGTGACTATTTGTGTATTTTAATTTATATATATTTTTAGGAGAAATCTTTTATATTTAAAGTACTCAATGTAATAACCTTTAAGCAATTATTTTATTTTGTAATCGTTTGTCATAAATTTTATGTCTGAATTTATATCTTGAATAACACGGTACTAGATCTGGGGACAGAAATTCCCAACGTATTTGTACACCCAACACGTACTTAGAATGTTATTTACTTACACTTTTCTTAGAAGTTGATTATACATATAAACAGGCTATAACTCATTGCGTTTTAATACCATAATAAAATTAAAGTAGACTCGTGTATTATATATTGTTATTGTTCAAATTTCAAGTGTATATTTCATTACCTTGTTTGGGTAATTAAGCAATGCTACTTTCTAAATCGGCTTAAAACCTCGAATGCCAGTTGAATGTTATTTATAAAATTAATCCCGAGCTGCCAAAATCTCACCGGAATTTTTGAATGAAGTTATGATTTTCGAATGAACATGAATAGAAGCTCTCATATATTTTCAAGTTCTAGTGTAATTCAGCAATTTTATCATTTTAGAAAAAAAAACATCTTGCTTCTGGAAATGTTAAAAATATACTTAAATCTTTCATTTTAGGCTATATAATCATCCTCACCCCTTTTACGGATAAGTGTCTTGTTATTTGCCATCTAAATTTTAAATTGCAAACTATAATACATTTCAAACAATTATATTTAATTTTTAATTAATCTATAAAATTAAAACACAGTTTTTATATATACATTGTGAACTTTGAATGTAGTAATTTTTAAATATTGAGTTATTTATCTTTTATTTGAAAATTCTGTTTTATAAATCTATATTTTTTAGTATTTTTTAGAATTTTGTTTATAATAAAACGCTTCATATTTAATTATAATGTATTATTCTCGCATAAAAAAAAATGCATATGCAAATAAAATTATCGAAGATTTGTTATAATATTGTCGTTTTTGCATCGCAAATTAATTCCTAATTACCCTTTTCAGGATTTCTGTATGGTCAAAATCAGCATTCCATCAACTTTGCTATAGATTTAACATCACACAACAGAACTCCTAATGCAGATTCAAATAAAGGTTTGAAATGTGATGTCTGTCCATATTCCACAAATCGCAAAAGTCATATGAACAGACATTTATTTATTCATTCTGATGAACGTCCTTACAAGTGCGACGTATGCGGAAAAAGTTTTATTCAGCTAGGAAATCTAAGAACTCATATGCATATACATACAGGAGAGAGACCTTATTTATGTAATGTGTGTAATATGCCCTTTAAACATCGCAGCAACTTGATAAGACACAGACGTATACATACAGGAGAGAAACCTTATTTGTGTAATGTGTGTAATATGTCTTTTAACCATTCAAGCAACTTGAACAAACACATGCGTATACATACAGAAGAGAGACCTTATGCATGTAGTGTGTGTAACAAGACTTTTAAGCATTCAAGCTCACTGAAAAAACACATGCATACACACAAGTAATACTTTAGAACCATATATGTAGTTTGTGGGATAAATCTATTCCTTTGTTTTGTATTTATCTGGTATCTATTATGCACTGAAATTTTTATTTTGTGAGTTGTGATAATATAATATCAGAATCTTTTGAATATGTTCTACATGGTAAACTTTCATAATGCATAGGTATGAAAAATATTCATGTAATTTTACTAAAGTTATATTAGAATTGTAATTTTATTTATTTAAAATATTTTTTTTAATTTTCGTCTTATATTTAATTTTTTTACCTAGTTAGATATTTTAAAGTAATTTACCTAGTACGATATTTTAAAATTTTAAATTATGCTCTTATTATACATTTTATAGCCGCCCATTTTAACAGTTAAAGAATACCTTTTACATTATATGTTCGTTTATAAACTACATTTTGGTAAAATCGTTTACTAACTGTTAATATAAAACAATGTGTCCATTGATATATTTTAATAACTGAATATTAAACTGATTTGAACACGGGATAGTATCATTTTATTCATATATTTCATCTTCATTTAGTAGCATGCTTAATAATTTTCCTGCTAAACAATAGGATTTTTAATTTTTGGTTGCTAACTAAAATGAATTATTTTGTAATTTTCATTCCATTAAAATCTCTGTAAAACATCAAGTTTATTATTATTTTACGAAAGCACTTTATAAAAATCCGATTAATATACATTTAATATTAGACTCCCGTTTTTTCGGATATTCTCCGAAAGTTATTTCGGAGGTTTTATTTTTGGATATTTTTTCTCTTTAGATATCTAACTTAATTTAAAAAAATACAGAAATTAGCCAAAGATGACCAACAAGCACCTAAACTCGCAAAAATTCTTTTATTTTATGCAGATCCAAAGTATTTTAACTGTAGCCAGATCTGAATACAAATATACCTGAAATTCAAACGTACTCTTAAACGATAAATGAAAGAAAATTGGAATGATACTTAACTGCAATTATTTCATAAGAGCTTAAAATTGTGTCTGTAATAAAATTGTTTTTGGAGTATAGTTATATTAACCTAAAACAAAATTCCCGATTTTTACTTTTGAAAAATTTTATATTCGCCAACCCAAACCGCAAAAGATGAACCAAACGTGATTAGCAACATGTGGAGAATATTACTTCCGACTCGCAGAAAATGTAGGGAGTTAATCTGACCCCTTTCATTTTAAATTCGTTTGTTGTCATGGTATGACAATTGAAATACTGGAATACCTTTAATATCTGTAAATGGCGGGAATATCTGATAAAATTGAAAAGAGAACCAAGTTAAAAAATATCAAATGTATATGTGATGGGAAATGCTTGTAAGTAAAAAGAATGAGGAATTTGTATTGCGTGGAAATAATCCAACATTGTTAACCTCACGGCGACGAACGAATTTTTATTTAAAATTGATAGATTAACTCATTTTAACTTTCTTGCTTTTTTGGTTAGACTTCAATTATATCTAATTTGTTCCATCTTTAGTGTATATAAAAAAGCATTTTTATATTATTTTATAAATATTTTAATGTTTGAGTATTTCAACATGAAAATGACGATGCGAAATTCAACGCTATTATACTCTCATGCGTGTTCGTGGTAATTCGTAACACTGCGACACCATTTTGCCGTGTTAGCGACTAATGGTGTACAGTTATTTTCTTTCAGATGTGCAATTAAGATCATTACCAATTTACATCAGAAGCATCTTATGTAGATTTTTTCATCATTTTAGCATTAAAAGTGAGATTAATGATTTTAAGAAATCTTCTATTGTTTTTTCCGAAAATATGTCCAATAGTTTTTTTTTAATCCGATAACTTAAAACTGCTTTTTAGAAAAAAATGCGGAAACATTTCTTTTTCAAAACTTTTATTTTTTGTAACTTTAACAACTTAAGTTAACCCTTCTGTCAATGACCAAAATATACCCTTAGCTCCAATGACCGGGGTACCCAGCTACCTGTACCTGCCGCGATTTTAACATACACGCACCGTTAACTCTATTGAAAACACGTATTTTCGCACACGTATTTTCGTAACACATCGAAAACAAGTATTTCGTAAAGCACACATTTCAGAGAATGTAACTGCCACGCCTTTGGAGAAGAGGAGGTGGGAAATGTAGAGGGGAGAACACCCCCTTGCCGAAAAATATTTAAAAAAAATTTGCGGCAAATTTTAATTTAAAATTGGTGACTCCACTGGTCACTCCACTGCATTAATATAATTCATGTAGAATAGCAGAGTTTTATTTATTTGCTTGTGCCACTCCCCTCACAATAATACAAGTTACAGATTTTATTTTTTTATTTTTTCATTGTTACCATTGAATAGTGCAGGAATAATTAAATAGAACAAAGGATGTGAATTATACTTACTACACAGTGTACAATCAAAAATGTTCTACGTTTTAAGCAATCCGGACGACATCCAGTTTAGCATTTCTTTCTCATATATGTTGACAAGACTTCAACTTTGCAGCACAAGAGGGAAAGTCGATCATGAGTACACTTATTCAATGACGTGCATGTTACGAATTAAATCCCAGTACCGGTGAATATATTTCATTCTGTTATACTATAACAGTTGCAGTGATATAGCAGTTGCAGAATCAGAGAGTTCCTGGTAATTTTGAAAAGAGGTGATAATACATGAAATTATGTATTGTCTTATCGAATCCCACGTATTTGGTATAATGTGCTTGGTGTCACTAGCGTTTTTTAGTTTTTGCTGACCCCCCCCCCCCCTCAAGCTTTTAATGGTATCGTCCCATATTTCTTCACTGCCTCCTTTTCATAGTTTGTTGTTTTCGCCCGTGTTCACCTGTCCAGTGCACTTCTTCAGAACTGTGTTTTTCGACTAGTTTATCCTCTAATGATGGCTAATTTTTAGCCGAAAGCGCTTAGGTATTTTGACATCTGATTTTACATCATAAATAGTTTTAATGCTTTAAAACTGTGTTTTTAGTATTTGAACCTATTATTATAGTAACAATTAAATTTTATCAATCTGTTTTCATTGTATTTCTTCCAAGTTTAAGAAGGTGAATTTGACGTTTTCACTATATGGAATTCTCTATATATTTTTAATTAAGTTATCAAAAACTAAAATTTAAAATGCAAGAAATTTACAAAATATAGCAAATTAAATATATAGATTGAGGGGGGGAGGAAGGTTATTTAAAGATTTTTTTTTTCTTTACTTATCTTTTTCTGAGTTTTTTTGCATTAAAAGTTAAAAAGATTTTTTCTCAAAGATTGCATGCTTGTTTCTACGTCCTATCCTGTGATTTTAATAACTGAATTTTAAATTGATTCTAACCCTGTAAACTATTAATACTATATTCATTTATCACATTTTCGTTTTATCAAGTAATTCCGAATTATTGTGTTGTATAGTAAGATATATAATTTTTAATAATTAACTGCGAACAACTATTTCATCGTTTTTATTCTATCAAAAATATTTATAAAACATTAACTTTTCTAATATTTTTAAAATACTTTATTTGCGTAAGAGAAAGATTTTTTGAAATATGAATTAGATTAAAGATTGTTCTGTTTTAAATATAAACACACCTTCATAAATTTTTTGTGGAATTAAATTCGAAAAGACCAAATTCCCAGACGAATGATTAGGATCATTTTTGACATTGTTGATGATAAAAATGTCTAGAATAATAATTCTCTCAATTTTCCTTTCTCTGATGTACTATATGAAACTAATCGTTGGGGGCCACCGTAATACTTACCCATCATGGATATGCATAATATAAAATATGAAAATAAAACATGTGTAAACTACTTATAAAATGCATTGCAATTCGAATAAAATCGCGGCTTGATGACGTCATAAACTTTAAATGCTCTATTACTCTAAATTTGAATACCATATTAACTTACGGTTTACTGCGTCGGATTAAGTATCTCATTTCCAATTAAAATATATCTTTGAATTGAAATTTGAATGAAATACAGGGTCAGGAAAAATCGAAGAGTGTGGAAAAAGGATTACAAATATCTCGGCAATTCATTATCCAATCGACTTCATTCTTTAAGCAAAATTTGTTTTTTTTATTGTCTTTTATATTCCCACCTTAAAATAAACAATTTCGAAAATTTTTATATACATTTTAATAGAACGAACATTTCGAGAGTCCGAAAAAAAAACTAGTTCCGGATAATCGAGATTACTAAAATTCAATAAGCTTTTTACCATTATGACATACTATGTACAAACCAAATTTCAAGTCTATCTCGATTTGTTCGGGAGATAGAGCGTTTACAGACACACAGACAGACGGAAGGCAATTTTTTTTTCTAAAAATATGTTTTTCGGAATCTCCAGTGGTTTAAACGTGTAAATCCGACAAAAATGTTTTTTTCTATTTTCAAAACGATTACAAGACTTAACCAATACTACGTAAGATTGGTAAGTAAAAATAGATTTGTTCTTACAGACAGCCGCTTTTTATTAGCGGAATAATGTTCTCAAATAAATTTTCTTTTTAGGTTGGAATAATTCGGTGAAAGTGCCCCTTGCAGAAATTAAAAAAAAACAGAGATGTAAGATAATATCCATTTGGTTCGAAGGTTCTAACACATTTTCACACATATTCATTTAGCTACAATGCACCTCATTTTAAAAACATAATCCTGTTGAAGAAACAATTTGTATTACTGATTCGTTCTTTTAAAATCAGAAAGCTGATAACAAAAATTTTATATAATTCATTACTTAGTTTTAGTAATTATTTGTATTTTATTATCCATTTGTAAAACAGCTCAAATACGTACTTAATTGTTTCTTTTTTCAGGAAGATATTCATCATTTATGTCCTCCTCTTTTAATCAGAGTGTTGTAAATTGAATCAATAATTCAAGAATTTTAAGGCTTAGTACTATTAACATACTGCTATCTAATATTAATATATGCTATTACTGCATTTACTATTAGTTAATAATTTATTATCTTTAAGACATATTTAAGCTAAATAGTTTCTATCGTTGTAAAATCTGAATTTGGTTCGTTTTTTATTTACTTTATTTTGAAATGTTGATTTGTAAAACTTATTGCAACTATTTGTACATTTTAATAATTTAATTTGTTTTAGGAAAAAGCTTTTTATTTAGTATACATAATGCAATAATTTATAAGCTATTATTTTTATTCCAAATGTAATAATCTATCAACAATTTGATGTCTGAATATATAATTTGAATAGCATAGAATTAGTTCTGCTTGCTGAAATTTCAAACAGATATTTGGAGATATTTTTTATTATAATAACTATATTATTATATAATAGCTATAATTCGTAGCGTTTTAAATCCATATTACAATTGAAAAAAAAGCATGTATAACAGATTTTGTTGTTGTTGAAATTTGAACGCTGACATATTTTTAAAAATGCATATTTCATGACTTTGTTTGCTCAATAATTTGAGCTTTATCAAGAAATGCTACTTTCTATATCTGCTTTACACCTCAAAAATTTATATTATTTGTACTACTTAATTGTAACCTCGAACTGCCAAATTAGCACCAGAATTTTTAAATTAAATTTTGCTTATATAATTAATGTGAATAGAAGCTTTCATTTCTTTTCAAATAAATTTGTTCGTAAATCATAGTATAAATGAGTAATTTTAAACTTTAGCAACAGCATTTAAGTACTGAATTGATGAAATATATTAATTAATATTTTTTTCTATCTTAATTCTTTCTATTTACGGGATACAGTCATACTTTTACTGATAAGTGAGTAGCAATTTTCCATCTAAATTTGAAGTTTTTATGCATAATGTAATTCAAACAATTCTTTTAAAAATTTATTTAAGCACCAAAATTCATAGAATTTTTATGATATATCTTGAAACTTCAAAGTGGTTACTTTCTTTAATTTATTTATCTTTTATTAGGAAATACTAATTTTTAAATGTACTTTTTTTCTTTGTTTTTATTTTTTTTTTCGGA
Organism: Maratus michaelseni; assembly: GCA_963931845.1. Lineage (NCBI taxonomy): Eukaryota > Metazoa > Arthropoda > Arachnida > Araneae > Salticidae > Maratus > Maratus michaelseni. The sequence goes on along the minus strand of OZ007594.1, from coordinate 49,103,997 downwards.
AATTGGTTCTCATTTATTCATTATGTATTGAAGTATCATACAAATTCAAAAAATTATATGCAAATGACAGTATGATAAATGTGTTATAATATTTTCGTTTTTGAATCTCAAAGTAATTTTGACTTAACTTTTTCAGGATTTCAGTATAACAGCCATCGTTCCTTCAACTCTGTTATAGATTTAACATCACACAACAGAACTCCTAATGCAGATTCTGAGAAACGTTTCAAATGTGATCTCTGTCCGTATTCTACAAATCACAAAAGTCATATGAACAACCATTCACTTGTTCATTCTGGTGAACGTCCTCACAAGTGCGACGTATGCGGACAAGGTTTTGCTCGACCAGATCATCTAAAATGTCATATGCTTATACACACTGGAGAGAAACCTTATCCTTGCAGTGTGTGTAACAAGTCGTTTAATCGAGCAGGCTACTTGAAAAAACACATGCATACTCACATGTAATATTTAAGCAGGCCTCATATGTGTAGGCTGTGTTCTAAATAATTCACTATTTGTGTACTTAATTCATACCAAAAATTCTGCATTGTAACATTTTTAGTTAAAGAAAGTAATAAATTTTTAAACTACAATTTCGCACAATCGTTTGAATAAACGCTTGAAGTGTGTACGCCTCATTTGTAAGTTTTGTAGTATATTATTTATTGACGGTTTATTTCTTGGCAAATATTCTGCTCTGTAAGTAACATTTTAAGAATATTTGTAATTATATAACAGATTTTCTTTAGTATGTTTTACAGGGTAAACTTTCATCATGTCTTTATTTAACAGGTATATATGCAGAAAAATGAAAATTGCAATTTTTTTTTCTTTTTTGTATTGCAAATTTGAGGAATTTAATGATTGACTGTATAAAATAAATTTGTATGGAAAAAATCTGATTTTTTCTCCTACCATTTTATAGAGTTTCATATTAAGAGCGTGAAATGTTCATGTGTTTTATATTTAGTGAGCCATATACATTGTATATTTCTTCATAATTTATATAGTGCGATTTTAGGATATATTTTTTAAATATATTATACATAACGTGATTGTTGCCTTCATCACAGTTCGTTTTTCTGAAATACAAGTATATATGCAGAAAATTAAAAATTGTAAATTTTATTTTTGTATTGCAAATTTGATTTTTAATGATTAACTTTATAAAATAATTTAACATGTGTAAAAAAAAGAAAAAAAAAATCCATTTTTTGTCCTACCATTTTATAGCTTTTCATATTAATAGTGTGAAATGTTTTATATTTAGTTACCCATATACATTGTATATTTCTTCATAATTTATATAGTGTGATTGTAGGTTTTTTTTTTAATATAAAATGCATAACGTGAATGTTGTCTTCGTCGATTTTATGAAATATTGCTAATTATTGAATTATGCAATAAGATTTTTACTAATCCATCAGAATTAAACAGATGTTTGACGCCACAAAAATATTTTATTAGCAACATTCGCATCTGAAATAGTAACTTTCACAAAGTGTCAGTAACCCATCGCGACGATCGTAGTATCCAGGCCTTAATTATGATCACCGCTCTTTCTGAGTATAAAATTTTGCCTTATTTAATCAAATAATTTCTGCGAATAAATTAAGCGAAGTTTACTATTCCGATATAGTGCTTTTCAAAAATGAAAGCTTGTATACGTTTCATTCATCGTCATGGATACGCCCTATTTACATGAGATAAAACTCTTGTTTCTTTTCTTTTGTCCTTTTTTGAAAACTGAATAAGTTTACCTAAAAATATTATGCATGTAAAAAAGAAAATATTTGTTTTATTGTGAAAGGAAATAAGCATAAACAAGTGGCCGTGCTCCATAAATCATAGAATTAAAATGAAAATTCAATGCTAGTGCAATCTTGTGAACGTCCCCATAAGTTTGAAATATGGAAACAAGTTTTTCGCGACCAGAGTATTAAAGAAATCGTATGCTTATACATACTGGAGATAAGCCTAGTTCACTTAATATGTGTAAGGAGTTTTTCAACCAATCAAGCAACTTAAGTTACAAGTAATATGTAAGCATATTATGTGGAGGGTTTGTTAATTTTACTCATTGATTATTAGAAAATATTCTGCAAAGTAAGTTATATGTTGAGTTCTGTTATTATAAAATAAAATAATCAATTAAATATGTTCCGTATCCTGAGCATACGTTTTGTATAGATTGAAATATATATGTATAAATATAATTTTTAAATACCTGCAAATTTTATTTTTGTATTGTATATTTGACGATTTGTAATAATTACATGATTTTTATCTCATCTTTTAATTTTAAATCAAGTGATATTATGAATGGATTTTATGTTTAAAGAAAATGTGATTTTTATTGCACTTTTAATGACTGGAAATATTAAAAATAGCAGGATATTTCCTTATCGTGCATTGTATCATTTTAATAAGTTATTTTGTAATTGAATTTTAGTCTACGTAACATTCGCATTTTGTACATTTATCGCGTATCAGATCAAATTCTTGTGAGACATTAAGTCCTACAAAAAAAAAAAAAAAAAAGTAGCACTTTTAGTTAATTGAGAACAGAATTTTCTAATTTTTTATACCACAAAAATCTGTTAACTTTAACTTTTGCACTAAATAACGTTCCAGTAACATTTTCCAAACAACGTTTTAAGATAAGATATATATAAGAGGAAAAAAAAATGTATGAGATTAAAAGCTCTTTCCCTGCAATATGGGCAGGTCTCACATTTTCTTATTGATCTACTGTATTGTACTCTACAAAGGTACGTTTTGCCAGACAGTCAAAATTTAATTTCGTGAAAAGGTGCTAAAAATTAATTTCAATTTATAATTAAAACAGATATGTGCCACTGTAGCTTGTAGAGGTTTGAGTTCTCAAACCTCTGGTGTAACATCTGCCCACCATAGACGTTATTTTAAAAGCAAAAATATTTTAGTATCGATTTATTATATAGTGTTTTATACAGTAATGCTGTTCTGTGAATCCACTGCATTATTTTTCCCTGCTATTGTTTAGACACAAATTCATATTGTTCTTTTTTTTTCTTTTTACTTCAGTATTCCATTTTATCGAAACGCTAATGAATTTGTGCAAAAAACTATTCAAATCTTTTTATTTAGTATTTATTTGTTTAAGATATAACATTTTATAAATAATTTACATCAGTGTTAATTATTACGACTTTTGTATCTAGTTTCTATTAGTACTTGTTTATTAATCTTAGAAAGAATTGTTTGTAAATCATGTTGTTTCTGAGTGAACATGTATTTCATTTCATTTGTATTACGGATAAAATAATTTTTTAATCACAATGTCTGTCATTTAAAAATAAAATGCTGTAATTTCAGTCTGTATTATATATTTTGTTCCTTTGTTTTAAAAGCTCAAATTCAAAATTACCTGTTTCAGGATTCAAGTGTCATCACATCTCTCAAAGATTTATCATCAAACAACAGAATTCGTTGTAACCGAGATTTCATGAATGTTTTTAAATGTGGTCTCTGTCTGTATTCCACAAATTCTAATGGTGACTAAAGAGAGCATTTGCTATTCTATTTTGGTGAATGTTCTCACAACAGCAAATTATGCACACAGGGATTTTGTCGACAAGATAATCTAATAATTTATCTGTTTATACATACTGCAGATAAACCATTTTTTTGCAATTTGTGTAAAAATAATTGCAAGCATGCAAATAGCTTGGAAATAACACTGAAAGAGTATCAATAGAACGTATATTAACTATTAACACCAGTAATATGTATAAAAATGTAGCGAAAACCGCAAGCCTTATTATAAATTCCTTCTTGCAGCCAGAATTTTAATGACACTTCCCGTTCATACCACACATAAAATACACTTATCCTTGTAACATAATATGTTAAATAGATGATTACTTTATTTCATTTTTTATTAATAAATGATTATTCACTACTAGCAAAATCATCCGGTCTTTTGCAGAAATAAAAGAAAAACGCATGAAATTGTTAGTGTTACTCAAAATGCAGAACTTTACTTTTTATTAGAAAGAAATAATACACGTTAATTAACAACATTAACTAAGGAACTAAACTAATAACAAATCAATTCAAAATATAATAATTTAATATTCAAAGATAAAAATATAATTATCTTTATTGAAGACGGAAAAGACGTTTACCTCTTTATTAGTTTTCTGAAAATCATAAAATGTCTAGTCCATGTAGTTTTGACTGACCTTTCTTAAAAAATGATTATGGACACTTCACGTTATGTTTTTCGACATCCTTTTTTAACTGGCGTAGGATATCGAGTTTTATTCCAAGATAATGCGAATCAGAAATCAAGTTGTAAAAATTCCCATTTAAATGCTAGGAACAATTTCATTCTGATAAGTAAATTATTGTTAAATATCCTACGCGTAAAAATATAAAATGTTTCAGCGACTTCAAATGTGTTAATAATTAACACTTTTGAAAACTAGAGAAAATTAAAACAAAAAAAAAATGATAAAATAAACTTTTACACACAGAAATTGGATAAATGCCAATATGGTATATCGTAATGGCGGCTTTTCTTTCTGCCTATAGCTAACTAATTCATCTATAACGAGCTAAAGGACTGCTCAATTTAGGTCAAACCTGAGGTATTTGGTTTCATCCGACTATATTGCTTTACTCACCTTTCCCCTACCTTTTTTACGTGAAGGTTCTGTAGTAAACATTTCGTTCATTACTTAATTCATGCCAAATATTCTGAAATGCAAGTAATATTTTCAGAACTGTGATTATATAATAGAATCATTTGAATGTATGTTACATGAGGAATTTACCTAATGCATGCAGATGTATTTTTTTATGTGCAATAATATTTCTAAATTTATTTTTGTATTATAATTTAGATGATTTTTAATAGTTATAACTAGATATATACACATATGTTTTCGCTTATTCTTAATTTTATAACGAAAATGGCTTATGAAATGAATTTTCTGTCAAAAGAAAAGTATATTTCTTCCACTTTTATGGCTTGAATTATAAATAACCGCCCTTAAAAAAGGTGTTGCATTGAGACATTGCAGGTTTGTGTTAAATTATATTGTATGATTCCAATCTATATTTTTAATTGATTTAAAAAAATGTGGAACAAACAACTTTTAATTATTTATCACATCGGAGTTTTATTTACTGTGTTGTTTAATAAGATTTAACATTTTTAGTTGACAGCTGAGAACAACCAGTTTTAAATTTCATTTCGCAAAAATCTTTTAAAACCATACTTTTCACAACATTTACCGAAACATTCTTTACATATGCAAAAAAAGAAAGCACTCCTCGGAAAAAGATTAAAGTTCTTTTTTTTTTTTCTCTACAACAGTTTCAAAGTCAGTCCGATTGAACCAATGTCTGCTAAAGAGCATTTTCTTTCTAAAATTCATGCGAATTTGAATACGCGTAGAAGTTGCTAAAATAGTTTTAGATTTAATATTAGAATAGCTTGTTGGTTCTGGCACTGTTTGTAGAAATTTCAGACAGCAAAGTTTAAACTTTCTAATAGTTTAATTAAAAGATAGAAACCAGTGACTGTCTTTATTTGGGGCACTAAATGCATGGCTGTTAAATTTAATTTTTTCTTACCACTATTATCAAAAAAGTAATGCTTTATTTTCTTTACTGCCAGACAGTTCTGCCATTGAATAAGAAAAGGATTTCTTGTAAAAAATAATGGTGTGAAATAATTTGTTTTACGCATGCATTTAGTGCCCCCCAAAAAAGACAGTCACGACTGGTAGAAACATCATCCCACAATAAATCTAACTTTGAAGATAACATAACACTGACGCAACATTACGTATTATTAATTCGTTTTCTAACCAGAAAGCTTAAAATTTATTTCGAAATTCGTTACTCTTTGTCAAGCAGTTATTTGCATTTTCTTCAGTAATACTACTTTCTAAATTTTCTCAATGACAGTGGCGGGAAAAAAGTGCATTTTTCTTGTTAATTTAATTACCCCTTAAATCTTTCAAGTCAATGGTGGGTTTGAACGGCCATATAATCAAGGGAATACGAATATTTTTTTTAATTCATGGTTTCCCCCCCAAAAAGAGAAAGGTGAGATGTTTGGGTTTTTTGGAGTTGTTTTTTAAAATCTTATGAAGAAAACTCCCTATTTTTTTAAACAGAAATAAATTTAAAGAATTTTTATTCCCAATCGAATTTTTGTTATTTCTGAGACAATTTCGCGAATAAAAGTTTTATTTACTGTGCCGACCGTAGTAAACAATACGTATGTACTTCTTTATAGTCACTTCTGAGTAGCTGATGTTGTGCGCAAGTTTTGTTTTATCAGTGTAACAGAATAGTGCTGTTAACAGTTGTATTTTGAATCGCGTAAGGTTTGACATCCTAAATAAGATATTATAAATTTTGTAAACTAACAGTGGCCCCCATATGTATCATTTTAATACTATGTGTGGTATTTTAAAATTTTTAAAAAGCTGATAAATTAATTTCATAATTGATAATGTGGTAATTATTTAAATTGAACTCAGTAATGATGTTTTCTAAATCTGTTCATCGCCATTACGTATTTTAATATTCCAGTGATAAATTCATTCTCATATCATTTTCAGTTCTTCATATTTATTATTGTTTCATGACTTTGCAATATATATCTATACGTGTATGTGTAAAAATGTTATGCGTAATGCAGTTCAAAAACTTTTAGATAATATCTGTTAATGGTACATTTATCGACAATTTTACTATAAGTATGAATTTATAATCCGATTACTGTTATTTATTTATTTTGATTTTGAAATTCTGATTTCCGAATCTACTAGTTTTTACTTGAGAATGTTTATTTTTTGTAAGATTGTCATATTATAATTAATCATACTGTAATAATATTCCATGAAAAATATATGCGCATATAACTGTATGTGTCATTATTTCTTCTTTTTTACATCTCAAAATAATTTTCAATTGTTCAGAATTTCACGGTAGAAGCTATCGGTCACTTATCGTCCAATAAAGATTATCGCACGAAAGAACTCTTCACAAAGAAGAACTCTTTATTTTGAACGTGTGAAATGTTTAAAATGTGATGTCTGTTTATAATCCAAATGTAATAGAAATGAATCTGAAAAGCATTTACATGTGCATTCGCCTTCTACATTTTATTATTGTTTCTAAATTATTTTGTAAGGATTTTAATAATCTAATTTTTAATTTTCCTTTACCCTGCATTTTATTTATTTATCATATCGCAATTTTAATAAATCCTTGCTAGTTACTGATTTGTGCTGTTTCATGATTTTAATTTGGGAACTCAGTTGAAAAATTATTTCCTATGTTTCACGCAACAGAAATCTGTTTTAAACATTATCTGTTTGCAATGTGATCTCTGTACATATTCCACAAATATTAGAACACAATTTAAGTATTATTTACTTTTGCATTCTGGTGAACGTCTTCACAAGTGTGAAATATGCAATCAAGGTTTTGCTCATTCAGGAAATCTAAAACGTGGTATGCGTAGACATACTGGAGAGAAACATTATTCATGTAAAGTTTGTAACAAGTTATCCACCCAATCAAATGACTTGAAAAAACATTTAAATACACACATGCAAAAGGCAAGCTTTTTATGTGTATAGTGAGTGTGATAAATGATTTGTTATTTAATTCATTGCAATTCGTTGTTTAATTCATAGCAATATGCGGACAAGATGTCGCTCTAAAACATTCTCTAAGACGTCGTATGCTTACACGTACTGGGGATGACCCTTATTCGTGTAATGTTTGTAAGAAGTCTTTCAACCAACCATACAACTTTAACAGACACGTTCTTATGTCTGTTTAATAAGTCTCACAAGTGTAAACTACTTGTTAAAATTTGTATGTCATTTATAAAAATTTAGTTACTATACTTGAATCTATGCTCCAATTCAAGTAGCATGTGTTACAGACTTTGTTATTGTTTTCTTGTCAAAATTTGAACGTTAATTTAAAAAAAAAAAAGCTTGTTTCATTACTTTGTTTTTGCAATTACCTAAGCTTTAATAAACAATTCTACTTTCTAAATCTACTTAACCCCTCAAAAAGCGAGGGTATATTATTTACATCAATTAATTTTAAACTCCAGCTGCCAAAATAGCACCCGAATTTTTCAAATAAAATTTTGCTAATACGATGAACGTCTATAAAGGCTTTTTTTCTTCAAATAAATTTGTTCGCATGTCCTGGTGTAATTCAGCAATTTTAACACTTTATCGTCAACAACATTTTGAGCCAGAAAAGATTGCATATAATAATTAATATTTTATTATCTTAATTCTTTGTATTTACATGATGCATTCATACTTTTATTGATAAGTGTGTTGCAATTTCTCATCCAAAATTTACATTTTATTACATAATACAATTCAAAGAATTATATTTAAAATTTATTTATACTCTAAAATTGATAAACAATTTTTATGATATATTATGAAATTTCAATGTTATTTTTTATTGTTTATTTACCCTTTATTGGGAAATACTAATTTTTATATCTACTTTTTTCTCTTATCATTTAGTATTTTGCTAAAAGTATTTTTTAGTAGTATGTTTCATATTTTTTCAAAACTTGGTGATCTCGCATAAACATTTAAAAATTCATATGCAAAATACAGCATGATATATTTGTTAAAATATTTTTGTTTTGAAATATCAAATTAATTGTGAATTGTCTTTTTCAGGATTTCAGTATGATAAATATAAGCGTCTCTTCATGTTTGCTAAATATTTAACACCACACAACAGATCTCCTAACGCAGATTCTGTGAAACATTTGAAATGCGATGTCTGTCTATATACCACAAATCAGAAAAGTGATATGAAAAGACATTTACTTGTTCATTCTGATGAACGTCCTCACAAGTGTGAAATATGCGGACATAATTTTGCTCGACGAGATCATCTAAAACGTCATATGCGTATACATAGTGGAGAGAAACCTTATTCATGTAAAGTTTGTAACAAGTCATTCACCCGAGCAAATCACTTGAAAAAACATTTAAATACACACATGCAACAGCTGTAATCTTCTTATGTATATAGGGTGTGTCATAAATGATTTGTTATTTAATTCATTTCAATTCGTTGTTTAATTCATAGCAATATGCTGACGAGATTTCGCTCTAAAACAATCTATATAAAGCGTCATATGTTTACACATACTGGGGATGACCCTTATTCGTGTAATGTTTGTAACAAGTCATTCAACCAACCATACAACTTGAACTAGACGTCTATATGTATGTTTAGTAATTGAGTCTCACATGTGTAAAGTGCGTGGTAAATTTTTGAGTGATTATGTCATAGGAAATGTTCGGCTCTCACTCATTTTTTGTGTAGTGTGGTTATTAAATTCGAATAATTTCTGCATTTTTAAGTACTATTTCAAGTGATAAATATTTATAATGTTGGATTTCACAATTTTAATACCATACTTTGATTTCCTTTTCAGTCATATATATTTTTCATCTTGATGTTATTTGGATGAACTTAAATAATTGTATATATATATATAATTTTTACCTTATATTTAATTGTACCATTAGAAAAAATTTGTGTTTTTGTACTTTATACGGCTATAATTATTTACAGTTAAAAATATTTATTTATCGCATCTAATTTTATAAAGTAAATTATTTTTATTATTGATTCTCTAATTGATTTTAATTATGCATATCATAAACATTTTATTCATTTATCACATCTCTGATTTATCGATTGCTTGTGATGTAGAGAAAAATTTTCTTCTTGTTTTAACTAAGGAAAACCTTTTTAATAAACTGTATTGTATTTAAATTTTATTCTTTTTTCTTTCTTTTTCTAGGAATTATTCATTCTTATAATAAATACTTTTAATCACGGGTAATTCAAATTTTCAACAAAAATTTTCATGATGCTATTCTAACAATTCTATGCAATATTGATTAATGCTATAACTCTTAGTACATAGGTAATTAATCATTATTAAATTTTAAACTGGTTATTGTTAAAATTTAGTGATTGATATTTGATTTCTAAATCCTTATTCTTAAATCTGCTTTCTTTAATTTGTTAATCTTGCTTTTTTTTCTTTTTTTCCTGGAAAAAAATTATATTTAATTAGTATGTAATAATATCTCATGAACAATTGAAAACGCCTACTCAAATCTCAGTATAGCATATTTGTTACTTTTTCATTTTTAGAAATCAAACTAAATTTAAATTATCTGTTACAGGATTTTAGGGTGATAACTACCAAAGTTCTTCCATCACTGCCAGCCAAAGATTTAACATCACGCAAAGGATGTCATTGTAATGAAGTTTATCTGTATGGATGTGATCTATGTTCATATTGCACAAATTATAGTGATCATATGAAAAACCATCCTACGGTACTTTCTGGAGCACGTCCTTAAATGTGCGAAATAGGCAAAAGAGGTTTGATTCAAACAAGTAATCTAGGACGTCATATGCGTATACATAATGGAGAAAAACCTAATTTGTATAACATGCATTTTAGACATGCTGTAAAAGAACACATGAAGGCTAAACACTTTGTTTGTGAGAAATTACGGTTTGTTTAATCACTTTTACAGTAAATTTTCTCAAATGCAAGTAACACTTTCAGAGCTGTGATTTTATAAATAGCAGAACCTTTTCATATGTTCTGTTGGAAACCTTTCGTGATGTATAAAGACTTCACAATTAGGAGTACATTTTTAAAACATATTAGTGCTAATTTTATTTTTATATATTATAGTATTGTAAATTTGATATTAGTGTATATTTTTATAATTTTGAACTTTTATTTATTTTTAAAAGTAAGTGACAATAAATGTATTTTACATGGAAAGAAAAAAAAAAATTTGCACTTTTTATGGCTTTATGGAAAAAAAAAGAAGTGAATTAGTTTGCCTTTAACATTGCATGTTTATTTATAAACTATTATGTTGCTTAAATGTTTATTTTTTTATTGATTTTAACTATGCGTAATATAAAACATTTTTCTTGTAAAATATCCTAGTTTATTAAATACTTTCTAATTCTTGTGTTATGCAATAAGATGGATTTTTTAAATTTCGTAATATAATTTCAACGATTTAAAAATTTTCCTAACATAAAAATATGTTGTAATGAATAGATTTTAAACGTTGTTGCACTCGTAGATATACCAGAACAGCAAAATACCACTAAAAAGAAATTTTAAATTAATAATATAGGAATTAGATATAATGAAAGAACATAGAGGTTATGTGGTTACAGCCTTTCTAGAAAAAAAAATTACATATTTAACCTATTTTTTTTATAAGAAAGTCAGGTATACAGTAAAAGTATTTCCTTGTGTGAAATAGTGTTTAACGTCGCAGTTTTCTAATTTAGATTTTCTGAATCGTCAGAAAATCTTTCATCAAGAAATCTTACATTATATAAATCTCTTTAAAGTAAAAAAGGGGATTGTAGGATATCTCATTATTTAAAATGTGAGATGAAAATGCGTCTTGCGCAGCTAACTTTGAGGCTACTAAACCGCAGGTTTTATAGCATTAGATTACTTACTTATCCGCCCGACGTTGGACAGTCCGTCAAATAGTACGACACGCGAAACCACTCTAAAAACCGCCGCACGAAACCCATCCTCTGGTAACCATTTCGTCTGTCGGAAAATAGAGAGACGGACCACGAAACGGAAATATATTCAATAGGACCTACTCAAGTGTCTGAGTCATTTGATTCACGGTGAGTCAGTTTTTGGATAAAATTAAGAAAAGTTACCGTCATATTTACAATTCGTTTGCACTTTCGTAATCAGAAAAATATATTACGTACATATCACGAGTTTCGAATCGGTAGCTTCAATAGTTTTTTAATATTCTAGGATGAGAATATTTCGTTATCTGGGATTATCAAATCTTTAATTTCCTTTTGCGGCTTCGATAAAAATACCCATTTTTTTGCGCACGTGCCTAAAAAGCTCTTAGTTTCACCTTTTACCGCCATGGACGCCTTTTGTTTTCAAAGAGCCTTCGACACGTATGGCTGCTGCCACCGTACCGTGTAGATGGCGTGCGGCGTACACGCAGCAACATCGTTTAGTTCCACATTTAACCACCATGGGCCGCTAAATCCATATCTTCATTAGTTATCTATATCTTAATTATCTGTATCTGAATTAGTTTATTTTGAGTTGAATGAACCAATTCCCGTTGAAATCGGGCCCATAGATCCAGAGATAATAAATTTTCGTTTTGGAGATAAATATTCAGAAATGGTGGTAGCCATCTAGCAAGAATACAGAATAACTTAGCTCTGAACTAATATTGCTATGAATAAACGTAACATGTAACCAAAATCAGTGATTATTAACGCGATTTTTAATTTAAAAAAAAAGATATACCCCTCTAATTCTCTTTAAGTAGATAATGTTACTGGCCATTTTTTTAAATTAAATTTTCGGAAATAGACAAGTTTTTTTTGCGTAAGTATGCATATTTCCAAATCTTTCCGTGAACTAGTTCCAATAAGTTTAATACACCCTGTAAATTCTGATTTGTGGTTTTTATTAAATCCATCCGTTGTCGATTTTCTTTTTTTTCTTATGTTTTGGAAAGTAAGCGGAGATATGTGCTCCGAAGCAAACAAAAACATTTTACTTCTGGAAATGTTAAAGATATACTTAAATCAATTCTTTGGGCGATATATTCATTCTCACACCTTGTATGGATAAGTGTGCTGTTATTTGTCATCTAAAATTTGAATTTCAAATTATAATACATTTCCAACAATTATATTTCATTTTTAATTTATCTATAAAATTTAAACACAGTTTTTATATATACATTGTGAACTTTGAATGTAGTAATTTTTATTATTGAGTTATTTATCTTTTATTTGGAAATTCTGATTTATAAATCTATATTTTTTAGTATTTTTTTTAGAATTTTGTTTCTCGAAAAACGCTTTATATTTAATTATAATGTATTATTCTCGCATAAAAATTTAAAAAAATGCTTTTACAGATAAAAGTATGGAAGATTTGTTATAACATTTTCAATTTTACATCTCCAATTAATTGCTAATTATCTTTTTCAGGATATCTGTATGATAAAAATCAACATTCCATCACGTCTGCTAAGGATTTAACATCACACACAAGGACTCCTAATAAAGATTCTGTGAAACGTTTTAAATGCAATCTCTGCTCCTATTCCACAAATATTAGAACACATTTTAAAAACCATTTACTTGTTCATTCTGGTGAACGTCCTCACAAACGCGACGTATGCGGAAAAGATTTTACTCAACTTTCTCCTCTAAGAACTCATACGCGTATATATACAGGAGAGAGACCTTATTCATGTAATGTGTGTAACAAGATTTTAAGCATTCAAGCGCATTTAAATATCACGTGCTTGCACACAAGTAATACGTCAGAGCCATACGTGTAATTTGTGGGATAAGGCTATTCCTTTATTTTGTATTTATCTGGTATCTATTCTGTATATTTTGTGAGTTGTGATAATATAATATCAGAATCTTTTGAATATGTTCCACATGGTAAACTTTCATAAAGCGTAGGTATGAAAATTATTTATGTAATTTTACTAAAGTTATATTTGAATTGTAATTTTATTTATTTAAAATATATATTTTTTATTTTGGTTTTATATTTAATTTTTTGACCTAGTTATTTAATAAGATATTTTAAAATTTTAAACCATGCTTTTATTATACATTTTATAGTCACAAATATTAGTAGTTAAAGCATACCTTTTACATCGTACGTTTGTCTATAAACTATATTTTGGTAAAATCGTTCAGTAACTGTTAAAATAAAGCAATGTGTTCATTGATATATTTTAATAACTAAATATTAAACTGATTTGAACAAGGAATAGTATAATTTTATTCATATATATCGTCTTTATATAATGACATGCTTGATAATTTTCATGCTAAAGAATAAGATTTGTAATTTTTAGTTGCCAACTAAAATTAATTATTTTGTAATTTTCATTCCACTAAATTCTCTTTAAAACACCCAGTTTTATTATTATTTTACGAAAGCACTTTATGAAAATTCGATTAATATACATTTAATCATTCATTTTTAGGTGCGTTCGTAATTATATTAATACGTAGCACCTATTGTCGTCGCTTGGTCCGTCCGTCTGTCCGTCCGTCTGTCTGTCCGCATATAACAACGCAAAAACTACCCAACCGAATGGTTTGGAATTTAAGATATATTATTTTTGTAGAATTTTGTCGAGACATTTAAATTTTTTTAAAAATCGAATCAAAACTTTAGGAGATATTAATAAAAATATTTATTAAGAAATTTGAATTAAAAGAAAAAAAAATCGGTGCTTTCTTGTTAGAGGAGCTTCCGAGGTCAAATCGTCTAGCGACAGAGATACTTATTTTATGACAGAAATTAATCTGCAGACGATATAATTCATTTCACAGAATAAAAAAATCAAGATCTGAATATTTATATAACTAGCTATAGTACGAACGCACCTCATTTGTCACGTTTGACGTGCAATTTCCAACTTGTTTAATATTAGATTCCTGTTTTTTGGATTTGCTTCAAAAGTTATTTCGGATGTTTGATTTTTAGATATTTTCTCTCTTTAAATATCCAACTTAATTAAAAGAAATACAAAAATTAGCCAAAGATAACCAACAAGTGCCTAAACTCGCAAAAATTATTTTATTTTATGCAGATCCAAAGTATTTTAACCGTAACCAGATATGAATACAAATATACCTGAAATTCAAACCCATTCTTAAACGATAAATGAAAGAAAATTGACATGATACTTAACTGCAATTATTTTATAAGAGCGTAAAATTGTGTCTGTAATAAAATAGTTTTTTGGAGTATAGTTATATTAACCTAAAACAAAATTCCCGATTTTTTCTTTTGAAAAATTTTATATTCACCAACCCAAACCGCAAAAGTTAACGTGATATGCAGCATGCTGAGAATATTACTTCCGACTCGCAGAAAATGTAGGGAGTTAATCTGACCCCTTTCATTTTAAATTCGTTTATTTTCATGGTATGACAATTGAAATATAAAAATACTTTTAATATCTGCAAATGGCGGGAATATCTGATAAAATTCGACAGAGAACTAAGCTAAAAAATAGCAAATGTATATGTGATGGGAAATGCGTCCAAGTATAAAGAATGAAGAATTTGTGTTGCGTGGAAATTTTCCAACAATTGTTAATCTTATGGCGACGAACGCATTTTTATTTAAAATTGATAGGTTAACTAATTTTAATTTTATTTCTTGCTTTTTTGGTTAGGGTTCAATTACTTTTAATTTGTTCCATCGTTAGTGTATATAAAAAGCATTTTTATATTATTTTATAAATATTTTAATTTTTGAGCATTTCAACATGAAAATTACACTGTGAAATTCAACGCTCTACTGGTTACATTATACTCTCATGCGTGTTCATGGTGTGACGTTATCGTGACACCATTTTGCTATGGTAGCGACTAATGGTGGACTTTCATTTATTTTCTTTCAGAAATGGCAATTAAGATGTTACTAATTTTCATCAGAAGCATCTAATGTACATTTTTTTATCATTTAAACCTTAAAAGAGAGATTAATGTTTTTATGAAATTTTCTATAATTATCCGAAACTATATCCAATAGTTTTTTTTCTTTTTTAATCTGATAACTTAAAAGTACTTTTAGAAAAATTATGGAAACATTTCGTTTTCAAAACTTATTTTTTTGTTATTTCACCATCATAAGTAAGCTAACCCTTCTGTCAATGACCAAAATATGCCCTTGTCTCCAATGGCCGGGGTATCCAGTTACCTGCTCCGATTTTAACATACGAGTGCCGTAAACTCAATTTAAAACAAGCCCTATTTTATAGAATGTAACTGTCCCGCTATTGGAGAAGAAGAGGTGGGGAAAGTAGGGAGGTGGACGCAGACACCCCCCTACCGAAAAATATTTAAAAAATATATTTTTGTGACAAATTTTAATTACAAATTAATTTACATTATATTTTGTTTTAAATAAAAATTTGTCAAAAATTTCATACCTTCCACCACACAATTTTTTTTCTGGCTACTCCACTGCATTACTTGAACACACGTACTATAGCAGAGCTCTTTTTATTTGCTTGCCCTCCCCCTCACCCCTCACAATAATACTAGTTACAGATTTTCTTATTTTATTTATTCATTGTTACCATTGAATATTGCAGAAATTATTAAATATAAGAAAGGATGTGGATTATACTTACTACACAGCGTACAATCAACAGGGTGAAAAAATGTCCAGACCAAGGATTGAACCCGGAAACCTTGGTATCATGCTCCAATGCTCTACCATTTAAGCAATCCGGATGACATATGTATTAGGTTTTTTAATTTAAGTTTTGCAATTTAAATTTTCATGGTATCTTAAGGCATTTCTTTTTTATAAACCCACTTATATTTATTATTGAATTAAGTTTCCATTTATTTTAATCTTGTAGTTTACTCAGTGTCAGTTCTACTTCATGTTATAATTTGGTTTACAAGTTTCCATGTGATCCAAGATGATCCGTAGGATGGCGAAATGCGAAGTTCGATTCATAAATAAGGGAGTCTTGTGAAGATGGACTACTTACCTTGCAGCGTTTACTAATGATGAAACACTTATCGGTACAAACTCTTAGAGTAAAAGACACCAATAAGACTAAAGAACCGTCAAATCCAAATGTTGATGTATTGATCCTAGTATATATCACCTTCATTTACTGTAAGTAAACTTGCTTTTATTAATATAGTATCTTGTGAATGATGTTATTGTGTTTGATCATATGACAGTACCTACCTGTGTTTTAGTAATTGATCCTTGAACATGATATATTAGTTTAATTAAAGTGCTGCATGTCAATAAATATTCGTTATCTCCTAGTAAATTCTCTGTTTTCTTTTTATCATTATTTTCTTAATCATGTTAAAAGTTTTAAGTTTTTTTTTTTTTATTATTATTTTTTAAAATCAATTAGGAGTACTATATGTAGATTAAATTATTAATTTAAAGACATATATATTAATAATCTTTTAACTAAATTTCTTTTATTGATTTAAATTTTAATGCTGGTGAAAGCTTAAATTAAATGAAGTAAACAATAGTATTCCTTAATCACAAAATTTATATCAGAGTATTGAATTCAAAATTTATTGGTTTTTATAATATGGGAATTAAAGTAATTTACTCTTTTCTTAATTTAAAAATCTAATTTTTGTTTTATTCCCTTAATTTTGTTTTATAAATTTTGAGATTCTCAATAGTATATTAAGCACTGAACTTAATGGAAATACACTTGCTTTTTACTGGTTGTTGAAATTAATAAATCTAAGTTTTTTTATTAATTAAATGAGACCTTTCTCTTTTTCTTTAAATGAATACATGGTTATACATATATATATATTGCTACTTAAAGTAAATTTAATATTTTGATTTGAAATCTAATGAGGTTGCAAAAAGATGCATTTTTGAGATAATTTAAAGAGAAGTATTTTTTTATGATGAATTACCTCATTCAAAATTTAATTATTTACTAATGGTCTCTTAAAATAAATCTTCATTTACCTATACTATCACTGTCCTAGTATTTGTGAATTCATAAACTAATATGGTATCTCTAATATTTATCAATTGATATTTTTGTTTGATTTATATCATTAATTTTCGTCCCCTCCCTCTTCTGTGCTTTCTTTAAAAGAAAGATTTTGGTTCCTTTATTTCAAAATTCTCATTTATTTCAAATTGTTTTGTTTATGAAAATTTTCAGTAATTATATACCATATTAAACCTCGAATTCACAATACTAGTTGTTGGGGATTTGGATAGTATGCAAAATTTAGAATCTTGTCAAATTCCTTAGTAGGATTAATTATGGTAATATTATAAATTTAAGATTTAGAATTCATTTAAAATTAATTTCTTAAGGTGTTCTTGTTTAGTTTATTTCATTTGGCTTCTTTTCTAAAATTTATTGAAGTATAGGAATAAATTTAATAAGTATATATGTTGACAGGATTCAATCTAAATTTTTTGCAAATATGTAAAGATCCAAATATGTAAAAGGTAACAAAGTTTCAAATTAAACATAAAAACCCCAACACATACAGTCTAGCATTTCTCACTCATATATGTCAAGGCTTCTACTTTGCAGCACAATATGGGAAATCGATCATGAGCACACATTTTCAGTGGTATGCATGTTACGAATTAAATCCCATTTGCAGAATCAGAGAGTTCCTGTAAATTTTAAAAAGAGGTGATAATACATGTAATGATGTATTGTCATCAAATCCCACATATTTGGTATAATGTGCTTGGTGTCACTGGTGTTTTTAATTTTTGTTTCCCCCCCCCCCCCTCCCAAAGCTTTTAGTCGTATCGTCCCATTTTTCTTCACTGCCTCCATTTCATAGTTTAATGTTTTCGCCCGTTTTCCACCTGTCCAATGATCTTCTTCAGAACTATGTTTTTCGACTAGTTTTTTATCCTCTGATGATGGCTAATGTTTAGCCGTAAGCGCTTAGGTATTTTGACATCTGATTTTACATCATAAATAGTTTTAATGCTTTAAAATTGTGTTTTTAGTATTTGCACCTATTATAGTCACAGTTAAATTTTTATTAATGTGTTTGCATTGTATTTTTTCCAAGGTTAAGAAGGTGAATTTGACATTTTTGCTATATGGATTTTTCCATATATTTTTAATTAAGTTATCAAAAATTTAAATTTAAAATTCAAGAAAAATACAAAAAATAGCAAATTAAATATATAGATTAAGGGGGGGGGGGGTGTTATTGAAACAATATTTTAATATATATATTTTTTTTTTACTTTTATTTTCTGAGTTTTGTGTTTTAAAAGTTAAAAAACATTTTTCCTAAATGATTGAATGCTTGTTTCTACGTTATATCCTGTGATATTAATAACTGAATTTTAAATTGATTCTAACTCTGTATAATATTAATATTTGATTCATTTATCCCATTGCTGTTTTATCAAACCATTGTTATTTATTGTGTTGTATATTAAGATATATATTTTTTAGCTATAAACTGTGAACAGCTATTTCATTATTTTCATTCGGCCAAAAATATTTATAAAACATGAACTTTTTCTAATATTAAAAAAAAAGTTTATTTGCGTAAGAAAAAGATTTTTTTAAATATGAATTAGATTAAAGATTGTTTTGTTTTAAATATAAACACACCTTCATAAACTTATTGTGGAATTAAAGTCAAGAAAACATAATTTCGAATCAGGATCATTTTTAACAATGATTTAACAACTCAATTTTCCTTTCTTTGATGTACTGTATAAAAAATTAGATATGTTCTTACAGACAATCGCTTTTTAGTAGTGGAATAATTTGCTCAAATCTTCGGTTTAGCTTGGAATAACTCGGTGCAAGTGCTCCTTGCAGAATTTAAAAAAAAGCAAAGATTTAAGATATTATCCATTTGGTTCGAAGGTTCTAACACATTTTTATACGAATTCATTTAGCTACAATGCATCCCATTTTCAAGACATAATACTGTTGAAGAAACATTTTGTATTACTGATTCCTGATTCGTTCTTTTAAAATCAGAAAGCTGCTAACAAAAATTTTATATAATTCATTTCTTAGTTTTAGTAATTATTTGTATTTTATTATCCATTTGTAAAACAGCTCAAATATGTACTTAATTCTTTCTTTTTTCAGGCAGATATTCATCATTTATGTCTTCCTCTTTTAATCAGAGTGCTGCTGTAAATTTCATCAATAATTCAATACTTTTAAGGGTTTATACTATTAACATACTGCTATCTAATATTAAAATATGCTATTACTGCATTTACTATTAGTTAATAATTTATTATCTTTAAGACATATTTTAGCTAAATAGTTTCTATCGATCATTATAACATCTGAATTTGGTTAGTTATTTACTTTATTTTGAAATGTTGATTTTAAAACTTATTGCAACTATTTGTATGTCGTATACATAATGTATGTTATAATTTATAAGCTATCCCTTTTATTCAAAATGTAATAATCTATCAACAATTTGATGTCTGAATATATAATTTGAATAGCATAGATATAGTTCTGCTTGCTGAAATTTCAAACAGATATTTGGAGATATTTTATTATTATAATAACTTTATTATTATAATAGCTATAATTAATAGCGTTTAAAATTCATATTACAATTGAAGCATGTATAACAGATTTTGTTGTTGTTGGAATTTGAACGCTGACGTATTTTTAAAAGTGTATATATCGTGACTTTGTTTGCGGAATGATTTGAGCTTCATCAAAAAATGCTGCTTTCTCGATCTTCTTTAAACCTCAAAAAGAGTTATTTTATTATTTATACTACTTAATTGTAACCTCGAACTGCCAAATTAGCGTCAGAATTCTTTAATTAAATTTTGCATATATAATGAATGTGAATAGAAGCTTTCATTTATTTTCGAATAAATTTGTTCGTAAGTCATAGTATAATTGAGTAATTTTAACACTTTAGCAACATCATTTAATTACTGAATTGATGAAATATATTAATTAATATTTTATTATCTTAATTTTTTCTATTTTCGGGATACATTCATACTTTTACTGATAAGTGTGTAGCAATTTTCCTTCCAAAATTGAAGTTTTTATGCATAATGTAATTCAAAGAATTCTTTTTTTTTTTTTAAATATTTAAGCTCTAAAATTAATAAATAGTTTTTGTGATATATTTATAACTTATTTATTTATGTTTTAGTATGAAATACTAATTTTTAAATTTACATGTTTTCTATGTTTTATATATATATATATTTTCGAAAACTTTATCTACAAAAAAAAATAAAAATAATAATAATATTGAACTGTATCAAAAATAATTTTAAAGTCAGACATATAAATTAGGATATAAAAAGAAATATTATTTAAATTGTGATACTTTTAATGTATCAAAACCACTACGTTAGTCACATCTGGCATGGAAACTTAAATTGTTACAGCATTCGATAACTAAACTCTGCACAAACAAATAAATTGTATAAATCGACATCCAGAGATGCACTTCTTGTATTAATGGGCATACTAACAATAAAAACGATTTTTGGCCCACAAAAATTTAAAGTCAAATGAACGACGTTATATAAAACAAATATAAATTATATAAAATAAATTAAGTACTTTTTTAGAATGCTCATTCAAAAAATTGTTCGCTTGAGAGATAAGTTAAATTCAAATATGTATAGATTCTGAGAACTTCAGTTAAAATTAGGCTTACAGCCAATATCTCAGTCCATTAAAGTAAATAAACACAAGATATCCGTTCACCATGAGTCATACAAATATTAAACCATGAAGGTAATCATTCGCAAAGCAAGATCTCCATGGTGAATTTTACAGCGCTGTCTGGAGTTGAAGAAAAATCGCATCTGTAAACGTGGCATACCATAATAAGTGAAAAGAAAGGAATGCTCATTTACCTCATAACAGACAATTTATTTGATTTCACTGAAATAATAAGGATTCTTTTTTACATTGTAAAACTAGATACAGTCAGAACGCACTTCATTTGTCACGTTTAACGTACAATTTACAACTTGTTTTCGTTAGTTTTCTTTTCATTAAATTTGAAGTAATTGATGTAATATTAGGATAATTCAGTACCCAAGAAATGTTTATAATTTTTGGTTACTAACTGAGAACAATCATTTCATAATTTTATTCCGTAAAAATCTTTAAAATATCAATGGTTACAGTGTTTTTCAAAAGACGCTTTAATTACTTAAAAAAGGATAAAGTATATATTTTAGGATTATAATTAAATTAAAGTCGAATTACTAATTGTATTTATTTTTCAATAATTTGGTAATTAAACTTTATGAAGTGTTAGTTTTATTTTCAATTTTTTGTTTCTACAAAGTATACAAATGCGCATCTTTTCACGCAGTCACTCTTAAAGTGGAAACTGTGTTCAAATCAGTTTTATATTTATCATTGTAACATCCTCGATGTCGAGCTACTTGTACAAATTTCAAACAATAAAGGTTCCCAACAGCTGGACCATAATTACATTTACAATCTGACCAGGAGGGATATAATTTTAAAGGATTTGTGTTCATTATGAACTTTCAGTGGAATTATTTATATTTTTTTCCTAGCTTTTATTAGAAAAGTCGGATTATAAATTTTCCTTTTTTTTGTCGAATTAGTACTTTTTTTTCGAAAAAAAATTCTATGTTTTTTTATATTGTACTGTTCTTTTATAAAAATATAAAAATTCATATAAAAATGATAGCATAAACGTTTTGTTATATTTTTCATCTCAAATTAATTGTGAATACCTTTTTTTTAATATTTCAGTATAACAATCAGCGTTTCTTCAGGGCTGCTAAATATTTAACATCACACGACAGAGCTCCTAACTCAGATTCTGTGAAACGTTTCAAGTGTCATCTCTGTCTATATTCCACAAATCTGCAAGGTGATATGAAGAGGTCTTTATTTGTGCATTCTGGTGAACGTCCTCACAAGTGTGACGTATGTGGAAAAGATTTTGCTCTAAAAGGATATCTAAGAACTCATATGCGTATACATACAGGAGAGAAACCTTATTCTTGCAAAGTTTGTGGCACACGTTTTAGACATGCAAATAGAGTTAAACTGCATATGATCGAACACTTGTAATGTTTACGTGTAAATGCATCTTTAAGCTCTGTGTATGTTTTATATTGACAGTTTAATTCATAGCAAATATTCTTGTCTGTAAATTATGTTACTAAGTTTGCGATTATGTAATAGCAGATACTTTTGAGCATGTTTTACGACATAAATTTTCATAATGCATTTTTTTAACAAGCATACATACATAGAAAATTGTATTGCAAATTTGAATATTTTTAATAATAAACTTAATAAAAGAATTTTATACTGAAACAAAAAAAATTGATTTTTTAACTGAAGTTTTACAGATTTTCGTAATAACAGTGGGACATGTTTATACCTTTTTGTATTTATTGAGCCATATACATTGCACATTTGTTTATAATTTATATTATGTGATTATGCTAACTACGTATTTTAAATTGAATATGCATAAGTAAGCATATGCATATATTATCACATGTCACTTTTACGAAATATTTGCAACTAATTGGGTTATGTAGCAATATTTGCCATTTTTCATGCTAATTAAGAACAGTTGTTTCATCAGAATTGAACACCCCTTTATGTACCGACAGTACTTTAAAGTACCATCAAAAGAAATTTGTTATAAAATTCATTTAACACGTTTATTGTCAATATTGTAAGTTAGTATGAGTTCTAGATACTTTACTTTATCGTGTTACAAAAGCATTAGTCGCTTCAAAAAGCAAAAAAATAAAAAAAAATAAGTGGATATTTTATTTTTCCAATTGTGACTGCTCCGCTTTTTTTATGTTGAAAAACATGCAGTTGAATGTTTCAGTTGTGAAAATTTTCTATGTTTATATGTAAGATCATTACTTTTGTATGTTTCATAAGTCTATAAAATGTTAAAAGCAATATCATGGAGAAATGATTACAGAACAAAGCATAACATTCGCATTTTTTTAATTTAAGTTATTTCAAACATTTATTTATTAATTGTTGTACAATAAGATTTATAATTTTGAGTTGCTGACTCAGAATAATTATTTTTGTATTACAACTTTTCCCCGCCCAAACAAAAAAATAATAATCAATTTAAAACATCAAGTTTCACAGGGTTTTTTGAATAGATAAGAAAAAAATTCTTTTGAAATTGAACGATATTAAAGATTGGAGAATTACATCATATTTCAAAAATAAATAGATAAATAAAATTAAGTATACCAAATTCCCAATTGAATGGTTGTTTACATCTTGTTCAACAACAATTTGGAGATTCAGATTTAAATGGTATATATATTTTTTTTTTTTGGTCCACTAAACCAAAACCTTCAAATACAATTATTTCCAGACAATCTCTTTTGAGTATGTGGAAATGATGCTCAAATGAGTTTTCAATTTATTATTCGAATAGCGTGGAGTTAGTGGATATTTCACTAAGTTCGAAAAACAAAGTGTTGAGCCCCCAGTGTTTTATTTAAAATATTATTAGATTAAACGTCAGTATAACATGAATCGCAGCCTATAGGCAAAATAGTATTATTTAATATTGAATGTATTTTTTTAATCAGAAACTAACAAACGAATTTCCTTATTCAGTACTTTGTTCTAGTAGTTATTTGTGGTTTACTCAGAAAAACTACTTCCTGAATTTTTTATGTTATTTTTGTACATTCTTTTTTTTTTTCAGGGATAAATTCATTGTTTCTTTCTGTTTTTTGGAAGCTGCAGTGTTGCAATTTTTCATAAAGATTTGGCAGGTTTAAGACATACTATCATTCAAGCACTTCTTAGTAATATTTATAAAAATATATGAACATGACAAAAATTATCAACTTTGAAATTCGTAGTTAGTATTTATTTTACTTTTTATAAATGTTGGGTTTCAAATCTGCTTGCATCTATATTATTATTTTTCTTTTTTTAAGAGAAAGTCTCATAATGAAATTAACGTAATAATCTCTTATGTAAAATTATATTCGTTTTTTCTTTTCATTTTTACTGATGAAAATAATTCTAAATTGCCTATTTTAGGATTTCTCTGTGATGTCTATCAAAGTTCCTTTATACCTACTTTAGATTCAACAACACACAACAGAACCCATTGCAACAAAGTTTGTTTCATACTGTTTAAATGTGATCTTTGCCCATATTCCCGGAGTCACAGATCTACTATAAAATGAAATTTATTTCAAATAATATAATAAAATCACTCCGTTACAGTGATAAAAACATTACACAAAAAGGCTTAAAATACGTTTTACTATAAAGATGACATGTTTCGCACACTCAAACGGCGATTTCTTCAAGATCAAGGATAAATAATAATATTGATAAAATTTATCATTTTTGATGTTGAAGAAATCATTGTTTTAGTGTACGAAACATGTCATCTTTGTATTAAAAGGTACTTGTGTATATTTGTTTCTTGGATGTGACTTTATAAATTGTATTGTTTTATTTTAATAAAATTTCTCTAATTGATTTTTATATTTTATTATAATAATATAATATTTATAATTTATATAATATTATAATATTAATTTTATTATAATAATATTAAATTCCTTCCTAACTAAA
Source organism: Maratus michaelseni (assembly GCA_963931845.1). Lineage (NCBI taxonomy): Eukaryota > Metazoa > Arthropoda > Arachnida > Araneae > Salticidae > Maratus > Maratus michaelseni. The sequence continues at coordinate 49,078,717 of OZ007594.1, read as the reverse complement.
TTTCTTTCTTATTTTTTTTTAGAGCTACTTTCATTCTTATCTTTCTTTGTTTTCTTTTTGTTAGTCACAGTAATGTAAATTTTCATTAAAAAATTAAGAATTTTAAGGCATAATTATTATTAAAATTGTGCTGTTTAAAATTTTATTCAAGCTATAAAATTATTAAATAGTTTTTATCCGTTAACAAATGAAGACTTCATAATATTTCTATTATTATTACATATTTATTTGTATTTTATCTTGAAATGTTAATTTCTAAAAATTCTTTCTTCTATTTGTAAACTTCTGTTATTTATTTATTTTTTCGGAGAAAATTTCACATATAATGCATTGGATCTGTTCTGAAAAATTAAATATGCCCACACAAATGATGGTATAGTATATTTGTTGTTTTTCGTTTTTAATAATGTGAATAATTTTAGATTATCTCTTTCAGGGTTCTAATGTGGGAGCTATCGAAATTCCTTCATGTTTGCTCTAGTTTTAATATCTCCCAACACAACTGTATTTAATAAAGATCCTGACAAACCTTTTTAATGTGACGACTGTTCATATTTCTCAGATACTGCAGGCTTCTTAAAAAGGCATTCTCTTAACCATTCTAGTTAACGACCTCACAAGTGTGATGCATGCAAACGGCATTTTGCTCGACAGGTCAATTTAAGACGCCATATTCTTATAAAAAGTGGTTATAATTAAATTCCCACTTTCAAAATGCTGTTAAAAAGGAACTACTCGTCAGAATGACTTCAAATTTGAACTGAATACACTGGAAAAAGGGGGAAATGGTATGGCGTAAGCAATGAAAAGTTCCAAAGTGTATCAATAAATGGCGCTGTAAGTGGCATAATAAAAGTGGATTCAGCGACAAGTTATATTTTTAATCGAAATATGGTGGATTTGGTCTGGGTTGCACAGTAAACCAACCAACCATACCATTCAATGTGCATAAGTGTTTCAGTTGTTTGACGGAAAAAATGACTTCCAAATCAGTCAACAGTAGTGGTACTATTAGTGAAAAGCCCATCCAACACGGCAAGATCCTAACACATTGGATGGGAAAAATCGGTTTTTAATTGTTCTTGGGCTAAAAACCGCATACAAAGCATATAATCATTCGTTATTTAATTGCCAATGAATGTCTTTTAATTTGTATAGTATGCCGCTTACAGCGCCATCTATTGATACACTTTGGAATATTTTTTTCCTTATGCCATACCTTTCCCCCTTCTTCCAGTACATTAATTTCAACTTCGAAGTCGTTATACGACCAGTAGTTCCTTTTTTACAGCATTTTGAAAGTGGGACTATAATTATAATAACATACTGGAGAGAAACGTGATGTAAAATGTCTTTTACACAATCAAACACATTGAAAAAACGCATATATAAACATTTTTAATATGTAAGACTGATGTGAATGTGTAGTGGTAGATGTTACTTTTTTTATTTATCGTATATAAGTTTTTTTCGCTGTAAGTAATATTGTGAGGTGATATTGTCATTATTGTGAGAGGATTTAATGATTTAATACTATAAAATTTTGAGTATATTCTGCAGGGTAAATATTGATAATGCATATATTCTACAATTATATTCATATCGTTTAAATATTATTTTGTAATTGTGTTGATTTTACTTAATTGTAATAAATTCTATTTTATTATTTTGTTCTAATGTTTTTATGAGTGACTTAAAAATGAATTTTATATTGAAATTTTAAAAAAATTGATTTTGTATAAACATTTCTTGTGTTTTATGTATCAACAGTGAGAATGATTTCGCCTTATACACTAAGTTTCTATAAAAAATTATATTGCACAAGTTTGATTACTAAATTTTTAATCCATTTTTATCCAGCAAAACAAAACAGCTCATTCTATTGTTGCATCAAATGATTGTGAAATATTGTGTTGTAGAGTAAGAGTTATCATTTTTATCAGCATTTTTTTTCTTTACAGTACCAAAAATCTTTTTAACATAAATCATCAAGGAATTTTCGGAAACATGCTTTATTACCGTAAGAAAGGGAAAAAAATATCTTTTCCAATTTGACGGTGATATTTTATTTTTCAGTATGGAGTCTTAGCATTCCGTGTTTATTTGAAGGTATAAATTTAAAAAAAAGCATATTTCCCAATGATTTTTCTTATTCATTTTTTTTAAATTTATGTGATAAAAAAGTATAGGGTGTTTTTTTCAGTCTTTACCAAAACCTACAACTGTACATCTTTCTAAGATTTACTTTTGAGAAAGTGTAGGGGTTTTGAAATGACTTTTCGAAGCTTAACAAACAAAAGTATAAATTTATTTATGAAAACTATGGAAAATAGCGCAAGTCATATTTTTCCCAAACAAAATCCAAAACACGCTATATCATATTGTTCAATGTGCATCCTACCATTGTTAGGATTAATGTATCAACAAATATTTAAAAAAAAATAGATTTGCATATACTAGAGAAAGAAACTTTTTTATAAAGATCAATACGGTTTTATGATGGGAAGAAGCACTGCAAAGTTATGTATATAATTAAACTAAAAATATAACATTCACTACAGGACTACAAATACTTTTTTTATCTTTTAACATAGCAAGTACATTCGTTAATATATCATAAAAAGCCGTACTAGAAGATATCGTCAGACTAAATATAGAATATTACATAAAAATAGTTACTATGAGTTATTGAATATAGAAGTAATTTTAAATTAAGATCCATCTGACATACATAAACATTAACAAAGGTTATCCACAAAGGTCATGATTTTGGTAAATCGTGTGGTCAACAATGGCCAATTCAATACTGAATTTCATGTCTGAATATACCAATAATATTAATGCATTGAAGGATTATTTTGTAATATTAGTTTAAAAAATACGAGATAACAGCTAGACCATGATAAAAATAAAATACTACATATATTTACATCAATGTGAAATTTAGAATTATCCATAGTTTTGCAAAATAAAATACAAGCAATACTTTTTGTGAGGTATAAACTCGATATTTGATACAAAAATTTCAAATTAGATAATAAAAACTATTCAAATTGTTTGAGATTTAAAGTATATAGATTAATTTTCGATTCTAAATTTAATTGGTTTGTGCACCTCAAATATCTGCAAGATAAATATCGTTCTGTAACCGAAATATTTTCAAAATCAGAAATGTAAATTATGGAATGAAAAGAAAATATTAAAATTCTAGGACGAAATACGTAAAATTATCTCTAATTCGGTAATCAAATCTGGAATAAAGACCTAAATTGTCACGACCGGCACTAGAAAAATTAAGAAATCAAAGCTACTTAAAAGGAGCGACAGTTTCAACCAAATAGTAGGGGTATATCTTTTTATAAATCAACATACACAAATTCACTATTAATGTGCAATTCCAATATTAATGTGCGTACCAGAAATAAAAAATATTCTTGCCCAATCATCACAAAAATGTATAGCCATATAGGAAGAAAGTTATTCACAGCACAATTGAATAAAAGTCAAACAAAATTATTTTGAAAAACAACTATTTCAATTTCAATATTATTCACAACTTTTAATAATTCATTAAATTTAATAATTTAAAAGTATAGGAAAAATTGTCAAAAAAGTTACATAAAACAAATCAATACGATATATTTTCATTAGATTAATTTTAACCTAATTATTCTAATTGGTAAATAAATTATATGAGTTGTAATTTTTTAACTGGACGAAAAATATACGCGCCAGCATTCGAACCAGGGAACTTATGGCTGAAACTGCCAGTGCTATGACAACTGTGCTATCCAGGGAGAACCTGGAGAACCGAATTCATCCAGGTAACCTTATCCATCATAGCATCTGGTCTGATATCTGAATCTCTGATATCTGAGCTCAACAGAATAAACCTTTACCTGCGATTAACTCTGATGAGCTGATTCAGATATCAGACCAGATGCTATGATCAATAAGGTTAGCTGGTTGACTTAGGTCCTCTAAATTATTCCGGGATAGCTCAATTGGCAGAGCATTGGCAGCTTCAGCCAACAGAGTTAATTGGTTCGATTCCTAGCCAGGACATTTTTCAGACAGTTGGGAAATTACAATTAGTACTATATATTTTCATACGGCCCCAAAATGAAAAATTGTTGTGTTGTTCAATTTAGAAAAACAAAATCATAAGTTTCATTTTTTACTATTGAATAAGATTAAAAGGAAACAGCTTTTACATGCAGAATATTTGGCAATAACATACATTCAATTTTATTGCCCATGATATTGCTTAACTTATATTAATATTTGGTCTGATAGTAACCCTGTAATACAATCCCTTTATAAACTACACACAGCAAACGAATTGAAATTTTTTTGTTTAAAGTTTTTGCCTTTTGAAATTCGGAAAATCCTATCATAAGAACTTTAAAATTGTAATATTTTAAAGTATTGTACAATTTCCTTTTAAAACCTTTAATAAATAGGGCAGCTTTCCTACCTAGTGGCTAGATGGGAATAGATAGATTTTCCCTTCTTGATTTTAGGGGGTTTTCCGACTTTAAAAACACAAGGTCGGCCGCACAAGATGATGTCTCCTCTATCTTTAGATCAGATCAGTGTTAATGCTGCTTACAAAATTTTCAACCACCATATATTTTTAACAGCTAATCTTTTAATTAGAATATTATTACATGAATTGTAATAATATTCTTTATCAACTAATTTTCAGCATAGCAGAGAGCTTTTTAAATAAAGGAAATTGAAAACTGACTTTAAAAATTCGTTGTTTTATTCTAGTAATTATTTTATTCAGAAACGCCGTTTTCTAAATCTGTGTTAAATGTATTTTTGTATGTTTACTTTTTTCCAGGATAAATTCACTCTTATGTTATATCATTTTAATGAGTGTTTTTTTAAATGTTCAATAAAAGTGTAAAAATTTCCATAATGCTATTTTAACAGTTCTATATAAGATTGATATACGCTATGTAGCATAATACATAGTTTTGATTCTTAACTGCTTTGAATCTGCTTATTGTAAAAAGTTACCTATTTATGTTTCATTTGTAAATCCTAATCTCTTCATCTCTTCGCTTCCATTTGCTTATTTTTTCATTTTTTTCAGGAAAAAGTTTATATTAATTATTAAGAGGTTTTCGTTTTTACATTTCAAACTAAATTTAAATTATCTTTTTCAGGATTTGAGTGTGATAACTATCACAGCTCTTTCATCTCTGCGACACCTTTAACATCACGCAACGGATATCATTCTAATGAAGATTATCTCCATAAATGTGATCTCTGCTCATATTCCACAAATTATAGTAGTCATTTGAAAAAACATTCCACAGTGCATTCTGGTGAACGTCCTCACAAGTGCGAAATATGCAAACGAGATTTTGCTCGACCAGATACTCTAAAAATGCATATGCTTATACATTCTGGAGAGAAACCTTATTCATGCAATTTGTGTAGCATGCATTTATTAGCTAATATAAAGCGACACATGAGAGTTAAGCACTGGGAATTTTGTGATAAATTACGGATTGTTTAATTACATTCATAGTAAATATTTTCCTTTTGAAAGTTAAATGTTTAGAGTTGTGACTATACTAGAAGAAATATTTAAATATGTTCTCCAAAGAAAACTTTCGTGATGTATAATGTTAATAATTACATATACATTTAAAAAAATATATTATTGTAAATTTTATTTTGTATTCTCTCATTATGTGATTTTGATAATTTTTAATAATTCATATTTTGTTATAATTTTGTTCTTTTATTTATTTTTATAACTAACTGACAATTTTATACTTATATTTTATGTTTAAAGAAAAAAATGACTGTATTCGACTTTTTTTACTTTATGTAATAAAAGTTTTTAAAAAAATGATTTTGCCTTTTACATTGTAAGTTTATTTATAATCTGTATTGGGTTGCTTAAATAGATATTTATTTTTTGTATTTTAGCTATACATGATATGATTTTTTCCTCCTTTATCACATCCAAATTTATAAAAAACTTGCTAATTTTTGTGTTAGTAATTTTGATAATTCAAAACAATGATTTAAAAAAATTATAACACAAAAATTCGTTTTATACACATTAGCTTTTGGAATATTTTCTTCTGAAATTTTGTTGAGGATTGTTTGGAATTTGTATAAGTTCATCTGAAAATGATAAAGATTTTCTAATTATGTGATAAAGTAATTATTTAAAGTATGTTAGCGCAGGCATAAAATTAATTACGGGTTTGCGAAGATCAATGAAATACGAAAAGGGGTCCGTGGTAAGTAAACGATAAAGAACCACTCATTTAGAAGATTTTAGCAGTCAGTTGTTGAAAGATTTCGTCCATCAAAATTAAGTCAATCGATATAAGAGGTTTTGTGGAATATTTAAAACTCTATTAAATTATTTTTTTAAGTATTGTACTTAATATTTTAAAGAATCGGAAAAAGGTACAAATATAATTGCATTGTAAAATAAGTATAGAAATGTTTCAGAATTGAAACTTTCAAATCCACGTCTTTTGATATTAAGAATGCTAAATGGCTATGATTGGATAAATTTCTCCATTTAATAATATGGAGGAACGCAGTACAAAGGAGGAAATTGTTATGACATGTTGTAGGAAATTCTCTGTAATTAGACTATATTTTATTTTTGCTAATCGGTTTGGGAAATGAGATTTATAACAATTTTCTTTTAATAGTTCTTAAACGTACCCTTGAGGTATAATGAGTTGAAAATGTAAAAGAAAACAAAATTCGTTTTTAGCTTCGTGCTCGCAATATTCCTCTGAACGCAGGTACAGGTTACTAGACTAAACTGTGTGTGTTTATAATGTAAATCAGTTTATATACAGTGTGACATAAAAAAATTAATACAGTGGAACTTCCCTTTAACGAAGTCCTTATTTAACGAAGTTTTCTACTTAACGAAATTTTCTGCAGAACCTTGACTTTGCACATGATTTACATGTAAATTAATCTCCATATTACGAAAAACTTATTCTATATAACGAAGTTTATTCCACTTTCGTGCGTGTACAGCATTCAAACGGAGACGTTGCTATGGATGTATGAATTTATTTCAGCGGACTGTATGAAAATGAACACATTTAAATCATTTAATCAAAACACGCATATTTAATCACATTTTAATGAAAAAAGGGTACGCTTCGGTTTTTGTTTACTTCTCTTTGTTTTGTGTTTTTTTTTTAGATATTATTCTAATTAAATTATACTCATATCTACATTGCATAATAAATTATTTCCCGAATTAAAATGCTTTTTCAAATATTTCCATTTTATGTGTACTTTTAATTTTATGTGAGATATGTAGGCAAGTTTCATAAATTTAAGTTGATTTCTATTTAACGAATTTTCTTCATAACGAAGTGTTTAAGTGTAACGATGAGACTTCGTTAAATGGAAGTTTCACTGTATAACGTTCTGGATATGGATAGAAATTTCCAGAAAAGGGTTTTTATTAAGCTGAATCAAATTTTAACATACCACTTGATATAGGTATGGACATTTATCGATCATATACAGGACTGCATTAAATAATTCGAATACATAAATCTTTACGCCTCTTCCTCCCTTCATATTGTATCTTATATTTCTAGCTGTTGCAGAAGTTTTGTAACTGACGGTTCAGTAAATATCGTTATTAGGAAAGGGGGGGGGGAAATCTCATATAAGAAAACGATTATTCTAATAAAATCATCGCCCCGTAGATGTATGAAATTCAGAAATTGCATATAAATATTCTCCATTGGAAACATAAAATGAATGAGATGACAGTGCGCTCAGGGAGAAGTACCACGTTGTAGAAAACTATTTTTTATCTTAAAATGTGTATAAAAAAGTAAGTTATTCAGTAACATAACTTCATAGTGTGAAATCGTTTTTAACGTAACAGTTCCCCAATTTAAATTTTATAAATCATTAGAAATCATATGTGCGTACTAATATATATCATGTAAAAATAAATTCAAGATTGTACGATTTATCATATTGTAACGAGCGAGATAAAATAAAAAATTTGTTAAAAGCGTCATGTGCCTTAAACATTAGGATTGCTGACTTTAAAGCTCCTAATCTGCAGAATATGCTAGTATTAGATTATTACGCCTATAGTCTGTTCCTGTTCATCTTATTTTACTATATTTTCGAAAAATCAGAAAATTGTTGTATAAAAAACGAACTGTGTTAATATAAATTTTATTTTAAACTAAATATTCATAAATATAATTGGTCAAAACTGGGAGCATTCATTAGATACAATTTTTTTTTCGAAACATACAAGGAAATCTTAATCAGGTTCAGAAATCTTAATAAGGTTTTTAATCGAAAATTCGATAATCGGACATCCCAATGCATAATTCGTAGTACTTTCCTTCAAGGTCGATCTGATCCGGAAACTCTTCTTACAGGCAGCGCGAAACGCAACCCGGAATCGAGAAATAAATATTTCGTCAAACTTATACCCTACCCATTTCAATCGGAAAACGAAGTGAAAGAAAATCAACTCATATTTTATGGTATTTCACGGTATTTTAGTCTACATATAATTGTAATCTTTTTTGCATAAAAATGAACAGACATACACTGATTTACATTCAGGTATATAGTTTTGTAATTAAAAATGTAATCGGTGTTCCTGTGGCTTTCTTTTGATAAATCGGGTCTACCCTACACTAAACAGTAAAAACCCATTCCGAAAGCGACCTGATCCCGAAATATTGAATTCTGTTCGACCCAATCCTGACCCACAACAGCAATAACTTCGTTAACCCAGCCTGCACCGAAGTGCGTTTCGAATCGGGTTCATGTGAAATCCGACAATCTGATGAAACACCTGGTGCAGGACTCTAACTTCTATGTCTAAAGACACCTTCGTGAGAGATTTAGAACCTCAACTCCAGACGTTTGTCCACGACAAGATAGGCATACACATAAAACAATTTCTATTTTACAGGCTGTCCCATCAACACTGCCCAAACTCTGCACAGTCAGATTCCTTGCTTGAAATACATAAAAAAATACCCAAAAATCTATACTCTACGACCCATAGATTTTGAAAAAAATTCGAAAGCAAAGTTTGACGTCATATCCGGTGCAAGAAAAAAGACTTTACTGGGAACACAAAATTATACAACTCACAACCCTTACGTATATTTACAACAATTATACGGGCTCACAAACATATACATGTTTGTATAGCACCGCACTAATGTTTGGCTTTCTTTGCATTTTCAGAAATTTGCTTATTTCGTGTCGTATTTCTTTTTCTTTTTTTGCGTTGACTGTACCAAAATCGACAAATGTGGTGCTGTTTTCAAAACTGTCAATTTCGAGTAAGTAAAGACAGTGCTCAAATTATTGCTTTATCATTGGAAATGACCTAGTGGCAGAAATCTCATACATCAAAAATCGCCCCCAACAATAACGTTCTCTTTCAGTTCATAAATTAACAGTTTCTCCAAAATAGATAGAAATTTAAATACTTACTTTTTGCATTTTTCAAATTTTATAAATTTTTAAAAATTTCGTAATTTACGATTTTGTTTTAGAAGTTATTTAAGTTGTATTCCACTATACTGGTTTCAAAATGTGTAAATTTGTACATGATTATTTGTTCTTTTTTCTTGGATAAATTGAATGCCATTTTTTATCATTATAGAAATTCAACTGTTGCATACATTTAAATATTTTAATGCTTAACGCTATTCAAATTGTGTTATATAATATTTATTTATTTTCAAAAATTAACAAAATTTTTTCAATGATAATTATTTAAATTTCAACATGGTTACACATTTTATTTATTTACTTGTATTATGAAATGCTTTTTTCTAAGTGTCCTTGCTTCTATTTCAGCATTTTTTTCCTTATTTTTATTAGAAGTATTCATAACAATGCATGATTTAAAAACTCTCTCTAAAAAATAAATATGTATACGCAAATCGCAGTATTGTGTTTTTTTTTTCATTATTTGTCTGTTTTTGCACCTCAAAATAATTTGAAATTATCTGTTTCAGGATTTCGGTATGACAGCTATCAAAGTGACTTTACGTCTCGCACACATAGAACATCCCGCAACAGAGCTTCTTATAGTGCCGAATGGCAAAAACGTTTTAAGTATGATCACTGTCCATATTCCCCAAATCATAGAGGTGATGTAAAAAAGCCTTTACTTGTGCATAATGGTGAACGTCCTTACAAGTGCGACATATGCAAACAAGGTTTTACTCAGCTACGTCATCTAAGTCGCCACATGCATATACATACAGGAGAGAAACTTTTTTCATGTGATCTGTGTAGCGTGGCTTTCAGAACTTCAAGGGATTTAAAGAGACACATGAATAAACTGTGTAATTTTAATAGAAAAGTCCAATCTGTCACATTATCATTTTATTTATTTATCGCAATTCAGTTTTATCAAGTGTTTTTTAGTTATTGTATTTTACAAAAAGATTCAGAATTTTTTATTTTATAACTGAGAAAGCTATTTCATATTTTCTTCCACAACCATCTGTATAGAACATCAACTTTTCAAATATTTTCCGGATGATACATTACTTGCATGAAATTAGAACTGATTCTTTGGAAACTTTAATTAAATCTAAGTTTGTGTTTTTTTAAATATGGCGACAACTTTTTATCGAATGACTATTTTTATGATTTGAAGCAATTTGGTGGTAACAATGTATATGTTGTTTAAGTTTTATTTGGGCTAACTTTTCTAAAATATACAAGTATACTTCTTTCCAGACATTTGTGTAGGTGAAAAATGAACCCCAAAAAGATTTTCATAAAATAGTATAGCTTTTTATTGTAATTTTGATAATTTTCAATAATTATTCAAATTTTTCTAATTTTGCTCTTTTTTTGTATTTTTATAACTAAGTGACGTAAAAAAAGAATTTTATCTTTAAAGAATAAAAAATGATTGTTTTTGCAAATGTTTGTTAGTGATTGTGTTTAGTATTTTTAGTAATAATAAATTTCATAATTTTCATGCCATTAAAATTAGTTCAAAACACCGAGTACAGAATTCGGCTCGGTCATCTTCCCCCTTTTTTAAAAAAAGTAATTTTTAAGGTATTTTTCTACAACATTAACAATAAAAGTCTACTACGAATATATATATATATATATATATAGTTTTAATAGTTTTAATAACGGTAGCTAGAAATGTGAACGGAGCGATTCTTGACTTACATTGTATTTTCGGAATCTTGCTTAGTTACGAAAGAGAAAAACAAAGGGCATTAAATGTTTGTATAAGTTTCTGATTTTTTAAATATGAAGTCAGCTCAGCAAATTTATTTTTTAATTTATAAATATAAAAATACAAATCGCTAAAACTAATGTAAATTTTAGTTTTTTCTGTGGCAATACTGGTAATTAAAGTGTATGGAATTCTTTTATTTTTTGGCCTAAAGGCCGAACACAAATTTTTTCCTTACTGACAGTACGTTTTAAAATAATACAATGGATAAAAAAAAATCATAATTCATTACTTTCTTTCAGTAATCATTACCCTTTTTTAAACAAGGCTAATTTTTATATCTGCTGAAATATGTGCTTTATTCTTTTTCATGAATACGAGACTATTCCCATCTCATTTTCTGTTAACCACAGTGTTCCAATTTTCTATCAAACCTTTAAGAATATTAAAATTTCATACTATTAATGTTAATTTTTAAATAATAAACTGATTTAGTTTTTATCAGCCATAATGAACATTGTGTCTGGTTATTTTGATTATTCTCATTGTTATTATTATGAAATGTTTAAATCTGCTTGCTTCTATTTGAGAATTTTCATTATTTCTTTTTTGGTTACATGGAAAGTTTAATATTAAAATATAATGTAATTAATGTAAACATTTTAAAATGTATACGTAAAGCACAGTATATATTGTTTGTTTATTTTTCATTTTACTAGATTTAAAGACTTTTTTTTATTGTCTGTTTTAGGAATTCCGTGTGGTAACCATCAAAGTTTCTCCGTGTCTGCCATAGATTTAACATCGCGAAACGGAAACCATTCTAATGAAGATCCTCGCAAACGTCATAAATGCGACCAGTGTCCATATTCCACGGATCACACAGGCCACTTGAAAAGTCATTCTCTTACGCATTCTGGTGAACGACCTCACAGGTGTAAAACATGCAACCGTTGTTATGCTCGACTAGACGATCTAAGACTGCATATGTTTAAACATACTATAAAGAATCATTGCTGCAAAATTTGTAACATGTCTTTCCGTTATGCAGACAAACTGAAAGAACACATGTTGTGTAAACATGTGTAGTATCTACGCTTCATTCATAAATTTTGTGCTGAATATTCATTCATAATTTAATTCGTAAAACATATTCTTAGCTATAAGCAATATTTTCAGATCTTTGATTATCTGATAGCATGATATTTTGAATGTTATACAAAGTAAGCTTACTTAATCCATTGATTAAACATATAAATATTATTTAACTAAGAAACTTGTGAATTTTATATTACAAACTTGTTAGTTATTTTTTTTCTTTCTAAGGTATATTATATGCATAAATTTAAATATCGTACTGAAAATAGTTTTGTATTGTAAATTTGGTGAAATTTCATAATTATACATATTTTTCATAACTGACTTAGAAAATAAATTTTATATTAAAAGATATCAATTTGTTTTTTTACTGTATTTTTGTGGAAATTAAGCATTAACAGAAAAAAATACATTGCATTATGCATTGTATGCTTGTGTATAATAGTGGCGACTCATAGTTGAAAAGGTAGGTGAAGAGTTAACAGCAATATGAAAATGTGTTATAATTTTCCAAAGAAAGACTGTACAGTTTAACACAAAAAATGGGAAACAATTAATTTAAAGTTTAAGAATCATGCATATACATTTTTCAATAAAATTCTTCAGATACAACAATACAGTTTTCGCGATGAAACAAATTTATTTTCTAAACACTCAATGTTGAAAATATATATATATCGCTTTTAAAAATTCTTATGTATACAAATTAAACATATTTTACCATGCGCTCATTTTCATTTGGCGAAGTACAAAAAATTAATTTCTAAAAAGTCTTTAATTTTAGAGATATCAGACGGCTTATTGCATGTTTGAAAATTCACTTTTGGGCGTTAATACTTTTTTGTACATTTTAAAGTCTTCGAGATTTATTTTTATTAACATAAAAAACACTAATCTGAAATGCAGTAAATTCATTCATTTTTAGTTTCCGTTGGCTCATGATTTTTTTTGTATTTACTCTGAAATTCTAATTGATGTCAACAATGTAAGTAATTTCTTAAAAATATCACTATTTATGGCATCTATATTTTCATTACGTATGCTGAATGCTTACTCAAATAAGACACATCAGCCGTTACAGTCTGAGAAACATATATTTAAACTCTCTTTTTATTGAAATAAATTATCAATATTCAATTCTCTCTTGTGGCATCATTAAGAGCGTTTTTTTCCCCGCGATTTCTTAATCTCAGTTTAAATGCACTCTAGTATTACCATGCTTTTGAAGTGATTTTGTAATATTTATCCCTGTGACGGTAATCTTAGTGATTTCTATGTGTATACTTCATACAAATGACACGTAAGGGTAGAAAATATTTACAATGTTATGGTTCAGAAATCTGAGAAGCATGTAGGCGTATAGATATTAAACACAAAAGGTTGCCAAAATAAATACCAACTTGGAAAAAGCGCACACAAGTAACATACTTTAATAGCTTAAAACATATTAAAAAAGGAAGCGAGTAAAATGATTTTGATCACTTATCACTGGAACACGAGAGAGAGAAGGTAGTTCAGTGTCAATTTCAAGTCTCGTGCGGGATGTGGTCGAATATTCATTAAAGCGTATGGAACATATTCAGTGAAAATTATATTAGCTACCTCTCATCATCCCTCTTTTTTAAATGTAGAATATCGTATGAATAAAATTTTCTCTTTTGTTTTCCTTTTTATTTAGCTAAATATTTCTATGTCAACAATGCTCTGCCGTATACATTACATGGTTCATCATTATTTAAGTTGAGTGATTTTAATGTCTAATTGTTTAAAGTGATTTTATACTGTAACATAATCCGAACATTTTATTTATTTATCGCATCGCATTTTTATCAAATGTTTGCTAATAATTGTGCCTTAAGATTATTCCTTTTTATTTGCGCATTGAGAACAACTATATCATAATTTTCATGCGACAAATATCCGTTTTAAATTTGTATTTTCCAATACATTTGTTAGTGTGTTATATTTCAGTAAGCAACAAACTCTTGGATTTTCTGGAATTAGATGTATTCATTTGAAATTCGTTGCATGTAGAGATGTAAAAATTTGTGATACACTGTAAGAAAATGATGTGAAAGATCTAACGTCAGGTTTAAGATTTTTAAATTTAATAATAAAATGACAGTTTTGGGCTGAATGATTATGTAAATACAAATAAAAAATTAAAATATAAAACTTGGGATTAACATAACTATTTGTTTAATATTACTTTATATATTGGGCCTCCAGAATTTATTAAATATGTGCACTTTCTAAATTTTTTTATTAAATAGAAACGAGAGTTAGCCACTTCCTGTGTTTTATCATGGTGTCGGACATTTGTGGCTATTCCCTGTAGACATCTTGAAAGCTCTTTTTGTGTGTGGCTAACGTTGTTAATCGAATTGGAAATATACAGAATAAATAGTTCGTTTAGTTTTACCGCCAAACTCGCGTATCTTTAATTTAAGCTAATTCATATGAATAAAGGAAAATAAGTCTGTTTTGTTGTGTTCATTAGATAAAAAAATTTGATTAATATAGTATTTCTGTCCAGCCTTTCTGTAAATTTTCAATTAACATTTTTGCTAAAAAATAAAATTATTCGATTCTTTCTTTCTTCTACCTTTACAAGAAGAAAGTATTGAATTCATGAAATTTTTCGACTTCTGGTTTTCGACGGATTTATACTTTTAGAAGGTACTGAACACGATTTGACTGTTTGTAGAAAATGTGAGTCTGTGACTCTGTCTGTCTGCATGTGACAAAACTTTTTTGGGCGCTCTATCTCAAGAACTAATGCACGGAATTTGATAAAATCTTATATTCAGTTAGTCCCAGATATAAATTGGTGCTGATTACTTTTTGGTGTAAATCGTCCAGCAGGTGGAGCTGCTATGTTGCATTTTTCGCAGTTTCTGCAATAGCTCTATCTCAATAACTAATGCACTTATTTTCATCAAACTTCAGTTTCAGTTAGATCTTGACACAAATAGACGCTGATTACGTTTTGGTGTACATATTCTTACAGGTGGCGCTGCTATGCTGCTTTTTACATGATTTTCACATTAACTATATCTCAAGAACTAATGGACAGAATTTCATCAAACTTCAGATTATGTTATTTATACCTTGTTATAAATAGATGCGTAATAAGTTTTGGTGTGAATAGTTCAACAATTGGCGTAGCTATTCTACTTTGTTCATCATTTTCACGATAACCATATCTCAAGAACTAATTCACGGATTTTAATCAAACTTCAGATTCAGTTAGACGTTGATATACGTTGTTGTTGATTAGGTTTTGGTGTCAGTCAGGCAGATTTCCTTACAGGTAGAAAATTTTAGATTCAGTTAGACCTTAATTTAAATTGATGCTCATTCGTTTTTAGTGTATGTGGAACCTGTGTTGAGATATAAGAAAGTTTTGAGATTGACACATTCGACTAGTTGTAGACTTGGCTTCTTTGTTATTTATGTATATTATTTCTGTAAATCAGTCATAAAAAGTACCAATCTAGTTTATAATATTTTGACTTTAGTATTTTACGTTGATACAAATCCCAAGCGCCTTATCTGGAAACTGTTCTGAAAGCCAAATTCTTGAACACAAATACGTTCTGAAACGAGAAATGGATGAACATCATACAAAAATGCAGTTATGGTATCAAAGCGCAAACTCATATCCCTTATAAAATTGTTATATTTTATATAGTCTAAATTATTTTCAGCTTTAAAGAAAATATGGATTGTCTTGTAAGAAATGGGACATACTGGAACCATGTCGAAAAAACTGAAAGCAAACTCGATCTTGATCCACAATTTTGAAAAAAAAAATCGAACTGTCTCGCAAGAAAATAAAAGTGCAAACCCAATTTCCTACATTTTGAATTTGTCTGTTGTCATAAAGTTGATAACTATTTGAGAATCGACGAAAACATTTGTAGTTCACTATACTTAACGATTTATTTGTAGATATTCTTTTATTTTATTTTATTTTTAATTTAGTTAACTTTTCCAATACTGTGAGATATTCTCGCCAATAAAAGATGTTAGAAATATTTAATTATTGTACATCAAATCACGATATGTTTTTAGACAAATTTTCCTCGCTTTATGCTGTTTCGTTTAGTGTTTTGTTCTATCAATTTTAAAATCTCCTCTGGGAAAGTCGGTTTTTTAGCTCACAGGCTATCAAAGCCTGAGAGCTTATCTGCCCGCCCGTTCTGTATGTATGTATGTACGTATGTACGTACGTAACGCGATAACTCTTGACAGAAATAACCGTTTTGCTTCCAATTTTGTTTATAGGTTCCTTGTGATAAGGCGCTTCCCTGATTAGTTTTGGGGGTTCATTGGTGAAGTGTAAAGGAGGGAAACGGGGGCTACCCCCCCCCTTAATTTTGATAAATGGGTTTTTCAGGCAGAATTATCCAATTTACTCCAAATTTTGTATATAGGCTCATTGTGGTAAGGCTCTTTCCTGATTAGTTTTGGGGGTTCATAGGTTAAGTATAAAGGGGGTAACGGGGGGGTTAATCCTCCCCCCTTATTTTAGATAAATGATTTTTTTCATGCAGAGTTATCCGATTTTCTTCAAACTTTCTATATGGGTTCATTGTAGTAAGGGGCTTCCCTGATTAGTTTTGGGGGTTCATTGGTGAAGTGTAAAGGAGGGAAACGGGGGCTACCCCCCCCCCCCTTAATTTTGATAAATGGGTTTTTCATGCAGAATTATCCAATTTACTATATGGCTCATTGTAGTAAGGCACTTCCCTGATTAGTTTTGGGGGTTCACTGGTAAAGTATAAAGGGGGGAACGGGGGGGACTAACCCCCCTTGATATAGATAAATGGGTTTTTTAAGCAGAATTATCCGATTTTCTTCAAATTTTATATATATGTTCATTGTGATAAGGCGCTTCTCTGATTAGTTTAGGGGGTTCTTTGGTTAAGTATAAAGGGGGGAGGGGGGGCTACCCCCCCTTAATTTAGATAAATGGATTTTTCATGCAGAATTATCCGATTTTTTCAAATTTTGTATATAGGTTCATTGTGGTAAGGCGCTTCTCTGATTAGTTTTATGGGTTCATTCGTTAATTATAAGGAGAAACGGGAGATGGTTCCCCCCTCTTAATATATTGTCGATTTCTTCATTTTTCGAGGGCTTATTTCAAATTCTTTGAAATAAGAATATAATTTACAGTTAGTGTGAATAGCCTGTGAGCTCAATGCCGTCAGTTTAACTGGGCAGTTTTCTTTTATTAAATATGACCCACAATTAAAAAAATGGTTTTATAGAATTTAAAAAAATTATAGAATTATAAAATTGTGTTTGTTCTAGCGGTCGGAAAAGTGCAATTTTTCCGAAATTATTAATAATCACTGGTGGAGAAAACCAAAAATCGTGAAAAAAAAATTATGCTAGCTAGTTTACAGACAGACAGATAAACAGACAGACAGACAGAGAGAGAGAGAGAGAGACACAGAGAGAGAAAATACAAATAATTAACAATTTAGAAACACGTGTATGGGTTTAGAAAAATTAGAATCATTGTTTTTTTTCCAAAAGGTAAAACTTTAATACCTGGAAATTCTGCTTATATGCATAGTATGTTCCAGTAAAAAGAAAACTATTTTAATACAAAAATATATACAAACAAAGACAATTTATTTTCTTTAGAATTTAAACTACGTGTGTAAAGAAAAGCAATTTGGGAGATTTTTTTTAAGCATTTCTTCCTCTCATATTAAATTCATAGAATGTAAATAAAATAATTGAATATTTAAATAATTCCTGTTTTACATTTAGGTTTGTCTAAGTAAGAAATACATAACAATAAACGCTACGTTGTTTAATCAGATTGAAACGCAGCAAAATAAAATATCATCTAGAAAAGAAAGCTCACGAGTTCTTTATTTACATTTTTTAAATTATTTAAAAACACGAATGGTTATGTTGTAAATTCATCGCTTAGTGATTATAATCCATTATAAAAGTATGATTTGCACTTAAAATGAAAAAACGCATTTTATGCATTCTGTTTATCGGATAAAAACGACTAAATAATAAATAATGGAACTAAATGTTAACTTATAACGATTTCTAAGACATTTTAAGAGTTCTTACGACTTCAGTTCATCTACCTGTCCGTATTTCTGTAAGTCTGCACACGCTCTAACTTCCATAAATATAACATGAATTGACACGCTATTTGATGTAACATGTTGCGGTACATTGCATCCTATTCATTATATAAAAAGGTGAATATAAAATTGTTGTTTAGTTTAAAGGGACACTCAAAGTAAGTCTGATAAGTCATTGTTTAACCGATTTTAATTAGTTCGGGATGACGTTTTATAATTTTAAAGATTTCGAAATTGGTATACTATGTTGAAATGCACAACAAGTTTTCAGTAGAAAATGGTGTGCATACCATTCAGATTCATTTACAGGGACACAGCAACACGGGGTTGCATTACTTTCAATATGCAATAATTGTTTCAAGATTGCATCGTCAAGATTACATCGGTTACATACATGGTAAGGCATGTAACATGTTTAATGTTCTTTGATAGGGCGTATAAAAATTTTCGATATGTCAAGTTCTATAACAAAGAATTGTATGAAGTGCGTTTTCAGCTGTATTGCGCCTTTTCGAGCTTAACTAAATTTTAGAACATTATGTGGTGAGTATAAATTGTATAAATCATATACAGGGCTGCTCAAATAAATTAGTATTTTTTACCACTTATGGGCATAAATTGCTGAAAATGTATTTTTATCTCTGTTATGCTGACTTTAAATTGTTGCTTTCGACAGTTGCTTTCAATATTTGAAAAATAAAAGTTTCTTAACAATAACCTGATAGAGTTGGAGAAGGTTTCATAATTTACGCTTGATGCATGATTTTTCCTTTTTGTTATATATTTTTCAGATTTCTCCGAGAAAGGAAAAAAAATATCAATTATTTTGTAGATTTTTACCCGTCAAATTCCGTGAAAAGCAGCCTAAAATAAAGTTCCTGCCTTTCCTATTTCATTTTTTAATTCTTTGAATGCGTTAAAGATAATTTTCTAAATTTATCGCAGTCAGAATCAATTGTCAAAAGTTGAATTGCCTTCGGATTGGAAAAAAAAAAAATTCAGAAATATAAGAAATAAAATAAATGTCTGGTAAGAGATCAATAAAGGCCTTAGGGAAAATACTTGAGAAAGAAAATAGTTCTGAACTACCGATACTTTAAAATTTTACAATTTTACTTTATTTTTTGTATTAACATTTTCTTTAAAATGTATAATTCTAAAATTAAGATTTTGTGCACACACACTCATTTATATATGCGTCATAATGTCTGAAATAAAGAATTTAATTAAACTTATATTATTAAAATAAAATAAATGTTATTATTATACATTAGAATATTATTTATACGTTTCTCGTTTGTACGTTTCAACGTCAGATCCATAAAATTTAGTCCACATTTATTTTCTTCGAACGACGGTATTTCTTTTCGACCAATAAAGTTATATTTAAGATTGAAATAAGTGAATTTTGCAAAACTGAAAGTATAAGAAAATTGATAAATGTTAGAAAAGAAACCGATAAAAATTTCAAAAAGAAATTTATTTGCAAATACAAGTGCGAGTTTCAATAACTTGGAATATGAAAAAAAAAATGTTTCTTTTGATTTGAACTCATTAATCATTATTTACTTTCTCGGGCATATTTTGAACGAAGAACTACTTTAAGAAATGTATTCAAGATGAGGGCAATAGTTATTTCATAAACTTAAATTACTATCAAAATTTCATTTTTTTGTAAATACTATTATACTTCATTTTCCTTAGTACAAAAACGTCCCACAAAAAAATATCTAAGGCGGTACAAATAAAAATAAAATATGGTAACCAGGATTGTAGTTGGTTGTTGGATTTGCAGCTGTCAGTAAAAAAGATTTTGTGATCTGCCATCCCCCCCCCACACACACACACATTATTTAATCACAGATTTTCAAAAGCATGTAAGGTTTTTTTATAAATTGATTGAGGAAGAATAACTACTACTATTAAAATGGTACATCATCAGAAACTGTAACTCTTCAACTTGGTTATAGAATCAATTTTGAAAAGTGCTATAAACACAGATGCCTGGTAACCTGGCAACTGAATTTGGCGAGAATTGATAATACCATCTGTACTATTTATTATTTATCGCTGTTTAATTTCTTATTATTCTGCAGTAGAAGTAAACGCATCAATTTCATTTTCTTTAAAGTTTATTTTGGATACAATGGCGTTGAGGCTAAACTTGTTAATTACCTGTATAATACAAGGCTTCACATAAGTGTATGCACATTTACAAGATTCTTAAACGCATAAACAAATTGTAGTATTCGAGTGTGGTTTTCACCATAAACTTTCCAAAATGTCGGATTTGTTTGCAGCAAGAGAAAAAAAAAATCAAATTTCCTTAGAATTTATTATTTGTGCTACCAACATTCTGACCCCCTTTTCTAAGCCTTTGATATATATTACAATAGAAATCGATACAGATTTTGGTAAACGACCTATTTAAAAACACGAATGTGAGATTCGAAAAGACAAATATTTAAAAAATGTTTCTATAATATATTGATTTCTAATATTCATTTACTTTCTCGGGTATCTTTTAAACGAAAGAGAACTTTTCGAAATGCAAACCACTGTTCGATATGACAATTCGTAACTTTTATTAATTTTTGAAATTTGAACGAACTTATTCTTGCACTATTATAACTTTCCTAACATATAGTGTAAGGAAAGTATTTTTTTTATCTTGATTGATATATGTATGTGTGTCAGTATAGTTACCAACGGTATTTTCAATTGAGTTTCCATTTCACAATTATCGTACAGACTACTGTCGCATGAAATGAATACATTTTCGTACAAATCGGCTGACGGATTACTTATTTAAACCATTTTTAAACCCTTTTCATGCCAATTAGTTTCAAATCCTATAGGGGAAATCACCAAAGAAATGTGACAGTGTATGAATAATTAATATTAAAGCGATGGAAGAAAGCATTAGTGGATCAGGGGAAATGTCCTCATTTTCAAATAAGGAGGTCCAGGGTTCCAATCCCGATGATTCTATTGTACCAGAAATTTATCAAAATCTGCGACATTCTATAAAAGTTTTGAAAAAACGAGTGGATTCACTTGATATATATTTTTTTTTTTACTTTTACCACGAAACGTTCCCCGTTTTAGCAAATATTTTGGTGTAAACATAAACCGTAATGCGATACGGCAATTTGTTAATATTTTTATTAATTTCTGAACTCTGAACTTCAATAAGGGTCTCTTTAATCTATTTTGTTGTAATTGTTTTTAATGCACAAAAATCAGATTTTTTTTGACAAGTTTTAGGTGCAATTCCCATCCGATACAGTTTTTTTTTCCTTATAATTTTTTAAGAATGTGAACGGATTTAAGGGAGATATCCCGTATTTAAGTATATCAACTGCATCTTTACACCATCCGAAGAATATTTTTTGTATCTTGGCTGTAATGTAACATAGTCCAAACAACGTTAAGAAAAAGTTGTTTACATTGCGTTTCACAGTATAGAAAAAGTAAATTTAAATGTAAAAAACATGTGCACTGCAAAATGAAGAAAAGTAGGGAATTTGACCGAGAATTTCATCAACTAATCAGAGATAGTTAATCGCAGAACTTTCTTGCAGGAAATAAAAAGTATTCTTTTTTAATAATAATAGAAAGAAAATAACAAATTTAGCAGCCATGCATTTAGTGCCCCAAATAAAGCCAGTCATGAGCCGCCTCTGAAAACACGTAATCCATTTTAAAACTATCCAACTGATATAAATTACGTCATTTAAATATAACTTTTCATTCCGGATTTCTACACAAAACTGCAAAATTTGTATATCAATTCCATTTTATGCCTAACTCGTATCTATATATTTTCTACAGTTCTCATTTTTTGCTACTATCGGTAGTCATTAAGAATCTACTCACGCAGAATACAAAATTTGCAAGCTAATGTTTACTAATAGCAGCTTTTTGTGCAAATTTCTCGTTTGCTTTTCAATTTTTATGATTATTATTGTATAATATATTTGAGGTTGAAAGATAACTTAAGAGTTTTGAACATTTGTCATTCTGGGTCTACTTCCAATTGTGTACCAGTGAGGATCGAGGTATTGTTTCATTTATAGTATTGCAAAATTCATAAGAGCAAATTTCTGATTTTTTTTACCTACAACAATAGCATTTGACGTCTTATATTCTGTAAAAATAGATTAAAAATATTGAAATGCAAATGCGAAATTTGTAGAGAACGTTTCCATTGATTTAACACTAATTTGGGAATGTCGTATGCTACGATTATAGGCTTTTAAGGGTGTTGATTAATTAGTTCTCAGATTCCCCTCACTAATGATAAATCTATCGGTATTGTATAAAATTGCAAGCTAATGTTTACCAATGGAAGCTTTTTTTTCTAAAAATTCCTCTTTTGCATTTCAATATTTTAATAGTTTTTTTAATATGATATTTGAAGTCTAAGGCTGACCTAAGAGTTTTTCATTTTTGTAACGCACCTATAAAGCAAGCTTTAAAAACTCAGTGTGTGCCGTTTTGTCGAAGTATAAACAACACTCTTTACATTATTCTATCTTTATAAGAAAAAAAGATTGGATACATGAAAAAATTCAACTTCCGGTTATCGGTGGATTTATACGCATTGGAGGGTCCTAAATACGATTTGACTGTTTTTACAAAATGTCTGTGGGTCTGTCTGTATGTATGTAATGCATGTGACAAAAATTTTCTGGGCTCTCTAGCTCAAGAACTAATGCACGGAATTTAATAAAACTTTAGATTCAGTTAGTCACTGATATAAATTGGTGTTGATTAGTTTTTGGTGTAAATTGCCTAACAGGTGGTGCCATTATGCTACACTTTTCACGATTTTCATGATACTAGGTGCGAACTAAGTTTCGGTGTTTCACACATAGATGGCGCTAATGGCCCATGTAGTCTACATAGATGTCTAAAGTTGTGTTTTTCAAATAGCTTGGACAGCTATTAACAATAGCCAGTCGTAAAAACAACACATATCGAAACGCAAAAATATTTTTTCTAACAACAAAAATGTCGAGTTTTGTGCCAAATAAACAGCATTTGCGGGAAGCTTTGCTTTTCTGCTTTAACTTTAAAAAAAATGCAGCTGAAGCACGTCGTTCGCTTGAGGAGGCCTACGGCGAACATGAACCATCGAAAACTACCTGTGAAAATTGGTTTAAATGCTTCAGAAATGACGATTTCGTCACTGAGGACAAGGAGAGCTCCGGAAGACTAAAAACAATTGAGAACGCCGATTTGCAAGCGTTATTGAATGAAGATTATACGCAAACACAAGAACAACTTGCAGAGACATTAAACATGACTCGCCAAGGTATTTCCAAACGTTTACATGCCATGGGAAAAATCCAAACATAAGGAAAATGGGTGCCGCATGAGTTGACTGAGAGACAGATGGAAAATCGAAGAGCCACTACCTAAATTTTGTTTTTGCGGCATGACAGAAAGAGTTTCCTGCATCAAATTGTTACTGGCGATGAGAAGTGGATATATTTCGAGAATCCCAAACGCAAAAAATCGTGGCTTTCACCTGGCGAAGCATCAACATCGAAGGCACGGCCGCATCGCTTCAGAAAGAAGACAATGCTCTGGGCTTAGTGGGACCAGCAAGGAATAGTGTAGTATGAACTGCTGAAATCGGGCGAAAATGTTAATGGGAATCGCAACCGACAACAACTGAATAATTTGAACAATGCATTGCTCGAAAAACGGTCAGAATGGGACACGAGACACGAACGAGTGATATTGCAGCACGACAACGCTCCGTGCCATCGCACTTCCATCGTCCAGGACACCATCAAAACACTGAAATGGGATCTGCTACCGCACCCGTCGTATTCACCAGACATGGCTCCTTCCGATTATCACTTGTTCCGATCGATGGTGCATGGCTTGGCTGGGCCACACTTGGCCAATTTCGAAAAAGGGCAAAATTGGTTGGATGAATGTTTTCGGTTCAAATACGCGTCTTTTTATCATCGCGGTATTCATGCATTGCCAGAGAGATGGCAAAAATATGTAGCTAGGGAGGGACGATGCTTTGAATAAATCATTTTTTGCTTTTCTCTTAATTTTTTTCCATTTTTATAGATAAAAAAACCCGGTAACTTAGTTGCGCACCTAGTAGCTATAGCTCAAGTACTAATGCACATAATTTAATCAAACTTCAGATTCTGTTAGACCTTGACATAAATAGACGGTGATTACGTTTAGGTGTAAATAGCTTAACAGGTGGAGCTGTATGCTACTTTTTTCAGGATTTTCACGATATCTATATGTCAAGAACCAATACACAGAATTTCATCAAAGTTTAGATTCGGTTAGACGTTGACATGTTGTTTGTGTTTTCGTGTAAATCACCTAACAAAGCATCTATGCTGCATTTTTCAGGATTTACATAATTTTAGCGATAGTTATATCTCAAGAACTAATGCACGGATTTAATAAAACTTTAGATTCTGTTACAACTTGGCATAAATTGGTGCTGATTTGCTTTGGGTGTGTGTGAAACTTGTAAGAGACAGAAGAAAGTTTTTCGATTGGCACGTCCGACTAGTTTTTTTCATAGTGTTAAACATGACGAATTTAGTGTCAAAAAAAAGGTATTTGCGAGGAATTTTACTGCACTACTTTAAAAATAATATCTTCAACTGAAGCATTCTTGTTGAGACTTACGACAACTATGGTCTATCGGAAACAACATGCATAGATTGGTTCAGACGCTTAAAAAATTGATGATCAAAAATGATTTTTATGTCGAAGATAAAGAATGCTGAGTCGCACCGAAAGAGTTTGAAGATGAAGAATTGGAGGCATTCCTTCATGCAGACTCATGTCAGACGCTGGCCGAACGTTTTAAAACTTTAGGAATGATTCTAAAGCAAGGACATTCGGTGCTTTACGAGTTGAAGCCGAGAGACGTCGAACGCCGTCTTTCCACGTTAGAACAGCTGCTTCAACGGCAAAAAAGGAAAGTGTTTTTGCATCGTGACTGGCGATGAAACATGGATACACTACAATAACTTTAAGCATAAAAAATCGTTGGATAAGCCCGGCCATGCATAAATATCGTTGGCAAATCCGAATATCCATGATTCGAAGCTTCTGCTGCATTTAATGGGATCGGCTGGGTGTAAATTAATAATACACAGCTCAAACCAAACAAAAGCATCACGGAAGATTGCTATGGACTATAATTGATGCGTTTGAGCTAACCACTGAAGTAATAACTGCCGCTATACCAGCATAGACACGAGAAAATGGTTTTGCAACAAGACAAATCTCGACCACATGTTGAAAAACCGGTGAAAACCTACTTCGAAGCAGTTAAATGAGAAGTCTTACTTCACCCGCCGTATTCACCAGGCATTGTTTTTTCCGATTACCGCTTGTTACGATCAATGGCAACGTGGAATTCAAATTCTGCAGAAATATGAGAAAAAGTAGTAGATAGCGATGGACAATGATTGCAGTGACATGCATTTTTTACAATTTGTTTTAAATAAAGCGGTAATTTTCATGCTGAAACAGGTAGAACTTACTCAACCTCCCAATAGCATTCCACTTCTTATATAATATTCAAAAAGAATCATTTAAAATTATTAAAATGCAAACCACATTTTTTTATAAAACGTTTCTATTGATTTAACATGAGTTTAGGAATGTCGTATGCTTCAGTTGCTAGAAAATCGTCATTAGCACTTAATGAACTCAATTTTAACGCTCTTAAACTGTTCAGTGACCTTCATTAGGACGTACAAAGATAGACTATTAGAAATCTGATTCAAGAAACATTTATTAACCACAAATAGGTAAAATAAAATATATTGAAAGTTAAGTTAGGCCTTTCAGTCCCGAATGAGGGTTAAGCCCGAAATATGAAACTTCATTTTATACATCGGCATACTGTTTTAGTCAGGCCATTTAGTCAGATGCGTTGCTCAATACTCTTTGTGCCGTAATAGGCAACGTAAATATAGAACTCTTATCTCCTTTAATTATATATTTGAATTTTCGATATCACTCTGTAAAAGAGTGTGTGATTGTATCACCGGCTTCATAAGAAAAAATTATGTGATCTATATCAGCAAGATAATCCAAATTTGTAGCAATTTGAACCATTTTGAGATAGATGATAATATAATAAGATATTTCATGCACTAGTCCATTATTTACAACTATTTTCATTATTTTCGAAATTTAAATTGTTCCACCATGTTTTTACAATATATGCTAGTTTCGATACCATACTTTTATAAAAGTAAGAGCCCATAGGTATAGAAAACAAACAATTTATTATTATCTTTATAGATCTTGATAACATTTCCACGCGACGCCCAGGAAAGAGATCCATCATCAATAATAATAATAATAATAATCAAAGATGAATAGTCTCTTGAGAAAGAAGCGTAAATTTCCTACTTGTAATCGTATAAGTACACGTTACGTATAAATTATGCATAAATTTATAATTAACAGAAATAGTGTTGAATTAAGTAACCTTCTTTCTTCGTAGCTTCTTAACAAAAAAAAATAATAATGTTTTCAATTTTCATAGGAATCAAATGTACGAAACATTAACAGAGCGGCGGGCGATGTTCATCATATAGCTTTCATTAGAGAAATGTGGAAGTCAATGAGCCCGAAAGTTACAGCATTACGTCGGCACTTCGTGGAAATGATCTCATCGTATCCTTTTACTTAAATTACTTTTCCCTTATTGTTTGATTAATTTACGTGCTGTATTTCGATTTTTCGTAGGAATATTTTATTGTTAATATTGCATAATGAATATTCAATTACACAAATTAAAAATTAACCAAGAATCTGTGTGAGGAATCTTTTTTTTTTTTTATGAAGTCAGTTAAAAATACTTTTGATAAAGCTTCTTAATGTTAGAACACCGGGAGGTGAGAATTAAATGTCATAATGTATAGTGTGCTAAAGTGAAGTTTTTTTATTTGAATACTTCTTAATCGTTTAAAAACATATTCTCTCTAAAATTAAACTGCTATATAACATACGTTAGAAATTCAATTATTTGCGCGCATGTAAAAAATGCGTGTAAAACTTAAATTTGCTACTTTTAAGCTAGTTTAGACATCTGTGAAAAGTTAATTTGAATGTCTTCTTTTGTTACCATAAGAAAATATTTTGTTTCTAAGCTATAAACTGTTCAGAAAGTATATTGTGAAATTTCTTCTTTAAAACTGTGAACATTAAATTAAAACTCTTTACAGAAATTGCAATTTAAAAGCATCACAAAACTTTATTTAGCGTTTGCATATTTTGAGAATTATTATTATTTTATTAATTTGTTTATTTATTTTGTTGTGTGGATGAAAGAGGGGGAAGGGGATCTGAACTGAGCGTTAGTAAACAGGCGAGCTTAATAATTACAAAACTTAATGCTAACTAACTTCCTTAAGAGCATACTCTTTTTATTTCGAGAAAATTTTGAATTAATATTTTTTTCATTCTGTTTTCAATGATGCATAATGTTTCAATGTTAATATGTAGAGTATGTTAGAAGTTAAACAGTTTGTATTTTTCACACATTAATGTTAAAAAAAATATTTTGATTGCACTTAGTGTGTAAGTAATTTTATGAGAAAAGGAAACTATTTACTTTCTGTTTCATTACTTAGTGAAAATAAGTAATTAATGGCAGTTATTCACGAAAAAAGCTTGTTAAAGCGATATCTTTTTAATTTGAAGAACGTTTTACATGACTAAAGTTTTGTTTCAAATTATTTGTAAATGTAATAAGGTAAATTATATGGATGTCTAAACTTCAGAAAAAGTAAAATTGAGGAAGCAGCTCTGAAAAACGTTTTCTTTTTTAGAAGATATTTTAAATAAACAAATATATATATGTATTGCTTAAGTTCTCAAACAACTGATGAACCCTATTACTGCCATAAACGTGGCGTCTGACTTATAGTAAAATGATACTGGGCTACACAATGGGGTACCTGGCAGCACCCCCTAGTGATAAATCCTAGAAATAGAGATCGTATCTCGAAAACCAGAAGATAAGTCCAAAAGTTCAGTGACAAAATTGTACAAAGGAAAAATGCACTATTGTACATTTGTTCATATCTCCTATAGTTTTCGAGATACTATCTCTCACTCTTAAATTTCCCATTAGGGGTACGTCGAGGTACCTACGAGGTACCTCGTCATGTAAAGTATATCCGTTTCATTATATCTAGACATAATATCCATGACTGCAGATCAGTTTGCCAGTTATTTGAGACGTAACAACCATAACTAATTACTCTCTGTATATATTTAATTGATGCCATATAATAGGGTATCAATTCTTGCCGTATCAAGGCGCTTTCAAACTGAAAATTATGTTAGTGTGAAATGTTTGTCAGTAGATGTTATTCCCCGATATTATTTAAATTTTCAAATAGACGAATTTTTAAAAATAAACTATCATTTACATGATCAATTGTTTCAACAATTTAAACAGGTTTATATAAGAACACGTTCTCATGTTAAGCATACTCAAAAGTATGGGCATAAAATTGTGTTAAAAATAGAAAATATTATGAAAAAAGTTGTTGAATAAATAAAAGAGTACAATTACATATATCACAAAGTCTTCCATTAGAAGAATTTTAGAGTTGCATTTCCAACGATTTTCTATCCTCACTTGAGATCAAAGTTTTATAATAGTTTTATTAAATTTTTACGATTCAAAATTTAATCTAAATCTTTATTGTAAAAATATCATTTTAATATCTTATCGTATTTACTTGGGTATAATGCGCACTTTTTTATTAAAAAATTTAGGCCTAAAATGAGGAGTGCGCGTTATACACGGAATTTTTCCGAAAACTATCTGACAGTTTTTCACCAAGTCATTGAATACATCATGTAGATATTGCGATACAACTGTATGAATAAAATAAAACAGAAAAGTAAAAATTGGAGGGGGGGGGGTTATAACTTTCTTTTAAGACTTAACTTTCGTTCAATGTTTATCTTTAAAATCACGCCTAATTTTATGACTACTACTCGTGTTATTCCAAGAAAAATCCATTACAATACGTTAACTTGTCGTTGCTCCCGATTATTGAAAATTCACCGCATTGATTTGCGCTTGTTGGAAAGCATGAACTGTTCAGTTTATTAAAAGAAACATTATAATTTTTGCTAATTGGGTTTCACAAATTTTCCACTTCACACACGATGACACTTTGCGTGTGGCATATTGTGGATAGCACGGAACAATAAAACTAGTAATTTTAACTTTTTGCTTAGGTTATTTGTGTACATAGTGCATGCTTTCCTACTAAATCAAAGATGCTGAAGAAATTTCTTATTGACATTTTCTCCATAACTCCAATAGTTTTAGACTTATACGCTTTCCGCCCCGGAATCATCGAAGAAATTACGAATGTGGGGTGCGATTTGCATTTACATAGCATCTATTCTGCGCATCGTCTGAATGTTACGACTTTAAAACAGCTACATCTAACAAATCATGGATATTTGACGAGTACTTTAAAAAGAAAATAATTGCATTTACTCAAGTACACTGCTCAAAACAATTAAAGGATATTGCAGTTTTAGGTGGATTTTGTATCTGGGAAACTTTTTAGCTGATTGATACATGGTCGACAGACATAGTAGGTTATATGAGAATAAATTACACATGTTTGGCAGAAAAAAATGCATTTTATTGCGCATTTGTGTACAAAAGGAAAAAAACACAATTTGTGCATATGAGAAAAAAAGAATAAGAAAAGGTGTTTTCTTCAAAGAAAATCATTTTCAGTAGGGGGTATGGTTTCCACGGGCGGCCAGCAACGTTGAACAAACACCTTTGAGGCATGGACTCAATGAGGCTATTAATGACGAGTTGGGGTATTCTGCCCCACTCTTCCAGAAGAGCTCTTTCCAGTTCTTGGAGAGTTTGTGGGGGTTGTTGGCGGCCAGAAACTCGTCTTCCTAGAGCGTCCCAAACGTGCTCGATTGGACTCATGTCTGGAGAACACGCTGGCCATTCCATTCGAACGATTCCTTCCTCGAAAAGGAAATTCTCCACCAGGTTTGCACGATGTGGCCTGCAGTTATCGTCCATTAAAATGAAGTTATCTCCGATTGCTGCAGCGTAAGGGACTACAATAGGTCTGAGGATCTCATCCCTATATCGGCGACCGTTAGAGCTCCATCTCGAATGATGTAGAGGTCAGTGCGCCCGTCAATGGAGATGCCACCATACACCAACACTCCTCCACCGCCAAATCTGATACTTTCGTGCACGAACGCAGGATTATTCCTACTGCCACGGTCCCTCCAGATGAAAATACGCCTATTATCCGGATGCACAGAAAAACGGGACTCGTCAGAAAACAGAATATTGCTCCATTCATTTCTCCTCCAGTTTACATCCTCGGTTGCCCACTCCCTGCGGTCGCGACGATGCCTTGATGTTAATCTAACACATACCATCGGTCGGCGAGCATACAGACCTACAGCATGGAGCCGGTTTCGGACAGTCTGAGTTGAAATCGCGGTGCCTGTAGCCGAGCGAAGGTGTTGTTGGAGAAGAGTAGCGTTCATGTTTCGGTGTCTCCGAGCTGTTAACGCTAAATACCAATATCCATTGGGCGTTGTTGCCCGTCTACGACCTTGCCCGGGTCTTCGGCCTGCACATCCACTCTCTAAAAACGGTTCCAGATCCTGGAAGTGACACTTGGTGACACTCCAATGGCTTGCGCTACTTCGGCTTGAGGTTGGCCCCCTTCTAACCTACCAACAATTCTCCAAGCTTCTGAATCTGTCAAATGACTTCGCTGAGACATCGTACTCATCGAAACAAAGCAATCACTGAATGCCGATCATCCTTGTCTTCATTCTCTTTTATCCAGTTGAAAGTCAAATTTCATTCGCTGCCGCTGAAGCGACGTTTTTGACGTCGAACTCAAAATTTCCATACTCCACAGTTTGAAAACCAGAAAAATTTGCATTTGTGATTCTCTTCTTCTATTTTCGGCAAAAAAATTTCGTTTATATCTTTATTTTATATAAAACTTCAAATATCCTTTAATTGTTTTGAGCAGTGTATTTTTAGAGTTGAGATTCTTTCAAATCAGTCCAACCTTTTTCGGACACCTAGTGTATTTATTATGGATGATATTTTTTAATACAGAGCATAATAAGATTTTTTTCGTAAACTCCTTGATAGTCTTTACAATTATTTAACATGTAAAACACTCTTCCATAAAATATTTAAAAGATGAAGTCATGAATTATATATCATGAGTTATATTATTTGGAAATATAATCTACTTTACCTACGTAGCTTGATTATTATTTATTATCTTTCAATATTTTCCGTACAAATTGTGTTTAAATATGTACGTGAAAACATAACCCATTAAACAGTAACATTTACTTAAACTCGTTTGTATCAGGGATGAGAGCGCTCCGACCCGAATGTCCGATTTTTACAACTAAATTTTACTAGTATTCTCCACCGTAATAAATTTCAGAAATTCTGTCCTTGAATAAGGTAACAAATACTATTAAAATTTAGTGGTGACAATCGGACACTCGAATCGGAGCGCTCTCATCCCTGTTGTAGAGATTAGAGATGAGACGGACTCAGTCCGAGCCCGGGTCCAACACGGGTTCGGGCTCGATTTTTATACCAACCTTCCCGCCCGGGCGGGCACGGGCTCATTCCTTCTGAAACTGACAATTTTATTTATTCACATATAAAAAAATAAAAAAAAACTTTTTCCCCTAAAAAATTACATATTCCATTTCCAGTAATTTTAATGTTATTTTGAGCAGAAGAAATAGAAGGGGAAACAGAAATCTTATTTTTCTTTTCTAGTATTAGAATGTTACTTTAAAAGAAAATTTACGGCGACGCGACTGACGACTGGGTGATATGGCGCCAATAATATTTGTTGCTAGATTTTCGTTGGTGACAATAGGATATTTTTTAATTGGAACGTTTATTTTATTTTATTTTTTTAGAGATCTAATGCGAGATTTTTTTTTTTCGTTTTTAGTCAATCAACATTAGTTTAGGTTTGCAAATTTTTAGTCTTCTATTGTGTGCGACACATACTCGCTCTTCATATGAAAACAAGGTTAGTGATTCTATTTTTAATTATGAACTCTGCTCATGCTAAAGCTCTGCTCTGCACATTTACGAAGTCGATATAACTGTTAAATATTGTTAGTCCGATAGAAAGCAATCGAAGAGTGTTTCAACTTTTTCTATAAAAGCTTTCTATAAAAGCTTCTAATAGATCTTTCAGATAACGGTGTCAAATTTTTTATGTAAGCTGATTTTCCGGAACACGACACATTGTTTTAATTCAAAAATCAATCATAAGTTACGAAATACACCTTTTATAGGAAATAGAAAACGCTGTTCGATTCTTTAGCCTAGAAATAGTAATTTCTACAAATGTCATTCATATATATATAAACCGCACACGTTAAAGTATCCAACAGATTTGCTTAGTGGGAGAGAAAAAAAATTACATCCTTTTAAGGAAGTAGTATGTTTTATTTGATACCAAACTTCTCTTTTGATAATATAGAAAGTAAATTTCCATAAAATTAATTATGTGCACGGGATGAACAGTTATTTTCGTGTACGAAGTTTTTAAAAATGAGATATTACTTTTAAAACAATTTTTAAATATTATGCAATTTTTTCGGTATCAGGTTCGGGCTCTAATTACGCAAAATGTTTCGGGCTCGGGCGGGCCCGGACTCCGAAAAGAGAGCCCGAACTCATCTCTAGTATAGATCCGCTGTACACTTTACAAAAGAAAGCTTTTTATATTCACGAAATTGCAAAAATTAAGGCATCTTGTGTGGGAAAAAAATTAATACAAACCTTTAAAAATGAAACTAATGTGAAATCTGTAAAATATTTACTGTATGAAAAAAGGAGGTAATTGGTATTTTATCACATTAGTAATTTTGTTAATATGTACCTGATAAGTTTTGTTTCTTTTCTAGAAATGTCACCAAAATATAGTATATTTTTAATGCTTTGTAAGTATTGGCGTTAAGGCACTTTTGAAACACTTTTATTAAATTTTATGTAATTGAGAGTCAAATTAATAAAAATTGTTTTATCCTATAAAATATTTTAAAAGTTTATTTCATTTCTCAATATTTTATTAAATAAACATTTTGAATATATTTTTAGAGGAACTTTATAATCACACATAATAAACAATAAGACTGGGAAAAATGGTCCTTTTCAATTTATCTATTCATATTTGTAGTATAATTTATTTAATATGCATCAGAGTAGTATAATTGTCTTAAATTGTTATTCTTTCACGTCTGTAAAATAAAAACTGTCCGCTTTAATAACAGGCTTTATTTAAAAGATTTTTTTTTTTTTCAAATTTCAGTAATACATTTTCAAGAATATATAAATAAATGAAATAAGAAAATATGCAAATTCCGTTTGAAAGTTTAAAATAAATATTCCTAATCAAAATCTTCAATAATTTAAAACACATTTTTCATTTATTATAGTAGTTATTTATTTTTTTTAAGATAATTTTTAATTAAATAATTTGAATTTAATTTTTACATGAGTTTTAGAATTATATAAATAAAAAGAAAACAGGAAGAGAGGAGAAAAAAAGGTTCATTTTTCTATTAATCTCACTGATCTTTATAACATAATTCATTTAATCTAGGTACACATGCATAGATAAAGAAAGCATTTTGAAACAAACGCAAACGACTATCTTCATTCATTTCACGTTTATAAATCAAAACATCTACTCACCATAAAAACACGCCCTCTTAAGAATTATTCTCCGAGTAAGTTTAAAATTTTGCAGCGAACCTGTATTTCCTGTATGACAAAGCAACAAGTAGGATATAAAGAACATCCAATTTCTTTAATTACACTCAGGTGTTGGCTGTAATCACATTGGCACAATAAATTCCCACGGCCTCATTCAAAAATCTTCCTTGAGGTGATGTTCGGGATGCACTGCACACGATAGGACACAATTTTGAGTTTGGTGACAGTTTAGGGATCGCTGGAGGAATGAAGTGGTTGGACAGATGGCGCTGCTGTCACGGATTTCATGCTCTCCCGCATCCATTTCCCTCTCATCTTCTCAGATTCAGCTTGAATGCTGGGAAGTACAGATGTCAAAGCAGATACCACTGCTGTTGAAATCTATGATATGGAGCAAAAACATATCCGTGAGTAATGATGGTGTCATATTGAAGGTGTGAACTAGTACTGTAAAACTAATGACTAAATGACTATCCGTATGTATTCGCTACTTTCAAACTCAGTACCCGTCAGAAAGTATTCGTTACTCGGTACTTTCGTATCTATTTAGAAAACGGGTGTTAACAATAGTGATTAGTGCACACATATTCTGTGTATTATCTAATTTTCAGAGGCCCGTTTCGATTATATTTAAGTTTAATTATTCATTAAAACAAAGATAAAATGTATCCGGATACATGCATTGATTTAACACTTCAGAAAATATAAAACTAAGTGCTTATTATATGCGCGTATTTACATGTGAAATATATGTTCACAGAACTGCATTAAATCTAATTATTTGTTATACAGTGACCTCTCACTTATACGCGATGTTCAGTAATTAATTTTTCATACCGCTATTTTAAAACAGTAAAATTCGATTTATAAATTCTGTGATTTAATAAGATAAAAATTACCTTAAAAAAACTGGTGGTGAGAAGTAATTTCCCTGTATTGCGTATAAGTGAGAGGTCACTGTACATGAGGTGTTTGGGAAGCTGTTACCTAGACCCATAACAGAATCTTGTTACTACGCAGCTTTTCTGTAACAGAAATCTGCGTGAAAGTAAAAACAATCAAAATATAATAATAAATACAATAACACCAGTAAAAATAGAATTTTGCCGTAAATGGAAATATTCCAAGGTATATTTCTACGAAAATATATTAACTGAATATATTAAAGAAAAAATACTACTTCAGTATTTTTCAATAGAAATACTCATTGTTTACTGAAAACAGCAAACCTACAACGACGGACATAAAAAAAAAACTTAATATTTTGAACTTTCAGCTAATATTTCTTAAAATATATTTATGTTTTTAAAATGTTTTCAGGTTTCCGACCTCTGTGCAATGTTTACATTATATTACTGAAATAATATAATTTGCAAGTAGATAATAGATCTTTTTAACGAGACTGATTTACCGATGCATTAAAATATATTCATTAGCATTGTCCTGTGCAAAATACATAACTTTCTTCAACTGTTTTCTGTATGGAAGATAAATATTAAGGCTGTTCGTCAATGAACTTCACGATTTCACTCGCTAATCTTAAACCTATGGGCGTAGCATGCATTAGTATATATAAAATGTATCTATAGGAAATTAATACTTCTAACTTCTGATTTCTTTGTACTATTTCTAATGCATGTCTGTTTATTTCTTTGTTGTCAAAATACCGGGTGATTATAATTAAAGTTACGATTTCAAAAATCAATAATTTTAAAACTACTGGTCAGAATGACTTGATATTTTAGCAGAACAATTGTGAGGCAATGGAATTTTATTAGGCGAAGAAAAAAATAGTTTTAAAATGTGCCGACAGATGGCGCTGTCAGGGTAATGTCATGTTGAAAGACCAAAAATGTATTCTTTAAACACAGGAATGTTGTTAGCCAAAAGGAAAAAAATAGAGTTCAGGGATTTACTAAAAATGTATTAGCGAAAAGACAAGAATACGTGTTTACAGCAACAACAGCAATGATGCCAAAAAATGAAAAAAAAAAGCTTTATGGAACAAAAATTTTATTGATGATTAAAGCATAAGTTGTTCGTTATGCTCTCCGCCTTGTTCCGCTACTAATTGGAAGCTCAAAACGGCATACTCTACAGCAGATCGGAGGGTATCTGTACTGATGCAATTGGTGTGGTGTGTGATGCTTGCCTTCAAGTCGGCTAGATTCTGAATTCGTCCGCTGTAAACTACATTTTTCAGGTACCCAGAGTTGCCACGTATTAGTAATTTGCATATCTCCAGACAATGTGAACCCTGACAGCGCCATCTATCGGCACATTTTGGAACTATTTTTTTCCTTCGCCAAACAAAATTCCATTGCCTCACGATTGTTCTTCTAAAATATCAAGTCATTCTGACCAGTAGTTTTAAAATTATCGATTTTTGAAATCGTAACTTTAATTATAATCACCCGGTATTTCTAAAATGTGTGCTTAATTTATAATTTTATATGTTAAATCTTAGCGAAACTGAATAAGATTTTAAAACTTGACGTAAATTGAAGTACATATTTTAGAAAAAAAAATGGCAGCTAGGAAAAAACCTCCTTTAAGAAGCATACACATACAACAGAAGTTTAAAATATTAATTTCCTGAGGAGGTATTTTAAATATACGAATGCATCTTATTCCCATAGATTTAATAGCCTGGGGAATCGATCTGACGGAACAGGCTTATGAAATAAAAACATATCATCACAACATTGTAAATTCTTCAGGAAAAAACTCGATTTTAAGAGATAATATTAGAGTTTTTTAAGAATAACTTCTGATTTAAAAAAAAGTGATATCACACTAACGCAAACTTTATCTAAATAAGTTTAAAATGACAAAAAGAAAAGCTTAACGCTATAGAAAGGCATTTAGAGAAATCAATGCCAACAGCGCGAAAAAAATACAAGATAGACAAATAAAAGGACAGTTACTGAAAAGTTAGAAATAAATGAAATATTTAAAAGTTATTTAAATCTTTTTGAACAGATATAAAATAAAGTATAACCTTTCATCTAGAAAATAATCTCTCATTTCACATTTGTATTAAATATAAATTTGAAATGTTGAAACGTAATGTTTTCTGAAATAAAGTAGTATCGGCAAATGTATTCTCAATTATTCATCTCGTAATGAAATATGTATTGTATAAAAGACGGTTTCTTTTTTCTCGAGATACGGGAAGCAACGAATGTATCTCTTACAAAAAAAAATGATAAAAATCATTTAAAAATCGATTTGATCTTCATTTTAAAACGCCAAAAATAATTTTATTTAAAGTTTCAGATTGGAACTTATTTCTATTATAATTTGTTTTAATTATATAGTCCATATAACACAATAAAGTTTTAAGTAACTTTTAATGAAGTTCTTATGTGATGTATATGAGGGCATTAATTTGAAAATGTTAAACATTTATTAAAATCATAGATTTGAACTCGAACCATTTAATGAATATCATCGGAAATGTTTGTGTGTCCCCGTAAGTGGAATCTAAGAACTACATATTTGATTAAAGAACTCATCCAAGACACATACAAGATCGGCACAGTGTTGCAATTAGGTTCGTCATTATCGTGGTGATAAATATTCATGTTTTGCATTTGTGTGTCTCTGTAAATGGACTGTAAAACGTATATACTTGCATAATGAAGTCACTAAAGATATTTGAAAAATCAATACACTGTCTCATTTTAGTATGATTTGGTTCAATATTTAGGAATGTATCGCGTGTATATTGTGTGGTATATTATCTTATATATTGTGGAAGATATCGTGATGACATGTTTTGTATGTTTTACTTTTTTGTTTTCCTGTAAACGAACTACAAAAACTAACTGTTTGAATAGCGAAATCCTCCAATATACTGTCAAGATCAATAAAATGTCCCAATTAGATTTGAACTCTTTCAATATTTCGGACATGATGACGAATATCGCATTACTTAGAGGTAGATAGATTGATAGATATATAAACAAAGTGATAGCAGTAGGTCCGATTTCTAAAGAAATCAATCTAATTAAGATTATATATGTATATATATATATATACAGGGTGATTATAAAAAAACTATCCCGATATATGAGCCCCTAACTGTCATATCGTTCACAGAAACTGAATGAAATTTTGGTTTAAAGTATTTTGAGGTATGCGCTCAAGAATCATGCGAAAAACAACAGTTAAATTCTAACAGTTACGGTTACAGAGACACAATTTCGAAAGTTTCAAATGGCAACACATATTTTTTTAATTGGAATGTGATCTTCATAGTGAAAAACCCCAAAAAGCGTTGGAACGGTACCTGTATCACGAAAATTGCCGGCGCTAGACAGACTAAGAAGAATAGTGAAAACAACCAATAAGGACAGAGAAGCAACAGAAAACAAAACATTTTATTGTGTTTCATCCATTTTCCATTTCACACACGGCGACACTTTACATGCGGCAGATGGTGGATACCACTGAACAATAAAATGTTTTACTTTCTGTTCCTTCTCTTTCCTTTATTGATTGTTTTCACTTTTCTTCTTAGTCTGTCTAACGCCGGCGATTTTCGTGATACAGGTACCGTTCCAACGCTTTTTGTGGTTTTTCACTATGAAGATCACATTCCAATTAAAAAAAATATGTGTTGCCATTTGAAATTTTCGAAATTGTGTCTCTGTAACCGTAACTGTTAGAATTTAACTGTTGTTTTTCACATGATTCTTGAGCGCATACCTCAAAATACTTTAAACCAAAATTTCATTCAGTTTCTGTGAACGATATGATAGTTAGGGGCTCATATATCGGGATAGTTTTTTTATAATCACCCTGTATAATTTAATGCATTGGAACCCAGAAACGCATCTATTGTCGATTTATACTTTTCTACCTTTTTTACTAAAAATACATCAAGATCTAAGAAATCTAAGAACTATATATTTGAATAAAGACCTCATCCACGATACATACAAGATCAGTGCACTATTGCAATTACGTTCGTGCTGCGAAATGCTCATGTTTTGCATTTGTGTGTCTCTGTAAAGGAGCTATAAGACCTACGTATTTGATTAACGAAGTCATCAAAGATATTTGAAAAATCAGTACTGTCTCAATCGAATTTCATTTGTTTCAATTTTTTGTATGGTATCACGTGTATGTTGTGGTATATTGTGTGGTATATTGTGGAAGGTGCCGCGAAGACAAATTTTGTATGTTTTGCTTTTGTGTTTCCCTTTAAACAAACTATAAAAGCTAACTATTTGAATAACGAACTCATTCAATACACTGGTAAGATGAACAAACTGTCCCAATTAGATTCGAATTCTTTCAATATTTCGGACGGGATGACAAAATTTGCATTATTTAGAGGTAGATAGATTGATAGATATAAAAACGAAATGAGAGGAGTAGGTCCGATTTCTAAAAAAATCAATATAATGAAGATAAAAAAAAAACTTTAATGCATTGGAACCCAGAAACGCATCTATTATCGATTTACACTTTTCTACTTTTTTTTCAAAAATACGTCGAAATCTAACATAGATGGCATACGTTCCATAAACTTTTGTTCGATGCACTTTTAATTAAAAAAAAAAGCATAATGCTCAGAGTTCCTTAAAAAAATAATTTAAAATGTTCTTAAGGAATAAAAAAAAGAAACATAACAACCATCTTTAATTTCATATTGAAACAGTGCATTTGTAAATTACATTTGTTTATATCACAGTAAACTCAAACTGTTGCATACTATTATTTTTTATTTTAAACTATTAATTTTTTTGGTATTTTATTATTTCATGTTTTTAGGTATACTGCAAAAAAATATAGTTTAATAGAAAAAAATAAATTGACATTGCTTGAAAGAAAGCTGCTGTTTAAAAATTATTGGTGTTGCATTACAGCTTTTATCTTGTTTTTAAATTAATTACTACAAAACTTTTGATTGTCTCAGTTTGACACTGCCTCAAAGAAAGTTATTGATGAAAAATCATTGGTGTTGATTACAGCTTTAATCTTTTCTTTAGATTAATTACGACAAACCTCTTGATTGCAGTTTTAGGGATAGAAAACCACTATTTATGACCATTTAATTATATGAATGATACTGCTATCGATCTTTTAAAAATAAATTACCTACCTCTTAAAATACATTTATTTAAAATATATAACAATGCCGTGTGTTCATTTGTGTAATATGCTTTCTTTTAAAGAAAAGAAAAATATTACATTTTTAATGTAACAATGTAAAAGAAAAAAAAAGATCAATTTGCACTATTTCTATGCACTCACATGTATTTTTGTACAATTTTTCAACTAATATTTCTAAAAGGCATTGCGTATACATTTTATGTATAGTTAATTATCCTTTTTAGAAAAAAATTATAAAGTTTTAACAACAGAAATCTAGAGAAACAAAGAACTTGTTTTATAGTTTGCCACAAGGCTCTCGATTTTCTGTCTTTTTATGTATATATTTTTATAAATATAGTTGCATTCAATATTTAACAGAAATAAATATAATACGTTTTCAAAGACAATTACTGATGAAAAGCATCCTAATTACAGCTTTAATACTTCTAGGTGTTAATTACAGTTTCTTTACGTCCTGTTTACAAATATTATCTGTTTTATTCAAAAATTTGAAAGCACTTCACTTAGTTTTGTAGACTTTTTTACCAAAATTTTCTAAACCATTGTGTATACTCATTTTCGCTGATTATCATGCTGAGAAAACAATTACAAAATGTCAGACACCAAGAAGAAAAACAGAATATTGTTTAAATTTTTTCAGCAGAAATCGAACACCTAATTTTTTAATATTTCTCTACTAAAAATATTCTCGTATATAATATTTAGGAGAAACAAATATAATGCCTCAAAAACAATCACTGGTAGGAAAAACGCAAGTATTAATTACAGCTTTAGTTCATCATTTTATTTAGATTAATCATGAAAAAACTTTTGATTGCGTCTTTCGAAAAGAAAGCCACCATTTTGAACCATTATCTGTATTAACGATACTACTATCATTTTTTTAGAGTACATGACTTATCGTTTTACAGATTGATACCATATAATAGTGTAGTTCAATGATTTTTTAAGTTTTGCTGTATTTTAAAAGTAAGAAAGGGATTTGTTAACTAATTTCCCAATTAACCCCTTCAGGGGCGAAGTACTCTTGTAGCTAAAATATTGAAATGATTGATTGACACCAGGATTCAAAAACGAATTTATTTTAAAATAAGTAAAAGGTTTTCCTCATGTACCTTATAAATTCAAAATTTGATTATAAAATTCTGGTGTCATTGTGGGAATAAAATTAAGTGGTATATATAATATACCGGTGCCCTTCAAGGAGTTAAAAGAAAAACGAGTTCACAATTTCTATACACTACCTTTAAAGACAGTTACAGCCAAATTTTGACAAAAGCAAT
The DNA here is from genome assembly GCA_963931845.1 of Maratus michaelseni. NCBI lineage: Eukaryota > Metazoa > Arthropoda > Arachnida > Araneae > Salticidae > Maratus > Maratus michaelseni. The sequence continues at coordinate 49,037,032 of OZ007594.1, read as the reverse complement.
GTAGTCCTTTTATGGTTCCGTATTGTCATTATTAGAAAAAAAATTAACCTCAAAAACTCTACAAAACAAATAATTAATGATGGCTTTAAGTTTTAAGCCGAAACATGTAGGATTTTAGCTCTTTTATGAGTTTAAAACAATTTTTACACTGATTTTAGCAACTAATAAGCACAATTTGTGCAATTTGTGTTTTAAAATACAAATAATTTATTTTACAGTTTTTAGCAAAAATCGAGTTGCTATAATTGTACTATTTTTTTTTCTTAAAGTACGACCACATCTAACTCTTAAAATAAAAAATAATAAGAATTAGCATAAACTAATTAATAATTAATAATTAGTAATTATTTATTAATAATTAATAATTAATAATTAAAAAATAACAAGCTACATAGTTTCTATGCATTTCATATAGTTTAAAAGAAATTTTCAACTAAATTTAATAACAAACATTACGCATACTTTTTATCATTCTCCATTTATCATTTTTTTCGAACAAAATTGCAAAATTTTAATATCAGAAACACTAAGAAAAAATCTTTTACCCGATCAAAACTTTCTTTCCACCAAGAAATAAATTTATACCTCTGCTATCGAATAACTATATTTTTATGATTTATTTTTCAAAAATACATAAACATCTATCATTTTAGAAAATATACTATTGCCTCAAAGAAAAGTACTCAAGAAAAAAACTTGTGTTAATTAAACCTTTTGAACATTTTGTTCGTTAGATTAATCACGACATAAGTTTTGATTACTTTTTTCAAATAGAAAACCACCAATTCAACCCATTAGCTGTATTAACGATACTGCTATAGATTTATCAAAATAAATAACTTACATCGTAAGATATTTATGTATAGGATATATATATATATCACTATAATGGATAAATTTTTTCACACTTTCATTTTAAAAAAAGATCTAAAGTGCACTAGTATACAAATACTTTCAATAATTAAAACATTTTTAAACATAACATTTGAAAAAAATATATAAACCCTAAATACATTTCATTTGTAGAAACGTCGAAAAATAGGTAACATTTCATATATTAAGATAGGTAATATTTCATATATTGCATTAAAAATGCATTAAAGTTTTATTTTATTTTTAAAGCTAACATCTTGTAAAACAGTCTGTTAACACTAAATATACCATTACACCGGTACCAAATGAAAATATTTCAATTCGACACAGAAATTTCTTCATAAAATAAATAAAATAAAAATTACACAGAAGAGAGTTAACTAGTTTTAAATATAAATTCTGGTGTAATTTTGTTTAAATAAAACTTGAGTTAAATTCCCGGTATGTTTAGCCTTAGAAAAAATAAATAAAGGAGTTGCACCACTTTAAATAATCAGAAAGTCCGGAATAGACTAACAAAAGTTGCAAAATCACATGTAAAACACCTGACTTTGATGTATCTTTTTCTTGGTAACTACTGAAGGGATTTCAATACTTTTATTTAAAGATTTTCCAGTAGCTAAACCATTGATCGTTTGAAAAGATAAAACAAATAGTTAGAAAGTGCTTCAGTTAGTTTCTGTAAAAAAAAAAAAAAAAAAAAAAAAAAAAAAAACGAAAAAAAAAAGAAACGCCTATTTTTTTTTTTTAATTACACCATTTTTTTTAAATTTGACAATTGTCAATTTATTGGTTTGCTACTGCTAAGACCGTTTAAAAAATATTGAAATCACTTGAGCAGTTCCCAAGAAAACGAGACATCTGTGAACAGCCGTTTTATATAATGATTTCGCTGCTATTTTCGCCCGCTTTAAAAATTGAGTAATTTATTCAGTAATATTTTGAGAACTTCTGTTATCAATGGCTTGAATCGATACCTTCTAAGTCTCAGCTGTTTTTAGAGCAATTAATGAAAAGTTTCTGAATTAACATTTGCTCTCAAAGAAAAATTGGATTAGCTGTACTTGCAAACCATCAGTAATTTCTACGACGGTTATTTTAAGAATAATTATCCATGCAATCAGCGGAATTTGTTACTTTTTTTAATATTTTTTTTTACCGGATCTGCTATTTTAGTTGAGTTGCTCATCTTTACAGTATTTTGTAATTACTGCATGCACTGTTATCTATAAAATTTTGAGAAAATTATCATTTGTATGTTCAAAAATATCCTCTCTGCGATACACAAATCTTGAAGTTATATTTTGGTTTCGATATCTTATAAGAGCGACGGGATCTGTGGAAAGTTGTTCAGATTTATAATTAATCAAAGTGAATAAAGAAATGCTTATGGCCCTTGTTAGGAATAGACATTTCAATATGACATGTTTTTCGTTGGATATGTACATGTTGCCATGACACTGCAACACGCAAATTCCCAATCTTCCTTTTGTCATCGTTCTTCTGATGAGTATGTTTACATGCTTCTTCGTAACAAGCAAATAAACAACTCATCTTCAGAAATAAGTGTGGAAAGGGAGTTTCAATTGTTGATCGTGTGTAGAATTGTTATAAATCCAACCATGATAAGAAGGGAAAACAATGAGATGAAGAAACAGAATACACAGGGAAAAATGCAATGTCGACTTATTGTTATACGGATAAATCTTCGAACCATACATTTTATGTGAAAGATCTTAGAGATTTTATTTAAAGACTTTCCACACACATACTATTGCTAGAGCACTCGCAAATCTCTCCTAATGTATAGGAAATTTAAATGTATGCAAGATTGCTTTTGTGGAACATAAGTCTTTATGAATGCGTGAGTTCTGTTACATTGGCAGTTTTTTCTAGTAAGTATTCGTAAGACAAGATGTTTGTGTATCATTTGTATCAGAAAATTTCGATGACTAAAAATTATATCATCCTTGCAGAGAACCAATGACGCGCATTCTTTAGAGGGATTTGAAGAAATTCAGCTAATGCTCATATTCCATCTGTGCAGCTGATGATAAGCCACATGTTGGACAATTGTAAAATGTTATATCAGAGAAATGAAATTTTATTTATATCAATCTCATATAACCCACAGCTCAGCAAGTTCAACCAAATCAAACTTTTTGATTTTTTCATTTTAAAATATCTTATGACTGTTTTAGGTTCAAGCAAATCAAACTTTATGATATTTTCATTTTAAAATACCTGATGACTGTTTTAGGTGATAACGGACTGCAAATTTTTAAAATGATGAAAGATAATTTCTCGCTTAGCCGTAAATTACTTTACATAGTGTATAATTTATATATATATATATAGTTAGCAATACAAAAATTCCACTAGAATTCGCCAAGTTGGTTTCTTTTATTCAATGCCAAAATGAGCCGTAAAAATACCGCCGCACGACATATGCCATGGGATGTGCCGTCAATTTGTCATGTAATAAATTTAACTTTTAGTTTCTATGATCTTACTGAATAATTATATTTACATGTTTTAACATAAACGTAGACATTGTGTAAAACAATTTTTCCTTTTCAAACCAAATGCGGGGTTTTTTGTTGTTAACACTAGAACGGCCCGAAATTTTACTCATGTTTATAAAACTATTTCACAGCAGAATTCTTATCTAAAAATATTTAACTTATCCATTTAACATATAATCCGAGAGGTATATATTTAGTTGATTTTTAAAAGAATTTTCTGATTCGAATCAGATTATATTCATTTGATATCGCTCTTGGCCGTTCTAGTGTTAAATGTACTATTTCGATTTTCTTTAATTAATATTAAAAGAAACTTTCATTACTTTTAATTATAATAAAAAAATATATTATGAAGAAATGAACTTTTATATTTTCTTAGAAACGAATTATTGTTTTAATTTAACCTTGGGATCATTTGTATCATTGTCTAATTACATTTAATTACATTAAAAAAAAAATGTTAATTTTTTGAAAAAAAATTTTTGAAGGACGGAAAATGCCGATATCTAATTATCTTTTCCTCAGATGCAAGGAACTAAATAACTTTTGTTTGTAAAGCAGTTTTCTGTTATTTTGTTAACATCTCTTATGCCATGTTTATTCAAATGCCATGTTTTTATTGTAAACTTGAAAAATCAGTAAAATCACTATTGACTTATCATAAATATTAAATTTAAGTATCATTTATTCGTAAAAAGCATGAGAAATGAAATTAGTACAATTCCCGTTAATTAAGTGACAATGTGTTGAAAACGCGCATGACGTAACACGCCCCCGCCCGCCTCCGAACGACAGTTATAATTCTAATTCTAAAAGTTGCAGAATAAATCTACTTGCACTAAAACTCCTTGTTTATAATTTTCTACAAACATGTAAGAGTGATTTTTTTTCTTTAGGAGACGTACATACATATATATATAGGAGACGTATACATATATATATATATATATATATATATATATATATATATATATGAACTTTGAAAATTTAACACGAAATCTTACAATTATTTATTTCATGTGATTTGTCCTACCGCATCTACATTGAATACAACTTTCTATCATTATTCTATAATCAAAAATACCGAACATATCAGTTAAATTGTGTTTATTAACTGTGTAAATACTGAATTTTTTAAACTATGTGATATTCCAGCTAACCTAATAATTAATGTTACAAACCACATATTTATAAAAATATTCATGCGTGTTATGTTTGGACTTTTACAAAGTATCCTATCAAATAAAGAGTTATAAATGCATAAATTATTATTGGAATGCTCCGAAATAAAGAACTTTTCTCTTTAACAATTATTGTTGATTTCTCAGTACTAATTCATATCCCGTTACCTTAGCATTACAATTGATAACAATTTGTACTTCCATATTTTTTTGCATGGAGAATTTAAATATCGAGTACAAATTTGATGTTTCTGTTGAACTTTCAAAAGTTAGGTTCAATTTCAATACTTAGATTACACTTTATGATGCAATAAACCAAATAAAATAATCTAGTAGGAATTAAAACTATTTTATTTTATTCTTGCATTAAGAAATATTTGAGTTATGGCCATCGTTAAAATATTTTTGACTAGCTGTACGTTTGAATAAATCTTGATACACAAACCATTCCGATAATTTGACATCCAGGACTTCTCATGCGATACAAAAACAAACAAAGCAACTGAAATAAAATTAAAACGTACGCAAATTGTGCTAAAGTTAATTGTACATAACAATGCACTTGTCAACGTCTAATCTGTACATCTATTTTCTGTTAAATTTGATATTCGCATTTCAGACTTTAATTACCTAATGTCTTTAATTAACAAAATTGAAAAAAAATATTCCTTCTTCAAAATTGGAGAGGTGGTGTTAGCGGAAAGAGTTAATATTTTTTGTTGTTGTTGAAGAATAGCAAGATATTAAGTAACATAAAAATGCTAAATATAAAAGAAAATGAAAGGATTTGATTCTGCTCGGACATGAATTAATTTAAAAAATGCACATAAACGCTTTAAAGGATTTAGTAACGCAAAATAAATAAATAAATAAATAAATAAATAAAGAACTTTATGTATCTTCAGAGATACATTTAGACATATAATTCAAGAAAATCTTAGCAAACACAGAAAATAATGTTTTTTATATTATTTTCTAATGAAGACTAATACGGTGTCAGAAGAGTGAATTATGTTAAAAGATTTTCTGTTGTTATTTGTAAGAACTGAACTGATTGCAGAGTGTGTGGGAAAATGCAGTAATATATATTTTCTCCTGTTTAGAAATGTAAATAGAATAGCTCATTTTATTTTATTTTCATATTCTTAAAAAATACTGATCTAAGACTTTATTTTAGTTTGAGAAGTATGCTTATTAAATGAAATGAAATTTCATACAATTTGTGTATAAATCCTAAAGCCTTTTTCTTCATAAGTCTTTTACGAATTTGGCATTTCTTGTATCTGAAAATCTTAAAAAATAACTAGTATTTTTCGGGTATCTGCACGTCGGTGTAGAGAGTGGTTTCATATTTTATCGATAAACGTGATACAGTTACAACCTCCATAACGGACACTTATATTGAGCAAGTGCTTTTCAAGCTCTAATATCTACATATTTTTATGATTTGTCCTCTGAATAGCGGACAAAATTCCCTGTTCCGAGCAAGGTTGCCAGTTTAGCCTCCTTTTATTTAAGAAAATTCTGAATCCATGTTATAAATTTCGAATCGTAACTTTTTCTTTATTTCATTCCACACATTTCGTTATTACGTAAAGTAAAAATTCTTCTTCCGAAATTTCCTGTCTGTATGTGTAATTTCTGAATATAAAATGAGGCCAAACTGGAAATCCTGGTACCGATCTGTCCACTATTTAGTCGTTTTCCTCTATGTACTTGCTTAATGCGTACTTGCATTTCTCATATGGTCCCGAAATATGGATGTTATCTAAAAATAAGAAACAGAAAGAATACTAAGAAATTAGTGATCTATATGAGTAATTTAAGTTCTTTGGAAATAATTTAAGTTCATGTAATGTTAAATTGTCAAGTTGAATTCAAAATGTTTATAGAATTTCATGGTTTGACAAAAATAAAACTCCGAAGTGAAACATAGTTTTGAGGGATTTTAAGTTGCCTTAAATGGATTTTAAAATGGCAAAAAAAATAATGTTTTTTGCTTTATATATAAAAATAATTTTTCGTACCTAAATTTCAAATAAATTTATTTTTAATCATGCGTAATGTAAAATTTTATTTTTAAATGTTACAAAGTATAAATATTTATTTGATTTACGACTAAAAATGACTATATCGCTTCGACTGAATTTTAAACAGTTTTTTGTTACTTACTCGAACAAACAAATAGCATCCTATTCGTTTGAGATTACAATACTTACAATACACTTATTAATAGCATAACATCTTCATAACATACGTAATAATTCACCTAGAAATATAATTGAAATTATTCATTTGACAAACCGGATTTGTAACCTGCATATTGTGGTACAAAAGATTTTATTTTTAAATCTTACAATAGCTTAAATATTTACTTGATTTACGACTAAAAATGACTATCTCGGTTCGACTGAATTTTAATTAGTTTTTAATAGTTACTCTAACAACCGAATAGCATCTTTTTCGTTTGAGATTACAATACTTACAATACTTACAATACACTTATTAATTGCATATCATCTTCATAAACATACGTAATAATTCACCTAGAGTTACAGATGAAATTCTTTATTTGACAAACTTAATTCCTAACTTGCATATTGTGGTACAAAACTATGGAATAATCATTTCTCTTTTACTGTTTTTAACTTCACCTTTTCAAGAGCCTCATAAAAAGTCTTGCGACATCATGTAGCTATTAATTCAATCCTTGAGTTTGTATTGTTGTGGATATTCATGTATAGATGAATATTATTTATTATTTCAATCCGACAATAATATATATTTGGAAATACATATAAATATCTGAAGTTATCATAATTGAAATTGCAGTACATAAATTCCTTTGTTTTCAGTGCAAACAAAAGAATTTAGTGTCCATATATTTACATTGTTTCACAGGAAAATGAATTTTCCGGAAAATTTTGATTTATAGTCAAATATGTTTCTTTAAATTTAAACTTCAATGTAATGCAGAGATATAGAGTAATTTCGTGTTTTTCTTATCAACAACTATGTTATTGCGACATAGTAACAAAAGCTATTTATATTTTTTGCATACCTTGATGTTAATATGTAAAATTACACAGTGCATTATTTAAGATATAAAATTTTTATTTATTTTATGTTTTAAGAAAATATATTATAAAGGAATGATACATTTCTTTGAGCTATAGATTTCTCCTCTGAAAATTTAGAACATTTTACTAACATAAATGAGAAAAGGATAAAGAGTGCTAAAAGAATAAATGAGAAAAATATGTATTAAATCCCTTACGAATTATAATGCTTCATAATGTGAAAGATTTGTATAATTTCAATATTTCTATGTTTAAACGTGTATTATTAATTACAAAATTTACAAAAAACATATTCGGGTTTGCAGAAAATTTTACGGGATTATACATTGATCATTCAATATTTATTGTAAAAAATTAACAGACCACCTGGCGTTTCCCAGCTTCAGGATATTATTATTAAATATACCTTTAATTACCGTTTAACGGGATTAATTTCCCTGGACTAAGCTTGTTGTATTGTGTAACGAAACTTTTCAAACGCAGGGACAGTTAAAAAAAATAAGAAAAAGTTTCCGCGACATTGCATATGTTGCTAAAAAAAATTTTTCTTTTTTTTTCTTGTGCTTAAGATTTATTTATATTGCTCTTACGCGGAATAATTTGAAGCGACAAAAAGTGACGCGAGTCGCCGCTATTTATGGTTTAAATGGTATAATTGTCATGTTATTTCAAAAAAGGAGAAGAAGAAAAAGAAAAGAAATCAGATAATCTTCTAAATATTTTTTTCTCACTTTAATATGAATTATTAGCCATATTCTTAAGGATGTTAAAATTGCACAGAAAGCAAAAGTAATTTATATTTAATATTTCACAGCAAATATACTGGAACATATTCTTATCTACAGTTTTAATTTAAAACGGAAAGAAGAAACATTGATGTGACTGTCTAAGTTTTTCTATTGAAAATAGCCCTATTATATCAATATAAAAGAGTGATTTACTGGGTCCCTTTATGAGGTAGAGTAGTGTACCCCGTGGAATAAGAAAATGTTCCAAAATATTTATTTAATGTAAAACCGCAAAGTTTGTATAGATTTACCAGTAAATGAGTATTCTTACTCTAAACTTCAATTTTTTTCTCCTATACTTCTGACCTTTATTAGCCAAAAATATGAAATTCTAAACAATTAAAATTTTGCTCTTTTGGGTAAAAACAACAAAATTATTTTAAAATGAATAAATTGTGTTTTGACTATACGATTTAGAATTGAAAATGTTCATTATTATACTGTTATTTATGAGAACTTATATGAAGTTAAAACAATGGAAAATAAATACTATATTAAACGGAAGTCTATTGTGTCCCATTTTCCACTATATCCGTTAAAAATCACTAATTTATCCACATCGTAAAAACATTATATTGAATCACTTTTGCTGTTAAGTCAAACGACTACGTTAAAACGATTTTTATTTGGATTAGCATTAGGTTTTACAATGTAACAATTAACGAAAAAGAAAAAATTAATACCTACTTCAAGAGACTATTTCTTATCTTTTTGAATTGATATTGACTTATAGCGGTTTGCTGAAAGGCTGTTTTTGTGAAAATCATTTATCGTGATCGACATTCATTGCCAGTTCTATTTTAATAATAACACTAATTTTGACGTTAAATTAGAGTCATGCGTGTGTCAAATTGTACCAGATCCGAACCCAAAATGTCTGCTTAAAGTGAACCCGAAACCAACAAAAACAATTTCGTAGACCTGAACCTTACAAAAATAATTCCGAAGACCCGAAACTCAAAAACAATAAAATTTAATTCAAATATGAAAAACAAAATCTACCATCATAATTCTAATATCAATTTTATTTTTTATATAAAAAATAAATATAAGAGCTCATTTATATTCAAACATTTAGTCTTTCATCTGAAATAATATTCTAGACATTCTTTTAAAAAATTGGATTAACCCGAATCCGATCCATAAGAGTCCAAACTCAACCCGAAGCCGAAATCATCAGTGTCAACCGATCCAATCCCGACCTATAACGAAAAAAAGAGCTCCAACCTGACCTGACCTTAAACCGCCTGTCGGACAGGGATCAGGTGAAATAGGGTAACCCAACCCGATGCAGAACTCTGCGCACAATAAAACATTATGTATTAAAAGTTTTCACATGCCTTTGTTAAAAAAAAAAAAAAAAAAAGAAAAAAAGAAAAAAATAGCTATACACGATATAACGATAATTTTAAAGCATATAGTAGTAGTATGTTAATTAACAACATATGGACATTTTGCGATGATTGGCCAATTTTTACCTACAATTTGTATTATGTTACAACCAGTGGTGGCTCGTAACTGGCTTTATTTGAGGCGCTAAATATTTTCTTATTTTACCACTATTACTAAAAATGAGTAGTTTATTTTATTTACATTCAGAAAGTTCTGACATTAAGCAAGCAAAATATTTCTTATAAACATAATTGTATGAAAATAATATGTGTTTCAGGTAGTGAACCCCTTAGTGTCCCCCAAAAAGACAGTCAGGAGCCACCACTGGTTACAACATAGAAAGTCAAAAAGAAAAAAGAAAGAATTATCAAAAGGTAGTATCCGTTCAATTGTTATGTGTGGACATAAATAAAATAAAAAAAAACAGAGAAACGAACTGTATAACCTTCTTTGTTGAAAGTCGTTTAAATATATTATAAAATGTATTGATGTGTGATATTTACTGTGACGTAATACTGTGAGTAATTTCATGTTAATTTCTTTTTCACATTTCTTCTGAGAATACTTATTTTGTATCTTTTAAAAATGACTGATCCACCCACCTGGTAAATTTGTTAGATTTTGAAACATCTCGTAAATAATCAGTGACACTGCTGCCCCTTCACCTCGAAATGTATAAAATATTTGTCTCATTTGCATTAAGTGCAGACGAATAGTACTCAATCGATTTTATATTCGATACTTTATGGAAAAGCACTTATGGTTTTCTTGAGAAAGTAAATCATTCAGGAAGATAAATGTAGCATATATTAAAGCGGAAATATAAGTTTTACATTATATTATATTTATAATAAATTTAAACGGTAAGAAAGCGTTTGTTTTCCTAATAACCATTATATTTATATTCATTGATTGATGGTTCCCGTGTATTTGGATGTTTTAAAAACTAAAATTTAAGTAAAAAAAAACACATTTCAAGAATTAAGCGCTTCACTAATTTAAAAGGGATATTTTACTTTCATATCATAAATTGACCCATTGGGGTGGGGTGTTTCCCTAAGTAACAAAACAAATAGATGAAGTTTAAAAAATACATTCTGTGAATATTTCGATTCTATAATGTATGTACTTTTAATTTTTAATATGTGTTCATGTTGAACATCTCTGTAATAGAAAAAAATTAATTTTAAAAAATTGAGAAATTAAAAAAAAAAAACTTTTCTTCTTTTTAAATTTTATATATATATATATATTTTTATATTCAGAGGATTGCCTATTATCTTAGGGATTGATTTTTTTAAATACACTCACTAATTTATGAGAAGAAAAATTCGTCCGTATCTATGATAAAATTGAGTAAAAACATAAATTCTTTCATATTTAGAAAAAAAATCAATTATTTTATTTCAAACTCTTCTATTGCATATATATACCTTTTCAATTATGTAAGAAAAAAAATGTAATTTCTTACATATCTGTTGCAGTTAAAGCATTTTGCAGGTAGCAATACGTGGAAAAAAAGAAGATATAAATTAATAAATAAAACTCTGAAATAGAAAAACATTGGAACTCTGATAAATTAAGATTGTAATGGATTCACTAAAATATCTTGTGGAATCAAACACATTTTAAGAAGTGCAATTTTATTGTTTTCTTATCAAAGCAAAACAATCAAGCTATACAAGAAAAAATTCAATTTGTGTAATACATTCAAAATACTAATTCTTAAGTTAAGATGAAAAAGAGATAATTAATCTTTCAGTCATGCGTATTGAAAAAAAATATAAGCTTAAAAATGCTGTTCTGAATAATGAAAATGGCAATAATAATGGATTCTGGTTAATGCATTAATTCTTCTTCAATTTAAAATTTACTTATATTTCTCAATAGTTAACTTTTTGTATTTATATCATTTTACTTCCCTCCCTAACCACTAGAGAAGTAGGTAAAGGTATTGTAATCATGGTTTTTATGTGTTTGTAAGAATGAACACGATAACGCCAAAACGGCACATCCGATTGCACTATTATTGGGCGAATGTGTTATAGACCCCTGTCGCAACAATAATACTAATTTTCGTGAAAATCGGCCGAGCGATTAAGTATTTCATCCATTTTAAACCATTTTGCAACCATTTTTTGATAGATTTTATAGGAAAAATCACAGAGAAAATGCGACAGATTATAAATGTTAAATATTGCGCCGATGCAATAGAGCATTAGTTGCGCGCAGAGATAATGTCTCCAGTTTCAAATGAGAGTTCCCGCGTTCGAATCCTGCCGATTTCATTGTTTCAGAAATTTATAAAAAAAAATCTTTTTTTAACTTTCTGGAGACATAAATTAGTATTCATAATTTCGAATTGAGAAACACCAGATTTGTTTGTTGTTCCTGTTGTTGCTACATACTACTCATATATTAAACAAATAGATTTTATTGCCCTGTACATTTTTTTAAATAAAAGCTCAATCCAATATCTCTAAAATAGAAAATATTGTGCATGTACTGCTGAAGGAAAGTACATATTAGCAACATAGAATTGAAAATTCTCCCGGAACGTTTCTACGGTTGTTTTCTTCATAAAGCATCGCAATCAAACATTCCATGAAGAAATGTAACTCTTGCTAATGCTTGCTTAGTTAATGCTCTTGCTTAAATATTTAATCCTTTCCGCGTTAATGCAAATAAAAAAAATAAAAAAAAAAATGCTGTGAAATAAAACGAACGTACTTTTAGAATTGAAACTTAGTTATTTCCAACTCAAAGCCAAACATTTCTTGAAAATTAGAATTTAAAATTTAAAATCAATTGAAACAAGAATTTGTAAGTTATTTTAAACATCAGATCATAAATCCTGATTTCCAGAATAATAAAAAAAAATATTATCGTAAGGAAGTGACGTTAAAAAGTGAAAATGTCTATCAAACTGGATTTCGAAGAATGCAATAATTCATTTTAGATTTCAAATTGTATTGTATTTTTTAATGAAAAAGTTCCCGCATTTATCAAAATTTTTTTTTAGTCTCATATTGAAATATAAAACAATTTATATTTCTATAGATTATATATTTCTTCTTTTGAATACAGATTGAATCTGATGTCTAAATAATAATAATAATAATAATATATATACTTTACTCTGAATATTTTTTTTTTCTCAAAGCAGCATAATGGAACATTCGAAATAGAAATTTAACGTTTGATAATGTATTAATTAAATGTTTAATTATTTTGAGGTGGAAATAAAGAAGCTTTACTTAATTTCTGAAACACAAATTCGAACATACATATAGAACTGAAGCTTAGTTATTTCCGACTCAAATAATCATTTAAAGTAGAAATTTAAATTTGACAATGCGCGCACAAATAATGCATTTATAAGCTGTAATCCAAATCAGATCATAAAACCCTGAAATCATGCACATTAAATAAGATGTACCGTAAGAATGAAACTTTGAAAAGTGAAAATTGCTGTTATAATAGCATAGCTGTCAATTTATATGCTTGTTTGTTACCACTATTTTAAGATAGAAATTTTCGCCGTATGTAATCGGAAAAATTTGATTTACTTGAAAAACCGAAAATTTATGTTAAAACATAGTGGTAAGAAATAAGTTGGCAGCTGTGTGATGGATTCCGAAAGATCTCCGATGAATTCTTCTTAGATTTGAAATTATATTACATTTTTCAATATCGAATTTTGCGCATTTATCAAAATCTTTTTTTATCTAATACAGTGAACTCCGCTTAGTGCGGACATCCAATTATGTCCAAACTAGACGATGTCCGCATGAAAAATTTGAGAGGTGTAAAAAAAATCCCTTGCTTTCAATTTGTTAAATTCAGGTTTTTAATATATTAAGTAGGTTGGAATTTTATGTTGAAAGAAACAGCATTCTTTTAACTTAGTATTTTTAGTAAAGTGCTAATTAAGGACATTTGCGTTAATACAAAATAACCAATTTTCCAGCACAAACAAAATATACGGATAAATTGTCATACTTACATAATTTAAATTATTAAGTTACTTTTCTTTGCGATGGTAGAACAAATGAGCTTTTTACCGCATCATTTTCTAATACTGCGACATACTCCGAAATTCGGTCTGTGACATCATATTTAAATCGATAACATTGTCGAAGAGCTGGCACCATTATTTGACACTCTCCAGTTGTCGATTGTGCAATGTTATTTTTCTCTTCATCAGAGTCACAAACAACTTCTCCACCTCTTAGCAAAAATTGTGGCACCAAAATTTATTTTTAAAAAGTAATGGACCAAACAAGTGTCTTTAGATTTTGCATGGTTAATTGTGAAAAATTTTTACACATTATCCGATAAGTAGTATTCATTAAGCGATGTCGTTAACAATAATTTCATATAGAAAATGATGTGGAAAACAAAACTATCCTCATTATAGGGAGATACGTCTTAAACAGATGGGCATTACTGAGAGTCTACTGTATTAATGTCTTTGTTTTCCTTCTTATGTTTTTATAATACACCATATCAATCTAGAAAATGGAAAATATTCCACATGTAACTTATTAACGTTTCTACGTAGATGAAAAATAGAAAAATACATTAAAATCGAAAGTATTTGAAGAATTTCTGTTCGGTTATTCCTATTTTTACTAAGCAACAGAATCAAACACTTCAATAAAATTTAACTCTAAATACTGTATTAGTTAAATATTTAACTTTCGATGTTAAATCAAACTATCAAACTTTAACCAACAGCTTGAATGTATTTCCAGAATTGCAATTTAATATTATTTTCTTATCAAAATAAAACAATCAAATCTTTTAAGAAGAAATTAAAATTATATAATACATTTAAATGTATGTATATAATACATTTAAAATTATTAAATTATGGCCAAAAATAATCTTTGATTTCTGCATAATAAGAAATTACAATAGTAAGAATGCAACACTGAATCTTAAAAATGCATTCTGAAGCTTTCGATGTTTCTCTAAAATTGAAATTTATATTTCCCAATAAAAAATCTTTTGTATATATCAAAATCTATTATGGGCTAATGCTTATACATTAAACAAATATATTTTTTGTCTTGATGTATTTTCTTTTGAAAAGATTTTTATTCTAATATCTCTAAAATAGAAAATATTTCACATTTTTTCCACAAAAAAGCATAACGATGTCATAATAAAAATTATTTTCAGATCTCAACTATCTGTTTCAAATAAAAATTTAATTTTCACGAATGTATTAATTAAGCATTTATGTACTACATCGTTAATGCAGACTGACAAACGTTTTTAAACATTTGCTGTAACGCAAAACAGAAACTTTTAGAACTTCAGGTTAGTTGTTTCCGTCTATAAGTTAAACAATGATTGAAAATAATTAATTCAAATTTTATCAGGCATTCAAAAGAAGAACTTTTACATTATGATCAAAAAGTGATCTCCATAAAATTGAAAATATTTTACGAACTTCAGTCTATTTTGTTGTTGAAACAACACAATCAATCATTCTAAATTGAAAATGAACTTTCTATAATGTATTATTTAAAAAATTAATTACCTCTATGTAATTACGGATTATCTTTTAGTCCAAAAATAATAATCCATATTCTAATATATTTATAGAACTGAAGCTTAGTTATTTCCCTCAGAAAGTTAAATAATTATTGAAAAGTAGAAATTAATCTTATAATTCATTCAGAAAGAAATTTATAATTTAGGATTAAAAAATGGGATCATAAAGCCTTAATTCATGCATAATAATAAATTTTATCGTATGACTGTTGATTTTGAAAAGTTAAAATAGATGGGATTCTAAAGGATTCAAGATGGATTCCGAATGAGTAAATAATGGATTCCGAAAGGTTCATAATTCTTTACAATAATGATATATCCAAAAATGGAGTATAGTATATTTCAATATATAAGAGTATAGTCAGTTATGTAGTGGAGGGTATATGGCGATAGCTTCTGAACGTTTTAGAGAAACTCCGTTTTTTAAATAAAATTATAGTGTATATTTTCTGGGTACACTCTCTAGGTATAGTACCTAGGGTATATAAGTGCATGATGGATTACAATATCAGACCTAACAAGTCTCCGGCTTTTTGGATACCAGTAATTTAGTATAGAAAATGTTTTATTTAATCGGAACATTTTGCGATTTAAAAGAACAATATTTTGTCTAGAAAATTACTGGTGCGCAAAAAGCCGGAGACTTGGCAACTCTGCAATATATAAGGATCTATAAGTGTATAATGGATTAAAATATAGAAGGGTATATAATTGCATAATGGATTCTAATATGTAGGTGTCTAAGTGCAAATAGATACCAATATGTAAGGTTATATAAGTACATAATGGAATGGTAATATTAAGTGCACAATGATAATAATTGCGCAAATGTGTATAATAGATTCCTGTATGTAAAGATAAATAATGGGTGCAAATAATAGTATAATTCCAATAATGGTACATAATAAATTCAACAATGGATTATGAGAACAACTCATCTTAGATTTTCAATTAGTTTTTATTTCTCAATACAGAGTTTAACGCATTTATCAAAACATTGTGTTGTGTAATATACATATTCTAAACAAATAGTCTTTGTTCTATATCTTGCGATTTCTTAAGAAAAAAAAAACAGCCTAACATCTCAGAAGGAAAACATTTATTTGATGGATGATTTCTTCTTTATTTTGCAAATGATCGTAAATGTAAAGATGTTCCAAGGACAACGAGTGACATACTTTTTCGTCCGTTTGTATGTTTTCCCATAAATAATAAATTATTACGGTTCTTTCCCAAACAGGAGACGGTTCTGAAACTAGTAAAACTGTGCTTATTTGACATATTTTTTACATTACCATAAATCTACGTTTTTATGGTAATCTGTTATAATAGTTGAAAATAAATTTAGCATGTAAATAATATTTTTAATCGCCGAGAAAAAGTTCTGTCTTTATGACAATAAAATTCAGATCATGGACAGGAAACACGTGGTTACTCATATTATTTAATATAATATCTCTATAGATTAAGGATTAGCCTGTTTCTAATAATAATGAAATAGCTTTCCGATTAAAACTATGTTTCTATTTGGAAATTTTTAAAAACTTATTATTAAATAATAGTTAAAATTTCAAAAGCAGGTTAATCAAAAGTAAGAATGGTCATTAAGTTTATGCTTCAAAAGAACTACATTTCGATTTGAAAACTTATAATATTTTTGTTATTAAAAATCTTTTATATATTAAAATCAGGTTAATCTAAAATAAGATTGTTCATAAAGTTTAGTCCTTTACAAAATATCCCCTAGAAGAAAAAGTAATTAAATACACATTTTATTTCTCGAGTTAAATATAGATGGTCGATATTTAACATTGATTTGTACAGCTCAGTAATTATTCACTCTAAAATGATGAAAATTTGTATGTTTTTTTTGTATGATAAATTTTAATATGTGTTAAAATTACGTCTTGTAATGAATCTTTAAACATTGCCTGAGATTTTAATATCTTGATGACTCCCTATGACAAAAATAATAATTAATTTTTATAAAGAACTGTTTAGAAAAAGAAACTACTCCTTTTTTCTTGCATCAATAGAACAAAAGTTATACACCGCATCTGAATCCGCCATCTAATACCTATCACCTTACAGAAAATTTCATTAGGAATGTAAATATCTAATTATTTATTGAATACCAATTAAGTAGTTCCTTATACAGAAAACATGTAAATAAAATCACATTAAATTTTAGGAGGGGAAAAGTAGTGTCTGTTTCGTAAGCATTTTGTAAAAAGAATGTCGACACTGATAAATCTGATAAAAGTAAATATACGTAACAAAAATTAAGAGTAAAGCATAATGTAGAAAAGAGTCTTACAAACATTTGATTACTTTGAAAAGAAATGGTAAAACGTCGATGTTTGAAATGTAATTATGTTAATTATGCAAAGTTAAATCTTTATTAAATGGAACAATTGTTTACATTCATTAATTAATCCAAATAAAATTTTCGCCTATTAAAAGGCAGATTTATAGTAAAAACTTTCTAACAAGGTATACGGTATGATTGAGTAATTCTCATAATCGAATTATTTACATTCGAGTAATTTTATAATCGAATGGTTTAAATATTCGATTGTTTGCACTCTATTTGCAGAGAAAATTCTTGATGCGAAAGATATCTTTGTATTTTCTAAACATTTTTTTTCGTTTCAATAACATTTAAACTGAATTGAAAAAGATTTATCAAATTTAGTAGTATTTTGAAAAAATATATATTATATCAAATATAAATTTAAATTGCTTACATGGTTGTGACGTTAAATTTAAAATTCAAATTTTTCTTGTAAGTCATTAAGTTTATCATTAAAGTCATTAAGCTTAATTATTTGAAATGCAGAACATTTTTAAATTGATATAAACTATAACTACTTAACTATAAATATAAATTATTAACTATTTTTAAAGCATCTAAAATGAAATTGATGAGAATGTAAAGTAATTTTTTATTTTCACTAATGTAATTTTTCAAAGGAGTTGTCAGAAATATGTGAAAAGTGAGTTTGCAATTATCTAAGTGTAAAAATATAATTATTGGTCAGAAAATAATTTATTCTAAATTCTGTATTGTTGAAACATTTATAAATGTTCAAATTAAATTGTTTATGGTGTGAAATATTTCATGGTATCCTGTGATCTTTAGACTGTAAAAACAAAAGAAAATAAAATAAAATGAATTTAAGCTTTCTTTTAATTAAAGTTTCGCAAACATAAACAGCAACAAAGACATTAACAAAATAAATAATTATATAATACATAAAAAAGCAGTAAACCAAGACACACGCAAAATTTATTTAAGCGGCAAAGAGACGTAGATTAAAATTAAAAATTTTAAAAAATCTACAAAACTAATTTTTTTTCGATCTCAGAACGCTATCGATTAAGTAAAATCTGCTAATATGAATATATCAAGTTTTTAATTTATAGGTTTAAATATTTTATATTCAAGATATTATCATTTTTCCGTTTCCAGTATTAATTATTTCATGTTCTATTTTTTATCATATTGTTAAATAAAGTCTTTCAACCACCTGACTCATACATATAGCTCGCTCAATTAATAATTAATAAAAAAAATATGTAGCTGATTCAATTAAACGTTGATTCTTATAAGTTAATGAACGGTATACTTATTTCTTAGTAGAAGCTCAGCTTTAATTGGTACGGTTTTGAAGGAAACAGTTTGTAGATTATTGTAGGTTTTTATGGACCACCATCAAAATGTTTTCAATTATTTAAAAAAAAAGAAAGAAAGAAAAACGAAAGAAAAGAAGTCATATTCATCTACATTGATGAATGTTTCATAATCGAAGTGTCAAGTAATTTTTCGTAGTAATGCGTTTTCAACAAAAAGGCGATATCTAGATAAAAAAAATATTTTATTATAATTTTTTGTATATTGTTTAAACTATCTACATAGTCTCATCAAAATTTATAATTAATATAACCATGCTTTCCAAAAATTAAATAAGTAATTAATTTAGCTGACGAAATGATACACATACATTAAAAAAATTCATAGAACTGCATTAAAGTACTAATAAATTATTAAAACTTTACTTGTAAACCATGAACATTAATTTTCCACATTACATGACTCGTGCAAATGCATCATAAATAATGATAAACTACAGATAATACTAAATAAAATAAACGAGAGATTTGATAAATAATTGCTTAATTTTTCAAAATCCCACCATATTCATTTAATGATAAGTGAGTTATTTATCCTTTATAAAAATAACTACGAGGAAAGTTTTGAAGTTTTCAGTACAAGGCAAATGAGCGAATTGTCTTATTCCAAAAATAACAGCAGTAAACCACTCGGATAACTTCTGCTATTAACACTTTATCGACCGGAAATTTAACGTAAATCACCATTTATAATGCTTTAATAATTAACAATTATATTTTAAAAATAACTTTGCCTTAAGTCTCAACAAATAATACTTATTATTTAAGATTATTTATTTAAATTAATACTTAGATAGACAGAGCACAGCTCGGTGCTTTTTTGCTACGTTCATATCGTATTCGAAAAAATGCTATAACTTATTATTTTATTTAAGTGTATTTATTTCTACGTGAAAACGAGATTTCCACTTTATAACAATAATAATAACAAATGCGAACAATTCTATTTTTAAGCTTTGTATTTATCTGTCATTCTATATACATATTTCCAATATTGTCCAGGAAAGAATTAAGTTTCTTTTTATTTTGTATTTCTGCAGGCATTAAGGGGTTGTACCTAGCTGCAAGGTCGAATAAACTGTGTATTTTGCGGACTTTGCACAGAGGAAAATAAAACACGATATTTGTAAAACTATTTTCGTATTTTATTTATTACACTTTAAAGAAAGGAAATTGATTTTTGCAATGACGAAATACAGTTGGGAGTTCCCAGCAAACCCGCTCCTCGGAGATGATGTCGTTCTGGTGGCCGTCCAAGGTGATCACGGTATCTCTGTCAAATGCAATCTAAAATTTTAATAAAGTAATATAAAAAAAAATAAGTCAATTCCTACTTTTTCATCATAAATATATAAAATAAACCCGTGCAGTATTAATATCCCACAATATCTTTATTGAATATTTTTTTATAATCATCGTTGCGGTATTTTATTTTTGTGGCATCACTAATCTGAGGAAAATCATTTCATTTATGAAAACAATGGGAGAAATATTTTTCTTCCATATAAAACTAAAATTAATTAATTAAATTGAATTAATGAATTAATATTTGAAAAAACTGTATTAACATCAAGTGTCATCCACTACAAGTTAAAAAAAATATATTTGAACTTGAGTGGATGAATAGAAAATATTTTATTAACGATTGGAAATTTGAACAAGATATATAGAGAGTGTGAGCTAATAGTAGGAATTGAAAAAGAAAAGTGTCCAGTTAAACTGATGGCATTGAGCTCACAGGCTATTCACACTAATTGTATATTATACTCTTATTTCAAAGAATTTCAGAATCCGGAAAGAGTTTTTCCCTTTTTAACTAATTTGTTTTAACATTCAGAATTCATTCCATAGCATTCAAATATTTGTTATCATAAAAGCTTTCAATTTTCACATAGCGATAAATAGATATAAATATCTTTGTTCATTTTATTTTCATTTTACAAATTGTTTGATCTACCTTTTTATTTTTCCGTATCAAATTCGTTCTTCAAACTTGCATTATGCAATTTAAAAGGGTTTCGGAAATAACTCTTCTAGAAAACGAAAAAAAAAAAAAGACTCAGATACATATATTTTTCTCATTTCCAACAGTCCCTACGATTTTTAATTAAAAAAATATATATATGTATTATTTAATTCCTTCTGTTTTGAAATTAGAACACAAAATAGATTTGCATACGTTGTATAAAAATTTAGAATTTCGTTTGAAAAATATTTTTTAAATTCGAAATTTTAGTAATTGAATTTATTCAAGTTCGAGGAAGAATCGTAAAACAAAACTGCAGAACGAGTGCTTAAATTAAATTTACATTTTTTTTGTTTAATGAAAAAATGGAATATTTTAGGAATAATAGAAAAACTGTAGAAGTAGTAGGGTATGTTAAGTATAGTATAATAATAATAACAAGTTTAATAATAAACATTCCGTTATTGCATATAGTAAGGATCACTATTCAAAAATTGTGGTAGAAATTTTGAATAAAACAACATTCTGAATTTGCAACACTGTTTACTGCTTACATTCCTCAATATCTACTTTTGTGCCAAATCGGATTTGTCAATATATAAATATCGTAAAAATGAATATATGTATTTTCATATTGAAAGCGTGAGTCCTAAGAAAAGATTTTTATACGTTATATACTTCTTTTAACTGCTAAAAGGCGCAAAATAAAAACTTTATAAACAGTAAAATAAGTTTTATTAAACTGTTAACATGTTTCAGATCCATCCGAGCCATTATCAAAACAAATAAGAGTATTCTAGAAATGATTGTCTATGAAGTCATTATTTGAAACGTCACCATATAATTTTTCCACGTACATTTTCAAATTGCGCACGTTATTTTTTTTTATTTTTACTTGTATGTTTATTTGCATATTTATAACCAACTATGTATATGTAACGATTCAGAATCATTTAACTTACAAAAATTATGGCTCGAGTTACACCAGGGTTACAAATATGGAAATAAACATCCAAGTTAAAATAAAAAATAACTCGCTGAATTTCAAAAATTACGTGGAAAAATTAAATGGTGGCGTTTCAAATAATAACTTCATAGACTTTCCCGTAATACAGCACTAGTACCATTTACGAATTCTCTGTCGCAGGAATGACTTTCACATTAAATTCTTTGCCTCATTATTTTACAAAGAAATGAGAGAAAACTTTTTTTCGACTTCTCATCGGATATTTATTGGCAAAATTTTATTCAGAAGTGAAACAAAAAGGTACACGTACACCACATTATTGATTCAATAATCATAAATATAATTGTTAATTTTAATAATCTTAACATTCAAAATATTTTTTTCTTGCCATTTCCTGCTATTAACTCGTTCCTGAAGCAGAAAATTGCTTCTAGGGATAACTGAAGCAGAAAATTACTTCTAGGGATAATTGAAGCAAACAATTATTTCTATTTTGTTTGAAAAAACTGCTGAAACAACCTTCTTAATGTATGTTTAGGAAAAGTAAACTTATGTAAATAGGAAACCTAATCAACCACTTCGCACTGCAAGACAGTAATACAGAGACTTAACAAATATTAAATGCTTAATATTTTGACAGTATATAATCGAAAAAAACTAACTTTTATTATTCAAGGTGCGGAAGAGCATATCTATTTAAATTTTAGAACATCTACAGAAAAATCATAAAGAACGGTTGAAATGTAAAAATCGGTACATATTCTAAATGCCTGTTTGGTTAATAAAAATGCATCTCCTTTTTACAAACATATAAGTTTTATAATTAAGGGCACGGCACAGATTAAATATTACATACAGATAGGACACTTCCATAAGCTCAATGGTAACCGAATCGCAACTTCAGAGCCCCTAGTGACAACAGTCGCAAACGTTCCGAGCGTGTCGCCACATTTAGATATTACTTATCTTATTTGTATAGTATCTATCTTTTTTTTTTATATATATAAATGCGTCGCCGCAGTTTGTTATGTTTGTTATTGTTTAAAACATCAAACATATTTTATTTTATCATACAAATACTTACAAATATATATATTTACACGAGTTTCTTACAGATTTACACCTTTTTCTTAATAATTTAAACTGAGAAACTTACAAATATTTAAATAACTCCATACTTTTACGATTTGTTTATGTTATCGTAATAGTTATGAAAAGTATGTAAAACCACTTTTATATTTCTTAACGATGTATATGTGGTTATTTAAAAAATAAATACATATTGCATATTTAGAAATACTATTTAGTATTAAATTTTAAACAAATCTGTATTAAACAACATTATTTTAATACTTTCTAAATAAAAAATATTTAAAATCGTATTAAATAACGCTGTTTAAAACGTTTCACTAGATGGAATTTATAAATAAATATAGCATATTTAAAAATTCCATTTAGTACCACATTTTAAACAACGTAAACGCACATGATTGTGCTTGACAAAATAACATATTTTTTTTACATTTTGCAATAATTAATTGCAAAGAAAACAGCCCTGAAAAGAGCATTAGGAAATATAAAGTAATTATATTTAAGAAAAATAGCTCTGAAAAGAACTTTTATGAAAATGAAATACTAAAATAGCTGTCGTGTCAATATTAAATAAACAAAACTGCCAACAGGTATATGTGACCGTGACAATCTGACAGTTTATAGATCGCACCCGTGTGTGTTAGTTCTTGACCGTTCTCAGTAGTGGCGCTTGTATCGCGCCGGTTTGGGTTTTCGCTCCGCAGTCAAATCTGTATGACTATATTTAATCTGTGGGGCACGGTTGCTTATTCATTGTAATCGTCAGAAAAACAATATGTCATTTATTATACAAGCACATGTTCAGAAACTCCCTGCCATTAACTGGTTACTAAAATAGAAAAATTACTTATAGGGATAATTGAAGCAAACAATTACTTCCATTTTGTTAGAAAAAACTGCTGAAACAGACTTCTTATGTATGTTTAGGAAATGTAATCTTATGTAAATAGGAAATCTAATGAAACACTTTCTAATACAAAACAGTAATAAAGAGACTTATTAAATAATAAATGCTTAATATTTTGCCTGTATATAAGCAAAAAAAACTAGATTTCATTATTCAAGGTGCGGAAGGGGATATCTATATCATAAAGAACGTTTGAAATGTAAAAAACGATTCATATTATAAATGCCTGTGCGATTCATAAAAATACAAGTCCTCATCTCTACATACATATAAGTTATATAATTAAGGGACAGATTAGCTTATTGCTTTTAATCGTCGATAAAACGATACGTCATTTTTTATACAAGCACGTGTGCAGGAACTATTTTTATGTTTCGGAGGGCAATTTATTATTAATTCATTTCTATATGAATATTAATTTCGGATAAAAATTAAAAGCTACAATTTTTTGTTCCAATCATATAGATCTGCTATGTTTGAATTCAATGATATATATGGAAAAAATGTATTAGCTCCTGTTACGTTCATTGACTTAATTACCGTATTGTATCTATTATTTCTACTGATTATTCCTACTGATTTAATTTTGACTGATTCTTCTTCTAATATTGTTTACGGGGTTTTGAGGCATTGTTTTTAAAATTGTTGTTTGAGATTATCGATAATTAGGTTAAAGCCACATACATTATTATTAGATGCTTCTTGAAGCAAGAATTTCTAACTTATCTAGCACTTATTCAGGTTTCATAATATCATATTAGCATCAGAAAAATAATAAATGATTATTGGATTTAGTTCACATCATCCGGTGTTATCGCACAGGTGGGATAAAACCATATGGATATATTAACATTATATGAATGAAAAAATTTAGACATAATTTAGAAAAGAAACAATATACATTATTTTTTACTAATTTAACTATGGGACAAAGCTGCTAATATTTCAATTATAAGTGCAATGATTTTATATTTAAAGATAAAAGACAATATCTGAAGACATTACAATTTGAAAAATAAGAGAAGAAGTTTGGCATCTTTATCAGATTTATAAAAATCTTAATCACTCTTGTTTATGTAATTTTGACGGATTCTTCTTCTAATATTGTTTACGGGGTTTTGAGGCATTGTTTTTAATTTCATTTTTTATTCCATGTAGGATATACGGTTTTACGCTAAGAGAAAGAATGTTGCAAAGCAAGTCATAAAATTGCGTCGATGAATTCTAGAAACAGTGTAGTTATGGGAAATAAATTCTTATTAAATATGCCACACACAATAATATTAACACGTTGACGGACACTTGCGGCTATAACAGGACTGTAGCCAGAAGTAAACAATAGGGGGTGCTCAAGAAAATGTAGAGGGGGCTCATACTATTTATCTCTCTCTGACACATGCACGCACAAACACAGCTATATATGATCAAAGTATTATATAGAAAGGTAAATTAGTGCATATTAATATTGTTTGTAGGTACTATGTTTCTTATTAAACTGTTTATAATAACTTTATTTCATGCTAAGAAAAGACTGCAGACAGGGATGTAATGGAGGATATACGGTGGATGCGCCGTATACCCTCTTCTCAAAAATACTATAGCATATACTCTTTAGGGTCCATCCTCTGCCTACAGCGTATGCCCTCTAGTATTTTTACGACTACATCACTGGCTGTAGAAAGACAATTTTCAGTGTATAATTATACTACTGAAATAATAAGTGATGACGTCAATCTATACTAATAAAAGAAAGTTTCGCTCTGTGTGTGTGTGTGTCTGTTTGTTTGTTTGTCTGCGATGGCTAGGAAAATCTGGCGCACCTAGAAGTCTGAAAATTTAGATTTAGGTAGTCCAAACTTTCTATTGGTGCACCTGAGTCGCAGAATTTTAATATTTTGAAAATTAGAGTAGTTATTAATTAAAAACTGATCAAATATCAGAAACAAAAAAGCACTCTACCGAAATCCTCACGCACATGTGCTCAGAAGCCATTTTATCATACCTTCCGTGAAGAGATGAAGCAAATCGCCAGTCAGCCAGTTTATTTTTCAATTTTTCTAAATATTACGTCCTATATATACGTACTATTACGTCTCGAATTATTCGATCAGTTCAAAAAATTTTCAACAAAGAAATAATCAAAAAGCGTCGAATTCATGTTTTTTATTTTCTCCCATTTTCTGAGCCTCACATCCTCCGGACTACAAGTGATACGAAAACACCGAGTTCACCAAATTAAAGTGCTGACTTTTCCCTTTACAAAGCCACCTTTGATTTTAAAAAATACGGAAGTTAACCCTTCATAAAAGTATATTTTCTGTACGCCGTTTCGCGATTTTTAGGATTTTGCCGATTTTCAAAAATTCGTATCGGTGGTTCCGAGCAAGTTACGAAAAACTTAAAATACCAGACAATATTAACATTTGTTTCCTTTTTGACATCTGCAGTTGTTTTCAAAAAATACGAATATTAACCCTTTGAAAAAAATTCACGCACAGGACTCACTTATGCAAATTCTGATTTTCTGCGATATATAAAATCGCGCATCGGCTCTCTAAGATAACCAAACAAAAAACAAACACACCTAAGGGCATCTGCGTTCTATAGGGTTCAGGCAGAAACCTTTAGTTTAAAAAAAATAATAACGTTAACACTCTCGAAAACGTTTTTTGCCGCAAGTCAATTTCTCTTTTTTAACGATTTCTCCTATCTTTAAAAATTCAAATCTGCGTTTATACACAAGATACGAAAAACTAAAATTACTGCACCTAATTTACGTTTCTTTATTTTTTAAAATCTGGTATTCGTTTTGAAAAAAAAATAATTTTAACCCTCCGAAAAAAAATAGTTTCCAAAACTCACTCACGCGATTTTCGTTTTTCGGCCCAGATTTAAAAATCGGCATCGACTCGGGAAATGCGAATACGGACAAACAGAAGGTAACAGATCATAGACACTTTCATTTTCTCCAAAACACACCGTTGGGTTTTAAAAAATATCTACATTAACCCTTTCGCAACAAGTCGTTTACGTAACCCACTTTCACGATTTTGTCTATTTTGGCATTACCAGTGGCTAAATTTCATTTATACTAGGAAATCTGGCTGGGTCGAGTGTTCTGAAAAGTCTTCTTCCAGAACAGACTGCGCTCCCTGGTGGTGGAACTACAGCCTTAAATATTTTAGTTGCACTTTCTACCACCAGGGTGCACTTTTCGATCTCGGGTTCTATGGGCCCGATTACGACGGGGTTTGCCTCATTCGACTTGATTTCGATAGCCTTCACATTTCAGTCATGTTCGTATAGAACAGATTGTTATTATCACGGGCCTGGGCAATGCCGGGCGGGTTAGCTAGTAAGTAAATAAAAAGCTGACAGTTTACCTGTTTCAAAAAAGTTTCAATCTTTAATTTTTTTCTGAATATTCCCTGCCCTTAAGGATTCTAAAGTTAAGTTTTTATATGATTAAAAAAACATTAGAAAAATCAAGGATGTATTTTGCATTTTAAAATTATTTTTGTGTCTAGTCAAATGCTAAAACCACTTGTATTTAAACTGGCTATTAGCTTTTTTTCATTAGTATCATTTATAAACCAAGAATTTTTATATATATATATTTAACTAAGATGACTCAAATACGAAACATAATGTTTCTCATAAGCAGCATATTTACTATCAAACTCATTAGAATAACTTTGTTTTATGCTAATAATGGAAAACACTGCAAAATGAAAAATTTCAGTATATAACTAATACAAAAGTCAGTGTTTGCATCACCAAAAGATTCCTAATTCTGAGTATCTGCAGATAGGATGCGCGCATATTGAAGCACTTATTTACTTTTTTTAAACAAATACTACAATTTAGTAATTATGCAAAAAAGCTCCCAAAAGCTGCAAAAAGCTCCCAAAACTAAGTTCAATTTTTGAACAGACTTTCATTTGGATTTTTGAAACAGCATTTCATTTAGTGGCCTTGGCAACTTTCCCAGGGGGGGGCTCAAAAATTTTCAGGGGATGCTGAGCCCCCCTGGCACCACTCTAGCTACGGCCCTGGGCTATAACCACCTAAGCGAAGTTCACAATGTGGCATAACGGCTATAGCCGCCCAAAACGTGCTTTTACAAATGTGCATTTACCGGCGTACAAGTAGAAGACCAGTGTCATGTTTTGGAGACAATTTTTTAGGTTGAAATTCGTTTTCCACCTGTTATACGAGTTGCAGCTTCAGTATGCACGTGCAGGGTGGCTAGTGGTCAGGGAAAAATACAGTAAAAAAAAATTATAATTACCAGTATATTCTTATAGAAAAATTCAAAAAGATTATTTGATCGAATAATCAACATAAATTTTCTATAAGAATATACTGGTGTTTAACACTTTTTTTGACTGAATTTTTCTCTGACCACTAGCCACCCTGACGTGGTTGTAAAGGGAGTAGTGCAACCTCATTAAAGGTGCTGAATTAATCAAAATTAAGTTTATTTAAGCAGAAAGAGTAGAACTATACTTCTAATATTCTGAAAATTACAAAAACATATAGTGTCAATTTTCGAACTTCACTATTTCCTACTGTCCGTCAACGTGTTAACAGTGTCAATAACTGTCAGTGTGTTCATATGTAAGAATTTTGAAAACTAACAAACACTTAAACAAAAAAAATGATAAAAGGAACTTTCTAACACAGAAATTACCCAAATGTAAGTATGGAGATGCCGTAATGGCTACTTCTTCATTTTTCGTAGAGCTAAATTTTTCAACCATTCGCTGCTGATGAACCCCCGAATTGCGTCAACCAGAAATACCCAGTTTTCACCCGCATATACGATTTTACACTATACTTTGAATTACTGGTGTATGTTATAAGATGTATGTAAAATGGATTTAAGTTTGTAAAATGTATGTATGTTAAGCATTTAAGTAAAAGATAAAAGGATGTAAATAAAGATACAATGAATTAAGTATTCAACGTGCAGGTTATTTAAAAGTTAAAAATTATTTATTAGCATAAATACGATAGGCGATACTGCAGTTTTTTATTCTTGTTTTTCCTGGCATAATGTTTTAAATCTTGTTCAGAAACAATATTTTCTAGAAAATTAATTACAACAGAAATCAATTAGACAATTAAAATTTTATGTATATTGAAAGTGAAAAATATTATCAAAAATCTAATTTTAGATTATCTTAACTACATAAAAAGTGACACTAACTGTTAAAAGATTGGAATTGTTGATGAATTATAATTTAAATTTATGTATTAAAATTCCGATATATCAGTAAGAAAAAATGTTTTTAGGTATATTTCTTATCTCAATATCTTTATACGCTGTAAAGTAAACATGCGATATAAATTAAAGTACAAATTTTAAATTAATAAGCATATTTCATTAAAAATTATGTGGAACACTAAATAACCAATTAAAATTATATATGTGAAAGTATGTGAATTATTGAATCTTCAAAAAAAGTTTTGATAATTACATTTTCCCGATATAAATAAGTCCAAGAATAGAATGTTTATGTATTTAAAAATATACATTAAAAATATTTTCCATTATGAAAACGAAAATTCAATTTACCACATAACAGGATAAAAGTACTCAGAATATATTCATAACAAACACATTAAATTTCATGCTCAAAATATTTTTTTACATGCAAAAAATAATTAATTTAATACTCATTTTGCAGTGATGAATTTTTATTGAAAACAATATTGCCGATTAGTTAAAACTCAAATTAAATTATATATATGTATTTCTTGTTTAAAATACAGTAACCATTAACATACTTTTAATAATGTAAAGGCGCTAGATTAAACCTGTATATGACTTTCTTATTATATAAATTATATACTATATAAATTATATCTCTTTTTTAATTCTATGACATAAAATGAACTACATTTCTTTTAATCGTTGGAAAAAAGAAACATTTTGTTTTAAAAGAATGCAGACAGACGTGAAACCATAATTGGGAAATAGGGCGTTTCAGGTGATACGGGTTTTCAGGTGAACAAAATGTTCTTAAATCGCCTTTAATTTATATTCATTTTATATATTTTATAACATCATATTTGATTTTATATTTAAATATCTCAATTTTATTTAACCTTTGGAGTTTCTTTCGTATTATCCCCTTCAAGGTCGCTTAATATTTGAAAAAAACCATCAAAAAAGTACCTATTTTTTATTACAGAAATGGAATAATTATAAGGTTTCTAAACAAAATATGCAATTAGTTTTTGTTTTTTTTTAAGGCAAAAAAAAACAAATTGTTATAGAAAAAATTCACATTTGTAGAAATGCCATCATGCGAGAATTCTGTGTCTTAACAAATTAAGCACCGCCCCCCGATAACGCTGTTGTAGGCTACTTTTTTTTATAATTCAGATTATTTGATTCCCACCCCTTTTTTGATGCAAAAATATTCACCGTAGTTTACGGCAGATAAAATTATGCAAAAATAAAGCCAATTACACTACTTTAAAAAAACTGGTGGGAGCCAAACAATCTGAATTAAAAAAAGTAGTTTACACTGCCCGTGAAAATCACGGGCGCGAGAATTAAGAGGTTAATGTTAGCTTTACACCATATAAAGTAATGCGAATAAGACCCTTTAATTTTCATTTCTTTACAAATGACATTTAATATAATATATATGCATTTAACATTGATCATCAATATCTTTTTTGAGTATGATATATTTCGAAACATGCAATACAAAATCCCACAACGCAATCAGCGCAATGGAATCTTCACATGGAAATTCCAGTTAATTTTTTATGGTTTCAGAAAATTTTTCCAGCAGTTAAATCTTGAGCCCGGAAATATGACGGGCACGAGAAATAATGAACGACACCTCAGCCCATGACATTGACGGGAGCGAGAATTAAGGGGTTATACATAGATAATTTGTTTCGCAGTATACCTGGAGTAGATGCCTAGAAGAATTTAAATTATTTCTACAGACTGTTTTTTTTTCTTCATAGATCGAAAAAACATTATTATGATAAACCGAGCATGTTACCACGTTGTCGACCAGCAACGATAATTCTCTATTTTTCTGTAACCAGACATCATTGACTAAGAGTAAAAATGAATATCTATATTTCAATATTGCAAGCTTGAGTCCGAAGAAAAGATTTTTCTACATTGTTAAAATTCTCTGTAAAAATAGTGAGTCATAGACCATAAATTTAATACTTACTTTACCATTCATCTAGAAAATGGTAGAATGCCCATTAATTTGAAATGATTTCGTTCCCCATTAAAAAAAAATAATAATAACGTTCAGCAATTTTTCTGCAACCTGTTCAATTCCGGAATACCCACAAACTTCTCTCAATCTTGATCAATGAGAACATTTCAGAATTTGATAAGGTAATAGTTATCTATAGACACGTTTCCTTAACTGGAAAGTGTGCGGCAATGATAAATTTTAAAAATACCGTTTTCGTGCGAAGATTTTTTTACAGTGTACTAACTACCTATTAAAGACAAATATTAAAAGTTTTAAACTAAGCATACAAATTTTTCTTCGTCTCCAAATGATCAGAATACATATGAGAATTTAAAAAAATACATCACTAAATAATTTTTATAAAATCAAGAAGTGAACAAAGAAACAGCTGTACCACAGCTTTTGTGTTTAAATTATACAGTGGCTTGGTCACATTTTTATCTATCACTATTTCCAAAGAATAATCTTTTTGTATGGATTTCACTCTGAAATATTTCACGCATCAGTGAAAACGATTATTTATCTTGAAAATAATACAAATATCTATTACGAGGATAATTGTTTAGAAATAGTGGAAGCTAAAAAAGTGACCGCGACAACCACAAATTAGACTGATAAAAAACATCATTGTAGATTTTGTTTTTGCTCAGTTACATTAAATTTATCTCTTTATATTCGAAATTAGTGTAGCAGGGATTCCAAATGATCCGTTTTTTAATACTGCTTATTTCGAAGAAAAATCTGCATTTTACAGTTTTATTTCAAATTTTACAGAACCATACCACGAAACTCTTCTAACGAAATGCTATTACTAAAAATATGGACATAAAACAATTAACAAAAACTATTATTTTATGCAAATATTAGGTTTTTTGTTTTTTACATTTACATAAAATTATATTTAAATGAAAAAAAAAAAACTTTTTTTTTTTCTTTTGAAAACTGTAACCAGAAAAATTAAATGAAAAACGTTTGATGTAAAAATAAATATTGTTTAACTACATTGGCGCAAATAAAACAGCTTTATGTAAAGATGTTGAAACAAGCGGAATCTCTGGCAGCGGTTGAGAATTCATGGCTCGGAAACATATTTTTATGTGAATATTTTCATCGCATTTACGTGTATGAAACAATGAGAATGTTACTTTTTCTGTTGTCTTAACTGTATACGCTAACAAATTTCTTATTTAGCAGACCATTTAGGAGCCCCGAAATATCTTTAATATAAACCTTAAGTATTATAAGAAAATCGATAGAATTCATTTGTATATAAAGCGTCAATCAAACTACCTACTTTTTTCGATTAAAAACCCGAAATTGCAATATAAAATTAAAACAAGTCCACCTATGTTAAAAGATTGTTTTGTATTTTTAAAATAGCTAAGAACTTTTTAAGAAAAATAAAATTCAATCAAAGTTATAATATCTTTTATTAAATTTAAACACTTATTCCATACTAAACAGACGCAGGAAAATGCCTTGAAGGTATTTTTGGAAATATAATTTTGGAATCTTAATTTTGTACGTTCAAGTTCTTCATTTTTCGAAATATTATTTTTAAAACTTAAATCAATCAATTTCAAAAACTTATTATATTTTTTTCGGCTTATTGACAGAATGCATTTTTTTTCTGATTATTTCCAAATTTTACCATTAGAAAAAAAAATATATAAAAAAGTATATTTTAATATTTTTTAATTTATTTTAATATTTTTTAATTTATTTTAATATTTATTTACATTATTTATTTTAAAGAAATAGCATGTGAAACATGAAAAATGAAAACTGTACATCTAAGTAAGTAAAAGTAAATGGTTAAATTATAAGTTCGATAATTTTCAATTATTTATTGTCTAATAATATTGCCAAATTATCTTATAGCTTTCAAAACGTAGAAATTGAGGTTAATGAGCTTTGACTTCAAATACGCTAACATTATCTAGAAATATGCCTGCATTATAATCTAATCTCACATTCAGATAGGGAATGAAAGTTACCAAAGCCTTACTAAAAATCTTTTATTTTGAAGCAATTTTGAACACAGACTCTACACCCAGAAACGTAAATAATTGTTTATAGTCTTTAAAACACACATAAACAACGCCTGCATTCAGCAATTAAAGACATACAAATATTATAATGCAGACATACATACAATAAATACAATAATCCAACATGGAATGAAAAATTAGCCAGAGCCAGGAATCGAACCTGAGTCCACAGCGTTCCGGGCGTTCGGTGGTCAGAGCGACAGCACGGAACGCTGTGGACCCAGGTTCGATTCCTGGCTCTGGCTAATTTTTCACTCCATGTTCGATTATTGTATTTATTGTATGTATGTCTGCATTATAATATTTGTATATCTTTATAGTCTTTGTTTTCCCATCTAGATATGCCGCAGTGTGAAAGGAGAAACATTGAGAGGAAGTATGGTTAAACATTTAAAAAACGAATCTTTCATAAAAATCCACAAATACAATGTCAAAAAAAGTTCCCTAGGCTATTATGGACAGAATATTATTCAAAACAAATAAAAAACTACCCTAATAAGCTATGCTGTCTAGAAATACGACTGCATTATAATCTAATCTCACATTCAGATATGGTATAAAAGTTACCAAAGCCTTACTAAAAATCTTTTATTTTGAAGCAATTTTGAACACAGACTCTACACACAGAAACGTAAATAATTGTTTATAGTCTCTGTTTTCCCATCTAGATATGCCACAGTGTGAAAGGAGAAACGTTGAGAGGAAGTGTGGTTAAACATTAAAAAAACAAATCTTTCATAAAAATTCACAAATACAATGTCAAAAAAAGTTCAATGGCTATTATGGACATAATATTATTCAAATAAAATAAAATACTACGGACATAAAGCAGTAAAAGTTACTTTTTCAACATTATCACGAAGGACGACACTCGTGCATTTACGTAATGATTAAGAAGATTTAAAATGCGATTTTGAAAAAAAAAAAAATACGTGTCATGCACGAGGAAAAAATACTTAACAGATTTCTTCAATTCTTTAAGAAGCAATCTGCCTCTGTGAGCATTTTTCAATACCGGAAAAAGTTAATATTCTATTGGTGCCAAATCCGGGTTAGAGATCGGATAGAAAAGGCACTCACAAACGAGGGTGGCTATGACATCTGTACCATATACTTTTATGAGGCAGTTACGGATTTCAGCCCCAGATGTCTCATGAGCTCATTCTTTTAGTTCAAGAGCACTCAAATCACTCATTGTGCACGGTTATAAAATACTCATGTTTCTACTAGTACCATTTGCAAATTCTCGGAACGTCACTAAATGAGGAATGGCTTTTACGTAAAATCGTTTGCCCCATTACTTTAGGAAACTAGTCGTATGTGCCAATCCTAAAACTTTCATCTATCTCAGTCATGTTAATACTTCAAAATTCGCTATCACATCGCCAATAAAATCAATATTTTTCGTCATTCTGCTGTACGTCAGCTGCTTGCGAATCGTCGGGTTACCGGGATGCGATTAACTGATGTATACTAAACTACGAAAAGTCCTTCTGGCCTGAACCGACAGGAAAAGATAGCCTCCTTATTCCTTGGTTTTACGATTTTAGCTAATTTTACTGGAAAACACGAAGGTAAAATGCGTGGAACGTAATTAAAGAAAATTCAATCCCAGTTCTCGTCAACATTGAATTTGAATGAGAATATCGCCAAATTAGTCCTCTACAGCCCAGTTGGCTTCATTTATGGCAACCTATTTTGGTCGCCAAATATGGTGATATTTCGCCAACTGTCGCCAATTTTGGCGAGAATTTGACGTTGGCGAATAT
Organism: Maratus michaelseni; assembly: GCA_963931845.1. NCBI lineage: Eukaryota > Metazoa > Arthropoda > Arachnida > Araneae > Salticidae > Maratus > Maratus michaelseni. The sequence goes on along the minus strand of OZ007594.1, from coordinate 49,001,939 downwards.
AAATATATAGTGATAAGCATATAATAGGAACAATGGTTACAACAATGAAAGAAAATTTGTCGAAACCATGTTAACTATAACTCATAAATTAAACCCGTTTATGGATGAATTCTGCTGTCTTGTTTGAAAATGTCAGCCACCCTAAAATTTCAAACCGCTAGATCTCAGCCATTTTTTAAGATAGAGGCAAAACAAAAATTGTTCCAGATTCTCCAGATCAAGGCCGAACATTTAACGAAAAAACTTTTAGGATTTCTAATTTTTTTGTACATTTTTTAAAATTTGAAATCTTTAAATGGCTATCACAGCGCCCCCTTTCGTCGAAATATCCCCAAATTCTAATAGAACCTGCTTGCCATAGCCAAAAACATAGAAAAAAATGTAGTTCAATTTGAAGCATAACTTCATACACTTTTCGATGAAACAATAGTAAAATTGGAACAAAAATATCGATCACAGAGCCCCCTTTCGTCGAAATATCCCCAAATTCTGATAGAACCTGCTTGCCATAGCCAAAAATATAGAAAAAAATGTGGTTCAATTTGAAGCATAACTTCATAGACTTTTCGATGATAGAATGAGGACGAACAGACGGACATTTTGTAAAAACATGTTTTTTGGAATCTCTGATCCCTAAAACGTGTAAATCCGTCGAAAACCGGAAGTCGAAAAAAAATTCGATTACAATATTTTCTTCTATTATAGATAGAAGAAAGTAAAAATAAAATTTAAAGACAACTTATTTTTTGACCTCTCCTCGTATATTTATGGGTGTAACTTTATTCATAAGTGAAGTAAAAAATATACAGGTACATCATATTACCTATTCAATAATCCTAAATGTAATTGTTAATTTTAATAATCAATCGATATTAAAAATCTTTTTTTTTTCTTTTCATTCCCTTCTATTAAGTGATAACTGAAGCAGAAAATTATTTCTAAGGATAACTGAAGAAGAATATTGCTTGTAATTTGTTGGAACAAACTGCTGAAACAGCCTTCTTAACATACGTTTAGAAAAAGTAATCTTGTGTACATCTATATAGGAAATCTAATCAACATCTTCATATTACAAGACGGTAATACACAGATTTATTTGATATTAAATGCTTAATACTTTGGCATGTATATAATCGAAATATTTTTGTGTTGTGGAGAAGAATATATTATTAATTCCTTTCTGTATATGAATATTCTTTTCAGATAAATATAATCGCTACAAATGTTTGCACCAAACTTATAGATATGATAAGGTTTTACTGAATCAGGAATATGGAATTTTTTTTATTAATTAATTATTAATGTTAGTTTTCCCTGAAACATATTTTTGTTTCATTGCTAGAAAAAAATACATGTATCAACATTTGTACGTTTTTAATCAATAAAATAAAATTAAACTCTGTATTCATTTATGTATTACTAACATCATTTAAATCTTTTGCGTTCACATCTCTTTGCCCTCTATAAAATAATCTATACTTAATATTTATGTTTGAATTTTTATTTAACTTTTGGAGTGCGTTTCGTATTGTACATCGGTAATATAGTTTCGTAGGATGGAACAGACGCTTAGAAATAACTGATGTATAAAAAGGTTCTTTCCCTCTTTCTACATAGATTAATAAAACATGTTTTTCATAAATTAAGCACCTCAAAATGAATACTAAGAAAGAATAAGAACAACGACTAAAATTTTTAAATATATAGATAATTGAAGAAATAGGGGTGCAGAAATTCTATTTTTAAATAGCTACAGTCCATATAAGGTTTTTTTTAACTTTCACAACTTGGTTATGACAGTGTCTATATTTATAGTGTAACTATGCAAAAATACTTACATAAAACGTAAGCTATTTAAAATTTGTCTATCATAAAATAACAAATTTTCAGTTCTTGAATAAAAAATAAAAATAAAAATAAGCAAATCAACCCTGATTGAATTTTCTTTTACATAGCTTTTCAAGTACTACAGTCTGCACTATTTTAAAAATGAAAAAAATACATTTAAATATTTAATAAAAATTTAAAGTTGTAAATGTAAATGATCAAGACTTGTCCTAAACTCAAAATTTATTAACTGAAGTATATTTTCCGTAAATGGAAAGCTTTAGATCAAAAGCAGAGAGTATCTGGGTCTAACTCTTTTTTGGCATATTAAACATAACAGAAAATATTTCTAATAATTATCCTACTTTCAAGTTGGTCCCTAAGGTGCACAGTCATTTTTCATACAGTTCTTCACTATAAGGAGTTTTTATATTGATACCAATATTTATTCCCACTTGCTCCAAAATTTTAGTAAGTGTATTTGTTATCTCCCATTATCACAAGTTTAATTTAGAGTTAATATAATGACGATACATAGACTTAGTTATGAAAATTATAGAGATTTTTAAATATCCATTACTATTATTATTTTATCATATGGAGGAATTTGAGCTTAAGGGGTCACGAATTAAAATAATAAAGTGTAACTTTTTAAAAGCCAGAATTTTTTTAGTGTATTTGTTATGTGTCATTACCACGTATATTACAGATTTATGTAAACGTCGCTGAATGAATTAAAAAAACTATGTATAACCTTAAAAATGTACTACCAAAGTGGTCGATTAGGATTTATGGTAATGAGGTTTCATAGACATAGTAATGAAAATTATAGACATTTTTAAATATCCATTACTATTATTATTGTATTATATAAAGGAAGTTAAGCTAAAAGTTACCATTGAAATAATAAAGTGCAATTTTTTAAAAGCTAAAATTTACCTTTATCCATATAAACAACCATTAACCAACTATCCATAAAAAAAAAACTATCCTTATTAATTTTCTTTCTTACAAAAAAAACTGATTTCGATAAATTTACTCTTATTTTTATCGTATAATTTTATGATTATTTAAAATACATATTTTAATTTCACTTTGTATTACTTTATTTTAGGACCCTATCGTCCATTCGGAACTTAAAATGTTGAAAAATAAACTTTTATGAGTGATTTAAAAACGTCTCCTGCATAAAAAGAAAAAAAATCGCTCAGCAAACTAAAGTAAAATAGTTTCCGGGTAAAAGGAAATTGCGTTATTCTATAACCATATCAAACTATAACTGTAATCCGCAAGTCAGTCTATCGAGTAAAGTACTTGGCTTGAGTGAAACTACTCTATTTAATAAGAAAAAAGAGAGAAAATAGTTTATATAATTGTAAATCAAATAATAATATTTTTGAAGGAAGGCAGAGGAAAATGTAATTTTATTAAACGGAAAAAATATGTGTATTTTTATAATTAAATAAATTATAGTATTATTGGAAATTTAGTGTATTACAAAAACATTTTTCTTTTTTGTCATCTTAATAGTTTTAAGAACGTATGAAATCAAATCATATTTTTAATTTTCATATTTTATTTATTTTTTTACCCAAATAATTCAACAGAACTTGTGAAATGTTCAGATGCAAAATTGTTTTATACAAAAACGCCACATTCCAATCTTTCAAAAAAAGCGTATTTATAAGAAATATCTAAAAAAGAACGCATTAAATAAAAGCATAATATGTATGAGTGAAGTCGTATACAACAAATAATTATAATGCAACTAAATACAAGAAAATATTATCGGGTATTTGTATTGAAATATTATTTACAGATATACAATGAAATAAACTTTTGATGATCGACAAATAAATGTTATTGAATTCTTAGTTTCTCTACTTATAAGTAATAAAACAAACAACCAATATTTTCAATACTATTATAAAGACAAAAAAATATATTTCTAACAAATAGTATGAACTTTCTTTCTTTTTTTTCAATTTAACGTATCTAAACTATTTGAAGCATTGTTTAATTACATTTGAGGTAAAATGCAACTATTTAAATTATTAAAAACGTTATATTATTCAACAGCAACTAATTTTTTTAATTAAAACCTTAAGTTATATTATTGTAACTTTTTTATCGTTGATAAAAATGTTATATTTCGTACATTACAATAATAAAATAAGATTATTAGTAAGTATTTTTATAATTATTAGCATATATAATAGAATTTATTAGAAATGTATAAGAAAGAATAGCTCTTTTGCAAAGACATAAAATATATATGTTATACTTCAAAATTTTAAAATTTAAATATATATATATATATTACAATACTCATAGTGTAGCTTAGAAATGTGTACTCTAACTTACCTATATTTCTATTTAAAAGACTTTAAACTGTAACTGTGATAGTATCTTTATCAAATTTTTCAGTAATTGTGTTTTTAATTTTTGAGAAAAATATTGTGATTAACTTTTCCAAACATTACATATTTACATACTCGCTAATTATTGATAGATTTCAAAAGGCAACAATGAACCAGATTATAGATTAACAGTGCATCTGATGAGTTTCGTAGGGTAATGTCGTGCAGGAGTGCGCACTTGAGCTATTTCATTGAATAACAATAAATGAAAAGATATAAGAGATGATGCTGTATTAAACATAACATATACTCCTAGAACCTAGACTATTTAGCTAAAAAAAAGCATTAATGAATTTATAAGAAACTTTCTTGGTATTATTTGAAAAAAGATTATCCTCCTCCTAAATGCGTACACTTGTACCAATGAGGGCAAGATTGCGCAATAAAAAAAGGGTAGCACTTCGCTTACAACACATTACAATTATTTTAGTGACCACGACATGCATAGTCTATGCACCTTTCGTGCCACCAGTCTCTGCAAAAAATGAACTTGATCGAATCCTCTACGATTGGCTCTCGATGGCATTCTGAGCAGCCTGGACACTGTTTCTTTGCACAGTTTCATTCTTTAATTAATAAAGAGTTTAATTGTACTGTTTTTTGTTAAAAATTTGTGGCTTTTTCTGCAGCATCATCGTCAAGATACATTTTGTGTGGTGAACTGTTTAAAATTCTAAACCTTTTACTCCTCTTACTATTGAATAGAGCACAGATGACTGAATTTCTGAAATATCATTTTCTGTTAAAAGCAATTCTATTTCAAACTCATGTTTAGTGTTTTGTGATTTTATTGACATATCAAGTTCAACAAATGCAGATTCTAATGGTCTTTCAGTGACGCTGCTTGCTAAAAAGTCAATATAAAAAAGTTATTTTTTTTTAAAGTTTATATATCCGTCACTTTAAATTATTCAATGGCATTATCATCAACGGTAGCAGTTTTTCCAAAAGCAGGTGTAAATATAGATGAAACTTGAAAGATAGTTATTGTTGGACATAGATGATTTCTCATCCAGTTTTCGCACTCCGTAGATCACTATTTGTTTAGTGGACAAAAAAGAAAATCTATATAGTGGTTGTATTTTGTGGCTACTTTGCGGAGGCAAACAAAGAAGAACAAGGTGATACTGTCACCGTAAATCAACAGCTGCAAGTGTGCAATGCCATAAATGATTGTCGAAAATCAAAATCGTGGACTGTTCTTAAGTTGACATAACGTGGTTCTAAAAATGTTGAAGAGATGTTTCTAAAAATGTTGAAACAGATCACTTGTGATAAAGCTGCTGTCAGAAACCATTACAACGGCAGATGCAGGTACATTATATGAAAGTTCTGTAAGTATTTAAAACCTATTTTGTAGATATAAGTGACAAGCGAAATAGATAATAGATATGTTGGACAAGAGTGCGTACGCACTATCGTCACTAAATAAATTTGGAATGTTAGTAATGCCATCTATTGATAAGAAAATCCAAATCACTTAGGTGACAGGTTGTCGAATAACAATCTGATCTAAAAAACAAACAAAAAAAGTAAATTATCTTTGCAATCTTCATTATGATCATGTTTTCAAATATCATAAATATTTTAACGAGAAGACCAAAATCACTTTTTCTATTCCAAATTTTTAAACATTTCCCCATAATATGCAAATTTTTTTCACCATAAACTTATCATGTTATTACATCGTTTAACAATGTAACGCAAAACTCTGTTTTGGGATTAGATTATCACTCTGCGTACTCTTGTACACCGCGCAATCTTGGACAACCCTAACCTATATCGCTTATCTCTATAAAACAGTAGGTGTCTGTCTGCCTGCCCGCGGATTTCTCCGTAATTATAACACCTAGGACTCTAAAATTTTTGTCATGTGTAGATGTTGTCACCGGAAAGTGCACTTCGGCGCCGGATTTTTAAATTTAAATTTAGATTTCTTTTTAAATTAAAACGTGTATATGGAATTTTGGGTTCGAGGCTTTTTACAACTCTCCACCAAGTTCACGGTAACGAAGCAGCCAGCCAATGAGAGCAGCGGTTATTACGGGATATAGCGAGCGATAGCATTTCCTTCCTTTACGGAAGCGGCTAGCCACAGATTTCATTGCTTTGTTTATGTTTGAGTTTTATTTTAAAGAAAAGGAATATATTTTTGACTGATTGAGATTAAAGTAGGTTAGTTTTGATTGTATTCATTCTTTGTAAGTTTAGTTGCCCCCATATATTATGTTTTAGGTAAGAACATAACTTGCATTTTACTGAATGGTTTCAAAGTAGCGTTCATACATCTGCTCATGTTCTGAAATGAAACAAACTGTTTTCAATAACAAATCTTAATGAATTAAATTAATCTTACACTTTACTATAAAATGTACAGTTCTACAATTTATCGCATGTTACAACGTTCTCGGTAACTAAAAATGTAGTAAAAAACTCTTAACAGAAAGATTGTAAGATAACAAACTTATATATATAAGATATAACTTTAAATTGATATACCTCATCAACTGTTGTCGAAATCAATGTAATGTAAATATTTCTTAAATATTATGATTTTGTTTAAGAATTAGAAACTTTCAGTGAAGTGTAGATTGTATTTTTTCATCAAAACAATTTGATTTGAAGGATGAGGTAAAAAAAATCACCGATTTCTCACATGATGAGTTTCATCAGAAAGTAAAACAATAAATAAATATGAATGATTTGCGGAGCTGTTTCAAAATAATTATAAAGAATATGTCTTTAAAAATGTAAAATCAATGTTATTTCTGGCCGAGTTTTTTAAAAAATAATTATAAACCATTTTAATTTGTAAGCATGTTGTAAAACATCACCATTTAGTGACAAATTTTGTGTTTTATAAGAATCGCCCAAGAACGGACATGCAATGTGATATAAAATTTATGTTGTCATCGCACTCTTTATAATTATTTTTGTTGAGGGTTTTTGGGTGATGTTATTGAATTAGTGATAGAAACAGCTCCGCAAATCATTCATATTTACTTATTGTTTAACTTGCTGATAAAACTCATAATATGTGAGAAAACGGTAATTTTTTTTTTTTTTTACTTCATATTTACAAATTAAATTGTTTTGCGGATTGTAAGTATGAGGTAAAAAAAAAACCGTTTTCTCGCATAATGAGTTTCATCAGAAAGTAAAACAATAAATAAATATGAATGATTTGCGGAGCTGTTTCAAAATAATTATAAAGAGTAAGTCTTTAAAAATGTAAAATCAATGTTATTTCTGGCCGAGTTTTTTTTTTAAATAATTATAAACCATTTTAATTTGTAAGCATGTTGTATAAAAATCACCATTTTGTGACAAATTTTGAGTTTTATAAGAATCGCCCAAGAACGGACATGGAATGTGGTATAAAATTTATGTTGCCATCACACTCTTTATAATTATTTTTGTTGAGGGTTTTTGGGCGATGTGATTGAATTTTTGATAGAAACAGCTCCGCAAATCATTCATATTTACTTAATGTTTAACTTGCTGATAAAACTCATAATATGTGAGAAAACGGTGATTTTTTTTTTACTTCATATTTAAAAATTAAATTGTTTTGAGGATTGTAAGTATGAGGTAAAAAAAAATCAACGTTTTCTCACATAATGAGTTTCATCCGAAAGTAAAACAATAAATAAATATGATTGATTTGCGGAGCTGTTTCAAAATAATTATAAAGAATAAATCTTTAAAAATGTAAAATCAATGTTATTTCTGGCCGAGTTTTTTTAAAAATAATTATAAACCATTTTAATTTGTAAGCATGTTGTAAAAAAATCAACATTTTGTGTGAAATTTTGAGTTTTATAAGAATCGCCCAAGAACGGACATGCAATGTGGTATAAAATTTATGTTGTCTTCGCACTCTTTATAATTATTTTTGTTGAGAGTTTTTGGGCGATGTTATTGAATTTTTGATCGAAACAGCTCCGCAAATCATTCATATTTACTTAATGTTTTAACTTGCTGATAAAACTCATAATATGTGAAAAAACGGTGATTTTTTTTTTTTACTTCATATTTACAAATTAAATTGTTTTGAGGAAAAAATACATCCTACACTGCACTGAATGCTTTAATTTCTTAGCAAACTCATAATGTTTAAGAATTATTTACATAATATTGATTTCGACAACAGTTGATGAGGCATATCAGTTTAAAGTTGTATCTTATATATGAGTTTGTTAATTGAATGATGTGAAATTTATGATTATTTATTTATTGTTACATACAATTTTTCTTTCTGTTACTGTTATTGGACTACATTTTTAGTTCCCAAGAACGTTGTAATATGCGATAAATTGTAGAACTGTACATTTTATAGTAAAGTGTAAGATTAATTTGATTCATTAAGATTTGTTATTGAAAACAGTTTGTTTCATTTAAGAACATGAGCTGATATTTCTAGCGCTATGAAAACATTCAGTAAAGTGCAAAATACATTGTTACCAAACACATAATATATGGGGCAACTACGCATACAAAGAATGAATACAATTGAAACTAACTTACGTGAATCTCAGTTAGCCAAAAATATATGCCTTTTATTTAAAATAAAACTCAAACATAAACAAAACAATGAAATCTGTGGCTAGCCGCTTTCAGCTGTGAACATGAACTTCCGTCGCTGGATCCTGGATCATCCCATATTCACACCTGCTCTCATTGGCTGTCTGCTTTGTTGCTGTGGATTGGCGGAGAGCATGAAATAGCCTCGAATCCAGAATTCCGTATGCATGTTTTAATTTAAAAAAAAATCTAAATTGAAATTAAAAAATCAGGCCTAGGTGTTATAATTACGGTGCTTTCCTCAGGCAGGAAGACATAATAGGTTTGTTTGTATAGAGGTTTGTGTGTGTGCTGTTTTTAATAAAGACAGTTGCATTTTTTCCGCGACCTTTTCGCGAAAGTTTTTTCTGCGAACCTTTCACTAAATCAGCATTTTTTCCACAATCCTTTGACGAATTTCGCATTTTTTCTGCGATCCTTTGATGAAATTCAAGTTTTTCCTGCAATCATTTGACGAAATTTGTTTTTTTGTGATACTTTAACAAAATTAGTGTTTTTTCTGCATCCTTTTGTCGAGATTCATGTTTTTTCAGTGATCCTACGACGTAATTAGTGGTTTTTCAGCGATCCTTTGACGAAATTCACGTTTTTCCTCTTATCCTTGGGTGAAATTTGCGTCTTTCCCGCAATCCTTTGATGACATTCGCATTTTTCTATGATCCTTTGATGAAATTTGCTTTTTTAATAATCCTTTGACAATACTCGTGTTTTCTCTGCTGCCTTTTGACGAGATTCATGTTTTTTTAGCGATCCTTTGACAAAATTCGTGTTTTTTCAGCGATTATTTGATGAAATTCGTGTTTTTCTCGCGAACCTTTGACAAAATTCGCATTTGCCAGCGATTCTTTGATAAAATATGCTATTTTCTATTATGATAGGGAAAAGCGGATTGGGATAGGTAGATAGGGAAACCCCATTATCGGATCGGGACATTAGATGTAATTAAGAAACATTTGTATATTTGTAATAATTAGCGAAAATGGCGAGATAAAGGGGGTGGGGGGGAACGACTTTTTGTTAAATATCACATTTATTCTACATCAACTTCCTCTCACCACCAGGGGGTACTTTGCTATCTCTGTTTCTATGGGCTGGATCACGACGGGGTATGGCTCTTTACACTCGACATCAATAGAGCTTACTGATTCTAGTTAAGATTTTCACCACAGGGGCTCTTTCGTATCTCTGGTTCTATGGGCTGGATCATGACGGGGTAAGCCTCATTCGACTCGACATTGATAATCTTAATGATTTCAGTTATGTTCGTATAGAACATATTGTGCCCCCTGGCGGTGGAAGGTGTAACTAAAGGATTTTGCAGCTAACTCGGGTTCTATGGGTCACATCACGCCACGGTTTGGCTCATTCTACTCGACATCAATAGAGCTTACAGATTTTAGTTCCGAGTTTCACCACCAAGCGGCGCTTTCGTATCTCTGGTTCTATGAGCTGGATCATGATGGGGTATGCCTCATTCGACTCGACATCGATAACCTTAATGATTTCAGTTATGTTCGTATAGAACATATTGTTCCCCCTGGTGGTAGAAGGTGTAACTAAAGGATTTTGCATCTAACTCGGGTCCTATGGGTCACATCACGACACGGTTTGGCTCATTCGACACAACATCAATAGAGCTTACCAATTTTAGTTCTGAATTTCACCACCAAGGGGTGCTTTCCTATCTCTGTTTTAAATGAGTCAAGAAATATAGTTTTCCATAATGTGAAAGATTTTTGTAATTTCAATATTTCTATATTTAAACGTGTATTATTAAATACAAAATTTAGGAAAAATATCCGACTTTGTAGAAAGTTTTATGGGATTATACATGGATCATTCATTATTTATTGTACAAACTAGCCGACCACTTGGCGTTTCCCGGCTCCAGGATATTAATATTAAATATACCTATAATTACTGTTTACCGGGATTAATTTCCCAAGACGAATCTTAACAAACCTTTTCAAACGCACCGAATATATTTTTTTTAAAGAAGAAAAAAATTCCACGATATTACGTATGTTGTCAAAAAAACATTTTCCTTTTTTTGCGATTAAGACTTACTCATCTTAGTGCTCTTACATGGAATAATTTCAAGCGACAAAAAGTGCCGCGGCTCCTCGCTATTTATGATTTAAGTGGTATAATTGTCATGTTATTTCAAAAAGGAGAAGTAAGAAAAAGAAAAGAATTCAATAATCTTCTAAATAATTTCTCACTTTAATATGAATTATTAGCCATATTCTTAAAGATATTAAAATTGCACAGAACACAACAGTTATTTATATTTAACATTTCACAGCAAATATACTAGAACATATTCTTATCTACAGTTTTAATTTAAAATGAAAAGAGGAAACATTGATGTCTAAGTTTTTCTATTGAAAAATTCACTATCATATCAATATAAAAGAGTGATCTGCTGGGCCCCTTTAAGACGTAGACTAGTCTACCCCTGTGGAGTAAGAAAATGTTCTAAAATATTTTATTTGAAGTAGAACCGTAAATTTTGTATGGATTTACCAGTAAATGAGTATTCTTACTTTAAACTTCAAATGTTTTTTCTCCTATACTTCTGACCTTTATTAGCTAAAAATATGAAATTCGAAAGAATCAAAGTTTTGCTCTTTTAGGTAAAAACAACAAAATTATTTTAAAATGAATAAATTGTGTTTTGAACATACGATTTATGATTGAAAATGTTCAGTACTATACTGTCATTTATGAGTACTAATATGAAGTTAAAACAATGGAAAAGAAATACAATATCAAATGGAAGTCCGTTGTGTTCCCTACTCCACTATATCCATTAAAAATCACTCATTTATCCACATCGTAAAAACTTTACATTGAATCACTTTTGCTGTTAAGTCCAAACGACTACGTTGAAATGGTTTTTATTTGGATTAACATTAGGTTTTACAACGTAACAATTAACGTTTAAGAAAAAATTAACACCGACTTCAAGAGATTATTTCTTATCTTTTTGAACTGATATTGACTTATAGCGGTTTGCTGAAAGGCTGATTTTGCGAAAATCATTTATCGTGAACAACATAAATTGTCAATTCTATAGTTCTAATAACACCAATTTTGAGATTAAATTAGAGTCATGCGTGTGTCAAATTGTACCATATCCGAACCCAAAATCTCTGCTTAAAGTCAATCAGAAACCAACAAAAAACAATTTCGTTGACCTGAACAATACAAAAATAATTCCGCCAACCCGAAACTCAAAAGCAAGAAACTTTAATTCAAATATGAAAAACAAAATCTACCATCATAATTCTAATATCAATTTTATTTTTTTATATAAACAATAAATATAAGAGCTCATTTATATTCAAATATTTAGTCTTTCATCTGAAACAATATTCTAGACTTTCTTTTAAAAAATTGGGTTAACCCGAATCCAATCCATAAGAATCAAAACTCAACCCGAAGCCGAAATCATTATAACCAACCCAATCCAATCCCGACCTATAACGAAAAAATAACTCCAACCCGACACGGCCTTAACCGTGTGTCGGGTCGGGTTCAGCTGAAATAGAGTTACCCAACCCGATGCATTAAAAGTCTGCGCATAGTAAAATATTATGTATTAAAAGCTTTCACGTACCTTTGTAAAAAAAAAAAAAAAAAAAAAAAAAACTATACACGATAAAACGACCATTTTAAAGCATATAGTAGTAGTATGTTGCTTAACAACATATGGACATTTTGCGATGATTGGCCAATTTTTACCTACAACTTTACTATGTTACAACCATTGGCGGCTCATAACTGGATTTATTTGGGGCACTAAATGCATAGCTGCTAAATGTATTCTTTTGTTACAACTATTATTAAAAAGGAGTACTTTATTTTATTTAGTGTCTGAAATTTGTGCCATTAAGCAAGCAAAGTGTTTCTTGTAAAAAATAATGGTATGAAAATAACACGTGTTTCAGGTAGTGAGCCCCTTAGTGTCCCCAAAAAAGACAGTCAGGAGCCGTCACTGGTTGCAACATATTAAGTCAAAAAGAAAAAAGAAAGAATTATCAAAAGGTAGTATCCGTTCAATTGTTATATGTGGACATACATTTAAAAAAAACAAACAGAGAAACGAACTGTATCACCTTCTTTGTTGAAAGTCGTTTAAAAATATTATAAAATGTATTAAAGTGTGATATTTACTGTGACGTAATACTGTGAGTAATTTCATGTTAATTTCTTTTTCACATTTCTTCTGAAAATACTTATTTTGTATCTTTTAAAAATTATTGGTCAACTCACATGGTGAATGTGTTACATTTTAAAACCTTGAATAGGTAATCAGTGATATTGATGCCCCTTCACCTCAATAAAATATTTCTCTCATTTGCATTAAGTGCAGACGAATACACTTAATCGATTTTATATTCGATATTTTACGGAAAAGCACTTATCGTCCTCATGAGAAAGTAAATCATCCAGGAAGATAAATGTAGCATATATTGAAGCGGAAATATACGTTTTACATTATATGATATGATATTTAAATTTAAATTGTAAGAAAGTGTTTTTTTTCTAATACCCAATATATTGATAGTCATTGATTGATGTTTCCTGTGTATTTGCATGTTTTAAAAACTAAAGTTTACATCAAATAAAACATATATGAAGAATTAAGCGCTTCACTAAATATAATTTAAAAGGAATATGCTACTTTCATATCATAAATTGACCTATTTGAAAAAGGTGTTTCCCTAAATAACAAAACAAATAGATGAAGTTTTAAAAATACATTCTATGAATAATTAGATTCTACAATGTATATACTTTTAATGTTTAATATGTGTTCATGTTGGACATCTCAGTAATAGGAAAAAGCATTAAATTAAAAAAAATTGTCTTCTTTTTTAATTTTTTAATTTTTTATATATATTTTTTCTTATATTCACAAGACTGTCTATTATCTTAGGGATTGATTTTTTCAATAAACTCATTAGTTTATGAGAAAAACACCCGTCCGTATCTAGGATAAAATTGAGTAAAAACATAATTTTTTTAATATTTAAATATATTAAAAATTATTTTTTTTTCAAACTCTTCTATTGCATATATCATTTCAATTATGTAAGGGGAAAAAATGTAATTTCTTACATATCTGTTGCAGTTAAAGCATTTTGCAGGTAGCAAAACCTGAAAAAAAAGAAGATATAAATAAATAAATAAAACTTGGGGGGAAAATGTAATTTCTTACATAGCTGTTGCAGTTAAAGCATTTTGCAGGTAGCAAAACCTGAAAAAAAGAAGATATAAATAAATAAATAAAACTTGGAATTAAAATAATTAATTTAAACATCGGAACTCTGATAAATTTAATTTGTAATGGATGATGCACTGAAAAATCTATTTTGACATATTTATAATTATCGTATATTTACGTAACTTCGCCAGAATATACTAGGGATGTATAAATACATTTAAAGCAAAAAAATGATATTTTCTTCACTTTTTAGAAATATGAAGGGTTTCCAAATAGCAGAATCAAACATTCAAATAATAAATTTAATTTATTATACTGTATTATTTAAATATTTAACAATTCCGATGTTAAAACAAACTAACATATTTTAATCGATAGTTTTAATGTGAAATAAAACATACTCTAAGAAGTGCAATTTTATTGTTTTCTTATCAAAGCAAAACAATCAAGCTATGCAAGAAAAAAATCAATTAGTGTAATACATTCAAAATACTAATTCTTAAGTTATGATGAAAAAGAAATAATGAATCTATTATTCATGCATATTGAAAAAATATAATCTAAAAATGCTGTTCTTAATAATGAAAATGGCAAAAATAATTAATTCTGGTCAATGCATTAATTCTTCTTCAATTTAAAATTTACTTATATTTCTCAATACTTAACTTTTTGTATTTATAATTTTACTTTCCTCCCTAACCACTACACAAGTACTGATGCACCACGCTTGATAGAACCCTGGAGCGAACTGCGCATGGGCGAAAATGGCTAGTCCATGTCGAAAATGGGGAAGTCCGTGAGCCGCAAGTACGCTGCCTAAGATAAAGAGTGGTGATTTCAGCTTCTTTTGCCGGGGCTATTATCCCTACTGTGTGAATGGAATCGGCTTGACATTCTGCCAACCGGGGTTCTTAGAAGCGTGGTTGAACAGTAGGTAAAGGATTGTAATCATGATTTTTATGTTTGTGTAGGAATGAACACGATAATGCCAAAACGGCACATCCGATTGAATTCTTATGGGCCGAATGTCTTATAGACGCTTGTCGCAAGAAGAGTATAAATTTTCGTGAAAATCGGCAAACCGATTAGGTATTTAATCCACTTTTAAACCATTTTGCAACCATTTGCAACATATTTTAAAGCAAAAATCACAGAGGAAATGCGACAGATAATAAGTGATAAATATTGCGGCGATGCAATAGAGCATTAGTTGCGCCCAAAGTTAATATATGGATTTTCAAACGAGAGTTCCCGGGTTCGAATCCAGCCGATTTCATTTTATCAGAAATTTATAAAATATCTTTTTAAAACTTTCTGGACACATACAGTAGTGTTCGAAATTATGAGTTGCGCACACCAGATATTGTTGTTGTTGTTCCTGTTGCAAATTATTCATATATTTAAACAAATATATTAATAGACTTTTTTGCCCTGTATGTTTTTTTTTTTAATAAAAGTGCAATCCATTATCAATAAAATAGAAAATATTGCGCATGCACTGCTGAAAAAACGGCTATAATATCAATATAAAATTGAATGCTCTCCCGGAACTTTAGTAAGGTTTATTTCTTCACGACGCAGCACAATAAAACATTTCATGAAGAAATTTAACTTTTGCTAATCCATTACTTAAATATTTAATCATTTCAGCAATAATAAAAATTAAACATTTGCATTAATTGCTGTGAAAAAAACGAACGTACTTTTAGAATTGAAACTTGTTATTTCCGCCTCAAAGTCAAACATTTATTGAAAAGTAGAGTTACTATTTTAAAATGAATTGAAACAAGAATTTGTAAGTTATTTTAAAACTCAGAATATAAATCCTGATTCCCTGAATAATAAAAAAATATTATCGCAAGGAAGTGACGTTGAAAAGTGAAAATGTCTATCACACTGGATTTCGAAGAATGCAATAATTCATCTTAGATTTAAAATTGTATTGTATTTTTCAACACAATATATATATATATATATATATATATACTACTGAATAAAAGTGCATAATATTACCATAAAATTATAAAATTTAAAATATTTTCAGAACTTTACTCTGGCTTTTTTTTTCTCAAAGCAGCACAATGAAACATTAGAAGTAGAAATGCAACGTTTGATATTATATGTGTTAATTAAATATTTTATTATTTTGAAGTGGAAACAAAGACGTTTTAATTAATTGCTGCTACATAAAATCGAACATACATTTGAAATTGTAGCTTAGTTATTTCCGACTCAAATAATCACTTAAAGTAGAAATTCAAATTTTACAATGCACTAAACCAAATGAATTTATAATTTATAATCAAAATCAAATCACAAAATCCTGAAATAATGCACACTAAGTAATATGTATCGTAAGAATGTCACTTTGAAAAGTGAAAAGTGCTGTCATATAGCATAGCTGCAAAATTATATGCTTTTTTGGTACCACTATTTGAGAATAGAAAATTTTGCGGTACGTAATTTGAAAAATTCAACTTACCTTGAGAAACATAAGATTTACATTAAAAAATAGCGGTAAGAAAAAGGTTTGTAGCTGGGTAATGGATTCCAAAAGATGTCTGATGGATTCTTCTTAGATTTGAAATTAGATAACATTTCTCAATATCGAATTTTGCGCATTTATCAAAACCTTTTTTTATCTATTACAGTGAAGTCCCCTTAGTTCGGAAATCCACTTTTCGTCCAAACTAGACGACGAACGCATTAAAAATTTAAGTGTTGTAAAAAAAAATCACTTGTGTTCAATTTGTTAAATTCAGATTTTTAAAGATATTAAGCAGGTTGGAACTTTATTTTGAAACTTTACGTTGGAACTTTACGCAGGTTGGAACTTTACGTATATTAATCCATTTTTCGTCCAAACTCTAGACGATGTCCGCGTTAAAAATTTGAGTGGTGTAAAAGTAAAAAAAAAAAAAAAAAAAAAAAAAAAAAAAATATATATATATATTTTGCTTTCAATTTGTTAAATTCATGTTTTCAATGATATTAAGCAGGTTGGAAATTTACGTTGAAAGAAACAACGTTCTTTTAATTTAGTATTTTTAGTAAAGTGCTAATTAAGCACAATTGCGTAAATACAAAATAACCAAATTCCCAGCACAAACAAAATACAGTAGAACCCCAATTATCCGAAAATCGGCTTAACCGATAGCCTTAAAATTCTTTTTTATTTTTAATGAAAAAATATATTTTTAAACAAGCATGCTGTTGATGAAATACACAACGTCAATTTACTCATTTGGACCATTACGTAAATGCAGACATTTTATTGCATAGACACATACATAACTTCATTTCTTTACAAATTGTGTTGTGATTTGTTTTGTTTTTCAACTTTGCAATACTTCAATGCTGCCTTATCGCGCCACCTTTACACATCTGAGGCTGTTGCATCTTCCTGCATTTCAAAATATTGACGTGCCAGTATCATGAACATACTGATAGACAAGGACTTCAACGAAATAGCCTTTCAAAGAAGAAAACCTTTCCTTGAAAAATGTTTCAAATAGTTGGCTCCTGTGTAGGACATTTGGTCTGTTTGTCACCAGTTCGTCTGCTTCTTCAAATCATCTGCTTGACAGCCATATACAGGTATCCGATATATAGTTTCGGGTTGTTGGCGTATGTGGCGCTACTTTAGCAGAGATGCTTGCCGGCTGCGTTCGAAAGTCGCGACACGATACTAACACTATTTCGTTAGAAGTACTTATCTATTTCTATGTTCATGACCAGTATAAACTCTTTTCAACGCGTTGAGGCTCTCCATGCTAAAAAAAACCTATTTGCGCTTTAAAGTATTACTTCTCGTAAATAAAGTTTGGAGGAAAATAAAATACGTGTAAACAGGAAGGGTAAATATCTCAGAATAGGGACTCTTGCTATACCTGCCAGGACGAACACGTTACCTGATTGTGGGGAAGTGAGATGGGTGAGTAGTGTCATCTGGTAGAATAAAATTAGGAAGCCTCCCGGTTATCCGAAAATTCATATGGAACACCGGTCAACCGAAAATCCTTTGGTCCTATGCTTTTCGGATAACCGGTGTTTTACTGTATACGGACAAATTACCATACGTACATAATTTAAATTATTAAGTTCCTTTCTTTGCGATGGTAGAACAAATGAACTTTTTACCGCATCGTTTTCTAATATTGTAACATACTCCAAAATTTGGTCTGTGACATCGCATTTAGATCGGTAATATCGTCGAAGAGCCGGCACCATTATTTAAAACTCTCATGTTTTTGATTGTGGAATGTTATTTTACTCCTCATCAGAGTCACTAACAACTTATTGATCTCTCAGCAAAAGTTGTTCTTTTTAAAAAGTAATGTACAAAACAAGTGTCTTTAGATTTTGCATGGTTACTGTGATAAATTTGTACATACTATCCGATACGTAGTACAAATAAACCTTAAGCGATGCCGTTAACAATAATTTCAAATTGAAAATGATGAGGAAAACAAAACTGTCCTCATTATAGGGAGATACGGGTTAAGCAGGGACGCATTACTGAGAGTCTCCTGTATTAAAACATGAAGCAAAATGTCTTTGTTTTTCCTTCTCATGTTTTTTAATACAAAATATTAATCTAACATCTAGAAAATGGGAAATATTCCACATGTAACTTATTAAGGTTTCTGCGTAGATGAAATATAGAAAAATGACATTAAAATCGAAAGTATTTTAAGAATTTATGTTCGGTTATTCCTCCTTTAAGCAACTAAATCAAACACTTCAAGGAAAAATTTAACTCTAAATATTGTATTAGTTAAATATTTAACTTTCGATGTTACATCAACCCATCAAATTTTAATTAACAGTTTGAATGTGATTTCAGAATTGCAGTTTAATATTGTTTTCTTATCAAAATAAAGACATCATATCTCTTAAGTAGAAATTAAAATTACATAATCCATTTAAATTAATAAATTATTAAATTATTAAATTAATCCATTTAAATTATTAAATTATGGCCAAAATATATCGTAAATCCTTGATTCATGCATAAAAAGAAAATAGTATCGTAGGAATGCGACACCGAATACTAAAAATGGATTCTGAAGCTATTGATAATTCTTTAAAATTGAAATTTATATTTATTAATAAAGAATCGTTTGTATATATCAAAATCTCTTTTGGTCTAATGCAAAATTAAACAGATATATTTTTTGTCTTGATGTATTTTCTTTTGAAAAGATTTTTAATTTAATATCTCTAAAATAGAAAATATTTCCCATTTTGGCCACAAAAAAGCATAACGATATCATAATAAAAATTATTTTCAGATCGCAACTAACTGTTTAAAGTAAACATTTTATTTTCACGAATGCATTAATTAAGCATTTATACACTCTGTCGTTAATGCAGACTAACAATTTTTAAGCATTTACTGTAACGCAAAACAGAACATACTTTTAGAACCACTGTTCAGTTATTTCCGTCTATACAGTTAAACAATGATTGAAAATAATTAATTCAAATTTTATAATGCATTCAAAAGAATAATTTATACCATTATGATCAAAAAGTGATCTGCTTAAAATTGAAAATATTTTAGGAACTTCAGTCTATTTTGTTGTTGAAACAACACAATCAATCATTCCAAATAGAAATTGAACTTTCGATAATGTATTATTTAAAAATTTAATTACCTCTATGCAAATACGATTAAATTTTAGTTAACAAATTTAATAATTATAACACAATTTTTAGAACTGAAGCTTGGTTATTTCCGTCAGAAAGTTAAATAATTATTGAAAAGTAGAAATTTAAATCTTATAAAGCATTCAGAAATAAATTTATAAGTTATGATTTAAAATAAAGGGATCATAAATCCTGAATTCATGCACTATTATGCATGAATTCAGGATTTATCGTATTTATCGTTCAACTGTTGATTTTGAAAAGTTAAAATGGATGGGATTCCAAAGGATTTAAGATGGATTCCGAATGAATAAATAATGGATTCTGAAAGGTGCATAATGGTTTACAATAATGATATATCCAAAAATGGAGTATAATTGATTTCAATATATAAGAGTATCGTCAGGTATCTAGTGGAGAGTATATGGCGATAGCTTCTGAATTTTGTAGAGAAACTCCGTATATCCTCTGTTTTTCAAATAAAACTATAGCGTATATTTTCTGGGTATACTCTCTAGGTATAGTACATAGCGTATATAAGTGCATGATGGATTACAATATATAAAGATCTATAAGTGTATAATGGATTCAAATATATAAGGGTCTATAATTGCATAATGGATTCTAATATGTAGAAATCTATAAGTGCAAATGAATACCAATATGTATGGTTATATAAGTGCATAATGGACGGTAATATTAAGTTCATAAATGTGTATAATAGTGTATGTAAAGGTAAATAATGGATGCAAATAATGGTATAATTCCAATAATGGTACATAATAGATTCCACAATGGATTCTGAGAAGAACAATCATTCATCTTAGATTTTAAATCAGTTTTTATTACTCAATACAGAGTTTAACGCATTTATCAAACCATTATGATGTGTAATATACATATTCTAATCAAATAGTCTTTGTTCTATATCTTGGGATTTCTTAAGAAAAAATCAGGCTAACATTTGAAAAGGAAAACATATATTTGATGGATGATTTATTCTTTATTTTGCTCATGACCGTAAAAGTAAAGCTGGTCCAAGGACAACGAGAGAAATATTTTTTCGTCCGTTTGTAACTTTTCCCATAAATAATAAATTATTACTTTTCTTTCCCAAAGAGGAGACGGTCCTGAAACTAGTAAAACTGTGCTTATTTGACATATTTTTTACATTTTCATAAATCTATGTTTTTATGGTAATCTGTTGTAATAGTTGAAAATAAATTTAGCATGAAAATAATATATTTAATCGCTGAGAAAAAGTTCTGTCGTGTATGACAATAAAATTCAGATCATAGACAGTAAACACTTGGTTAGTCATATTATTTATTATAATATCTCTATGGATTAAGGATTAGCCTCTTTCTAATAATAATAAAATAGCTTTCCGATTAACATAATATTTCTATTTGGAAATTTTAAATAACTTATTATTAAATAATAATTAAAATTTCAAAAGCAGGTTAATCAAAAGTAAGAATGGACTTCACAAAGAACTACATTTCGATTTGAAAATTTATAATATTTTTGTTGTTAAAAATCATTTATATATTAAAATCAAGTTAACCTAAAATAAGATTGTTCATAAAGTTTAGTCATTTACAAAATATCACCTAGAAGAAAAAGTAATTAAATACACAATTTATTTCTCGAGTTAAATATAGATGGCCGATCTTTAACATTGATTTGTTTATTTTTCAAAAATGTATAGCTCAGTAATTATTCACTCTGAAATCATGAAAAGTTGTATGTGTTTTTTGTATGATAAATTTAAATATGTGTTAAAATTACGTCTTGCAATGAATCTTTATTATTGCCTGGGATTTTAATATCTTGATGACTCCCTATCACAAAAATAATAATAGATTTTTATAAAGAACTGTTCAGAAAATGAAACTACTATTTTTTCTTGCATCAATAGAACAAAAGTTATACACCGCATCTGAATCCGTCATCTAATACCTATCATTTTACAGAAAATTCCATTAGGATTTTAAATATCTAATTATTTATTGAATACCAATTAAGTAGTTCCTTATACTTAAAACATGTAAATAAAATCGCGTTAACGTTTGGGAGGGGAAAATAACTAACAGTAGTGTCGGTTTTGTAAGCATTTTGTAAAACTAATGTCGACACTGATAAATCTGATAAAAGTAAATATACGTAAGAAAAATTAAGAGTAACGCATAATGTAGAAAAGAGTTTTACAAACATTTGATTACTTTGAAATGAATTTAAGCTTTCTTTTAATTAAAGTTTTTCGAACATAAACAGCAACAAAGGCATTAACAAAATAAATAATTATATAATACATAGAAAAGCAGCAAACCAAGACACACGGAAAATTTATTTAAGTGGCAAAGGGACATAGATTAAAATTAAAAATTTAAACAATTCTACAAAACTATTTTTTTTTCGAACTCTATCGATTAAGTAACATCTGCTGCATAGTTGCCAACCTCCCAATTTTTTTAATACCAGTAAAATAATACAAAAATGTTCACTTTATTAAATAGCAGAAATTGCATGATTAAATTAAACAATTATTTTTTCATAAAAATACTGGTATAAAAAAATCGGGAGGTTGGCAACTATGAATGGAATATATCAAGTTTTTAATTTATAGGTTTAATTATTTTATATTCGAGATATTATCATTTTTTCGTTTCCAGTATTAATTATTTCATGTTCTATTTTTTATCATATTGTTAAATAAAGTCTTTCAACCACCTGACTCATATATATAGCTAGCTCAATTAATAATTAATAAAAAAAAATATGTTGCTGATTCAATTAAACGTTGATTCTTATAAGTTAATGAACGGTATACTTATTTCTTAGTAGAAGCTCAGCTTTAATTGGTACGGTTTTTTAGGAAACAGTTTGTAGGTTTTTGTGGACCACCAACAAAATGTTTTCAATTATTAAAAACAAAAAAGAAAGAAAGAAAAACGAAAGAAAGGATGTCATACACAGCTACATTGATGAATGTTTCATAATCGTAGTGTCAAATAATTTTTCGTAGTAATGCTTTTTCAACAAAAAGGCGATATCTAGATAAAATAAAAAATAAAAAACCTAAAAAATACTTTATTACAGTTTTTTGTATATTGTTTAAACTATGCAATTTCTCATCAAAATTTATAATTAATGTAACCATGCTTTCCAAAAATTAAATAAGTAATTAATTTAATTGACGAAATGATACACCTACATTAAAAAATTTCATAAAACTGCATTAAGGTAATAAATTATTAAAACTTTACTTGTAAACCATGAACATTAATTTTCCACATTACATGACTCGTGCAATTGGATCATAAATAATAATAAACTAGAGATAGTATTAAATAAAATAAACGAGATATTTGAGAAATAATTGCTTAACTTTTCAAAATCCCACCATATTTATTTAATGATAAGAGAGTTATTTATCCTTTATAAAAATAACTATGAGGAAAGTTTCAAGTACAGGGCAAATGTGTGAATTTTCTTATTCGGAAAATTACTGCAGTAAATCACTGGGATAACTTCTGCTATTAACACTTTATCGACCGGAAATTTAATATAAACCACCATTTATAATTATTTATTAATACTTAGAAAGACAGAGCACTGCTCGGTTCTTTTTTGCTGCGTTCATATTGTATTCGAAAAATGCCATTAAATTTTTATTATTTAATTTATTTATTTCAACATGAACATGTCATTTCCAGTTTATAACAGTAATATCAACAAATGCAGACAATTCTCGTTTTAAGCTTTGTATTTATCTGTCATTCTATATCCATATTTCCTATATTGTCCAGGAAACAATTATGTTTTTTTTTATTTTGTATTTCTGCGGGCATTAAGGGGTTGTACTTAGCTGCAAGGTCGAAAAAAAAACACGTATTTTGCGGATTTTTTACACAGGAATATTAAACAAGATATTTGAAAAACTCTTTTTATATTTTATTTATTACACTTTTTAAAAAAAAATTATTTTTGTAATGACGAAATACAGTTCGCAGTCACCAGCAGACCCGCTCCTCTGAGATGGTGTCCGTCCAAGGTGATCACGGTAACTCTGTCAAATTCATTTGAAATTATAATAAACAAGTAATATAAAAAAAATAAGTCAATTCCAACTTTTTTATTATAAATATATATAATAAACCCGTGGAGTATTAATATCGCACATTATCTTTATTGAATTTTTTTTATAATCATCGTTGCGGTATTATATTTTTGTGGCGTCACTAATTTGAGGAAAATCATTTCATTTATGAAAACAATGGGATAATTTTTTTTCTTCCATATAAAACTAAAAATAATTAATTTAATTTAAATAATGAATTAATATTAGAAAAAACTGTATTAACATCAAGTGTCATCCACTACAAGTTAAAAAAATATATATTTGAACTTGAGTGGATGAATAGAAAATATTTTATTAACGATTGAAAATTTGAACAAGATATATAAATATATAGAGAGTGTGAGCTAATTGTAGGAATTGAGAAAAAAAGTGGCCAGTTAAACTGATGGCATTAAGCTCACAGGCCATTCACACTAATTGTATATTATACTCTTTTTTCAAAGAATTTTAAAATTCAGAGAGAGTTTTTCTTTTTTAACTAATTTGTTTTAACATTCAGAATTCATTCCATAGCATTCAAATATTTGTTATCATAAAAGCTTTCAATTTTCACATAGCGATAAATAGATATAAATATCTTTGTTCATTTTATTTTCATTTTACAAATTGTTTGAGCTACCTTTTTTTTTCATATCAAATTCGTTCTTCAAACTTGCATTATGCAAATTAAAAGTGTTTCAGAAATAACTCTCTTGGAAAACGAAATTAAATTTAAAAAAAAAAAACAGCAGATTTAGAATATAAGACTCAGATATATATTTTTCTCATTTCCAACAGTCCCTACGATTTTTTAATTAAAAAAATATATATATATATCATTTAATTCCTCCTGTTTTGAAATTGGAACACAAAAGGAATTGGCATACTTTGTATAAAAATTTAGAATTTCGTTTAAAAAATATTTTTCAAATTCGAAATTTTAATAATTGAATTTGTTCAAGTTCAGGGAAGAATCGCAAAACAAAACTGCAGAACGAGTGCTTAAATTAAATTTACATTTTTTTTTGTTTAATGAAAAAATGCAATATTTTAGAAATAATAGAAAAACTTTAGAAGTAGTAGGGTATGTTTAGGTATAGTATAATAACATTAACAAATCTTTAAGCGAGTGTTTTATTAGACTACCGGATTTATCTACCGGTATTTTTGTTTGATTTAATAATAAACAGTCTGTTATTAAATATAGTAAGGATCACTATTCAAAAATTGTGGTAGAAATTTTGAATAAAACAACATTCTGAATTTGCAACACTGCTTACTGCTTACATTCCTCAATATCTACTTTTGTGCCAGATCAGACAATATATAAGTATCATAAAAATGAATATATGTATTTTCATATTGAAAGCGTGAGTCCTAAGAAAAGATTTTTATGCATTATATACTTCTTTTAACCGCTAAAAGGCGTAAAATAAAAACTTTATAAACAGTAAAATATGTTTTATTAGACTGAAGACATGTTTCGGCTCCATCCGAGCTATTATCAAAACAAATAAGAATATTCTATACTTGCACGGTCCAATGAAATTATTATTTGAAACGCCACCATTTAATTTTTCCACGTACTTTTTCAAATTACGCACGTTATTTTTTATTTTTACTTATATGTTTATTTCCATATTTGTAACCACTCTGTTAAAAATTTGCAGCAAACTGTCCAGTCATTTGACCGTTTTTATAAAAAACGGTTATGTAACCGTAATTTAGCGCTACTCTGACCATATTTTACACCATATTATGGTCAGAATAGAGTTAAATTACAGTTATGTAACCATTTTTTACAAAAACGGTCAAATGACTGGACAGTTTGCTGCAAATTTTTAACAGTGCAACCATGTATATGTAACGATGCAGAATCAATTAACTTACAAAAATTATGGTTCGAGTTATTCCATAGTTACAAATATGGAAATAAACATCCAAGTAAAAATAAAAAATAACGTGCTGACTTTCAAAATTACGTGGAAAAATTAAATGGTGGCGTTTCAAATAATAACTTGATAGACTTTCTGCTAATACAGTGCTAGTCCCATTTACGAATTCTCTGTCGCAGGAATGACTTTCACATTAAATTCTTTGACACATTATTTTACAAAGAAATAAAATGAGAGAAACTTTTTTCGACTTCTCATCGGATATTTATTGGCATAATTTTATACAGAAGTGAAACAAAAATATACACGTACACCACATTATTAATTCAATAATCATAAATTCAATCCTGCTATTAACTCGTTCCTGAAACAGAAAATGGCTTCTAGGGATAACTGAAGCAGAAAATTACTTCTAGGGATAATTGAAGCAAACAATTGTTTTAATTTGTTTGAAAAAACTGCTGAAACAACCTTCTTAATGTATGTTTAGGAAGTGTAATCTTATGTCAATAGGAAATCTAATCAACCACTTTGCACTACAAGACAGTAATACAGAGACTTAACAAATATTAAATGCTTAATATTTTTCTTGTATATAATCGAAAATAAAAACTAGATTTTATTATTCAAGGTGCGGAAGAGCATATCTATTTAACTTATAGAACATCTACAGAAAAATCATAAAGAACGATTGAAATGTAAAAATCGATACATATTCTAAAAGCCTGTTTGGTTCATAGAAATACAACTCCTTTCTACATACATATAATTTTATAATTAAGAGCATGGCTGCTTATTCATTTTAATCGTCATAAAAACGATATGTCATTGTTTATACAAGCAAATGTTCAGAAACTCCCTGACATTAACAGGTTACTAAAATAGAAAAATTACTTATAGGGTTAGTTGAAGCAAACAATTACTTTCATTTTGTTCGAAAAAAATGCTGAAACAGACTTCTTAATGTATGTTTAGGAAATGTAATCTTATGTAAATAGGAAATCTAATCAACCACTTTCTAACACAAAACAGTAATAAAGAGACTTATTAAATAATAAATGCTTAATATTTTGCCTGTATATAAGCAAAAAAAGCTAGATTTCATTATTCAATGTGCGGAAGAGGATATCTATATCATAAAGAACATTTGAAATGTAAAAAACGATTCATATTATAAATGCCTGTGCGGTTCATAAAAATACAAGTCTTCATCTCTACATACATATAAGTTTTATAATTAAGGGACAGATCAGCTTATCGCTTTTAATCGTCGAAAAAAAACGATATGTCATGTTTTATACAAGCACGTGTGCAGGAACTATTTTTATGTTGCGGGGGACAATTTATTATTAATTCATTTCTATATTAATATTAATTTCGGATAAAAATTAAAGGCTACAATTTTTTGCACCAATAATATAGATCTGCTATGTTTGAATTCAATGATATATATGAAAAAAATGTATTATCTCCTGTTACGTTCATCGACTTAATTGTCGTATTGTTTATATTATTTCTACTGATTATTTCTACTTATTTAATTTTGACTGCTTCGTCTTCTAATATTGTTTTGAGGTATTGTTTTTAAAATTGTTTTTTGAGATTATGGATAATTACGTTAAAGGCACATACCTTATTATTAGTTGCTTCTTGAAGCAAGAACTACTAACAGAATTTAATATAACTTATCTAGCACTTATTCAGGTTTCATAATATCATATTAGCATTAGAAAAATAATAAATGATTATTTGATTTAATTCAAATCATCCGGTGTTATCGCACAGGTGGGATAAAACCATATGGATATATTAACATTATATGAATGAAAAATTTTAGACATCATTTAGAAAAGAAACAATAAACATTATTTTTTACAAATTTAACTATGGGACAAAGCTGCTAAAATTTAAAATATAAGTGCAATGATTTTACATTTAAAGATAAAAGACAATATCTAAAGACATTAAAATTTGAAAAATGAGAGAAAAAGTTTGGCATCTTTATCAGATTTATAAAAATCTTAATCACTCTTGTTTATGTAATTTTGACTGATTCTTCTTCTAATATTGTTTACGGGGTTTTGAGGCATTGTTTTTAATTTCATTTTTTATTCCATGTAGGATATACGGTTTTACGCTAAGAGAATGGGTGTTGCAAAGCAAGTTATAAAATTGCGTCGATGAATTCTAGAAACATTATAGTTATGGGAAATAAATTCTTATTAAATATGCCACACACAATAATATTAACAGTTTCAATAACTGTCATATGTAAGGATTTTGAAAACTAACAAACATTTAAACAAAAACAAAAAGATAAAATAAACTATCTAACACAGAAATTACCCAAATCTAAGTATGGAGATGCTGTAACGGCTACTTCTTCATTTTGCTTAGAGCTAAATATTTTATCCATTAGCTGCTGCTGAATTGCGTCAACCAGAAATACCCGGTTTTCACCCGCATATATGATTTTACACTATACTATGAATTACTGATGTATGTAAAATGGATTTAAGTTTGTAAAATGTATGCATGTTAAGCATTTAAGTAAAAGATAAAAGGATGTAAATAAATATACAATGAATTAAGTATTCAACGTTAAGGTTATTTAAAACTTAAAAAGTATTTATTAGCGTAAATGCGATAGGCGATGCTGCAGTTATTTTATTCTTGTTTTTCCTTACATAATGTTTTAGATCTTGTTCAGAAACAATATTTTTATAGAAAAATAATCACAACAGAAATCAATTACACAATTAAAATTTTATGGGTATTGAAAGTGAAAAATATTATCAAAAACATACCTGCCAACATCGCACTAAACTTCCGTACAATGTAGGTTAATTTAACCGGGGTTCAACACGTTTTAAGCCATTTCTTTTAAAAGAAATGCATTCAAATGGATTCCACGTAAGAACATGAAACTAAATATATATTATTTTTCAGATATATTTTCTGGTTAGCATTGTCTTTATCCTAGATCAAATTAACTCACATTGTACGGAAGTTTAGTGGAAAATTGACAATTATGTCAAAAAGCTAATTTTAGGTTATATCAACTACATAAAAAGTGACACTAACTGTTAAAAGATTGGAATTATTGATAAATTATAATTTAAATTTATGTATTAAAATTCCGATATATCAGTAAGAAAAAATGTGTTTGCGTATATTTCTTATCTCAATATCCATATCCGCTGTAAAGTAAACATGCGATATAAATTAAACTACAAATTTTAAATTAATAAGCATATTTCATTAAAAATTATGTGGAACACTAAATAACTAGTTAAATTAATATATGTAAAAGCACGTAAATTATGGAATCTTCAAAAAAGTTTTAATAATTACTTTATACTTATAATAATTACTTATATATATATACTTATATATACTTATATACTATATACTATATACTATATACTATATACTATATATATACTTATAATAATTACTTAATATTTTCCCAATCTAAAATAAGTCCAAGAATAGAATGTTTATGTATTTAAATATATATATATATATATAAAATGTTTTCCATTATGAAAACGAAAATTCAATTTACTATGTAACAGGATAAAAGAACTCAGAGTATATTCATAACAAACACATTGAATTTCATGCTCAAAATAATTTTTTACATGCAAAAAATAATTAATTTAATACACATTTTGCAGTGATGAATTTTATTGAAAACAATATTGCCGATTAGTTAAAACCAAATTAAATTATATATATGCATTTCTTGTTTAAAATACAGTAACCATTAACATACTTTTAATAATCTAAAGGCGCTAGATTAAACCTGTATATGACTTTCTTATTACATAAATTATATTTCTTTTAAAATTCTATGACATCAAATGAACTATATTTCTTTTCATTGTTGGAAAAAAGAAACATTTTGTTTTTAAAGAATGCAGACAGATGCGAAACCATAATTCGGAAATAGGGTGTTTCAGGTGATACGGGGTTTTCAGGTGAACAAAATGTTCTTAAATCGCCTTTAATTTATATTCCTTTTATATATTTTATAACATCATATTTGATTTTATATTTAAATATCTCAAATTTTTTTAAACCTTTGGAGTTCCTTTCGTATTATATATAAATAATTTGTTTCGCAGTATAACTGGAGTAGACGACTAAAAGAATTTAAATTATTTCTAAAGAAATTTTTTTTTTCATATATCGCAAACACATCATTATGATAAACCGAGCATGTTACCACATTGTCGACCAGCAACGAGAATTCTCTTTTTTCTGTAAAATACGGTAACGAAACATCATTGACTAAGAGTAAAAATGAATATCTATATTTCAATATTGCAAGCTTGAGTCCGAAGAAAAGATTTTTCTACATTGTTAAAATTTTCTGTAAAATAGTGAGCCATAGACCATAAATTTAACCCCCTGACCGCCGAGCAAAAGGGCAAATTTGTAATGTTGTTTTTTCTGTAATTTTTTTTTAAATGCTTAAAAAATCTGA
The DNA here is from genome assembly GCA_963931845.1 of Maratus michaelseni. Classification (NCBI taxonomy): domain Eukaryota; kingdom Metazoa; phylum Arthropoda; class Arachnida; order Araneae; family Salticidae; genus Maratus; species Maratus michaelseni. The sequence goes on along the minus strand of OZ007594.1, from coordinate 48,971,713 downwards.
ATTGATATGAGAGTATCAATCATTACTTGATGTTTTAAAAATGCATTATATTTGTACAATTATATTAATTTAAACAAACGTTGTATTGCTGTGGAACCTACAGCATAGTGAACGGATATATCAGGTCGCGGCGGTGAGAAGGTTAATACTTACTTTACCATTCATCTAGAAAATAGTAGAATGTCCATTAATTAGCAATAATTTCGTTCCCACAGTAAAAAATAAATAAAGTAATAACGTTCAGCACATTTTCTTGAACCTGTTCATTTCCGGAATACCCACAAATTTCTCTCAATCTCGATCAATGTGAAGAATTCAGAATTTGATTAAGTAATAGATATATATATACACGTTTCCTTAACTGGAAAGTTTGCGGCAATAATAAATTTTAAAAATACCGTTTTCGTACGAATAATTTTTTACAGTGTACTAACTGCCTATTAAAGACAAATATTAAAAGTTTTAAACTAAGCATACAAAATTTTCTTCGTCTCCAAATGATCGTAATACATATGAGAATTTTCAAAAATACATCACTAAATAATTTTTATAAAATCAAGAAGTAAACAAAGAAACAGCTGTACCACAGTTTTTGTGTTTAAATTATACAGTTGCTTGGTCACTTTTTTATCTATCACTATTTCCAAAGAATATTCTTTTTTATGGATTTCACTTTCGAATGTTGCACGCATCAGTGAAAACGATTATTTCTCTTGAAAATATTACAAATATCTATTACGATGATAATTGATTAGAAATAGTGGTAGCTAAAAAAGTGACCGCGACAACCCCAAATTAGACTGATAAAAAACATTATTGTAGATTTTGTTTTTGCTCAGTTACATTAAATTTATCTCTTTATATTCGAAATTAGTGTAGCAGGGATCCCAAATGATCCGTTTTTTAATACTGCTTATTTCGAAGAAAAATCTGCATTTTACATTTTTATTTCAAATTTTATAGAACCATACCACGAAACTCTTCAAAGGAAATACTATTACCAAAATACGGACATAAAACAATTAACAAAAAATATTATTTTAAGCAATTATTAGGTTTTTTGTTTTTTACATTTACATAAAATTATATTTAAATGAAAAAAAAACTTTTTTTTTCTTTTGAAAACTGTAACCAGAAAAAATAAATGAAAAACGTTTGATGTAAAAATAAATATTGTTTAACTACATTGGCGCAACCAAAACAGCTTTATGTAAAGAAGTTGACACAAGCGGAGTCTCTGGCAGCGGTTCCGCTGTAAACTAAAGCAGCTGTTGAGAGTTCATGACTCGGAAACTTATTTTTTATGTGAATATTTTCATCGCATTTACGTGTATGAAACAATGAGACTGTTACTTTTTCTGTTGTCTGAACTGTATACGCTAAGTAATTTCTTATTTAGCAGACCATTTAGGAGCCCTGAAATATCTTTAATATGAACCTTAAGTATTGTAAGAAAATCGATAGAATTAATTTGTATATAAACGTCAATCAAACTGCCTACTTTTTTTCGATTAAAAACCCGAAATTGCAATATAAAATTAAAACAAGTCCACCTATGTTAAAAGATTGTTTTGTATTTTTATAATAGCTAACAACTTTTTAAGAATAATAAAATTCAATCAAGGTTATAATGTCTTTTATTAAATTTAAATACTTATTCCATACTAAAAAGACTCAGGAAAATGCCTTTAAGGTATTTTTGGAAATATAATTTTGGAATCATAATTTTGTACGTTCAAGTTCTTCATTTTTCGAAATATTATTCTTAAAACTTAAATCAAGCAATAAGGTAAGTCTTGTAATCGTTTTGAAAATCGAAAAATTTTTTTGACGGATTTACACGTTTCAGACACTGGAGATTCCGAAAAACATATTTTTAGAAGAAAAAAAATTGCCGTCCGTCTGTGTGTCTGTAAACGCTCTATCTTCCGAAAAATGTGAGACAGAGACTTGCAATTTGGTATGTACTTAGTATGTAATAATGGGAAGAAGCCTATTTCATGTCAATAACCTCGATTAACCGGAACTATTTTTTTCGGACTCTCGAAATATTCGTTCTGATGAAAGGTATATAAAAATTTTCGAAATTGTTTATTTTAAGAAATGAATGTAAAAGACAATAAAAAAACATAAATTTCATAAAGCATGAAGTCGTTCGGATAATTAGTTGCCGAGATATTTGGAATCCTATTTGAAACACTCTTCGATTTTTCATGACCCTGTATTTCATCCAAATGTCACTTCAAAGATATATTTCAATTGGGAATTTGACGCTAAATCAGATGCAATAAACCGCTAGTTAATAGGATTATTATTTTTGGAGTTATAAGGATGTTTCTTTCAAGCAATTTAGTAATCGAGCCTTTAAAGTTTATGACGTCATCAAGCCACGATTTTATATGAATTGCAATGCATTTTATAACTAGTTTACACATTTTTATTTTAATATTTTACATTATGCATATCCATGATGGGTAAGTATTACGGTGGACCCCAACGACTAGTTTAATTTATTTTAATATTGATTTTCATTATTTATTTTAAAGAAATAGCATGTGAAACATGAAAAATGAAAACTGTACATCTAAGTGAGTAAAAGTAAATGGTTAAATTATAAGTTCGATAATTTTCAATTATTTATTGTCTAATATTATTACCAAATTATCTTATAGCTTTCAAAACGTAGGAATTGAGGTTAATGAGCTTTGACTTCAAATACGCTAACATTATCTAGAAATATGCCTGCATTATAATCTAATCTCACATTCAGATAGGGAATGAAAGTTACCAAAGCCTTACTAAAAATCTTTTATTTTGAAGCAATTTTGAACACAGACTCTACACCCAGAAACGTAAATAATTGTTTATAGTCTTTAAAACACACATAAACAACGCCTGCATTCAGCAATTAAAGACATACAAATATTATAATGCAGACATACATACAATAAATACAATAATCCAACATGGAATGAAAAATTAGCCAGAGCCAGGAATCGAACCTGAGTCCACAGCGTTCCGGGCGTTCAGCGGTCAGAGCGACAGCACGGAACGCTGTGGACCCAGGTTCGATTCCTGGCTCTGGCTAATTTTTCACTCCATGTTCGATTATTGTATTTATTGTATGTATGTCTGCATTATAATATTTGTATATCTTTATAGTCTTTGTTTTCCCATCTAGATATGCCGCAGTGTGAAAGGAGAAACATTGAGAGGAAGTATGGTTAAACATTTAAAAAACGAATCTTTCATAAAAATCCACAAATACAATGTCAAAAAAAGTTCCCTAGGCTATTATGGACAGAATATTATTCAAAACAAATAAAAAACTACGGATATAAAGCTGTAAAACTTACTTTTTCAACATTATCACGAAGGACACTCGTGCATTTACGTAATGATTAAGAAGATTTATAATGCGATTTTGAAAAAAAAATACGTGTCATGCACGAGGAAAAAATACTTAACAGATTTCTTCAATTCTTTAAAAAACAATCTGTCTCTGAGAGCATTTTGCAATACCGGAAAGAGTTGATATTCTATTGGGGCCACATCCGGGTTAGAGATCGGATAGAAAAGACACTCACAAACGAGGGCTGCTATGACATCTGTACCATATACTTTTATGAGCCAGTTACGGATTTTAGCACCAGATGTGTCATAAGCTCATTCTTTTAGTTCAAGAGCTCTCAAATCACTCATTGTGTACGGTTATAAAATACTGATGTTTCTACTAGTACCATTTGCAAATTCTCGGAACGTCACAAAAAGAGGAATGGCTTTCACGTAAAATCGTTTGCCCCATGACTTTAGGAAACTAGTCGGATGTGCCAATCCCAAAACTTTCATCTATCTCAGTCATGTTAATACTTCAAAATTCGCTATCACATCGCCAATAAAATCAATATTTTTCGTCATTATGTTGTACGTCAGCTGCTTGCAAATCGTCGGGTTAACGGGATGCGATCAACTGATGTATACTAAACTACAAAAAGTCCTTCTGGCCTGAATCGACAGGAAAAGATAGCCTCCCTATTCTTTGGTTTTACGATTTAACTAATTTTACTGGAAAACACGAAGGTAAAATGCGTGGAACCTAATTAAAGAAGATTCAATCCCAGTTCTCGTCAACTTTGAATTTGAATGAGAATATCGCCAAATTAGTCCTCTACAGGCCAGTTGGCTTCATTTATGGCAACCTATTTTGTGTAACTAACCGTGTATGAAACAATGAGACTGTTACTTTTTCTGTTGTCTTAACTGTATACGCTAAGTAATTTCTTATTTAGCAGACCATTTAGGAGCCCTGAAATATCTTTAATATGAACCTTAAGTATTGTAAGAAAATCGATAGAATTAATTTGTATATAAACGTCAATCAAACTGCCTACTTTTTTTCGATTAAAAACCCGAAATTGCAATATAAAATTAAAACAAGTCCACCTATGTTAAAAGATTGTTTTGTATTTTTATAATAGCTAACAACTTTTTAAGAATAATAAAATTCAATCAAGGTTATAATGTCTTTTATTAAATTTAAATACTTATTCCATACTAAAAAGACTCAGGAAAATGCCTTTAAGGTATTTTTGGAAATATAATTTTGGAATCATAATTTTGTACGTTCAAGTTCTTCATTTTTCGAAATATTATTCTTAAAACTTAAATCAAGCAATAAGGTAAGTCTTGTAATCGTTTTGAAAATCGAAAATTTTTTTTTGACGGATTTACACGTTTCAGACACTGGAGATTCCGAAAAACATATTTTTAGAAAAAAAAATTGCCGTCCGTCTGTGTGTCTGTAAACGCTCTATCTTCCGAAAAATGTGAGACAGAGACTTGCAATTTGGTATGTACTTAGTATGTAATAATGGGAAGAAGCCTATTTCATGTCAATAACCTCGATTAACAGGAACTATTTTTTTCGGACTCTCGAAATATTCGTTCTGATGAAAGGTATATAAAAATTTTCGAAATTGTTTATTTTAAGAAATGAATGTAAAAGACAATAAAAAAACATAAATTTCATAAAGCATGAAGTCGATCGGATAATTAGTTGCCGAGATATTTGGAATCCTATTTGAAACACTCTTCGATTTTTCATGACCCTGTATTTCATCCAAATGTCACTTCAAAGATATATTTCAATTGGGAATTTGACGCTAAATCAGATGCAATAAACCGCTAGTTAATAGGATTATTATTTTTGGAGTTATAAGGATGTTTCTTTCAAGCAATTTAGTAATCGAGCCTTTAAAGTTTATGACGTCATCAAGCCACGATTTTATATGAATTGCAATGCATTTTATAACTAGTTTACACATTTTTATTTTAATATTTTACATTATGCATATCCATGATGGGTAAGTATTACGGTGGACCCCAACGACTAGTTTAATTTATTTTAATATTGATTTTCATTATTTATTTTAAAGAAATAGCATGTGAAACATGAAAAATGAAAACTGTACATCTAAGTGAGTAAAAGTAAATGGTTAAATTATAAGTTCGATAATTTTCAATTATTTATTTCTAATAATATTACCAAATTATCTTATAGCTTTCAAAACGTAGGAATTGAGGTTAATGAGCTTTGACTTCAAATACGCTAACTTTATCTAGAAATATGCCTGCATTATAATCTAATCTCACATTCAGATAGGGAATGAAAGTTACCAAAGCCTTACTAAAAATCTTTTATTTTGAAGCAATTTTGAACACAGACTCTACACCCAGAAACGTAAATAATTGTTTATAGTCTTTAAAACACACATAAACAACGCCTGCATTCAGCAATTAAAGACATACAAATATTATAATGCAGACATACATACAATAAATACAATAATCCAACATGGAATGAAAAATTAGCCAGAGCCAGGAATCGAACCTGAGCCCACAGCGTTCCGGGCGTTCAGTGGTCAGAGCGACAGCACGGAACGCTGTGGACCCAGGTTCGATTCCTGGCTCTGGCTAATTTTTCACTCCATGTTCGATTATTGTATTTATTGTATGTATGTCTGCATTATAATATTTGTCTATCTTTATAGTCTTTGTTTTCCCATCTAGATATGCCGCAGTGTGAAAGGAGAAACATTGAGAGGAAGTATGGTTAAACATTTAAAAAACGAATCTTTCATAAAAATCCACAAATACAATGTCAAAAAAAGTTCCCTAGGCTATTATGGACAGAATATTATTCAAAACAAATAAAAAACTACGGATATAAAGCTGTAAAACTTACTTTTTCAACATTATCACGAAGGACACTCGTGCATTTACGTAATGATTAAGAAGATTTATAATGCGATTTTGAAAAAAAAAATACGTGTCATGCACGAGGAAAAAATACTTAACAGATTTCTTCAATTCTTTAAAAAGCAATCTGTCTCTGAGAGCATTTTGCAATACCGGAAAGAGTTGATATTCTATTGGGGCCACATCCGGGTTAGAGATCGGATAGAAAAGACACTCACAAACGAGGGCTGCTATGACATCTGTACCATATACTTTTATGAGCCAGTTACGGATTTTAGCACCAGATGTGTCATGAGCTCATTCTTTTAGTTCAAGAGCTCTCAAATCACTCATTGTGTACGGTTATAAAATACTGATGTTTCTACTAGTACCATTTGCAAATTCTCGGAACGTCACAAAAAGAGGAATGGCTTTCACGTAAAATCGTTTGCCCCATGACTTTAGGAAACTAGTCGGATGTGCCAATCCCAAAACTTTCATCTATCTCAGTCATGTTAATACTTCAAAATTCGCTATCACATCGCCAATAAAATCAATATTTTTCGTCATTATGTTGTACGTCAGCTGCTTGCGAATCGTCGGGTTAACGGGATGCGATCAACTGATGTATACTAAACTACAAAAAGTCCTTCTGGCCTGAATCGACAGGAAAAGATAGCCTCCCTATTCTTTGGTTTTACGATTTAACTAATTTTACTGGAAAACACGAAGGTAAAATGCGTGGAACTTAATTAAAGAAGATTCAATCCCAGTTCTCGTCAACTTTGAATTTGAATGAGAATATCGCCAAATTAGTCCTCTACAGCCCAGTTGGCTTCATTTATGGCAACCTATTTTGGTCGGCAAATTTGGTGATATTTCGCCAACTGTCGCCAAGTTTGGCGAGAATTTGACGTTGGCGAATATAAATATAAGCATATAATAGGAACAATGAAAGAAAATTTGTCGAAACCATGTTAACTAAAACTCATAAATTAAACCCGTTTATGGATGAATTCTGCTGTGTTGTTTGAAAATGTCAGCTACCCTAAAATTTCAAACTGCTAGTTTTCAGCCATTTTTTAAGATAGAGGCAAAACAAAAATTGTTCCAGATTCTCCAGATCAAAGCCGAACTTTTAACGAAAAAACTTTTAGGATTTCTAATTTTTTGTACATATTTTTAAATTTGAAATCTTTAAATGGCTATCATAGTGCCCCCTTTCGTCGAAATATCCCAAAATTCAAATAGAACCTGCTTGCCATAGCCAAAAACATAGAAAAAAATGTGGTTCAATTTGAAGAATAACTTCATACACTTTTCGATAAAACAATAGTGAAAATGGAACAAAAATATCGATCACAGAGCCCCCTTTCGTCGAAATATCCCCAAATTCTAATAGAACCTGCTTGTCATAACCAAAAACATAGAAAAAAAATGTGGTTCAATTTAAAGCATAACTTCATACACTTTTCGATGATACAATGAGGACGGACAGACGGACAGACGGACATTTTGTAAAAACATGTATTTCGGAATCTCTGATCCCTAAAACGTGCAAATCCGTCGAAAACCGGAAGTCGAAAAAAATTTCGATTACAATATTTTCTTCTATTATAGATAGAAGAAAGTAAAAATAAAATTGAAAGACAACTTATTTTTTGACCTCTTCTCGTATTTTTATGGATATAACTTTATTCATAAGTGAAGTAAAAAATATACAGGTACATCGTATTACCTATTCAATAATCCTAAATGTAATTGTTAATTTTAATAATCCATCGATATTAAAAATATTTTTTTTTCTTATCATTCCCTTCTATTAAGTGATAACTGAAGCAGAAAATTATTTCTAAGGATAACTGAAGAAGAATATTGCTTGTAATTTGTTCGAAGAAATTGCTGAAACAGCCTTCTTAACGTACGTTTAGGAAATGTAATCTTGTGTACATCTATATAGGAAATCTAATCAACCTCTTTATATTACAAGACGGTAATACACAGATTTATTTGATATTAAATGCTTAATACTTTGGCATGTATATAATCGAAATATTTTTGTGTTGTGGAGAAGAATATGTTATTAATTCCTTTCTGTATATGAATATTTCTTTCAGATAAAAATAATCGCTACAAATGATTGCACCAAACTTATAGATATAAGTTTTCACTGAATCAGGAATATGGGAATTTTTTTATTAATCAATTCTTAATGTTAGTTTTCCCTGAAACATATTTTTGTTTCATTCCTAGGGAAAAAATACATGTATCACCATTTGTACTTTTTTAATCAATAAAATAAAATTAACATAAACTCTGTATTCATTTATCTATTAATAACATCATTTAAATCTTTTGCGTTCACATACCTTTGCCCTCTATAAAATAATCTATATTTAATATTTATATTTGAATTTTTATTTAACTTTTGGAGTGTGTTTCGTATTATACATCGATAATATAGTTTCGTAGGATGGAACAGATGCTTAGAAATAACTTAACTGATGTGTAAAAAGGTTTTTTCATTCTTTCTACATAGATCAATAAAACATGTTTATCATAAATCAAGCACATCAAACTGAATACAAAGAAAGAATAAGAACAACGACTGAATCTTTTAAGTTTAAAAAAATATAGATAATTAAAGAAATAAGGGTGCAAAAATTCTATTTTTAAATAGCTAGAGGGCAAATAAGTTTTTTTTTAACTTTCACAACTTGGTTATGACAGTGTCTATATCAATAGTGTAACTATGCAAAAATACGTACATAAAACGTAAGATATTTAAAATTTGTCTAAATCTATTTATGGGTCATTATCATAAAATAACAAATTTTCAGTTCTTAAATAAAAAATGAAAAAAAAAATCATCCCTGATTGAAATTTCTTTTACATAGCTTTCCAAGTACTACAGTCTGCACTATTTTAAAAATGAAAAAAATACATTTAAATATTTAATAAAAATTTAAAGTTGTAAATGTAAATGATCAAGACTTGTCCTAAACTCGAAATTTATTAACTGAAGTCTATTTTCCGTAAATGGAAAGCTTTAGATCAAAAGCAGCGAGTATCTGGGTCTAACTCTTTTTTGGCATATTAAACATAACAGAAAATATTTCTAATAATTATCCTTCTTTCAAGTTGGTCCCTAAGGTAATTACCAAGGTACACAGTCATTTTTCATTCAGTTCTTCACTATAAGGAGTTTTTATATTGATACCAATATTTGTTCCCATTTGCTCCAAAATTTTAGTCAGTGTATTTGTTATCTCCCATTATCACAAGTTTATTACTGATTTATTTTAACTTCGTTGAATGAATAAATAAAAAAAAAGGCTTAAGTTTAAAAATGTATTACCAAAGTGGTTATTACTAAGTTGATTTGGAGTTAAGGTAATGACGATACATAGACATAGTTATGAAAATTATAGAGATTTTTAAATATCATTACTATTATTATTTTATCATATGGAGGAATTTGAGCTAAAGGGGTCACGAATTAAAATAATAAAGTATAATTTTTTAAAAGCCACAATTTCAGTTAGTGTATTTGTTATGTGTCATTACCGCGTATATTACAGATTTATTTAAACTTCGTTGAATAAATTTAAAAAACTAGGCTTAACTTAAAAAATGTACTACCAAAGTGGTCATAACTAAGCCTATTTGGATTTATGGTAACGACGTTTCATAGACATAAAATTAATGACATTTTTAAATATCCATTACTCTTATTATTTTATTATATGGAGGAAGTTCAGCTAAAAGTCACGAATTGAAATAATAAAGTGCAAATTTTAAAAAGCTAAAATTTACCGTCATCCATAAAAACAGCCATTATAAAAAAACTATCCTTATTAATTTTGTTTCTTACAAAAAAAAACTGATTTCGATAAATTTATTCTTATTTTTATCGTATAATTTTATGATTATTTAAAATACATATTTTAATTTCACTTTGTATTACTTTATTTTAGGACCCTATCGTCCATTCTGAACTGAAAATGTTCAAGAAATAAACTTTTATGAGTGATTTAAAAACACGTCTCCTGCACAAAAAGAAAAAAAATCGCTCAGCAAACTAAAGTAAAATAGTTTTCGGGTAAAAGGAAATTGCGTTATACCATATCAAACTATAACTGTAATCCACAAGTAAGTCTATCGAGTAAAGTACTTGGCTTAGGTGAAACTACTCTATTTAATAAGAAAAATGGAGAAAATAGTTTATATAATTGTAAATCAAATAATAATATTTTTGAAGGAAGGCAGAGGAAAATGTAATTTTATTAAACGGAAAAAATATGTGTATTTTTATAATTAAATAAATTATAGTATTATTGGAAATTTAGTGTATTACAAAATCATTTTTCTTTTTTGTCATCTTAATAGTTTTAAGAACGTATGAAATCAAAGCACATTTTTAATTTTCATATTTTATTTATTTTTTTACCCAAATCATTCAACAAAACTTGTGAAATGTTCAGTTGCAAAAATTTTTTATACAAAAACGCCACATTCCAATCTTTAAAAAAAAGGCGAATTTATAAGAAATATCTAAAAAAGAACGCATTAAATAAAAGCATGTATGAGTGAAGACGTATACAAAAAATAATTATAATGCAACTAAATACAAGAAAATATTATCGGGTATTTGTATTGAAATATTATATACAGATATACAATGAAATAAACTTTTGATAATCAACAAATAAATGTTATTGAATTTTTAGTTTCTCTACTTATAAGTAATAAAACAAACAGCCAATATTTTCAATACTCTTATGAAGATAAAAAAAAATATATTTCTAAGAAATAGTATGAACTTTCTTTCTTTTTTTTTTAATTTAACGTATCTAAACTATTTGAAGCATCGTTTAATTACATGTGAGGTAAAATGCAACTAATTAAATTATTAAAAACGTTTTATTATTCAACAGTAACTTATTGTTTTTAATTAAAACCTTAAGTTATATTATTGTAAATTTTTTACCGTTGATAAAAATGCTATATTTAGTACATTACAATGATAAAATAAGATTATTAATAAGTATTTTTATAATTATTAGAATATATAATAGAATTTATTAGAAATGTATAAGAAAGAATAGCTCTTTTGAAAAGACATAAAATATATATGTTATACTTCAAAATTTAAAAATTTAAATATATATATATATTACAATACTCATAGTGTAGCTTAGAAATGTGTATTCTAACTTACCTAGGCTTCGATGGAGTTGAAACATGTAAACAGCATATTACAGGGTTCGTACGCCTCCTGGAATTTTGCGACCAGGAAATTCTTCGATACCAGTATTTCTTACGGAAAATCTCTGTTTAACCCTCTAAGCGTGTAGAACGTAATATTCCGTTCACTAAGTTCCAGGTTTCACTGCAATATATACAATGTTTAAGATAATATAATTCTACAGATTTAATGAATTTTCAAAACATTGAAAAATGATTAATACTCTCAAGGGTTACATTCATATTTGTAATTAAATGTTATTTATAATGCTGAAAGAATCATATTTTTTTAGCATTTTAAACAAAATGCAGAGAAAACAACATTACAATTTTACCCTTTTTCAAAACGCTCAGAGGGTTAAAAGAAGGCGAAGTTTCTTGAGTTTAACCTAGATTTCTTTTTCTATAAAAAAAAATACTGGTAAGACTCCTGGAAAATTCCCTGACCCATACGAACCCTGCTATTAAGACTTTTTTTTCTGTTTTAAAGTTGCTATTTTGCACCTTTTAGCAATTAAAAGTAGTAGATTATTGCGATGTGTTATAATTTATTATATATTGGCATGTAATGATCCTTAAAGACAACGCCCTGACAAACATTTATTCGTAGGTGATCCTCTGAATATTATAGATAAGGTTTTAAGACTAAGATGTAATATTTTAGAATTAGTTGGATTTTACTTGATTTCGATTCGAAAAAAAATAATACGAATGCGTTGTTAAAGAACAAAACTAAACTGTAATGAAATCAGCAAGGTTCCAAAGCGTCTGATACAACTATTAATGATTAGAAAATTGCTATTTAATACTTAAATCGAAAACATTGTAATATTTTCTGCGATTAAATAAAGCGAAACAGTCTATTAAATACATGTGGTAACCCTAAAAGGAACCATGAAATAGGATTAAGCAAACAGAAAAATAAAAATGAACAAAGACACTGCGTTTATTTTATTTGGATTACTAAACATGTAATGAAAATGAGTTATTAAAAAAAGTCGTAAAAAAAATTAAATGGCACTATTTACTTTTATTTTAATACTAACATGTAAATTTGTATCTTCTTTGGCGAATCTAATACTTATGTTCATTTTTATTTTTATTATCTTAATGCGCTTTCCATTTCATTCTAGTTTTATTTGGTTCCAATTTCTTTAAAATTCACTTAGAATTTTTAAACTCTTTTAAATTTATGTAATTTGGGAAGGGAAAAAAGTATAATATGTATCATTCTTTTCTAGCTTCATACTTTTCGAATCTTTTGTTAAATTCGAGGCTATATCAAATGAATTCAAACATTTATTTTCAGTTATTCAAGCCAGACGTCTTAAATTACTTGCAAAATATCTTTTACTTTTTTGAACTGTATTTAACAAAAGTATAGATAAAAGGAAAACAATTTTTAGAAATTCCTCGTATCACCTTTCATACATTTTTTTAAATGTACACAATTATAGTTTTTAAAAGTTTTCTGCCTAACGTTAGATGTGCTATTACAAAACATGTTTATTTAATATTTATACTAAGATTTAAAGTCACGGGAAACTTGTAAGAATGCAGTAAATTTATAAATTAAAGCAGTCGCGTTTCTTTGTGTCTAAAAAATAACTTGGACTCCCATTAGGCTTAGAAAAATACGAAACATTTTGTCAACTAGAAAGGTGTATTGTACGCTCTCTTTTAAAATATTAATTATAAATTATCTAAATATAACTTATAACAACAATATAAACTCTTCGAAGAAAGATCTACTTTTGGAAATGATATAAAAAAAAAAAAACTTTGAATGCTCACTGAAAAAAAATCATACCACAGGGAAATCTACGTCTTTTGAAATAACTTTTGACATAACAGTAGAAAAAGCAAATAGAGGATTATTTAGAAAAAAAAGAGATTGTTATAGTAACCTAAGAAGAAAATGCCAAAATGTAAAGAAACCGAGGATCCATTCTTATTTCTCAGATATCTTAGATATATGAAAAAAAATAGATAGAGAAAAATATCTTCTAAGCAGGCCGAATAAAAATATCTTGCTATTCATTCTTGTTATAAATAGAAATTTCGAACGCTGAAAGTGTATATTTTTCAAAGTAAAATCCATTTTGAATACCTTAAGACCGATTGTGAATGGATTTATTTCTAATGGAATATACGTTGAAAGTATTTTTTTTCTATAAAAACTTGTTACATAGAAAAACATATTGAATATTTTCACAAGCCATTTGAATTTCACTCGAATTTAAATAAAAAACCCAATATGAAAATTATTTTACCATTAAGCGTGCGTTTCCATATTTTATTATCATTATAGGATTGACGTTTGATGCGCATGCGAAAATGATCTAAATAAAGTCTCAAAAACTTCAAAAATCAGATCATTTTTTCGGTGTTTTGAAAATAAAACAGGAAGAAGTAAACGTCATGATTTAAAATTTTTATTATGTTTCATGCATCCAGTTTCACAGATATTATTTACTCCTATTCTCAGCAAATTAGCTGTTCGTTTCGCCAACTTTTTTACATTATGACACACTATAAAAGATATCAAGATTGCAATGACGAAATTACACTCTATGTTTTATTTCTATTTGATATCTTCGTTCATCCATAGAAATAGTTGGTAATGAGGAAAATCACTGCCTAGCGTACATTGTGTATGACACTAATGAACCGTAGAAAATGTCGTTCTAAATTGTATGTATGCTACGTCTTCGTTCAGCGCATTCAAAGTTTATAGACGAGTACTTGAAAATCAAAAACTATGTAAAACTCAGCAGCTCGTATTTTTATAATACATGTATCTTTTCTTTAAATTGTTCATTAAATGCTGCTCGGAAGCACTAAAAGTGATTTCATCGATTTACTTTTAATCAGCATACCGTTGTCGGGCGTTATATTTACTTTGATTCCAACTGTTCAAAAGCTACATGGATGTTATTAATAGGTCTGTAAGTAGTATATTACGCTATTTTTTTTTAATTAATTATTTTTTTTTTTTTTTTTTTTTTTTTTTTACATTTTTCTTAGAGTAAAAAAAATATATATATATTTTAAGTGAACATTTCTGTAAGCAATGTGTTTCTTTAAACGCACACTTTTTCCACGGGCAATGAATTAAACTCATTGGATACTCTTAGAAATGAAACATTTATTTATGCAACAAAATGCAGATGCAATCAGATATTTTCCATGGGCATTGAATAAAGCTCATACTCTAAGGTTGGACGTGAAACGCTTATTTATGTAACAAAACCCCTGACGTCAGTTAAAACTGGTCTATTTTCTGGTAGACATGCAGTAATGTTTGTTCGTGAAATTTTATTCAAATCCGATTTTTACAACAACTAAGATTCAATCTTAATTCGGTTCATGTCAAACTGATCCCTATTTTTAATTTTTGTACAGTAACACTTATTTTCATACACACAGGCACGCATGACCTTCTGCGTCAAAATATCACTGAGTTTGGGAATATTTGGAGATATATCGCAAAATTTGGCGACAATATTAAGTTACTATAAACAATTCGATAACTATCTAATTTCGCGAAATTCTATTTCAAATCCGATTTTGACCATAACAAAGAATCTTTTATAATCGGGTTCCATATAAAAAATGACGCATTTTTGGTTGATGCGTTCGTGCTAAAAGTTAACTGAATTATTCTTACCAGGGAGGACTTCTTAAGGAAAAAATTCACTCTCATATAAATTATACTTTTGATTACATATTTTTAAATAATTGTACTTGGCATGCGATAAAATTAATTAATATGTTTTTCCATGTAATTTAATATTATGAGTGTGTGTGCTGTGGTACATAGCATGTATATACAATATTCATGCATCAATATTTGAATATTGCCTACAGATTAAATATTGCATATATATAAAAATAGCAAGATCGACGATGAATTTAAACGATAATAGAAACTAGCTTCATTTTTTCGAATCGATTTCAATCGCCATAGAAGGTTTGACTTTGGTCGTGCGATCTTAAGTTCATACATAATTCCCCTATTAGCACACACATAATTCAATTATAGTTCTTGAGTAATAAAATTCTCTGATTAATTGATTAAAATATATTTTGTCATAAAACTCTTCAGCATTCGTTTTTTTAGAATGAATGAAACATGTTAAAAATATGATATTTAAAACATATCTCCAAAGTTAGGTAACTTATTAAAAGAAAAGTACTATAATTAAACAGCAATATATTATCACAGGAAGAAAATATGCTCAAGAAGATAATTTAAAAAATATATTAATTTTCTTTACTGTAAAAACCTTTGGTTTTCATAAAAACAAAAAAATACGAATTTGAGGATTTTTCTTTTTTACATTACCCAAAGAAAATAATGTATCCTGACTTGGCTCTCAGTTAAATGATATTTTCTGCTTTAAGTATTTTGAGATATAACTAACATGTTTTCTTCATTTTGTTACCTTCGAGAAAGATGACAGGATTTCCAAAAGGGCTGTCTACATTTTAAAGTTGCATCAACTTTGATTTTTTCAAATGGTAACACGCACATTTTATACAGTATTTGTGTTCTTTGGGTCAAATCAGCCCGGAAAAGTTTACATATTATGTGTTTTGTTAAATGTTCATGAAATTTTTTTCCCGTGAGACGCATGAAATGGACCCAAACATATTCTAGGCACTTTTTTACATAAAAGAATAATTTTAATTATGAAAATTATTTATAAATTCATAAAAACATATATGAGAAATTATAAAATACATCAATTTTTACATAAACAGAATGGGCATCTTCAAAAACGTTTGTGTGTACGTTTACAGTTCATTCCAGTCATTATTTTTGATGACATAGCGAAATTTTACTTTTCGAAGGTCTACGGGGGCTATATTTTGCTACTATTCTATCACATACAAACAAATCGAAATTGGAACCAGAAAATTTATTTGAAGAAATGTTTCAATAAAATTTGGGGAATTCATTGTTTCATTTCGTTTAATTTATTTTTAATTTACTTTTATATTTCTCCTGGTGTAAGTTTGGAATTTTTTCAGTTCTGATAAGAATTTAATTTTTCTAAATTTGAGAATTTACCCTCAATATATTATATTTTATAACTCTATGAAGATTGAATAAAATGCATATAAACTATACCCTTTTCCGAACTGCCTTGATCGTATTAACCCTAATATAATATCAAAGATATTATTATTTGAAATATCAGAGTTGGTACAATATTTTGTATATAGACTACCCTTAATTCAAAATATGCATTCTTATTCTAAAAGAAGGCAATATTCTGAGTTTAATAACACCTTTGGTGGGATTTTATCGTAAGCAATCAGTGAAAATTGTCGCTATCGTAAGCGACAGGTGTATCCATCTTTTTTATGCTTGACACAAATAGATGTATTAATGCATCCATAGTAAATTGGAAATGGTAAATATATGCTAAATAATTTAATTTCTTCCTTTTAGTAATAAATAGTAACGTATTATCTGCATAAAATGAAAATAAAAGAAAACGTGTTATTTTTTTACTCCTAATTAACCTCTGCAAGCAGAAATTCAATTTTTATAAATGCAATGTGATATAAACGATAAGCAATGTTTTGGAAAACAACATGATTCCAAATGCAGTAGAATTCCAATTATCCGAATCAATTGAGACCGGACCCTATTCGGATAATCAAAAATTCGGATAATTGGATTTTTTCCAAAAAAGTATATTTTAATTAGTTACTGTATGTATGTTGAAAATGGGAGAAAAAAATTATTTTTAAAGAAAAAGAGCTTTTAATTAATTAAATGAAAAGGCTATTACACGCTTACATGTTAAGCGTATTTACAAGTGCTGTACATTAGTACAGTATGTACCTACCGTACTGAAAGTCATTACTTGCTGAACATCTCGGTCAAAGCTGTTTGACAGTCTTCATCCGTTTTCGGGGAGCCAAGTCGCGCATCCGCTTGACAGTTAGAAGTTGCATGTGGTCAGACTCGGGCTGACGCTCCATCCACTTCAACGCAGTTTCAAGCCCGGCACCCGTGTATGCTTCAACTTCGACATTAAGGTCATCTTCTTTTCTAAACCCAGGATCTTCGCGGCGGGAAAGACAGTAGTGCGCGCAGACAGAATCATTATTTTGGGAATCGCAGTACGTTTCCGTCTTAATTTGATTTTTCTGAAATTCTGAAAGCGATTCGGATAATCAGAGATTCGGATAGTTGGAGTTCGGATAATTGGAGTTCTACTGTAGATCATAATTCAGGAATCCTCTCAATAAACGAATAATGATATTTTCTTCCGAATATGATGTCATAAAGGTAAAAACAATCTGATAACGGATAGAAAAGCATATGCAATGATTAAAAATCACGAAGGTGCAATACATTTATTCATATATTCCAAATTGGATTGCTTTTTTACGTTGAAAACTTTTCTAATATGCTTAATAGTTTTGTTATAGAATGCCCCACATTAATTATTATAAAAGATATAGTAAGTTTGTCGTTTTTAAGTAATAAAATAATTTTAATTGGCATATTCTTTTGTAATGCGTGATATTGTGGCATTATGTAACTCCCAAATACATGTAAAATAACTCAAAGCCATATAAATATGCAGCAAATTACTAAGTGATTTTTCCAAAATGGTATATTTATTAAATATCGTGCATTTTGAAATATAAAAAAAAAACGTTAGAAGTATGAGATTTAAAAGTACTTTCAGACCCAATATCGAAAGGGATTAACCTACGCCAAGAATATACGTACCTATCGAGAGTAAAGAACCAAATATAAAAATTGAAAGGTTTGAAGTTCATATCAGAGAAACAAAAATAATGTTTAATAAAAACATTATTTTTGTTTCTGTTATATGAACTTGAATGTAATAATAGTTATTATACTGAGTAAATCTTTATTTAATGTTAAAAGAATTGTCACTTAAAAGGCTAATGTATAGGCTAATTAATATTTAAATAGGTTTTAAAAAGTTAAATATTAAAATTTATCTTATAGCATAGGTGCCAACTTTTACACTTTTTTCCTACCACTAAAATTTTATATTAAATTTTACCTTTTTAAATCGCCGAAATCATGTGATTCAATAACACAAAAATTTCTATTAACTTTTAATGGTAACAGAAAAGTGTAAAAGTTGGCAACTATGTTATAGGAGAAAATTTAAAGTTAAAAACTTGACAATATGGTAAGTACTAGTACTATTGTTACAGACTATATGTCTTGGAATACATGCGTTATAAGGATCGGCGCATTACTATATTTCATTGTTTTGAGGTTCCTAAACAGTAACGTTGCTTCATCCAGTGATTTTTTTGTCATTGGTGCGAAATGCATATACATACGTTATAGTAAAAGTAGCACGACCGAATCTCATGTATTTTTCAGATTCTTCTACAGCTATGGCATGCAGTGTTATTTGTTGTTGTTGTTGTTGTTTTTATGGGCACGAAGCGTGCATCCAAATGTTACAGGGAACGCGGTATTACAGAATTTCGTGTTTTTTTAAAGTTCTTGTACAACGATTTTGTTCTATGCACTGATGTTTTTTTTTTTGTTGGCGATGCTCACTTACGTTCTGAATAGTTACCATGGCATTAGAGATTTCATTGATTTTTTAGATTCTTATACTTGAGTTTGCTGCATCCAGTTTAATTTTGTTCTCATGGGCGTGAATCGCTCCATTCATGTACTATTGCGATCGTGATGGTAGCGAATTTTATGTATTTTTGATATTCCTATAAAACAAGGTAGCTAAATTTCAACAGAATGGATAATTATTCGAGTTTTAAGATCAGGATACATTAGAAACCCCTTTGTTTGTTTGTCTGTTAAACCTCAATTCCAGAAATCTGTGCGAATATGAAACGCTGTCTTTGTTTATCAAAATTGTTCCGAGAGTTATACTTTTTTCTATATTTCAAGTATGAAAATATCTCTAACACTTCAATATTATTATGGAAAAGAAAAAGACGTGTAAAAAACTTCTTAAACTTTATTTAGAATTCGAATTTTACACGACGCTAAAAAAACAACAACAAATGAAAAAAAGGTTAAAATACTTAAATTAAATTTGCACCAAAATGTGCCAATAGTGCAGATTCGATTCTCTTACAGAGGTCCGGGACTACGCATAGACACTATTGTTAATGTATGCTTGAAAATGTATTTTCGTATGATTTTTTTCTGAATGATTTTTATTATTTTAAATGAATATAGATTGTGATTAAAAAAAATAGAATTTCAAAATAAAAATCTTTTCGAAAACTTAATTTATGCATGTAAAAAATAAATGAATAACAATAAATTTAATTAAATATTATTTGTATTATGACAGATACTTGAATTCCATTAAAGGTTTAAACAGATTAGATACTGATTTAAAACTTCAACAAATGATTAAGTGTTTTGTAAAGAAACGAAATATTTTGCACATTCCATATATTTATATAATAAGAGAAAAGGAATCACTAAGAATTTTGGAAATAACAATTTTAAAAGCAACATTGAACATAATGTAGAAAATTAAAAATCTTATTGACGCATAAAATGTGTCCAACGAGCATTAAGATTGATGTGTATTTGTAGGGATAAAAAATGAAACTTCTAAACTCAGATATGGGAAACATTAAATTTAATTTTTTGAAATACAGCGTAATTATGTTTATTAAGCTAAATAAATCCTTATTTATGTCATAACCATTTACGTTTTCTTTCAGAAAGGATGCTTTTCCAAAGAAAAATGGTAATTTTATGATCAATATCAATGAAAAATTCATATGAGCAAAATGATTTAATTTAAGACAACACTTTTATTATAGACATTTGGCTAATGATGCTATTATTAATTTTTTATGCTTATAAATTCATAGCTCGTATTTAATAAATAAAATAATAAAATATTTTGTATATATACTTACAGGATGCAAACTAAATTGAAGAAACATTCAAATAACTTGTGAACCGATAAATATATAGTTCTGGAACTATTATCTACCTATATTAAAACGAATACATTTTACTCTTCTTTATTACCACGAATTTTTAATAGAATGTTTTGCCTTATTTATGAAAAATTGGCCATGGGTCACTCAAATTTGTGAAATTAAATATGACAAACATTTACATTAAAAATTAGCAACTTTACTATGTAATTTGATAGTTATGCTATGCATCATCATAGCAGAATGACTGTATAGCTATTGGCGAAATTTGGAAGTTATTTATTCTATGTCTAAAACTACGAGATATTACAAAATAAAGTCCATCGCAAGAGTTTATAGCGTCCTTGGACTAGTATTAAAGGATGACTTACATGTAAAACTAAAATGTAACTTAGAATCCAAGAAATAACGATTTTCTATATTCAATCACAGGTTTAAATACGCACTAAACGTATGCGAAAGTTTTTTTTTAAAGAAATTAAGGTTAAAGAAATACAAGCACTCTTTTTAACGTTCAAAACTTTTTGATCCTTAGCTGACCAGATAAACTTTGCTCTTTTCTTTTCTAAAGCGTATAAAGATTTACATAATTCCTAAAAATATTGAATAAATGTTAAAAACCAGGTAACCATGCCCAAAGAAGTTATACGTCTAATTTCATATTTTAGCAATGACTCATAAAGTTCGGCTATATTTTTGGTGGACGATCTTTGATACAATCTTGTATTACCACAAGAAATAAAAGTAATACAATATGAAACAAATTCTCCAGTTTTCGCAAAAACAAATTTGAGACTTTTGGGAATACAGTTGGTTAATTGCAATAGAACACATAATGCAGGGCACTTTTGCACTTGGTATTTGATTTAGGCCTCTTTCAGTTTAGGAAAAGTTTGTTCACGACGTTTTGATTGATCAGTGATAAAGAATTTACCAATATTCTGTAGCCATCGTACATTGTTAGAAGTCTGCAGCAAACTGTATAGTCGTTCCACCTTTTTTATAGAAAACAGTGTCATAATCTACTTTATATCATTTTGACCAATGAGAAAGCTTCAAATTATGGTCAAGTAACCGTTAGCTATAAAAAATGTTGAATGACTGGACAGTTTGCTGCAAATGTTATCACTGTAGTGCATCTCATTTTAATAAACACTTTAACAAGAGTTATTCACATTTATGCGGAACATTGTATAATAGCAGGTACTTGTATGTAATATATATAGCATGTATGTATGTATGTAGCTTGTATGTATGTATAATGTATATAGCATGTACTGTATAAAGTGTATGATAAATATTTTAACATCTGATGCACCACTAAAAAATACTTTGATGACACGTGTTGATGCTGCTAGAACTTTTAATGCAGACCTGCCAAGTCTCCGGTTTTTGAATATCAGTATTATAGTACAGAAAATGTTGTTTTATTTAATCGGAGCATTCTGCGATTTAAAATAACAAAATTTTTCTCTAAAAAATTACTGGTGTGCAAAAAGCCAGAGACTCTGGCAACACATCGTAAAGTAAGGAAAAACGGCTGTTAATCGGAAGTCTCATGCTAAAAAATCACTTTATACATATTGACCGCTGCCTGAATACTAGGCCTGCGCGCTGACAAAAATGGCGGGTGTCGCAGGCGAAATTTTTTTTTCAGTGCTTGTACGGTCCCTCGAACTTTAACACCAATAATATCTAAAAGTTTTCTTTGACTTAGTTGATGTCAGAAAAACTAGGCGAAGAAAACTTAAAAAAATATTGGTTTTGAACTTCGAGGGATCGTTCAAACGCTGAAAAAAGAATTAGTCTGCGGCAGCCGCCATTGCTATCAGCGCGCAGGCCTAGTATTCAGGGGGCGGTGACATATTCACTACCAACAACGATTACCTAATTAACATATCTTCGGAAAATACTAATGACAATCAAATTACGAAGATCTTTTCTCGTGAAACTTAAAGAAAGGAAGAGTAGGTTTCTCATTCCCGCACAATTTTAGGAACGCATACAATTCGATCGAAGGAAAGCTAACTCAACTGCTAGAATACCCTTTTAAAAGAGGCATACTATGGCAGTGCTGCCAGACTATTACATATAATGTAAATATTAAACAGTAAATTGTTTGGTACAGATATAAAGGAAACAAAATACCAACTGAGTCATTATAAATATCTTTACCACACGATAAAATTGTATTTTTTTCTATTGAAAAATAATTACTAAATACACAGCAACAGTGTAACAAAAGATGAATGTTAAATTAGTGATTGCAATCGTAAGCATTTAAGCCTCTTTTAGGTAGCTTTCATTACAAAAAGCTACCTATTGCAGCCGTTCGGAGGAGAGTAATTCGAAAACATTTGGTACCCCCGACCCCGAAACCACCCACCGTTCAAATGTTGATATATATATATATATATATATATATATATATATCTGACATTTGACATAATTTAACTCTCTTATTTATGAACCTATGATTTGGATGTATGTGTATAGGACATACCAAGGTCTCGACCGAGTTCCTTGGGTCATCCGCCATCTTGTTTCAAAATGGCGAACAGTTAAAAATTAATTTAACCCCTTAATCGTCGTGCCCGAGACATTCACGGGCAGTGTAGGCGACGTCTGTTTTATTCAGAATGTTTCATTCCCACCAGTTTTTTAAAATAGTATAATTGGGTTTATTCTCGCATTGCTTTATCTGGCTATTAAATAAGCCGAATATT
The DNA here is from genome assembly GCA_963931845.1 of Maratus michaelseni. Classification (NCBI taxonomy): domain Eukaryota; kingdom Metazoa; phylum Arthropoda; class Arachnida; order Araneae; family Salticidae; genus Maratus; species Maratus michaelseni. The sequence goes on along the minus strand of OZ007594.1, from coordinate 48,948,551 downwards.
TCTACTTAAAAAAACTGGTGGTAATCCAGAAAATCTAAATTATTAAAAAGTAGCTTACACTTAAAGAGCGCGACGATTAAGGGGTTAAAAAAAATCAAAAAGGTGTACACACAAAATATAAATTGAAAAAAATGTTTCCGTTAAGTGTTAGAAATGATACAAGGATTCTAGAACATTTTTCGGTTTGGCTATATCTTACAAAATGGCTGAGATATGGCTGTTTGAAATTCTACGGTGGCTGAGATTTCGAAACAATCTGTTATTTGTTATGCTGTAACTCTCGTATTTATGAACCGATATGAATGTGACTTATCATGTCTACAAAACACACCAAGGTCTCGACCGAGTTCATTGGCCAGCTTCATGTGCCATCTTGTTTCAAAAGGGCGGCCAGTTTAATTTTTTAATTTTTTTTTTAAATTCAAAAAGATGTATATTTTTTTTTAATTGAAACGTTGCTTCCGTTAAGTGTTAGATCGTGATACAAGGATTCCGTAACATTTTTTGTTTAGACGTTATCTTAAAAAAGGGCTGAGCTATAGCAGTTTGAAGTTCTAGGGTGGCTGACATTTTGAAATAACCTGATTTTTGTTATGCTGTAACTCTCATGCTGAAATTCGCATTCAAATTCAGTATTAACGAAAACCGAGATTAAATCTTCTATAACCGGATACCAAGTATTTTAACTTCGGGTGCTTGAGTAAAATGGTGTTGAATTTTTTAAAACATGGACTATGAAAGCTACTTTTTTCTCCCGGTGCAGGCTGGAAGTATTGTAGTTTACTCTAATAAGACATATTAGATTACTATTGCTCTTAACAATACGAAAACATTAATTTCTGTAAGATTATCCACACCAAAAATTAATTTGGCTTTTAGAATTTCATGCTATAAGTAAATAAATATATTTATTAAAATTAATTTCGATAAAAAAGTTTTATGTCACTTAAAATCTATATCACGCATTCTGTAGTTATGCGGATTAAGTACGAAATGGAAATTAATATGGTTCTTGATTTCACACATAAAGTTTTACTTAAAAAGTACACTTAAAAAGTATTCACTGACGTAGAATAAATAAATATCCATGCTACATTTAAGTTAACACAGGAAAAAGAAACATAAGGAGTTAGATTTTTAAAAGAATCTAATGGTTAAAGCATATGTACTATTTACAAATCGAATGCAAAAAGAAAGATTATATAAGGAAATGAGCACAAATCTTCACAAAAAATATATGAAATTACACACGTAAATTAATTCCTAGTATGTAAAAATCTTATTTGTTTTTCCATCTTCGAATATATTTAAAATAAAGAATACTAACTTCATTAACATGCCTATCTCGAAGACTTGTATAGTTTTAAACTAGTACATTTAATTAACTTTAGTTATATTTATAAAATGAGACTCATAGAGCTCAGAAATATTTACCCAAACTAAAATAAATAGCGAAATTATTTCCTTTTTTTATTTTTAAAGATTTCACAGAATTTGCCTGTAATTTTTATTTAAAAGAATAAGAAGTAGAGTTTCATTTAGAAGGGTAGTAATAGATGCGACCACTTTTAGTTGAAAAAACATTTGTACTGATAAAAAAATTGCTGAAAATCTAAACTTAATTGAAAACGCCATACTATTTCTTGAACAAGCACATTTTGGCAAACATATTTTTATATTATTTATGCACAACGATCACACTTAAAAACTGTGTCACTTAAAATAATTTAAAAAATATATATTAATCATCGTGTTAATTATAAAATTGTATTTTGTATAAGTCAGATTTTTACCTTTAATTAATCATGTTAAAATAAATCAAAATGCTGTTCTCTTGAGTTGACCGAAATAACTGTACTTTGGTTCTCATGCTGAGTTTAGAGGTCGGCCTAAATAAAGCTGAAATAGCAACCGTTTCAACTTTTATACCTATTAATTCTGCCATAGAAACAACTTTTCAATTAAAAAAAAAATCATTTTTGATGCATCTATGCTTATAATACAAAATAATACTTTGTTCAATGAATCAGCTTACCAAATACCCACAAAATGCAATGTAACAATTGTTTCTTAATGATGTTTTGCAATGATAAGTGTATTTCATTAACGTATCAAAGAAAACACAATATTAACAGCTAATGGGTGTGTTTATCTTTTACTATACTGCTTCTAATTTTAACTCACTAGTGTACTAGCATTAATGTGAAATGTAGCTTCAATTAATGATAAAATCGTTAAACTTCAGTCAATTACATTAATCAAACAGTGAAATACAGGCTGAAAGATTATACTTTGTACTTAGATTCTTTTGTTCAATGCTGGTTGTTTAATGTTAATTACTCTATGCATAAGCAGTTTATGGATACTAAATCGATCAAACTGCATTAAGCAACATGAGATTTCACCAGGCCTTTTAAGATGTTAAAATTACAAAACATGACAAACTACTTAACGTAAATGAAACTTTGCTGATCAGCTATTGTATAATATGTATTACGAAAAGAACGTACCGCACGTATCGCACTTTTGCGATATTTTGGCAGCAGTAATTTTGAAGCGAAATTTCCGTCTTATGACACCGCGAAAATTTGCAGTTAAGTAGGTCGAAGTTTTTCCTACGGAATTACTGGTAACTAGAAATCTTATCATTTAGCAGCTATGCTAATGTGAATTTATTATCAAATACTAGATAAATTTTAAATTACACCCAATTGCCTATTCCTAATTGAAAATCTTACTCAGAATGTAAAGTATTTTCCAAGCTTTCTCTTTTTTTTCTCTTTGGATTATCTTTAGCTATTAAAAATGTTTTTTAGAAAAATTATTTTGGGAATAACTTTATTATGTAATTTACTAGCTATTCAGCAATTTATGTATATACATTTAAAGCTCGAGTATCGAAGTACTTTTCAGGCATTTCATATTAAGCAATTTCATTCAGGTGACGATATATGATACTTTGGCATATAAATCAACTCGCAATGGATTATAAATAATTGTAATTCTGTTTTGATTAATTATTTGTACGGGTGTTTCAGTGTATCCCCTTACACAGACTTTGTTAGAACAGAATAGTAATTTCCATTGTATTTATGACAAAAATTCTCCCACAAAGTCCTTTGATTTGCCCACGTAATAATAACGCGACATTTTTAATTTTTTAAATACTGGCAACTGTGTGCTCTTGCCGTAGTCAGGCTCTTGTTTGAAGTTATATTTTATTGAATTTTTATTATACATATATTAAATTTCTACCAGGAAAAATAGCCGATAGCTTTAAAATAAAATAAAGAAATTTCCATGAGCTTGAAATGCTTTTAAATTATTTTAAAACTAATCAAGAAAACGTAGTTGTCTGATCTTACAATTATGTGGATGTTAAATTGTGATTGAGGGTCATTAATAAATGTACCTGGCTTATTTTTCTTACTTTGTGGTTAGCCATTATTGCCATGTTGGTGAATTTCTTTATTAAAAATATCTACCACTATTTCAGGAACTAATCTTCACTTTATTTGTTTATAATCCCAATAAAATCCCCGAATCCCGCACTTGGCGGGATCAACAATGGGAACCTCCATCTCTGACGGCTGCTGAGCCAAGAATGAGCGGCGCAGCGAAGCGCGGCCGGGGGAATCGCGAGTGCGGGAACAGCCGCGCACAATGTTGTTGCTGTATTTTTCCGCGCACCTCCCCGTGCAGCTGGAGCTCTTTGAGAACCTTATTTCTGGATCGTCCCTCGTATATTGATTCCTTTTGATACTTAGCTTATATTATAAAAAAGTAATATAAACTTTGAAATGCAAGATGAAAAAATAAATGGTTATAAATGTCACTGTAAATTCTGTCGATTTATTATTTAGCTATGATAAGAAGATTACTAATCAAGAAAAAACAAGCATTTTGCATTATATGGGTGAGGCGAGAGGAATGAGAATGTTTATGGGGAAAGGGGTAGTACTCCGAAATGAAAAGTCTAACCAAGGGGTACGTGAAAGAAAAAAAGGTTAGGAAGCGCTGACTAAGATCATTAAATTATTCGTTCAACAGTTAATAAATTACCAAAAAGCTTTATTATATTTACAATTTCATTTATATATATAATTTTTTACCCGCATTGTCATTGAATATGTCAATTAGGGAAGTTTTACAGACATTTTACCGATTCAAAATCAAAATTAAAGCACCCTTCAGAGTCAAAATACTGTAAAGTGCCTATCGTTCTTTTTTTTTTTTTTAATTCCATTATTTTCGAATGATAATCACTTATATGCCTAATGCTAACTGGTACAAGACAGTTTTAATTTTGAGAAAGAGTTATTGTTAGAAAACATGAAACGTTACATAATTTTTCATCATGACAACATATTATCGCATAGTGTATTTCAAATTATTAATTATTTGGAGGCAAGAAAGAAAGACAATTTTAGCGTCATTGTTCAAATTCATCTGTTTTAGCACCAAATGTCTTTTTTTTTTTTGGTTTCCTCTAAAAGTTTGTCGGTCGTCAATTCAATATGAAAATACTTTTGTGAAATGTTTTATGAAATATTTATAACTTTTTTTAGAATGTTTTAAAGTTACAACTATGTGAAAAAAAAATTATCTCCGATTTATTGAATGGAAAGAGTTCTGCGATTATATAGCCGAAGATTGTTTTTTTAAATTTCTCGTAACAACAACAACAAATATAAAACCCTTAAAAGTTGGTAGCTATTAAAAAAGGTGATGAATGCTCGTTACCGGTCAACAATGTGTTAATTAAAAATATAAAATTTTTCTAATAAAGATTTCTTACCTTTTTTTAAAAAAAGTCATTATTTAATTAAAGATTAGTAATATATATTTTTTAATAATGCTCAATGTTATTATTGAGTATTTTCCTAAATCGCTTATTGTTATCAAAATCTCGTGGTACTGATATCATCATATTTGCGGTATCTACTGTATTTTCTTATGCACATTAACCGATGATATTAAATCTGCTTTTCGTCAGCAACAACACACACCTCCAGCTTAACCCTTAATTGCATAGTGATGTAAATTTCCATCACTTTTTATTTAACTTTTAATAAATAAATCAACTTCGACTCCACCACTATATTTATATAGAAATATTAATCCAGTAAATTTCCCGTAAACTATGTTGCTGAACAAAGTTAAAAATCTATCTTAAAATTTCTGGTGTCTAATATTTAATATATGTATAAAAAAACACAATTGTAAAATAAAAACTCATGCAAAGAAGGGTTAAGCGGCATTTTTACAATATATCATGTGACAGGCTGACACAAATAGCAGAAAAATTATGTCTAATATTAGCCCAGTAAATTTAGACCAAAAAGGGGGTCTATAGCTAAGAAATTCATAATGAGCTAAAGTTTTCAGGATTAGCTCCTGGATATGTATAGAATGGATCCTGAAAAGTCTCAAAAAATTCGATGTCGGCTTCCATCCAAAATGGCAGATAACTATGGTCGCCAAATAACTGCGCTTTGTTGGATGTTTTTCTGCATATTTACGTCAAAAGTGAATATTTTTCGCTTCTAAGGAAACCAATGCAGTCAGCAAGTATGCTAATTTGAATATGAAATGTACGGTAATACGATTTATTTAAACTGAAATTATTAAAAAAAAATAAAAATCGTTTTTTCCTTTGGAGTTTTCACCTACATTTTCATACACAGGCATTTTTTCAACAAGTAATGCAGATAAGAACTAGAATAAAATGTAGTGAATGAAGGAATTTCCTACGCGCCATTTTGCCTTCCGACAACTTATAGACATTCTGCACAGTTTGGGAATGTCTGCTAATTATAATGAGGTTCTGCGATTTGAGTTTCTTGCATGAATGCTGTCCCTCCACAGACCGTGTCTCATTTCACACAATGGGTATTTGATAATGCCGATTTCAATATCAGGATCTTAGATGGGCATAATACATTCCATTGTATGGGCGGTATTAGAATAAGTACACCACCAGAACAGTTAGTTTCTGATACCAGATTTCCAAGACTGAAAAATCCTTCAACAGAAACTATAGTTGCACTAGGAAAAACGGACATTCTAACCTGCCCCCCAAAAAGCATTAATCGTCTTTCTCATGTGGTAGTGAAACCGATTCTAATCTACCAACAGAATGTCACAAATCTAGAAATGGCCAAGTTCTCCAATAGGTTGTGGTTGTGCTTACATCTTGTTAAAAATACACCAGATCCTATGTGGAATGGGTTTATGAATGCTATCTACAAGAATATTAGCACCACGCAATACGACACTAGTAGTATTGTTCCTGTTCCGTTTTTCAGCCACCCTGCCTCTGATATAAATACAATATATTCAACTCTGGTTTATGCAGCAGAAGAATGTAAAAAGCTGGGACAAAACACATGTATAGTGACTTATGATCAACCCCTGTTTTGGAAAGCTATGCAAATCGTTACGGCAGCAGAAACGGTAGCTGCTTGGCAAATGTTGTCGTGCGGCTTGGTGGGTTCCATCTTCTCAGGTCTTACCTAGGTAGGATTCTACTTTATCCAGATGGATTGCTTCTTGCCCAATGAACATGAAAACATCGGAAGTATTAGAAGATTTTTGTGAAAAAACTTATGTATGCTCAGAACAACACGTTGAATTTCGGCCTTCCAGACAATCAAGAGATGATTCTGATTTGAATAAGCTATCCGAATGGCTACTGCTTCAGAATCCTTTCGATATAATCAATGTCCTAAACATTTGTTGATGAATATAGCTAGTGGTTTTTGATTGCTGATTGGTTGCTGATGATAAAACAAACTGTGACAATGCAAAGAAAGTTGCTGAAAATTTACTGTCTTCAATCATAGGATGTTCATTTGGGGAAATTAAAATTCAACGGAAAAAGAGAGTTATACCAATATCGGCAACAAATAACACATTGATAATAAGGAATTCAACTGTGAAATTCAATCCTCTACAGTTGTTTACCAGGATTTCTGCTGTTCAAGTCAACTGAAAATCTACAAGATTACCTGAAATACGAATTGACTCCTCAACCTCCCTCCCTCTTTGATGAAGTTTCAATGAGGAAGAATGTTAAATCAACTTTAGCTGCTATCATTGAAACAATTGAGCCTTGTGTTGAACCTCCACCAACTTGCTCGTTTCTCGTTTATTGTAGATGAAGGATATCTTTTGCATGGATTGGTTTGGAATGAGTCCGACACCTACAGAGATATATGCCGAAAATATGTTAAATTTGTCCAGAAACAATTCTCTCCATATGAAGAAATTGTTTTTGATGGGTACACTTGTGCCTTATCAACTAAAAGTGTGGAGATGCAAAGAAGGTTGATGTCGAAAATGTCTGCAACTATTGCTTTTGACGAAAACATGGTGACCACAACCAAACAAGATGTTTTTTTACGGAACTCCGAGAACAAGGCTAGGCTTATTCGAATGGTCATGGGCTACTTCCAGACCGAAGGAATAACTGCCCTACAGGCGGATGATGATACTGATGCACTAAGCTGTACAACAGCAATTAATTCAAGTAAGACCAATTCTAGATTAGTCACAATAGTACTGACACAGATCTGCTGACCATTCTCATCGCACGAGGTAACCCAGGGAAACCACTCTTCTTTCTACGACCTCACGAACAAAAATGCTATAACATATTTAAAATTCAAAAATCACTTGGCCCAATGAAGGATTCTCTTCCTACATGCAGCAACTGGATGTAATACCACATCAGCAATTTTTAGGAAGATGAAATCCTCAGCTTTTAAATTGATAAAGAAAAACCATGAGCTGCTTTCTTTGACTTCCTTATTCAACAGTCCTCAACTTAAACCCCAAAAGGTAATTGAAATTGGGGAGATATTCATGAAAAACCTTTTTGGGGGAGATAAAGTTGACTCCGTAGATGAGCTGCGATCAGAGTTGGGCAAATTTGCAATCTGATTAATCTGTAATCTGATTACAATATAATTGCATGTAACAGATTATAATTTCAATTACATGTAATCATAATCTGAATTTGAAATTCAATTAGGATTGTAATTGTAATTATAATGCTATGATTATGATTACACAGAGTTGAGAAAAATCTGATTAATCTGTAATCTGATTACAATATAATTGCATGTAACAGATTATACTTTCAATTACATGTAATCATAATCTGAATTTGAAATTCAATTAGGATTGTAATTGTAATTATAATGCTATGATTATGATTACACAGAGTTGAGAAAAATCTGATTAATCTGTAATCTGATTACAATATAATTGCATGTAACAGATTATAATTTCAATTACATGTAATCATAATCTGGATTTGAAATTTAATTAGGATTGTAATCATAACTATAATGCTATGATTATGATTATGGTGTAATTATAATTATAATTGAGAACTTATAGTTACAATTACGTGTAATTTCAATGGCACATTTACAATATGTACCATAAAAGACAATTTTTATCAGACACAGTAGAAATTTGATACAACAAGAACGAAAAATCACGCATCCGACATCGATTATAAAACACTTTCTAGCATGAACAGAATATTATTCAGAAATTTTAAATTTTATTAATTAATACCCGCAACCCTAAATATGTACGATGAAAGACAGTTTTTATCACACAATAAGAACGAAAAATTACGCAGCTGGCATAGATTATGAAACACTTTCCCACATAAACAGAATATAAATCAGAAATTTTAAATTGTTATTAATACCCGCAACACTAAATATGTACCACAGAAGACAATTTTTATCACACACAGTAGAAATATGATACAACAAGATCGAAAAATCATGCATCCGACATATATTATGAAACATTTTCTACCAAGAACAGTATCCTTCTATATATAAAAAAAAGTAATGTTTTTGAAATGGAACAATGAAAATCTGCGTAGATACCGCAAAACGTATCTGATTGGTCAGCGCTTTATGACTTTTCTTAGGGGGAATTAACATGAAAGTAGAGAATTTAGATAGGATGGGCACTATTGAGGGGGGGGGGGTTTACCAAGGGATAGGGACCCGGGTCTGTCGCCAAGTTTGGCGCCAACTTGGCGATATAACGCCAAATTTGTCGGCCAAAATTAGCTGCCAACTTGGCGCTATTTTCAGTATTTTGCCAAATTTTCATAGACTCCCATTGAAATCCAATAGCTTTTACTTGCTTGCAAAAAATCAACAAATTGAGATACTGCAATGCAACAAAAATTAATATTAGCTTATGAATAGAGCTTAATTGAACTATTTATATTATTTTTAAGCACAAACACTAACTATTTACAATATTTGTAACACTATATATACAATTGGTACTTGTTCGTTATCCTGTCGACCAAATTACTGTCGCCAAATTCATATATATTAAACGAGCAATGGACTTTCCCGATTATTCATATATATTAAACGAGCAAGGGATTTTCCCGAATATGAATGATATCGTAATCAACTGGGAAGATTTTCACGACACTTGTCCCCTATACTAAATCGAGCACGAGAAAAAGATCTAGCTAGGTTCCGAATACAAGAAAATTCGTTTTTACAGGGTAAAACAAACTCAGCGCTGAAAATGTTTTTTGTTATAAATGGAAAAATACTCAAACGATTTACACGAAACGTGTTGCCTATACTAATTCGAGCACGAGAAATCCATCTAGCTAGGTTTCGAATTCGGGAAAGGTCATTTTGATCTATTAAAACAAACTCAGCACTTGTATTGTAAGTATTGTACAAATATACGACTATTCAAGATATTGAAATCTAATCATAAAAAAAAGTATTTGAAACTTATTTTGTAAATAAATTTGTTTTATTTCAATTTTTTTATATTTTTCTTTCATAAATAATTGAGGTGATAGGCTGGATTTGTTTGGTGAAGGATGAAGCTGATTTTTAACACTTTCCAACCTAGTTGAAAAGTGTTTATGACTTCGGTGTGTCTGGCCGTCTACACGTCTGCCGTCTGTCCGTGCTCTAACTCCCGTAAGTATGCTCGGATTGACCTGCAATTTTTATATGTTATTGTCGTTATATAAAGCATGTTCCGTATTTCATCTGAAGTGTGTAGCACTTATAGTTTTTTTACAGGGACACTCAAAAGAATTCTGCTACATTACGGTCTATGGGGAAAAATCATTTGCGGTATATTTTAATGATGTTCCACAATTCCAAACACAGTGTAATTGATATATATCACTGAGGTGCATTACAAGAAGCTTAATATGGAATATGGTGTGCATAACACTTATAGTTACAATACAGGGACAGTAAAAAAAATCCGTTACATTACGTCTATGGAGAAAAATCGTCTGCGGTTTAATTAAATAATGTTTCACTATTTTAAACGCATTAAAATTTATATCTATCACTAAGGTGCATTACAAGAGGCTTACTACAGAATAGTGTGTGTATAGCAGTCATCGTTCATTTACAGGGACACACAAAAGAATTCTCTACTGTCTGTTAACAATAATTCCTGGAAGTGCGTTTTAAGTTGCTGAACGCGATTTTGAATTTAACTCACTTTTTGTCTATTATTTGGTGTTTATAAATTCTGTAGATCATATACAGGGCAGCACAAAAGTTCGCGAACACATTTCCGTTTATTGACAGAAACTCCAGAAGGAGAATTTTAAACTGTGCTACGCGTTTCCTAACTAAACTAAAATTTAGCATCCTATGCAGTATATATACAAATCTATGGATCATATACAGGGCTGAATAAAAGTATTCGGATATTTTTCCGAATATTGTATATGCTGGAAATTCCTAAAATTACGTTTTTAAATATGTTATGCGTTTTCCAAATTGTTTACTTAGATGTTATCTTTCAGCTTATTAAACGGTAATGATTTGTAAAATTATTTTGGAATCGTTGAAAAGTGTTCATAATCTATGATTGACGCATGATTTTTCGTTCTTCTTATAATAAATTTAGGTTTCATTTAAATTACAACAACAATTACGTAGTGGAATCTAAAAATTGAATGCATAGAAAATACAGGATCGTGAAGCGATCCAGAATGGAAGAATGGAAACGCGAAACGATTACGTCTGGGTTTGGCTAGGGCACGATTACGCGGGGGGTTGGTGAGCGTAGCGAGCAGGGGGGCCGGGCCCCTCTAGTATTATTAAGAATTTTTTATTTTTTATTAATAACTGCAACCCTCTATATGTACCATAAAAGACAGTTTCTATCACACACAGTATTAATTTGATACAGAAATAATGAAAAATCATGCATCTGGCATAGACTATGAAACACTTTCCAACATGAACAGAATATTATTTCAGAATGCTATTTTTCGCTTAAGAGCGGTTCAGACGATTTGAACTAAATTTTGTATCCTACAGATTTTGGGCACGAGAAAATCATTGGACTAAGTCACATGCTCGAGAAAATCCGATTAGTGGGTCATTTTTGTGTCACTATGGTTCAAGCTATTTTTATCTAAAAAGCGTCTCAGACTATTTTGACTAAATTTTATATCCTACGGGTTTCGAGAACGAGAAGACTATTGGGCTAGATCACATGTTCGAGAAATTTCGATTGTTGGTCATGTTGGTTGATCATGTTGTTGATCATATTGGTGATTGATCATTATGGGTCAAGATATTTTTATCTTAAAAAGTGTTGGCGACATTGGCGAGATTTGGCGGGAAAATTTACTTTTAAGATTACCAATGCCAAAACACTTGCTTGGCGCCAAATGGAAAAAAATCGCCAAATTTGGCAATTTTGGCGACATTTGGCAAAAAAAAATAACTTTCAGAATTTGAAGGAATTTTCTAGAAATTCCCAATAGGAGACGAGATTCATGATTCAACCAATCAGAGTCCATAGAACGTTCTCGAAAACAGAATTAAACCAATCAGTGTACATAGAACTTTCTAAACACATGCTTGGCACTAAATGAAAGAATGTCGCCAAACTTGGTGATATTTTGGCGATATTAGGCGAAAAAGCTGGCTTTCAGAATCTGAACGAGTTTTCTAGAAATTCCCAATAGTAGCCGAGATACATGATCGAACCAATCAGAGTCCACAGAACGTTCTCGAAAACAGAATTCAACCAATCAATTTACATATGATAGGAGAAATTGACTTTTAAGTTTTTCAATGCCAAAACACATGCTTGGAGCCTCAAAGCTAATTTTGACCGAGCATAGCTAGGTCAACTGTATATGCAAGGCTGCGTAAAAGGGTTCGCATATTTTTCCGACTTGCTGAAAATGGGTTTTCAAATGCGATATGCGTTTTCCACATTGTTTACTTAAACATTTTTCTTTACCTTAGTTTTATAAAGTGAAGTTTTGTTACAGTATTCTGAATGTCTTGGAAATTGTTTCTCATTAAGTATCAGTGATGGCAGTTCAAGAATTCGAAGCAAATAATAATATTCTAGAACGTTTTCATGTTTTGACGACCATGCTTATACATTATGCATAACAATTAATAGTTCAGTATATTTGTTTGGTAAAAATTATGCGGTATGAGAGAAATATTCAAGCAATCCTTGTCAGTCAATTGAAAACGTCCTCTACAAGGCGTTAAAGTTAAGCAAGTTTAGTTAAAATTTGTTTTTTGTCAGTCGTAAAAAATAGTAATAACATAAACATTTAGAAGTTGCCATAGGGGACATTTAGTTCTTCGGATATCGCTTTTTAAGCCTGAATATGTGTAATATGTAACGTATATGAGAATGTCGACTACCAAAACACACTTCTCAGAATGTTTTTCAGTATTCGATGAATCTGCATTACGCTTGATTTTGTGTTATTTTTAAATGATATGTCTTGTCCAGTGGTCAAAAGTAGTGTGCTACAAGTGGCAAAACCACACTGGTTGCAAATTTCCACCTCAAAATTTGTAGTGTAGCATGCTATTTTTTGAAAAAAATTATGTAGCGAGTAGGGTGTCAACGATTTTAATCAGATGATTGAAATCAGTGATTAAATCATGACTTAAATCAATTGACTTTTTTTTTAATAAAAATCATTGATTAAAATCCTAAATTTTGTACATGTTTAAAATTGCATAAAAAGTAATAAAATCTAAGTTGGACATAATTTGGAAAATTTCTGTGGGTATTTTACCTTTATAAATAAACAAAAAAAGCATTATATAATTGTTTCTAATCTTAATTCCTTAGGCTTGTAAAAAATTAAAAAGTCCTTCCAGTCTATACCGGGAGGAAAAGGTAGCTTTCCAAATCTTCGTTTTAAAATTTTAGCTAATGTTACTCGAAAAAAGCAAGCTAAAATGCAAAGAAACCGTTCACAAAAGATTCGTTAATACTGAATTTGAATAAGAAATTCGCCAAATTATTGAGCTATAGCCAAATTGGCTTCATTTATGAAAACTTATTTTGGTCGCCAAATTTGGCGATATTTCGCCAAATGTCGCCAAGTTAGGCGAGAATATGGCGCTAACGGATATGAATATATAGTTTTATGCGTATGATTGGGGAAATTATTACAACAATGAAAGAAAATAATTTGCGAGTAATCGCATTAATGTGCTGTTTTGTTTCAAAATGTCAGCCACTCTAGAATTTCAAACTACTCTATCTCAGCCATTTTTTAAGATAGAGGTAAACCAAAAAATGCTCTGGAATCCTCGTATCAAGGCCCAACACTTAATTAAAAAATAAATTTGAATTTTTAACTTTTTTGTATATTTATTTTAGTTTTAAATTTTTAAGTGGCCGCCATCTTGAAACAAAATGGCGGACCAAGCTGGCCAACGAACTCGGTCGAGACATTGGTGAGCTTAATACACACAATTAGTTTCATCAAAATTGATTTATAAATACGAGAGTTATCGTATGACATAGGTCAGATATATATATATATATATATATATATATATATATATATATATGGATATATCTATATATATAAATCAACATTTGAACGGAGGGTGGTTTTGGGGTCTGGGGGTCATGATCGGTGAAAATATATCGAAATTTTCCGGAACTGCTTTCCTCCGAACGGCTGCAATAGGTAGCTTTATACTTTTAGGTAGCTTTCAATACAAAAAAGTATAAAGCTACCTATTGCAGCCGTTCGGAAGAAAGCAATTCCGGAAAATATCGATGAATTTTCACCGATCATGACCCCCAGACCCTAAAACCACCCGCCGTTCAAATGTTGATTTATATATATATGTATATATATATATATCTGACCTATGTCATACGATAACACTCGTATTTATAAATCAATTTGGATGAAACTAATTGTGTGTATTAAGCTCACCAATGTCTCGACCGAGTTCGTTGGCCACCTTTGTCCGCCATTTTGTTTTAAGATGGCGCCCATTTAATGATTTAAAACTAAAATAAATATACAAAAAAGTTAAAAAATCAAAATTTTTCCTTGAGTGTTAGGCCTTGATACAAGGATTCCGGAGTGTTTTACCTCTATCTTAAAAAACGGCTGAGATACAGCTGTTTGAAATTCTAGGGTGGCAGACATTTTGAGACAAGATAGCACATTACAAAAATCCAACGATTAATTTATGAGTTTTAGTGAACGCGACTTCTCGCAAATTATTATCTTTCATTGTTGTAATTATTTTCCCAATCATACGCATAAAACTATATGTTCATATCCGTTAGCGCCAAATTCTTGCCAAACTTGGCGACATTTGACGAAATACCTCCAAATTTGGCGACCGAAATTAGTCTTTATAAATGAAGCCAACTTGGCTATAGTTGACTAATTTGGCAAATTTCTTATTCAAATGCAGTATTAACGAATGTTCTGTAATTGGGTTCTTTGCATTTTAGCTTGCTGTTTTCGTGTAACATTAGCTAAAATTTTAAAACGAAGACATAGGAAAGCTACCTTTTCCTCCCGGTACAGGCCGGAAGGACTTTTTTTTAAATTTCATTTTTACTGTTAAACTCATGTACACCAAATAAAAAAAAAATAGTTGGGGATTGAAAATAATGCAATACTTTCATTTTTTAACTTGAAACACTGAATGTTAATAATCCCCACTGAGTGGTGATAATGCTGTTATTTAATATTTTGAGAATTTTAGATAAAGCTGGCTATTCTTATTAGGTAGCTTTCAATACAAAAATGTATAAAGCTATTGCAGCCGTTCGGAGGAAAGCAGTTCCAGAAAATTTCGGTATATTTTCACCGATCATGACCCCCAGACCCCAAAACCACCCTCCGTTCAAATGTTGATTTATATTATATATATATATATCTGACCTATGTCAAACGATAACTCTCGTATTTATAAATCTATTTTGATGAAACTAATTGTGTGTATTAAGCTCACCAATGTCTCAACCGAGTTCGTTGGCCAGCTTGGTCCGCCATTTTATTTCAAGATGGCGGCCACTTAAAAATTTAAAACTAAAATAAATATACTCAAAAGTTAAAAATTCAAATTTATTTTTTAATTAAGTGTTAGGTCTTCATACAAGGATTCCAGAGCATTTTTTGGTTTACCTCTATCTTAAAAAATGGCTGAGATAGAGCAGTTTGAAATTCTAAGGTGGCTGACATTTTGAAACAAAACAGCACATAAACGCGATTACTCGCAAATTATTTTCTTTCATTGTTGTAATAATTTTCCCAATCATACGCATAAAACTATATATTCATATCCGTTAGCGCCATATTCTCGCCAAACTTGGCGACATTTGGCAAAATATTGCCAAATTTGGCGACCAAAATAAGTCTTGATAAATGAAGCCAATTTGGCTATTGCTCAATAATTTGGTGAATTTCTTATTCAAATTCAGTATTAACGAATCTTTTGTAAACGTTTTATTTGCATTTTAACTTGCTGTTTTCGTGTAACATTAGCTAAAATTTTAAAACGAAGATATAGGAAAGATACTTTTTCCTCCAGGTACAGGCCGGAAGGCCATGCTTTTGATCCTTTTTTAAGTAAAAACAGGTATATCGATGATACAAAAACGATTTTTCTATATGTGTAACCTGATAGAAAGAATAAACACACCATGCCCATGAATTCTTTTTTTCTCCATGAAATTTTGTTTTGCAATCATAAAAACATTTAGTTGAGAATTTATACATACAAATTTTAAAGGTAAAGCTATGTACTCAAAAATCTGTCAATTTTGAATATTACACAAAAATCTGTGTTTTGTATATTACGCAGAAATGTGTGTAAGAACAGATTATTACACAGAAATCTGTGTATTTGCATGTTACACAAGAAACTGTGTATTTTACAAGTTACACAAAATATGTGCAATTTGCATAATACACAAAAATATGTGTAATCACTGAATATTACACATTTGCATGTGTAAGAATATTACACAGAAATATGTGTATTTTTGTGCAATTTACACATTAAAGTGTATATTTCAAGAGTTATCAGATCACTTTTATTCGCTTAGTGTTATCATCAAATTACATACTAAAATGTGTTTTTTTACACATTAGGCGTGTATTTTGGCAATTTACACAACATTTTACACTCATAGACAAATCGTTTTTGTATTATCTATACACCTGTTTTTATGTGTAAATTTACATATATATTTTTTAGAGTGTAATCAATATTATGTTTAACACAGATTAACAATTAACTAACTATAAAAAAAACTGTAGCATTCCTAATGTGAGCAATCCCTGTGACTGATTGATCTAAATATGAATAATCTTTAAACCTTTAAATGGATAGCATACTTTTTCTGCACCATCTGTAAAGGACTATTCTAATCAAAATTCACCTTTTCCGAAGTCATTGCATATAGTACTATCAATCCAATGCAAAAAGAAATATCCCTAGTATCTAGTTAAAGTGATAGTCTCTATGAAAATCTAAACAAGTACGAATAATCGTGTGTCATCAAGTATATATTATAAAACACTTTCCAACACGTTCCAACACAACAAAACTTCAGAGTTTACTAAGTAAACTTATAAAATGCATAACACATTTAAAAACATAATTAAAATACGACGCCGTAAACGATTTTCCCCATAGACCGTAGTGTAAAGGAATTCTTTTGAGTGTCCCTGTAAAAAAAAAAAAAAAAAAAAAAAAAAAACATAAATTCTACATACTTAATTTTCAATACCAAAGATGAAATAGTAAACACCAATAATGAACTTATATATACATATATCAATTACAAGGCAATCCGAGCATATTTACGCGATGGACAGACGGCAGACCAACCGAATTTATAAACACTTTTCAACTATGTTGGAAAGTGTTAAAAAGCAGCTGTCTCTGAGACCATTAACAGTAGTTAAAGGGTAAAATGTCAGACTACAATCATCTTTTCACGTCTGTATATTCATAATTCAATAAAAAAAATATACCATGCCAAAAAATCGAGAAAAGGGATGAACAAGCCATCAAGGATCTTCAAGAAATAAGGTTAGTTTCAATGAAATCAAATAAAGTAAAGTGTGATCCTTTTTTAATTAAATCACTTTACTCTAACTTTAACTTCACCAGGAATTTATCATTAACTAAACCTGAGCAAACAATTAAATAATAATAATAAAAATATTTATTATAGTTACTAATTTGATAATGTGATATTTTCTCTTTTTCTATAATAAATAAATAAGTTTCGTAAGAGTTTTATATTGAAGCTTATTTCCATAGAAATTTCTTCACTTAGGAATAACTAAAAACCATAACCCACAAAACAGACTCGTTCAGGCAGCACTGGAATCGCACATGTTAATTAAACAAAGTAAACATTCTTCGTTTTAAAATGCAATTAAAATAAACCAGAGGGCCCGTGCGAGGATTTCGCACTGAAATCTAATATTTTTTAGGTACTGCTCTATTATCCCGTCGACCACTTTTCATAACAAAAAACTATCACCAAACTGTAAGACTAAACACCAAAAATACAGTCCCATTTACTTGATATCAGAAGCATTATACGTGTTTGTTACGTCATCAAGTGGTTTCTAACTCGACATTTGCGTGTATTTTTCATTATGTTTCACTGATTTATTAGTTATTTCATTAATTAAAATAACAATTGTGTCCTTAAATTCTTATATTTTATTTATTTATTCATTTTGATATTCCAATGGCAACGTTCTCCCGTTTATTTGGCGATAGTTTTTTGTTATGAAAAGTGGTCGACGGGATAATAGAGAAGAACCATTTTTTATCAAGATGTAATTTTTCTTAGATGCAGGTTTAAACTTCTAAAGAAAAAGTAAGGATAAAAATATCTGCAAACATTTAGTTTTTAGTCAAGCCAGAATATCATCTAATTTATTCCATCAAAGTTATAGTAAAAACTGATCCAAGATTGCAAAATGCACGCGCGAGAAAAAAAAAATAACAATCGTATTTTAACTGCATTATAGGATGACGTCATCCGCTTCAGGAAAAAAACATGGGACATAGAAATATAAATCTAAACATTTCAATTTCAATTTCGCTTTTTAATCATAATTATAGAATAAACCCGTGCGGTGTTTTTTATAATAATTGCTGAGCGTCATATAATGTGGTATTTTATTTTTTTTTGGTAACAATATTTTGAGGAAAACCTTTCATTTCTTTTATGAAAACAATGCCGATTTAATGTTTAATTATCAGCAAATTTTAATCAAAAACATGTTTTAACGAAATGTTAAGTGTGCTATGTCAGAAGCCTGTTCAAAATCCTTTCATATGCTATCTCATTCGTCGTTCTGCGTTTTGTATTTTCTGAGAAAAAGGGATGTTGACAGGAGAAATAATATATATGATTAAGGAGTTTTTCCATTCTGAAAAAAATTTACATTTTAAAATTTAATCGAAATAATTATTATTATGAAAAGATTAAATATAAAGAAATATAGCTAGTACATTTAGTACAATCAGACTTTCGCCCTCCTCCTCCCTCTTTTCAAGTCAGGTTAGGAGCACATTTAGGATTATGCTAAACTTATAGTTACCTTAATAAAACCATGCAAATTGAAATTTCAGAGACATTGATATTTTATTTACAGTTACATTTAATCAATAACATTTCTAAATTTCTTTCTGGAAAATAGACTTAATTAAACCACATAAAAAAATTAAACCAATTTACAAAATTTAAAAAATGAAGCAGTAACATACTTTGTTTTAATGTTGAAGCAAACATTTTGCTTCTTAGATATAAAATAGTTTCTAGGTGTTTATGGACATTCTTCGTAATATTTAAGATTGGCTTTTAAAACTACTCGTTTTTCAAACATTTCGTCCGAAAGCCTATTAGCTTTACAATAATTCGTAATAGTTGCATAAGAAAGTAATCTTTCTACAGATGCCGACGAGGGCAGCGGTGTATTGTATTTTATGAAGATGTTTTTAATCTCTTTATAAGAGTTCAATATACTTAGATTTTTCTTTTCCTCCAGACAGAAATGCGCATACAATAATGTGGCTTTTCTTTTAGGGTCTTGTTTTGCTTCTTCATGAGCAGAATCAATGGTAAAAAAGTCATATTTTTCTTCACTATCAACAGAACTCAGCACATCCAGATTTTCGTTTGTTCTGATTTCTTTTGTCAATTTGCTAATAAATAGCGTTTTAATTTTTGTATAAGCTGGTTCACTAATGCAAGACTGCCATTTAAATTTTACAAAACTCGGATGACATAAAGCTGCTATTGCAGCTTTTTCTGCTTGAGGTGATGAAATATTAAAGAACTCACTAAATCTATTTTCTATACTTTCTAAATAAACTTCGGCCAAAGGTCGACAATATATAAAGTCTTCATTCAATGATTTTCGTAATTTATGTCGTAATGACAACAAAGTTGGTAATAAAATACCAAAATAAGTTTCTTTTTCACTTTGAAGAATATCTAAAGCCCCGGCAATGTCTTTACTACATTTCACATATTCTTCTATATATGTAAAGTCCTGGTCTTTCAATGAAGTTATCAAATTCAGTTCCTTGCTCAAAATAGCCGATTTTTCTTTGATGGAGAGAAACTGTTTCATTGCATCAAATAAACTATTCCATCGTGTTTCATTTGGTCGACTAAGAGTATGTCCCAAAATGGAAATGATAATTTCTGAAGATTTAGGCCGACATGCTGCTTTCCACAAACTATTACATTTTTTATCACTTGTTCGTGTATTTTTGAAATTTCTGTGTCATGGCCTTCCAGAATTTTGCTAGAGTCAGCAGTTACACACAAATTGAGTGTGTGAGATGCACACCTAAAGTGTAATGGTAAACAATCACTCGAATTAATTACATCTTCTACATCATCATTTATGCTAGACGCAGTGTCAGAATCATAATCACTACTAGATGAATTATATTTTGTATCTAAATCATCATCATCTTCTAAAATACATTTTTCTTCAATTCCAAATATTTTAAATGCTTTCACAAAATTCCTTGCATTATCAGTAATAGCAGCTATTACTTTATTGGAATTCAATCCGAATTTTTTTTTGAATGTTCATAAGATTTTCAAAAATTTTGTCATAACTATGAATGCCTTTGAATCTTTCACAAGCCATGGCTCTAGACATTCTTTTTAATGTAACTGGATGAATCCAATGTGCTGTCACTCCTAGGAAACTTCTTCGTCGCCCTGACCATATGTCTGTGGTTATGCAAACGAAATATATATCTTCCAAGTCACGTTTAATATTTGCTACTTGTTCATTGTAATATATTCCAATTTTTCTCCCAAGTGCCCTCCGACTCATTATGTTCAAAGATTTTGAACTAGAATTGAGGTTTTTCAGTAGATTTTGGAAATATATATTATCAATGTTTCTTAGCGAAATCATAGAATCAATGAAATAGTTTACAATATCTTTGTCAAAATTGTGTTGCAAATATACTATGTTTTGACTTGATTGTCCAGAAATACTTGATTTTCGTTGTTTTTTTGTTTCCTGTAAATAAGCACGATATTCTTCAAAATAAGTGTTTCCATGCTTCCTTTTAAGGTGGGTAACAAAATTGGAAGTGCAATTATTTGAGGCTTTTACCTCAATATTACACTTAGTGCATTTCGCTATAATTCTATCACACGAAGATTTATTTTCAATTTTCTCGAAAAAACGTCCATCTAAAATAGTCGGTTTCTTTTTACATGTAGTGCCGGAAGTACCAGCATGGTGAACAGTTTGTAAATCACTACTGTCTGATTGAAATGAACTAATTTCTTCCATAATTTATTACGAAGCACTAAGCTCTCATTCGATTTTTACAAATTTTATAACATAATTTAATAAAGTTCATTCACATGGATCAAAATTATAAAGACATTATATTATAACGTGGCTCATGAAAAGGTTCACGTAACTACCACTCGACAGAAATAATGTTTATAACTTGACAGCAGTAAATTGCATGTGAGTCACGTGATTTTGAAAACAGCGCTTTATTTGCATAAGTTGACAATTTGAACGGTGTTTTTCTAAATCTGATGCATCTTTTTTACTTGATTTCGGTAGATAAAATTTGGTGTTTTTATTTTGTTCCATTTCACACATTTTTTGCTGATAGAATTAATTAAATCAATTACATGATTTTTTGTTGATAATATTTATTTTAATTATTTCAAAGGAATGATATAAGAAAAGGGAGATAAGAAATAGTTGCAAATGACGTCACAAATAAACCATTGGAGGTACAATGTTGGAGGGCAGTTGCGATTGGTGCCGTGACGATCATGGGTGTTACTGGAGGTCGGACGCGCAGTTGCGATTGGCGGATTAGAAGATCATCAGTTGATTGCAGTCTCCCTATTAGACTGACAAAGTGTGTCGTTATATAGAGCAAATGGTCAAACAAACAAACTGTCATTAAAATACACTATTCATCGCTAACATGTCACACTATCGAATGTGAAAAAATACATTTTTCATATTCTGTGCCATTCTCTTACACTGTGCATGACATGTACACAAAAGAATTCAACACAAAAGAAAGTCAACACAAAAGAATTCGTAAGCATTACTTTGAAAGGGCGTGAATTGTTTAAAGATAGTTTTTAATTGAGTTATGTAATTTTGAGTTGAATTATATTTAGTACTCTAAGAGATGTTTGTAGAGTATAAATAAATTCATAATATACAGTGCTACGCAAGGAATTGGATACATTGCTGGCTATGGATAGTAATTTCTAGAAGTGTGTTTTTAATAGTGTAATGCGTTTCTTTGCTTGAATTAAATTTTACTATATTATGTGACATGTATAAAAATCTGTAAATAATATACAGGGCTGTACAAAATAATTCTAGTACACTTCCGTTTATTGTCAAAAATTGCTAAATGTAGACAGTGCCAACTGAGTTATGCTTTTTGTAACTAAACTAAATTTTCGCATACTATCTAGATTACATATACCAATCTATAGATCATTTACAAAGCTTCACAGATCCATTCGTCTATTTTTGGGCTATGGACGGTAATTGCTATGTAATAATTATTTTTATGAAATGCTTTTTACTAAATTACTTACTTAAATATCTTCTCTCACTTTATTAAATGCTAAAGTTTCGTTATAGTATTCTGGAAGTGTTGGAAAGTATTGCGTAATCTATGCTTGACGCAAGATTTCTCTTGCTTTTTTTATTTCTACTTTATTTTCTGTAATGGTAGAAACTCGGGGATTCTAATGTTGCGAGAAAATAACAGAACCGATCTATAGGTTAGTTATAACAGGAAAATACAATTGACAAATAGCATGACTTTTGAAATATATCGTCATTAAAATAATGCATTTTCAGTGGCTAAAATCTTCAGCATTTTTTCTATAATTGCATGAAAAGACACTTACTTTTCGAATGTTAATTTTGTGATTTTCATTTAATCTACCGTGTAAAAATAATTTCCCCTATAATATAACAATTTTAATGAAATTTATATTTTCTACTTTATTTTATGTTGAATTTTTTATTATTTAATAAACTTTAGTAATGGACCATATTTATATTCCATCAAATTAAAAGTCGTCTGTGGTAGATACTGTTTTGCATCTCTAAAATAAGATTATTTTTTTCTTTTTGGTTGCGTAAAGTTAATTTTTCACGACTTCACTAAAACTAATAACTTAACAAGAAAGAACTAATATGCTGTGGCCTTACATTTTCTTTATATAAATCAAATCGTCTGAAATCAAAGTTAAATGCAAACTGTTCGTTCTTAAGATATAGCTACTACGGAAACCGTGAAAAACAGAACCTAGCAGCGACACCTGTTGCACGGTATATAAACAAACTAATAAGGATCTATTTATGTCAAGGTCTACCCAGCTCGAAAAAGTTTGCAAAAAAAGTGCAAAAAAAAGTGCACAAAATCCGAGCGTATTTGGCACCTCGGCGTATGTATAAAAAGTGCAAAATTAATTGTGCATATAAAGTGCCAACAGAATTGTGCACAAAATGTATATAATCAGAGGTGCCAAATACGCTCAGATTTTGTGCACTTTTTCTGCATACCAAATAATCCCTAAATGTTGCACTTTTATACACAATCAGAGGTGCCAAATGCGCTTAGATTTTGTGCACTTTTTCTGCATACCAAATAATCCCTAAATTGTGCACTTTTTATATACAATGTGAAGTGCCAAATACGCTCAGATTTTGTGCACTTTTTATTTTACACATTTTTTGCATACCAAATAATCCCTAAATTGTGCATTTTTTATGCATAATCAGAGCCTCTGATTACGCATAAAAATGCACAATTTAGGGATTTTTTGGTATGAAAAAAATGTGTAAAATAAAAAGTGCACAAAATCTGAGCGTATTTGGCACCTCAGATTTTGTGCATTTTTTAAAATAGCTTTTTGCATATCGAACATTTTAAGCATATATTTATATCAAGATTCAGCTTACTGTGAAATTTACAGTTATTATCACCATAGTAATAAACCCACTTTTGGAAAGATGCATAATTATAAATAGGATTATAAATAATAACTTTATCAGACATGGTACAAGTTCGCCAACATGGGGAAAAAGAAAATAAGCTTAAATTTAAATATGTAAATTTTATAATTAGAAATAACATTGCATACAGTAAAAAAAAAAAAAAAATGTTCAATATTGTTAAAACCCAATAAGAGAAAATTATTACACTTACTTGAAAAGAGCTGCACTAAATTCTAGTTGTTGGTTGAAAATGTTTTAACTAATGTATCTGTACTAAACATTTGACATTTGATTAACATACATCTGACCTGTGTGCTTGGCATCAAGCGCCCGCTTATAAATCATGGTCAATGTATACAGGGACGAGATAGCACACAGAAGGAAATTTACAACACACAGAAATACACCCGGAAGCTCCACAAAGAGTGTGCAACGGAGCCCCCGGGATTCGAACCCGGATTCGAACCCGCTCAGACCGACACTCGCAAGCGATTAGTGGTGCGATGCCTTGACCACTCAGCTACGGTAGGCCCTATTTGCACTTAGAAAAAGGTATTAAAAAATCAACGTTACTTATTTTTTTTTATTTACAACACAAGTGCAATCAGCTTTTTCTCATCATTTCACTTCCAATGCAGTCATTGCAAATTTTAACCGTTGCAACCGGATACAATAATTCTTCTGACCGCAGAGGGCTTTGATGGACGACCGCTGAAATCTAGCTGCTGTTGGGAAAAAGCGAAAGAAAACACGGCACACACACAAAAAATGACCATTGCGGTACAGCCGCTGCGTTTATTTGAAATCACAACATAAATAATAAACTAATGGTACTTGTTCCGGTAATGTAATGTATCCACCAGTAAATGTTCGGGACTTGTAATGACACTTGTTATATGTTATAAAATAAATATACTTGAAATTTTCTTGTATTTTCTGTAATAAATATACAGCATTTTCATTGTTGAGTTACAGTCAGTTTTACAATGTTCAAATAGATATTTTACTTAGATTGCGCTTCTGTATCTTTGGATGATTTTCTTTTACCAAATCAATTTCAAGCTGTATCCCGTTTGTTTCCTGTGTAAAAAAAAGGAAAAAAAATTAAATCATGCAGAAATATGCAAACTGAACTACTTTACAGACATTACATAAATATAAAAATTCAATATTAGATTTTATTAAGTAGTTTGTTTTTCTACAGGAAAAAATAATAGTTAAAATTGATTCACTTATTTTCATGCGTAATATACGGCCAAACTGGCAAATGTTGTTCTTATAAACAATTTCCCAAATCTCAAACTTGAAATTTAGTATCTATACTATTAAAAATGCATACTGTATCTGAGCATATAAGAGAGCATACTGTATCTGATGCATACATAAGATTTGCGATGATCTTCGCAAAATCATAACTGCAACTTTGGTATAATTGTAATTGTTAGGGTCGATGTAACAAGAAAGTACCCCAATTTCTAAACAGCATAATTAAATTGGACGCTTTAAGGGGACACATATCCTTTAAAATTTTGAAAAAATCGATTTTTTGTTTTTTAATTCATTTGATAGCTAATTTTCTTCTGAACAATTTGCCACAAACCGCATTAAAATATTCGTAAAATTACTCTCGTTATAGTAAAAAATGTAAATCAGCTTTGGTCCGTTTCACGCGAATTAAAGATCCACTTGAGTCAGCTGATTCTGTCATCATGGCGGTGTGTTTGTTTACGTTTTAAAAGCTGCAGATTTTGCTTCTCCTCTTATCGTAAACTCCATGAATTATTAATTCTTTTGGAGAAACAGAAGGACGGAAACATCTCTACTCCCGGCTTTCGTAATATCTGCAGTTTAAAGTTTTTTTACATGTGCTTTTCAGCGTTATAATTCGATTCCGTTTCATTTGAGAGTAAGCTTTTTGTTCAGAGTGTATTTTACTAGTTTTATATTATTAATTTATTTTACTAGTTTATTTTCGTTCATTATTGTGTCCGAGAATGTGAAGCGAGAGTCTGGGACTCGTCCTAAAAAACGAAAGTTTTCTGGCAATCATTTTACTAATGTGAAAACTCATCAACACATTAGTGCATCAAGCAAAAAATTAAAGTTGGATGTTTTACCTCCTGCACAACAAAGTGTTTTTAGAACACCTAATTTTGAAGGATACAGATTGTTTGATATAAATTTATTGATTAATTTTATACAACAAAACTTATCTTGTAAATTCTGTAAGGGTAATATTATGCTAAGTGAGTCGTCACTGTTTGGACTGTCATCTAAATTTGAAATGACATGTAAGTGTTCTGTAAAAACTTTCAGAAATTGCACAATGTTAGGCAGTAAGAAAAATATTCCTGAAATCAATAGAAGGTTTACATATTCTATGAGAATGATTGGACAAGGCAGAGCAGGAATGGAGACTTTTTACTGTGACATGGATCTCCTACCACCTATTGCTCAAAAATCATACTTTGTCATTGTAAATAAAATATTGAAAGTGACATCAGAAACTGCAGAAATGTCGATGAAGAAAGCAGCCCAGACTGAAGCTATATTGTCAAATTCTTCTTTGTCCGTTACTGTAAGTGGTGATGGTACATGGAAGACTCGTGGTCATACATCACTTACAGGTGTGTGTACGATAATTGGAGCCTAAAGTGGGAAAGTATTTGACACTGAGGTGATGTCCTCGTATTGTAAAGAGTGTGAATATTCTGAAGAACACGAATGTAATCGAAACCATTTTGGTTCTGCAGGAAAGATGGAAGTTGACGGTATGGTCAGAATATTTTTAAGATCCGAAGAAACACGTGGTGTAAAATATTTGAAACACATCGGGGACGGTGACACAAAAACATTTCCTTCAGTGTGTAATGCAAAACCTTATGGGAATGTAACTATCGAAAAAAGTCGAATGTGTTGGACACGTTCAGAAGCGTATTTGGACCCGTCTAAGAAAGCAGAAGCAAGAAAAGAAAAAAATTGAGTGATGGAAAAACACTGGATGGTAAAGGGCGATTAACTGATAACCTTATTGATGAAATAACAAGCTACTATGGCAATGCCATCAGAGAACATAAAGATTCTTTGATTGAAATGCGTAAAGCAATTTGGGCGATATTTTATCACAAAATATCATCAAATGATAATCTAATTCATTATTTTTTCCCAAAAAATGTCTACACCTGGTGTAAGTACAATAAATCACGTTTAGAAGGCATTTCATACAATCATAAATCACCTATCCCTTCTGTGGTAATGGAAGCAACCAAACCAGTGTTTAATGATCTGTCACAGCCGTCACTTTTAAAACGTTGTTTGGGAGGGCGAACACAAAACCCAAATGAAAGCTTGAATGCCATGATTTGGAAATTTTGCCCGAAAACTACAGGATCGGGGAAAACAATTGGACATATTGCAACAAACGAAGCTACAATATTGTTTAATGAAGATTTTCAAGGACGGCATGCCATAATGGATTCATTGCAATTACTTCGTAGCAATTTTTCGATTCATGGATTTGAAAGCATAGATAATAAACGTATAGCTTCTTCAGAGAGAAAAGCAAGTATGCAAACAAAAGAGCAAAGGAAATTGAGATAACGTTCTAAAACAGCAAAAGTCGAATCGCTAAAAAATATTGAAGGTGAAATGTATTCTGCAGGTAGATTTTAAAAATTAAGTAAGTAAGGTAAACAACAAATTGTAAGATATTCAACTTTCCAAGATAATTTAAATTTTAAATAAGTTACCAGTGATCATTTATATCCTATAGTAATTTTAATACTTGTATAAGATTATATTACCAATATGAATAGTTCATTTACAAAAAGAAAAAAAAAAAAACGACAAAAAAGAAAAACGATAACTTTAACGATTACATTAAAAATATTGGCACTTTTCAGTTAGCCGGGCGCCAGTGATACATATACATGTATATATATACACATATATGATACACACACATTTATATATACACATATATGATATGTATACATACATCTATGTATATACACATATATGTATGTACATACATACATATTTATATATGTACATATATCACTGGCGCCTGGCTAACCGAAAAGTACCAAAATATTTTCACCTTTTTTTCCCCTAATATTAGACTTTTCAAGATTATTTATACTAATTTAAATTGTAAATGAGTTTTTAATATAACATTAATATTTAATTTGAATTTTCTCATGTTATATACCGACTAATAATTTCACGTTTTGGAGCTTATAATAAATTTTATACATGTGTAATGATCTTAATTATTTCATATGTTTATCCTACAACAATATAGAAATTTTAAATAGCAATAGCTGTATATACACAGTGGTGATATACAGAAATTTTAATACAGCATTTATGTTTAAATTAATTTTCCTCAAAATCGTTATTTTTCTACTTACGCGCATAACTCCAAATGTATCAAAGGTAATGATTCGAAACTTTATATATATCTTTACTAGATCATTTTCTTCAAATTGAACTAAAATCTAAGAAATTTAACAAAAATTATTGAATGTATGGGCATTCAAGTGACAAAAAAGATCAAAATTTTTATTTTTTTTTAAATAAAAAAACTTTAGAAATTTTTTGTTTATTTATTAGATTATAGTTCATTTTATTTTTGTAATGTTTTTAAACTTATATTAACAGTTTCAAAGTTCTAGAGTGTATAGATATTTTTAAATCATGCGCGCAAGTTGTATACTTTTGCATTAATTGAAAAATATCTTCATATTTGGAGCAGTTAATTTTGAAGTAAAAGGTTGTACTTTATTATTTTGCTATATTAATTTTAATATGAACAGAAATTATAATTTGTTTTAAAATAATATATATCTTGCAGTACTTTAAGTACAAAAGTAAGATTTAAATCGCAATCTCAAATGTTGTGCCGTTCTCGAGTTTTGTGAAATGTTTTTAACATTTGAACGTGATATTAAATTTTAAACCTTGGTAATAAATCTAATTGTTACAAATATGTATTTTATAGGAATATATCAACATTAAATAACAGTATTTGAGTTGTTTATACCTTGAAAATGTTTTTAAATACAAAAGTAAAATTTAAGTAGCAATCTCAAATGTCGTGCCGTTCTCGAGTTTCGTGAAAATTTTTCAACATTTGAAGGTGATATTAAATTTTAAACATAGGTAATAAATCTAATTCTTACAAATATGTATTTTATAGAAATATATCAACTTTAAAAAACAATATTTCAGTTTTTTATACCTTAAAAATGTTTTTAATGTAACATTAATATTTAATTTGAATTTTCTCATGTTATATACCGACTAATAATTTCACGTTTTGGAGCTCATAATAAATTTTATGCATATGTAATCATCTTAATTCCTGCACATGTTTATCCTACAACAATATAGAAATTTTAAATAACAATAGCTGCATTGTACGTGTTATTTAAGAATTTTTAATGCAACATTTATGTTTAAATTGATTTTCCTCAAAATCGATATTTTTTTACTTGCGCGCATGATAACTCGAAATGTATCAAAGGTAATGATTCGAAACTTTATATTATTATTATTATTAAACCGCAGACCAGGCCCCTACCTGCCGGGCATTATGCCCAGCTTAACGAGTTTGTATACCTGGCCGCGGGGCGAAATTCGCCTAATCTCCTCATAACGGAGATCCACCTGATTAGCTTCTTGGGTGTCCTTGGCTGCAACGGTATTTCGTGAGAGTTACTTTGATACTGTGTTGGCCGGTTCTAGTTTGTTATTAATTATGGGTATCTGGGTATGTTGTCGAATAAGGAAAGGGGCTTGCTTTCGGGCCATATTCACACTGACTATGGTTGCTAATATAGACAGGTTTATATAATTCAGTTTAAATATTTGTGTTTCCGCTATGTATTACATCTTTACTAGATCATTTTCTTCAAATTGAACTAAAATCTAAGAAATTTAACAAAAATTATTGAATGTATGGGCATTCGAGTGACAAAAATGATAAAAAATTTCTTTTTTTTTTTTAAATAAAAAAAAAAAAAAAATAGAAATTTTTTGTTTATTCATTAGATTTTAGTTCATTTTATTTTTGTAATGTTTTTAAACTTATATTAAAAGTTTCAAAGCTCTAGAGTGTATAGATCTTTTAAAATCATGCGCGCAAGCTATATACTTTTTCATTAATTAAAAAAAAACAGACATTAAGGAATAATTATTATTAATTAATTATACAGTGTTTAATGCAAGTTATATATTATATTGCATGGAGAAAGTATTACAGTTTTAAAAAAAACTGAGGTATTTAGTGTAAAAATGAGTTCATGGGGCCACTTTAAATATTTGTCTCCGAAATCAAATTTTTCATCTGTTTAAAGGGTATGTGCACCCTTAATAAAATATTTATAATGTAAAGCTTTATTAAATTATAAAATCATACTTACATGTGATGGACTGACTGTATTCAACCACATTTTTAGTTCGGCTTTCTTTTTTCTCATCTATCAGCTATTTGATATAAATCCGCAATTTTCACACTCTGGAAGAGATGTAATTCAAAAAAATCAATAACAATCCAGTAAAAATTGGCTTATAATTGATTTCACTTAGGGCCTTTAAAATTGTTTCAGAGGGGGCTAAAATTTCAAGCTTCTGATGCTAACATTTAAAAAAAAATTAAACTAACTTGACTTGATTACATTGTGTTTAATGCTTTAACTTAACATGTTAATAGTAATATAAATTTATTTTATAAGCTTTTAAAATTTTCCAGATTACATTTTAAGAATTACAGATTACAAACATATCCTACAACATATGTTTCAACAATTATACATCCTACGAAGGAAATCCATATAGAGCGGTATTTTTTCCTATTCCTTTAGATTCCAGTTTCAGAGGTTTCATCGAATAAATATTTGACAAAGCTGATTACATAGTTCAATATTATGTATTTTATGATTATGTATTTTTAATTTTAAAATAAGGTGGCTATTAGAAACTTAAATTTATTTTGGGAAGAAGGAGGGGGAGGGGCATCAAAAACCATGTTTACTTCCTGTGAAGTTAGTTTTGGCCTCGAACGAGCGTTCATTCAGCAGAGTTCCCCCCCCCCCCCAATTTTGACAAACAAAACCAAAGCATATTTTTGTATTTTTTAAATAATTTTTTTCATTTATTTTGAATTGTTTTTGTATGTTAATGAAATAAAAAATGAGTTTTTGTAAATTGATTGCACTTTTGAAATAGTTCAGAGAATGCTCTGTTAATTATAATCTAAATAATGTATTTTAATTTAACATAACAAGAATTACGATTGCGAAAAATGGCCACTAAGTTAAAAAAAAGTCTACCAATTTCTGGCTACAAACTAGAAAATTCAATTTTCAAATTCAATTCTTTTAAAAATAAAAGAACATTTATTGAATTTTACTTTTAAAGAAAGGAAATTGCATTTTGATATAAAAGGATATACGTACAAATATTCGTTTTAACTTGTTTTTGTTATTATATATGTATTACTTTATGCAGTTTAACCCTTAACTCCTGTTACAAAAAGAGTCGCATACTATACTGTGAGTTGTTTCAGAGACCGCTTGATTGAAAGATGAATAAAAGGCTTGATTAACGCATAGGATACTGCATCTGTTACAAACTTTATGTACATGACTATTATAATTAAAATTTACCTATTCAGAAGTCTTTAGCAATAATACTAAGGCTTCAAACAAAACAAAATTTTACGAGTAACTATAGCAGGGTTCATACAGACTGGAGAAAAGAATCGAAGAAGTCAAGGAAAATTCTAAGGAGAACAAGAATTTTAAAGAACTTAGCATATTTTTTCATGCATGCCATGCGTCGTACAACTTGCACACCCACCCTAATTTTTAATATCTCATTTAGGGAGAAAATGTATTTTATTCAAAGGAAATCTAATAACTAGTGCTAAAATTTTACAAAGTATTCATAATGCATTGCTTATTGGTTTCGTAAATTTGAATACAAAAGTGCCAGGGAACTATTTTATGAAGTGACCAATGGCCATAGATATATATATATACAGGACAGTAAATCTCAAATTCTCATCATATATCACATGCACCTAGGTTTTAAAAGTAAATTTTGAATGGAAAAAACATGCAGTATGTACAAACCAAACCAAACCAAACAAAAAAAATATACAATTTAATTTTTTAGAATGGCAGTAATTACTTGAACTTTACTTTTATAAACATGAGAAGACTTTTATTTTACTTCCTTTAATCATTATTCAACACTAAATTATATTTTGTTATAATTTAAGAAGTATTTTGTTTTGTTTATTTAAGGAGTTCTAAGTAGGGGAGACTGGTACACAGTGGACCACTTTTTCAGTTAATTTTTTTTTCTCTTTAACGGACAAGCCGATCTGCATGAAAATATTTTTGAATATTCCTTAAAACTTTATGCATTCATCATAATTTTCTCAGAACATAGTTTCCAATACATTTAAAAACAAATAAAATTTATGGGCATCCAAAAAGTGGACAGTGTGCCCCATAAATGGGGAACACTGGTCCACCCACTGGGGCACAGTGGACAGCTATTAGGTATTATCTGAAATGCAATATAAATCTATTTTTCATTAATCTAATTCTTCTTTATTTCCCCTTTACCCGCAAAATAACATAGTAAAATAAATTTACAAGTAACATTTTGAAACAAAAAATTAATTATATTTTGAAAATAATAACAGATTAATACAGGAACAATTGCAATTTAGTTGAAGGCATTACTTAAGTACAAAAAAATCAGCGCATATTAAAATTTGCAAATGAAATTTCAAAATACTTATGAGTAAGATTGATCCAGGAATTTTCCTGAAATACTTTTGGGTCTGAGAGCAACATTATGAAATCATTGACATCAACAACGATTCATCTACAGTTTCGGGAAAAATAAACTGATATCTATTCAATTTGTGTCTCATGAATCTTACTTTAACAGAATCATCACCAATTAGACTTAGTTATATATATTTATCAAAGGCAGTAAATACAAAACAAAATATTTCTTATTATGTTAAATAAATTGTTATATTTCTTTGTTTACTTTATTTTACAGTTAAATAACTACTTTAAAACAATAATTCTTTATAGAAAATAAGCAATTATTAAATATTTTGAACATTCTGCATTACTGGAGCAGAGTGGATTGTGGACCACTGTGCCCCAGGAGTGGGTGGTCCACTGTGCCCCATGTTGAAGTTCAATAAATAATCATATTAATATTGTTTATAGCTTTCTTTTAAACATATCAACTTTAAAGTTAAAAAGCTTAGCAAAAAATGTGTTTTATCTTATTTATCTACAACCTTTAATTGCTAAAAATATGAAAATATGATGATGAAAAATTTTACTTTTAGAAGCTCAAAACAACCAATCAGGATAAAATAGTCCCATCTGAGCTAAACATATTTTCTAAAGGCTATAAATAATCAGTGCAGTGCTGTTGTCTATTAGGATAGAAGAGAAGCTGAAAAAAAATAAAAATAATAAAATATTAGGGGGTGGTCTACTGTGCCCATAGGTCCAGTGTGTACCAGTCTCCCCTACTCCTTGCAAACTTTTTAATTTCTAAGGAGTTTCTAAGTAGTCTAAATAGTCTTTATGAACCCTGCTATAGTTAAAACTGAAAATAAAAAGTTACTGTGAAAATTGAAAAAAGAAGTGGTCTGCGAGACCGCTATATATAAGCAGCTAAGGACGTTAAATTTAAGTATTTTTTTAGTACGCTACATATTTATGTAACTGACGGCTAAAAATATTTAAAAGTAACGATTATCTTTTTTATAAAAGTATTTTTTATACATAAAAATTAGCTGAATTGAAATGGCAAGAGGAAACAAACTACTTGTTTTTTTTTCTCAATAGCCGAGTAAGCCTATCGTTATAACTACAATTAGGGTGGTTTTATACAAATCAATATTCATTTACAATACGTACGATATTTATTATAGAAACTTACAACATAAAATTGAATAACTTGCCTATTTTCTGCTAAACAAAAATCATCAGTCGGTGAAAAAGATAAGTCTTCATAACTTCTTATTTATAAAAAAAATTGTTTACGCGGCTATCAACTTAATTATACTAACAACAACAGAGGGAAAGGACAGGCATCGCGCCATACCGCGCAGACGCAGACTAAATATATCCTCGGCACCTCTATTTATCATCGTGCCTGTCATCAAGGCAGTCACCGACCGTTCAAAAAATTAGCAGTGGTTAATCGTCTTCAAAGGCGACTAATTATCGCATTTCAAAATTATAATAAATATATATGCTTTTTATAATTAGATCATTTTGACTGTCTCTGGGAGATATAGAATATCTTACTTGTTCATTCGACAGGGGTAAAATTGTAAAATTTCAAATTAAATATTTTTTTTTTTTTTTTTAATTTTTGAATATTTACGGAGATGAAAATTTTGAGGTACTCCACCGTTAAGTTTGTAATTTTCAAAAAAAAAAAAATTATTTTATCAATTTTTTTAAAAATAATTTACAGTAAAATATGTGTCTTAAAGCTATATTTTTCTTCATAATATCTATAAAATATGAACATATGTATATACGTCCAATTCTTCCAAACTCAACATACGTCCCGGGGGGCGGAGGGTTACAACCTCCCTCCCCCTGGTTGCCCCAGTATATTTTGATTGAATTTCGCGCATGCGCAGTGAAACAATATTTAGTAAACCTGCTCATTTTTCATATAATTTTTATTATTTTTTAATTCTGATTGCAGGGTGTTGTGTACAATTTTGTTTGTCTATATTTTCTGAAAATAACTTGTTTTTATATTAAAAACTCTGCAAATTATAAGCAAAAAACTTGGTAAAATTTGGGACTGTTTTTATAAAAACCTTAATTTCTCTTCGAGTATACATGCTATCTTTATAAAAATGAACCCAAATTATTACAATAAGCCACTTAATCATAATCTAAAGTTTGAATGCTTTTGCAATATTAGTTTTTACAGGGTTAGCCAAAAGATATTCGTTTTTCTTCAATTTGTTGATGCCCCTTTATGGGGTTTCGGGAAAAAATCTTCGCGGAAATATATGACGTCTATCACGTTGTTTACACACCTGAAGTTTCAGGATAATTCCTCATGTATCTTTCCAGATATTTAACAAAACGTCTAAAATCGCAAGTGACCGGTCATCATTGCGAATATAGTGTATATAACTTAGATAACTTATTCTTCGGGTTGCGAGATGAAGGAATTTATTTATTCGGTTGCGGTTTAGTTTACGGTTCGATGAAATTTTTTCTTTGGCTTTCAGGTTCGGATCGGGTTGCGTGGTGACAGAATTTATTTTGTCGGGTTTGGATCGTGTTACGGACCGATAGATTTTATTTTGTCTGATTCGGGTTGGGTTTCGGATTAACTGAAATTTCAAGTTTGGTGTCGGGTTGCATTTCTACGGAAATTTTTTTGTCATCTTCGGATCGGATTACGGTTCAATGGAATTCTTTGTTGGGTTTGGTTCGGGTTTCGGGTTAACTTCAATTTTCAGGTTCGGATCTCCGATACGGCTGCCGTGTCGACTAAAATTATTTTCTCCTTTTTGGATCGGATTATAGTTTGATAGAATTTTTCTGTCGGGTTGATTCCATTTGGATTTTTCAGGTTCTGGTCGGGTACAACACTATATTTGGACAAACAGCTAGTCCTTTTCTAAATAGCCTAAAATTTCATAGACTCATTTTAAGATAAGACTAGATACTGTTAGAAAAATGAAATGAGCGCCAGAAATATCGATCTACTGTCAAATCCCCAGTTATAAAGATTCTCGATCAAATTTTCTGCCAATTGATTGATCAATTTTACTCTTTTTGCAGTATCTGTATGAGAATCGATTCTAGAACATCGATACTAGAATTTGAGAAAAGATTATTTTTTTATCGATGTTGCTTTATACGACATCGATGTTTATCGATTCTCGATTATTTCAGAATCGCTCATCACTCGACCAGACGACGATTATATAGGTACTACATATTTATATAATTACGAACGCACCTAAAAAGGGCCAAACAATTATGGCACACAAAGCCTGATTTTAATAAGGTAAACGATTGAGTTTACCTAAAAAAATTAGTGTTGTCTACGACAGTTTATCAGTGCTTGAGGTTACGCAGTCCTTATATTTGTGCTATGCTAAAATTTAGCAGATTTTAGTCAAAAGAACCGACAATGTTCTTCTTTATAAAGATTACGTTTACTCTGCAAAATATTTGTGTTCTACTATAATTACAATTCAAGTTATAAGTGTTTTAAGTTGTCAGCATATTATATTTATAATTAGGATAGAACGATGTCAAAATTTATCATCAATCTAACATCGCGATCTAGTGATGAATCGATTTAACACTGATGTTACCTTATGGATATGGAACCTATTTTTTAATTTATAGTGACGAAATTAGGTCTTAAATCAACCCTTTCCCTGCTTTATATAGTTTACTATTTTTTTAATTTTCCAAGTAATTTTGAAAACGTATATATTTTGCGCATTAAAAAAATTGGATTGCCCAAACACACTTCGTTGTTTGCATTTTAAACTTAATGAACGAAATTAATCAATTTCATAAATTCATTCTTTAAAAAATGATATACAAGAAAACTATCTCATGTTGTCTGATTTCTGAAGGCTGCTACAATCTAAGTTAATTACGGGGTGCTCTCCACCAGCCCTCTTAAATTACACCCCAGTGCTAACTACATACAAACTGTTTTTACTGACACAGTATGAAAAGCTATTGAGGTAAAACAGAAGCAGATTCAATGAATTGAATGTTGAATTTAACCAGTCATTTGCGAAGATGAAAAAAGAAGTTGTGTGAAACAAACGAAAAAAAAAAAAAAAAAGATAGGAAAAACAAGTGGATAAATGTGATCGAAGATCGCACAAAGTGTTTCGCTTAATATTCCTTTCAAAATACTTTATCATTTAATTAATAAATTCAAATAAATTTCTTTTTCCAAAAAAAGTCATCTTTTATTATAAAGTAAAAATTTACCAGTCTATTTTTTCGTTTTTTTGAATATATGAACAGGTCCGACAGCGGGCGAATGATATCTGTCATTTGGACTAAATGCGATATATTTTTTGAAAAGTATACATAAAAATACATTTTCGCATTATTATTTACAGCATTGTCTATTAGCATTATATTTCTTTGTTTTATAAAAAAAAAATCAGCATTTTATGATAAAATATAATTTCGGTTCTAATACTGTAATCTTTATAAAAATTAGATTTCGGGATTAACCGAAAAAATATATGCATATATGTACAATATTTTCAAATTGGTAAATGCAATATTAAAAAAATCAGCGTTTTTTTCCCTCCCTTCAACAGTTGAGACGAAAAGTGAAGGGCCGGGATGTCTCGCTCATAAATGGCATAAGTCTTCCAACTTCACAACCAGCTGCAAATTTTCTTTTGATTCTGATAAAAATTAAATTCATTAACAAAAAATTAATTCGTAATTTCCGTTCTAATCACGCCAACTTTATAAATAATAGATTTCTGTCTTCGCAGTAAAAAAAAAAAATATGTATAGATGTATTAATTTCAATTCGATAAATGCAATAATAAAAAAAAATCTATAGAGCCTGAAAAATGCATAGTCCGCCATCTTTGATCTGCGTGAACAGGTGTCGGATTGTTCGTCTGTGGTTTTCCAATGGAAGGAAATTAAGCGAATTTATTCAAATCGATTTTGAATTGTTATTTACACTTTTAATGGGCGTAATTAAAATATTTTTAGAAATACTGAAAGCTAATTTTGTGTGTGTGTGTGTCAGAAATTTCACGTTCCCAGGTGGAATAGTTTATGTGAGATAGAGGTGTTTTTGAAAACGTTCAATCTGTTATCGCCATTGAAGTGCAATGACCATGGCAACCCTTTCCCCTCTTCTGGAGTTTCAGATTGCGGTTTGATTAAATTCAACGCTTTAGTTGATTTTTTTCATTAATGAGGGGGTTTTTAGGGTTTTAATTAATATATTGTGTTAATGAAGATATTTTCAAAGTTTTATGATTATCAGTGTGACAGTAAGTATTCAGCTGTAGGTACAGACAATTTGAAGTCTCTAACTTATACGGTTTCTGATAACGGACACTCTGACGGACAGACAGAGAACCGAGAAGAATAGGGTTTCGTGAGATGAACGAAACCCTAAACACGTGGGTAAGTGTGATCGAAGATCGCACAAAGAGTTTCGTTTAATATTCCTTTCAAAACACTTTATCCTTTCTTTAATAAATGCAAATAAATTTTATTTAGCAACAACAACAAAAAAAGTCATGTTTTTTATAAAGTAAAAATTTACTGGTCTATTTTTCTCGTTTTTTCGAATATCTAAACCGGCCCGATAGCGGGCGAAGCCCGCTATTACACTCTGTCATAATAATATCTGTCATGTGGACTAAATGTGATATATATATAAAAACAATTATATAAAATAGATATTTAAACCTATTGCGTAATCCTCTGTAATCCAGGTCCTACTGCCAAATTGCGTATTTTAGAAAGTGAGACTTTTCATGACAGTTCTTTAAAAGTATCTACATTGATTTTAAATTATATTGTTGCTAGCAAACGTCCATGTTTGGAGCTAACCTTGCCCACAGATTACGGAAGATTAGTTATTTTATATTTTACTAGCTGTTACCCGTGACGTCGTTCACGTAACATTAAAAGAAAAATAAATGCATTAATTAAGAAAAATGTTTCACCCTCGATAATTAAAACATATGTAACTCCCTTTATAACAAACTCCGTTTTTTCAAATATCTGAACAGGCCCGATAGCGGGCAAAGCCCGCTATTATACTCTGTCATAATAATATCTGTCCTGTGGACTAAATGCGACATTTAAAAATAATAATAATTTCAAAATTAAACATGTTGTACACATTCAAAATGATAAAATATGCGAATATTTCCATAATCTGGTTTTTATCATGATTCAATACGTTCGTCAAACTCATATATTTACTATTTTATATTACTCATATTGATACTCGCTTTGTATTATTCTCAAACATTTGAAAAATCCGTTAAACTTCCAATAGGACGTCAGATTAATTTTCTTTTTAATTCTGTAATGACGTGATATTAATCTGCTCTCTGTACATACACATACTCATACTCCTTGTATTATTGAGAAATCTTTGAAAATTTCCATTTTATTACCAATATGACGTCATATTGATATTTTTTACAATTAGTGAAACTTTTTATTTCATTTTCATTTACACGTGGAAATCTTTCAGTAGAAAATTAATTACAGTAGAAAGAATTTTAGTGTGGATTTTTAACTGTTGACAACTGCTATAACGAAAACTGATTAAATTTAATAAAAAAAGGCTGTTATTTTTTTTTTATCTCTCTATATTAACCCTTAACCGGAAACGTGAAAATTCAGAACACAAACAGAAACGCACCGTCTGTGAGACAGCTAAATTTTAAAAATTGCTATAAAATTTAAAAAAAGGAAACAACTCTTAATAATTTACCAAATAGTGAACTTAAACGTTTATTCTTTAGTAGTAATGAAATAACAGGAACAAATTTTTAATATAACAGCATAGAAATAAGTTTTGAATCTCGGAGACAGGAAATATTTCAAAATTACACACTATTATTCAAATATTTACATTTGCGACAAAATAATGAAATAAATGCAAATATTTTGATATATATTAGTAGAATATGAATTAAAAAAAATATTATGCAGTAAAATTGACAAAACATTTAATAGTAAATATTGAAGCATGTTCTAAATCTCAGCGTTTTTTATGCAATCATTGCATTTAGGTTTGGAGCATTGCATGCATACAAGCTTCCGGCACTGTACACACAGATATTTTGTCATTCTATGGTTGGTTCTATGACACAAAAAACATGTTTTGCGTTTGAAAAATATTAAGTCATCATCTACCTGGGGCACATTTTCAACAGGTTTTTGCAGAATGCGAGCTATTATAAGGCGCAATTCCCGGGGTAGCTGGGGATTTTCTAGTCGTCTCTCCATATTACTTTCTTTCATATTACTGTCCAGAATATTATATTTCATTCGAATTTGAATTATTTTATGGTTTGTCCATTTCACTATATGCAGTAACATATCATTTGTAAATAACAACTGCCAGAGAGAGAATAGATCTGCCTTTTCTCCGAGATCACTAGCTTTCCCTCTTAAAACTGGCACTTTTATAATATTGTGTTTTCTTGTTCTTGACGCGGAGCGAACTTTTTAAACAGACCATCAGTACCGAATTTTTTCATATATATATTTCGTATCTGCATCTGCTACTGTTTCATCATTTCTTATTTCTTCATTTTTGCTTTCATTAGAATTTTCTGACGATGTTGAATCACTTTGGTGTTCAGAATTTATATATTCATCATCTGAAATACTTTCAACATCGCTTATGTCAATTCCTACTTCATCAAACCATCGCAAAATAGTCTCTTCAAAGTCTTTATCACCATAGCGTACTAGCATTGACGGCCCCGCCATCTTGATATCCCAAAGAAAAAAATTACATAAACGGAAACATGCCGTCTGACAGACTGCGTTCAAAAGAAAATATTTTTTCTTTCAACAACTAAAAAAGCGCCGGTGTTGCAAATGGGTCGGGGTGGAGAGGACCAATAGTGTAACGATTAGATGGCGTGATAAGGTTGAGGAGACGTTCATTTTTGCATAAAGGGTAGATATGTAGACGCAACCGTCTCACAGACGGTACGTTTCCGGTTAAGGGTTAAAGTAATACGATTTTTTCAGATTTTATTATTTTGAGCTTCATAGTAGACATTTAGCTATAAGTACACAAATTGTCATGCCTGTAAGTTATATAGCTTCTGAGAAAGGCTCTGTGACGGACAGACAACGGAGCGGGAGTAATAGGGTTTCGTGAGATGAACGAAACCCTAAAAAAGATGGATGAACTATATGGCACAGTTTTTTTTTTTTTTCAGGTTTTAGATTAGAATAAATCTTGTTTAACATAAATGCTGACATTCATATAGTGGAGAAGGGTTAAATGTATGAGCTTCGAAGCAACCTATTTTTAAAATTCATAAACTTTTTGTGACCGTTGACACCAGGGGTGTAAAAACTGGGTGCCAATGGGCCAATTACCACCACTAAATTTCTTAGTATTCTTCGCCTAAATTTTATTAGTATACTTCGCCTAAATTTTCTCTTTTTATTAGGCGAATAATACTAAAAATTTAGTGACGGCAATCGGTCCATTGGCACCTATATTTTGCACTTCTGGTTGGCACCCTGTAGAATTAGTAATAAAATATAGCAAAATTTAAATAATCGGAAAATGACAAAATAAAAGGAAAAGTGCGCAGTTAAACTCATGGCATTGAGCTCACAAGCTCTTCACTCTAATTGTATTTTATATTCTTATTTCAAAGAATAATACCTCTCGCAAAATAAAGAAATCGAGAATAAATTGAGGGGGATTAGCCCCCCTACGTTCCTCCCTTTATACTTAACCAATGAACCCCCAAAACTAATCAGGGAAGCGCCTTATCACAATGGAACTATATACAAAATTTGAAATAAATTGGATAATTCTGCATGGAAAACTCATTTATCAAATTAAGGGGGGGATTAGCCACCGTTACCCCCTTTATACTTAACCAATGAACCCCCAAAACTAAGCAGGGAAGCGCCTTATCACAATAAAACTACTATGTACAAAATTTGAAGCAAAACGGATAATTCTGCATGAAAAACACATTTATCTAAATTAATGGGGGATTAGCCCCCGTTCCCCGCTCTTTATACTTAACCAATGAACCCCAAAACTAACTAAAGAAGCATCTTTTTACAATGAACCTATATGCAAAATGTGAAGCAAATCAGATAATTCTACATGAAAAACCCATTTATCTAAATTAAGAGACGGTGGATTAACCCCATTCCCCCTTTATACTTAATAACTGAACCCCCAAAATTAATTAGGAAGAGCCTTGTCACAATGAGCCTATATACAAAATTTGAAGCAAATCGGATATTTCTACCAAGAGTTATCGCGTTAAGTACATACATACGTACACACATACATGCAGAACCTGCGGGCACATTAGCTCTCAGGTTTTGATAGCCTATGTTAGCTAAAAAAAGGAAAAGTGCCCAGTTAATGACATTGATCTCCCAGGCTGTTCACATGAAATGTATATTACACTCTTATTTCAAAGAATAATGCCCTCAAAAAATATAGAAATTGACAATAAATTATGGGG
The DNA here is from genome assembly GCA_963931845.1 of Maratus michaelseni. Classification (NCBI taxonomy): domain Eukaryota; kingdom Metazoa; phylum Arthropoda; class Arachnida; order Araneae; family Salticidae; genus Maratus; species Maratus michaelseni. The sequence continues at coordinate 48,906,366 of OZ007594.1, read as the reverse complement.
AGGATTAGCCTCAGTTCACCCCTCCCCCCTTCATACTTAACAAATCAACCCACAAAACTAAACAGGGAAGTGCCTTATCACAATGAAACTATATAAAAATTTGAAGCAAATTGGATAATTCTTCATGAAAAAACCCATTTATTAAATTAAGGGGGGGTTCCTCCTTTTATATTTAATCAATGAACGACCAAAACTAATCAGGGAAGCGCCTTCTCAGAATGAAACTATATAAAAATTTTAAGCAAGTTGGTTAAAACTTCATGAAAAACCCATTTATCTAAATTAAGGGGGGAATTAGCTCCCCTCCCCCCCTTTATACTTAACCAATGAATCCCAAAAACTAAACAGAGAGGAGCCTTATAACAATGAATCTATATACAGAATTTGAAGCAAATTGGATAATTCTGCATGAAAAACACATTTATCTAAATTAAGGGAGGATTAGCCCCCGTCCCCCCCCCCCCTTTATACTTAACTAATGAATCCCCAAAACTAATCAGGAAAGCGCCTTATCACAATGAACGTACATACAAAATTTGAAGCAAATCGAATAATTCTGCATGAAAAACCAATTTATCTAAATTAAGGGGGCGATTTAGCCTCCCGTTCCCCTCTTTATACTTAAACAATGAACCCCCAAAACTATTTAATGAAGCGTCTTATCAGAATGAACGTATGTACAACATTTGAAGTTAAATCGGATAAATCTGCACAAAAATCCCATTTATCTAAATTAAAAGGGGGTTAGCCCCCCGTTTTCCCCCTTTATACTTAAACAATGAACCCCCAAAACTAATCAGGGAAGTGTCTTGTCAGAATGAACCTACTTTCAAAATTTGAAACAAATCCGATAATTCTGCATGAAAAACCAATTTATCTAAATTAAGGGGTGATTACTCCCCCGTGTCTCCCCCCTTTATACTTAACCAATGAACCCCCAAAACTAATCAGGGAAGCGCCTTATCAGAATCTTATCAATTATATACAAAATCGCCTTTCAGCGCCTTATGAATTATATACAAAATTTGAAGCAAATCGGATATTTCTATCAAGATTTATTGCGTTACCTGCCTGCATTTACGTACATACGGTACATACATACATGCATGCGTACATACATACGTACATACATACGTACATACAGAACCTGCGGGCACATTTACTCTCAGGCTTTGATAGCCTGTGAGCAACAAACGGAAAATTGCAGTTTCGCCGATCCCTTGAATGTGTGGCTTTCCCCCAGCCCACTTCAATTCCGCTGTAGAAATCGGATTACCCGACCCAATGCAAAACTACGCTTTACGGTATTTTTAAGTAATTACAAAATAATGATTAATTAGAACTAAAATATTAAAATATTACTCAAAAATACAAAAATTAATTTTTCGTCAAAATAATGCATAAAAATACATGCAGAAATTCGAAGAATTTGAATTTTAAATATAAAACTTTATTTTTTTCAACCATAAATGCTGAATCAGCTTGAATATATTCGTAATTGCAAGAAGTTTAAAATAAAAAATGCGCTGATAAAATATGTCTTCGTGGGCTGGGTGGAAATCTGATAACGAACCCGATGGATGACTTTAAACTATTTTAATCAATTAGAGAATAATAAATAAATGAACATATATATTCCAATATTACCCAAACAAGTGAAAAATTATTTTTCCATCAAAAGAATGCACGAAAACGTAAACAGAAATTCCATGAATTTCGATATTAAATATAAAACTTTTTTTAAACTATAAACACTAGATTAATTTCAAGAAAATATTACTAATTGCAAACAGGACCAAAAAAAAGCCCTTCCTCCTCCTTTTAAACGATTCCTTTTATCATATGAAATTTGTATGTTCTGCGACAATTTGGATCCTAGATGTAAGTGTGTATAGTTATCGGGCCCTTATATTTACGCTATACTAATAGTTAGGGGCTTCTGTTAAAAACACGAACAACGTCCCCCTCCCCGTTTTAAAGATTACGTTTACCATACAAAATATCAGTGTTCTACGATAATTACAGCTTAAGTTATAATTGTTTTAATTTGCCAGCACCTTATATTTTGGTACACCAAAATATGCGAGGGCTTCTATAAAAAAATCTATAGAGCACCCCCCCCCCTTTTCTAAAACGGTTACGTTTATCATACGATATTTGTGTTGGTGTCGATACAGGTTTCGAGTTATATGTGTTTGTGATTATGGGGTACTTATATTCGCACTGTAGTAAAATTCACGTGGTTTTGGATAAAAAAAAAAAAAAAAAAAAAAAAAGAAAAGACAATGTCTTCTGTAAAATTATGTCACTTTGTGGGACTGGGACTGAAATGGCACTGGGACCCAGATGTCAGGATCGAAGTGCTGCGACTTAAACACAAGACCAAAGTGTCGGAACCGAAATGTTGTATGTCCACGGGATGGATTAATTTAATATTCCTTCATTTTTAACATTGCATTCCCAATCGTTAGATTATCTATAAAAAATTAAATACATTATATTAATTAATTAAACCACAGATATTTAAGATCTATAGTTTAAGAATACTGTAAAATCGTTCTTTTGAGAGCGGTAAGTAGTTTTTAACATTTCATAATAGTTTAAAACTCATGTATTTACTTTTTGGGGGGTAAAATAACTATAAAAAAAACCTATCTCTTTGTAAAATTATGGAGTATTCATAATAACGAACAGGCTGAAATCGGTATATCTGACTCAGTACAGAAGTTGGAAAATGCATAGCATATTTGAGAACCCAATTGCAGTAAATACCATTAATAATCGAAAAAATATCCGATTTTTTTTCTGAAGCTCTGCATATTAATAGATTTGTATATATACTACATAGCAGTATGCTAAAATTTAATTCGGTTATTAACACGGTTGAAAATTCCCATTCGGAGTTTCCGTCTATAAAAGTCAGTGTACTAGAGAACTTTTGTGCAGTTCTGTATATGATTTATAGAATTTATACAAACCAAGCAATATAAAAAAATAGTTACATTCAAAAACGCGTGCAACAACTGAAAAAAAACGTATTTTTAGCAATTATTGTTCATAGTCAGTACTGTAACCGAAATTTTTGTGTGTCTCTGTAGATGAACGGTGAATGCTATTATGTACTCCATAATTTTTAGTAAACATCTTGTAATGCACCTCAGCGATATAAATTAAATTCAATATGTTTGAAATACAGTAACATCATTAAAATACACCGCAAGCGATTTTTCCTAATATGCTGTAATGTAAAAGAATTCTTTTGAGTGTCTCTGTAAATTACATGCTACATACTTCATTTTCTATACCAATCATACCACAGTAAACCTCAATAACATATATCAATTGCATGGAAATCCGAGTATATTTACGCGCATTAGAGTACTGATAGACAGACAAACTAAATTCATAAACACTTTTCAACTTTGTTGGAAAGTGTTAAAAATGCAATTAGAATTAGCTCGTAATAGATTGCAGTTTAATTTAAATACATTTTATAGAATTTAATTAAGATTTAGTTGCATTACATTACACGTTAACCAAATTGTATTCTGAACAAGCATAACTGACATTAACTTGTAACAGATTGCAATTTAATCTAAATTATATTCTTAAAAATGTAATTAGAATACACCTATAATCCATTACAGATTAATTGGATTATACAATTAAAAACGTAATCGGAATTTTCCTATAATGCATTACAGGTTAATTAGATTATATAATTAAAAACGTAATTGAAATTCACCTATAATCCATTACAGGTTAATTGGATTATACAACTAAAAACGTAATCGGAATCATCTTGTAATCCATTACAGGTTAATTGGATTATACAATTGAAAACGTAATCGGAAGTGTCTTGTAATATAATTACAAATTAATCTAATTACAGATTAATCTAATTATATTTTAAAACAGAAAATTAGAATTGTCTTGTAATCGATTACACGGTAATCAGATTATGCGATAATCAGATTATATTCAAATTACTTTGTAATGATTACATGATAATCGATTGCATAGTGAGAAGATTATAATATAATTTAATCTGTAATTTGATTACTTTGTAATCAGATTCTGCCCAACACTGGCTGCGATATATCTGTTACAATAAAGAAGTAACCAAAAATCTCTCATCAAAATTTAACCTGGCCGTTCTTCCACCAACAAGTGCAGCAACTTCGCAGCATTCACTTCGGGTGTATCTTCAAGTCCAACAGTGGCTGGGAAACAACCTAGATTCTACTGAATGGGGATGGTCCATGAAAGAAGGCAGATTAAACCCATTACTTTCAAAACTTCCCGCAGCGCCCGAAGATCTTCTGCAGCTTATATCTTGTGATTGCAAAATAACTGCTGCAAGGAACTGTGATGAAAGATGTTAGTGCAAGAAGGCAGCTCTCCATTGTTCTAGGTTTTGTACCTCTTGCTTAGGAGAAACATGCACAAATTCAGTTCGTCCTATTAACGGATTTGAAGACGACGATAACGGTTACGACGTTGAATGAATGGCATTCTGGTAATTTTGTTTTAAGTTTATTTACCACAAGATTATTAGCTTATTTATTACAAGCATTACTATAATGTTTTATTGTACTTTTACTTAGGATTTAAATTTTTGTGCCTTGTAATAAATAATTTAAACTTGTTCTAACTTTCTTTCTTTTTTTTCCTCTGACAGTCCTCTGACAAACATTTCTATATTGAAAAATGGAATATCTGTCATTTTTTAAACAAAATTTTAAAAATAATCCTCACAAATAGGATAAAAACATACAGATGACTTGTCAATAGTTTCTTAAGTACGAGGCAAAACAGGCTAAGGGTAATGAAATTCTATTAATTTGACGACAAATAAATGAATGTACAACTCATTCGTAGCTTTTATTTTGATAAAAACTAGGTACAGGGCTCGACTAATCGACTGAGGCCTGGGCAGCATCTCTTTGTGGGACCCCTGCACCTTAAGGTTCTTTTACAAGACCATTAAAAAACCTCAACAGAGAGGGTTTTTTTTTAGCAATTTTATTGTTTTTTTTTAATTTTTGAGGCCTTTTCTGGCGCGGGGTCTCGGGGCACATGACCCGTATGCCCCTGCTTTAGTCAGGCCCTATGTATGCATTACAACAGGATGTAAGTAGAGGTCACAGAATTTTTCAGAAGTAAAAAAATATTGATATATGACTTAGAAATGGAAAAAAAAACATTGGACGATGCAAAAAGGTCTTAGCGGCCATCTTTGATCGGCCATTTTGGATAGAAGCAACCATGAGAACTTCTGAGACTTTTAAGGGTTTTTTCTTACTTGTCATAAAGAGCTAATTCTGAAATTTTGAGCTCATTATGAATTACTTAGCTATCAAACCCTAAATTTACTGGGATATATTATTTTCCATGATTATCGGTATATTCGTGTACTTTACAACTTCTAAGCAAAGATCGTGACATTTAAAGAGAAAACAGTTTGAGTAGAAACTATTAGTGCACTAATCTTTTAAACACGAACATAAAAAAATGCCGTAATTTCCGGCGTATAATCCGCGGATCAAACAATCATATTTCGACCCAGAAATTTTATTTTATGAATTGTCACTTTCTAGATTGCCGTAAATAATGGACTCCAATTATGAAATAAAATTTCTGGTTTGATCCGAGGATTATACGCCGAAAATAACGATACTTATTATTGTGCTGTGTTGTTACGACCGATTATCTATGCAAGAGGAGGACCGCCCACCCATGGGATCTTTCTTAGGGATCCTAAAATAGTATTTACGGCAAGGTTCGACGAAAACCATAGGAAACGCTGAACGTTTAGGCCGACGAGGACGACTTGAGATTGAACCCATTTTATTCTATTTATAAGCTGAGAGAGTAGAGCCGTTGGTGGTTTCTCATTAAATTTTCCTGAATATTTTACCTTTAATAAAATATTGCAAATTAAAAGCTTCACAAAAATAATTTTTTAAAATAAGCATCATGTTTCATGTTAAAATATTATCATAGAAATTGCAACGATGAATATAATCTTAAAATAAAAAAAAGAGAAGTTTTTTTAAAAAATGAGTTGACTTGTAGCATACGATTTCAAAATATTTTGTACAAAGTGTCTGAAAGTGTAAATATTAAGGTTTATTATTGAACAAATTTTACTTAATATTTCCGTAGAGGATTCCCCTGGGGGTATGTGGTGCCCAGGTGTGTGTACGTCGAAATTACATTGGTAATAGTGGGTAACGGAAATAAAAAGTTTCAATGAAAACATAAAAACAAAACTGTAGATTTTCGTTTACGAAGAGAGACTTGTGTAAAAGTAAAATAAGCTATTCACATAAAATGAATGAAAATGCTTAAATTTAGTAATTGATTAATCATTCGTTGGCATTATTTCTTCCCACTCCTAATAATAGTTTGCAATTTCGCTTGCATCCTTCCTTTCTTTTTATTGTTCGATTATTTCTTATAATTCTAGAAATATCTGCATAAAAAATAATCGTATCAAGGATTTTGATTTCGGCGATTTCATTTAAAGCCCAATTGGAAGTATGTTACCATTTTAGTGTTCGACTGGAAGCATTAGCGTAAACGCATTAACGTGTATTAATGGATGTGGCTTCATTCATTATTTGAGAGTGCTTCATTTGAAATCTTTAGCTAATATCTAGTATTTTGATTGACTTTATCTCGGTATCGTGTCGTAGCTCAAATTAGATAAGTCGTTCAAAACTGCTATTCTAAGGAGAACTGAATCTAACGTTGGTAACTCGCATAAGAACATTACTAATGCACAAAAACATAAATATTTGGGACGGGTTTTTGTGAAAAGGGGTACGCATAAAGGAAAAGTCTAAGCAAGGGGTACGTGAGAAAAGAAAGGTTCGGAAACGCTGCCGTAGAGGAACAGGTAAAGATAAAAAACGCAATATTTCTACAATATAAAAGCTGAATTATTTACATAAAATACATTCGTGTGAGTGAGTAAACTTTTGCTGTAGCATAATCTAAATATGAGAATAAAACTTGTTGCTCAAATGACTGATCCTTAAAACTATATGTTTTTTACATTAAAGTAACTATAAGATAAAATGTTTTTATCAAGTTTTTACAATTGGTCACAAAAAAAAGTAAGAATCAGAATTGAAACAAAAAAGCAGATATATCAAAATAAGTAAATGTATAAGTAAAAATAAATAAATAAATACTTTTATTAAAAAAAAACGAGCACACACATCCTCGTAATCTCAAAGGAAAACTATTCATTTGATGTTAATCATTTGAATCATAAATTCATGAATGCATGAATTGTCATCACGAATTCATTTCATGTTAAAATTTTCTGTGATGTGTGAAGTTAAAAATAAAGAAAACAACGTGAAAAGAAAATTATTTTATGGCTATAAAAGTAAAAAAGTAAAGTTTTCAACGAAAGCTACGAAAAATAATTTATTTTCTAAGATAGCATTTTAATACAGAAATTTTTTGTGTCTAAATCGATGATAATATTACAGAAAATGATAAGATGTTTAATGTACAAATACACTGATGTCCAGAAATTAAGGGGCAGTGATCGATTTCAGACGTTTCGTCGAATATTTAAAGAAATTCGAGAGGAAATACCCGAAATGTCCTTGAACTTTGAGGATGTAAAAAACATGTTTTACTTCATGTTTTTCAATGAAGGTTCTGTCGCGAAGACAATTAGAGGGGAGGGGGATAATAATTTTAATAATAAAATAATATCACCCAAGTAACAGAAAATGCTAAAAATTGTCTGTCACTACAGCAAATCAGAGTTGGGCAAATTTGCAATCTGATTAATCTGTAATCTGATTACAATATAATTGCATGTAACAGATTATAATTTCAATTACATGTAATCATAATCTGAATTTGAAATTCAATTAGGATTGTAATTGTAATTATAATGCTATGATTATGATTACACAGAGTTGAGAAAAATCTGATTAATCTGTAATCTGATTACAATATAATTGCATGTAACAGATTATACTTTCAATTACATGTAATCATAATCTGAATTTGAAATTCAATTAGGATTGTAATTGTAATTATAATGCTATGATTATGATTACACAGAGTTGAGAAAAATCTGATTAATCTGTAATCTGATTACAATATAATTGCATGTAACAGATTATAATTTCAATTACATGTAATCATAATCTGGATTTGAAATTTAATTAGGATTGTAATCATAACTATAATGCTATGATTATGATTATGGTGTAATTATAATTATAATTGAGAACTTATAGTTACAATTACGTGTAATTTCAATGGCACATTTACAATATGTACCATAAAAGACAATTTTTATCAGACACAGTAGAAATTTGATACAACAAGAACGAAAAATCACGCATCCGACATCGATTATAAAACACTTTCTAGCATGAACAGAATATTATTCAGAAATTTTAAATTTTATTAATTAATACCCGCAACCCTAAATATGTACGATGAAAGACAGTTTTTATCACACAATAAGAACGAAAAATTACGCAGCTGGCATAGATTATGAAACACTTTCCCACATAAACAGAATATAAATCAGAAATTTTAAATTGTTATTAATACCCGCAACACTAAATATGTACCACAGAAGACAATTTTTATCACACACAGTAGAAATATGATACAACAAGATCGAAAAATCATGCATCCGACATATATTATGAAACATTTTCTACCAAGAACAGTATCCTTCTATATATAAAAAAAAGTAATGTTTTTGAAATGGAACAATGAAAATCTGCGTAGATACCGCAAAACGTATCTGATTGGTCAGCGCTTTATGACTTTTCTTAGGGGGAATTAACATGAAAGTAGAGAATTTAGATAGGATGGGCACTATTGAGGGGGGGGGGGTTTACCAAGGGATAGGGACCCGGGTCTGTCGCCAAGTTTGGCGCCAACTTGGCGATATAACGCCAAATTTGTCGGCCAAAATTAGCTGCCAACTTGGCGCTATTTTCAGTATTTTGCCAAATTTTCATAGACTCCCATTGAAATCCAATAGCTTTTACTTGCTTGCAAAAAATCAACAAATTGAGATACTGCAATGCAACAAAAATTAATATTAGCTTATGAATAGAGCTTAATTGAACTATTTATATTATTTTTAAGCACAAACACTAACTATTTACAATATTTGTAACACTATATATACAATTGGTACTTGTTCGTTATCCTGTCGACCAAATTACTGTCGCCAAATTCATATATATTAAACGAGCAATGGACTTTCCCGATTATTCATATATATTAAACGAGCAAGGGATTTTCCCGAATATGAATGATATCGTAATCAACTGGGAAGATTTTCACGACACTTGTCCCCTATACTAAATCGAGCACGAGAAAAAGATCTAGCTAGGTTCCGAATACAAGAAAATTCGTTTTTACAGGGTAAAACAAACTCAGCGCTGAAAATGTTTTTTGTTATAAATGGAAAAATACTCAAACGATTTACACGAAACGTGTTGCCTATACTAATTCGAGCACGAGAAATCCATCTAGCTAGGTTTCGAATTCGGGAAAGGTCATTTTGATCTATTAAAACAAACTCAGCACTTGTATTGTAAGTATTGTACAAATATACGACTATTCAAGATATTGAAATCTAATCATAAAAAAAAGTATTTGAAACTTATTTTGTAAATAAATTTGTTTTATTTCAATTTTTTTATATTTTTCTTTCATAAATAATTGAGGTGATAGGCTGGATTTGTTTGGTGAAGGATGAAGCTGATTTTTAACACTTTCCAACCTAGTTGAAAAGTGTTTATGACTTCGGTGTGTCTGGCCGTCTACACGTCTGCCGTCTGTCCGTGCTCTAACTCCCGTAAGTATGCTCGGATTGACCTGCAATTTTTATATGTTATTGTCGTTATATAAAGCATGTTCCGTATTTCATCTGAAGTGTGTAGCACTTATAGTTTTTTTACAGGGACACTCAAAAGAATTCTGCTACATTACGGTCTATGGGGAAAAATCATTTGCGGTATATTTTAATGATGTTCCACAATTCCAAACACAGTGTAATTGATATATATCACTGAGGTGCATTACAAGAAGCTTAATATGGAATATGGTGTGCATAACACTTATAGTTACAATACAGGGACAGTAAAAAAAATCCGTTACATTACGTCTATGGAGAAAAATCGTCTGCGGTTTAATTAAATAATGTTTCACTATTTTAAACGCATTAAAATTTATATCTATCACTAAGGTGCATTACAAGAGGCTTACTACAGAATAGTGTGTGTATAGCAGTCATCGTTCATTTACAGGGACACACAAAAGAATTCTCTACTGTCTGTTAACAATAATTCCTGGAAGTGCGTTTTAAGTTGCTGAACGCGATTTTGAATTTAACTCACTTTTTGTCTATTATTTGGTGTTTATAAATTCTGTAGATCATATACAGGGCAGCACAAAAGTTCGCGAACACATTTCCGTTTATTGACAGAAACTCCAGAAGGAGAATTTTAAACTGTGCTACGCGTTTCCTAACTAAACTAAAATTTAGCATCCTATGCAGTATATATACAAATCTATGGATCATATACAGGGCTGAATAAAAGTATTCGGATATTTTTCCGAATATTGTATATGCTGGAAATTCCTAAAATTACGTTTTTAAATATGTTATGCGTTTTCCAAATTGTTTACTTAGATGTTATCTTTCAGCTTATTAAACGGTAATGATTTGTAAAATTATTTTGGAATCGTTGAAAAGTGTTCATAATCTATGATTGACGCATGATTTTTCGTTCTTCTTATAATAAATTTAGGTTTCATTTAAATTACAACAACAATTACGTAGTGGAATCTAAAAATTGAATGCATAGAAAATACAGGATCGTGAAGCGATCCAGAATGGAAGAATGGAAACGCGAAACGATTACGTCTGGGTTTGGCTAGGGCACGATTACGCGGGGGGTTGGTGAGCGTAGCGAGCAGGGGGGCCGGGCCCCTCTAGTATTATTAAGAATTTTTTATTTTTTATTAATAACTGCAACCCTCTATATGTACCATAAAAGACAGTTTCTATCACACACAGTATTAATTTGATACAGAAATAATGAAAAATCATGCATCTGGCATAGACTATGAAACACTTTCCAACATGAACAGAATATTATTTCAGAATGCTATTTTTCGCTTAAGAGCGGTTCAGACGATTTGAACTAAATTTTGTATCCTACAGATTTTGGGCACGAGAAAATCATTGGACTAAGTCACATGCTCGAGAAAATCCGATTAGTGGGTCATTTTTGTGTCACTATGGTTCAAGCTATTTTTATCTAAAAAGCGTCTCAGACTATTTTGACTAAATTTTATATCCTACGGGTTTCGAGAACGAGAAGACTATTGGGCTAGATCACATGTTCGAGAAATTTCGATTGTTGGTCATGTTGGTTGATCATGTTGTTGATCATATTGGTGATTGATCATTATGGGTCAAGATATTTTTATCTTAAAAAGTGTTGGCGACATTGGCGAGATTTGGCGGGAAAATTTACTTTTAAGATTACCAATGCCAAAACACTTGCTTGGCGCCAAATGGAAAAAAATCGCCAAATTTGGCAATTTTGGCGACATTTGGCAAAAAAAAATAACTTTCAGAATTTGAAGGAATTTTCTAGAAATTCCCAATAGGAGACGAGATTCATGATTCAACCAATCAGAGTCCATAGAACGTTCTCGAAAACAGAATTAAACCAATCAGTGTACATAGAACTTTCTAAACACATGCTTGGCACTAAATGAAAGAATGTCGCCAAACTTGGTGATATTTTGGCGATATTAGGCGAAAAAGCTGGCTTTCAGAATCTGAACGAGTTTTCTAGAAATTCCCAATAGTAGCCGAGATACATGATCGAACCAATCAGAGTCCACAGAACGTTCTCGAAAACAGAATTCAACCAATCAATTTACATATGATAGGAGAAATTGACTTTTAAGTTTTTCAATGCCAAAACACATGCTTGGAGCCTCAAAGCTAATTTTGACCGAGCATAGCTAGGTCAACTGTATATGCAAGGCTGCGTAAAAGGGTTCGCATATTTTTCCGACTTGCTGAAAATGGGTTTTCAAATGCGATATGCGTTTTCCACATTGTTTACTTAAACATTTTTCTTTACCTTAGTTTTATAAAGTGAAGTTTTGTTACAGTATTCTGAATGTCTTGGAAATTGTTTCTCATTAAGTATCAGTGATGGCAGTTCAAGAATTCGAAGCAAATAATAATATTCTAGAACGTTTTCATGTTTTGACGACCATGCTTATACATTATGCATAACAATTAATAGTTCAGTATATTTGTTTGGTAAAAATTATGCGGTATGAGAGAAATATTCAAGCAATCCTTGTCAGTCAATTGAAAACGTCCTCTACAAGGCGTTAAAGTTAAGCAAGTTTAGTTAAAATTTGTTTTTTGTCAGTCGTAAAAAATAGTAATAACATAAACATTTAGAAGTTGCCATAGGGGACATTTAGTTCTTCGGATATCGCTTTTTAAGCCTGAATATGTGTAATATGTAACGTATATGAGAATGTCGACTACCAAAACACACTTCTCAGAATGTTTTTCAGTATTCGATGAATCTGCATTACGCTTGATTTTGTGTTATTTTTAAATGATATGTCTTGTCCAGTGGTCAAAAGTAGTGTGCTACAAGTGGCAAAACCACACTGGTTGCAAATTTCCACCTCAAAATTTGTAGTGTAGCATGCTATTTTTTGAAAAAAATTATGTAGCGAGTAGGGTGTCAACGATTTTAATCAGATGATTGAAATCAGTGATTAAATCATGACTTAAATCAATTGACTTTTTTTTTAATAAAAATCATTGATTAAAATCCTAAATTTTGTACATGTTTAAAATTGCATAAAAAGTAATAAAATCTAAGTTGGACATAATTTGGAAAATTTCTGTGGGTATTTTACCTTTATAAATAAACAAAAAAAGCATTATATAATTGTTTCTAATCTTAATTCCTTAGGCTTGTAAAAAATTAAAAAGTCCTTCCAGTCTATACCGGGAGGAAAAGGTAGCTTTCCAAATCTTCGTTTTAAAATTTTAGCTAATGTTACTCGAAAAAAGCAAGCTAAAATGCAAAGAAACCGTTCACAAAAGATTCGTTAATACTGAATTTGAATAAGAAATTCGCCAAATTATTGAGCTATAGCCAAATTGGCTTCATTTATGAAAACTTATTTTGGTCGCCAAATTTGGCGATATTTCGCCAAATGTCGCCAAGTTAGGCGAGAATATGGCGCTAACGGATATGAATATATAGTTTTATGCGTATGATTGGGGAAATTATTACAACAATGAAAGAAAATAATTTGCGAGTAATCGCATTAATGTGCTGTTTTGTTTCAAAATGTCAGCCACTCTAGAATTTCAAACTACTCTATCTCAGCCATTTTTTAAGATAGAGGTAAACCAAAAAATGCTCTGGAATCCTCGTATCAAGGCCCAACACTTAATTAAAAAATAAATTTGAATTTTTAACTTTTTTGTATATTTATTTTAGTTTTAAATTTTTAAGTGGCCGCCATCTTGAAACAAAATGGCGGACCAAGCTGGCCAACGAACTCGGTCGAGACATTGGTGAGCTTAATACACACAATTAGTTTCATCAAAATTGATTTATAAATACGAGAGTTATCGTATGACATAGGTCAGATATATATATATATATATAT